>CM051239.1:29504891-30899891 GCA_027917425.1 Gastrophryne carolinensis | reverse complement strand
CTTCCGAAGGGACCTTTACATTGAGACGTGCATGGATGATATATAAAGCAGACTGAAGCCTCTCACAACCAGCAAGGGGGGGGGGGGCAGAAGTAACCTTTAGCCTGAAATGAAGAGATGCAAAAGGTTGGGCCGACGGAGGGGATGTAAAAAGACGTGGAAATGAAGTGACACGGAAAGGATGGGGAGGGGATGCAGAAGACATATTTCAAGCTATAGAGGGGGATACATCTAGTTGTGGCCTCCAGGGCCAATATCTGTCAGTTCTCCAGACTCTGGCCCTCATGGTCCTTGGTGTAGGTGCAGCCACTGAAACCCTATTGTGTCATGCCTCCAGCTACCCCCTGTGCCATCATAATCCGCAGGGCACTACCCATCCATCATTGCATTGTAGCTGCCTCCACATATCCACCCATCTCCCCTCCCACTTGTCAGGGCTGCGCAGAGAATGATGCTCTACATATCATGAATTATGAAATATCTGCAGCAGCACGTCTCAGGGAGGTTAAAACATTCAGAAACATCAGTTAGACCAGGGGTGGGCAATTATTTTTTCCATGGGGCCACATGAGAAACTAAAAATATTGTGGAGGGCCGGGCCAAAAGGCTGAATTTAATTCTGCATAATATAATTGTATTTCTTTATAAAAAGCAGAAAAGAGCATCGTTTTGACAAGCTGGTACGAGTATATGTTATAGTTAAACAATGAAAAAGTGAGGTTGCCTTACAAAAAATGTAATTTATTAAATAAACCACATTTTGTGTATCCAGTGAGGTCTCACACAGCAGGGCATCCCTGTAACCCAGCCCTGGATTCCTTCACACTCCAAAGGGCTGGGTTACATGGGTTTTGGTCTGCTTTAAAGCATCATGACCAAATCAGGTTAGGGTGGAATAACCCCCCTTTCTTATCATTATTATTAAAGTAACACAGCGCTGCTCACACTTTTTACTCAGTAGCAATGTGAAAAATTGTGGATTCCCTCACATAAAGCAGAACAAAACCCAGAGCGGGCATTGGTCTTCCCCCTGGAAATCCCAGATCGGGATGCCCCACTATGTGAAACCATTGTTATTCAGTAGCAACATGAAAAATAGCAGACTCCCTCCCTTAAAGCAGAACAAAGCCCCGATCTGGGATGCCCAGGTGGAAGACCAGTGGCCGCTCTGGGTTCATTTCCACCATTTGTCAAGTTGCTACTAAGTAACAAGAGTTTCACACAGTGAGGCATCCTGATCTGGGATACCCAGGGGGAAGACCACCCTGCAGGAGGGAGCTGACCAATAGGACAGCAGGCTCTAATCCACATCCGCCACCACTACATTAGACTAATTACAGAGGGGCAAAAGTGCTGTTCAAAATCGGCACTATCTTGTCTGGCGAGACTGCGCGGACAGTGGGCGGGACTGAGCAGCGGCAGTGTGTGGCCGCGCATCTTACAGGGAATGCTGTTCGCGGGCTGGTCAGAGCCAATCAAAGGGCCGTATGTGGCCCTGGGGCCTTACAATGCCCAGGTCAGAGTTAGAGAGACACAGATGAAGAGAGGAGCTGTCCCAGATGTGCTTTCCTTTATCTTAAATGTATACCAAATAAATCCCATATTTATACTGAATTGATCTGGAATTTATACTGATATATGGTGGTGTCACAGTGCTGCTGCACCTTCCTCCAGCATATGTGCAAACACATCCAGCCAATCTTACAAAGAAGGTGCCTAAAATTCAACCGCTCACCCTATATTACCATGGCCAATGTAAGCACTAGCTTGCTCGCTGGGTAGGCATGCATGAAGCCTCCTATTGGCTGCTGGCAGACATGTGAACATCCAGTTGTGGCTGCATCACCCACGGGGTAACACAGGAATGCAAGAAGTGAGTTTCATGGCTTTTTTAAAGTGGACCAAAGCCCACGACGTTGGCCTGGGAATCTTATAGATTGATTCCCTCCCTCCCGTGGCATCCAAAAACGTGATGGCCCGCTGTGTGAAACCTCCCAGGTCGCCCATACACTTACCTCCTTTCCCTGTCTAACGGCACATGCGCGAGCTGCGGCCGCAGCCACATCCCCGCTATCCCTCTAGCGGGACATGTGCCTGCACCAGGCATTTGTGAATGGCCAACGTGGGCATGCTCCCTGTTAGGGGGTAGAGGGGGATGTGGCCATCAGCGCGCTGATTGGACAAGCGCCCGCGCATGCACTGATGGACCAGGAAGAGGTCAGTTGGTTTCGGCTACCTGGGGGGTTTGGGGACCAGGAAGAGGTGAGTTTGGTCCACTTTAAAAAGAAAAACGACTGCCCTGGAGTCTAAACAAAACCAGGGAAGCTGATTTCCTCATGCCTCAATTTGGGATGCCCTGTTGTGTGAACCCCATGATCTCCAAATATACTGATGTAAACTGAATTCCCATGGAGCATGCTTGAGCCACATCCCTGCTATACAATTAATTGTTGCGTGTATATTTCTGAATGACTTGCACAGGTAGGTGCGGACAGTGACCTAGCCAATTTGGGTTGGTCAAAAAAGCCATGAATGGATTGCTAATGCTGATTGTGTCGTGGGATAAACGGATGGTGAGTTTTCACAGGAAATCCCTGGGGAAACACACAGAGAGGCATCAGGATGCCCTGGTGGAGGGAAACACCCCGGAGAGAATAATAATAATGTTTCCACTTTAAAGTGGACCAACACCCAGGGGTGATCTATAAGATTCCCGGGCCGATCACCTCCCTCACCGCGGGACATCCAAGATCGGGATGTCCCGCGGGGTGAAACCCCCCCAAAACCCCAAAAAAACCTTACCTTACCTGCTGCCGCCGCCTCCCGTGCGCCCCTCCAGACTTGCGCGCGCCCGCGCTGGCCGTTTGTGAACGGCCGGCGCGGGCGCGCGCCCTGTAAGAGTGACGTGCGGGAGGCGGTGGCGGACGCGCTGTCTTGGACGTTGCTGTCACTCGCTTGGACGTCGACGGGGATTGGACGGCACGGTCACGTGGGAGCGTGGTGAGGTGAGTTTTTGGGGCTTTCTGGGGGGTTTCACACAGCGGGGCACCCCCAATCGGGGTGCCCCCCCCCCCAAGTGGACCAAAACCCAGGATAGTCAAAATCCTGGGTGTTGGTCCACTTTAAAGTGAAAACACTTGCTGTTGAACTCTTTGCCAGGAACAATCTTGGTCTGCTGGGACTCTAACCGCTCCTTCTTGAGCTTAGGTGGTGGGAGGGGTTGGGTTAGGGTGGCTGTGGACCACGATTCTTCCTGGCACAGAGCTGAAAAGCTTATATGCAACACTGGGCAGATATGGGCAACTGCTGAACCATGCTGTCTATTGTTACCATGAAAGCAAATAGAAAGGTCTGCAAATGTTTCAGATATCCATAGAGATGCTTACAAGTGGCAAAATGACTCACTGTGGTTGGCTGGGCATGGGTAGGGGTACCCAGAACTGCATATATGAATCCTCATGGTCATTGGCAAGCAATTACATGGCCATTTTAAGGCAGCTGTATGTTGGATGCCCCCTAAGGATCATGCTATTTGGAGCAAAACTCTAGTTTTAGTCTACTTTGAAGCTCACCAAACCCCTTTAAACCTGACCTTGAGTCTAAATGAATCTAGATCCTCCTGATTTTGGATGCCCCTGTGTGTGCCCCCCCTTTGTTCATTACTTTCCTGGAACTGGTGAATACACTGTGGGATCGCCGGTTTGAGTTAAAGGCCAAACCAGGGGAGTTCTGTCACAAACAGCAGACCAAAACTCTGGGGTGGAATTGCTTGCACAGTGGGTATGCCAGCGACCCCAGGGGGTTTCACACAGTAGGGTATCACAGATTGGGATGCTCCAGGGATAGGAAATCAGCTGGTGTGGGCAACTTAAAAACAGAACAAAACCCAGCACTTCCTCCCCTGGAATCTAAATCGAGATGCCCTGTTGTGTGACACCCCGCCATTCGAGGAGAAGTTGGGCACCAGCTGTGGTGGTGCTCTCCCAGTCCGACGTCGGTCAAGTGCCGTTGCACACCCCAAAGGCCGGCCCAGTAACCTCAGAGAGTGGGGGCCCCCGGCAGCTGCCCCGCCTTGCCGGGTGCTGATGCCGGTCCTGGTGATAGACATATGTCTTTTTTTGTACTAACCATATAACTATATTAATAAGGAAGCTGTGTGCTTGCTTGGAGGCAGAGAAATCGGACACCCCAGAATGACGCTTTCTCTCTCTTTCTGTTTTCAGTGCATATCAAGTGACAAGTCAAGCTACAAACAGGTGGCGGATTCTATGAGGGTGATCGGCTTCTCAGAGGAAGAGATTGACTCTGTGTACAGGGTCCTGGCCTCCATCTTGCACCTGGTGAGCACTCCCTATACACACTGACAGCATGGTGTCTCAGTGGGTTGAAAATAGTCATGGATCCCAGTGAACAATAAAAAACATACTTTTTACTATTCAAATATATAAAACCATCTCACAAAAAGACTTGTGGTCCTGTTCCCCTCATCCCTCAGACAGGCAACGCGTTTCAGGGTTACCCCCTTTCCCAAGTAGCCTGCCCCGAAACGCGTTGCCTACCTACGGGATGAGGGGAACAGGACCACCGGTCTTTTTGTAAGATGGTTTTATATATCTGAATAGTAAAAGTTATATTTTAATTGTCCACTAGGATCCATGTGCTGAAACTTTTTTTCTGCATACTCTTGAATTGGTGAGCTGAGCAGCTGCTCTGTTTCGGGCACAGGAGTCGCCATACCCAATGGAATTTTGGAGTTAATAACGGAGCTGCAGTTTCCCTTTGGGACTTTTGTGACCCGAAAATAGTCATGTGACTGCAGAGGGTGGCTGATAGAGATGAGCAAACCGGTTCGCAATATTCATCACAAACCCATATTTTTTGGGGTTTGTTCTGGCCGAACATTTCTCTGAAATCCTGACCTGCCTTAACTCTCGCTGCCCCTGTCTGTCCGCCGCCACTCTCCGGTCTGTCCCATGCTGGTCTACACACAGAGTGGTGACATCACTGCTCCGTCCCAGTATAAATTACCCCTCTCTTCGGGAGAGCAGTCACTGAGAGTTGGAGAGACCGGCGGAAGCAGAATTTGAGTGGTTCCCCTCCAGACAGAATGCAGGGTTAAGCCAATAATTTAATAATCACACAATTTAATTTGTACCCATTTTAATAATTTTCCCATTTTCTATCATTTCTAAAAAAAAAAAAAATTTAGTGTGCTTTTTGCATGTACAGAAGCAGCATGCTTCAGTGTAATCTCTCCAGTGCAGGGCTATGATGAATATATTACTATGACATGGCAGAAAGGCAGTGAATCAACTGTGAGCTGTTTACATTTTAATAGCAGACCGGTGACTGTGATACAATTTGTGACAGCAGGGTGTTGCTCTTGCTACAATTTTAACATCAGCCATAGCCTGGTTGTTACAATGTAATTGTTAAAGAGGACTATTTTTTGAGAACTTGAGTTTTTTAAAACTCCCTAGACTGTCCAATGTTCCTCTTTAACAATGAGGTTATAGGTAAGTTACTTCTAATGTATCCATTGCATTGTATGTGCCAAAGACCAGAGGCACCTCGACGTTTGGTGGTACAGCTTTAGCATACTTCTGTAGATATGTCCCAACTGAGTCCTCTGCTTATAACCAGATTTAGGGACAGATTATAGAATTGGTTTGAGCTAACAGGGTTGAATGCTGTGGTGCCTGTAAAGAGGAACTATAGGCAATTACCACCTCCTCATTTATGGTGTATGGCACAAAATGACAGGTAATCACGTGATTGCTGTGTTAGGTGAACACCCCAAGGTTCGGGTTTGGAATGTCCGGCCGAACTTTTTGGAAAATTTTGGGCTTGGGGACCCATTGAAATCAATGGGAACCTGAACCGTGGGAGCAATTCTGCTTCTGGAGGCCCCTCTGCCCCCCCCACAATCCTCACCCTCCTGAATGGAGGGGAGCTGCCTGTCAAGGGGCCCCCTGAGGCAGAATTGTGGCAAAAAAAGCCAAAAGTCGGTGCTCGAATTCGGCATTTAGCCCGAACACAGAAAAACTGATTGATGGCTTCTAAGCATACCAAACGTTGTGAATTTAGGTTCCCAAACCTGAACATAGACTTCAGCCAGAAGTATGTGTTTGAGTTCACCGTTCAGCCCGAACACAGACCGAACTGCATCAACCAAGCTTATTATGCAGAGTGTGCAGCAGAAAGGGCTGTAACTCACCTGAGCCCCTCGAGACGGTCCCTGGTTTGTAATCGGTGTTCCAGCTGTCGAATGGGCTATGATGGGGGCCACAGAAAGATGGCCACTGCTTTCATTAGTGAGGAAACTCTTAGTGTCAGCTGCTAGTGTCCTCACTCATGGAGCTCAAACACAGATTTCTGGCTTCGGGAACTCAAACTCGCAAAGTTCGGTACAAACTCGAAGTTTGGGTTCACCCAACACTACTGATAATTAATCTGAAATTCCCAGTGGGCTTGCACATCCAATCCGAAGAGTTTCCGGGTTGCCTTTTTTGGACCATACACCATGAATGAGGAAGAAGTGGTGACTTGCCTATAGCTCCTGTTTAGGATTTGTGTAACAATGTAATATACAGCAGGGAAGTGACTGCCTTTTTCAACGCAAAACCATGGGAGAGGCAGCAGCAGGAGTTTTAACAAATCCTTACATACATTTTATTACATTCAGTGCTGCAGCCTCTGTATGCAATCAAAGTGTTCCTTAAAAGGTATAAAGATGACATGATTCAATTTCTTTTTGACGTCTGTTTTCACCCTTCTCATTTGTTTTTCTCACCGCCTATAGGCAGGCATGAAAAATACAAAGTAAAACTCTGCATTTCTGCCATCCAAAAGAAGCAAACCGTGACGTTAAAACATTTTTTGTATGTTTTTTTTTTCATCTGGGGCTGGATCCTCCTTCTGTGAACTGAGGTGGGGGCTGGGATGCCCTATTGGCACAGAATCTGGCCTCCAACCATGCTAATACCCAATGACCTTCAGTTGAGGCCCAGTGTTCTGCTAGGGGTGCCCTCAAAAAACAGACACCCCTTGAAAAACACTGGGCCAATAAGGAGAGGTGCCTGGCTTGTTTGCAGGCTTGCTACCCAGAAAAGGCTATGGGGTAATCAAAATGGGGCAATAATCCCCCCCCCCCCTCCACAGAGTGGGCAGGTTGCTATTAACTCTTGCGTAGATCGCCTGCTTGCAATGATCAAATGGAAGTTTCAGAAATGTCATTGATGTCACCAGGACAAGAGGGGTGTCACTGGAATGATCTGTGGAGGGGATGGGCACCGGCATATCGGCAGAATTTTAGGCATATAAGCTGCTTATATTTTTTGCCAGCTATTTACTGTGTTGTAAAGCAGCTCTTGCTTGTATAAACGTCTAAAAATCCCTCTACCCCCTATATGATGCCCTCCTTCATATGTGCCTGCCTGACATCAGCCATCTTCGTATCCCCTCTAACCTGCAGGGGAACATGTGCTTTGTGCTCGACGGTGAGTCTGTGGTTCTGGAAGAAAAAGACCTGGTGGGACATTTTGCTGAACTGACATGCTGTGACTTAGAGGCAGTGAGAAAATCTCTCTTGTACCGGACGGTGGCCACAGGTGGGGGTGAGATCATTGAGAAAGGACACAGCGTCAAGGAGGCAGCTTACGCCAAGGATGCTTGCGCCAAGGTATGACATCATGACCACAGAGTGTATGTATGTTAGAGATTATTCGACTGTCAGCTCCTTTGTCCACAATGTGTATGTGTTGCAGTGACAATTGATTGTCAGCTATTGCCTTTTCAGTCTGTATGTACGTGAAAATTTGTATTCTAATTTCATATTTTCTGAAGGATATGCGCCACAGTGCATCCCGCTTCAGCTCCAGCCATCACTACGTTGACCCAGAGGGCAGTTAGAAAGTTGTAACGTCCATTCCCAAGCTTACTTGTCCATGTGTCCGTGAGATCACTGGCTCCCCGGGGAGTTTAGGACTGTAGGATAAGGGGATATACCCCAGTGCTTAAAGTGGACCAACACCCAGGATTTTGACTATCCTGGGTTTTGGTCCACTTCGGTGGGGCACCCCGATCGGGGGTGCCCCGCTGTGTGAAACCCCCCAGAAAGCCCCAAAAACTCACCTCACCCCGCTCCCACGTGACTCGCTCGTCCAATCACCGGCGACGGACAAGCGAGAGGCAGCGACGGACAAGCAGAGCGCGTCCACCGCCGCCTCCCATGCGTCCCTCTTACAGGCAAACGGCCAGCACGGGAGCGCGCCCTGCTAGAGGGACGCACGGGAGGCGGACGCGAATGCGCCGCTGGAATGTGGAAAAGGTAGGATTGTGGGCTTCCTGGGGGGTTTCACCCCGCGGGACATCCCGATTTCGGATGCCCCGCGGGGGGATCTGATCGGCCCAGGAATCTTATAGATTCCCGGGCCGATCCCCCCTGGGTGTTGGTCCACTTTAAAGAAAGATATGGGTTAAAGCTGCACACAAAACCCGTTGCCTATAGCTTCTTGTAGAATAAGTTGATACACCTGAGTGCTTAGAGTATGTTGTGGCATAACAGTACACACAAACCCCAGTGCCTACAGCTTTTTGTGGGATGATGGGATACTCCCCAGGGCTTGGAGGATGTTGTGGGATAACAGTACACACAAATCCCAGCTTATAGCTACTTCAGGGATAATGGGATACACCCCAGTGCTTAAAGCAAAATGTGGGTTAGGGCCCCACACCAAATTCAGTGCATATAGCTTCTGCTAGGATATGGGGTACACTTCAGTGCTTAGAGGATGTTGTGGGAAACAGTAAACACACCCCTCAGTGCTTACTGTTTCTTGTGGGATAATGAGATACACCCTAGGGCTTAAAGTAAGATGTGTGTTAAGGCCGCACACAAAACTCACTGTTTATAGCTTCTTGTAGGATAAGAGGATATACCACAGTGCTTAAAGGAAGTGTAAGGAACGTACCTTCACCAGGGGGCCCCCGGCGAGCATCTCCTGAGCGGCGCGGCGCTTGCCGGCTTTCTGTTGCAGGGCGCGCCCACTGCTCTGAGATGACGGGGAGCGTGGCGCGCCGCCCTGGCTGCCTCCCTTGCTCCCCCATAGCTGTGCAGGCACGCGCTCAGGTGCGCGGCCCGCAGTTCCTTGTGTTCACAGCCAGTGGCGCAGCGTCCTCCTCACCTGTATTGAATCAGGGGCTGGTCAGCCATGCTGCCAGGACTGACCAATCCCTGGAATGTTACACCAATCACACATAGTGTTCACCAAGCACCAATCAGCACATACACCCCCCCCCCCCCAGGGCGGCCACTGGTCACTTCCCCAATAAAATGGTGTCAGCCCAGTACTCAGTGCCCGTTATAGTCGCTTGTGATTAGTGTGTGATAACGTTAGTTGTTATCTGTTTCCGACCCGGCTTGATCGACCATCCCTGTCTACTGCCGGTACCGACCTTTGCTTTGTCTGACCTCGAACCTGCCTGCCCCTCTGGATAACCCGCGATCTCTGAACTCCCGGCTTGACACTTTGGCTACCCCTGACTACGCACCTGTCTCATCCCTGTACTCTGACGCACCTTCTGGACTGGCTACCTCAAAACCTCAGTTCTTACAGCTTCTTGTGGGATAATGGGATGCACCCTAGTGCTTAAGGAAAATGTGGGTTAAGGCCGCACACAAATCCCATTGCTTATAGCTTTTTGTAGGATAAGGGGACACACCCCAGTGCTTAAAAGAAGATGTGGGTTAAGGCCACACACAAAACCCAGTGCTTATAGCTTCTTTTAGAATAAGCTGATACACCTGAGTGCTTAGAGGATGTTGTGGGATAACAGTACACACAAACCCCAGTGCTTACAGCTTCTTGTGGGATAATGGGATACACCAGTGCTTAAAAGAAGATGTGAGTTAAGGAGGCACCAAAACTCCAGTGCTTAAAGAAAACTTTGGATTAAGGGGGAACTAAAACCCCAGTGCATAAATGAAAAGGTGGGTTAAGGGGGCACCCAAACCGCAATGCTTAATTGAAAAGGTGGGTTAAGGGGACACCCAAATCCCAGTGCTTACATGAAAATGTACCGTAGATTAAGGCCGCACACAAATCCCAGTGCTTAAATGAAAAGGTGGGTGAAGGGGGCACCCAAACTCCAGTGAATAAATGAAAAGGTGGGTTAAGTGGGCAACACCAGGGCTTAACGGAAGATGTGAGATAAGGGGGCACCCAGACGCCAGTAATGGCAAGCCAGTGGTATTAGTGCAGTAGTAGTGAGTAGTCCAACCCTACTTTCTATTGATCTATTTTTCTTTTTACTTTCTATTTTTCTTTCTACTTTCTATTTCTAACCTATTTTTGCTATCCCTGACTAAATATTGACCTGAAAAGTGCATTTTTTTTAACCAAATAGGCCCATCTGTCCCTCAGCAGCAGTCAGCAACCTGTCCCTATCTACAGCAGAGTGCACAGCGGTGGTGTGCAGCGTGACGCGGTCCCTGCCTTTTATGCGGCACGTATCCCCCTGGGCCGATGGGGAAAGGGGATGAAAGAAGGTTGATCATCCTTCTTCTGTGTCCGGCCCGAACGCCAAACACGCACACGGTTTTCAATTTAAAATCCTGGTTCGGGGGCACAAACTCGCAACGTTCGGCATGGATCCGAACTTTGCGGGTTGGATCCGCTCATCACTACTCATAACTCATATAAAAGTTACTTTAGACTTTTGAGGACATTACCTTTGGTGTACATGGGGTTTATGGCGAGGCAGAAATTGTGTGTGTGCCCATTGACAATTGCATGTTGATTTATCTGACTGCTCAACAGTCACCAGTATTCAGACTCCCCCTATGTCAATTATGGGTGACGGAAACAGTGTGAATTGCCTGTGCGCAGAGGGGTGCCCAAGAGTATTATCATCATTGCGAAACAGCAGTTTGATTGGACAGGATCAAGGTTCCACCAGCCGGTGTTAATAGTCTAAATTAAATTCAAACATTGCCCCCTGCCCTCTTCACAGGCATTCTATGAGCGGCTTTTCTGCTGGATCGTTGGCCGCATCAACAGCATCATCGAGGTGAGGAACTACGACGCCCGCATCCATGGCAAAAACACAGTCATCGGCGTCCTGGACATATACGGCTTCGAGATCTTTGATAATAACAGGTCAGTGAGGTCACTCCCCAAGCCCCACCTCCGCAGAATGCAATGCTTTTTTATTATTATACACTAAAGGATAAAGGATAAATATCAAATTAAACTTATTATATGTCTAAAAAAATCCCTTAGAATCTCAACGAGAGGAAGTTAAGGCTGTGTCAACCAAGCCCAAATCAGAATAGACATGTATATATCAAAAACTATCCCAAATATAAAATATAAAATCGTGGAGTATTTTACCACTTGTGCTCATAAACTGTTTACTGTGAGCCTCTGTCAACATATAAATTCTGTGTACCAGACTGTTTCTTTAAGAATTTGCCTGTAGTGCCCCCATAGAGCCTCACGCACCTCTCTCCTCCCTATCGGAGCCCTGAGTTCAAGTCCGGAGTGCCGAAATGCGTAGGGGGAGAAGTCTGACAGCGCAAACGCTAGGACGCTAGCAAGCTGTGTGAGGCTCATGGCTGGAACCTTGGCGCTCGTGTCCTTTCAGCCCCTGCCGTCCTGTCTGAAACCTTAATCCGGGAGGAGGGTGAGAAAGTGATTTGCCAACCACCTGAATTTTTGGGAGGTTATTAGATGTCGGTTCTAATAGTGTTTTTGATTTTATTTTTTGGTGAGTGCAATGTAATGCGCAGTCCACGCTTTTTATATAAAACGTGCTGCACCATGTGGTTCTTCTCCCTCTTGTTTTTACATGTATGAGATAATTTGAGATTGGAGAAGGATAATTCAGGATTTTGCAAGGAGCTGAAAGAGTTGCTATATGTATCCTGGTGAATTTCTAGGGAGTGCACTACAGGCGAATTCTTAAAAAAAGATATGCAGAATTTATATGTTGGTGGAGGCTCACAGTAAACTATTTATGAGAAATACTCATTGGGAAGGCACTTTTATTATTACCAATGTTGTTTTTATTGTTATTGCTTCATATTCTTATCAGTTTTTAAATATGACCATTATTTCCTATGAGCCTGATCTGACCAATACATTGCTCCCTTCCTGACCTTTCAGAGCTTCAGAATCGACCTGAATATCCTCTCCATGCTCCTCCTACAGAGTGACACACAGTCACATGAGGGTATATCTGGTAAAATAAAGGTTTCCTTTTTGAAGGCAGGGACCCCCCGGCAGCATGCCAGAGAGTGAGGATAGGGGCCCAAAGGACCTCTATGTAGGGAGGTCGCCAATCTACCTTCCCAATATCCTGGCGGGGAGGGGGAGGGGTTAGGTTTAGGTTTTGGTGATGAAGGCCCTCAAACACGGGGGGGGATTTCTTGCTAACTCTGCGGTAATGCTGACCATTTTTTTTTTTTCAGAGGACAAATTGTGACAGCTTAAATTGCACCAAAACCCAGAATTTTGACTATCCTGGGTTTTGGTCTTTTCCCCCGGGGCACCCCAATCGGGGGGTGCCTGGCTGCATGAAGCCCCTCAAGTCGCCGAAACCCACTCACCTCTTCCCGGTCCTACGGCACATGCGTGACCGCTCGTTCAATCAGCGCGCTCTGATCTGCTGATGTCACGTTGCCTAAGCCTTCGCCTAAAGCAAAGCATCCTCCGCTACCTTTCTAACAGGGAGCGTGCCTGCGCCAGCCATCCACAATAGCGGGGATGCCGCCATGGCTCGTACATGCGTTGGACCGGGAAGGAAGGTAAGTGTATGGGTGACCTGGGGGGTTTCACACAGAGGGGCATGCTGCCTTTGGATGAGAGAATCGATCGGCCGGGCTGATCGCCTTGGGCTTTGGTCCACTTTAACAAATCACTGGGACATTTTTGGGTAGCGAAAACATTGTTCACACATCATACAATGTTGTCGCCAGCAAATTAACCTAGTGATTTGTTAAACTATGACAGGTTCTATGACTATAAACTATGACAGCCTCCCAAATTTGTCCCTTTGAAAAAACGGTCAAAAATGGTCAGCTCCATGTGGACCAACCCGAACTTCCCTTAGGTTACTAGCCCATATGTTTGCCACTCCAGGCTACCAGGCTATTAACCCAGGAGGAGGGCAGGGGTCACACAAAAAAAAATGTGATAAAATCATCCAAATGTTTTGTCGGATTTTGTTCCTCAATTGATTGTAAATGTGTTTGGGTTTATAAGAAAAACCTGAACATGCTGACACATTCATCTGAACAGCATGTGACCCAACTAGAGGGCTGTACAGCTCATCTCTAGTGAAGAGTTTACACTCAATGGGAATATCAGGGAGGATACAGGGCACTATTTTTGGATAAAGAAAGGGAGGGTTTATATTCTATCAGGGTATAAGGGAGGATAAAGAAGGAGAAGAGCTTACAATCTATTAGTCTAAAGGGAGGATACAGAAGAGGGGTAGCCTTACATTCACAAAAGGTGAAAAGGTTAGAAAATAAGCAAGGCTATAAAACAATAAAGAGCTTATAATCTGTTAGGCTATAATGGAGAATCAAATCTAATTAGAGTCCTATGGCGGGTGGTGAATGGAGCCCGTATTGTGTGGTGGTCCTGGAATAGCTGATGTGGGGAAGGGTCGGATGCAGGAACACACGTGTGGAGGATGAGTCACAGCTCTTTCCGGCACAGTCGGGATTCTTCCATGGATAATGGTTGGCAGGGGGAAGAGGGATGATAATTGTGTCGATTTTGCGGCACATGTTTGCCCTGTCCTCGTGCCGACTTCTCACGTGTCACGTAAAATGCTCCGGTGTTGTCGCTATCACCTGATCCTGATGTGAAGGCAGAGAAATAATGAGGGATCGGGGACAAGGGGATGTGAGTGGGTGTTAGGTACGCAGCACACGGTACATAAACACTTCATCTGTCCTATGAAAGGGGCTCTCTAAAAGACAATCCACTCCAGACAATACAGATGTTAGAGGCTGTCTTCAGGACACGGCTGGACCACTATGCTCCAGCACTTCCATCCTTCAGGTCTACACCCCCTGCCAAGATCATCATTATATAGGGATAACAGTACAAAGAATTCAGGACCCCAGTCATCCAGCATGTTAATGGTTAAAAATAAAATCTTGTCTGGTATCCTGGAAATGTGGATGCTGGCCTCTCCTCCATCCTGGCATTATTCACTTCCTCCCCCTTACCCAAAGGAAATGGGCTCAGTCACCTTCTAGCCAAAGTTATCCCTGAATTCCCCTTTTTTCTTCTCAGTCATGTACCACGGCATATATATATATATATATATATATATATATATATATATATATATATACAAATTCACTTCCTTTTCCTTCTCCTTTCTCTTCCTTTCCCTTCTTTTACTTGCCATTTTCCCTTCCCACCTCTGTCCCTTCCTTCTTTGCTCTATGCTTCCATTGCTACCATTTTATTCCCAATACTGTTTCCCTTTTTTCCTTTTCCCTACAACATTCCCATGTCTTCTCTTTCCTTTTCACTTTCCTTTTCAGTGTTGTTTTCTTTCCTCTTTAATCTAACCATCTATGTTAATTCATTCCTTATGCTATCTTCCTTATTCAATACATTCCCATTTTTCCCCTTTCCTTCCCCTTTCTTTTCCCTTATTTTTCTTGTAATTTATCCTTCCCTTTAACCATCTTTCTTCAAAAATAATCCTGTATTATGTGCTAATTACTGTTATGTGTGTATTATGCCTTCTGTAGATACCTTGCCATTTGTTACCCCTTAATGTAAGCAGCCACAGGAAAGTATTCCTTGTACATCAACACTGTGTACTTGGTGGGTTAATTGAATCCTGATTTCTTCCCACTTTTACTTTCCTTTCTGGTCCGTTACACAGAACTCCAAGACAAAAAGTGGAGTATCTCCTAAATTCAGGGCTCACAGCTAGTGGGAGTAGGTGGATCTTATCTGGCATAGAACTGCCACTTTATTTGACTCCTAATCTCATAGTATTCTGTGATATGTTAATACAGAGTCCCATGACTGCCAGATATTTAACCCTTCTCTTTCTAGAATGCATGTCTTGCCTCCTTAGTGATGATAGACGGTCCCTGGCTCAGGTTCAGTATAGGAATGTGAAAGGTAAGGTAGTGAATGGTCCGGCTGTCTGAATAACTCTCCTGTCTGTCTGTCCGCAGCTTTGAGCAGTTCTGCATTAATTATTGCAATGAGAAGCTGCAGCAGCTGTTTATTGAGCTGATCCTGCGCCAAGAGCAAGACGAGTACCAGCGGGAGGGCATCGAGTGGCAGCATGTACGTATACCCCAGTCCCTTCCTGAGATCAGATGATCACACCCTAGCTACTCTCTGCCCCCCTGCGTGCCCTCACGATCATGGTACATTGCCTCCAGGGGGGCAATTTGGGAAAATCTGTCATACTTGACCTGCAGCACCTAGATGGGTGTGAGTGTCAGACAAAATAAGTAAGTGGCTTATGGATAGATTACGAGAGACCGGGCAGTAGAGTGCATGCAGCCAAACCCAAGACCCACAGGCTATGAGCAGGCCCAATGCTCATAATGCAATGGAGAATACCCCTGATGGCGTAGATTGGCTTGCAAATGGTCAAAAGGAGCATGCACCTAGGACAACTGGCAGCCACTAGACAAGGTTGAAGACAAGGTCAGAGGCAGGCAGCTAAGGATGAGAATCAGATTTGAGTCAAGGTCAGAATTGGGTAGCTGAGGTTCAGAGTCATATTCCAGCCAATGTTAGAGCTGGATAGCTGAGGTCGGATAACAGTCAAGGTCAGAGCCAGATTGGTGAGTTAGATTCAAACCAAGGTCAGAGCCAGGTGGATGAGAGTTATCCAAGGTCAAAGCTTGATAGCTGAGGTTTCAGAGTCAGATTCCAGCCAAGGTCAGAGCCAGGTAGGTGAGTCATATTTGAACCAAGGTCAGAAGCAGCTGAGATTCAGAGTCAGATTTCAGCCAAGGTCAGAGCTTGATAGCTGAGGTTTCAGAGTCAGATTTCACCCAAGGTCAGAGCCAGGTAGGTGAGTCAGATTTTAACCAAGGTCAGAAGCAGCTGAGTCATATTCAAGCCAAGGTTAAAGCTAGGTAGCTGAGGTCAGATTTCAGCCAAGGTCAGAATCTGATAGCTGAGGTTTCAGAGTCAGATTTCAGCCAAGGTCCGAGTCAGGTAGGTGAGTCAGATTTTGAGGTTCAGAGTAAGATTTAGCCAATGTTAGAGTCAGGCAGCTGATGTTTAGAGTCAGATTTGAGTCAAGGTCAAATGGGGTGGCTAAGGTTAAGATTCAGTTTATGTCGGGGTCAGAGGTGGATGGCTGAGATTCAGGGTGAGATTTGTATCCTTCCACCCTTATAAGTGAATATCTAGTTAAGGAAAACTATACCAATAAAAGTTTCACCTACTTTTCTGGAAACCAGGCTAATGTAGATACAGACAGCTGCCAGCAATACCAACTGCTGCCTCCCCAGAGAGTGGAGACTGGGGAAACTCAGCAGAGGCGAGGGCCATAGTGTCACATGTGCGCATGATGTCAAAGTAGGAACTGAGGGAGATCTGGAAAGCAATAGAGAGTTAAAGCTGACTGTAACTGAGGGAAGCCAGCGGGGAGTAACTAGTAGAGTGCTACTCTACACAATGGTTTCAGCGTGGGGAGTCTGCCGACAAATCTGGTTTTCGCCGGAGCCTTCCACAAGGGGGTTGGGGCTACGCTGCAGAAAAGTCGGGGACCCACTACTGTTGCCAGTGGCCATTGAGACCAAATATGGGGAAAGCCTCTTACGGTTATTCGGGGAAGCTGATGCAGGAAATCCAAAGTGTCCAGAGCCAGGCAAAGCCATATTCTAGTGCCAGAGTACAGAAAGCCAAAACAGCTAATCATCCAAGCAGAGGGTGGAGAGCCAGAGTGGGGTCGTAATCCAAGATCCAGAGGGTCAGAGTCGGAGTGGGTCATAATCCAAAGTCAGAGGCAAAAGTCAAACCAGGAAGTCACACAGGAACAGAGGCAAGCATCACTCCAAGAAGATCTGCAGGCAACTTCCTAGTGCTGCAGGCCCCTTTTTAAAGGGCTTTAGGTGCCCAGGAAGTACCTGCCGTGCATGCGCAGACCTCACACAGGGTCAGGGGCCACTCAGACCAGCGTACCAATCACCTACTTGACCACACACACCTCCGGCCACTCACAGTCCAAACAGAGACACCCGAGGGGCGCGACCGAGCATGTGCACACTCACAGGGATGAGAGTGCACCCGCCGGCGCACATGAGTAGGACCAGGTATCCCACTGTGACAAAAAGCCATGAATACCTGCAATATTAACTGATGTAAAGCTTAGGTGACAGAGGTAAAAGAATCCCCAAACATTCTAGAGAGTTTCAGGGGGTGAGCAAGTCCTGACACTTCTTCAGGGACATAACATCAATCATCCAATCCTTGTTGTTATAGAGAAATAAATTATGATATTCTATTAGATTAGATATTTATTTCTGGATTTCCTCCTCTGATAGATTGAATACTTCAACAATCAGATCATCGTGGATCTGGTCGAGCAGCCACATAAGGGGATCATCTCCATCTTGGACGAGGCTTGTCTGACAGTGGGAGATGTCACTGACACCATTTTCCTAGAGTCCATGAACAGCAAGCTGGCCAAACACCCTCATTACACCAGCAGGAAGGTGAGCTCATCCCGACACATAAACAATTGCCTGCCTAAACCCTTTTTGTGGGTTCTCCCATGTCCAAGGAGGCCATAGGATCTCCCCTCCAGTACAAGCTCCAGTACAGTCCAGTATTCCAGACCCCTAAAAGATTGCGTTTTCCAGTTTCCCTGCCTATGTGCGTAAGACAAAGCCTGTATGTGAATCAGTAGTTAACAGAAGGATTTCCACCTGTGACATGGTATAGCTAGGGGGGCAAGGGGGCACGTTCCCTGGGTGCAGCAGGTCAGGGGGGCGCCAAACGGGGGGGCCCTCTGGTATAGCGTAAGACAAGCAATTGAAGGCTCTGAACCATATGGTAAATGGTGGAAATACAGCAAACCACAAAATCAACACAAATGCAACAAAACAGAACCTAGACTAGTGCTAATCAACAACCAGCACAACCAACTACTATCAATTTAAAAACAAAAGTATATATATACAATGGAGTACACTACTTTATATACAAAATCTAAAAGGCTTTGCGACAAGGAAGGTACAAGGATGATCATCAGGGTAACAGGCAAGATACCTGAAAATGAGAGTTGGAACTAGAAAGGTATCTAAAGCACATACACATACAGTAAAACATAAAAGATGGAAGAGATAGGGCTGGTCGCTAGCCTGCCCCCGGGGCATCTGAAGATAAGTAGGAAAAGAGGAGAGGGAATGTGGTGAAGATAAAGAAAATGAGGTGTAAGAGAGAGTAAAGAAGGGAGTGTGTAAGAGAGAGAAAAGCTGTGAATGTGGAAAAGAGAGAGAAGGATGACATGTGTAAAAAAAATGAGAGAAAGTAGAAACATACAAATGAAAGTAAAAGAGAAAAAGAAAAAATGTGGAAAAAGGAGAAGAAAGGGAATGTGGGAAAACAGAGATAAAGAACAAATGTGGAGAAGCAGGAATGTGGAAAAACAGAATGTGGAAAAAGAGGGGAAAGGTGGAATATAGAAAACGGGGAGAAGGAAAACAGAGAGAAGGTGAAAAAAGAAAAATGAAAGGAACACAGAAACATGGAAAAAAGAAGAACAGCAAAAGATGAATAGAGTAAAAAAAAAAAGGAGCAGGGAAAGGAAACCGAGAGAAATAAAGAAACATGGAGGGAAGGTAAAAAGGGAGGAAGACAAACAGAAGTTGAAAAAGAAATAGATTGAAAAAATGTGACACCCCACCATAGACAAGATGGATGGAATGTGGAAAAGAGAGCAAGATAATGAAAGATAATGAATGAATGAATGAGGAGTGTCACGGGGGGATGCAAAAAGAGAGGAACATGGAAGGAATCGTAAAAAGAGAGAGAGATGGGGGAAGGAAAAGGCAAGAAATAATAAGAGATAAAAACCTTGAGAGAATAATGGAGAATAGTGCAAAAAGAGGTGAGAGAGATGGGGGAAATGTGAAAAAGAGCCAACTGAGACCTGTCTTTATTGGAGGGGAGGGGGGCATCTGAAAGAAGTCCTCTAGATACCCCTTACACATAAATTGGGACGGTGCCCTGTGTGACCGCACAGCTCACACACCCCAAAGGCTGGCCATTGAGCTTGGTCAGGGGTGTGGCACTTGCCCCAGGTGCAGAAGGTCAGGGGAGCCCCAAAGGGGAGTCTGAGCATAGGTGGGGGGCGCCATTTTAAATCTTTGCCCCAGGTGCCAGAAAGCCTAGCTACTCCTCTGAGCTGGGTCTGACACATATGATGGCTGTCATAAGGAATTTAATATTAGAGCAGCCTTTGTTGCCTGCACAATCGATTTAAGCAATAATGCTTGCCTGCAGGGGGGGGGGACAGGTGTGTCATTTTATTTGAACAAATCTGTATATACCAACATAAATCATCTGCAGACTGTGGTGGTAAAGCATTGATGACAGTGATGTTCTGCATTCCAGCTCGCTCCAACAGACAAGTCAATGGCATTTAACCGAGATTTCCGAATAAAGCATTATGCCGGCATTGTGACGTGAGTATAGTAATACACATGTTATACTTCTGCCACAAAATAGAAAAAGCTGAGTGCACAACACACTGTAAAGAACCCACTAGCCCCATTTTGGGCACCAGATCCTTCCTTCAGTTATGGAGTTATGGAATAAACACAGTAATGGGGTCATGTACAATGTCTTTGCCATATTTCTTGTGGGAGTGGGTGCTTGTGAGAGTACTGAGCGCCATGACTGTGTAAGCTTCCATGATGGTAAATGGGGAATTTTATTGGTAATAATCTGTAGAATATGTGCATACAATATTATTGTGCATAAAATATCTTTTGTTTATTCTAGTTATGCAGTGGAAGGATTTCTGGATAAAAACAAGGACACCTTATTCCAGGATTTCAAACGTCTCATGTATAACAGGTGGGATCCATGTTCTGTTCCCTCTGAGAATTTGTGAATGGACCCCACATTCCATATGGGAGAAAGTGCATCCATTTTTTCTGTTTCAATATTTTTATTAGCACACATAATGGTACAAGTTATTTACACATAGCATTATATAATATAATATTCTAATATATAGAATATTAACAAAAAAACTAGTAAACAAAAGAAGTAAGGTATCATTTTCCCATTTAATTACTGTATGAATGGGTGCTAAAGGGACCTCCAAGCACCTATGCTGAAACTTGGTTAGGGAAAAGGAAGTGGGTAAAGGGAAGATTCAGGGAAAAGTGTAAATCTATTAGGGTATAAGAGAATACAAAAGGTGGAGGAGCTTACAGTATGTCATTATAGTATATAAGGTAGATATGGAAGGAAAAAGAGCTTATACAGGTATACAGTAGATACAAAGGGAAAGGAGTTTGCAATCTATTAGGGTATACGGTAGATACAAATGAGAGAGTTAACAGTATACAGTGTATTAGGGTATAAGGATACAGAAGAGAAGAGCCTATAATCTATTAGGGTATAAGGGAGGATACAGAAGGAGAAGAGCTTACAATCTATTAGGGTAATTAGGTGGGTGTGGTCACACACTGTGAGAGCCAGAGCACACAACTGCTCCTAATTACCTGAGGCCTGTGAAGCCTGGGCTTTCCTGGGAGTGCCTCCCCAGGCAGCATGGATGATTCCGGGGGTGAGTCGCGCCGGTACCCCCGAAGGAATATTAAACCTCCGGATCCCGGGACTGCTTCCACTAGCGGCGCTAGTAACACCACGGTGCCCCAGCCCGGTGAGAGTTTGTCAGCTTTTCGCAGCCGTGTGTGCAGTAATTTGTGCATGGTGGCGAAGGAGGAGGAGAAGCTGTGTAAGATGAAAATCTCATTAAAGAAAAAGAAAATGGACACCAGCAAGGCTTGGGGACTGGATCGGCGGGCAAGTAAAGCAGACTTAGCTGAGCTTGAATCAGCATGCCGGCAGCAGGAAAAGCTTGTTTCGTCCCTTAAAGCAAGCAGTTGGGCCTTTAAAGAAAAGTATAAAAACGAGGAGCGATTTAAATCCATGCAGCGCTCAGGCCCCACTGTGAAGGAGGAAGAGGCCGACCATGTGGATGAGACCCCGATGGTGGAGGATTCTCCAGCTGTACCTCCACCCAAAGTTGCAGCAGTAGCAGAGCCGGGAGCCCCGGAAACAGCATTGGAAGACTTTCTTGCTGAGGCAACACATCAGGAGTGCGTGACATCGCTGGGCATCCAGGAAGCCCCTACTGGAGCAGATCTGCCAGAGGACAGCTGCCAGCCTGAGGAGCCCATGCCAGCTAAGGACGACATCCATCTGTCCAGCCAACCTGCGGAGTGCGCCATAGGCGCTGTGTCAGGGGGTATAGAAGACGTGGCGCTCCTTGCTCTGAAAAGGGTGAGGTGGCGCCAGCCGTAAGTACCATCCTGGCACCCATCCGGGTTCCTGGGTGCGCCGAACTTCGTGGCCCTGGGGCCATGGGTGACTCACCCGCAGGTTTGGGTCTTGCTGGCAGGGCTTCTATTGTTTCTGCTTCAGCTGCTTTGGGTGCTGTTACTGATGTTGTTGCTCCTGTTACTGCTGCTGTGTCTGGGGTTGAGTCCACAGGGGTTAATTCTATTGTTGGACTTTCTGCTGTGACTGATGCTGTGACTGCTGCTGATGTTGTGACTGTCCCCTCACCTGCACCTCAGGTGGACAATAAGAAGACTGTGCCACCTAATGCTGGGGCCCCTGCTGTCCGCCCTGCCCTGTATTTTATCCAGCGAGGTGGCACAGGGAGTAGGGCCAATAATGCTGTTGGTGCTGCAGTGCAGTCCCCTGTGTCCTATGCCCAGGTTGCCAGGCGTGGTGGAGAAGCTGCTGGTGAAAGGGCATCTGTGCCCAGTGAGGCCAACGCCCCTGCCAGCGGATTCAATAGGCGCAACCTGGTCCAGCTTAGGTGGGAGGGGCCAGTTATCACCCGGCGGGTGGTGGTGGATCTCATCCTTAGCATGGGATTCGCAGCCGCAGACATTTTTGCCCTGATCAGTCCAGTGGGGAGCGCAGAACATGACTTGAGTTTCATCAGACCAGAAGGGATGGATTTATTTTGGGAGCGGTACGAGCTGCTGAAGCAAGATCCTGCCTGGAAGGGGTTAACTCGCATCCAGGTCTCCAGACAGCAGCTCGTCAAAAATGTCACCATACTGGTTAGAAATGAGTCCATTCCCCCCTCTGATTTGGCTGTCTGGCTGAAGCGTTATGGTGATGTTCTCACTCCCCTGAAGAAGATCCTAGACGATCAGGATATCTGGACTGGGGGCTGGTCAGTGACCCTGAGGCTCCGCAGGAATGGCAACCAGGTCACCCACTTGCCATCTTCTGCCTATATTGGCCGTGACCGGCTGACCATCTTTTATCCTGGTCAGCCCAAGGTTTGCCATAAATGTGGGGCCAAGGGTCACTTCAGCTCCTCCTGCTTGCTTCTTAGGTGCTCGTTGTGCCAGGGCTTGGGACACTTGGCTAAGGACTGCAATACCATCCGCTGTAATCTATGTAACCAGCTCGGCCACCCTTATAGTCAGTGTCCTGAGGCCTGGCACAACCTGGACAGGGAAGTGGTGCAGGAAATGCTGCGGCTGGATAGGGAGGAACATTCCCATGCTGTCCCGTCTACAGTCCCTCCCCCCACTCAGCTGGGGGTTCCTGAGGCCCCTGCGCCCGCTCCTGTACCATCTGCAGGGGTCCCTAAGGTGAAACCCCAGTCTGCCCCCAAGTCAGCAACCACCAATGTAAGATCTAGTAATTTAATAGCTGAGGCGGCCCGGGGGGCTGGCACTGCAAGTACCAAGGGGGTCCCAGTAATTGTGGCCCCTGCTGTAAAACCTCGCAGGCTGGGGCTAGGTGATCCTGATCCTGCACCCCCTTCCGAGCAGGGTGGGAGTTCAGATCCCAAGACAGCGTGGTCTGGACTCTCCCCTGAGGATCAGGATTACCTTGCTCTCAGGTTTGCTACCAAAAAGAAAAGAAAAAAGGACAATGGAGTGCCAGAACCGGGGAAGAGCCATGGGGTGCAGCTCTTCAACCGGTTTGAGGTACTTTCTGAGGACTCAATAGAGATTTCTTCCTTTGATTCTGAGGCCTCAGATATGGAGGAGGAAACACCAGTCTCCTCCAGTAAGCGTGAGGGATCTGATAGTGAGGCCGGAGGGAAGGCTAAGAGACATTCTCCCGAATGACTCTGATGGCAGTTCCCCCTCCGATAAAGGTGGCAACCATTAATGTTGCCAGCATTAAATCAGTAAGCGCTCGTTTTATGGCCTTATTTTTTCTCAGCCAGTTTGATGCTGACATTTTGTTTTTGCAGGAGACCAGATTGGCCAGTCTGGCCGACCTTCACGCTGTGAAGCGGGAGTGGAGGCACGGACCCTCTTTTTGGTCTCTTGCGGCCGAGCCTTACAGCGGAGTGGCGGTGCTTTTTAAAACCGACATGGTAACTTGTCGGCGAGTCATTGAGGTGGAGATCGGGAGGTGCATGGTCTTGGACGTCATTGTAAGGGGGCAGGACCTGCGCCTAATAAATATCTATGGACCCCAAACTAAGTGGGACAGGAAATGCCTCCTTACAAAGATCAAGCCGTTCCTTTTTACAGCCCGGCCAGTAGTCTTTGGAGGTGATTTTAATACCGTGACTAGGCCCATGGACAGGAGAGGCTTCAAAGGCAAGCTGGGCTGCGATAGTCTCTTTTTGAATAGCATGGTTAGAGAGGCAGGTCTGGAAGATGTGCACATTAAGCACTCCCCAGACCTCACGGGCTTCACTTTTCAGCGAGGTAGCAGTCAGAGTAGAATAGACAGGTTTTCTTTGAAGGAGGGCTCGGCTTCTCAGCCTCCCCGGCTGCAGGCGGTCGAGTTCTCCGATCACCTTTTGCTATCGATGGTCTTGAATGCCTCTGACACACCCCCTAGAGGAAGGGGCATCTGGAGGATGAATTCGGCTCTCCTTGAGGAGGAGGGGGTAAGACAATCTTTTGAGGTTTTTTTTCAGGCACAGGTTTCCATTAAGGATTTTTGCAGCAGCAGGTCTGAGTGGTGGGAGCTGACCAAAATGAGAATTGCTGGGCTTTTCAGGGGCCTAGGAAAAAGAAAACAGCTTGATAAATACATTGCCTACCAGCGCTTGCGGAGGAAACTTGACATCCTTGTCTCGAATGGTGGAGATCAAGGGGCAATCTCTGAAGTCAAGCTTCTCCTCAGGAAGTGTCAGTATGACCGGCATGCTTCTCTGGTTCTGGAAAGGGATTATGGGAAATACCACTCACCGGATCCCTATCAGAATTGCAGACAGGCTGCATCTCTCAAGACTGTCCTTGGTCTGAAGGATAGCACAGGTTCCCTGGTAAGATCTAAATCTGGGATCCTGGAGATTATTAGGTCCTTTTATGCTGACCTCCTGGGCAGAAAGGTTCTTGACCGGGCAAGGATGGAAAGTTTCCTGGATTCTACTCCAGGATTGGAAAATGGTGACCGTTCTATCACTAGCTTGACAGAGCCGGTCACTGCCGATGAGGTGGTAAGTGCGATTGATCACCTTGCCATCAAAAAGTCGCCCGGGTCAGATGGTCTGACAGCTGAATTTTATAAATGTTTTAAGACCATCCTGGCACCACATTTGGTGGAGGTCTTTAATTGCTGTCTGGCAGAGGGTTCCCTCCCTCCCTCCATGAGGCGCTCGGCTGTGATCCTTCTGTCAAAAGGAAAGGACTCTTCGATGATTGAGAACTGGCGCCCCATCAGCCTTCTCAATGTCGATAGAAAGATACTGGCAAAGATTTTGTTCTGGCGCTTGTCGTCAGTAGCGGAGCAACTGCTTTCCCGTCATCAGCACTGCTCCATCCAAGGTAGATGCACCTTCTCTGCGGTTTTAGCTGTCCGGGAGGCGTGGGAGCGATGCAGGGCTGCAGGCTGGGGAAAGTACTTGTTGGCGTTAGATCAGGCAAAGGCTTTTGATAGGGTCAATCATGAGTACCTATGGCTGCTTCTTGGTAAGTACGGCCTGCCAGGGCGGTTCATTAATTGGCTACAAACCCTGTATGAAGGGGCTGAGAGCTTCCCTCTTGTTAATGGTTGGGTTGGAAGGCCTTTCAAAGTTGGCTCTGGTGTGCGACAGGGATGCCCTCTGAGTCCCTTACTGTATGTGTTTGCAATCGATCCCTTTATAAGGAGGGTCGAGAGCAGCATGTTATGTGGGGTTCCTCTGGGTGTACCTGGTGAGCCTCCTCTGAAGGTCATTGCCTATGCTGATGATGTATCTGTGATTGTCTCTGGGACAAATGAGGCAGAGGAGGTGGCCTCTCTAATAGCACAGTATACAGAAGCGTCGGGCTCCAAGGTCAATCATGAGAAGAGTGAAGTTTTATGGATGGGTGAGGAGGGTGAGGGCTTCGAACTTCCAGACGCCTTCCCAATGCCCCAGCAGGAAATTAAGATCCTTGGCATTAATTTCGGTCCTGGTGATTATGGCCAAAAAAACTGGGAGAGCAGGCTGGAAATTGCCAATGCCAAGGTTGCAGTCTGGAAGAGCTGGAAAATGTCTCTCAGGGAAAGGGTTGACCTTATCAAGACCTACCTGATCCCCATCTTTTTATACGTCAGCTTCGTCTGTGTTTTGCCAGTATCTCTCTACACCAGGGTCTACAGCGTGTTTTTCCAGATGTTATGGGGAAACCGCATGAACCTGGTGAAAAGAAATGTCACTTACCTATCCAGGCGGGAGGGTGGCCTAGGGATGGTCAACCCAGTAGTGTTTTTCTCTCTCTTGTTTCTGAAACATAATTTTGGAAGCATGTTGGCAGAGAGCCCGCCTGGCTGGGTGGGTATTTTCCAGTCCTGGTTTAAGCCCTTCCTGCGAGACTGGGAGAATGGTGGCCGGGTGAAAAGCCCTCGAGTTCCTCAGGCTCAGCTCCCGGCCTATGTTGCCCCGTGCTTGAAAATACTTCGGCAATGGCAATTGACGGCAGAGGACCTGAGATCTACTCCGAGGAAGCTTCTGGTGAGTCGGGTCCTGGGTCTGGCTTTTCATGAGCCATTGTCCCTCAGGGATTGCCCAGGCTCCATCATGAGGGAGGGTTTGAGGCTTATTAACTCCTCAAGAATTCCTTTGAAATAACGGGATATAGCCTGGCTCTCCTTCCAAGGAAAACTCTACCTTAGGGGGATCCGGAAGAGTCGCAGCCTGCCAGAGATAATTTATCTCCGTGAGGAGTGTCAGAATGAGGTGGAGACTATGGACCACTTCCTGCTCCGGTGTCCCTTTAATGTAGATGTGTGTAAACAGGTGGGGTTGGCCCTCGGTGCCCCCTTCTTCTCCCAGCTTTCCTATGCTGAGTGGGTGTACGGGGCATTCAAGAACAGAGGGGATTTTTGTTTGGACACTTTATATCTAGTTAGTTTAGTGATCCGCTATTTCACGTGGAATGCACGGTGCCAGCTCTGCATTAGGAAGAAAGTCCTCCCTGTCCCGGTGGTGGTGCATGACATCCTGCATGAGGTGGGTAAGATCCGGGTGCTTGAGAGCGACAGGTGGGAACGGGGGGCCTGGATGAAGGCGTGGAGGAACATCAGGCCTCCTTAGTCCTCATGACTTCCCTCTGGGTGGGCTTTTCTGTCTCTTATCACCCATAGATTTTTTATAACAACGACAGATTTTTGAAGAATGGCTGCATGCACAGGTGACGGGGTCTCTTAGTCTTCCTGCTGAATTGTGTATAGTGTAGTGTTAGGTTGTAGATAGGATTGTATATACAATAATGGATATTATATGCCGAATTGTTAGGCCTGTTTCTTTTTGTTTAGTTATTATTTATTTTATTTATTTATTATTGTAACTTTGTATATATTGTATATGATTGCTTGATTTTACTTAATAAAAAAAGTTACAATCTATTAGGGTATAAGGGAGGATACAGGAGGAGAAGAGCTTACAATCTATTAGGGTATAAGGGAGGATACAGGAGGAGAAGAGCTTACACTCTATTGGGGAATACGGGAGGATACAGAAGGAGAAGTGCTTACAATCTATGAAGGCAATTCAATTGTGTAACAAATACGCAGAGAAAAGCAAATAGTTGGAATATCTTGAGTCAGTTGGTGCATTGTGAGCATGCTGAGCAAGGAACGGTGAAGCAACAATAGATCTGCTGTCCAACCAATCAGATTTCATTTTTTATTTCATTTGTGGAACCCAATTGGTGGTTCTGGACAGCTGTTTATTACACTTTTCCTTGCACTAATCTATGTTTAGTAGCTTGTAAAATGTCCTCTCTTGCAGTAAGGACCCCGTGCTGAGGGACATGTGGCCGGATGGACAGACGAGTATCAGTGAGGTGACAAAGAGACCGCTGACAGCTGCCACGCTCTTCAAGAACTCCATGGTGGCCCTAGTAGAGAATCTAGCCTGCAAGGTGAGCCCACCCTCTGACTCACATCTCATTTGCTGCAGGCAAACTGAGCTACTGCATAACTGCCAGTTAGATGTAATCTTTTACTTAAAGCGGACCATCAGTCAAAAATGAACATGAAGTCAGACAACATACAGTCCTCATATGTACCACTATCCAGGGCAATTTATATTGCTGCACATAAAAAATAATTTACCTTTTTCTAAAGCCTACTGGGATAAATTTTAAAACAAGATGGCCACTCATGGGCTTACAGGCCGCCTGCAAACAGGAAGTCGTGCTGAGTTTCCTGTTGCTGTGCATTTCAGTTATGTCAGTTCTTTTCCAACTATTCTGACTCACCAGATGGCAGAAAATGGAATCCTGTAGACAGCTCCATGTTCCTTGTGTGTGTCTCTGCTGGATGTTTTTTTCACTCCATAGGGCTCGGCAGATGGATCACTCAATTGTTGGTTAGATCAGTGATAAGTTTTCAAAAGCTTTATTTTGGTACAGAATCTTGGTACAGGAGACATGTACTTTCAATGCAGCTGGAAACTTGTGGTGAAATCTATACAGCAACAACAGGTGAAAGAACTATAGCTGAAGAAGGCAGCAGCAGCTGTGCACTGCTAGGATGTCAGAGTAAGAATGGCCACCAGGGAGAGGAAGAAGGGAGGAGTTACTTACATCAGAGCAAGGCTAAGGAAGCCTGGAGTGGACAAGGGGAATTAAAGGCACAGTGCTGAGCTTATGCAAATAAACATATATAAATCGTTACCCTAGGTAAATAAAATGTACGTCGTGGGACATGACACCAACTGTACCAGACTTTCGGTCCAGTTTAACCGTTTACTACCTGCAGTCTGTATCTTAAAAGGACATTCCAAGCAAAGGACTATATTAGACTGGTTTCAGCTTGCCCTGTGCTGGCTTTCAGGGGTCACAACTTTTATTCCCCAGCACTTTGCATTCCCTGATAAACCCTATAGAATTGCTTCCTCCTGCTGACTTATTTTTTCTCAGTCCCCAAAATTAATTCACTTCTGAGGGCACTGACACAATGAGACATGCATGAATGAGTCATACTCTGCTGCTATGGATGCCCCGCATAAGAGACATAGTGCATAGGTATGTACTAAGGTAAATAAAGCAGGATGAATGAAGGCTGATTAAAGTCCCTACCAGCCAGCATGGAAGCAGGATAATTTAACCTTTTGACTGGCATGCCCATTTGTTATGAATATGAACTGGCTTTGGCTCCATAATCATTTAATGAAATATGACTGATAAAATGACATCTGAACTATTTGTTTACAATGATCATGGAACAGGTTAAGTGTATGGTATGATGGTGGCAATATTATAAAGCTGGGGCACTAGGCGGGTGGGCAAACCAGGTGACAATTATGGTTCTCGGAACTCGGAATGCCTGCCGGCGATGAAGATATTTTTACTCGTTGAACGCAGCAGCTGTATTATTTTTAGACATCAGAGAGGTGGAGGTGCTGCAGGGAGCTGCACGTGCCAATCCCCAAGCTCCAGAAAAATAAATTGATGAGCACCATTAAGGTAGCCATACACGGGGCAAACTGATCAGGTGATGGGCAATTATCTTTATATGAGTATCCCCATCCAGCAGAATGCTCATAATGACCGCACTGCCTTCCATTGCCTCCCATTGTATGCAGATATCAGCTATCTTTTATTAATCTCATATTTTCATTACTGTACTGGTATCAATGGTGCTGCTGGAATAATATCATGTTGGTATAATCAAAGTTGTACTGGTTTTACTGGAATAATATCAGGCTGGTATGGTCAGGGTTGTACTGCTTCTGCTGGAAAGATATCAGGCTGGTATGGTCAGGGTTGTACTGCTTCTGCTGGAATAGTGTCAGGCTGGTATGGTCAGGGTTGTGCTCTCTCTGCTGGAATAATGTCAGGGTGGTATGGTCAGGGTTGTACTGGCTCTGCTGGAATAATGTCAGGCTGGTATGGTCAGGGTTGTACTGCTTCTGCTGGAATAATATCAGGCCAGTGTGGTCAGGGTTGTACTGGTTCTACTGGAATAATATCAGGCTGATATGGTCAGGGTTGTACTGGTTCTGCTGGAATAATATCAGGCTGGTATGGTCAGGGTTGTGCTGCTTCTGTTGAAATAATATCAGGCTGGTATGGTCAGGGTTGTGCTGCTTCTGTTGGAATAATATCAGGTTCGTATGGTCAGGGTTGTACTGATTCTACTGGAGTAATATCAGACCAGTGTGGTCAGGGTTGTACTGGCTGCTGGAATAATATCAGGCTGTTATTGTCAGGGTTTTACTGGCTGTTGCAAAGTGTGAGTGCTGGGTGCAGCAGAGTTATAATACAGATATACATTAGTGATAAAAAAAGGATCTGGCTTTTCTGGAACAGGAATGCAGTAAGAGAAAGTCACCTCACATCCGGGGTGCTCAACCTTTTGAAAACCATGGGCCACTAAAGCGATTTGGAAACTGGTCGCAGGCCACAATGAATAGGTTCAGAATTTAAAATTTTTGAATAGCATAACAAAGATTTTCTACAACAATTTAAATACCCACATCTCCCTTAGATATTTTACACGTGTATGTCTCTCCACTACACCACCCCATTACCACATTCGTAGGTAACATACCCCACATGCTGATTGCCATACTTCTCCTATTATATGGGTCCCTTATTTTTAGCCCATTCCCCCATCAGTCCCAAATCGTAACCATATTACTAATACTCAACCTAACTAAACACCTACCAATGCTAAACATACAATTAAATCTAGAAAAAAACATTGTCACCTTGTTATGGTGCCAGAGATTTCACCCAGGGGTTATGTTGCACCATATTCCTCAAGCCACCATTGACATTTGGCACTGCGACCCTCTATTTCTACTCTCCTTGCAATCATCCTTAATGAGCCTCTATTTAACTACCTTTACATGCTAGTTCTATTTACCCCTCCCACTTTCCCCACAACAGGTCAGAGGCCACATCATATGGCTCTGAGGGCCACAGGTTGAGCATATGTGCCTTACATAGTGCATAACACAGAAAGGAAAAAAGTCAGTCATAGAGATCACAGCTTGATTTACAGGAAATACAACACATCAGTAAATGTACAATGGGGGCTACAGATATGCATTGGTAACAGCGCCATCTACTGCCAAAAATGTAGACAAGCTGTAAGCTGTTTCACAGTTTCTCCAACACCCCTTCTTAATAGCTGAGGCTTAGTCTGTGAAACCCATCTTCTTTGTAGGCCTTGGGTGTCTTTCAGGGGTAAGGATATCTGCTGTCACATCCTCAATAGGGCAATAAAGTAACTCAAGTCCCATTTTTAAGTTCCTCTGTCTCTTTATGCTGATTCCGGTGTTTGCAGTATTTCTTCTTCATCCCCTTCTTGCTCAAAACAAATCAGGATATTGTCTACATAAATGAGGACAATCAATTTCATTGGGCATAAGCAGGGGTCTGATTTACTCCTTTGAAAGTTCTCATGTGTAAGCACTTCATATTTTTTCATATTCCATGCTCTGGCAGCTTGCTTTAGACCATATATACTCCTGTGAAGTTTGCATACTAGGTCTGGCCCTTGTTCATTATTTCAATCCTGGCGGTTGTTCCATGTAGTTGTCTGCCGTTAACTCGCCATGCAGAAACACTGCTTTCACATCAAAATGTTTCACTTGCAATTTCTTTGTGGCGGCTACTGTCAGAAGTCCTTATTGTAGCATGTTTAACTAATGTAGCAAAAGTCTCATCTTAGTCTACATATTTTTGAGAATATCTGTTGGCTATGAGTCTTGCTTTGTATCCCTCCACTGTGCCATCTGCATTGTAGTTCACATTAAAGTCCATTTACAACCTATGGCTTTCCTTCCATGTTTTAGTGTTATGCATGGATTTTATTGTCTTCCTTTGCAGCCTTTATACATTTACTGACTTCCCCTTCTGAAAGCTGAGATATGTCTTTCCAAGTTGCAGGCTCATTGGCATTAGCAGTGCTTGCCTTGTATGAAAGATGTACAGGTGGTTTACCGCTCTTTTCTCTCATGGAGCGTCTTGGGTCTGTGTCTGAGCTTGTTTGTGTCTGCTCTTCGGTGCTGGCAGGCTCACTTCAACTGTTTGTTCAGAAGTTACAAATGATGGCTGATCAGCATCAGTTTTCTCGCTTGTTCTTACTTCCTCAGTTGTCATCACATTGTCTCTCAGATCTTCAACAAAAGTTGCTAATGGTAACCTTGTCGGTTTTCGGATTTAGGGTTCTGTAACCCTTAACATTGTCCCTGTATCCAAGCTCTTTTTTGGATTTTGGTTAATTTTTCCTCTGAAATGAACAATTTGCATCCAAAATGTCTTAGGTGTTTAGAACTTGGCTTCTCATTGTGCCACAGTTCATATGGAGTTTTCTCCACTATTCTAGAAAATAATCTGTTTTGCAAATAAGTGGCTGTCATTGCTGCCTCACTCCAGTATTTTATGGTAGCCGAGAGTCTGTCAGCATACATCTGATCATTTCAATCAAAGTTCTGTTCTTTCCTTCTGTGTATGGGACTGTCTTTTGATGGTCTGTTCCATTCAGCTCTCAGTACTCTTGTACTTTGTGTCCTGTGAATTCACCTCCATTGTCACTTCGAAGTATGAGAGGTTTCCTCTGAAACTTGTAGCTTTGGATTTGATGCAACATTCACACTTAACAGTAACTGGACAAGGGGATACTGTTAGATCCTTTGTCAAATTCCTCTTGAAGTTCTTGTATGCATTCTGGGTGTCTGTGACCCAAACACCAGTGCCATATGTGTATACAGTCATTGTGTTTATGAGTGCATAGTGTCACCTCTCTGTGTCGAGGTGATATACATAGTCATCCAGCTTGGCACTTGCTATGGTCTGCTTTCCATCCAGGCTGTCAGACACTTTACAGATAAGAGCATATCAGGAACATAGAGCACATCCTTCATTGGTATGGCTAAATTGTGTCCCGCATTATTGGGGCATACAAAAATTCCATGCCCATATCCCTCTGCATGTATTTTACTTCCATGCGCAAGGTAAGTAGTCTCTTTGTTATTCAGATCAAGTTCTGTGAAAAAGCTTCTATCACTTGTCATGTGACTGGACCGGCCTTGAAATGCCTGTCACGTGGCATTCTAGTTAACTTCACATGGATCAGTGATTGTGGCTTTGACTTTCTGTTTGGTGTAAAAGGGACCTTGTCTCATTTGCTCTGCTTTCCATATAGTAAAGTCTCACCGTATGTGTCCCTGTTTTTTGCACCTAAAACACACTCTGGTTTCCTTCTTGTATATCTTTTTGTCTCTAGCTTTAAGAGTGGTTCTGGTGTCCATTTCTGTGGAGTAATGCGCAAGATTCTTTCTTCGTTGTGTCAGGGATTGGGGTGAACGGCAGTGACTCAGACGACAGTTCTCCTTCAAATCAAACGTAATTTATTGATAATAAAGCTCTTAGTAAAGTCCAGGGTAGGAAAATGCAGCAAGCTGAAAAAGTCCTTGTTGTACAAGGTCCACTTCCAGGGAATACAAGCCCACGCTGTTAGTCCCTACAAGTCCAAGTTTGGGGTGACACAAGCAAAGTCCTTCGGCTTTAATCCAGTTCTCTTATTCACATTGAGCAGTACAGTACTGAGCTCCTTACTCCAGGCTGGTCAACAGCAAACTGACAGGCTTAGCGGCTCCTTTTATTTAGGCTTCCCCTGCAATCAGCCTCATTACCTGTGTGAGGCCTGGGATCAGGGAACAAACCTGTAGAGGACTGGGGAATGTGAACTGGGTCCTGAAAACCCGGCATGGATCGTGCCTAGCAGGGGAAAAATAGACACCATTTATTACTTTCCCATACAACTTACCACAGCTGATACTCATCTATGAGCCTGGTCTTTACAAATGCTAGTGTCAGATCTGTCTCAGGTCGTGTTCCCAGCGCATTGATCAATGCAGTGTATGTGTCACAACAAAATGGCAGCAGTGTGACTGTCTGTTATATTCTCACTGACTGATCTGAGTTGAGCGTTCGCTTCCAGCATGGCATTTATGTGGTCTTGTATTTTCTGCTCTCTGCCTCATTTTGTAAAATGTTCTCAGCGCAAACAACTTGCTGTTTAAACTGTCTCTCTCATGCAGTCTTTTCAGTACATCCCACATGACTTTTGCTGTATTCTCACTGCGTATGTGAATAAGTTGATCCTCTTCTACGAGTAAGATTATGGTGGCCCATTCCTTTCCCAGTCCTGATTATTATCCTGTGCCCTCTGTGTAGTAATAACCTCCCACAAGTCATCTCTGGATAATAGCGTTGACACTTTAAACTTCCATAGCTGATAATTGTCATTGTTCAGCTTGGCCACTGAAAGTTGTATACATGAGATGTCAGGCTGCTGTGGTCAGGGTTGTATTGGTTCTGCTGGAATATTATTAGACTGGTATGGTTGGTGCTGTTGTATATGGAGGCCACAGGGACCATAATTGTGTCATAACTTTGTATTATCATTAACTCTATCATCCCATCCTGTGTGGTGCTTCTCCCCAGCTCTTGTTATCTCTGTGATGTGTGCCTGTATATTTGTGCTGCACCGATTTCTTCTGCCATTTATGGTCCACGGGAAGTGCGGCTCGGACACAATAGGCCCATTCTCTCAAGTCTTTCTTTATTGTCTCATCTGCATTAGTTCCCATACAGGCTTCCTCTGCGAGAGCCTTCAACATCATCCCTATTTATCCCTTGTTTTATCATCTGTTTTACACTTTCATAGGGAAGAATAATTAACAAGTGGTGGGGAAAAAGAGCTGAGGCTGGAGGTGAAGAAGGAAAAGGAGAGGAGGCAGATAGAGGGCATGGCAGTTTCTAGGCTAAATAGCACTCAGGATGAGGGAAAAATAATCTTCCCCACTATAGTAGCCAACACCACAGCACAAACACGGAAATGTTAAGCAGTCACCTAGACTCAATCATTTATATTGACAGTAATTGGCATGGCAGTGACCTGTGCAGAGTGCAGGCTGGGAAGCATTCACTTATATTCACCCTGGCTCCATGCTCCCCATCATTGGTTTCTCAGGCAGGTGACATATTGGTTTCTCAGGCAGGTGACATATTGTCATATGCTTACCATATATCCACACTGTGGGTGATGTGGCCAGTGGTGGCGCCACAATTAACAAAGAGGCCAGCACACCATTCCTTTTATGAATGCATTAAAAAAGTTAATCCAATCCATAGTATCATTAGTCCAAAGTTTCAAGTTTCAGGATGTATCTGATTACTCATGGCCTAGAGTTAGCAGTCATGGCCTAGAGGTAGGGCCTTCTGAGTTTAGGGCAGCCCACCACTTCGGGCACATGTAGACCCTTAGTGTGGTATTGACTTGTGTGTAGTCACTAATATAGTGTTTACTCACTGGTTGTTCACAAGCCCATGGATGGGAAAAATGTGGAGGTAAAATTCCATGTGTGTGAGCACACAACAACCACTATGAGCTCTATTATTAATACTATTATTACTAGTTTGGACCACGGAGGATGGGAAGCAGAATGCAGGAGATGGTGTGAGTATCACTGCATGTTTCCTGGCCACTCTGCTCCTGTTAATACCGCACCTTGCTTCACCACACACACCTCCAGAACATGGTTGGGGGAATTTTAAGTACCCAGGAGGCACTCCAGTACAATGCGTGGGGGGGGGGGGGGGGGTCAGGAAGCAAGACTTAGCAGTCAGCCCTCCTGCCTTTCTGGCACACAGAGCAACAGCACTGATCACCTGGGCCTTGACATGGCTCTAATGAAGGGTGAGCCAGAGAAGTGGGTAAAGAGAAGGAAGGAGCAAGAAAGAATCAGTAAAGAATAAGAAGGGAAGGCAAGGGAACTTGGGGGAAATGTGGAAAAAAGCTGGAGGCAGAGACAGACAAGGTGGAGACCAGGGAAGGGGGTGGTTGGGAAAGAGAGGAAAATGGGGTGCAGAGATATACATAGGGGGAAGTGGTGGTTGGAAGAGATTATCTTGAAGAAGTATGAGATAGGCAAGAGAGGGGAAGAGAGCATAAAATAAGTGTAGAGAGTCACAAGGGAAAGGAGAGAGAACGAAATTATGCAGCTAGATTCTCCCATACCCCAAAGATTAAACCAGAAGAGTCTAAGTAGAGCAGATGCCCCTAGACCCTAAATCTCAAAGGAAATACAATTAATGAAGAGTGGAATTAGTTACCTACCTACCACTTAATTTCACTCAATGACCCCCCAGTTTTAATCATTCACAGCTCCCAGCTCCATTCCCCCAACAAGCTCTAGGTCTACAACCAAGCTTCAGTCATCCACCCTCACAAAGCTTCACTCCTCTAGTCATCTCCACTTATGTACCTTTTGCTTATCCTTCCCTCACCCAGCTCCACTCACCCACCTCTACTTATCTATCCCCCAAACCAGCTCTTCTCATCTAGCCCTCTGCCTAGCTCCCCTCTCCCACCCTGCTTCACTCAGTTATTCCTCCGCTCGTCTGTGTAATTTTAATTCATAACTTAGACCCTTTATTCCCCTTATCAGTTTGGTGGCTTTCCTCTGCACCCTTTCCAGAATCAGGTCATCCTTTCTATGAGCTGTGCCGCATAATCCAGATGAGGGCGCACCAATGCCTTGTATAGAGGCAATATTACTTACCTATACCATGGCTCCATGCTCCTATCAAGAAATGTTAATGTCCTCTGAAGCAGCTACTTGAAATTGCATAGTGTGAAATAGCAATCGGTTCATAATGGGAGGTGAGGGTAGCAGTGGTTTCTCTGCCTTTTTGTACAATGTATATTTGTTGCAGTTTTCGAGGCCAACGATTAGCTGCTGTGGCGAACAAGAAAATCACAGGGATGACTATTCACTGGCTGTTATCTCATTTAGGAGCCGTATTACGTGCGTTGCATCAAGCCCAATGACCAGAAGTCCCCCATTCTGTTCGATGACCGGCGCTGCCTCCATCAGGTGGAATATCTGGGTCTCCTGGAGAATGTGAGGGTCAGAAGAGCGGGCTTTGCCTACAGACAGCCTTATGAAAGATTTCTTCAGAGGTAAGTGCACTGACCCAATGCTACTTCCTTTGGGGAAATTTCATTGGTACATCTCCCACCAATTGCTCGCTCTTCCTGTTTGGCTTAAAGGAGCAACTTATGGGCAGAGTCCAGTATCAGGTAAAAGTCAGGGCAGGCGATCACCAAACCTACAGACAAGAGCCAAGATTCAACGTTTCTTTATTCTTGGGGCCCAGCCGGGGAAATGATTATTGCCCACTCTTAAGCACATTGTTGCACAATATAAAGTGTGATGCTGTAATACAAACAGGGACATCCGGGGAAGTTAGGGTGTTCTTTAGGAGAGGCTGATAGATGACCCTCAGCAGGGCTAGGATTGTATCTGAACTCTCCCTGGGCTAGGGAAAGGGCTACCAAGATACTCACTCAGGTCCAGGGGAGATGGAAGACCCCAATGCCTTCAGGTCCACTTAAGGTCAAGAAAAAGCTGCAGTCCAAGGTTCAATAAAAACATCTTTATTCGCCGCTGAGTAGCAACATTCAGGACCCCCAGCACTAGGTGTCCTATCCCCGCCTAAACCAGTGATTGGTGCTCACCTGATCCATCCCCCATGAGTCCACCACAACATTGTTTCCTTCCCCCAAAGGGCCGAAGAGAGAGCATCAATCTCTGGCCTGTTTTCTGTCCCTTACAGGAGGGGTGCTCTTCCTATCTGACCTCCAAGGTCCTCCAGGAGAGCAGTCTGGGGTGCAACTTTCCAGCACCCCTTTACAGCATTTACCAGTCATCACTCACAGTTATGGTACAGACTGCCTAAGTAATTTATAGACTCAGGAACCAATCAGCAGGTTCAGATGGGGCCCACCCCTATTCTGTTCATAGGCTGCCTTATCCTGCAGCGAGGTCCACACTAGTGTCTAAAGCCCCCTGCTACTTTCCCTACACTAAACACTAACTGATCCATAATCCTAACCCATAATCCAGACTGCAGGGGTGGCTGACCAAGTAATCCTTATTCAGGATGCCCCACTGTGTGAATACCCCGTGTTGTCCGCAATCACTCACCATTCCAGCGGTCACACACCAGCAAAGAAAGTGGGGGGGGTGGCAACTGAGGTGTGCTCCTGTGCCCAGCTATTCTCATAGACTGGGGGTGGGAATGCGCTGCAGACTGCAGGGAATCCGGGGATGTGGCTGCCCTGCTCCCTATGCCGACGCTCTATTGAAAACAACCTTTTATGTCGTGCATTAGTATGCATGGCATAAAGCGCTGATTGGACAAGAACCCGTGCATGCACCATGGCTGACCAGGAACGGTGAATTGTTCAGGGGATCCGGGGGGTTTCACACAGTGGAGAATCCCAAATCGGGATGTCCCAGGTAAATGGACCTATTGCCAGGATACTGAAAATCCTGGTGATAGGTCCACTTTAAATAACAGTAACACTTTCTGAATAAATAAAAAAAAAAAACTCATAGAACACTTCAGTTAAACAGAAAAAAACGTAAAGTCCAAAGCAAGTTTGTCCAGCGTATCCATAAAATTCTATATAACCTTTATTGAAGACTCATTAAAATCCAAATCCATCAAAATCGGGTGTAAATGGCCTGAAGCATGAAGGCAGGAAAACGTTACGCGTTTCAGGCCTGGGTAGGCCCTTAGTCATACAACTAATGGGGCGAGCAAGAGGTCCTTAAATATAGAACAAAGCTAGCAATAAACCAATCTGAAAGGGAGAAAAAAGGGGGGGGAGGAAAATAAGACTTACCTCCCGCCAAAACGCCAGCAAGGAAGAGCTGATGAACCTGTGACCCGGAAGAGGATAATGCCTCCTATCTTCTAGAAATGAGCGTGTAGGTAATTGAACGCGGAAGCGTATAAATGTAATAGCCACCGAGGGCGCCGCAGACCGAGACACGGAACAGAAAAAAACGTTGCTAGTTTTGGATCTCATGTACTGCCCTGATGTTGGCACGGGGTCAATGGCTGGGGCACACCAGAGAATCCGCCATGCTCCGGTCGGCCAGTCCGATACTGTATAGCACCATACTAAGTCAAATCATTTAAAGGTTCTGCTAAAGGGTACTGGTCACAGACCTGGAATACAGAGCTGGAACAGGCCTGGGCACACTCCATAGGAGCTATAACACTGATTTGGAATAATTGCCTTTCAGAATCTTCTCCAGAAGTCAGACTCCAGTAAGGGGCCATACCACAATAGAGGTGCCCTGATGGCAATCCTGCATTTAATGCTGCCAAACTCAGCCTTTTTGCACAAGCACCAATGGTGACAGTTACTTACTGGGCCTTCCTTGACCTATGTGTGATGGCTGACCCCTAGTTTAAGCTTAAGTTTACTATATAGTTTTAACAGGGCCCCAAGGCAATCAAGCTTACTCTAGTATTCCGACTATTCAGAAGTTCAAATTAGAGGCCTATCCATCATAATATAGGTTATAGGGGGGTAGATGTTGTGGTTGTATGGAAGCAGCCCTGTAAATAGAAATTAGTAGATGAGGCAAGTGACTCAAATAACTGCAAATAACTAGGCCTCTCAGCCTAGACCCACTACTAGTTACTCTTATTTCAAGTTGATTGTTTTATCCCCCCTCCTCCCATGGCTCATACTGGTCCGCTTCTCCTGACAGATATAAGATGACCTGTGAGTACACGTGGCCCAACCATCTGATGAACTCCGACATGGAGGCCACCAAAGCTCTGATTGACCAGCATGACTTCCAGGATGATGTGGCCTATGGTTACACGAAGGTCTTCATCCGAACACCGAAGACCCTCTTCAGCCTGGAGCACGAGCGACAGCAGCTCATCCCCATCATTGTACTGCTGATACAGAAGGTGAGAGCTGGGCCACGGCTGACTCCAGACCAATACACTGCTCACTCACTACAGTAAAGAAGCACGCTATTTCCCATATTTCTCTTCCAGGTTATATAGCACCTACAGTCCTTATAAAAGAGCGCTGTACAGAGCACATAGAAGCAGTCACATATCTTTTATTGTAAACTCACTGACAATTACTTACACATTGCTGGTTTGCAGATTGTATATACAGATACATAACACTATATACATGTTGAAATCAGAAGGAAAAACAGTGAAATAATATGACCCCAGTAAGTATCGGGGGGCAGACTGGTCTCTGTTCTGCGCACCCCTCAGACTCTGCAGAATACTTTAACAAAGAAAACAGCAGCATTGGATCTTAGCCTGGTCTCGTGCAGCAGCAATCACTTGGCGACAGGTCTCCACTCACACTCAGTGAATATACCCTGAGCCTCATCCAGGTCACCTGGTTTTCCTCGCCTTTTTCTTCTTCCCACTGCCATGTCCTTTGGAGCCCCATCTCTTAGCAGCCACAGGAGCCTCTACCTCCTCTTCCTCATTGATGTCCTCAGTGGTATTGATGGACACCTGGGAGGCCCCATCATCCAGGTCTTTGTCCTCTGCCATGCTGCCCATTGGTTGCTCATCCACATTTTCCTTACGGTCTCTTAGCACATAATAGCGACCCCGGGAAATGTCCAAAGAGGCCAGCTCTTGGGGTCTGCTTTCACTTGATAATCTTTTTAACTTGTCTTTTCCTGCTGCTGCTTTATTTTTCCTTTTTACAGTCTGAAATCCGACATTATCATCCTTACCTGTTGTGCCAGATTCTGCCGCAACTTCTGGCATCACTGGGGCAGAATATAGAACTGGGGCTTCTGTTGGCATCACTGGGGCAGAATATAGAACTGGGGCTTCTGTTGGCATCACTGGGGCAGAATATAGAACTGGGGCTTCTGTTAGCATCACTGGGGCAGAATATTGAACTGGGACTTCTGTTGGCACCACTGAGCCAATACTATTGGACGTTGCACTGACTCGTGGTGGGTGAAATTTACCAGCCTCAGGATCAGTCACTTCATGCTCATGGCCAGCATTGACCACCTCATTCTCTACCAGCAGTTCAGTAGTTTTATTACGCTGGGCATGAGGGCACTCGCGGAATGTATGCCCCACTCCTGAGCACAGGTTACACACAATAATGCCTGTACATAAGTCCTTTGTGTGCCCAAGCTCCCCACACAATGAGCACTTTATATGAGGGCAGCTAAAAGCCAAATGTCTGCCTCCACATTTATGGCAGCGCCTGGGCTGCCCGGGGTAGTAACATATGCCCCTATCAGGGCCCAGGTAAAAGGCATGTGGCAGGTGCCTGGTTACTCCATTTTCCTGGGTCAGCTGCACTTTAATAGTGTATCCACCATTCCAGAATCCTTCCTCATCATAGATCTTGGCAGGTTGGCTGAGCACCTTGCATTGCTTGCTGGCCTATCCAATGCAGCACATCTGCCAGGGCCACCACCTCAGACTGGAACAAAATGGTGACTGTAACTGCCTCGGGTTTAGACAACTGGATTACATGAAGATTTTTCCAGATTTCATTATCACGAGTCCTGTTATAAATGTCCCAGAAAAGGTCCAGGCTGTGCGGCAGCTTAAAACTGATGTCATATAACCTGCTGGAGGGAACATGAATTAAAGCAAAGATTTCAGCAGCCTCAAACTTCATGAAGTCCTTTATCAGAGTTCTCCCAATGTACTGCCTGGTGGGGAGATCCTCCTCTGGCCCCACATATTTTATTCTCACCGCGTTCCTCCTCTGTGGCGGTGGGTTTGCCAGTCCTGTGACGCTGGAGAAGAGCCGCCTCTGCTGGGGAGTCGGGTCTTGGTCTTGTGCCTTAGAGTTACTGGATTATTTTTTGGCATACTAGTTTTCATCCTTACGAGGTATCCTGATTCCAGGGCCCTCACTTGTGCCAATGATACTGGTATTCATGTCCTGTAATGCAGGTTCTGTAATTAATAGGCTGCCAGGGTTCTCATTGGCTGGCTGCGCTCGCTGGGTTTCTGGATCAGACATTTCTATTGTTGGTATCTGAGAGTCCATAATGGGTCTATTAGGAATCACTTGCATGTCTGGCTCTGGAGTCACTGGTATTTGTGGAGTCTGATCAAGACCTGAATTCCCTGAGTTAAGCAAATTTTGCTCCATAGTCTCTATACCAGGGATTATTACTTCTGAAGCAATATTGTTCACAGATATTCCCAGGGTGTCACTTGCAGGGGCTGCATTATCTGGGGTGTTGCACAGTTCACTAGTAACAGGAGCTGCCACCCTTAACTCCTTACTTGCTGGGTCCGGCAGATCAGACTGGTCAGTATGAGAGGTATAGGGAGCTGGGGGAGTTAACTCTTCACTTGCTGGATTGCCCCTGAATGTCCCCGGCCTCACCGGCACTGGGCAGCCTTGGGTCACTACAGTGAGCACAGTGTCCTCATCAATGCCTTTCTTAGCAATAATGTCTCTCCTCTTTATACTCTGTAGCCGGGCTTCTCTGACTCTCTGACCGGGCCAGTGCTCCATCTTAGATGGCTCCCCGCTGTCTGCAGCACATTTATCTTTCATCACATTTAATTCCTGCTCACACTGATCAATAGCTTCATAGATCTGCTCCTTCTTATTAACATCACATTTTCCTGCTTTAATTCCTCCCGCAACTTGAAGATTCGCATTTGCAGCATAAACTTTCCTTTCTGACCCATAAGCATTTGTTTCCGAACAGTAACAAAACTTTCCTTAGATTCACCAACCTCCATTTCCAAGGAACATCCTTCTCCAGCGTCCTGCTGTAGGCCTGACTCCAATCCCTGGACTTTCCTGATGCCAGGACCCCAGCTCCCATCACCTCCTCCTGGGTCAGATTCCATGCTGACTCCCAGCTGGGAGCTCAGCTGCACACACCCTGCTCCTCCGCCCGTATGAGCTGAACTGAGAAGCAGTCACATGACTCCCTGTCCCTCAGAGCTCACACCCTATTCTCTCCTCCAAACTCACACACATTGTACATTTATATAGCACTGACATATTGAGTTCCGTACAGAATGCACAGACACAGTCATAACTACTCTGTCCCTCAATGCTCACACTATATTGTCTCCTTCACACTTATACATTTATATATTGCTTGTAGCAAAAGGTAATCCAGTGCTTCCCAAATTAAACATTACTTTAAGTAGGTAAATAAAAATCCAATAAAATTGCACAGTGTGAAGCACAAAATGAGGAACAGAACACCATACCCCCACCACCGGGACCGTGTTACGCATTTCAGGCTGGATGGCCCACTCAAACCATATAAGCATATGCTTAAAGTGGACCAACACCCCGCCTGATCGGCCCGTGAATCTATAAGATTCCCGGGCCGATCCGATCCCTCCCCGTGGGGCATCCAAAACCGGGATGCCCCGCTGTGTGAAACCACCCAGGACGCCTGCAAACCTTACCTGAATACCGGTCCAACGTCGCATGCCCGGGCCGCATCTCGCGCTTCTCTCTAGCAGAGAAATGTTAGAGGGAAGCGCAAGATGAGGCCGCCAGCGTGCTCGGAGCCGTTGAGCTTTGACGCCACTTTGACGCGCATAGCTCAGCAGCTCCGAGCTCGCTGATTGGACGAGCGGTCGCGCATGCGCCGTAGGAGCGGGGTGAGGTGAGTTGTAACTAGCAATCTGGGGGGTTTCACATCACTGATCGGGGTGCTCCGGGGAAGTGGACCAAAACCCAGGATAGTCAAAATCCTGGGTGTTGGTCCACTTTAAATACATTTAGATAGCACTGACATATTATTATTATTATTATTTTAGTTTATTTATAAAGCACCATCATCTTCCATGGCGCTATACAATGTGGAATTACAAACGGGGTAAAAAACTTACAATACATGACAGAAAAGCACAAATACATAGTCATACTGAAATACACTAGGAGAAATGGCCCTGCCCTTGTGGGTTTACAATCTAAAGGATAAGGGTAGAGATAAAAGGTAGGTCACAAGCAGTATATACTTAGTATGATGGCAAGTAATATGAAATGGCTCGGGCTGTCTTTTATTTAGGCCAAGTTATATGCTCATCTAACTAGGTGGGTTTTGAGGGCACCCTTAAAGACTTAAAGGCATGGGGAGTGGTGAATTGTATGGGAGAGGGCATTTCAGAATAATGGGAAGGCGCATGTGAATTCCTGGATGTGGGAGTGGGAGGGGGCGATTAGGGTTGAGGACAGGACGAGGTCCTGGGCAGAGCAGAGATTGTGTCTGGGTTGGTATTGATGGTGTTGATAAGCGATGAAATGTAGGCAGCTTGATTGTAGAGAGCTTTGTATGTTAAGATTAGTATTATAAATTGAATTCTCTCATGTATTAGCAGACAGTGAAGGGACTGACATAGAGCAGCAGCACTAGAAAAGCAAGAGGGGAGAGTCGAGCAACAGAGTTGAGAATAGATTGGAGTGGTGCCAGTCTGTTAGTAGATCACAAAGGAGAGTGTTGCAGTAATCTAGTCGGGAGATGATGAGGGCATGCACTAGGATTCTGGTGGTATCAGGTAAGAGGAATAAGTGGATACGCTGAATGGTTTTGAGTTGGAGATGGCAGGAGGTAACAAGTGATTGAATGTGAGGTGTGAATGAGACCAAGAGTCCAATATAACCCCAAGTCATTGTGCTTGGGGATTTGCAGTAATTGTGAGGTCAGTGACAGATATAGTTGTTGTGGAGGCAGTAGGAGAGTTTGATGGTGGGAAAACAACAAACTCAGTCTTGCCCATGTTTAGTTTGAGGGAGCAAGATGACATGAATGACGAGACAGCTGTCAGACAGTCAGGAACACGGGATAGGAGAGAAGTGAGATCTGGGCCAGAGAGTGTTGTCTACATAGAAGTGGTGTTGGAAGCCAAATGAGTTTATGAGTTGTCCAAGACCATAGGTGTAGGGGAAACCACGTTTGAATGGGACACACTAAATGTGCATTCAGAAAGGTAAGAGAAAAGCCATGAAAGTGCATGGCCTTGAATTCCCAGAGATGTCAGAATTTGGAGTAGAAGAGGATGTTCAACAGTGCTGAAAGCAGAGGATAGGTCAAGGAGGATAAGGATAGAATAGTGGCCTTTAGATTTTGCTGTTAATAAATTGTGAGTTACTTTGGTGGGGGCAGTTTCAATAGAGTGGTCGGAGCGGAATCCAGATGAAGAGGCTCTAGCTAGTATGGAGAGCAGGAGAGATATAGCGTTCCAAATCAGAGTGAACCTGCTGTTCCAGAAGTTTGGATGAAAAAGGAAGCAGCAAGATAGGTCGATAACTGATGAAGGGAAGGTTCAGGATGAAAGAGAGAGGTTGAATAGTGATGTGAGAGCTGGTGTGAGGGATGGGGCTAGTTGTGGAATAAGGTGGGATGGAATGGGGTCTAGAGGGCAAGTAGTGAGGTGCGCTTTGGAGATGAGGGAGGACAGTCTTTGTTCTGATAGCAGAGTGAAATGGGTTAGGGAAGTCATGAGAGGGGGAGTCATGCGGGGTGAGGTAGATAGAGAATTTAAGTCGGGACGGATGCTGTCAATTTTGTTAGTGAAGAATGTGGTAAGCTGCTCATCTATTATTTGGGAGGTGGGAGGAGGAGGTAGTGGGCGAATCAGAGAGTTAAAGGTTTTAAACAGTTGCTTGGCATTCCAGGCCTATGTAGATATGAGAGAGCAAAAGTACACTTGCTTACAGTTCGGAGTTCCTGGAATGTTTGTATAGAAGGAAAGCCTCATTCGATTTCAATTTCCACCAGTGCCGTTCAGTGACTCTGGAATGCCCTTTCAGTTTAGTGATGTTCATGTTTAGCCATGGTTGCTTGTTAGCATGTTGAGGGGGGCTGTGGGTGAGGGGAGCAACAGAGTCCAGGGCTGACGTTTAGGTGTTGTAGTAATTCAAGTCTACAAACTCTGTGTCAGTGAATAAGGAGAGAGTATGCCGAGGTTTCGAAGGGTCAGCGAGTGAATGAATGTCTAGCGAGTGGATGTTTCAGTGCAAGGTTGTGTGTGTGTGGATAGCAGAAGTAGAGGGAGTAGAAGAGCTCAGGTCAGAGTTAGCAGGTTGTGGTCTCTGTTAGGCCCAGGACTCTAAAGGATTTGGTGAGGAACAAATCATGGACAGATATAAGTTTGTTATGTACTGACCTAGCATTCCATAGAGCACAGATAAAAGAAGTCAGAGAGTGTGTTAGGTGTTATGTGTATGAGATTAATAGGGTTACAGATGCGAGGTGTAGCGCAGTGGAGAGAGTTAGTTCTTTTGGAGATACGTTTGAGGGGAGGATGCAGGCAAAATCTTGGGCCCGGATTAGGTGAGATGTCCCTGGCGGCTAGGAGAAGAAGAGGTGGCTGTGGGAAGAAAAAGAGGCAGTGCATTTACTGTGCAATGTTGATGAAAAGGAGATTGTTTTAGTGAGACAGAGAAATTCATGAGAGGAGATATTCGGGGAGGGTAGAAGTGAGGGGAAGAGGAAGAGGGACATACCAATAACAGGTGGGTGCAATATCTGTGTGGTTCTGAGGGTGATTGGTAGAACAATAGTCAGGTAGAAGATTAACATTGTGAGCAGTGGGAGAAGGTTCCGTCGAGCAGAATTCTTCTTAACATTTATAAAAATTCAGTACTTGGAAACATTCTGCCCAGTGGCTGTCCATTCTGCCCAGCCATTAGAACTGAGTATATACTAGTTGTGCAATGAAGCCTTGATAGACCAACGCCCACTAGCTGGGTCAGGGGTGGGGTTACAAATTGGGTATCGTTAAGCACAAGGCCTCACTGATCACAAGGGAAAGGCCAGAGATAATCTAAACAAGTATATCTGATAGGCCTTAGCCCTCGCTCACCTGTGTTGAGAATTCTCCTTCAGTCAGGTGGGGGGGGGGGGGGGGGCAGCAATGAAAACTCTCTGGCAAGTGCAGAGACAGCTGATCAGGATAATGTAGAGAGGGATGATTTTTGTTTTCCCGCTTTACTTAGGAGCTGCTATCTGTGATTTGTTCAGGCTTGAGTCTCTCCTGAAACCCTCCGGGAGTGGGGGGGAGTTGTGTTGATCTCTGGTTGAGGACAGAGGGACCGAATGCTGGTATATCTGTGCAGACCCTCCTCCACCTTGCCCTCCTGGCATTTCTGTTTGGCGGAGGAAGACTCCTGTCAGGTCTAATCAGCAGAGGAACGGCCAGGAACGATTGGCCCATCAAGATCGATTATTCAGAAGGCTGCTGGCTGTCTGCACTGCTCCAGGAGCACCGGCTGAGCTTCAGCTTTGTTTGTTTTGTAAGGTTCATGCACACCGGGGTGTTTCCAACCAGCAAGACCTCATTAGAATGGATATAATGCTATTTCCCTCCCAGACCTCCTCTCCAGAGCTGTACTCAGGACTCCAGCTGGAGTCTAACCCTCTATATAGAGGTCCATCTGGTGATGCCACTGACCCCTCTAGTGATGCCTGACACCGCTCCTATGATGCCGGTGATTTCTAGTGATGCTGTAGACTGTAGATGTCAGTGATGCAAGCACACTAGTGATGCTAAGGATCCCTTAAAGATTCTGGATATTTCTCTAGTGATACCAGTGATACCACTTATGATGGTGATGACCCTACTATGGATGCCAATGACCGCTCTATTGAAGATGTTGACCCCTCTATTGGAGCTGTTGACCCCTCTATTGAAGATGGTGACCCCTCTTTTGAATACTGGTGACCACTCTAGTTATGCTGGTAACCATTCTAATGATGCTGGTGATCCCTCTAATGACAATGGTGACCCCTCCATAGTGATGCATGAAACTGATTCTCCAGTAATGTTGGTGAAGACTCTAATGCTGGTGATGCAGGTGATTATTTAGTATTGCTGGTGAGCCCTCTTAAGATGCTGCTCATCCCAACATGATTGACATAGAGATGACAATGATCCCTTTTATGATGCTGGTGATCTTTCTAGTGATGCCAGTGACCCCCTCCATTAAAGCTAATGACCAATCTAGTGAAGCTGGTGTAAGGACCATTCTAGTTAGGCCTGTTATCTTTTTTTAGTGATAGCTCTATTGACACTGGTAACCCTTCTAATGTAACCTCCATAGTGACACCAGTGATCCCTTCAGTTATGCTGGTGATCAGGGGTGTAGCTAGGGGTAACAGGAGCCTGAAATCAGGTTGGGAGCGCCATTTCGATTCTTTGCCCCAGGTGGCAGAAAGCCTAGCTACCCCTCTTGTGATGCCAGTGACCCTTTTATTCATGCCGGTGGACCCTTCTATGGATTATAATTCCTTTAGGGATGCCAATGACCCCTCTAGTAATGACCCATTCAGTGAAGCTGGTGACCCTCCTAATGATGCCTATAACCTAGTGACATTGGTGACCCCTCTAATGATGCTGATGTCCCTCCAGTTCTGTTGAATCCACTAAAGCGATCCAGGTGATGCCTTCGGTGATGCAGTGACTATCTAGTAATGCTGCTGAGCCCTCTAGTGATGCCAATGACCCCTCTAGGGAGAGAATAACCCATCCAAAGATACTGGTGATCCTTCTAATGATGATAACCTCCCTAAAGACATAGGTGACCCCTTTAAAGTGGACCAAAACCCACCGTGATCGATTCCCTCCCCCCGGGCCTCCAAAATCAGGATGCCCTGCTGTGTGACGCCCCCCATGTCGCCCCATACACTTACCTAGCTTCCCGGACTAATGGCGCATGCGTGAGCCGCGGCTGCATCCCCGCTATCCCTCTAGCAGGACGTGTCCCCCTCACCAGGCATTTGTGAATGGCCAGCGCGGGCACTCTTCCTGTTAGAGGGAAGTGGAGGAAGCAGCCACCAGTGCTTAGACAATGTGATGTCAGCAGCTCTGTGCATGCTGATTGGACAAGCGGCCAAGCATGCGCCATAGGACCGGGAAGAGGTGAGTTGGGCTCAGCGATCTGGGGGGTTTCAAAGTGGACCAAAACCCAGGATAGTCAAAATCCTGGGTTTTGGTCCACGTTAATGATGCTGATGTCCCTCCACTGCTGCTGAAGCCACTAAGGTGATGCTGGTGATCCCTTCAGTGATGAAAGTGACTGCTGCTGAGCCCTCTAGCGAAGCCAGAGACCCCCCTCTAGTAAGGGAATGACCCATCAAGTGAAGCTGATGACCCTTTTAATGATGCCTGTAAACATTGGTGACCCCTGCTGTGATGCTGAAGCCTTTAGTGATGTGATAGACCTGGGTAATCTAATTAATTATAAAATAATACTGCAGTGTTTTGATAGGATTATGTGCCATTTGTACGGATCACATTGCAAGGTTTATGCCCAGCATTAGGGAAGACTAGTATCACACTTGTAAGATTAGGCTCTAGAACCCTAGTCCATAAAATAGATGCACTAGCCAATCATAGGGATCAGAACCTTCCTAGCCCTGATGCACAGTGTGCCCCGCACGTCGCTCCTCTGCTCCTGATAAGGCGATCCTGCTCTGTGTTGCTGAACTTCTATTTGGTAGTGGGTCTGATGATGACGCCAGAGCTGGTGTGACTCACCCGGGTCCTGCTGGCGGGTGAGTGGGTGGGCTGCTATATATAGGAGCACAGCGTATGGAATGGGAATGGATCATATGGTGGTGTCAGGAAACACAGATCCCACCTGTGATTTCCAGGGGGCCGGAATGATTGCATCATATAGGGGAGGCTCATCATATAATGGCACGGAACACGTCACATTAGCCCCGACATGTATGGGCTCACCCACTATACTACCGTACCATGTGTGTTTAATAAAGGAGAGCTAAAGCGAAAAAATGATCCAGTGATAAAAAACTAAATAAATATGCTAGATAGCAAGAGGAGCGGTCAGCGGTCAGTTATACCTGCATCAAAAAAATCCACCTAAGCATGTTTCTTTCTTTCAGTAGAAGGAAGGAGAGACAGGGGTGACTGGTTTGGAACATGCATTCTGCTTTTCAGAGGAGAACTGCCTGTCCCCAGAGCCGGCCTGTGCTGGAATAACAGCTTATTTCTGCTGCAAATCTCCTGATGCATGTAGATGCTTTTACCCATAATGCAATAGGGCAGTGGGAAAAGCAAGCAGGATGCTCGGCTGCATAGCTCGAGGCATCACCAGTAGGAAGAGGGAGGTTGTGATGCCGCTGTATAGAGCCCTGGTGAGGCCACAGCTAGAATACTGTGTGCAGTTCTGGAGACCTTACCTGCAAAAAGACATTATTCAAATAGAACGGGTCCAAAGGCGGGCAACGAAAATGGTGGAAGGACTTAAACGTAAAACTTATCAGGAGAGACTTAAAGAACTTAATTTGTACAGTCTGGAGGAAAGAAGGGAGAGGGGGGACATGATGGAGACCTTTATAAATGTGAAAGGATTGAATAAGGTTCAGGAGGGAAGTGTTTTTAAGAAGAAGCTTAATGATAGAACAAGGGGCACAACCTGAAGCTAGTCGGGGGGAAGATCAGGAGCAATGTTAGAAAATATTATTTTACAGAAAGAGTAGTAGACGCTTGGAACAAACTTCCAGCAGAGGTAGTTGAAAAATCAACAGTCACTGAATTTAAACATGCCTGGGATAAGCACACATCTATCCTAAGATAAAGAGAACATACAGTATATACATAAGATAAAGAGAACATACAGTATACACATAAGGGCAGACTTGATGGACCGTATGGTCTCCTTCTGCCGTCAACCTTCTATGTTTCTATGTTTCTATGTTCAATATTTTGTGGAGATAATTAGAGTGGTTAAAGTGGACCAAAACCCACGGCGACCGGCACGGGAATCTATAAGATTCCTGAGCCGATTGACTCCCTCCCCCCGGGGCATCCAGAATCGGGATGCCCCGCTGTGTGAAACCCCCCAGGTTGCCCATACACTTACCTTCTTTCCCAGTCCAATGACGCATGCGCAAGTTGCGTCCCCGCTACCCCTCTTGCAGGGCGCGTGCCCGCGCCAGGCATTTGTGAATGGCCGGTGCGGGCATGCTCCCTGTTAGAGGGTAGCGGGGGATGTGGCCATCAGCGCTCTCAGAGCCGCTTGCATTGACGAAGGCTTAGAAGACGTGACGTCTGCGGATCCAAGCGCACTGATTGGACGAGCGGGCGCGCATGTGCCGTAGGCCCGGGAAGAGATAAGTTGCTTTCGGCGACCTGGAGGGTTTCACACGGGGGGCAAGGACCAAAACCCCAACTAAAGTGTACTACCAACACTTTAATGCTGTTACTCCCCACAGGCAGGCCCAAGAGAGGATCACCAGGGGCTTAACTTAAGAGGGTGCAACCACACCTGGGCCCACAAGGTCACGGGGCCCCATCAACGTTGCTTTTTTTAGCCTTACTTATATTTGTGCTCAGTTGGCATCATTTAGAATAAGAAAGTACCATTCCTCTCTGCTGTTTCAGTCTTAAGTTGCACCCAATTAAGATTAAAAGACAGGGCCCTGTCACATTTACCCCTGTAAAAGTGGAATGGTAAGTTCCAAAACCTGTTACCCCTGGATTGTATTTCTCCCAAGAGAAAACAATCACAGACTTGGCAAACGTGTTTATCAGTATCATACCTCCCAACTTTTCAGGATGGGAAAGAGGGACAATATGTAAATTAAGCCAGGCCCCCTAGTTGATTGATGTATAGGAGATACATTGTACCAGTCACAACAATATAAACACTTTGAAGAGGCAAATGAATCATTTTTTGATGCTGATCTGCATGTCACACCTCAAAGAGGAACAAATGAGAATAACGAGGAACAGGGGGGACATTGACTCAAAAGAGGGACGATCCCTCCAAATCAGGGACACTTGGGATGTATCCAGTATATTTAGATGTATTTTTATTATTGAGCAATTTTGCAATACAGCTCCTTTAAGGAGTAATACCAGGCAACACAATGATGTATCACAAAAGGAGAGAGCGCTTATTAGGGTATAAGGGAGGATACAGGAGGAGAAGATCTTATAATCTATTAGGGTATAAGGGAGGATACAGGAGGAGAAAATCTTACAATCTATTAGGGTATAAGGGAGGATACAGAAGGAGAAGATCTTATAATCTATTAGGGTATAAGGGAGGATACAGAAGGAGAAGAGCTTACAATCTATTAGGGTATAAGGGAGGATACAGAAGGAGAAGAGCTTATAATCTAGTATGCTATAAAGTCAGATGTAGAAGGGGAGGAGCTTATAATTTATTGGGGTATAAGGAAGGATACTGAATGAAGAAGAGCTTATAATCTATTATGGTACTAGGGGAGCAAGCAGTATTTTGTTGTACTAGGTACTAGGAGAGATACTAAAGGAGGAAGATTATACAATCTTTTAGGGTTTAAGGGAGCATGCAGAAGGAGGAAGAGCTTACAATCTATTAGTGTATCCCCTCGATTCAAAATGCAAAAGTTAATTGATTTCGGATCGAGAATCGTAAGTTTGGGTGGGTGTTAGTCATTTTTTCCTGTTTTTTTGGCCATTTCCGACTCGCACGAGCCTACGTACGATTTCGTATATGCTCTTGCGATCATCGGAAGTTCGTTCCTAAATTGTAGGATCAAAACGTAAAACTTAGGATCAAAACGTAAAACTTAGGATCAAAACGTAAAACTTAGGATAATCGGATGTGTTTAGGTGTGATTCAGAGAGCAGTTTTCCAACCTCTAAATACGTTTTAAAAGAAAGCCACTGCCGACACCTTTTAGCAGTCGGATTGCTGTTCTTGAACAGGTTTTTTGGCTATGTGGAGGAGTCTGCGCGTCTTGAGCTGCAATGAACTGCATGTATCAGCATGGCCGAGGCCATAAATTGTATGGCAATGCATACCTGATTCATGTATGCCTTATAAAAGCATTTTAATGTGGACCTTAATTAGTCCTTTGCATGTAAACCTTTATTTTGCAATACATCCATATATTTGCGTTATTTAAAGAAACTTATGTCCTTTGTTATTTATTTTTAAATTGATGTACTAGAATAATATTTTTAATTTGAATTTATTGGTGTAGTTGTTTACCTTTGCTTTGTTTAATTATTTTAGCTCATCTTTGGTCAGATGCATCACACTTACTGAGGAGAGGAGAGCGGGATAAAGTGCAGGATGTGGGTTACTGCTGTATTTTGCACAGACACAGCAGAGCTGGGGCACGGAAAGGTCAGAAATCCAAGAATGCAGAGCAACACAGTCACAAGGCCCTTTCTGTTTGCAGGCTGCCCGATAATACCTGGCCCGCCATCTTGGCTGTTTCTAGGCTCATAACATGCAGAAGTTGCTGGGTGTTTTTTTATATTTGAGAGCAATCTGTATGTAGAGGGTGTGGGTAACCACACAAAAAATTTTAAGTTGTACCATTTGAAGCCAAAATATTAAAATTAAATCCACAAGTAAAAAATGCAAGTTAACTAAAAATTAAACAAAGTAAGATTTACTTATGCAAATGCATTCATTAATGGTTGGTTACTACAAAATGAATGAAATAAAGAAAAAAAAAAAAAAACAAATATTTAGAATGCACTTTAATGAGGTAAGTTTGTAGTGCGCAGGCGCAAGATCAGAAGGATTTACGTCCAGACAAAAAAGGAAAAAGGGCAAAACCAATGTTGCAACCTGAGAAATGAAACGGAAAATTCAGGATGGAAACTGACATAGGTCTGATTCGCGAACTGCCATACGAACGGACGTATATTTTAGGATAGAAACGTATTAGCTTATAGAATCACTCGCAAGTTCATACGAGCGCACGAGCGTTCGGGAAAAATAGGATGATCGGCACCAAAATCCAAGCTGTTACATGTTTCTTTGAATCGACCCATATGAGCGAGGATAAAGTGGGGGGAGAACTTACAATCTATTGAGAGGAAACTGAAGGAAGAAGAGCTTTCAATCTTTTAGAGTAAAAGGAGTATACTAAAGGAAGAAGAGCTTACACTCAATTAGGCAATGAGGGATAACCTTGTAATGGTCTCCTGCAGGTCTGGCGCGGGACGCTGGCCCGGTGGCGGTTCCGACGACTGAAAGCCATTTACATGATTATGAGCTACTACAAGTGGTACAAGGTCCGCTCCCACCTGCTGGAAGTGGTGAGACGGCTGGAGAATGTGCGGGACATGCCAGACTACGGGAAGAGTGTGGAGTGGCCGGATCCACCAGCCGTACTGGAAGAATTTCAGAATATCTGCTACAAACTGTTTAAAAGGTGTGTCCTGCTTTTTGGCTGAGATGGGGGAAGGGGTTAAAAGGCAGATTAGTAGCTACCTGATGCTTTTCTCCTACCTCCTGTGCTGCATTTTGTTAAGGCTGTGCTCCCTCTAGTGTTGAGTGCATGATATGGCACCACAGTCACAGATATGGCCCTTGGTTATAATTTAGGGTTATAGATGTAATAAGAAGGAGCTAAGTGTGGCCTATTAAGAAATCAGAAATGTAGCCATGCTGGGGGTGGGGGGACAATCTGGGTGTCGGCATTCAGTGGATATCTTAATGTTCTTCTTTTATGTCATGCAGATGGCGAGCTGGGAAGGTGGTAAAAAATATTCCTCCCTCGGACATGTTACAGATCCAACTAAAGGTTTGTGCAATGGAGGCCCTACAGGACCTGCGCAAAGATGTCGGCTACCAACGATCATGGGGGTACAACTACCTGGCCTGTGTGAGTGGACTGATATTAAACCTGTTTTATATTCCGGGGATCATACAAAAGAAACACTATAGGGGGGCTTAAAGTGGGCCAAACCCACCCAAGAGTCAATAAGACTCTAGAGGCAGCAGATTCCCTACCTGTGAGGCATCCTGATTTGAGATGGCCTGATGTGCCCTCTGCCCTCCAGTCCTTATTGCCTTCCCTATAGAAACCAATCATCCTCCAGTCCTTATTGCCTTCCCTATAGCCACCAACCACCCTCCAGTCCTTATTGTCTTCCCTATAGCCACCAATCACCCTCCAGTCCTTATTGCCTTCCCTATAGCCACCAATCATCCTCCAGTCCTTATTGCCTTCCCTATAGTCACCAATCACCGTTCAGTCCTTATTGTCTTCCCTATGGCCACCAATCATCCTCCAGTCCATATTGCCTTCCCTATAGTCACCAATCATCCTCCAGTCCTTATTGTCTTCCCTATAGCCACCAATCATCCTCCTGTCCTTATTGCCTTCCCTATAGCCACCAATCACCTTCCAGTCCTTATTGCCATCCCTATAGCGACCAATCATCCTCCAGTCCTTATTCCCTTCCCTATAGCCACCAATCACCCTCCAGTCCTTATTGCCTTTTCTATAGCCACTAATCGTCCTCTAGTCCTTATTGCCTTCCCTATAGCCACCAACCATTCTCCAGTCCTTATTGCCTTCCCTATAGCCACCAACCATTCTCCAGTCCTTATTGCCTTCCCTAAGGCCACCAATCATCCTCCAGTCCTTATTGCCTTCCCTATAGCCACCAATCATCATATAGTCCTTATTGCCTTCCCTTTTGCCACCAATCATCCTCCAGTCCTTATTGCCTTCCCTATATCCACCAATCATCCTCCAGTCCTTATTGCCTTCCCTATAGCCACTAATCATCCTCCAGTCCTTATTGCCTTCCCTATAGCCACCAATCATCCTCCAGTCCTTATTGCCTTCCCTATATCCACCAATCATCCTCCAGTCCTTATTGCCTTCCCTATAGCCACTAATCATCCTCCAGTCCTTATTGCCTTCCCTATAGCCACCAATCATCCTCCAGTCCTTATTGCCTTCCCTATGGCCACCAACCATCCTATAGTCCTTATTGCCTTCCCTTTTGCCACCAATCATCCTCCAGTCCTTATTGCCTTCCCTATAGCCACCAATCATCCTCCAGTCCTTATTGCCTTCCCTATAGCCACCAACCATCCTATAGTCCTTATTGCCTTCCCTTTTGCCACCAATCATCCTCCAGTCCTTATTGCCTTCACTATAGCCACCAATCATCTTCTAGTCCTTGTTGCCTTACCTATTGCCACCAATCACCCTTCAGCCCACCCTGCTTTTGGTGGTTCGGGTCCACTGTAAAATAATACCATGGCCAAGTGTGAGCCTGAGTGTGTCCTTGAAGATACCTGGGGCCCTTGCAATTGCCCAGGTTTGCCCTGTGCTGGCACCGGCCCTGCCTGTGATCCATGGCATGGATGAAAACATGGGATAGGTAAAATCCAAGGTTTTGATTCACCTTAAGCACCCATTTGAATCTGGCATCCAGCATTGTCTGGTGTTAATACAGATGGTTGTGGAATCCCAGTGGGGTGTGGGGGGAGTGTTAAACCGGACCTTCACCCTGAATAAGAGTCTTATATGTTTCCCCCACCATGCACTTACAGATCACCCACATTAAAAATCATCCTTCCTGCACCTATTGTGTTTTTGGAGCCTTTAAACATCCAAGATGGCGGCCCATGGAGTCTCATGCTGCCTGCAGACAGGAAGTGTCCTCTGACTATGCCGCTCTGCATTCTGGGATTGCTGTCCTTTTCCTGACCCCTGCTCTGCTCTAGCACAACTATAACCCCACACCCCTGTACTTTTCACCCCTCTCCTCTCCTCAATATGTGATGCTTCTGAGGCATGCAAAAAAATGGAATGTGGGACAATGAGTCCCAGCAACCATAAAGAGGGAGCACAATCGTGAATACATTCACATAATAATTTTATTCCAAAACACCGTACAAACAATTAAAAACAATTAAAACATTTGCTACCCCTATATACAAGTTGTTCATCTAACCCACGGAAAATAACATGACACCTTAATACTATAAATTCAATAAATGTATATGACCAGTGCAATAAACCAGTTCATAGCAGATCTAAATGTATTTTTGTGCCGGCACAAAGATTCCTACAATACTACAAAATAAATCCAAAATATCCCCAAAAACTCCACAAACGCACAAAAACCTTATACCTACTCAATTATAAATAAACTAATACAGACCAGTGTGAAACCATCCAACAAATTATCCAATGATAAATAAATGAATTTATATACAAATCACATACATTATTACATACACTGACCTATCTACATAAGTGATACATTACACAAATTGTCCAAGTGAAGATATTCAATTTAACCAGATACACAGTGAACACAGCTGATTCCTACATATAAACAATGGTGATAGATACAAAAGGTATAAGTAAAAATGTTACCGGCAAAGATAATGGATCACACGTGGGGAGGAGGCATAGGAGCAGCAGAAGTACTACAGCGCACCTGCGCTTCGCAGCAGTCCAAGCCGCTTCTTGCTCGGGTGAAGGAACCTGTAGCAAAGTGAGCTGGCCTTTTGAACTCGCCTCTGCCCACGTGCCCTTGGCGCGGCACCGCGCGTAGTCGCAGCTCGTGTGCTGCGAACGCGCCCCATACCGCCAATGGACAGGCAGCGGGGAGGACAGCCCACCCACACCAACGTCACCGCGTATGGCGCGGCCGGGTGCATGTCCAACCGGCCGCTAGCCCCATGACAGGCAGACGGGACATGGCTAGCCCCGCCCCGCACACGCCACCCCCCCACCGCACACGCCGGGCGCACATAATGCAAACCGAGGCAAGATGGCGGTACCCGTATCCTAGAGTCCTGAACAGAGTTGAAGCCAAGGGGGGGAAAGAAAAATAAGTGACTAAAAACTTAAAATATATTAATATTAAATGCTGGGGAATAGTTTTTTTAAGTGTTTGGGATTTTCATCAAATGTTGCTGAAGGTCCGGTTTAACAGTAAAAACACATCCCTATATATAGGGTTATTCTCTAATTTTTAGATTGTGGTACACACTGAACTCAAGATGAATCAAGTTCCTGCAGCAAAATAAACAAAATGGCTCATGATGGCACAGTGCATGCCCCCTAGTGGTCAGTTTGTGGTGTGACGATCAATGTAATACATAGAAACATAGGCGGGTGACGGCAGAAGGAGACCATATGGTCCATCTAGTCTGCCCTTATGCATATACTGTATGTACTCTTTATCTTAGGATAGATGGAGGCTTATCCCAGGTATGTGGTCATTCACTGACTGCCGATTTTTCATCTACCTCTATGACACACTGAACACGCAGACTAAGAACTCTTGGTGGCCTCTAGTGGTCAGGGTGCTGCATGACAACAGATGTAATGCCACACTCTGAACACTAAAGGGAGAACACCCTTACAACACAGCAGGAAGAGCCTTTCATGGTGCAGCATGCTCCCTCTAGTGTGCAATGTAACAGTGGGTGTAATAGCACAGATAAACAGTAGAGGGAGCATAGAGTGGAAAAAGATGTAATGCCACACACTAAATGATAAAGGATAGTACACTCCTGAATACGCTAAGCAGAAGGAGCTCATGATGATGTGGTGCAGTACTTCTAGTGGTCAGTGTACAGCGTGACAGCAGGTGTAATACCACCCACTGAATGCTAGAGGAACTGCGCTCTTACAACCAGTGTAGTGCTTTGTCACCATGCAACCTATGCAATTGAATGGGACCCCCAGCTCTCAGGGGGCCCCCAGAACTCTGCTCAGTGAATACCTGAAGCAGCTGGGGTGTAATAGTGGTGTAATACTGGAGATGCTGTCAGTGCCGAGGCTACATGAGAAAGAAATCAGCTTCTCTCTGTCATTTGTTCCTCTTTTGCCTTTTATTAAGGCCCCCAGACACAACTTTGCATGGGGTCCCAGAAATGATAAGCCCACCCCTGCTTACAAGGCACTAACTAGAAGGGGCTCACAATGGCAGTGTGCTCCCTCTAGTGGTCATTGTGAAGCACACACTGAACACTAAAGGAAGTGCACACTAATGCCCTTATTCATCAAGCGATAGCGCCAGGTAGTGTCTGACGAGCGCCAGGTAGCGGCAGCTAACGGCGACTACCGACTCAAGTACGCCCGGCGGCGGTCACAATGACGCATTTATCAAGCAAAATGAGGCTAGCGCCGGCGAGAGCGACGGCTAGCGCGGCATTCATCATGAAGCCGCCTGGACCGAACAGCGCCGCTGCAAATTCCCTCACAGCGCCAGGTATGAGCTGTCGCTCCCTGGCGATGTCCAATGCATTTCAATGGAGCAATCTATAATTATTCATAATTAATTGGTATTATTTTTTTTTTTTTTTTTTTTTTTTTTAATGTCAAAAAATCGGAGACCACTTCTGCAATGTTAGGATTTATTTTTAAGTAAAAAAAAAAATTAAAAAAAAATGTGCAGAATTGATCTAACAGGTCTGAGATTAATGTATTCATATTACAAAATGATTCTAAAAACATGTATAATGTTACATTCACAAAATATGGTTGTTTAGGGGTTAAAAACTAGTTAATACACATCGCCGCCAGCGCTCTGGGGTTTAAACAAGGAATGGACAGCGACAGCACATTCGGAGCGTGATTTGTTGATGAATATGAAGCTAGCCGTTCGCTCTGGCCATTCGTTGTCAGGCGCTCACATACAACGCTGGACCTGTGAAACAGCGACCCCCCAGCCCGTATTCAACATTACCGCACACCGACTGAGTCGCTGTCATCAAGCTAACGCCGGCCAAGCACAGCGAATACTGGCTGGCGCTGAAAAAATCACGCTACAGTCGCTCATCTGTCGCTACCTGGCGCTATTAATGAATCGGCCTCCCCGCATAAGCAGCTTATGATGGCACAGTCTGTGGTGTATTTTGTTGTATTATTATATGTAATACTGCAGCAGGTTCTAACCCTTTCTCTGGTCTGTGGTCTGGCAGGAGGGAGATAATCCCAGTGGAGCGGTTTCCTTCTCCAGATCCCTGCAGGCTCTGAGGAAGAAGGATGGCCACAGCTCGGTATTATTCTCTGGACACATCCGAAAGGTGAGGAATTTTTTTTTATTAGTTTATCACTAGGGATGGGTGAACCCGCTGAAACCCGCGGTTTGACAAATTCGGTCGAAATTGCGCTAAAGTGCAGTTTGAGTCCCTAGACTTGACCTGAACCCAAACCCCAGAGGGGGACACCAGGGGGATTGCCCTGCACAGAATGGGCTGGACAAGTACTCAAAATAATAGCAGAAAACAACAAAAAAAATGAAAGCAATACATAAATAAATGTAAAAAAATATACATTTTTTTTTTTACAGGGGTTGGAGGCCAAATTGGGGTGGGAACACCTGGGAGATGTGCAAGATCATTTTTCAGCATTCTGTGTATTACCTTCATTATAAGTTACAGAGTATTACATCTATACTGGGTGAAAGGTATTAGAGTGATGTGCATTACCTGTACCCTGGGTGCTAAGCATCTACTTCTAAGCGTGGTGCTGCTTATCACCACTATCCAAGGTGCCGTGTATCACCTTTATCCTGAGTATAACTGCTATGCAGGATGTTGATTATAATTCTTGTGCTGTTTGCTGAATGTCCCCTTGATGCAAGGTGCTGAGTATTACCTCTATGGAGAGTGCTCCTCCTCATCATCGACTTAAATATCAGAATTTAAGCCGTAGGGCACAATATGTGTCTTTATATTTCAATACCTTTATTGTCTATTTATACGTTTATAAAAAATCTACAGGGTTAATCATTCATATGATTTTTTTATACAAAAGCAAATAATTTAGAACAAATACGTTTTAGTAACAGCAATTCTACCCATACTATTTTAAGTTGGCATATAGCCCTTAACCTATTCAGGGGCTCAGTTTCATTAACATATTAAACAAAAAAATCCTTAAAGTGGACGAAAACCCAGTGCGATCGGCCCAGTAATCTATAAGTTCCCCTGGCCAATCGTTTCCCTTCCCCCTGAATCGGGATGCCCCGCTGTGTAAAACCCCCCAGGTCTCCCTGTACACTTAGCTTGCTTCCCAGTCCAACAGCGCATGTGCGAGCCCTGGCCGCATCTCCGCTATCCCTCTAGCAGGGAGCGTGCCCAAGCCCGCGCCAGGCATTTGTGAGTGGCCGGTGCAAGTGTGCTCCCTGTTAGAGGGAAGCAAGGGATGCAGCCACCAGCGCGCTCGGAGCCGCTGGCCTTAGACACTGGCTTAAACGGCGTGATGTCAGCGCTGATTGGACAAGTGGCCACACAGGCGCCGTAGGACCAGGAAGAGGTGAGTTGCGCTCAGTGATCTGGGGGGTTTCACACAGCGAGGCACCCCCAGTCGGGGTGCCCCAGGGGAAAGGACCTAAACTCAGAATAGTCAAAATACTGAGTTTTGGTCCACTTTAAATTTAACATATAATACAGAAAATACCCTACATTGCTCATCACAAGAACAAGCCTCTCTCCACAAAGTCAAAAGGGAAAGAAAAACAGGGAAATAAAAATAACACAAAACAAAACAAAAAAACAATTATTGTCCTCCTACTCTCCCCCTCCAGCATCCCTACCCCATGTCTCCTCTTCTGAACCTCCTGTCCGCCATCTGATCCATAATGCTAGATTCTCGCAATATAACTTCCAAACAGATTCGAACTGTTTGTGAGGATGCTATGCATTTTTTCATTTAGCATTATCCATCTAATTTCTTTAAAAAAGAAATACAAGGGAATATCCACCCTTTTCCAATAGGAGGCGATTGTAAGTCTGGCAGCTATTAATAACAGGTCAGTCATTAGGCGCATACGCTTATTTGGGACCACGCTTTTGGCTCCCACTAGAGCAGGTTCAGGCCGGTGACTTTCCTATGTACTTTAAAGACCTTGGGCCAGAACTTTCTGGCCCTAGGGCAAAGCCACCATATGTGCAACATGTCTCCTCTATTTGAACAGCCTCTAAAGCAATTAGTTATGCCCCAACTCCGCCACTTGCCCCATCAAGCTGACACCAAGTTCCACCTTGATAACAACTTAATAATAGTTTCCAAGATGGAGCAATTAATTGAACCTCTACCTGCCCCTTTTCATTTGTGCCGCTCACCACTCCACTGAACAGTCCTCCCTTAGTTCATTATCCCAGGCCCTAATATATGGATGTTTTTCACTTCGACTGGATGAGATTGAGTAGACCCGGTGAGTCCAAGCAGAATTCTCCCTTCTCCCCTGATGGTCATGTTCTGGTTCACTAAAGAAATAGTTTGTATAGCCTTATAGTTTTCCCTCGTGGGCATCACTCGCACAGTAGGGTCAAAGATGCTAGTTTAGAATTCCTGAAGAAGTGCCCCACTCTACTCAGACCCACTCTCTGCCACCATGAATAGACCCCTTCCAACCCCGGCTAAAAATCTGGATTCCCAAATATCGGCGCTAGCGGGGCCCATTCTGACTCCAACAGAAACCTCCTTCTCACCCTGTCCCAAACTGATAACGCCTCCAATAGAGTTGGAGCTTGGTCTCAATTTACTGGAGATCCAGAACAAGGATTCCAGAGAAATCAGGACACACCCCTCTCCCTCCATTTGGGCCCACTCCGGCCTCTCCTTCGTTTTATATATAGAGAGTTGAGCAACTCTTGCCGCATTGTAATATTTTAGGAGACGGGCCCCCAAAACCTTCCTGAACCTTTGCTGAGTAGTGTGTCCAACCTCCACAGTTTACCTTTCCATATGAATTTAATTATGGCCTCCTCTAATTTTTCTAAGTCCCTTCGCACCATTGGGAGTGCTCTAAAAAATACAAGACTTTAGGGAGAAGGTCCATCTTACTAGAGGCCATTCTACCCAGCCAGGAAAGGGGCTTACTCTCCCATGTAATAAAGGACTCCAATTCCCAGTTCTTATCTGCAGTCTGGACTGCGAAGATAGAAGATGGCTCTCTATTCTGCGCAGGTGAGTGGGGCTTATCAGCCTGCGGCCCTGCAGGACTATTCCCACCCGTTTCCGGACCCACTGCCTCCCAGCCTCAGCTGACTGGTTCGGGTGAAGGTAGGACAGCACCGGGGCCAGGTGCTGAGGAGCGCAATCCCTGCACTGACATGGGTAGACTGTATAGGCTTATGGTGAGCCTTGTGGGATGCCCCTTCCTGCACTTTGGCTCAGCCGGGCTCCCCCCCCCCCGCTTCACTTTATTTGTGTAGTGGTGTTTTTTACTTCATACACTCGCCACCGCGCCGCTTGTACAGCGCTCCGCAGACGGTGGCGACATTGCCTCAGCTGCTGCTGCGCTGTCATTGGACGGTGAGATCACGTGGGGCGCGTTCCGCGCTCTTCGGGGGGGGCGGGCTCTGCGGATGACGCTTTTGGTGTCACATCTCCGCGGCCCGCCCCTCGAGGTCTGTGTGGCCGCCATTTTACTTCTCTTCCTCCTTCACTCGTGCTGTGTGCACTGCTGCTCCTTTACCAGTGCGGTCCGTGAGTGTCCCTGCGGGGTGTTTTTTATTCTGTATCTCACTTGTTCATGCCTATAGGGATGTCTTTTTATGTCTTTCAGGCGGGGTAAACGTAACTGTGGTTTCTCCCGGCACTCTTCCGTTAGTATCTCCCACTTCCCTAGCGGGTTCTTGGGGCATCCCAGGTGGCTATTACTAGCCTTAACCCCATACTGGCCTGTTGTGCCGCTCGAATCACCATATGGAGGCTTCTGGGGATAATGTGGCTGGGGTTCCTTCGGGACAGGCCCGGCTGTGTGTTGCGTGTGGGGTATCCCCTGTGAGTGACGATGTCAGGGTATGTGTAAACTGCGCCCAGCAGGCACTTGCGCTGCAGTCTGGGCCGTCTGTTGCGGGCCCCGGTGCTGTGACCCCTTTGGCTTCACCTACCCCCCCACGCTTACATCTGACCCCCAGTGAGGGGCACACTAGCGGGGACTCTCAATCTGATTTGGCTGCACGGGTGGCCAGCATTGAAAAACATCTTGCTGGGTCAGCCCCGCGTAAGGCTTCTGCTAAGAAGTGGCATTTATCTCCCGCTGCTTCCCTCTTTCCTGTAGAGGATGAGGGACCTTACTCACCCTCTGGCCCTTACCCACTCGAGGAGGGGGAATTGTTTTCTGATTCAGAATCCTCTGATGATCAACCTAAGATCTATGGTGGTACCGGGTCTCCCTTTGGGGAAGACCCATGGTCTTCAGATGATACTGACAGGTTGTTGAGTCACATATTCGAAGTGCTTTGTATTTCTCCTCCTGCAGTGGCTCCGCAGTGGCAGGGTGAGCTTTTTGATACGTTTAAGCCACGCTTGGAGTTCCCTGAGCAGACTCACTTTAATAATCTAGTGCTCAAGGAATAGGAACGGCCTAGTAGGCTACCTGGGGTGCCCAAGAGTTGGGACAAAAGGTATCCCTTTCCTGCTGATGTGATTAAGCGTTGGTCATGTCCTCCCGAGGTGGACGCGCCTGTTCTAGGGTTGTCAAATACATCTGTCATGCATTCTCCTGACACTACTACCCTGCGGGATGGTGAGGACAGGCGCATGGACCAGCTGTCCTGTCATGCTTTGCCTGTGTGGGGTCTGCGCTGCGCCCGGCTTGTGCCTCGGCCATAACGGCTATTGCTATTAAAGGGCTGCTTAAGTGTCTCATAGATGGGGCATCTGATGATGCGGGAGGTGAAGACTATAGATCTCTCCTGCTTTGCTATGAATTTGTTGCATATATTCTCTCTGCCATGGATGATGTCATTAGAATGTGTGGGAGGACATCTGCCCTTTTGGTGGCTATACGCCGCTCTGTCTGGCTGCGTCAGTGGGTAGCTGATAATGCTGCTAAGAAGGCTCTCACTGGGTTCCCCTTTAAGGGGTTGCGCCTCTTTGGTGAACGCTTGTACTTGTTTGCCAGGGGCGGTAGGTTACCTCAATGCAGGAGGCCTTCTCGGCCCTTTCGGGGGTCTGGTGCCTCTTTCCCCTCTTTTCGGGCTTCCAGGGCTGGTCGAGGAGTTTCCTTTGCTGGAGCACGCGGAAACTATTTGGGCAGGGTCTCCTGGGGTCCCAAGCCCAAATCTTCCCCCAAGCCCCCTCTGGCATGAAGGGGGGCCCTTACCTCTCCGGGTGGGGGGCGGCTTCGGCTCTTTGCTCACGTCTGGAGGCGACGTGTAGCAGACAGGTGCATCCAGGAGGTGGTTTCCTCCGGTTACAAGATAGAGTTTGCAGCCTGGCCGCCCCCAAGATTCAGCAGATCCCGGATGGCTCAAAACCCTCTGTCAGCTCAGGGTTTGTGCCTTGCTGTCCAAAACCTTCTGGAGTTGGGGCTCCTCTGCCTGGTGCCCTTCTGGGAAAGGGGCAGAGGCTTCTACTCCAATCTCTTCACGGTCCCCAAGAAGGATGGGTCCCTCAGGCCCATCCTGGATTTAAAGTGCCTCAACAAGTTTGTCAGATTCAAGCATTTTCCGCATGGAAACCCTGTGCTCAGCAGTCAATTCACTGGAAGTCCTTGAAATTCCAGGGTCAGTAGGGCCCTCAGGAAGCTCATACTCCTATCAACATCCTGGAACTGAGGGCGATAAGGTTGGTTCTCTCCCAATTGGCTCCACACCTTCGGGGTCGGGGCTGTTCAGATCTGCTCGGACAATCAGCCGGCGGTTGCCTACATCAATCATCAGGGAGAGACCCGGAGCAAGAGGGCACTCAAGGAAGTGTCCCTGATACTGGCTTGGGCGGAGGAGAGTGTTCCCTGCATCTCAGCTGTGTACATCCCGGGGGTGGAGAATCTGGAGGCAGACTCTCTGAGCAGGGGGACTTCTCATCTGGGAGAATGGTCCCTCAGCAGCAGGGTGTTTCGCTCCCTGTGCCACCGCTGGGGTCAGCCGGACGTGGATCTGTTTGTGTCCCGTCACAATCACAAGCTTCCAGTCTTTGTCTCTCAGTCACAGGACCCTCTGGTCTTGGCCATGGATGCATTAGCAATGTCTTGGAAGAGTTTTCAGCTCCTCTATGTATTCCCTCTATTTCCTCTACTGGGCAGGGTGCTGCGCACGATAGCCCAGGAAGGGGTGCAAACCATACTGGTGGCCCCCTGTTGGCCAAGAAGGGTGTGGTTCGCAGACGTCGTGCAGTTGGCAGTAGATCAGTTTGCCCTACCCAAGGATCCAGATCTGCTCACTCAGGGGCAGCTACGCCATCCCAATTTACAAACGCTGGCTTTAACAGCCTGGCTGCTGAAACCTCCATCTTGATGGAGAAGGGGCTGCCTGCTTCTGTGGTTGATACCATGATTCGGGCTAGGAAGAAGTCCTCATCCTTTATCTACTATAGGGTATGGCATGCTTTCATTGCCTGGTGTGAGCCTAAGTCTCTTCCCTGTAGGGTGTTTTCTGTTCCCAGGATCCTGGAATTCCTGCAACATGGTTTGGACTTGGGTCTTCAACTTAGTACCCTCAAAGGTCATGTTTCAGCCTTGGCTGTTTTCTTTCAAAGATCCTTTGCCAACCATTGTTTGGTTAAGACTTTCTTCCAGGGAGTTACTCACGTGCGCCCCCACGTAAGCCTATGTTACCAGTCCGGGATTTGAATTAGGTGTTTTCTGCTATGCAGGGTTCTCCTTTTGAGCCTCTGCGTGCGGCTCCTTTGTCCATTTTGACTCTTAAGGTAGCATTTTTGTTAGGCGTGTTTCTGAGTTGGCGCCGCTTTCCATCAAACCTCCTTACTTTGAGAGACACCAGGACAAGGTGGTGTTTCGGTTTAAGCCAGATTTTCTGCCTAAGGTTGTGTCTGCTTTTCATCTCAATCAGGACATTGTCTTGCCTTCCTTGTGTCCTAATCCTAGTAACCCTAAGGAGAGGGTCTTACATTCTCTGGATGTGGTTAGTGACGTTTTATTTGGTAGCTACTGAATCATTCAAGAAGACTGATGCTCTTTTTGTTCTTCCTTCTGGTCCTAGGAAGGGTTTGCCTCTGGCTAAGTCCACTATCAGCAAGGGGATCCATCAGGCAGTGGTGCAAGCCTATTCTGCTAAGGAGAAGGAGCCTCCCTTTCGCCTTACTGCTCATTCTACTCGTGCTATTGGTGCCTCTTGGGCTTTTCAGCATGAAGCTTCTGTTGAAAAAGTTTGCAAGGCCACTACTAAATTTTACAAGGTTGATGTTAGGGCCTCAGCTGATGCTGCTTTTGGCCGCAAAGTTCTGCAAGTGGTAGTGGTTTAAACTGCCCACTGTTACTTTTGGGGATCCCACCCTACCTTATGGACACTGCTATTGGATGTCCCATGTGTAAGGAATATTCTGGAAAAGGACGTGCTGTATACTTATAATACCAATTCTACAGGTGAGTACTCACAGAATTGTATTTTCTGTGCCCATTGATTTATAGAAGTAAAAAGCCTTATTCCTTTTCATCCACGAATAAAGAGATTATGTGATCCTATTTTATACATTGGCATCTTAAAGCTCATATTCTATCTCTAGTGGCCATCTCATATATATGGTGAACCTTCATGGGGCAGGCATTGGACGGAGCGAAAAAAAAGGACAGAAGCGAAAAGGGGTCATGAGGGAGAGGAGAGAGGAGCAAAAAGGGGTCATGAGGGAGAAGAGAGAGAAGAAAAAAAAGGCACAGAAAGGAAAAGAACCACCTTTATGTAGTTCAGCAATTAATCCTCCAAGATGATAGATCAAGGACTTTTGTTCTCTTTATTTCTGGGGGGGAGGGAAACAAAAATTAAACGATTCCACTCCCCTTTCACAGAGAGTGAGAGCACAAGCCCACCAGGAAATTGCTTTAGGCTCTATAAGATATATGTATGCTCCTGGTGTTACCTCTATTTGGGGTGCTAAATATCACCTCTAAGTATTGCCTCCATCTCAGGAGCACAGTGCTGAGTATCACCTCTATCCTTAATGCTAAGTATTACTGCTATCTGAGGACCTGAGTATTACCTCCATGCATTAATCATTCTTACTTTCTATATAGAGTGCTGAGTATGTTCTCTGTGTTGAGAGCTGAGTATGATGCCGGGTGCTGTGCATCACGCAGAATGGCGTGCATCTCCTCTATTCTAAAACAACTTTATGCAGCAGCAGTGGCTGAAAGCGGGAACTTGGTGTCTTGTACCCTTCTTGTTTCTTTCTACAATAGGGATACTTTACCTTCTGTCCATGGTGCTGAATATCTCTCCATTGTTATCATTTTTACTTTCTATGAGTGTCACCTCTATCGTTGATGCTGATTATTACTGTACCTCTATGCCAGCACCACATATACACTGGGCAGAATTTCTATGCAGAGTGCTGAGGATTTTCTTTATGCATGGTGCTGTTAATGCATGGTGTTGTGGATCAGCTCTATGCAGGGTGTTGAGTATCACCTCTTGCCCGTGTCTAACTACCACGTCAAATGCCTTGGCTGGATGACTGGTTGTTATCTTTGTACAAACCCTATTTAGGTATTAAAGTTTATCACAATCTAGTGGGCTTCCTATTGCCATTACTGACAGGATAGATGTGGTGTTGTCAGTTATTTGATTGCCCAAGGAGGAGCAGTCATCCATGTATATGGAGGACAAAAGAGGTGTATTATCTGAAATCCTTGGTGCAAAAATCCCTCTATTGTACTGACTTATCTATATAGAGTGCTGGGTATGACCATTGCATTGGATGCTGAGTATGGCCTCTATGTTGGGTGTTGTGTTGGCCTATGCCAGTTTCTGCATCTCGCTGCTATAAGCAGTGCAAAGTATTAAAGGAGCACTATCACGAAATTGTGTAATATTAAAAACCCATATAAACACGTTGGCTAATGAGAAGAGGGGTCACTTATACACCCAAACTGAAAAAAACTCCTGCCAAACGTGTGGTTTTCTTTTCCTGATTTCCTTTTCCTTCCATTAATAAAAATAAAAAACAAGCCTGGCTGGATAATTCTTGATGTGGGGTGTATAAGTGACCTCTCCTCCCGCCATCCAGCATATTTATATGGATTTTTATTATTGTTCCAATTTTTCGCGATAGTGCTTCTTTAACTCTACGTGGGTGCTGTCCATGGTGCTGAATATCTCTCCACTGTGAAGAGTTTTACTTTCTATGTTGCGTGCTGAATATCACCTTATATTGGAAGTAAATCATGATGGTCAGAGAAGCAGAATTTATAAAAGCAGGTCATGATTCCCTTCATTACAGCTCCTCATGAAGTCCAGGCATCCAGGCGTGCTGTAGAAGCCCGTGGTGATAAGCCCATGAGATGAGCTCTGCAGGCCTCAGTGTGTGGTGAGGCCAAGAAATATCTGTGAGCTATTTTGGTTTCTGTTTGTATTTTAAGAGACAGTACATGCAATGGCAATAATAAGGCTGCAAGGAGCTCACCTGAAGCCTGCCCAGAATGCCTCTCGTCCATTTCATGTTGCCTGTAGATGCTATAGCAGGACTCCAGAGTTTGCCCCTCCTTTCTATTCCATTTTTCCATGGCACTCTCAATGTGGTCAAGCGTCTGCATCTGTCCCTCAGCATTAGTCAACCTGGGAAGCTGCAGTGGTGAGTGACATGATGTGCGACCACATTTGGAGTGTGGTCTTGGAAAAATGCAAGGGGAGAGGCCCTGCTACAGCATCTACAGGGTGCTGCAGAAAAAGGAAAAGAGGTACAAGGGACAGGCTTTAGGCGAGTTCCATGCTGCCTAATTTTTGCTATTACCGGGGCTCGCCCTTTATTCTAGAAATTCTTTATCATTGAAGAAGACTCATACAGGCTTCCTTCAGAAAAGAAGCAATGCAGGCGCTTGGAAGGAAATTGGATGGGGGAGGTGAGCTGTCACCTCCAATCCCCATCACTCTTCCACTGTTTTCCACTCTTTCCAGGTGATCGCTCGCTCTTTATTACACCACGCTGAGCTGCAACCAGCAATGCTCCTGAAATAGTCACCAGACACCTTTCCTCCATACAGCCAAACTACAGGCAGAGCATTGGCTTTAGTTTGGTGTGCAGAGAGGCTTTAAAGTCAATTACCGCCCAAATAGTAGAGAACAAGAATCCCCTAAAACCTCCTTCCTGCCGGCCATTGTTTATACTCACCTCTTTCATGTCTAATGAGGGACCAAGAATCACAGCTAACTCTGCAGCTGCTGCCTCTTCATGTAGATTCCCTCCACTGCAGTGTGTTCTGTAGCTTCAAATGCTCTTCAAATAGAGACCCAGCCTGTAAAAGGTAAATATTGATCAATGTGGAGCCAGAGGTGGTAGGAGGTAGTTAATTTGGGTCACAGGGGAACCATACTAGCCGGGGACGGATGCTTTCCTGTGTGCCCTGATCCATTAAATATCATCCGGCTTGCTGAGGCAAACCTGACTTTCTGTTGCATCTGTTTGTGATACTTGTGACAGGGCAACTGTCAGCTTTAAATTTCATTGCCTTAGCAAATTTCCCATACTCAACAGCCTTTCATGGCCAGGCCGTCTGCTAGAGCAGAAAGGTGACAATCCTCACAGCAGGTCGCGTTCTCAGAGAGCTGTGCAGGCATCGCTTCCCAGGAGGCCCGACATCAAAGAGAATCCCCATTGCATATCATACCACTGGCCTGAAATCCAGCCTTATAAGGCCAGTCCAGCCGAACTGCCTTATACCCCCTGCCCTGCCACCCTTGCCTAGTGCTAAAGCAGGGCGGGGGATGAATTATATAACAAACAGACACTTACCTCAGCTGTAATCCAGCGGTGCCCATGGCCCGATCACCGCACTGGGCACCACCATATTTCCTTTGCTGCATGGCCACCATGGCTATTCAAGTGATGTTAGGTAAGGGTGGCAGAGTGGGGGGGTTAAAAGCGGGCATTCTCGCTGGACTGGCCCTTTAAGGTCTAACCCATAAATTACTTCATGCAGAAAGCTGCATCCTTTAACACACTTGATATGAGCTTCCCAGGCTCTGACATAGAACAGGGCATACCTGTGCTGCTATTCGCTCTAGCCCTAAGCCAGAATGAGAACCGGGCCACAAAGATGCATCCACACACATCTTTTTCATTTCTGTACTGAGCTCACAATTGGATTCCTGGTTCTGAGCCATTCTAAAACCCTCATTCTTGGATTTGCTAGATGTGTGGCAGCAGACCCAATAGTTCAACACCATAACCAGGGTCCTTCGACCCTCCCTGCGAAAGTTATGACCTGAAAAATGTTCTGTTTTCCAGCTGTGAGCTAACAGGAAGGGACCCTAGCATAAAAGCAGTCTTGAGGTTGAGCACACTTGACACTATTTGGAGGGTTATTTTGTCAATAGGACCAGAAACCTGCAGGGCCAGGGACAGATGCTTTCCTGTGTGCCCTGATCCATTAAATATCATCCGTCTTGCTGAGGTAAACCTGACTTTCTGTTGCATCTGTTTGTGATAATTACCTGTAACCTGTATTCTGCTCTCAGACCTGTATATGTAATATTTAATATCTCATATCTGTATTTCTACCTAGTGTGCAATAATTGCATTCAAATATATATTTAACTTGAGCTGTCTTTTTGCCTTAACCAAAATTGGGGCGTCCGTGTACCCTGTCTTTATAGACACTGGGCTGGTTAACGGGCTGGAACATAGCAAAACGTGTTGCGGGATTCCGGAAGCTGGACTCACGTAATACGCTGTTCCTCACAGGGGTCCCCAGACCACTTACTAGTTTAAGATAAAAATAAACACCACAGAAATGTATGCTCTAAAATTAAGCTATTCTTACCTCCACTGTATTCATCCAGTGTCAGATGGTATACTCAGATGGTATTCCTGCACCTCTGGGGTCCTCCATGGGCTCTTCATCTGCCATGAGAAGTGGTCAATATGAAGGATAATCGCTCCCACTGAAGAGATATTCAAACCCCAGGGCTTGGCTGGAAACTCCTACCACAATCCATTAATGCAAATGCAGCTGGACAAGTGTGAACGTAGCCTTATCATCTTATCACGTGTTGTTTTTTTTTTTAGGTTAATTGCTTTAACAAAACTAAAGATCGGGGACTGCTGATCACAGACCATCACCTCTACAGGTTGGACCCCAAGAAGGCGTACAAAGTCCTGAAGTGCCTTCCACTGAGCATGGTGAGTACCTGCCTGTGCCCAGCCCATGCCTCCATATACCATGACTGGTGCGTGCAGCACCATCCACTCAGATATCAGAATTCTACAGAACTCTGCTAAGTGCAGACATGTCAGCTCACCCGGGTTTTACTGGTCAGTCACCACCTAGCAAAAGCTAGAGCAGAACAAGGTCAGCAGTTTGCTTTGTAAAGGTAGAGGACATGCTGGCTGTAAAATATTCACCTGTGTTTCTTGAATAGTTAAAGTGGACCAAAACCCAGGATTTTGACTATCCTGGGTTTTGGTCCTTACCCCGGGGTACCCAGATCTGGGGTGTCCTGCTGCGTGAAACCCCCAGAGCGCCTAAGGCACTTTTCCCCGCTCCTACGGCGCATGTGCGTCCAATCAGCGCACTCGCAGCCACTGATGTGACGTTGTCTAAGGCTTCGCCTATTCAGAAATGCCTGGCACAGGCACATGCCCCGCTAGAGGGACAGCAGGGATGCCGCCTCGCCTTGCGCATTCGCAGCTGGACCGGGAAAAGGGTAAGTGAATAGGGAGACCTGGGGAGTTTCACAGAGCAGGACATCACGATTCTGGATGCCCCGGGGGGGAATCGATCGGCCGGGGAACTTATAGATTCTCGAGACGATTGGCGTAGGTTTTGGTCCACTTTAAGTATCAGACTCGAGCAGATATAGAATTATTCAAGAGGTGTGGGGTGCATATGCTAATAGTAATGAACTGTTACTCCAGCAGGTGGCTGCAACAGCAGCAATCTGTGTTAAATGGAAGGAAGCATAGTGCCTTTTATTGATTCAACATCCATGATAAATATTATAAAGGATGCACACTTCATATTCTTGGTGTACATCCTTCATAATCTTAACACAAGTCTTAAAGGAGCCACAGCACTCAACACTGTTAACTTGCAAACCAGGTTAGTTACAAAATGGTCCGAGTGGCTGCCATCCCTCCTTTGTTAATTCTAAATTTGTGCAGGCACATGGGGTGTGGGGTCTAGGCTGTACTGTGAGGTCTTCGACTGGGCTGTACTCAAGGTATTAGGGCTACCTCAGGTAAGCCTGCTCCAAATGTATCTATTGCATTGTATGTCCCAAATGGGGCTCTCAGAGATTAGAGTTAGGACTGGACCCCAAAGAGGCACCTTGGCGCTTGGTGGTGCAGCTGCAGCTACTTCTGCAGATGTGTGTGACCAAGCCTCTGTTTTTAACCAGATTTAGAGACAGATTTAAGGTTGGTCTGCAAGCTAACAGGGTTGAGTGCTGTGGCTCCTTTAAGACTTGTGTATCTTAATTGCCCTGCTAACGTGCACCTCCCAGGCTAGTTATAAAATGGTCTGAGCGGCTGCCACCCCTCCTTTGTTTCTTCATAATCTTTAGCATGGATGGGTTTTAAAGGAATAGGTGGACGCCTCTGGTTGGATTGCACCTAGTACTGCACAGTTATTTCACCTTAAAGGTGTGTTGTTACTATATATATATATATATATATATATATATATATATATATATCAATTGATTCAGTATCCAAAAATAGAACTGCAGCATTATGAAGCTATTGTAATCCCAGGAGTAACTCGTCTCATGGTCTCTGCTCTTTTTCCCATGTTTCCTAATTTTTCTCATTCTTACCATCACGTTTTCTCTCTTTTTCCCCATTTTTCCAGTGATGAGAGCAGCAAAGTAATGCAGGGTGATGCAGGCCTACAGCAGAGGAGCACAGCTTAGGGGAAGCTTAGAGGAAGGCTTGTGTTTAATTGTAGCATCAGATGCTGTAATAGTGAGTGTGTGTAAGGCCAGAATGATTAAATACCTTTATATAACCACCCTGAACCATGTATAACCCATTTAAAGTCGAACAAAACTCGTGATTTTGACTATCCTTGGTTTTGGTCTTTGCCCCCGGGGCACCCCGATCGGGGGTGCCCCTCTGTGTGAAAGTCCCCAGGTCGCCAAAACAAACTCACCTCTTCCCGGTCCTACGCCACACGCGTAGCCCCTTGTCCAATCAGCTCGGATCCGCTGACGTCCCTTCGTCTAAGCCTTCATCTAAGGCAAGGGGCTCCGAGCACAGTGACGGCCGCATCCCCCGCTACCCTCTAGCAGGGAGAGTGCACGTGCCGGCCAATCACAAATGCACGGATAGCCGGGATGCGACTATGGCTCACGCATGCGCCGTTGGACCGGAAAAGAGGGTAAGTGTACGGGGCGACCTGGGGGGTTTCACAAAGCAGGATATCCCGGTTTTGGATGCCTCGGGAAGAGGGAATTGATTTATAAGATTCCCGGGCAGATCGCCGTGGGTTTTGGTCCACTTTAAAGTGGAACAAAACTCAGGATTTTGCCTATCCTGTGTTTTGTTTCTTTCCCCCGGAGCATGTCCCAGGATTTGTGAAACCTCCAAAATCGCCCATAAATAACTCACCTTTCCCTGGTCCTATGGGGCATGAGCAGGCTTTCGTTCAATCCGAGCTGAAATAGGGATGCCCTGGGTCTAGGCCTCAAAGGCTTTTGGACAGCTTTAAGCAAGAACATTTAGCTGGTAGCAGTACTTTGTTGAAATTCAGTCCAACTGCAGCAGAAGCTAGAAAAAGATTTGCTTAAAAACTCTTAAAACCTTTCACTGTTTTTATGTAAAGGGATCCATATTGTCCATCATTCACTGCCAACAAAAAGTACCCGAGACCCGTTTACAAACAGTTGAAGTGAGGATCAGGAAAATGGGTTAGAAAGGCAAAGTTTCTCAGTATCTCACAATATAAATGATCTCCTGGCTACCGATAAGGTGAGGGAGCTTATCATTAATAAAATATTAAATTATTAATAAATAATTTACTGTAATAAAGCTAATCGGTAAATGATGGATCAGCCAAGGCAAGCATCCCCCTCCCCGGGACTGTTCCTCTCATAATTATTGTTTGGCAGGTTGGAGGCCCCAGCCCCTCCTTTATCTGCTGTAGGCACAGATTTATCCATCTTCATATGCATCTACTGCTGTGCGAAACAAGCTGAAGGATGATGGAGTTACACGTTGCCCCCTGACCCCTCACCCGTCTCTGCATATCTAGAAGGCCGGGTACAGGCACGCTGTGCTGGCATCTCCCCCCTCCATTTCTCTCTTATGCTTTAAATAAATTCCCTCCTGATTGTCATGGCAACAGTATCCTGAGAAGTGAGAGTGAAATTTCCCGGGCTGCAGCATCGCTCTCTCCGCCATTATTATTCATTTATGAGGATCCAGCGCACTTCAAGGGTGAGAGAGCACGAGCACGAGGGGTGTGTGACCCTATACCATCCTGTTTATTAGGGACTTCAATCTGATAACCGAAGGACCCAACTTCCTTTATTAGGACAACTCATCTATTGGCTACCTATTTAAAAGAACCCCCTTATTTAAGGCCACCTACTGTATGTAGTAGCAAGTAGCACCCTCTTTATTTGGGCGACCTATCTAGCAGCAAGTAGGACCCCCTTTATTTGGGCGACCTATCTAGCAGCAAGTAGGACCCCCTTTATTTGAGTGACCTATCTAGCAGAAAGTAGGACCCCCTTTATTTGAGTGACCTATCTAGCAGCAAGTAGGACCCCCTTTATTTGAGTGACCTATCTAGCAGCAAGTAGGACCCCCTTTATTTGAGTGACCTATCTAGCAGCAAGTAGGACCCCCTTTTTTTTAGGATAACACTTAATAGCATATAGGAACCCCTTTTATTAGGGCCACCTATACAGTAATGTAGGACTCCCCTTTGTCAGGGCCACCTATCTAGTAGGGGGAAACACCCCCTCTTTATGGCAACAAATGTACAGTAGTAGTGGGTAGGACCCCTTTATAATGGTCACCTATCTATTAGCGGATAGGACCCACTTAATTAGGGCCACCTATCTAGTGACCATAGCACCCCATTATTAGGCCACTTTTATAGTGGCCACTCTTCTAGTATCAGGCAAGACCCTAATGATTATGACCAGTTATCTAGTAGCAAGTAAAACCTTCTTTATTAGGGGCACCTGAATAATAGCAGGACCCCCCCCCCCTTTTTAGAAACACTAGTAACCTAGTAACAGGATCTCCTATCTACTAGTGGGTAAGACCCCATTATTAGGGACACCTACTGTATCTGAAATCAGCAGGGCCAAATTAAGGGGGAAGGGCCTCCACCACGTGGGGTGCATGCACTCCTTGTTAACAAGGGCAGCGATCTACAGTTACTTACCGGCGCCTCCAATTAACCTTCTGCACAGGGGCTTTCACCACATATAATCCAGTCCTAAGTATCAGACAAGACCCTCTTTATGAGGGCCACATATCCAGTAGCATTCCCTACTTAGGGTCACAAACCTATCTACATTACTGTAGTATCAGGTAGAACAAGTAGGTTCCTCTTCCTAAGGACCATCTATATGGCAGCAGGCAGGACCCCCTTTAGTAACAGCACCTTAGTAAGACCCCCCCCCCCCCTTTTTGGGCTGCCTATCAAGTATCATTGGACCCCCTTTATAAAGTCATCCATTTAGTGGGGGGAAGAACCCCCTCTTTAGGGTCACCCTTCTACAGTAATATGTTTATAGTGCTACCTATCTAGAAGCAAAAGAGGGGATCCTAGACTGAACCCCAAAACCCTTAAGAAAGGCCGCACACTAATTATGAAAAATATATGTATAATTTTAATGGAAATAATATGAATAAAAAGGAACACTTATCTACACATATACAAAGTTTAAAAAACACAGTTTTTATAACACAATTATACATATATTTTTCATAATTAGTGTGCGGCCTTTCTTAAGGGTTTTGGGGTTCAGTCTAGGATCCCCTCTTTTGCATATTTTAGGTTTCCAATTTCCCTTACGGCTGGCACCTTTATTTGAATAGTGTTGCGGTGCACCCTCCAAACCTATTTGTAGATTTCCACCTATCTAGAAGCAAGCAGGACACCATTTATTAAGTGTACCCAACTAATAGGGGGGCACCTATCTAGTAGTGGGTAGGGATCTCTTTATTAGCACCCCTATATTGTAGCAGGTCTTTATAGGGGGCCATCTAAGGGGTAGGATCGCCTTTCTTAGACTACTTAGTGGAGCTTAGGACCCCCCTAATTAGTGGCATCAGTATAGGAGTGGGCAGCCCTTTGTCACTCACTAGACTCCACTCACTATCCTGCAGCTGTGCACAGACATGAAATATCTCCACCTATACCCACCACACAATGTGCGTTCGGGGTCCTATTACATGCTGTGATGCTAAAATGAAGGGAAGGGGAACAATACCTTAACAATACCTTAAGCCCTATATATACCTTCCAACATTTCAGGGTGGGAAAGAGGGACAATTGTTAAATTAGGCCGCACCCCCTCATTGAGGGATGGATTGTAACAGTCACAACAATTTAAAAGCTTTAAATAGGCAAATTAATCATTTATTGATGCAGATCGCCATGTTACACCTCAAAGAGGGAAAGGGGGTACACAGACTCAAAAGAGGGACAGTCCCTCCAAATATATACCAGGGGTGCCCAACCCTTTTGGCTCCAAGGCCCGGATTTCATTATTGTTTCACTTCAAGGGGAAGCAATACAATTTAAGCAAAGTAAATGGAAACAGTTCATTGCAGGCAAGCTTTAACTTTAAAGTATTGTATATGCTTTTATGTACATGTAGATGCTGGCAGAGGTGAGCAGAGATGGGTAGAAGCCATGCGGGCAGAGGTAAGATCACCACCTCACCTCTGCTCACATTTCCTCTACCCATCTCTGCCTGCATCAAGAAGTGGGCAGGGGTGAAGCAGAAAAAGGTGAGGTAAACAGAGGTAAGATGGGCAGAGGTAATGTGGGAAGAAGTGGGCAGGGGTGAAGCAGAAAAAGGTGAGGTGAGCAGATGTAAGATGGGCAGAGGTAATGGGGGAAGAAGTGGGCAGGGGTGAAGCAGGAAAAGGTGAGGTGAGCAGAGGTAAGATGGGCAGAGGTAATGTGGGAAGAAGTGGGCAGGGGTGAAGCAGGAAAAGGTGAGGTGAGCAGAGGTAAGATGGGCAGAGGTAATGTGGGAAGAAGTGGGCAGGGGTGAAGCAGGAAAAGGTGAGGTAAACAGAGGTAAGATGGGCAGAGGTAATGTGGGAAGAAGTGGGCAGGGGTGAAGCAGGAAAAGGTGAGGTGAGCAGATGTAAGATGGGCAGAGGTAATGGGGGAAGAAGTGGGCAGGGGTGAAGCAGGAAAAGGTGAGGTGAGCAGAGGTAAGATGGGCAGAGGTAATGTGGGAAGAAGTGGGCAGGGGTGAAGCAGGAAAAGGTGAGGTGAGCAGAGGTAAGATGGGCAGAGGTAATGTGGGAAGAAGTGGGCAGGGGTGAAGCAGGAAAAGGTGAGGTGAACAGAGGTAAGATGGGCAGAGGTAATGTGGGAAGAAGTGGGCAGGGGTGAAGCAGGAAAAGGTGAGGTGAGCAGATGTAAGATGGGCAGAGGTAATGGGGGAAGAAGTGGGCAGGGGTGAAGCAGGAAAAGGTGAGGTGAGCAGAGGTAATGTGGGAAGAAGTGGGCAGGGCTGAAGCAGGAAAAGGAAAGTGGAGCAGAGTCAGGTAGAAGTAGGGAGAGGAGAGGTAGAGAGAGGAGGGATGGGCAGAGGTGAGGTGGGAGGAAGTGGGCAGGGGTGAAGCAGGAAAAGGAAAGGGGAGCAGAGGCAGGTAGAAGTAGGCAGAGGAGAGGTAGAGAGAGGATGGATGGGCAGAGGTGAGGTGGGAAGAAGTGGTCAGGAGTGAAGCGGAAAAAGATGAGGTGTGAGGCAGGTAGAAGTAGACAGAGCTAAGATGGGTAGAGGTGAGATGGCAAGAAGTGGGAAGAAGTGAGGTGAGCAGAGGTGAGGTTGGGTAAGCCAAGGCGACAAGATGTGAGGTGGGCAGAGGAGAGGCAGGAAGGAAGGCAGACGGGAAAGGATGAGGAAGTAAGAGGTGAGATGAGGTAAGCAGAGAGGCTGGGTGCAGGAGTGCGGGCCGTATGTGGCCTCCGGGCCGCAGGTAGGGTTTTTTCTTTTTTACTTTACTGGCCAATAACCTAGTGGTGTCATAATTGTATTTTTACTGATGTAATTATGGGTATACTTTTCCCATCCTCAATTATCAATAAAAAAACAAATACTGTCACCACCAGGCTATTGAACAAGCAAAAACATCCAGCTCACCTTTAGAAGCCAGAAAAAAGGAGGTCACAATGACAGTCCTCCTCAACTTGAAACGGTCACAGGGAAGTATCCAGCTTCTCCCATAAAAATAACTTTTGGTAGCCATGGTTAAAAAATAGCCCTTAGTATTTAAACAGGGTTTCAGTCATCATGTTGGCAAACGAAGATAACTCCAGCCGGAATTGAAATATAACTTTTACTTGATAGATTAAAAACAGTCCAGATACATCCAAACATGTGCTATAGGCAAATACCCCCTAAACACCCTCCACCACCATCATGTTGGTGTATGATTAAGGGCCACTTTTGGGCCTGAAACGCGTCACGCATGTTCCCTGCAGCTGGACATATGAGGCTCTAGGTTCTTTATGATTTTGTTTGCACATTTGGGGCTATTATTTAACCATGGCTATTAAAAGTTATTTTTTATGGAAGAAGCTGGATACTTCCCTGTGACCACCAGGCTAGTGACCAGTAAAGTAAAAAAAAAAAATACCCACCAGATGGCAACCCTAGCCTCAGGTTGTGCATCCCTGGTGTATACAATTCCCACATCCTGAAAATAACTAACTTCCAGCAGAGGGAGTGTTGGAGCATATTCGGCAACCAGAATAAAGCTCTGCTTACTGTGCGTTAACATTGTAACAGGCAGCAATGCAGGGGCATAGCTAGAGGGGAGCAGGGGGGGCACTTGTCCCAGGTGCAACAGGTTAGGGGGGCACCAAAGGGATGCCTGAGAACAGGTGGGGGGCACCATTTAGAATCTTTGCCCCGAGTGCCAGAAAGCCTAGCTATGCCTCTGCAGCAATGTGTTGCGGATGGGAAGCGTGGCAGTTAGAGGGAAACTCTGTAGCATTTAGGTGGCAGTAGTTACTTTTCCCTTTCATGATTCAGTTTCCCCAGTCTCTGTGACGTTTACTAAGGCTGAGAATCCAGAATGCCTGGTGCTCGGTCCTGGCTGGTGGTTCCCTCTTTAGCCTGGAAATCGCTCTACTGATGGAATGAGGAATATTAGATTAGAGCAGACTGGAAAACATACTAATGAGTAAACAAGATCAGTGCCGCATATTCCCAGGACAGCCGCTGATCCCACGTGAGCAGGGGGGGGGGGGGGCTTTTCTTTATTGAATTCTCTGTATGTGAGTTTATTCTTTTCTGCTGCAAGACCTGATCACCTGACAATCACAATTAGGCAAAGGCAAGGAACGGGTACACTGAGCTGAATTATAGATCAGAAACAGGAGATGGATTGAAAGACTAAACCAGGAGCTTGAAGCAGAGATCTAGAATAATGGACCAGGAATACTGACCTGTAACTTGGGGCAAAAATATGGTCCAGTAACGTGAGTCCTGAAAACAGAGCAGGATTACTAAACAGAAACATGGAGCACATAGTAGGATCAGGAACCGGAGCTAGAAAAGAACATAGCGGTACTCTCACTGGGTAAAAATACCCCAGCCTGCCAGGGAACAACTGTAGGCAGGTCTACAAACTGGACCAGGATTCCATGGGGTCCTAGACAGCCCTAGAAGCGCATTATGGGTAGTCTAGCTTTTAAACATAAAATGGTAATGTTATTTTTCTCACATTTACACCTCTTAGAACAACTCTGGATTATTATGTCTTTTCTCAGGTGACAGGAATGAGTGTGACCAGTGGCCACGACCAGCTGATTGTCCTCCACACCCAGAAGCACAATGACATGGCCTTCTGTCTGCAGAGTGCGGGGACCTTTGGGGAGAGCCGAGTTGGAGAGCTGGTGGGGATCCTCCGACATCACTTCAAAACGTTAGTGACTATATTATTTACTGCAATCAACCAAATGGCAATGCCCAGTCCACACCACAGCATCACACCCTGTTATTTAAACCAGAGAGATTCAGTAAAAGGTTTATATCTGGGCTTGAATTATACATATTTAACCTGGGTTCCCCTTGTATATATTAAGACATCAGGACTGTTGTAGGATATTATCTAAACTCATGCTGTACTTCCCCCACTTGGTCAGTGGTGGAGGGAGTGAGGAGTGAGGGGGTTTCTTGGATCTAGGGTTGGTGTTACCAGATATGGTGTGGGCGAGGTGTGCTTACATTTTCATGTGCTAAAACTAAGATGAACTTTACTGTTGCACAATCAGAGGTTCAACAGCTGGACCTCAGCAGTATTCACTTCATCCAGACACTTCATTTGAAGCTTCACCTCTATGGCTGTAGATCAGGTCACCGCTGGACTTGTGCCCTCTTCCAGACTCTTTACAGGGTTGTCCACCTGAGGTATCTAGGCATGCTACTGATGCATACCCCCCAGCCGTCCCGCTTTTCCCGGGACAGTCCCAATTTTTCACAGTTGGTCCCGTGTCCCACGGCGCATGCACTTATCCCACGCCTCCCCTGCTGCTATATCCCACGCCAACATTCGGAGAGTTGCCGCGGCCTCTCAGGCGCCCGCTGCCGCCGGCTCCAAGTGTAAGCGCGTGCATGAGTGGCAGCGGACGCCTGAGAGGCCGCGGCAGCCGGGAGTCTGGAAGGCAGGTTTTTATTTTTTAACTTCTTTAATTTCATTGGTGGTTCAGTGGGTGGGGACGGGACTCAAGGAAAGAGCTTATTGCTGCCACTAAGCTGAAGGTGGGCGGGACTCCAGGAAAGAGCCTCGCTGGGGATCGCAGAGGAGGGGAAATCGTTGCAATGGTGATTGTGTCTGTGTGTCTATATTTGTGTGTTTGTGTGTCTATGTGTGTGTTTGTGTCTGTGTGTGTATGTGTGTGTGTCTGTGTCTAACTGGTTGTGACGAGGGATTCCCCTCACTGGCTGCAACGAGGGATGCTTTTAACTTGTGTCTACCCATGTTTTCTCTCCTTGGAGCTCTGGACGCAGGGGCCAGTGTGGGCTAATGACTCCTCTGCAGTTACAGTTTTGGCGTCACAAACCGGATGCAGCAATGGATGTGGGGGCACCTGCCACGTCATCCCTGGCCGCACCTGCTGTGCCAGCCCTGGCCACCCAGTGCTGATTGTGGCCCCAGTTCCAAAATTTGATGGTGGTAATATGTCTCTCTTTTACTGGGCTGAGAGAGTGCAGGAGGATGGTGAGGGCCTACCAGTTGGATAATAATTTAAGTGGAAGTGGTCGTGAATGCGCTTGAGAGACACGCGAGGCATGTGGTGCTATATGTGGCGATGCAGGAGAGGAATATTTTGGAAAAAGTGTTTCATCTACTGGAGGAAATATATGGTGGACACCGCTCCACTGGATACACTGCAGAAGAAATTTGTGGACCATTTGCAAAAGGAAGGCAAATCCTTACCAGAATATGCCAACGCATTACAGAACATACTAGCGGTGATCCAGAAGAAGGAACCTTCAGTCAGCGTGACAATGTCCAATACTGACCATTGGCTTTGAAACCAATTTGTTTTGGGGCTAAGCAGCCCATTCATTAAGAACATCCTACAAGAGAAGTTGGAAGGGCAGCCTGGAGACCAGATTTTTACAATTACAGAAAATGGCGACAGATTACAGCAAGGAGGAAATGGCTAGTTTCTCTTTACTTCAGCATATGGTGCAGCAGGGTGCCCCCTGGAACAGTGTTGGGTGGCCAGATTGGCCGCCTTTGATTTCCAATTCAAATATAGACCCGCAACGGCTAATCAGGCCACCAACGCTCTTTCCTGGACCCCTGCCGGACCACCCATAGGGAACCCTGACTCAGAACTGGAAGATGTGGAATTACCTGATTGGTGACAGTTGGGTAGATGACAGGAAGGTCCCTACAGTCCTGTTGACCTACCCAGCGTAAAAATGTTGCAGTTTTTGGGTGACCACAAGGTTTGGGGGGAACAACATAAAAAAGACCTGGATTTAGCACTCATTGGCTCCTCCCTGGCAACAGGACAGTTCCCCCCTCCAAGATCAAAGAAACAGTTGGCCTGAAGAAACTTGTAAGTTACTTTGTCAGTGGGACAGGCTTAAATACATTAAAATACCATGACCTGGATAAAAGAGAACCTTCACAGATATATTGCAACTCACTTTGGGAATGAACCCCTTAAACCTGAAAGGGAATATGACTATAGAAAACACTTGTTTTGATGATGATGACAGGGGATGATTGCATGTAGCCTATGCCTGGAGGCCACAGTAACAGGTCACAAAGCTAAGCTAATCTTACAAAAGGCCATGAAACACCTTTAAAATGAATGTGTGAGACCCATTTTACAGATGATGGCATAAGATGTAACATCAATCAACTAATATGGGGCCTGGTTTCACACTACCCACTAATATCTGCAACAGTGGCAGAATTTACTCAGCATGCACAGCTAGACCAGCACATCAAGGGTAAGGAGAGACAGTAGAACGAGTTCACTATTCTGTTATCACAGACTGGGCACAACCATACTAATGAGAAACCTACCTAGAGGCGAAGGGAGAAGACCGGAATACTGCAAAGAAGAGGTGAGGAAGAGCCTATCTGACAGGGTTCATGCCCAGCCAAAGATGGAGGTTCTGGCCAAAGGCTTGACATTTGTGATTTCACCTAAGACCATAGCTTCCATTCATCCAAACTAAAACTACTCTGAATTGAGAAGCCAGTCGTTGATAAGCCAGACTAGCAAACGTCTTTGAAAATAAAGTCCAGTTGCCTTGTTGATTTATTCCTACCAATGTCCCTTTTATTGTAGCATACCAGGACTGCATATGATCAGCCAAAGCTGTGGAGCTGCCAGAGAATAATAGTTGAGCTCAGCGTATATGCAGTAAACCTGGATTTATTTTAAGGCATCAGGATCAGAGAAAGTTGTGGGGCTGTAAGAAAAAAATAACTGCGCTCATCCATTTCTAATACGACAGGTTCCTTTTTAGTTCTCAATAATTTTTATTAATTGTCTTATATAAAAAGTAGAAACATTTATGATATGTCGTGTTAATGCTAAAACCAGTAATACAGCAAGTTTTTAAACTAAAAAAACAAATATTCAAAAAGTATAGGCTTGCCATACTTGGGACAATCTTATATTATCTTAACATGATTAAAAATCTCTTATTGCCTCTTCTTTTTGTCCCTTCATTATACTATTAATTCCTTAAATAGTAACTACCGGGTGTTATACTTTGAATTATCCAATAGGAGAGCCAAACCCAAAAGAAAAAAAAAATCCCATTTAACATATATCCTGTTACAATCTACATAAAGATGACCACTCATGCAATTCAGGGGGTCTTTCTTATAATCCAGCTGATTGTACATGACATGCCCTCCATACAGCTGGTCTGTTTTAGTCAGTTTTCATTAACTCTGTCTATCTCTGCCATGCCCCGTAATGAGAGGGTTAATATATAGCGATGTCTGCTAATGTCACCCTCTGCCAGTGTTGCTGGGAATAATTTACACCTCTACAGGCAGAGACTCATGTTCTAATTACAGGAGAGGGGGAGGGGAGGGCTCAGCTTGGTTTGATAGGGTGGAGAAATAAGGGTCCTGAACATACGATTGAGCAAAAATGTAGTGTTTGACTTTTAGATGCTACAGTCTCTATTATCTTTGCCAGATAGTCTTGTACCTTTTTTCTGAGCAGCCTAAACAAGAGTGCAAGGTAAACTAAGCTCGGAGGGGTTTCGTTAACCCAATAGGGTGTGGGGGAGGGCAGTTGCCCGCATGGCCAGCGTCTCTGACACCTGGGTTAGGAATATGGGAAATTTGATGGCCATCCACGGTAAGGTGAACATTACATTGACACATGGCTGCTGTACTGGTCTTTTGGATGCTTTTAATGGATTCAAATAAATCTTGGATGTGTGCAGACCTTCTTTGTGATTTATAGCATTGACAAATCGTTTAATGGAAGCTCTATAAACAGCGGGACATCAGGTTGATGAGTCAGACAATCCACATACTGCACAGTGCAAGAAGCGAAGTTCTCTAATGTCTACAAAACAACAACCTCTAACACCGCCGTCTTCCATATCCTGACTATGAAATGCCAGTGGCAATGCCACTGCTATCCAGTGTCTGGAAGCTCAGACAGAAAAGAGAATGCTGTGTGCTCTTTCCGACATGATCAAGGCCAAGACTGACACAACCAAAGATTGGGGGCGCTAGCAGTGCTTCTATATTGAGAAATCTACCACTTTTAAAGTGGACCAAAACCAATGCCGATCGGCTGATCGATCCCCCCCAGGGCATCCAAAATCGGGATGCCTTACTGTGTGAAACCCCCAAGATCGCCCCATTCACTTACCTAGTTTCCTGGTCCAACGGCGCATGCTCCATTCCTCTAGCAGGGCATGTGTATTTGTGAATAGCCAGCACGGGCACGCTCCCTGTTAGAGGGATGCGGAGGAGGCCATCTGAGTTTCACTTCCTGTGGCATCCTGAAAATTGGGATGCCCCTCTGTGTGAAACTCTCTGGGTCATCCAATCGCCTTACATCTTCCTGAGCCCTCACTGTGTCTCAGTGCAATGGCTGCATCCAACCTCTCTGAATGGCCAGCGCAAGCACGTCCACAGCTAGAGAAGAGAGCGGGGAGGCCGGGGGGCAAACATCTCCATTCGGAGTTGAAAGTTGCCAAGCAAAACCGAGTGCGCTGACTGACTGAGTGGCCAGCCCCAAGTGCGCTGTTTGGCCTAGCGGCTGCACCGTTCAAGCGATGGAAAGGTGAGTTTCCTAGCTGATCCGATGGGATAAATCAGGATGCTCAACCTGAGAGGAACAACACCCCGAAGAGTGACATTTCCTGGTGTTGTTCCTCTGGAAGTGGATGGAGAAGAAGCTGTCCCTCAGGCTCATGCACCAGAGAAGAGGATCTATTTTCTCAGATGCATCTGCACAACAATGTGTGGTCTCTGAATCATGAAGTCTTCAGCATTTCCCGCTGTTGTCTTATATGTTCAGTGTCTCGAAAGTCAGAAAGAGATCCGTTGGGTTCTTTCCAACATGGTAAAGTCCAGGACAGTCATGCTTTAAATACAACTACAGACTGAGGGTGCTAGCAATCACTCTTATGTGGATGGAGAAGAACCCTGGGGTTCCCCCAGTTCAGTGCATTACCTTGTTTTGTGTTGCCTGGGTTTAAATAGTTCAGGCAAATGATATAAAATGGATACTCACCTTTTGTCCAGCACTCCCACACTCGTCGGATCATGAGAGCGAGTCCCTGCCATGAACGCCCATTGCAGTGAATGGAGTGGACCTTCCAGCATCACTGTGACTGATGGCGGGTGGCGGCTTTTCATTGAGGAGGATAGCCGGTGCAAGGGAATGCTATCTGGATGGAGCAGACTCACTTTTATGATCCAATAAGTATGTGGGCACCAAACTATCACCGATCAGCTGTGGGGGACAAAGGGTGAGTATCCCTTTTGTTATGGTACTTTCCTGGACTATTACTTTAAGCCCCATTAATGTTATGTTAAGGAAGAACGGTCCCTGATTCATGAGGTCTTCCTCATTCTATAGGGTATTGGTCCTAGGGACCAGGGACTGAGGCTAGAGTTGCCATCTGGCTGGAATTTTTTTTTACTTTTTTTTTTTCAACTGGTAATTGAGGATGGAAAAAGTATGCCCACAATTACATCTACCATTAAATGTACGGGGTGTCCGGCTGTGTGAAACCCCCAAGATTGCCAAGCCCAACTCACCTTATCCCGGTCCTACTGCGCATGCGCTGGCGCTCATCCAATCTGCGCACTCGGAGCCGCTGATGTCACTTCGTCTAAGCCTTCATCTAAGGCCAGTGGCTCCGAGCAGGCCCCCCCCCCCGCTACCCTCTAACAGGGACTGTGCCCGCGCCGGCCATTCACAAATGCCTGGTGCTGGCACACACCCTGCTGGAGGGATAGTGGGGATGCAGCCGTGGCTCGAGCATACACCATTGGACCACAAAAAAGGTAAGTGTATGGGGTGACCTGGGGGGTTTCACACATTGGGGCATCCTGATTTTGGGGAGGGAGTCGATCGGCCCTGGAATCTTATAGATTTCCGGCCTGATTGTGGTGTGTTTTGGTCCACTTTAAAGGAGCACTATCACAAAATTGTGTAATATTAAAAATACATATAAACATGTCGGCTAATGAGAAGAAGGGTCACTTATACACCCGAACTGAATAAAACTCCCGCCAAGCTTGTGGTTTATTCTCTCATGGTAGAAATAAAATCCAGGGGTGACAGGTTTAGTCTATCAGGAGGGACAGAACCTGTCACTCCGGATGTCTTTTTCCTTCCATGAAACAAGCCTGGCTGGATATTTTTTGATGCCGGGTGTATAAGTGACCTCCCCTCACCATCCAGCATATTTATATGGATTTTTATCATTGGGCCATTTATTGCGATAGTGCTCCTTTAATTTATTTCCCACCTTGAAAAGTTGGGAGGTATGCGGATGGGCTGGCATATATTTATTTATCATCTCAGCTGATATACTGGATGCTGGTTATGGGGAGAAATGATGACTGCACCCCCCCCCCCCTCTTCCAACCACGCTCCCCCATCATTCGCCAACCATCCATTATTTATCTGCCTTAATTTACAGAGGTCATCACAAGGTTACCCAGCTCATCATCACTGCATTACCCAGCATGCCACTCTTCCACTTGCCTTGCACTGCTCTCAAGAGTCAAATCACTCTATTAGAATACATTTCTATGACGCTTACATATACTACAGCACTGTGCAGATAACAAGAAGCCATTTCCACCAAGCCCTGGTCCATAGGAGCTTAGACTCTATTATCACTCACAACCTATTATTAGCAGTATACATTTCTATAGCTCTAACATATATTATAGTGCTGTACAGAGGACGCTGAGCCATTCACATCAGCCCATGGCCAGGAAGAGCATACACTCTAATGCCAGTCACATGCTATTATTAGTATTATACATTTATATATCTCTGACATATACTACAGCCCTGTACAGAGAACGCTGAGCCATTCCCACCAGGCCCTGGCCTAGAAGAGCTTACCCAGGGCCGGATTAAGTGTGGTGGAGGCCCCAGATATAGTATTTTTTTCCCTTTAAAATAATAGTACAGCCAAGTGGTTGTCTGGCACCCGCCTACTTACTGGAACATCAGATGGAGTCCCTTGTGCGGGTGCGTGCTGCTCGGGAACTCCTGCTTTGCCATTCTGGGTGGGGGGTAGTGTAGTCGCCCGGCTGGTTCCCTGCATTGAGCTGCCAGTGGCTGTGCTTGGTGGCTTATGTGCAGTGACAGCTCTGCACCCATCACCGTAGCGTTGCTGGCGGCGGCTTTGCTGCTCTAGACTCTCCATCCTGCTCTGTGGTGGCTTTGGCTGCAGGTTTGAAAAAACAAAAAAAAGGCTTGTCCAGGCGCGCCCCCACTGCCGCCGATAGATTCATTGCTGGCTCCGCGGCCCGTCAGACTGCAAAGCCTCCTGGACCAGACCATAACCCAAAGGTTGGTAGAGGCCGCCTTTGCAGTGCAAGTGGTGGAGGCCCTGGGGCGCCCTCCTCATAATCCAGCCCTGAGCTTACATCTAATGCCTGTTAATAGTAGCAGTAGTAGTATAAATATCTAGATCTTTATATCTGACATATACTGCAGCTCTGCACAGGGAACACTGATCCTTCTCCATCAGACTCTGGCCCAAAGCAACTCAGAATCAAATGGCACTCACACAATATTATAATTAATATACATTTCTACAGCTCTGACATATACTATAGCGCTGTACAGAGATCGCTGTACCATTCTGTTCAGGGTCTGGACCAGAGCAGCTTATATTCTAATGCCGCTCACACACTATTTTAGGTAGTATACGTTCTATAGCTCTGACAAATACTACAGCGCTGTACAGAGCACAATGCACCATTCTGTTCCGGGTCTGGCTCAGAGGAGCTGAAAATTGAATGCCACTTAATCACACTGTTATTATCAGAATACATTTCTATAGCTCTGACATATACTGCAGCGCTGTACAGAGGACACTGAGCCATTCTGTTTAGGCACTTGCCAAGAGGAGCATATATTCTAATGCCACTCACACACTATTATCAATAGTATCTATTTCTATAGCTCTGACATATACTGCAGCGCTGTACAGAGGACACTGAGCCATTCTGTTTAGGCACTTGCCAAGAGGAGCATATATTCTAATGCCACTCACACACTATTATCAATACTGCAGCGCTGTATATAGAACACTGAGCCATTCTGTTAAGGCTCTGGGCCAGAGGAGCTTACATTCTAATGCCACTCACACCCTATTATAGTAGTATCTATATATTTATGAGTAGTATACAGTACATTTCTATAGCTCTGACATATACTGCAGCGCTGTACAGAGGACACTGAGCCATTCTGTTCAGGCACTGGCCAAGAGGAGCATATATTCTAATGCCACTCACACACTATTATAGTAGTATCTATTTCTATAGCTCTGACATATACTGCAGCGCTGTACAGAGGACTCTGGGACATTCTTTTTAGGCACTTGCCAAGAGGAGCATATATTCTATTGCCACTCACACACTATTATAGTAGTATCTATTTCTATAGCTCTGACATATACTGCAGCGATGTACAGAGGACACTGAGCCATTCTTTTCAGGTTCTGGCCCAGAGGAACTTATAATGCCACTCAAACACTATTATTAGCAACGGTATACATTTTTGTAGCTGACATATACTGTACATGGAACACCGCGCCTCTTGCAGACCATGTAGGGGTCCAGGATTTACACCCGCACTGAAAGCCAAAAAGCCTGTTATCTCCTTCTTATATGCTGGATACCTGGCCGTCATCCTGATCCACTATATGCAGTACTCTGGTCATTAAGCTAATAACATGGAGCAGGTATGTGTGGGGGGACCTGAAGAGAATCTGTCATGAGAGAACCATAGCCTTCATTGCTGACCACCTTCTAAGCTGCTGGCTACCTGCCTGTCATGCTGATCCTTCCCTTTCAAGACTTCAGTCAGTGAGTTAATAGGTGGGTGTGAAATGAAGGTAAATCTGTCATGTGAAAAAAAAAAAACAAGACCCTCCATGGTAGGTACCTGGCTGTCAAGCTGATGCAGCGCTTAAAGTGGACCAAAACCTACATTTTTAACTAGCATCCCTTCGTCATGGTGAAGCTCCGGTGGCGGAGCGAAACGCGCGCCCCACTACGCGCACGTCACCTCGCCACTAAGCCCTGCTCCAGCCTCCCGCCTCCTGAGTGCTGCGCAACACGAAGTCAGCCGTCTGCCCAGCAAGGACACGAGAACTTTGACTCACAGCTAAGTAGCATCTATGCGAGAGGCTCCACCTTCACAGTGACTGTATTACAGTATCTGCCTGTATGGTGTTGGCTCAAGATCAATCATATAGCCTATATGTGTGGCGTCAGCAACAGCTGAATGAGTGCATACGCTGTGTATTGGCCCTAGAGCAACAGATGGTGTCACGTGACCAACTCATTGTGATGAGTCCCTGCTATGAACGTATCCCTGTTTTGAGGAGCATCTAGTGACAACACGTCCTGAGGGGTGGTATGCCACTGCCATGCTAAAACGCTTTTCAGCGCACGGGCATTGTATCAATACATTTTTTAGGCTGGACTAAGTAGCGCTATTTGGCGGGGTGTGCAATAGTGTGTGTGGGAAGTATGTATGTACGGAGGGCCCCCGTGATTTTAATGCACTATGTGTTGTTTTAAGTGTTATGGGACGTTGTCATATATGTGTGCTGAGATTGGTGCAATAAATATATTATTATAAAAATATTATAATATTATATAAAAAGATTCAATTCATGAGAAAAAAGTCTGAGAATGTCACTGTTGCTGAATCACCAGCTAAGAAAATAATGAAAGTCAATGGCACTTTTTTACTCCTAAGAAAAGTAGAGAACTGTTTACTCCTTTCTACACTGTAGTAAAAGCTGCCATTGACTTTCATTGTCTTTTTATCTGGTGATTCAGTAACACTGACATTCTCAGGATTTTTTCTCATGAATTGAATCATTTTCTACCTTTATTGAATCGAGGCTTTCATCTCTAAGTGAAGTCATGAACTGGGACAGCTATGCTTTGAGTGGCTGAAGGTAACAACAAGGTCTGTCACTGCTAAACTTCTTCCAGAAAAGTTATCTGACTGTCATGCTGATCATCAGAGGCACTCGCCTGGAACAGGTGTGCAGACATTTGCAGGGCAGTGATTGGGCAGCAGGCTAACATGCTCCCCTCTCTTAGCTTCAGTGGCAAGCAGCAGCAGAAGATCGATCACTGCGGTGGCTTGAGTTTGTTGCCCCAAATTTGGATGCCCGTCGGCTGGGGAGTTGGTTGCTAGGCAACTGCAGAGATGCTCAGTTATATCTGGAGCTAAATCTGGAACCTGGGAGAGGTGATCGGATGCTTCTTTCCAGGGCTCGGAACAACACCTACCTAGCTCTGCCAACCCATGCAGAAAGTGTGGGGAAGGGTGATACCCATGCCTCTAACGCTGGTCACATCAGACTAACTTTCTCCCAGTGCTTTGTTTAATGCAACCAGAATTATAAGGGCGAACACATGATACCAGATGATCTATACCAACCAGCCTGCACTTCCAAGGAACGCATATACCAGTCTAAAGGGTAGGGGGATGGCAGGCAACCTGCCCAACATCTTGGCGGGTGTCTCATTACCCACACTCCCAATGAGAAGAGGGGTGCGGAAGAGCAACAAAACTGTGCCGTAGGGCATAGGGGCTGGCAATAACTAGGGCCAGCAGCCACACATGAGCCCTGGATTACCTGCCCCTGTGCTTGGGTCCTCAGGCTGGTAAGTCTTAGAGGAAAGTGGCCACACCTTTTTTAATTAGAAAAAAGTTTAACAGCCCAGCTAAAGCTTAGCAGCTCGACGCACTTAGGGGTTGCTAATCCAGGGATGGCCCCTGGGCTTAGTTATTACTAGGCCTTATGCCCTACGGCACAGGTCTGGTGCTGAGCAGTGTTCCCATATACCAGTCTAAAGGGTAGGGGGATGGCAAGCCACCAGCCCAACATCCTGGTGGGTGTCTCATTACCCACACTCCCCATGAGCAGGGGGGTGTAGAAGAGCACCAAAACTGTGCCGTAGGGCATAGGGGCTGGTAATAACTAGGGCCAGCAGCCACACATGAGCCCTGGATTACCTGCCCCTGTGCTTGGGTCCTCAGGCTGGTAAGCCTTAGAGGGAAGTGGCCACACCTTTTATACTCTTGTTTTCGGGGGGGGGGGTAAGTTTTCCACCAAAAATAATTAGAAAAAAGTTTACCAGCCCAGCTAAAGCTTAGCAGCCCGGCGCACTTTGGGGTTGCTAATCCAGTGACGGCTCCTGAGCTTAGTTATTACTAGGCCTTATGCCCTATGGAACAGGTCTGGTGCTGAGCACTGTTCCCATGCTGAGCGGGTCAGAGCTCTTTTGCTCTCACTGCCAGGCTAATTCACCCCCCCAGGCCAATTCAGGATGCCCCAAGGTTACTTGATCGGCGGCCCCTGGGGTCTTTTAGACTCTGGGGGGCCAAATTGTGTGGTTGATTCACTTCAATAAATGAACTGGGATGGGGATTCTAGAGATGCCCTTTATATGGGACTAGGAAATAGTCATCTCACCATCCAAAGATACATACCTCCAGTGCACAAGTCCATATGCTGATATATGTGGATCTGTCCATGGTGCTGAATCTGATAGAACATTGGGACCCTCTATACTTGCTATGGAATGCCTCCTGTGAAATCTGATCCTGATCCCCCACCAGTTCCACTCGCACACTCTGATGAACTGCAAGCCCCAGCATGTCCTTCCAGCATATACAGCTGTTAAAGTGGATCAATCACTGGCCCTAGAGTCTTACGGAGTGCTCTCTGCATTCCCGGGCATTCTGATTTGGGAAACCCTGCTATGTGAAACCCCCGGGATCACCTGCAAAACTCACCTTTCCAGCAATCATACAATGGATGACATCAACAACATTCCAGTGACTGAGGCACACTCGGGTGCCCAGCCATTCAGATAGGCTGAGGGCGGGAGTGTAGTGCAGAACGCAAGGAGACATGCTGCCCCTCCCCTTTCTCTATGCTAAATGCTATGCACTTTAGCTAAAAGGTAGCCGGGGATGCGGTCATGGCAAAAGTAAGGCTTGCGGGTTTCGCACAAGTGAATCAGGATGCAGGCATCCACCATTGATTTTCAGCTTATTTTATAGTGTTTCCCATATTCCACAGCGCTGTAATGAACAGTTAGAAGCTGCCTTGTAGCTTCCTGTCCTTCAGAGCTCACAATCTAATGCCCATCCCACTGTTAAACTGTTGATTTAAAGTGGACCAACACCCAGGATTTTGACTATGCTGGGTATTGGTCCACTTCCCCTGGGCACCCCCGGGGGTGCCCCGCTATGTGAAACCCCCCAGATCTCCGAATAAAACTCACCTCACCCCGTTTCTACGGTGCATGCGCAGCCGCTCGTCCAATTAGAGTGCTCGGAGCCGCTGAGCTACGCACGTCTAAGCGCCGTCATAGCTCAGCGGCTCCGAGCATGCTCGCGCTTCCCTCTAACAGGGACATTTGTGCTAACCATTTGTGAATGGCCGGCACGTGTCCTGCTAGAGAGAAGCGCGAGATGCGGCTGCGGCCCACGCATGCGCCGTTGGATCGGAATGCAGGTAAGGTGAATGGGGCGTCCTGGGGGGTTTCACACAGCGGGGCATCCCGATGTTGGAAGCCCCACGGGGAGGGATTGGATCCGGGCCGATCCTGCAGGGTGATTGCTATCTGGTCCTCAGAGCTCGCAATCTAATGCCCCCTCCACACTGGTTTTATACATTTATATAGTGCTGATATATTCCACAGTGCTATACAGAGCAATAGGAGCAGTGACATGATGCCCTGTCCCTTTATCGCTCACACTCTAATGCCCCCTCCACACTTACACACTGTTTCATACATTTATATAGCACTGACATATACCACAGCGCTGTACAGAGCAAATAGGAGCAGTGACATGATGCCCTGTGCCTCAGAGCTCACACTCTAATGCCCCCTCCACTCTCGTTGTTATACATTTCTATATCACTGACATATTCCACAGCGCTATACAGAGCACATGGAAGCAGTCACATGACTTCCTGTCCCTCGGAGCTCACACTTTAATGCTTCCTCCGCACTCACACTCACAAATGTTATTATACATTTATATATCACTGATTTAATTCACGGCTTTACTCACGTCAGTCTCTGAACCAGAGGAGCTTACACTCTAATGTGTAATGTGTGGAATGGGCCAGGGATATCGGTGCTGCAGTGGCCCCGGGCGTGCCTCTCCTGCGCATGCTGTGCTTATGCCATGCCGCCCTCATTTCCTAGCAGTAAAGATATTTGCAGCATGGCGGGCACCTTGCCCCAGATTTCACGCAGCGCTATAAATATTACACCGCGGACAGGGAAATCTTCTCTGAGCCAATCACATTAACCCCTCCAGTGCCAGATGCATGGGTGACCCCAGCCTTAATGAGCACAATGGGCTCTCGAGGAGAGATGGGTGGAGAGGCATCTCTTGGCTTTCCCACATCAGAAACCAGGACATCATGAAAGATCTGTGCCTGCATCCATCTTCATGCCTCTCCTGCGCAGTGCGGCCTCCTGGACTTGAACTTACTGCATGTGCTCAGTGTGAAATCTCCTTACAGGAGAGACTCCAGCCAACCAGTGACATCACTGATTAAATATTTCCTCAACAATTAGTGGAAATATTTAGACTAAATTATTGCTGCATAAGTGGGTCACCCCAGATGCTGAAAGCAAAGGCTCCATGGGCAGGGCAGGCAGCTGCTACCAAGCCCGTGGCTCTCTGTGATGTGTGGGTCATCTCCATTGCAGCGCTAAACATCGTAGAAAGTTGAAAACTATAGCATTGTAATAGCAGGCGTGTATATACTACATGATTTATCGCAACAGGGTGCAGCTCTTGTTACAACTGTAACATCATCTACATGCTTGGCTGTTGCAATGTAACACAGCAAGGAGCTGTCCAGCTTTTTACAATGTAATAAAAAAGGGACTGTCCTTGTTACATTGCACAGTGCCGCAGCAGAGCAAGTTTTAGGACCCATATAATTAGTTTCATTACTTTTGTTTGTTGCTGCCTCTGTACTGCAGCAAAACCTCTGATGATATTGCCCCCCCCCCCCCCCCGCTTGTGACATCCAATGTCCTAATTTAAATCATGATTTCCCCTTGCATTCCTACAAGCATCTTTTAAGAAAATAATCAGGCTTCTACAAAGGCGTCCTTGGGCACAGGGCAATAAATTCCTTACTTTCCAGGTGAGGGGAAAGGTGAGGGGAGCACTGCTTGGAGTGTCGATTTACTAAAAGGGTTACTACAAATAATTTGTCGACCAGGCTAAAGCCTAATAAAATATCAGCCTGCCCCCAGCACCCACCCAGGGGGGAGGGGGCCGCATCTGTCTTCCAGCCCCTTGGAATGTAGCATAAATCCAGGGGGAGAAACTGTTTTCTTGGTCACATACAGAGGGTCCGATCAGTGATCGTAGTGTGTTCAACCCAACTGCTCTTCCAACCCTCTGAATCTGAAGACTTTGTATCCCTTAATGAGGTATAGGATTTTCAGTTTTTTCTCGCCTTTTATTATAATTTGTATTTTTGTCTTTTTATTTTTTGTATTAAAATTTTCCAAATAAGCACGGGCCTACCTTTTTGGCAATTAGAAATCCTCTAACCTGGTTTACTTGGAGCTCTAAAAACTACCCTGGTCTCTGAAGATTGTGTGTATTAGCCCATAGACTGTAACATCGATTGTAACTAATCCATTGTATGATTGGAAAACGTAACTAATCATATAGTGTTACAAGGGTGAATGACTGACAATTATTTTGGAGCGCTGCCTGGTGACTGTGTGTGAACCAGCAGATTGCAAACTGATTGTATCTGATCGTTCGACAGCAGAACTGATCAGACTCCACTCGGGTAAGTGTGGGGCGGAATCAGTGTGGATTGCCTGTGGAGAGGGGTGTGTAGGTGTGTGTGGTGACTGTCTCGATTACTCGCCAGCAGAGTTTGATCAGATGGTGATTGAGGAGGGTTACCAATTTAATCGCTTAAAGCGTAGTTACGGTGGTGGTGCAGCTTATTGTAATTGGTGTGTTGATGTTTCTGGTGTGATTGCTCTCTGTGCTGGAAGCAGCCCATACCCACGTCACAGATCGCTCGATCAAACAGATATTGAACAATCGATTATGTGACATAGCTGTCACCCGACTTAGAGTCTGCAGCATCAGTAAGTACAGCATACTTTTTGTGTGGGCACACTATCAATTTTGCTATGAGGCCTTATGAATCTTATTTACGCCTGAAAGACTCGCATACTTTTGCCACTCAGACATGTGATGTTGGATTGTTTTCCCGAATTAATAAATTAATGACCAACTCTAATATTCTTTGCTCTTTATCACATTATTTATTTTCTGATGGCAGTGGGGTTGTTCCCCTTCACCCTATTATTTACTGATAATAGCAGAGTTTCTCTTGATTCAGCAGGAAAAAAAACAAAAGGGTACTTACCTTCTGTCCTGCCCCGCTGATCACTTTATCAGGGCCCCCGCTGCAGCCACCACCTCCCACTCCATCCGGGGCCAAATCCCTGAGACTGGATTGATGGCAGGATGGAATCGCAACTTGCCATCAATCACCAGCGTATGACCATGCCCTTCCTATTTATTGTAATGGAGGTAGTGGATTAAGCCTTACACGCCCCCTCTCCATTTTATTGAATGGAGGGGACATGGCCACACCCCCTGTGACGGATGGCAGGGGCGAAGTCTGGCACGGAAGTACCAGAAAATAGAGTTCCAGGCCCCAGACAGCATGGGAGGCCACAGCTGCGATAGAGTTGAGTTCTGGAGCGCCGGAATTGCAGTTATCAGCGGTGCAGGACGAAAGGTAAGTACACTTTTGTTTTGTTTTTTTTATTTCCCTGCTGTATAACTTAAATTTCATTTTTCCTAATACCAGCAAATAGAGTTCCCCCAATCACATGACTTTCTCATGGCAGTGGACTTACCTTTTCTCCAATTATTTATTTTGCAGTGAACTTTCCCTTTATCCCATCATTTATTTTCAGTTTGCAGTGGAGTTCCTCTTTACCCCACTATTTAGATGCTGATTATAAAATGTTTTTTTTTCACATTATACTACTATTTATTTTCTGATTTTAAGATGGTTTAACTTTATAATTTTGCTTTCGCATCATCACATTTATTTTTGATGGCAGTGGGGTTCCTCTTTATTTAGTTTTTTGCTAGTGGTAGCAAACAGAGGTCCCCTTTATCACACTATTTATTTGATGATGGCAGTGCGGTTTCCCAGTCCTTCCATTTGAACGAGGAAGAATGGTGGCACAATGGAGCCGACCTCTGTTTCGGCTAATAGCGGACACGCCGAAGCCAGTTCCTACTTTGCACCTTTCCCTGATTTGGAGGCACTCTCTGTCTTTTGAGCCCCTGCTTTTCTGTTCCTAGTTGCATGCTTTTCTGTTGCTGATTGCATGCTTTTCTGTTCCTGGTGGTATGCTTTACTGTTTCTAGTTGCCTTGCACCACTAAAATGTATTTCCCTCCCTACCCAGGGAGTTAATTTTGCTGTTATGGAGGGGATCAAACCTTGAATGTAGGGAAGCACAACATGCGGCCCATAGTGCCCTATGTTGCAGCCCCGACACTCCTATTTTAAAATGTTAGGGAATTGGAGGCTGAGCCATGCAACTGGCCACTAAAGGTAGTGCATCGATAAGTCCTGAAGCATGTGAGGCACCAATGAACTCCTCTGTAGAGGTGAGTGACATGTAACTATTAGGTTTCAGGGGACATTGTGAGTGTTCATAGGCCTTACTGCAAGCATGACATGTAAATAATGAGCAGTGTGCAAGGTAAGGCTGACAGTATTGAGTCAACAAGTTATAGCCCAAGTACAAACAAAAGGTTTTAGGTTTGGGCACTTTATGGTCTGTATTGTATTGAGAGCTGTCCCACATCTTCTCTGCCCACCTCTGCTTACATCTTCCCTTCTCTTACTTTTTCTTCTCTCATCTCTGCTCAACTTACCTCTGTTGTTCTTGTCACCACTGCCCATCTAATCTTTCGCCGCCTCGCCTCCGCTTACCTTTTTCTGTCTTAACGCTGCTAACTATTGCCCACTTGTCCTCTTTCCATTGCACCTCTGCCCACCTCATCTGTGCCCATTTCACCTCTGTCTGCAGGGGGAGGGACTGCCAGCTCAGACCCTCTGTCCATCACACCTCTGCTCACTTCACCTCTGTCCATCACACCTCTGCCCACCTCACCTCTGCCCACTTCACCTCTGTCCATCACACCTCTGCCCACTTCACCTCTGTCCATTACACCGATGCCCACTTCACCTATGGCCACTTCACCTCTGGCCACTTCACCTGTGCCCATTTCACCTCTGTCCATCACACCTCTGCCCATTTCACCTCTGTCCATCACACCTCTGCCCACTTCACCTCTGTCCATCACACCTCTGTCCATCACACCTCTGCCCACTTCACCTCTGTCCATCACACCTCTGCACATTTCACCTCTGCCCACTTCACCTCTGCCCACCTCACCTCGTCTACCCGCCTCTTTCCACTGCACCTCTACTTTCCTTAACTTTTTCCACCTCACCCCTGCCCACTTTATACTGTTTCGCCCAGAGCCGGATAAAGCGTGGTGGAGGCCACAGATACAGTATTTTTTTTCCTTTAAAATAATAGTCCAGCGAAGTAACTGATTGGTGGTTGTCTGGCACCCGCCCACTTACTGGAACGTCAGATCGAGTCCCTTGTGCCACCCTTGTGCGGGTGCGTGCTGCTCGGGAACAAAAAAAGCATGTAGGGAGTCACTCTCAACTCATAAATTGATCAAAAAATACATTTTTATTAATTACATATTTATAATCACTACATACAATTAGAGATGAGCGAACTTTTGAAAAATTTGATTCGGCCGATTTGCCGAATTTTCCGGGAAAAATCGTTTCGGTCCGAATTTATTATAATCACTACATACAATTTATAATCACTACATACAATTAGAGATGAGCGAACTTTTGAAAAATTTGATTCGGCCGATATGCCGAATTTTCCGGGAAAAATAGTTTAGGTCCGAATTTATTTGCGACGAATCGCTATTAAAAACAGCTATTTCTGGGTGTCCGAGAGCCTCCATAGGGTTGCAGAACGTTTTGCTTGGCTGTAACATGCATAGGATGCATGCTGGGTTAGTGAAATACTATTGTAAAGAAGTATGACATGCAGATCAGAGGTGTCACTATTAGATTCGCTGTCGCAGAGCGGCACAATTACAGAGCCTTGAGGTGGCATCAGCATGATGATATATTGCCTGAAAAACACACCCTGAATTTGGCAGCAGCATAGGGAGCCCATATATTGCCGGAAAGACACCCTGGAGTTGGCAGCAGCATAAGGAACCCATATATTGCCTGAAAGAGACACTGGATTGGCATTAGCATTAGGAGACCATATATTGCCTGAAAGACACACCCAGGACTTGGCAGCAGCATAGGGAGCCCATATATTGCCTGAAATACACACTCTGGACTTGGCAGCAGCATAGGGAGCTCATATATTTCCTGAAAGACACACCCATGAATTGGCAGCAGCATAGGGAGCCCATATATTGCCTGAAAGACACACCCAGGACTTGGCAGCAGCATAGGGAGCCCATATATTGCCTGAAAAACACATTGGAGTTGGCAGCAGCATAGGGAGCTCATATATTGCCTGAAAGACACACACAGGAGTTGGCAGCAGCATAGGGAGCTCATATATTGCCTGAAAGACACACCCAGGAGTTGGCAGCAGCATTAGGAGCCCATATGTTGCCTGAAAAACACACTGGAGTTGGCAGCAGCATAGGGAGCTCATATATCGCCTTAAAGACACACTCTGGACTTGGCAGCAGCATAGGGAGCCCATATATTGCCTGAAAAACACATTGGATTTGGCAGCAGCATAGGGAGCCCATATATTGCCCGAAAAACACATTGGATTTGGCAGCAGCATATGGAGCTCATATATTGCCTGAAATACACACACAGGAGTTGGCAGCAGCATAGGGAGCTCATATATTGCCTGAAAGACACACCCAGGAGTTGGCAGCAACATTAGGAGCCCATATAATGCCCGAAAAACACATTGGAGTTGGCAGCAGCATAGGGAGCTCATATGTTGCCTGAAAGACACACTCTGGACTTGGCAGCAGCATAGGGAGCCCAAATATTGCCTGAAAGACACAACCAGGAGTTGGCAGCAGCATAGGGAGCCCATATATTGCCTGAAAGACGCACCCAGGAGTTGGCAGTAGCATAAGAAGCCCATATATTGCCTGAAAGACACACACTCAGGAGTTGGACGCAGCAGCATCAGCATTAGGAGCCCATATATTGCCTGAAAAACACACCCTGGAGTTGGCAGCAGCATAGGGAGCCCATATATTGCCAGAAAAACACATTGGACTTGGCAGCAGCATTAGGAGCCAATATATTGCCTGAAAAACACACCCAGGAGTTGGCAGCAGCATATGGAGCCCATATATTGCCTGAAAGAGACACTGGAGTTGGCAGCAGCATTAGGAGACCATATATTGCCTGAAAAACACATTGGAGTTGGCAGCAGCTTAGGGAGCTCATATATTGCCTGAAAAACACATTGGAGTCGGCAGCAGCATAGGGAGCTCATATATTGCCTGAAAGACACACCCAGGAGATGGCAGCAGCAGAAGGAGCTACCATGCATCAGCTACTCGCATGCATCAGTTATTGGTGGGTGGAAATCCTGGCTGATGAATCTGATTCATCTTCACAAAGGTGAGTCTCTCCACATTTTTCGTGGACAGACGAGTTCTCCTTGGCGTTACTATGGCCCCCGCAGCACTAATGACCCACTCAGATGGCACACTACTGGCTGGGCAGGACAGCTTTCCCAGGGCAAACTCTGCCAGTTGCGGCCACAAGTGAAGTTTGGCTGCCCAGAAGTCCAGCGGATTCTCAAGGTGCGTTGGCATGGTCATTTCAAGGTATGACACGACCTGCTGGTTCAGGCCCTGCTCCAGGTCTTCCTGCTGCTCATGAGAAGCCTCACTATGCGGTTGCAGAAAGCTACTCATTAGTGACTGAAGACTGAGGCTGCTGCTGATGGAGCTGCTGCTGCTGCTCCAGCCACCCCCCCCCTCCAGCAGCCATGGCAGTGGAAGGTGAGCGCAGAGGTCCCCCCGAGTCAGACCAGCGAGAGTATGGACCATGGCGCAGATAGGCATCGGCCAACTGACTGCGTAGAATGTCTTTGTAGTAGGTCAGTTTGTCCTCCCTCTCAGCGGGTGTAAAAAATGCCCCCATTTTGTGCCGGTAGCGAGGGTCCAATAAGGTGGAGAGCCAGTAGTCATCCCACAGAAAAATGGAGACAATTCTGCGGTCACCACGCAAGCACATGAGCATGCATCGTGCCATTTGTGCAAGTGACTCGGAGGGACTACCTGTCTCCATCTCCACTGCATACTGCCACGGTGTGTCTGGGTCCTCTGTCTTGCCTCCTTCCCAACCCTCTAGCTCCACTTGCTGCTCCTGCTCCTCCTCTCCTGTCAGATGACTAGATAAACCGCCCATTTCGCCAAAACTAAACTGTGCCTCACTGTGCTGCTCCTCCTCCTCCGCCGCTCCCACGGGGTTTATGTGGCCGTGAAATGTATGCGCCATGTCTCCAGTGCCCTGACCAGCCATGGTTTCCAACATGTGTTGTATTACATGAAGCAGCGGAATCACGTCATTCATGCCGTAATCCTGGCGACTGACAAATAAAGTGGCTTCCTCAAAGGGCCTGAGCAAAGGTGTCACATATGAGCTGCCACTGGTTCACATTAAAGTTACACAGGGGAGTCCCCCTATCTGCTTGGACCATCAAGAAATCAGTGATGGCTTTCCTCTGTTCGTATAGGCGATCTAACATATGTAGGGTGGAATTCCAACGGGTGGGAACATCGCAAATCAGACTATGTTGAGGGAAACCGTTCTGACACTGTAGCTCAAGAAGGGTGTGCTTGGTGGTATAGGAGTGGCTGAAGTGCATACAAAGTTTCCTTCCTGTTGTTAGGATGTCTTGCAGATGGGGGGAAGACTTGACAACTAGGTTGAACATGTGTGCCATACAGGGCACATGGCTCAGGCTTCCTTGTCGCAGCGCAGACAAGATGTTACTCCCATTGTCAGTCACCATGGTACCCATTTCCAATTTTCGCGGAGTAAGCCATGTCTTGATTTCTTGATGAATGAATTTCAGGAGCTCCTCCCCTGTGTGACTCCGTTCACCAAGGCAAACCATGTGAAGGCAAGCGTGACACCGCTGTGCCCTGCACACATGGTAGGCTGAAGGGGCATTGAGAATTGACGGTACAGTGGAGGCTGAGGAGGCAGAGTCGCACACTGTGACAGGCAAAACGGCCTGGGAGCGTGGAGGCCGAAGCGCTGTGACCTGTCCAAGTTGCTGTGCAGGAACCACATTCACCTAGTGGGCCGTAAAGGACATGTATTGTCCCTGACCGTAGTTACAGCTCCAGATGTCGGCGCTGCCGTGCACTTTGGTGCACACTGACAGGCTCAAGGACTGGCCCACCTTCTGCTCAACAAATTTGTGCAGGGCTGGTACTGCCTTCTTTGCAAAGAAATGATGGCTTGGGACTCTCCACCTCGGCTCGGCACTAGCCATCAGCTCTCTGAAAGGTGCAGAGTCCACCACCGTAAAAGGGAGGGACTGCAGCACCAGCAACTTGGACAGGAGCACATTTAGCTTCTGCGCCGTAGGATGAGTGGGCGCATACTGTTGTCTCTTGGACATGGCTTCGCTGATGGATTGCTGGTGGGATGAGTGACTTTTAGTAAAAGGAGCAGGAACATCTGGAGCCGCAGAGGATGGGTATGACGCACAGCTACCTTCAGCTGAGGTGCTGGAGCCTTGGCTGGGTAAAATTGGAAGCGGCGCGGCACAGGCTGACGCAGCAGGCAGGACCCCCACTTCGGAGCCTCGATTCTCCCAGGCCGCTTTATGGTGATGCTGCATGTGTTGCCACAGGGCCGTGGTACCAACATTGGGGCCCTGGCCACGCTTGACCTTCTGTCTACACATCTTGCATGTGGCCAGGTTACACTCCTGCAGATGCTTGATGAAAAAGTGCCACACTGCCGAGTAGCTAATTTTCCCTCCAACAGTCCGCACTAATTCACTGCTACTGCTGCCAACTCCAGGAACCCCTGCTCCACTACCTCCCGGGAAGGCAGCCTGCCACACAGCAGGTGGTCTACCCCGCCCCCGGCCACGTGTGGCTCCAGACATCCCAATTCTGCCACTATGCTGACTGCCAACCCTACTGCCACCTTGCTGCCTCAGCTGCTGACTCTGGGGCAACCTGGGACCCTCTTTTCCTGATGATGATGAAGCCCCTTCTGCACCGGGCTCCCAAGTGCGATCGGCTTCATCATCATCATCATCATCGAGTTGTGTCTGCACGTCACTGATGTCCTCCTCGGTTTCCACAAGAGCGTGTGCTACAGGAGGTGGAATGCTCGTCACACCACCTCCCACGCCACTCTCCTCCTCAGTGTTTGTCTGCCTAGCGGAAGAAGTGGCAGATGTCTCCTCCATCTCTTGGCTGGGCAGCAGCTGCTGATTGTCCTCTAACACATCGTCCTCACTGAATAGTGGAGCTGAACCCAAAGCATAAGATATGTCGGCTGGAGGGGGGGGGGGGCGTAGGACAGAGGCAATGGAAGGACAGGGGCTGCTCCCGGGCCATGCCAACTCAGGGTTGTGTCCAAGGAACCTACGGACTGTTGACTGGGGGTGTCAGATGTCACTTGTGATGAGGTCGATGACCGCGTTAACCAATCGATGACGGCAGATGCGTTGCTGGTCGAGACACGACCGCTAGCAGATACCGGGAGATCAGGCCTCTCACTGTGACTCCTGCCACTCACCCCTAGTCTGCTGCGACCTCTGCCTGATGAATCTAGGCCTCTCCTCGGTGCACATCCTGGCACATCTCTGCCTGACATTTTTACTGCATTTAGGAGGGGAAAACAATATACTACACTACACCTAAAACAGTATTTTTGTAACAGCAGGTGTGTTAGTAGGCAGGTACTCTTAAAAGATAAGTGGTAGCACTGACAATGGCCCCCAGTGAAAGGCAATGGGTGCTTTAAACTTGAAAACCAGACTTTTTTATACAAAAGGAAAAAGGTTAGTAGGCAGGTACTCTTAAAAGATAAGTGCTAGCACTGACAATGGCCCCCAGTGAAAGGCAATGGGTGCTTTAAACTTGAAAACCAGACTTATTTATACAAAAGGCAAAAGGTTAGTAGGCAGGTACTCTTAAAAGATAAGTGCTAGCATTGACAATGGCCCCCGGTGAAAGGCAATGGATGCTTTAAACTTGAAAACCAGACTTTTTTATACAAAAGGCAAAAGGTTAGTAGGCAGGTACTCTTAAAATACACGTGCTAGTATTTGGGAGTTTGCTTAAAAAGTAACTTTGCTTACAAAATGCAACCAGTTAGTACACAGGTAGTCTTGAAATATTTACGCTAGTGTTTGGGATGCCCCCTCCTCACATACAGAGGTGGGCTCCTTTGATTGTGGAAAAGTGACGTTGATTATAAAATGCAACCAGTTAGTACACAGGTAGTCTTGAAATATTTATGCTAGTGTTTGGGATGCCCCCTACTCACATACAGAGGTGGCCAACTTTAATTGTGGAAAAGTGACTTTGCTCACAAAATGCAACCAGTTAGTACACAGGTAGTCTTGAAATATTTATGCTAGTGTTTGGGATGCCCCCTACTCACATACAGAGGTTGGCTCCTTTGATTGTGGAAAAGTGACGTTGATTATAAAATGCAACCAGTTAGTACACAGGTAGTCTTGAAATATTTATGCTAGTGTTTGGGATGCCCCCTACTCACATACAGAGGTGGCCAACTTTAATTGTGGAAAAGTGACTTTGCTTACAAAATGCAACCAGTTAGTACACAGGTAGTCTTGAAATATTTATGATAGTGTTTGGGATGCCCCCTCCTCACATACAGAGGTGGCCTCCTTTGATTGTGGAAAAGTGATGTTGATTATAAAATGCAAGCAGTTATTAGACAGGTAGTCTTGAAATATTAATGCTAGTGTTTGGGTTGCCCCCTCCTCACATACAGAGGTGGCCTCCTTTGATTGTGGAAAAGTGATGATGATTATAAAATGCAAGCAGTTAATAGACAGGTAGTCTTGAAATATTAATGCTAGCGTTTGGGATGCCCCCTCCTCACATACAGAGGTGGGCTCCTTTGATTGTGGAAAAGTGACGTTGATTATAAAATGCAAGCAGTTGTTACACAGGTAGTCTTGAAATATTAATGCTGGCACACTTTTTAAAGAATGACACCAGGTAAAGGAAAAGCTAAATAGGCAGGTGTGTTTTTCTTTATTGCATGGCACGGCCCGCTTCGGTATTCATAACAGTTAGGTTATTCCGCCACAAGGTGGCGCAGTGGTACGGCAGAAAGCTGTGGCACCTCCCGGCTCCCTACAAAAACGGGATTAACCAACAAGTTCCCAGTGTTTTCTCTGCAGTGACACTGCAAAGTTAGAAGATAGCTATCTCTCTTGCGTAGGTGAGCGGGGCAACCAAGCCTGCGGCCCTGCATGTCTATTTCCATCCGTTTCTAGACCCTTACTGCCTCCCAGCCTCGGTTGACAGATCGGGTGAAGGTAAAAGAGCACTAGGGTCAAGTGCTCCTGGAGCGCTGCTGCAAGCCGCAGACCTGTTCCACAAAGGTTAGCCGGCCATAGGGCTTTATGGTGAGCCTAATAGGGATGCAGAGTTTCTTTCCTGGCTTCTGAGGGGGTGAGTTGATGGGGAATGTTCCCTTTATTCTCCTTTTAGGGTCCCCCACCACCCCTCCCTGGTCATGGCTGCTCGCCGCTGCCTTGGGCTCGTCTCTCTCTCTCCCCCCCCCCCGGTACCTAGTTCGGGGGGGGGGGGTCGGGTGCTAGCGGTGAATGGTGATATTTGTGGTGTTTTGACGTTTTCTGTGTAATTGTGGTGTTTTTTACTGCTGCGCCGCCTTGTACTGCATTCCGCGGCTGTGGGTGCTATAACCTGAGGTGATTTTGCTTTGTCATGGCGCTGGCCGGGTCACGTGAGAGCCGTTTTCTCGCCCTTTTAGGGGGGGGGGCAGGGCTGGGTGTTAACGCGTATCGAGTCGTCCCCCCACTGCCCGCCCCTCGAGGTACTTCTGCCGGCGCCATTTTAGGCAAGCTACGCATCTGGATTTCTCCCTTTCTGGCTGCGGCGCTACCTCCTCCGGTGTGTCGCCTTATCCTTCGGTCTGTGCCTAGTGACCCTGCGGTGTCTTTGGTCCGTGAGTCCCCCGGACTTTTAATTTTGGGGGTTTTTTTCTATTGATTTGGGGTGTATGTGCTGCGGGATGCTCATTGTCTTTTTACTTATGTCTTTCAGGCGGGATACCCTTGGGTTGTGGTTTCTCCCGGCCCCACTCCTTCCTCCCCCTCGTCCCCCCTTCACTGACTTCTGGGGGCATCCCTTGGGAGGGCATCCAGGGTGGCTTCTGTCTTAAGCCTGTAACCACTGCTGGCCTATTGCGCCTGTGTTAATCACTGTATGGAGGCCTCTGGGGATAGCGTGCTTGGGGGTCCTTCGGGGCAAGCCCGGCTGTGTTCCATGTGTGCGGTGTCCCCTGTGTGTAACAGTGTCACGATGTGCGTGCCGTGCGCTGAAAGTGTCCTTGTGCTTCAAGCTGGTTTGCCTGCTGCGCCCGCTACTCCCCCGCTCCTGCAATTGGGCCCCAGTGAGGGGGACATTAACAGGGAGTCACACTCTGATCTGGCTCTGCGGGTGGCCAGTATTGAGAGGCAGCTTGCCAAGACCTAGGAAGGCCTCTAGAAAGAAGCGACACCTGACTTCTACTCCCTCACGCTCTACTGAGGAGTATGAGGTATGAGGAATTTGATGTCACTACTGAACACTATTCCCTGGAGGAAAAAGAACTGCCTCAAGACTCTGACTCCTCTGGGGACCAGCAAGAGGTTTGTGACAGTGACCCGGAGTCTGGGGATTCATGGTATCCTGAGGACACTGGTAATTTACTGTATCACATTTTTGAAATCCTACACATTGCCCCCCCCCCTGTGGAGGCTAAAAAGAAACAGGGTGAGCTGTTTCGTCCTGTTAAACAGCGTCTGGAGTTCCCTGAGCAAGGACATTTCACCACTATGGTGCTTAAAGAATGGGAACGTCCTAACAGGCTGTCTGCTGTGCCCAAGGGTTGGATAAGAGATATCCCTTCCTGCTGATCTTGTTAAGAGGTCAGTTCCCCCTGAGGTGGACGCTCCTGTGCTAGGCTTGTCCAACACTTCCGTCATGCCTTCCCCGGACACTACCACTCTGAGGGACGGTGAGGACAGGCGCATGGATCAGCTGGCCTGTCATGCCTTTACCTGTGTGGGGGCTGGCTTGCGCCCTACCTGTGCCGCGGCTATTACGGCTATTGCCCTAAAGTCTCTACTCAAGCGCCTCCTGGATGGCACTTCAACTCATAGAGGGGGGGAGGAGTTTAGGACCCTCTTGGTTTGCTCTGATTTTGTGGCCTTTATCCTTGCTGCTATGGATGATACTGTGCGGCTGAGTGCTAGAGCCTCAGCACTCTTGGTGGCTATGCACCGCTCTGTCTGGTTGCGCCAATGGGCAGCTGCTGCTGCTGCTAAGAAAGCTCTCACTGGTCTCCCCTTCGTGGGGCTGTGGCTATTTGGGGAGCGTCTTGATGTCTTAGCCAAGGATGGCAGACTGCCTCAGCGTAGGAGGCAGTCTCGGCCATTTCAGGGGTCCTCTGCCCCCCTCCCTTCCTTTCGTGTTCCCAGAGGAGGTCGGGGCTCCCTCCTCCCCAGTGGTCGCAGAGATTCTTGGGGCCGTGGCAGAACCCGTGGTTGTCCCGGTCTCTCCTGGAATCCGAAGTCCAAGCCCCCTCAGGCATGAAGGGGAGCCCTCACCCATCCGGGTGGGGGGGCGGCTTTGGCTCTTTGCTTGCGTCTGGAGGCTTCACGTCTCAGACCGATGGATTTAGGAGGTAGTGTCCTCCGGTTACAAGATAGAGTTTGCAGCCTGCCCCCCCCCCCCCCAGGATTCATCAGATCCCAGATGTCTTTAAACCCCCTGTCCGCTCAGGGATTGCTTCTGGCTGTTCATTGCCTGTTAGAGTCCGGAGTCATTTGTTTGGTGCCTCATCAAGAAAGAGGTCAGGGGTACTATTCCAATCTTTTTACGGTCCCCAAAAAGGACGGCTCTCTGAGGCCCATTCTGGATCTGAAGGGCCTCAACAAATTTGTCAGATTCAAGCATTTTTGCATGGAGATGCTGCGCTCTGCTGTCAGTACCCTTCGCCCGGGCGACTTCATGACCACTATGGACATCAAGGATGCTTATCTTCATGTGCCTATCTTCCCAGGTCATCAGAGATTTCTAAGGTTCGAGCTGCAGGGTCAGCATTACCAGTTTGTGGCTCTACCCTTCGGTATCACCTCGGCACCTCGGGTGTTCACCAAGGTGCTGGCGGGAGTGATAGCTCTGCTAAGGAAATAGGGCATCCGCATCATTCCTTACCTGGACGACATCCTGATTGTGGCCGAGTCTTTTCCTCAGGCCGAGCAGGACACTAAAATGGTGACATACACTCTGAAATCTTTCGGCTGGGTGATCAACTGTCCCCGTCATTGGTGAGGACCTTTCTGGGCATGACGCTGGATACCTCTCAGGTCAAGGTGTTCCTTCCTCAGCAGAAGGTGGAGGGTCTTCAGCTTCAGGTCTGCTGTTGTGTCCTCATCCCTCCATCCGTCAGGGGATGCAGTTGGTGGGCCTGATGGTGTCCTGCTTCGAGGCAGTCCCCTTTGCTCAGTTTCACATGAGACCTCTTCAGTTGCACCTCTTGTCAATTTGGGATCGGGACCCTGTGTCCCTGGATCAGCAATTTGTTCTGTCTCCCCTGGCCGGACAGTCTCTCTCGTGGTGGCTGGACTCAAGGAACCTTCTGGGGGCAGGTCCTTCCTGCCCCCGTGCTGGGAAACGGTCACCACGGATGCCAGTCTGACCGGCTGGGGAGGCTTCTGGAAGTCCCTGAGGTTCCAGGGTTGGTGGGGCCCACAAGAGGCCCATGCTTCCATCAACGTCCTGGAACTGAGGGCGATCAGGTTGGTTCTTTCTCGCCTATCCACTCACCTCCGGGTCGGGCTGTTCAGATTCGCTCAGACAACCAGACGGCGGTTGCCTACATCAACCATTAGGGAGGGACTCTGAGCAAGGAAAAAGAGGGGACACAGTCCCCAAACTACTTGCCCCCTCAGAAGCTAGGACAGAAACTCTGTATCCCTAATAGGCTCACCATAAAGCCTATGGCGGCTTGGAGCTGCGCTCCAGGAGCACTTGACCCTAGTGCTCTTCTACCTTCACCCGATCTGTCAGCCAAGGCTGGGAGGCAGTGAGGGTCCAGAAAGGGGTGGAAATAGACTTGCAGGGCCGCAGGCTCGGTTGCCTCGCTCACCTGCGCAAGAGAGAGTGCCATCTGCTATCTTCGCAGTCCACTGCAGAGGAAACACTGGGGAACTCTATGGTTAAGCCCGTTTTTATAGCCGGGAGATGCCACAGCTCTTCTGCAATACCACTGCGCCACCTTGTGGCGGAATAACCCAACTGTTATGAATACCGAAGCGGGCCACGCCATGCAATAAAGAAAAAGCATCTGGTCTGATCGCAGCCTTGAGAAAGGGGCCAGAGGCCTCGAAACGTGCACTCTCTATGCAATCACTGTGCGGATTATTCTGGTAATCTGTTTATATGCGTGTTATGCTACTTTACTATCTGATGCACGTCATGATTATATCATGCATATGTATATACACTGTTATTGCCTATCTGGAATGATGCTATCCTGTACTTATGCACTCTGACCAGATGCTTTTTTGTACCTTATTGATATATATGGTTAGTGCTTAAATCACTTATACTTTTTTACTTGAGGCGACCAACGTTCCTGGAGACTGAGCATATTACCGCATATGGAATACCTACCTTGTATGCTTTTTCTACTACATCTTTTATATGGACATCAGAAAGCTTTACATTTCACCCGACACCCTTGGCAATAGCATGCTTCTGGGACTTAAGCCAGGGGCCCCTTTGGTGATGGGGGGGCTTGGCAATTGCCCAGTTTGCCACCATCTGCATTATGCTATGTACATACTATTGCAATGCCCTAATCACTACACCTCCCAACACAGAGGAGAAAATACCATTTTGTGAATACTCACCTTGTAAAATGGGTATTATAAGTATGTCACACACCCCGCTTCAAGATATTCATTACCTGTGGTAGTATGGTCCTGTAGAGGGCTTCTGCAGAGATGATTGGAGGAAAGAAAGCCCCTCCCAGTCCATAAGTACCTGGGACCTCCCACTCATTACCCAGTATAAAGAAAGCAGTAAGGTAAAGGACCAGGAAGAGCCAAATATCAGTCATAACAACGCAAAGTTCACCATATGAAGGATGCAGAATCCAAAGGGCGGGTTGAAGCGGGGTGTGTGACATACTTATAATACCCATTTTACAAGGTGAGTATTCACAAAATGGTATTATTCTAAGTATGTCACACACCCCGCTTCAAGATATTCATTACCTGTGGGACATCCAATAGCACGGTCCATAAAGGGTGGGGATCCAAAAACAAGGTATAAAGCACAACTCAAACTACTGCAGCCTGCAGAACTTTGCGGCCAAAAACAGCATCCGCTGAGGCCCGCACATCAACCTTGTAAAACTTTGAAAAAGTGTGAACAGAAGACCAGGTAGCGGCCTTGCAAACTTGCTCAACAGAGGCCTGGTGCTGAAAAGCCCAGGAGGCCCCAACCGCACGAGTAGAATGAGCAGTAACACGAAAGGGAGGATCTCTCCCCTTAGCAGAATAGGCCCCTACAATGGCCTGATGGATCCATCTGCTGATGGTAGACTTTGTGGGTGCTAGACCCTTCTTGGGCCCAAAAGGCACCACGAAGAATGCATCAGTCTTGCGAAAGGCAGACGTTGCCACCAAATAATACTTCACAACACGAACCACATCCAAAGAATGCAGGACCCTCTCCTTGTCATTGCTGGGGTTAGGACAGAGAGAGGGCAGAACAATATCCTGATTTAAATGAAAGGACGAAACCACCTTAGGAAGAAAGTCCGTCTTAAAACGGAAAACCACTTTATCCTGATGTCTTTCAAAATACGGAGCTTGAATAGATAGAGCCGCCAACTCAGAAACACGTCTAACAGAAGTGATAGCTACCAAAAAGGCCACCTTCTGCGTAAGGGAAGACAAAGGAATATCATGCAAAGGCTCAAAGGGGGGACCCTGGAGAGCAGAAAGAACCAAATTCAAATCCCAAACTGGAATCATAGGCTTCCTAGGAGGCCGCACATGTGTAACCCCCTGGAAAAAAGTCTTAACCAAAGGATGAAGCGCAAAAGACTTTTGGAAAAATACCGCCAGGGCAGACACCTGCCTCTTCAGAGTACTGAGTTGGAGCCCTAAGTCCAGACCATGTTGCAAGAACTCCAAAATTCTAGAAACAGAGAATTCCCTACAAGGGAAGGCCCTAGCCTCACACCAATCAATATAAGACCTCCAAGTCCTATAGTACACGGATGAAGAAGACTTCTTTCTAGCACGAATGAGAGTCTGAATAACAGCGTCAGAAAGACCTTCCTCCTTCAAGATGGAGGTTTCAGCAGCCACGCCGTCAAAGCCAGCGTTGGTAAATTGGGGTAACGAAGATGACCCTGTGTGAGCAGATCTGGCAGCAGGGGCAGAACAAACTGATCTTCTGCCAACCTTACCACGTCTGCGAACCAGACCTGTCTTGGCCACCTTGGAGCTACCAGAATTGCTGTTGCTCTCTCCAGAGCAAGCTTGCGCACTACTCTGGCCACCATGGGAAACGGAGGGAACAGGTACAGAAACCCCAGATCCCTCCAGTTCAGGGACATGGCGTCCGTCGCGAGAGCCAGTGGGTCCTTCGCCAGAGACACAAAAGCCGGAAGTTTGTGATTGTGACGGGAGGCAAATAGGTCCACCGCCGGTGACCCCCACCTGAGACAAATTGAGTGAAAGACCCTGGGATTGAGAGACCATTCCCCCTTGCGGGCTGACATCCTGCTCAGAGAGTCCACCTCCGTATTCTCCACACCTGGGATGTAAACTGCTGAGATACACGGGACATGTCTCTCTGCCCATTCCAGGATCAGAGACACTTCCTTGAGGGCATTCCTGCTGCGGGTTCCTCCCTGGTGATTGATGTAGGCCACCGCCGTCCGATTGTCCGACCTGACCTGGACCGGCAAGTCTCGCAGTTGATGAGTCAAATGACAAAGAACCAACCTGATGGCACTCAATTCCAGAACATTGATAGACTCGTGAGCTTCCAGGGGACTCCACAAACCCTGAACTTGCAGATCCTTCCAAAAGCCCCCCCATCCTGAGAGGCTGGCATCCGTAGTGACTATCTCCCACTGAGGAGTCCGAAAGGATCTGCCCCTCAGTAGGTTGGTTGAGTTCAGCCACCACCGAAGCGAGCGGCGAACCCGGGGAGACATCTGAAAAAGATGATCCAGCGACTGAGGAGACCTGTTCCAGACCGATAACAGATGGAGCTGAAGTGTCCTTGTGTGAAACTGAGCAAAGGGAACCGCCTCGAATGAGGCCACCATCAAACCCACCAGTCTCATCCCTAGACGGATGGACGGTCGAGGCATGGACATGAGTGACCGAACCAACTCCTGAATCAGAAGAACCTTGGACTGAGGAAGGAAAACTCTGGCCAGATCTGTATCCAGAGACATTCCCAGAAAGGATACTGTCCTGGACGGGTGTAGGGAGGACTTGGGGTAGTTGATCACCCAGCCGAACCTCTCCAGAGTGGATATTACCGTCCTGGTGTCCAATTCTGCCTGGCTGAATGACGGTGCCATGATGAGGAGATCGTCCAGATATGGCACAATGCGAATCCCCTGCGCTCTGAGGAGAGCCATCACCCCAGCAAGCACCTTGGTGAAAACTCTTGGAGCTGTGGTGAGACCTAAGGGAAGAGCTACAAACTGAAAGTGCCGATCCTCCACCGCGAACCTCAGAAACCTCTGGTGTGCGGGAAAAATGGGAACATGGAGGTAAGCGTCCTGAATGTCTATGGACGTCATGAAGTCCCCCTGACGAAGAGAATGAATAGCCGAGCGCAACGTTTCCATGCGAAACCTTCGCAGTCTGACGAACTTGTTGAGAATCTTTAGGTCCAGTATGGGCCGGACGGAGCCATCCTTTTTGGGGACCGTGAACAGATTTGAGTAAAAACCCCGACCCCGGTCTAATGAGGGAACTGGGCAAATGACTGCCATTTCCAGAAGACTCGATACTGCCGCCCGGAGCTGCTGCGCAGCCAGTGCCTCCGGGGACACCCGAGACCTGAGGAAACGCGGGGGAGGGTAGGACTCGAACTCCAGCTTGTAGCCGGAAGACACCACTTCCCTGATCCACCTGTCCGAGACCTCTCGGTTCCAGACCTGGGAGAAGTGCTGTAGCCGTCCCCCCACCCGCACGGGTGAGGGCGCCCCCTCATTGTTGAGCGGGCTTGGCCACGGGTTTGGGTTTTGAGCCCCAACTGTATCCTGAACGGGCACGTCCTCTGCCCCTATTCCAGGAATTTCCCCTTGTAGAAGGGAAGGCGAAACCTCTTCCTGCTCTAGATCCCCGAAAGGAAGGAGTGAAGGAAGACGCTCCTCCTTCTTGCGTTGAGGTAGTTTGCCCCCCTTGGCCACGGCATCCAGCTTGTCTCCAAAGAGCCATAACCCAACGAAGGGGAGAGCTGTTAGTGACTTTTTTGACCCAAAGTCAGCCGCCCACTGGCGTAACCAAATTGAACGCCTGATAGTAACCATTAGAGCAGAGGCTCTACTACTCATCATCAAGGAATCATCCAAAGCGGCCACCATGAAGGACAAAAACCCCTCACATTGTTTTAGTTCACGAAATTCCTCACTGTCCGGATTCAAACCGGAGGAGGATAACAAGTGCCTGACCACCTTTCTCGTAGCCACCGCCAACAGCGATGAGGCACAAACAGGCCTTATTGCTGCCGCAATACTGGCAAAACCATGACAAGCCATCTGGTCAATGCGTTTATCCTCACCATCCTTAAGAGAGGAACAATCAGGGTTGTTCAATACAGCTGAGTTGGATAACCCCAAAATAGGGGCGTCCACCTCGGGGGGAGACGCCCAGCGCTTAACCGTATCCACTGGAAAAGGATACCTCTTATCCCAACTTTGGGGAATGCCTGGTAGCCGGGCAGGCCTTTCCCATTCCTTAGAAATAATATTATCAAAATGCTTTTGATTAGGGAATTCCAACCGCGGCTTGGATTCGTCATAAAACTCCCCTTGCTGTTGAGGAACCTCCGCCGGAGGCGAGATAGCAAGCACCTCAAACATCTGAGTCAGAACATTAGGAGTATCCAAGGAAGTCCCTGAGCTCCGATCGGAATCAGCACCAACAAATTGCTGATCATCAGAAATATCTGAATCCTCAAATAATTCCCCTTCTTCTAGAGGGGAATAATCTGACCAATCCAGGCCGTCCTCGTCATCATCATATTCAAAATGATTAACCGGTGATAAATGCTTCCTCTTAGCCAGTGCTTTCTTGGCAACCGTGGAGGAAATGAATTTTTCAATACTGGCCAACCTGGCACACACATCAGATTGCGACTGCCCCCCCCCCCCCCCCCGTGGCAATCTCACACGGGGCACGGGTCAAAGTGGGAGGGGGAGAGGATGAAGCCGGCTGCGCTGACCCAGATGCCTGGGGACCGGACTGCCGTGTAATAGTCTGCTGTGCACATGATATACATAGGAAAAAATCATCCCCTGTTAGGGATACCCCACAACCCATACACTTCCGGGATTGTCCCGAGGGGAGCCCGGAATCTTGGGATGCCTCCATAAGGTGAACTTGAATAGTCGCTATGAGTGAGGGAATTACGCTATTAAGCAACCCGGGATGCCCTTATATTGTCCAAGTGGGAGGTTTTGTAATAAATAGCAAAAGTACCCAGGTACTCTAGGACCAGGAGAAACCTGAAAAAATTCCTGGCAGTTCAGCCTGAAAAACATAGAAAAAGACAGTAAGAGGTTCTCCCTATATAAACCTATATCTATTATACCTATATATATATATACATATATATATATGCAAATATGTACAGATAAGCAACGGCCGCAGGGCCACTCACTGAGTCTTTGGGCGCCAATACACTGTGTCCTCTGCCTGAGGTAACACAGATCAGAGCGGGAGACGCAGCAGGGGGGCGTGGCCAGCGTGGATCGCGCGCTGCAAGGCTCCGCCCAGCAGCTCCAAACTCCTAAAGGGCGCGGGCTGCGGCCTCATACCGAAGGCCCGGCCCCGCCCCCTCACTGAAGAGCGTGAGGGGAGAAATCCTCCCCTCAGCTCTGAGGTAAAATCCAGTGTCTGTCAGCAAAAAAGATTGCAACAAGTTTACATTATAACTATTCATACCAGAAAAGTAAACATTTTAAACAAACATTTCAAATAAATCTATTTTCCAGGCGCCCCCATAGAAAAACACCAGAAGCTGAATAAGCTGAAGGTAAAATCCAGCACCTGTCTCAGCTCTGAGGAAAAAAACCCAGCACAGTGTCTGTCAGACGTGAGGGGAAGCTCCCCTCCATTAACACTCGCGCACCGGTGCCGCAGGCAGCCGCGGCACCGGGCGCATAATAGAGCCGGTAGCAGCCCGCATAACAAGCGGAGCTGCTCCCCGCTCGGTCACGCTACCAGCTCCAAACTCCTAAAGGGCGCGGGCTGCGGCCTCATACCGAAGGCCCGGCCCCGCCCCCTCACTGAAGAGCGTGAGGGGAGAAATCCTCCCCTCAGCTCTGAGGTAAAAATCCAGTGTCTGTCAGCAAAAAAGATTGCAACAAGTTTACATTATAACTATTCATACCAGAAAAGTAAACATTTTAAACAAACATTTCAAATAAATCTATTTTCCAGGCGCCCCCATAGAAAAACACCAGAAGCTGAATAAGAGGCCTCCACACAACTAAAAAAGGGGAATAGGCCATTTAAGGGGAAAATTAAACTCTTGGACAGGGCATCCCAAACTGGAGTCACCAACCCGGTGTAGCCGCCTACCCTCTTTATAGGGTCTCGCGGTGGAGCATAGCTCCTGAGCACCTGAGGTGCTGTTATACCCTCGCTCGGACAGCAGTCAAGACTGGGAGGCATTTAAATAGCTATATATTAATAAAGGAAATAAAGAGTCCGAACGGAAATAAAAATATATATAGGCCGGGAGTAGACCCGGCTACCTTAAAGTCCCCCTGTGCAAGGAGGAGATATCATCTGCTGCTTGCTCGCCGTCTGCAGAGATGAAGACTGGGTAATGAGTGGGAGGTCCCAGGTACTTATGGACTGGGAGGGGCTTTCTTTCCTCCAATCATCTCTGCAGAAGCCCTCTACAGGACCATACTACCACAGGTAATGAATATCTTGAAGCGGGGTGTGTGACATACTTAGAATATCTGTCCATTTTGTTAGAGAGCCATTGCTAAGAAACTAACATGTCCAACTTGTTCGAATTGATTTGGCTCTCTAAGTCAGATTTGTATGAGCCATCTCATATACTCTGTAGCCCTATTGCTTTCCCTACACTTGGCATCCTAGGGAGAAATCACCGGACAGCCCGCTGAAGAACTACAAGTCCCAGCAGCGTTCTTCAGCAGCTGGTGGGAATTCAGTGGCCGGTCTAATGGTCCCCTCTTGTGCCTTGTTTTGCAGGCAGCAGCAGGAGTTGTCGGTAAAGGTGACGGACTGCATCCAAATGAGCGTGCGCGGCCGGCGGCAGTTGGTGTCAGTGGAGCCGCGGAGAGATATAACGAAGCCTAACTTCTGCAGGGGACGCAATAGCCTAGTGCTACACTGGCCGGCCCAGTGAGATCCAAAACCCAAGAATGACGCCACTGTGGAGGTCTGGAAAATAAAACCATGATGGCGGATCAGATCATTTTGGGATTGCTCTTCCTCATCAGGGCAGGAGTTTTTTTTATTGAAAGTACCTCCAGCACCAAATCTCTCAGAAGCAGCACATATATAAACCTTCTAATGTACAATGAATATTTATGTGTTTATTTTATTTAATTTAGGCCCCACCCCATCAAATTTGCATAAATGTCTTCACTTTTTGGTGTAGGATGTCTCACTAGCCTATTGATTCCAGCAGGGCCCTAGTTACTGGTATATGCACATATGCCACCCTCAGCCTTCCTGGATCACTTCAAAGTGGAACAAAAAACATTATTTTGGTCCCCCTGCATAACCAACCACCCTCCTCGTCAGCATTGCTCACATTAAAAATCATCCAACCTGCATCTACTGCATTTTATGAGCCTTTTAACATCCAAGATGGCGGGCCATGGATTATCAGGCTGCCTGCAAACAGGAAGTGTCTTCTGACCTGCAGCTCTGCATTCTGGGATTGCTGACCTATTTCTGACCCCTGCTCTGCTCTGTCTGTGCAATGCACAGCTATAACACGCCCCCTGCACTTTTGACCCCTCTCCTTTCTATGTGATGCTACTGAGCCAAGACGGCGGCACCCATATCCTAGAGTGCAAAACAGAGTTGCAGGCCAGTGGGGGAAAGAATAAAAAGTGACTAAAAACATTAAATATATTAATTTTAGATGCTGGGGAATAGTTTTTTTTAAGGGTTTAGGCTTTTCATTTAATGATGCTGAAGATCCGCTTTATAATTCCAACCCCCACAAGGGGACAAAAGATGTATACCCATTTGTTATTTTTTTGGGGTGGTCAATCATGTTAAAGTTTGACTGGTTAATACCTTTAATGAAAAGAAAAGCGGAGTTCTGTAGGTTCAGAGTATAGAATGCATAGCTTTCTTTAGGTTCAGGCATATGGATGATCCTTTTCTGCACAAGGAAAGAGCTGACTGGCCCTTATAATGGGATTTAGAGGAAGGGACAGGGCCAGATTATAGGCAGAGCACAAGGGGTGCACGCCCCTGGGCTTCCACCATTTGCTCTGCAAGCGGGCCTCCACTACCTTTGGTGTGGTTGGGGCTATTGGGACTTGGTTCTGTCCCCAATCCATATGGCGTTGCAGGGATGTATACCTAAGGTTCTCCTCTTTCCAAAAGCACATCTAGTGGGTCATTAGCCCCGGGCCTCAGAAGTATAACACCCCGGCACACTGGATACTGCACGACATTGGGCATTTGATTTAATGGAAAAATAAATACTACATCAGGAGCCTCCACCAGATTTTCTGCCCAGGGGCCTCCACCACACTTAAAGTGGATCAAAACCCAGGATCTTGACTATACTGGGTTTTGGTCCTTTCCCCCGGGGCTCCCCGATCGGAGGTGCCCCACTGTGTTAAAGCCCCAAAATCGCTGAAGTTGACTCACCTCTTCTCGGTCCTATGTCACTTGCACGGCCGCTCGTCCAGTCAGTATGCTCAGAGCCTGGTCGTCTAAGGCCAGCAGCTCCGAGCATGCTGGCGGCCGCATCCTCCGCTTCCCTCTAACAGGGAGCTTGCCTGCACCCTGCTAGAGGGGTATCGGGATGAGGCCGTGGCTCGTGCATGCACTGTTGGACCGGGAAGCAAGGTAAGTGTATGGGGCGACCTGGGGGGTCTTACAGAGCGAGGCATCACGATTTTGGAAGTTCCCCCGGGGAGGGGGGGGGGAATTGATCGGCCCGGGAATCTTATAGATTCCTGGGCAGATCTCAGTGGGTTTTGGTCTACTTTTATCCAGCCCTGGGAAGGGATGTGGCTATCGCCTGGTTCAGGGTGAGAACACATGGCTGTTCCTCTTCTGCACAGTGTGATAACCAGCCTTATAGAGGGGGGTGGGTGGCTTTCTGCAGGATCAGGGTTAGGGTACCTATTTAATCCTTTTCTGAAAGTCAATGATTTACTGCAAATCCACAGATCCTAACAAGAGGAGTTTAGAGCAGCGCTGGTATCTGATCCCTCCTCGCTGTATTAGCACAACCTTTATCTTTGAAATAAGAATAATAGTCAGAAATCCATTTTTATTAGAGTTTTATTTTCAGGAAAAGTGCCACTGTTGCCGCCCAATCTCAGATCTTTGGTGGGAAGGACCCACCCAGTATCCCAGAACAAAACCCACACACAACCCACAGATCCTTTAAATCTTCAGATCCATTCCCTTGCCCGTCCTTCCCATTTCACAACACGTCATACGAAGCCTGCTGACTTCCTGAGTGACCGGTAAGCTGCTATGTCACAAAGCCGAAGTGCTTGTCCCACTTTCTCAGTATTGCTCATGAGCAGACAGCGACACAACAAGGCAACACCGAGCAGAAGTGACATTAATCCCTTAGTCCCTTTTATTTCAGATTTGTGCCAGAAAATTGCAAATTGGCAGAAGCGTTGGAGGGGCTGCGAGGCAAGACCCCCCCCCCATTCTCTGGTCCCCCCATTCTCTGGTCCCCTCGCCGGGGTAAAATCCAGTGTCAGTACATAGAAAACAAGTCCATAGAAACAAGAAAAAGAAGAAAAGGACGAGGCCCGCACAAACACGCCTCTGCTGCGCACAGAACACAACATGGTTCCTTTATAAATTAAATCATTTACAAAGTGAGAAAAGGATCAGAACATCAAAGTCTTGCATGCAAGCACACACACACACACGGAAACCGGAATAACCGTCATATCGGAATGGGTAGTATGTACAATACAGCATAGCCCACCTTTCCGCCGCCCCGGAGCTTTAAAGCATTAAATGGACTCAACATAGGAAAGAAACTTGGGGCTGCTGCGGGGAGCTCGGAGGACATCTGGGGGAATGTTGGGGAACTACTTGGAAGCAGATTTGGGCTAAGTTAAGTACGAATTAAATGATCCCAAATAAAAGCCAGAGAAAATTTAACTAAGGGGTTTATTCATCAATGGATAGAGGCAGGTAGCACCTCGTAGCGACAGGTAGCGAACGGTGAACACCGGGCGCTGTATGCAATATCACATTTATCAAAGCGATTCTGGTGAGCAATTCATCATTACAGACGGCTCAGCGGATCCCAGCGGCGCTCTGGCTTCCAGAGGGTTTTCTTTTTATTTTTTTTTCGTTTTTTATTAAATTAATCTCATGGCCTTTGATTCTTTATATTTTTATGCAGAATTGTCATTACAGGTCTGGTATTAAAGTGTTATTGTCACAATGTAATAACAAGGTAATTCCATATGTTTTGGGTTTGTTACTATTGGATACATGTTCAAAAACAGACTTTAATCACACAGCTTCTGGTGCTCTGGGCTACAGCGACCCAATTTTGATCGCCAGAGCTGTGTGAGGCTGTTTTTTTAATGAATATGGTTTGAGTCGCTCACACTGACCAGTTGCTACCGTTCGCTCCCATATAGTGCTGTACTGGCGATTCACACATCAAATTCATCAATGCCGGCTAGCGACAGAGGTGCTCGGTAACAGCGAACCATAGCCGATCACAGCGACTACTAGCGGTCGCTCTGAGCGTTTCGCTACAGGCGCCCATCTGCTGGTACCTGGCACTAGGATGAATCAGCCTGCCCGTGTTGTCTGCTCATATTATTTAAAGGGATTGTTCAGGGTAAGTGTAAAAACAAATCATCATTTGCTCACCTGCCATGCAGAGGTTTCATCCTCCTGTGCTGATGAATAAAGCTGTTTTTGCTCAGACGCAGCCCAAGGCACAGTTTTTTTTGTTATTTATGATCACCTCTTTTAGCACAGGGAGGTGGACCTATACAAAGGAACAGGGAAAGGGCAGACAAGCATAGCTGTGAGTGGCTATCCTCCCCTACACACACAAGCACTGATGGGTCCCACACGTTTTGATGCAAGAGGGATGGTGATAAGTCCACCTCTCAATGCTTAAAGAAGGTGGTCATAAATAAATTCCAGGGGCTCGTCTACAGAAATGGGGCTATATCTTAATAACCACAATTATTCAGCAGCCCAGCAGAATGAATGCTCTGCATGGCAGGTAAGCAAACGTAGTCTGTATAATCCTTTTAAAGTGGAAATACACAATTTCAGGTCCTGCTTGGCACCACATTTGGTCTAAGCTGGTCCCTGACTACAGCCAGTGCTCAGACAATGCCGACCAGCTCCTGAGGCCAAGATGCCCTCCCCCATTTTTTTTGACCCGTCAGTAACATGTGTGCATCATAATAGAAATGCCCCATATTGGCTCTTGCCCTCTAATAGCAATGTGGTATCACACCTTGCCAACAGGTTACTCACCCAGGAAACCTGTGGCAGGGGAGTGCACCAGTCATCCCTCGATTGACTTTAGTACCTTGCCAATGTCAATATGGGCTGCTGGATCTTTGGAATGACAATAAGACTGCACAGGTGAGTTACCCGCTCATAGCAATGCTATGAGGACAAGTGCGGGGGGGGGGGGGGGGGGCAGGGGAACATAGATGGGGGGGTGATTATATAGGCTCCTGATGCCTTTCTCATTTAATCAAAGGGAAGTACATTGTGGAATTTGAGGGTATATTTCAGTGAGTGCAAGCTTCTGGGAGAGCTCATGTCTTACAGGTTACATATAAAGCTTCTTATAAAGCTGGGCCCACATTCTCATAGCTGAAAAAAGAATCACTGTACTCTGCAAGGTGCAAATTCTGGTGGCCAATTAGAGCCTGGACATAAAGAGAGCATTTCACAAAATGGCAACAGCCGACATGATGGGCCCCAGTTAGGGCAACAGAAATGTTACAGACTCATGGCATCAAGAGACTTCTAAAGGCCGCCACCAAAACCTTAAGGTTGTTCCATGTCAGCTATCAGGCAACAAAGGTGCTTGTAGAGTTTAGTTTTCCTCTGGATGAGGTTTTCTGTAGGCTGAAATATGTCCCTCTACTACAACCAAGGCTTGATGACGAGGAACGGTATTGCAAAATGCTTCACATTTCTGTTCATGAATCATAACATGGATGGGAAATATTTCCCTAAAGAGGACCCATCAGCCACTGTGACTGGTCCCAGAAGAGCTACAGAGACATTTCAGCCTACAACACTAGTCTACGGGCTACCACCAACATTCATGCATTATGGCAGCCTGGGTCGTTGTGTTGTATGCTAAAAAGTTTCCATAGCTTCTCTGTAACCAGGCAGGTCACCACCAACCAATGGAAGAATTGCAGGGTTCAGTTAGCTGTTCACTTCACTGTTAGCCAAAAGTATTTTTGAACTCTGCAATAACTGAGGTTTAAATTCTGTTGGGGAGTTAGAACTGTTTATAAGACTTCAATGTCCTCCATGTCTGTTACCAGTTAACAGCCTAGAGGAGATGAGGGCAAGTTGAGCTCATCTCGTCTACAGGCCACCAGTACTACCACTAAAGGAAAAGGATGTTCTGATCTGTCTAATCTCTGAGAGATGGAGGACATCTTTAGTAGACCCCAACATGCCACCTCAGAAGCCTGCAGATGGGCAAACCTCAGAAGCCTGCATGAGCAGGGCAAACCAGACCCGGTATCACCATTGGTCAGTTTAGTCTTAACTGTGAAAGAACTGATAATATGCTTCTGTGGGCTCGCAAGCTTCAGGGAGTCATCATCAGAGAGTCATCATTGAGGTGACAATCTGATGTCTGATGTCTCATTGCTCTCAGCAGACCAAACCTTATTCTAGATTTACAGACATCCTCAGATGGTTAGATCACTTGATACTTATGAACAACATCACAGAAACCTTCACTTTTAAATATCAAAATGTGGTGGTGGATCAGTCATGGAAGGAAGAAATATTTTTCCCAACATCCCCTGTGACAACAGCCCAATATCCCCTGTTGCTGGCACCCATGAAGGGCAGCCAATTGGGCACCAGAAAGGACACAGGCTACAGAATCTCTTGTCAACGTAAAGAATCATTTGTCCACCAGTCAGCCATTGTATCCCCCATTTGGGCAGATCCCTGACCCTTCCCAGATATTTGGGCTACAGTCCACCTTAAAGACCTTTCTGCTGCTTGGTAGTTGAGATGAAGATGCTCAGTAACAAATCAAATGTCTCTGGCACAAGATAAACACACACCTATTGTGTCTAGAACAGTTCTCGTTCTCTAGAGCACTTTTGCTCAACCAGCGGTATGCGTACCCCAAGGGGTCTGCCAAGATATTCAAGACACACCAGCAGGGGGAGACTTATGTGTCCAATATACCATTTTAACAGTAAAACATAACATCTTGTTTAAAAGTGCTATCAGGCCCATGACCTAATTATTTTGGTTACATTTATAATTGGTTCCCTAAGATCACAATACTGGTTCATACAGCCAAGTTGACCAGACAGGACAAAAGAAAGCTTGTTTGAGTGTGGATTCCCCATTATACTTGTAAACTCTAGCCTAAAAAGCCTTAGGGGGTCTAAAGATTCTGGCAACGATATGAACCTATGATGTATTGACCATATGAATACCCTAAGTCTTTACATGGTCAATCCATCACAGGCTCCTAAAACATGGCTGCCAGAATCTTTAGCCCTCAATAACAGTTATTGGCCAACCTGCCCCAGTTGGCTTTATTTACTTCTACTGACTCTTCTAGGGACGCATATGGGAACATTAGTGCTACACCATCTTATTGGGGGGGGTCTGCTGACATGTCCTTTGCTGTTGAGTAGAAAATGAAGAGGACACATTGTTGTGGTGGTGTGGTATCAGACGCCATATGCACAGGGATTCAGCTCCACATGGGGTCATAATATTCCCAAGCCTGCTCGTAGTGCGATATCAATTAAATTTTTTATAAGTAGGATTAAAAGGGACATTTTAGTCAAAGGGTTAAATTAGCCTGCTAACAGCTTAATTGATCATCAGACTGAAAAATGGTGCATTCTTTTTGTTTCTAGTGAAACAAAACCCATATAAATGAGTTCCCCTATGAGCATGGGGGATTCCCCAAAATGGGAAACTCCCCTGGAACCTTGATTGACAGCTGAGGCAAAGCTTTGCCACACTCCAAAGCATCCCCACTCCAACCAGCCTGCACAGCCCCGCTAACAGCTTAAAAGTCTGCTGTGCATGGTGAGTGTGCATAGTGTGGATGCTGCCAGAGCCCCGAACATGTGGGATTGAGGATCAAGATGATGATATGGGGAAAATTGGGGGGTTTCACAATGCGAAACATCCTAAAATAGGGTGCTCCTAAGACACAAAATCACCTAGTCCTAGACTCTAGAGCAGGGGTACTCAACCACTTCTTGTAAAGGTCCATATACAGGCATCCGGTGAGAGGTAAAGGTCCAGGTGGGGGGCTGTCTTGGGGGGGGTGGATTGTTAGAAATCTGCGCACTGAGGGGGAGCTATAGATTCCACAGGCAAAACTAAAAATGGCTGGGATGGATGGGGCAGAGCTGGGGGGGTCAGTAATGGATGGGGCTGAGCTTGGGGAATGGAGATGGATGGGGCAGAGATGGCAGGACAGGGATGGATGGGGCTGAGCTGGGGGAACTGAGATGGATGGGGCAGAGATGGCAGGACAGGGATGGATGGGGCCGAGCTGGGGGAGAAGATGGTGGGACAGGGGTAGATGGGGCAGAGCTGGGGCAGCAGGACAGGATTGGATGGGGCAAATAGACTGATAAATAAAGTTTGTGTGTATCTTGCAATGCCACTTCCCACCCGTGCAGTACTTCATAATGCAATGCTAGGTGCCAGGCAGCTGAGTAGTGACACTGGCAGGGAGACATCGCCGATCAACTAAAGGGGCCATTGCTGAGCACGGCAACACAGAAGCAACTGAGTGCAGAGCTGTCAGGGCAGGGGTCCAGAAATCTGATGCCGAGGTCCACATTCAGACCCCGGTCCGCTTTTTGAGTACCGCTGCTCTAGAGGTTCGAAGCAGGTTTTTTTCTTTGTAGTTGGTGAAATAATTGATCGAGAAGTTGCAAATGAATGAAAACAAACTGAATGTGTGTGTGGCTTGTGCAGATCTGATTGGAGTCTGGTTTGTTTGAAGCGTCTTTACCCGATGGACATGGCAAAATAATTTTCCAACTGTGGCTGGGTGATTAGATGGAATTGTGTGGCCTGTTAGGAGTTGCAAAATAACCCAAAAAGGTAGCATAGTGGATGCTGTTCCGGGCACAGAGGCAAATCTTACCTCCTTTCCCCCGAGAAAGAAAGAAATACAGTACTGTGATTGGCTGCCGTGGGCAGATGGGAATGAGGAGAAAGGTAAGTTTTGACCTGTTTGTCGCCATTAATGCACAGAAGAGTATACGCAACCAGGATGCCTCCCTGTACCCGGAAAAACGCCCATTTTATGAAAAACGTGTGTTGTTCCGGTTTAAAGCTGAACAAAACCCAACAAGGGTAGCACTGTTGGTAATGTCTCACTGTGCGAATCGCCCATGGGGCCATTTGCCGCACATTAAATATGCACAGCAAACAGCTGTGATTAATCGACAGTCCAGTGGGGCATCCCAAATCAGGCCAAGATGGGCCCATGATTAGACCTGCACTGGGGCCTTCCATGCCTCTGGAAACAATCTGCGACAGCATCTTATATGAATGTATCTGGATACCAGCATTCTGTGTATGGATCTGTCGTGTTATATAAGGCTCTGGCGTCTGACAGCAGCTCCAGCATTTTATAAAAGGGTTTGCCACTGTATGAAGGGCTCCACCCATACCTATCAACTTTTCAGGGTGGTAAAGAGGGACATTTGTTAAATTAAGCCAAACCCTCTTACTGATTGATGGACAGGAGATAGGATTACAACAATATAAACACTTTGAAAAGGCAAATGGACTATTTATTGCTGCAGATCTGCATGTTACAGCTCAAAGAGGGACAAATGAGAACAACCAGGGACGGGGGACATGCACTCAAAAGAGGGACAGTCCCTCCAAATCAGGGACACTTGGGAGGTATGTGCACCTCTTATAAGAGTCTGGCCGGCTAGATGAGAGTAGGCACTTTATATGGGGCCCAGCCTTTATATTAGGCTCTGGTATCTTCGAAAAGGGTCTGACCTCATATATCAGGTTCTGGCATTTTATATAGGGGTCTAGCCTTTTATATTAGGTTCTGGCATTTTATATAGGGGTCTAGCATTTTATATTAGGTTCTGGCATTTTATATACGGGTCTAGCCTTTTATATTAGGTTCTGGCATTTTATATAGGGGTCTAGCCTTTTATATTAGGTTCTGGCATTTTATATAGGGGTCTAGCCTTTTATATCAGGCTCTGACAATTTATACAGAGGTCTAGCCTTTTATATTAGGTTCTAGCATTTTATATGGGGGTCTAGCCTTTTAAATCAGGTTCTGACATTTTATACAGAGGTCTGTCATCTTATAGCAGGTTCTGGCATTTTATATAAGAGTGTGGCCTTTTATTTCTGGATCTGGTATTTGATGTAGGGGTCTGGCCTTTTATTTCTGGATATGAAAATTGATATAGGGGCCTGGACTCTTATTTTAACATCTGTCATTTTATATACTGTGGGAGTATGGTCTCTTATTTATGGACCTTATAATTTATATAGCAGTCTAGTCTCTTATTTCTGGATCTAACATTGTATATAGGGAGCCTAGCCTCTTATATCCAGCTCTCACAATTTATATAGGGGTCTGGCCTTATTTCTAGATCTGGCATTTTACATAAGGGACTGGATCTGGCAAAGATCTGACATTTTATACAGGCTCCCATCCTTACCCAGCATGCACTGTGTCATTCAAAGCCTCACATATGGGAGTCAAAGCACGGGTGCTTATTTATGGACTGTAGCCAATCACATTTCTGAGCATCCTAATTCTTTTTGTTTTGAGTATTCAGAATCCCAAACCGGATTGATTGCTCCAGAGGAGTAGGTGGGCTCGAAATTACACCCCGCATGTGTGCTTAGGCCCCCGTTTGGCGCCCCCCCTGACCTGCTGCAGGGGGGGCATGTGCCCCCCTTGCTACACCCTGGACTGCTCTGGGCATTCGTTTTATAAAGCAAACCCTAATAATTTCAGGGTAAAGAACTTGATGATTGAATGTTGTCAGCAGTGGCGTAATTAAATGTGACGGGACCCAGGTGCGAACATTAAATGGGACCCTTCTATAGCTCATACAGAAAAAATTTTCTTTATAATAATAAGGCAGAGGAGCAACAGTGATGGGCCCCCTTGACCTTCTGGGCCCCGGTGCAGTTGCACCCCTTCAAGTTACGCTCTGGTTGTCAGGTCCCCTCTATAACCAGCCAGAGAAAAAACAGATTTAAGACACAAATGCCCAGATCAGCCAATCTGGTGCTAGCTGTTGATTTCTAATTTTCCCTGGAGAAACAAAAAAATGTCATATGTCCCCAATAATGGAGAATAGCTACCTCACAAATATATTTCCTGGCTGTGGTGGGGGTTCATGTACATTGTGGCAGAAATACTGAATGTACAGTACACTCCAGCAAGACCACAGATCTACTAGAATAAGAGAGCAAGAGAAAGCAAAAGATTGATTGCAGAAGATAGAAAGGCAGAGAGAGAGAGAGAGACTGCAAGAAAAAGAGTAAGACAATGAAACAGACAGTGTGTGAATGAGATAGAGATCAATAGATATTATGAGAATGATTGGAGGAAATGGAGAGAAAGAGGGGAAGGGAGAGAAAAAGGCAAAGGGCTAAAGAGAAAACGAGTATAATACAGAGGTAAACTGGGGGAGAATGATAGGGAATGAGAATGATAGAGGGAGAAAGAGAGATATAGAGATAGAAAGAATGACAAAAGATTGAGAGAGAGAGACCAGATAGAGAAAAAAGAGTGAACCCGAGAGAGAACCAGAGACAAAGAGAGAAACAGAGCGAATATGATGATGATTACATTTTGACTATCCTGGGTTTTGGTCCTTGCCCCCAGGGGTGCCCTGCTGTGTGAAACCCCGCAGGTCGCAGAAACCAACTCACCTCTTCCTGGTCCAACGGCACATGAGCGGCCACACGTCCAATCAGCTTGCTTGGATCCACTAACGACACGTCGTGGCTCCGAGCGCGCTGGCGGCCACAACCCCTGCTACACAAATGCCTGGTGTCGGCACGTACCCTTCTAAAGGGATAGCGGGGATGCGGCCATAGCTCGCGCATGCGCCGTTGGACCAGGAAAAAAGCTAATTGTATGGGCGACCTGGGGGATTTCACACACCTGATCCAAAATCAGGAGGCCCCGGGAGGAGGGAATTGATCGGCCCGGGAATTTATAAGATTCCCGGGCCGATCAATTCCCTCCTCCCGGGGTCTCCTGATTTTGGATCAGGTGTGTGAAATCCCCCAGGATCGTCATGGGTTTTGGTCCACTTTAACCTTACTTTGGCTGAACTTGATGAACATATGTCTTTTTTTCAACTGTATGTATATAACTGTAACTATTAACAATGTAAAAGAAAATGAAAAAGTTGGCAAATTACTCCAACTTCCTCTTTATTGAATCACACCGTATTTTATCCTGTTCCTTATTTTGAAATAAAGCAAGAAATAGTCCGGAAATTTCAAGGCAAATTCAGTGTGGGAATAAGAGAGCTAGAAAGAGACAGCAGAGCAATATTATGAGAATGATAGAGGGAGAGAGAAAAAGAAAATTAAAGTGGACCAACACCCAGGATTTTGACTATCCTGGGTCTTGGTCCACTTCGGTGGGGCACCCCCGATCGGGGTGCCCCGCTGTGTGAAACCCCCCCGAACCCCCGAACTCACCTCTGTCCGCGGCGACGGACAAGCCGCGGACAAGCGGCTCCTCCGCCGCCGCCTCCCGCGCGTCCCTGTTGACGTGCGCGTGCCCGCACCGGCCATTAACAGACGGCCGGCGCGGGCGCGCGCACGACTAGAGGGGCGCGAGGGAGGCGGCGGCGGCCGGCCGCCGCCGAAACTAAGGTAAGGAGTTTGGGGGGTTTGGGGGGGTTTCACCCCGCGGGACATCCCGATCTCGGATGTCCCGCGGGGAGGGAGGTGATCGGCCCGGGAATCTTATAGATTCCCGGGCCGATCACCCGTGGGTGTTGGTCCACTTTAAAGAGAGAAACAGATGAGTATGATGTAAACGAAGGAAAAAGCAGGCTGATGAATGAGACAGGGAAAGAGCAATGTCAGACAAGAGTACAGGATGAGAGAGGGGCAGTAAACAGGTCTCCCCTTTTGGTCAATGGTCAGCAGCAGACCCCAGTCCTCCCGGCAGATGTTGGAGCTCAGAAAACTGCTGTCTTCCCAAGTTTTGGACAATAACAATTCTACAATTGCTAGTTGTGATAGGGGTCCTGGAACTGACTCAATACCCAAAAGAACTATATGTTTTATCTGTTGTGGGCCAACAGAAAACGCCATCTATCCCCCACACAATAATGAATACAGATTTACATGAGACTTGTCAGTGATCACCAACTATTAAATATTAAAAACATAGCTTATTGTTTAAATAATGTTAAAAAATCTCAATAGCATTATGATTCCATACTGCAATATTTTGTCTATAAATAAATTACTTTTCATCCACTTAATGTATGCGTTGCGATATATAATTTGTCTTGATCTTGGTCACCATCAAGTGAGTCATCATTGACCAAGATCAAGAAAAATTATATATCGAAACGCGTACATTAAGTGGATGAAAAGTAATTTATTTACAGACATAATATTGCAGTATGGAATCATAATGCTATTGAGATATATTAACATTATTTAAAAAATGTTTTTAATATTTAATAATTTATTTAATAATATTTAATATTTAATAGTTGATGATCACTGGCAAGTCTCATGTAAATTTGTATTAATTATTGTGGGATAGATGGAGTTTTCTGTTGGCCTACAACAGATATATAGTTCTTTTGGATGTTGGAGCTCACCCTGGGGCCCTCTCATAACAGAGCAGCCAGAAGGACAGTGCAACAACCAACAATGTAAACAGTGCCCCCTCCTATACACAGATATAGGGGCTGTGATATGCAGGGAGCGAGGTCTTGTCTGTGTGACAGCATGTAATCCATGTAATCCGGGAGCCAGAGGAGACACGTGAGCTGCCTGTCACCTGCCAGCTATTACAAATAACTGTAAATCCAGATCAGTGTGTCACAGACCCCCCCCACTCCCCCCAGAAATAATCAGCGGAAATTGGTAATTAGGTCAGATCATTTAGGCTTCAGCAGTGCAATTTTCTCCTCCCTCCATTACAGGTGGACTCACCCGGTCACCTCAGACCTATTCATAAACTGACCATGTCCCTGCAGACTGTAGAGCAAATCAGCATTACAGCAGATTAATATGGTGGTTGTTGGGGGGAATAACCCCTGACAAGATCCCTATCATAAATAAATCGCTAAACCGGGGATATTCCGACCACCAAAACCCCCTCCGACCCAAAATCCTGTTAGTGCCAGTTACTCAACAGATCAGCACCACGTAACCAACCATGTGCTGATATTTAAGAGGCAGGATACGGGCACTGGCGGCAGGAGGGATCCTGGTCACCTAATAAGAGAACAGCAATTAAGCAGAGATATCGGTATAAGTAGGCAACATTAACCCAAACGTCCGACCTATCCATTGTCATATTAACCAAAACTGAAGTCCAACGAGGCCCACAGCCTTGGAGGCCTCGCAGGCTTGTGGACAATCGGCTGGATCAGATGGAGATTAGAGGAAATAAATCCAGCTTCTTAATAGTACAAGATAGAAAACAGTCTGGTGATCACTTTGGAATGAGTATGAGCAGCCATTAAGGGGGTGAGGTGAGGGGAACCCAATGAACGTGCAGCTCCTCAGAGGATCCTTCTCAGAAAAGAGGTGTGGTGAGCGCCAGGCACTTTTGGCCTAAAAAAAAAAAAAAAAATGTTTAATGCGGGCCAAAATGCCTCCCATTTCCACCTCTGCTCGTAGGCAATGCACAAAAGGTTGAACGTGGTCCCGTTCTCTTGACATTATTTTGCCTACTGGAACAAGGTGGGCCAGTGAGAGAGAGTGTAGGATTTGGCCTTCAAGTGGTGTGAAAGAGCTGGACCTGATCTCCCCAAACATAGTCACCTGTCTAGCACTCGGGAGAACTCATCCCGGTTGCCCTCATTCTTTAGATCAGCGAAGACCTGGGTGAAGTAATGTGGGTCGGCGTTGATTCTCAACATCTTGGCACTCATGGCATCAATGATGCAAAGACAGCGGTCCCAGAAGGCATCTTTGCTAGCTTCCACCAAGAAAGGCTTGAGAGGGTAGGATATCTCGTTGCCCATGTATGAGTAGGAGAGATACAGGCAGGTCAACAGGGTGGCTTGTAAGTCGTGTTCAGTGGCCACCGAGTCCCCATCAATAACATCCCTGCAGAGCAAGTAGACAAAAACCACGTTGGCTGGAGTGACGAAGGCCTGGTCTTGCCAACCCTGGAGAAGCAAGGATCGGTCCACACTACGTAACCAGAGAATTGGGTCAGTAGGTGACAAATGTTTCAGCCGGTAGCATCTCCGGCAAAGGAACTCCCCGAGACATTTGAGCAGTTCACCTGTGGAGGCTTGTACAATGACCCTCTTTGGAGAGCCACCTCCAGTCGTGCCGGAGACCTTATTAATGGAGGATATCTGCTTGGAGTTGAGTGGGGCAAGAGGCTGGCTGTCATAGCTGGACAAATTGGCACAGGACAATGATTTTTTAACATTCTCATGGTTCAGATGAGCAATGTCTTTCTGGTAATTGCTGTTGGCAGTTCCTTTCCTGGAGGTCTTCTTTTTGGTGGAGGCCACCAGCCTCTTCCAGGTCAGTGCTGGGATAAACATGGAGTGCCTCTTTAAAGCTTTCTCAGGTTTCTGTCCGCTGCCCTTGCTGACACTGTTGTAATGCGCCAGGGACCCAGAGCCATCGTCGTAGAGGCTTGCTTTCCGGGAACCCGGGGATAACGAGAGGACGGTGCCCATGTTGACGGAGATCTTCACGAGAAATTTGAGCACTGGGAGGAGTCCGCGAGCAGTCTTGGAGAAAAACAATTAATCCAATAAAGATTCAATCTGCTCAGGGGGGATTAATTGGCGGCTGAGGAGCGAGACTGGCAGCTCTTTGTTGCCTGCATTGCAGGAGGCGTGCAGCTCCAATCGCCAGCCGGTAAATAGAAGCTGACTGATGCCGTCCTTTATTCTGAGATCTACACAATCCAGTGAATCAGCTGATTCATTCGCAGAGGGTCTTCCCTGCAATAGGGGGAGAGCGATGCTTCACGGTGGTCTAGCTGCAATCTGCAATGTGGACTGCAGATGGGGGGGGGGGTGCTGTTACTAGGGATAAAATGGCTGTAGATTGGCTCGCTCCCACCTCAACAACAAATCGTATATCGATCGATCTATGTTTTGCTCATAGCTCGTGGTGAACGATGACAAGTGCTGATTATCCGGAATGATGGAGGGAAGATGGAGTCCCGATGATCAGTGGGAGCAAGGTAGCGTTCATGCAGAGGGAGCCATTGGCTTTCCAATAAAAGAGAATTCCGGGCAATCCGGGTACGGAAAGCACAGCTTCAGGTGCTCCGGCTTTTGTCACGCGGTCCAGGCTGATGAGGGGGAGGGGGATGCCCAGCTTTTGTCTGGCAAGGGGTCCTGGTACCTGGGTGATGCTGCAGTTGCTGGGGAGAGAGGAGGAGGAGGCTCTCTGAAGATGAGGGTCTAGTTCAGTGTTAGGCAGAGCATCAACTCCTTTTCCCCCCGTGCAGTTGCCCTCCGGTGCCCTGAGCTGTCAATGGTCGCTGGGGGTACAGCGCAGCTCTGCCGCATTGGTGGAGGGGGGGCAGAGCTTTGCATCTGATGAGAGACACAAGACACCGAGAGGAGAAGGCTGATCCAGCTTCCCAGACATCTCCGAGCTGCTCAGCCAACCAGCTCCAGCCTTCCAGGGGGGAGAACACACAGCCATTGTGATTTGCTGCAGCAGCAGCCCCCTCCTAGATGTGTGCAGGAGCAGCCAAAGAGCGCCATCCACTGGTCTTGTTGGGGAACTGCCATTGTCCTGGGATACAATCATTGTGCTCTCCATTGACAGCTGGAGGAAGTGAGATGCCAGAGCCTGAGACGATACCAGGCTGCTGTCTAGAGTGTAAGCTCTGAGGGACAAAAAGCGATGAGACAGCCTCTATGTGCTCTGTACAGTGCTGTGGAATATGGCAGTGGCAAATAAATATATAACAATGAGCGAGCTCTGCAGAAAAATAAATGATCATTCTTCTATGTGCTCTGTACAGCGCTGTGGAGTTTATCAGTGTTATCTAAGCTCCTCTAATACTGATGAGGATACAAAAGGAGAAGAGCTTACAATCTATTAGGGTATAAGGGAGGGTACAGAAGGAGGAAGAGCTTACAATCTATTAGGGTATAAGGGAGGATACAGGAGAAGAGCTTACAATCTATTAGGTTATAAGGGAGGATACAGAAGGAGAAGAGCTTACAATCTATTAGGGTATAAGGGAGGGTACAGAAGGAGAAGAGCTTACAATCTATTAGGGTATAAGGGAGGATACAGAAGGAGAAAAGCTTACAATCTATTAGGTTATAAGGGAGGATACAGAAGGAGAAGAGCTTACAATCTATTAGGGTATAAGGGAGGATACAGTAGGAGAAGAGCTTACAATCTATTAAGGTATAAGGGAGGATACAGAAGGAGAAAAGCTTACAATTTATTAGGTTATAAGGGAGGATACAGAAGGAGAAGAGCTTACATTCTATCAGGGTATAAGGGAGGATACAGAAGGAAAAGAGCTTACAATCTATTAGGGTATAAGGGAGGATACAGAAGGAGAAAAGCTTACAATCTATTAGGTTATAAGGGAGGATACAGAAGGAGAAGAGCTTACATTCTATCAGGGTATAAGGGAGGATACAGAAGGAAAAGAGCTTACAATCTATTAGGGTATAAGGGAGGATACAGAAGGAGAAGAGCTTACAGTCTATTGGGGTATAAGGGAGGATACAGAAGAAGAAGAGCTTACAGTCTATTGGGGTATAAGGGAGGATACAGAAGAAGAAGAGCTTACAATCTATTAGGGTATAAGGGAGGACATAGGAGGAGAAGAGCTTACAATCTATTAGGGAATAAGGGAGGATACAGAAGGAGAAGAGCTTACAATCTATTAGGGTATAAGGGAGGATACAGAAGGAGAAGAGCTTACAATTTATTAGGGTATAAGGGAGGATACAGAAGGAGAAGAGCTTACAATTTATTAGGGTATAAGGGAGGATACAGAAGGAAAAGAGCTTACAATCTATTAGGGTATAAGGGAGGATACAGAAGGAGAAGAGCTTACAGTCTATTGGGGTATAAGGGAGGATACAGAAGAAGAAGAGCTTACAGTCTATTGGGGTATAAGGGAGGATACAGAAGAAGAAGAGCTTACAATCTATTAGGGTATAAGGGAGGACATAGGAGGAGAAGAGCTTACAATCTATTAGGGAATAAGGGAGGATACAGAAGGAGAAGAGCTTACAATCTATTAGGGTATAAGGGAGGATACAGAAGGAGAAGAGCTTACACTCTATTAGGGTATAAGGGAGGATACAGAAGGAGAAGAGCTTACAATCTATTAGGGTATAAGGGAGGATACAGAAGGAGAAGAGCTTACACTCTATTAGGGTATAAGGGAGGATACAGAAGGAGAAGAGCTTACAATTTATTAGGGTATAAGGGAGGATACAGAAGGAGAAGAGCTTACACTCTATTAGGTTATAAGGGGGATACAGAAGGAGAAGAGCTTACAATCTATTAGGGTATAAGGGAGGATACAGAAGGAGAAGAGCTTACACTCTATTAGGGTATAAGGGAGGATACAGAAGGAGAAGAGCTTACAATCTATTAGGGTATAAGGGAGGATACAGTAGGAGAAAAGCTTACAATCTATTAGGGTATAAGGGAGGATACAGAAGGAAAAGAGCTTACAATCTATTAGGGTATAAGGGAGGATACAGTAGGAGAAAAGCTTACAATCTATTAGGGTATAAGGGAGGATACAGTAGGAGAAGAGCTTACAATCTATTAGGGTATAAGGGAGGATACAGAAGGAAAAGAGCTTACAATCTATTAGGTTATAAGGGAGGATACAGAAGGAGAAGAGCTTACATTCTTTCAGGGTATAAGGGAGGATACAGAAGGAAAAGAGCTTACAATCTATTAGGGTATAAGGGAGGATACAGAAGAAGAGCTTACACTCTATTAGGGTATAAGGGAGGATACAGAAGGAGAAGAGCTTACAATCTATTAGGGTATAAGGGAGGATACAGAAAGAGAAGATCTTACACTCTATTAGGTTATAAGGGGGATACAGAAGGAGAAGAGCTTACATTCTATCAGGGTATAAGGGAGGATACAGAAGGAGAAGAGCTTACATTCTATCAGGGTATAAGGGGGATACAGAAGGAAAAGAGCTTACAATCTATTAGGGTATAAGGGAGGATACAGTAGGAGAAAAGCTTACAATCTATTAGGGTATAAGGGAGGATACAGAAGGAGAAGAGCTTACAAACTATTAGGGTATAAGGGAGGATACAGAAGGAAAAGAGCTTACATTCTATCAGGGTATAAGGGAGGATACAGAAGGAGAAGAGCTTACAATCTATTGGGGTATAAGGGATGATACAGAAGGAGAAGAGCTTACAATCTATTAGGGTATAAGGGAGGATACAGAAGAAGAGCTTACAATCTATTAGGGTATAAGGGAATTTTTATTGGTAAACAAACAAACAAAAACTCAGCTAATCAGCATTAATACATAATATAAAGATAACGTATACTTGTATACAATAAACATAACACAGCAGAATACTACATACTATACATTATCTATTGTGTCTATACTCTTAATGATTACTCAGTGCAGATACATCAGGTTACAGATCAGGGGTTAGGTGCCATCATTATGTAGAGCAATAACACATTAAACACCATCATAGATCTGAATCATCAGAGTCGTCCTGCCTGCCAGTCACTTCCATATCAGAGTCTATCGGGTCTATAGCTGCTGGTGACTTTTTCTTAGTCGGTGGGTCCTCCTCTGACCCCGAGTCACATTTTCTGGCTATACGCTTTAACTCTTGCTCCAGCTCCATAGTATCGTGCCCAGAAATATCTGCACCTGACTCAGACAGTATGTTATATCGGTTTGATGTAACTGTCACTGGTGTATCTGTTCTGCCCTTGGGCTTTTTCCCTGGCTTTTGGACTAAGGACCATGCGCCCTCTGGTCTGCGGGTGGACTTGTCTTTTTTTTCCCCCTCTTATCACCAGGGACTTTACTATCTGCAGAAGAGGCTGGAGCAGGGCAATGGGCCATAGCAGGGGAAGGGGCTACAGGGGAAGATGGGCTATCAGCTTGCCCCGGTGCTGGCCGTGGGATGGTGGCCACAGGCTGTGGGGTTACATCTGTCTGATCTCTTATCTCAGTTGTCTCAGACCCTGGCCTTGTTACTATCTGCCCAGACATCAGAGCCTCCTCCTCTGTAACCTCACCTGCTGCCACCAGCTCCTCCGCAGCCTGGCTATAGAGGTTATGGAAGGCCTCCGAGCAGTCCTTATGGTAATGACCCATCTGACCACACAAGTTACACCGGACATTTGTGCACATGGCGCTGGTGTGACCAATCTCCCCGCACAGGTTACACTTCACTACAGTACACACTCCGGCCACATGACCGGCCTTCCCACACTTAAAGCACAAGCGTGGCTGACCGGCATAGAAACACACCCCCCTCTCACGGCCGATAAAGAAGGAGTTGGGCAAATGTAAAGTTACATTACTGTGCTGCCTGAGCTTCACCAGCACCCTCCAGCCTCCCGTCCAGATCCCATCATCATCAAGACACTTTGTCAGGTCAGACACCATATCACAATGTCTCCTCAGCCATATCACAATATCCTGCGGGGGGACGGACTCATTCCAGAACAAGATGTTAACGCTCACAGTGCCCGGCTTTGATACCGGGATAAGGATAAACTGGTCCCATCCCTCAGCGCCCCTAAACTTTGTTACACTTGCCCAGAACCTGTCCAAGCTGGCCATGAGCTTGAAGCTTATATCATAGCCCTGCCTGTCCGGGAGGTTTATGACGGCCAGTATATCTGCGGGTGTGAACTCCATCTGGTTACACAGGAGCTCCCGGATCACATGTCTCCTGTCTGGCAGATCTTCCTTTGCCCCCTTATTCTTAAATCTTACCACGTTCCTCCTCTTAAATGCCTGACCGGTGTAATGTAAGCCGGGGCTAAAAGATGGGGCACCACGGCTCCAGGCATTCTGAGGAGGAGCGTGGCCAGACGCATTGCCAGTAATATCACTGCGGGGTCTTGATTGAGGGGGACCCGCTACCTGTGGTCGGTCACCTGTGGGAGGAAAAACATTATTAGTGCATGCAGTCGATTCAGTCCCATTACTATCAGAAACCGCAGGCTGTTCATTGTCCCAAACAGATTGCAATGCATTGGGACTTGCTTGCTTGTTTCCTCGATTGGGGGACAGTTCAGAGGTGTCACTATGTCCCGGATGTGACCCCAGGGTTGCAATTTGGGGGGTCTCTCCAACTTCCATAGTGTCACTGGCTGCATCACATCCATTCTCAGGCTGGGGGAGGGCGCCTTGTGATACACAGAGTCCATTGCTGGAACCTTTCAGGGATTTCTCACTGCTGCCCCCTGGGGGTGGTTGGCTTACTTGGCTGGTATCACGAAAAGGGACAGAATCTTGCAGCACTGGGGTCCTGTACAGCAGCTCCTGTGAGGATGTCTCCTGCTCTGATGGTGAGGGGGGAACTGAGCTGGGTTCAGGTATCTGTCTGTGTTTTAGGAGCTTTTGAGACTCCTCAAACCGATCCAGGTTCTTGTATCTCTCTGCCATGGGCCCCATTTGTTTCTCAAGTGTCTCAATGTCACTAACAATTTCAGCAAGCTGTGTGCGTAAAGTCTCTATCAGCACATCATAGGCGGTTGCGCTATTGGGGTTTGCTGCTTTTTGTTTATTTGCTTCATTTATTTGTCTTTGCAGTTGTGTCCTGGTTGCTCTTAAGCTGTTCATTTTATTGACTAAATCTGGAATCTTGTCTGCAAGCTGCAGTTCTGGTGCGCTCTCTGTTTCTTTAAGACTTGCCTTTCGCCTTGGCTTTTCTGCTGGGTCTTTGAATGTCTCTGCTGCCCCAGTCCTGGGAGACTTGTGGCCATTTGCCCCCAGCTCAGCATTTGCATTGTCTGATAACTTCCCAGATTTATGACTAGTGGCAGATTTAGCAGATTTCCCCCCAGTTATGGGGTCACCGGTGGCCGGCTGGGTCTTGGATCGCAGGGCCCGGGACTCTTGGCTCACACACACATTCTGCTGCATGTTTTCCTGCATTGTCAGTCTTTCCAAAGATGTCCTCCTCAGCTTGTGCTGCTTCCCACTGCCGGCCTGAGCTGGCTGCTGAGTGTCCATCACAACAGGTTGTTGGATCTCCCTGCCTGGATCAGCACAGTCACTTTGCTGGGGCTGCCGCCCTCCCTCCATTACATGCTGCACACAGACACTGCTACACGGCCCATCATTATTATCCACCACTTCCATTCCAGCTTCACTTACTTTACTGTAACTTTCTTCCATAAAGACTCTTCCACCTTCATTGTAATCCACCGCGGTCAGCAGCATATTCAGTAGCCAGAGGGTCTCTAACATGGACTCCAGATTCAGACCCAGAAGCCTGGAGCTCACCTGGGGAGCGACCCCACCCAAGGCAGCCAGGCCCTGGGCTAGAGCCAGACATTCACAGCACCTGCAGAGCTCACTCACACACCTCCTCCCATCTTAACGATCTATTAGGGTATAAGGGAGGATACAGGAGGAGAAGAGCTTACAATCTATTAGGGTATAAGGGAGGATACAGGAGGAGAAGAGCTTACAATCTATTAGGATATAAGGGAGGCTACGGAAGGAGAAGAGCTTACAATCTATTAGGCTATAAGAGAGGACACAAACGGAAAAGAGCTTACAAGCTATTAGGGTATAAGGGAGCATACAGAAAAAGAGCTTACAATCTATTAGGCTACAAGAGAGTACACAGAAGGAGAAGAGCTTACAATCTATTAGGGTATAAGGGAGGATACAGGAGGAGAAGAGCTTACAATCTATTAGGCTATAAGAGAGGACACAAAAGGAGAAGAGCTTACAATCTATTAGGGTATAAGGGAGGATACAGGAGGAGAAGAGCTTACAATCTATTAGGGTATAAGGGAGGATACAGAAGGAGAAGAGCTTACAATCTATTAGGGTATAAGGGAGGATACAGAAGGAGAAGAGCTTACAATCTATTAGGGTATAAGGGAGGATACAGGAGGAGAAGAGCTTACAATCTATTAGGGTATAAGGGAGGACACAGAAGAAGAAGAGCTTACAGTCTATTGGGGTATAAGGGAAGACACAGGAGGAGAAGAGCTTACAATCTATTAGGGTATAAGGGAGGACACAGAAGGAGAAAAGCTTACAATCTATTAGGGTATAAGGGAGGATACAGGAGGAGAAGAGCTTACAATCTATTAGGGTATAAGGGAGGACACAGAAGGAGAAAAGCTTACAATCTATTAGGGTATAAGGGAGGATACAGAAGGAGAAGAGCTTACAATCTATTAGGGTATAAGGAAGGAGACAGAAGGAGAAGAGCTTACAATCTATTAGGGTATAAGGGAGGATACAGAAGAAGAGCTTACAATCTTTTAGGGTATAAGGGAGGACACAGAAGGAGAAGAGCTTACAATCTATTAGGGTATAAGGGATGATACAGAAGCAGAAGGGTTTACAATCTATTGGGTCATAAGGGAAGATTCAGAAGGAGGAAGAGCTTACAGTCTATTATGGTATATCCAGCATTTTTATATGGCTTCTTATCATTCAGCCATTTTTCGTGATAGTGCTCCTTTAAGGTAAATGGAAAGAAAAGAGTTTACAATTTATAAGGGAGAATGCTAAAAGCTGGAGAACATACAACCTAAAGGAGGACCAATCACCATGCTTTTGCCTATTCTGGTTATTGGTTCCTGGCCCAGGGGCATCCCGGTGTAGGATGCCCCCCGTGTGAAACCCCCCAGATCGCTATTTTGCTATTAGCAACATATACCAAAATCTACACACGTGGAGGCTGATTCACTACTAATGCCAGGTATTGCCAGATGAGAGTCTGTATAGCGGCGCTTAGAGCGACCGCTGGTAGACACTGTAAGCGGGTATCGGGTGCTGTAACAGAGCGTCTCAGTCGCTCTAGTAACCTGGCCGACATTGATGAATGTGATGCGTGTTGGGCGCTCTAACAACAGTACAGAGCTGCAGGGAGCGTCAGCTATTCAACAAAACACTACACACACAGCGTCGGCGCTCTAAATCTGGTCACTATAGCATAGAGCGGCAGACACTGTGTGATTAAAGTCTGTTTTTGAACACATATCCACCAGTAACAAAGCGAAAACACATGGAATGACATTGTTTTAACACTGTGACAATAACACAGACCTGTAATGACAACAAATATAAAAAGTCAAAAAAGTTTCTAAAAGTTTTTGTTTGCAGCCAGGAGACGTCACACAATGATTTGAGGGTAAAAAATTACACGCTATTTATACACAGCTAATGAAACCCCATTGAAATGTATGGGAGAGCGACACTGAGCGTCAGGCACTACATGGCACTCCTGAACCTAGAGCGCCGGCACTATACACTGAGACGCCTCTAGTAATACATGTGACTCTACATGGCGCTGTTAAGAGGCGCTCACCAGATTCGCTTCCATAAATGTGGTCTCCTGTACAGATGCTACTGGCCGCTACCTGGCACTATCCTTTCTAAAATAACTCCCCAAGTCTATACACCAAGATGTACAAGAATAGAGAAGTGAGGCCTGCACACACAGAACACTGATGCTATGGCCAGGGCTGTATGTGGTGTTCATGCCGCACTATTGTCGAATAGCATTGAGCAGGGCTGCCTCCCGGTGTATGCGGGCCCCTGAGCAATAGAGTATCAGAGGGCCCCTTGCCGTGTGGTGTGGACTCAATACATGGTAATAAAGCTGCATCTATAGTAATTAATGCTAAAGAATAAAAAGAAAAAAAATAATAGAAGAAATGACAGAAAGAAAGAGAAATGAGGAATGTAAAAATAAAGGGATTGACAAAAAAAGAGAAATAAGAATAGAAGGAATGAGAGAAAAAAAGAGAACGAAAGAGAAATAAGGACAGAAGGAATGAGAGAAAGAAAGAAATACGGATAGAAGGAATGAGAGAAATAAAGAGAATGAAAGAGAAATAAGTATAGAAGGAATGAGAGGAAGAAAGAGAATGAAAGAGGAATAAGAATAGAAGGAATGAGAGAAAGAAAGAAATACGAATAGGATTGAGAGGAAGAAAGAGAAAGAAAGGGAAATAAGAATAGAAGGAATGAGAGAAAGAAAGAAATACAAATAGAAGGATTGAGAGGAAGAAAGAGAATGGAAGAGGAATAAGAATAGAAGGAATGAGAGAAAGAAAGAAATACAAATTGAAGGATTGAGAGGAAGAAAGAGAAAGAAAGGGAAATAAGAATAGAAGGACTGAGAGGAAGAAAGAGAAATACGAATAAAAGGAACGAGAGAAAGAAAGAGAAATAAGAATAGAAGGAATGAGAGAAAGAGGCCGATTCATTAATAGCGCCAGGTAGCGGCAGATGAGCGCCAGTAGCGTGATTTTCACAGCGCCAGCTAGTATTCGCTGTGCTTGGCCGGGGTTTGCTTGTTGACAGCGACTCAGTCGGTGTGCGGTAATGTTGAATACGGGGTTAGGGGTCGTTGTATGGGTGCGGCCAGTAGCATCTGTATGGGAAACCACATTTATGAAAGCGAATCTGATGAGCATCTCTAACAGCGCCATGTAGCGTCACATGTATTACTAGAGACGGCTCAGTGTATAGTGCCGGCGCTCTAAGTTAAGGAGTGCCATTTAAAGATTGCACCATTGAAATGCATTGGAGAGCGCCAGGGAGCGCCAGGTCATACCTGTCGCTGTGATGGGATTAGTAGCGGCGCTGTTCGTTGCAGTCGGCTACATGATGAATCCCACGCTAGCTGACGCTCTCGCTGGCGCTAGCCTCATTTAGCGTGATAAATGCGTCATTGTGACTGCCGCCGGGCGTACTTGATTCGGTAGCCGCCGTTAGCTGGCGGTACCTGGCGCTCATCAGACACTACCTGGCGCTAGCCCTTGATAAATAAGGCCGAAAGAAAGAAATACGAATAGAAGGACTGAGAGGAAGAAAGAGAAAGATAGGGAAATAAGAATAGAAGGAATGAGAGAAAGAAAGAGAAATAAGAATAGAAGGAATGAGAGAAAGAAAGAGAAATAAGAATAGAAGGAATGAGAGAAAGAAAGAGAAATAAGAATAGAAGGAATGAGAGAAAGAAAGAGAAATAAGAATAGAAGGAATAAGAGAAAGAAAGAGAACGAAAGAGAAATAAGAATAGAAGGAATGAGAGAAAGAAAGAGAAATAAGAATAGAAGGAATGAGAGAAAACAAGGAACAAGAAGCACAACATGAATTACAATAGAGAAAGGATTAATGGAAAGACAGGAAAAAAGCAGGTAAAACAGAGAAGGAATGGGAGGAAACAGAGCTGGGAGGAAAGAAAGAAAGAATAGAAGGAATGACAGAACAAATGAGAAGAAGAGACATAATGAATGGAAGGAATGGTGGGGCCCTCCCAATGTGTAGCGGCCCTGGCACCTGCCCCAGTATGCCCAGTGCTGACGCCTGCCCGGACATCGAATAGAAAAAAAAAAAACGCATAGAGAGAAGAGGTTTCAAGGAGAGTGCATTTGTATTATAGATTACTGACACACAGGAGTCACATGGCCACAGCAATAAAGGGGAGAGGCTGCAGACTGCCTTTAACCCGTTGCACCCTCTCCCTCCTCTACACACACAGACTGTGGGGGAGCATTTGTAAGTAGGCAATGTGCGTTAGTTCGGATCATTTTCCCATCTAAATCTGATATTTTGCGTTCGTTCAGATAACTTACGTTATTGCTATGGGCTTGCGTCTCATTCAGAGAGCTGATTGCCGAGGCACCACCACCCTATAAAACCGTTTCATTTGCGATACCCTTACGGGACCATTTTGACCTCGGATACCTTGCTTTCAACATGTTTTGTGCGTTTGTGGAGGAACATCACCAACTCCAGCTAATTGGGATTGAATGTATCAGCAGGGCTGAGGCCAGATTGCACCGGCGACGCATGCATATCGATGGCATGCATGACGTTGAGCTGTTCGAGCTGACCAGACTTAAGTTGTATAGTGAGCTGCGGCCATGGTTAGCCCGCACCACAAGGAAGGGGCAAGCAATTTCAGGTATGACCAAGATGCTTGGCTGCCTGCAATTTTTGGCGAACGGCTCGTTCTAGAGGCTGGGTGCCCTCTCCGTGGGAATCTCTCAGCCTACGCTGAGCCGCGCGCTATCCAAGTTTTTGGAAGGCATGGCTACCATTAGTCAGAAATATATTTTTTTTCCTGACGACATGGTAGCCTGGAACGCGCTTAAGCTGGCATTTTATAATATCGTCGACATGCCCAACGTCATGGGTGCGATTGATTGCACCCATGTTGCATTGGTCCCTCCTGCAGCCGACGAGTACATCTATAGGTAAGTTCAATCGGTCATTTTGTTATATAGTTTAGAAAAATTGTATTTTATCTATCTATTAATCTCTCCTTGTAAATTGTCCCTGTGAAACAGCTTACACTGTATATCTATTTATCCCTCCTTGTAAATTGTTCCTGTGAAACAGCTTACAATGTAGATCTAATAATCCCTCCTTGTAAATTGTCCCTGTGAAACAGCTTACAATGTAGATCTAATAATCCCTCCTTGTAAATTGTGCCTGTGAAACAGCTTACAATGTATATCTATTAATCCCTCCTTGTAAATTGTCCCTGTGAAACAGCTTACACTGTATATCTATTAATCCCTCGTAAATTGTCCCCGTGAAACAGCTTACACTGTATATCTATTAATCCCTCCTTGTAAATTGTCCCTGTGAAACAGCTTACACTGTATATCTATAAATCCCTCCTTGTAAATTGTCCCTGTGATACAATTGACCGTCTTTAGCTTCATCAATGTTTTTCATGTCGGCCAAAGCCAAATATTTTCATGTGGACCTTAATTATTCATTTTAAAGTTAATCTTTAGTTGATCCAACATGCATATCCCTTTTTGGGCCAAAACATACTTAGGTACTTAGTTAGTGTTATTTGTATTGCCCAACATGTTTTTTGGAGGGCGTTAGGAGTTATTGTTTGAGTAGTTTACCTTGTCTTGTTAATTTTTTTAACTTTTCTTTTTTCCCCAGGAACTGCAAAATGGGCCACTCCCTGAATGTCCAAGCAGTGGTGGCCTCGGACATGCGGTTCCTTAGTATCCTCGCCAGGTTTCCAGGCTCATCCTATGACGCGTACATCTTGCGACGATCTGGATTGTACAGTCGGTTTGAGTCTGGAGAATTCTCAGTGGGATGGCTCCTTGGTAAGTTGACGCAAATAACATCATTCACTTTTCAATGTATGCCTATGAATATAGTTTATGACCCATGTCTGAACCTATGGCTGTTTTTACCCCTTGATTACATGTTCAACCGGACCTTAACCATGAGCTTTAGCAAAGCACAAACCCTTAAAAACTGATTTCCCAGCATTTCAAAATAATATATTTCTACCTTCTAGTAAATTACTTATTATTCTTCCCTCGGCTGCAATTCTGTTCTTGACTTTATGATAGGGTCTGCGCCATCTTTGCTCAGATGCATGACACTTACTGAGTAGAGGAGAGCGGGATAAAGTCGGGGGGTCCTGAAAAGGTAAGGCATCCCCAAATGCTGAGCAGCACAGTCCTAAGCCAATTCCTGTTTGCAGGCTGCCTGATTTGCCCTCATCCGCCATCTTGCATGTTTAAAGGCTCAGAACATGCTTTAGATGGTGTTAGGCTTTTTTTTTAGCTGAACAATCTGTATGTACAGGGGTGGCTACAATTTAAAGTGGACCAACACCCAGGATTTTGACTATCCTGGGTATTGGTCCACTTCCCCGGGGCACCCCGATTTGGGGTGCCCCGCTGCCTGAAACCCCCCCAAACACCCCGAAAACTCACCTCTCCACGCTCCCACGTGAGTGCGCTGTCCAATGCCTGCCGACGGACAAGTGACGTCCGTCGACGGACAAGGGATCGCGCCCGCCGCCGCCTCCCGCGCGTCACTCTTGACGTGTGCGCGCCCGCGCCGGCCATTCAGAGACGGCCGGTGCGGGCGCGCGCACGTCTAGAGGAGCGTGAGAGAGGCGGCGGCGGCGGAAGTAGCGGCTGGAGAGGTAAGGATTTTTCGGGGTTTTGGGGGGGGTTACACATCCGAGATCGGGATGTCCCGCGGTGTGTGAGGTGATCTTATAGAATCTTATAGATTCCCGGGCCGATCACCCCTGGGTGTTGGCCCACTTTAAGATAGGCTCTTAGTCAGAGTGAACTACCGCTTGTCACAAAATTTATTTTTTGAATGTGTAATTTATACAAGTATTTTCTTATTCTTTCAGGTGATTCCGGCTATCCGCTTCTTCCCTGGCTGATGACGCCCGTCCTTCGGCCACAGAATGCAGCCCAGGATGCCTACAATTGGGCACAACGCAAAACCCGGGCCGTTGTGGAGAGGGCCTTTGACCTCTTAAAAACTCGCTTCAGGTGTTTGGACCATACTGGGGGGGGGGGCACTCCAGTATGACCCCAACAAGGTCATCAATATAATACTGGCCTGCTGTGTGCTACACAACTTTGCCATAATGCAGCGTGTCCCCCGTATGTGGATCTGCCCCCCTCTCCACCCAGCCAGGACCCAGAAGATAACTACCGTGGCACACCTAGTGCCTCTGGCCAAGCTGTTCAGGCCAATTTCATTAACACACATTTTTGTTTTTGTTTTTCCTGTGTTTGTTTGTTGTATGTAATTATTTATTGTTACTATAATTTGGCTTTGTGAATGCTTTAGTATTGTTTTTCTGTATCAAATAGTAATTATTTAATTACTAAAATATTCACACATGATCTGAGCCTCATGCATATTTTTTGGGACATGTTTGTTTAGAAAAAACTTCAGAAATCTCAAAAAAACCCAAACATTAATGCATCAACCTAGTCAACAACAGCTAAAGTCACATTTAATATTTTTTCTTTAAATACCGTATTTGCCGGCGTATAAGACGACTTTTTCCCCCTGTAAAACATGCCTCCAAGTGGGGGGGGGTCGTCTTATACGCCGGGTGCACCTGGGTCACATACATATAAATGTACTTAGCTTCACCAAGCTGGGCAGCACGATCGTCCTCCTCCTCCTCCTGCAGAGCGATGCTCTTGCTCAGGCAGCACTAGTTGATCAGAGCAGGGAGAGACTGATCAGCTTTCCTGCTCTCAGGCACATTGTGGGCAGGCAGGGGGCTGGCTCCTGGCACGCACTCCTGACATCGCCCTCGCTGCTCTCCACTTTGAAGGGGACTCTTCAGCATCTGATCTGAGGTGTGATTTATTTAAGATTTATTAAAAAAAGTTTCTATGGGGCCTCCCCCAGTGTAAAACCCCCAACTGGCCCCATTCCCAGACCCCACACATTACACACTATGCTATTAGATGAGACACATTCTAAACAACCCAGGCATGTCCCCAGCTATAGGCGAGCAGGGATGTGGCCGCAGTGTAATTTGGTGTGGACTCTAGAAAACAGGGTCATTGGGGAAGTTTACACAGGGGGCACCCCAAATTGGGGGAGTTTACACAGGGGGCATCCCAACTTGGGGGAGTTTACACAGGGGGCACCCCAACTTGGGATGCCCTAGTGGGTTTTGTTCCCTGCATCAGGGGCAGCAAAATGGAATGCCCCCCTGTCTGAATCCCCGTTTGGCCTTTTTCCCAGACTCCACACCACATTACGCTGTGGCCACATTCCTGCTCGCCTTTAGTTGGGGCCTGTGCTGGCTATTCAGAATGCGTCCAATCTAAAGGCATAGTAGGGATGTGGCTGCAGTGCAATGTGGTTTGGGCTCTGGGAAAAGGGCCAGTTGGGGGGTTTCACACAGTAGAGGAAACCCAATTTGGCATGCCCCTGGAGTAGGGAACAAACCCACTGGGGCATTCCAATTTGGGATGCCCCACTGTAAAACCCTTCCTATTGGCCCTATTCCCAGAGCCAACACCACATTACCCTGCAGCTGCATCCCTACTATGCCTTTAGCTGGGACGCATTCTGAATAGCCAGCACAGGCACGTCCCCAACTAAAGGCGAGCAGGGATGCAGCTGCAGTGTAATCTGATGTGCGCTCTGGGGAAAAGGCCAGTCGGGGGTATTTAACACAGTGGGGCTTCCAAATTTGGGAGGCCCCACTGGTTTTGTTCCCTACTCCAGGGGTATCCCAAATTGTGATCCTCCACTGTGTGAAACCCCCCATCTGGCCCTTTTCCCAGAGCCCAAATCACATTATACTGCAGCTGCATCCCTACTATGCCTTTAGCTGGGACGCATTCTGAATAGCCAGTGTGGGCACATCCCAAACTAAAGGCGAGCAGGGATGCGTCTGCAGTGTAATCTGATGTTCTTTTACGTTTTATTCGGTGTGCGGAAGAGGGAGTAGTCCTATACGGCGAGTATATAACAAACTCTATATTTTGAGTGGAAATGTTGGTGGGTCGTCTTATACGCCCAGTCATCTTATACGCCGGCAAATACGGTAATAAAAATTGGAGTTGAAGGGCACTCGCAGACTTCATGTACATATATAGGACACCATAAATATACATTGGTGCAGAATCATGGCACCTAGCAATTGGCCACATCCAGGAGTTTTTAAGTAATGCACTTCAGGCTGAAGTTTTAATAACAAATAAACAGACATAGGGAGCAACCATTTGCATGTCAATATTTGGCCAGTAATACATAGGGCCACATACACACCCTTTCCTGTTTGGCCACATTTGCCACAGGCACAGGTGGAAAGCATCCATACCTATGCCACATCCACGCCTGTAAGTCAGTGGCCCACCAAAACAATAACCCCCAGTCCAGCCCAATCTTTGCCAGGGTTCAAGGTAGTAGTTTGCCAGCTCAGAATGTCCCCCAATCAGGCCTACAAACAGGATGAGCCAGACACAATTTCATTAGGCCCAAGCCTGCAGCGTGGCAGCTTGAGCGGCAGCTTCAGTGAGGCTTTAGCTCAGGCATTGGCTAGTGGGGTATTTCAGCACTCTAATGAGCTATATGGGCGAAAATCCAAATCATACAAGCACAGCCATAAAAAAGGCAATCTTGGTAGCGCTCACCAGACAGGTCAATACATTGTGGGTGTAGAGGAAAGATGTGGAGCAGATACAGGGCAAATAACTGTTAAAAAGGGTGTTGCCCATAAAACCCTGGTGGTGGGCCTTGGAGGTGGCCCATCACCTGGGCATGTGTGGCATTCAGAATCTGCCACTGTTCCAACATGAGTCTAATGCTATTTCTAACTTCCTCTAGCATGGCTGTGAAATTTTTAGTTAAGGTGGCCATGTGGCTGTTGCCCATCCTAAATTCTGTCAGCATGGTGGTGAATGTATTATTTAATGTATCTAGTTGTGCACTAAGCTGCTCTGTGGTTCTTTGAGTCACCTGGCGAAATAAACGCCTCTCATGGTGCCACGCTGACTCCAGGATCGGCACGCGCCACCCCTGGGAAACTGGTCGACGTTGCTGACTACGTCTACCAATTCCCCGGGTTTGAGTGCCTGCAGATGCTGGACCTCTAGGGCGAGCAAGAGTCGCAGATGTGCTCGGCAAATCCTCTGCAGCAGAGCTAACACTGGGGACTGTAGGCTCAGTCTCTGCATGCTGCCCACGATGGGCTGGCAGCATGCGTCCAGCTTCACTCTGCTGCAGAGGATTTGGTGCAGTAGCATGTTGGAACAGTGGCAGATTAGGTTCCAGGGGGTCAGTTCTGAAGGTCCCATCAAGCTGGCATCCTCCTCCATATCCTGGATTTCCTCCATCAGTGTGTGGGTCTGTTGGGACAAGTGCCAAAAAAGGTTAAGTTTGGGCCCTAAATATATTTGTTATGCAAATTAGTCATGTTCATTCACATGCATCAGCAGATTCATCAAAATCCACTTACCGTATATATTTGGTCCTGGCTCCTAGGCAGCACGGAAGTTCACGGCATGGTCAAACTGGATGAGGCTTCCACACTTGCTGAGGCTTGATGCTGGGCTGTATTTTAAATAAAAAGGCACGTAAACACCCAAAAATCCCTTGATGATCTGGATTACTACATATGCTTCGAAAAAACACGTGGCTAAGCAGGAATGCCAACTTCCACAACGGATGAGTGGACACTGTAGCCAGGCAGTGGGAAAAGCAAGCAGGATGCTCGGCTGCATAGCTCGAGGCATCACCAGTAGGAAGAGGGAGGTTGTGATGCCGCTGTATAGAGCCTTGGTGAGGCCACAGCTAGAATACTGTGTGCAGTTCTGGAGACCTTACCTGCAAAAATACATTATTCAAATAGAACGTGTCCAAAGGCGGGCAACGAAAATGGTGGAAGGACTTAAACTTAAAACTTATCAGGAGAGACTTAAAGAACTTAATTTGTACAGTCTGGAGGAAAGAAGGGAGAGGGGGGACATGATTGAGACCTTTAAATATGTGAAAGGATTGAATAAGGTTCCGGAGGGAAGTGTTTTTAAGAAGAAACTTAACGATAGAACAAGGGGGCACAACCTGAAGCTAGTCGGGGGGAAGATCAGGAGCCATGTTAGAAAATATTATTTTACAGAAAGAGTAGTAGATGCTTGGAACAAACTTCCAGCAGAGGTAGTTGAAAAATCAACAGTCACTGAATTTAAACATGCCTGGGATAAGCACACATCTATCCTAAGATAAAGAGTACATACAGTATACACATAAGGGCAGACTAGATGGACCGTATGGTCTCCTTCTGCCGTCAACCTTCTATGTTTCTATGTTTCTATGTCCAAGGTGACCTTCACTATGAATGTCATTATCTGTTATATGTATGACTCACCCTGTACATACACATTGGTCACCTTAAATAATACAAACATGCATGTACTGCATGTTATGAGGCTTCACACATCCCTAAAGGGCCATTAGGGACCCACACTCGGCTTACAAATAGCATTTGGCTTAAGAGTATGCTGGTGGGCATTCTTCCTATGTAGACCTTTCCCTGACCCCTGATCAAGTATTTGTGACCAAAGCACAGCTAAAACACAAGTGGCCTAAAGACAAAAAAGGAAGTGTTGGATATGATTGAGTAGAATCACATACCAGGCAGTGCTTTGCTAATATAAAGACTTTAATAGTGACCATAAATACTGTCCAAGGTCGTGTATGGCCTGCCAAATTGGAAAATGAACATCCCGCAGAGATTAAACACCATGCTAAAACTGTAACCTCCCCTACAAGCCACTCCCTAGGGGCATGTGTTCATATATGCCTGTGAGCCTCATTTTACACGTTTACAACATTTCACATACACACTAACATTACTAACCTGCAGGAATGGTAGGGATGTCCATGTCCCATCGCCCAGAGAGGCCCTCTAATGCCATGGGATGTATCAACGCCAGCACCATCTCCTCAGCTCGGGTAAATTGTAATTTTGTGGGGAAGCCTCCGCCAGTTTGAAAGCTGAAAAATATAGGTTGGCAAATTTAGTAAATTGTGGACAATACAACAAGCAGACAAATGCACAACTCAAATATGTACCTGTAATTGCGCCGTTTATTTTCTTTCTTCCGTGCTGCATACTTCAGGTCAGAAATTTTGCGCTGGATCTGCTCCACATCTTTAAGCTCCTCCCCCGCTGCATTGACCTGTCTGGTGAGCTCCTCCAAGATTTCATTTTTTCGCATTTTGCTTGTAGATTTGGATTTTCGCCCATATAGCTCGTCAAAGTGAAGGTGGTGGATCTCCAGGGCGACGGTCCTACCCCTCCTCTGTAGCGGCCTCCGACCAGCCCCTGGACCTTTCTACAGAGGAGGGGCGTCACGGCGTGGGCAGGGAGTCGTACCAAGCGACGAAGCCCTTAGCCTCTAGTATGTGACTCTTAATGTAACCGCACACACAGACATGCTATTTAAACAAAAGCCGATTCCCTTAATCTCTTTTTCTAGATGAATATGTAGCGGGTGAAGGATCTGTGGAAGAGTCTGCAGCAGATCATGCCCAGGAGGCACATGGAGAAGGTGGGTGATGTCACATACACATTCAAATTGTCATTTGCTTACTGTTGACTCAGACATTAGAAGTGACCCTATTTGACATGTCTCTACAGCCTCAACTTCCCAGCAGTGGCAGGTCCCAGAACCCAGGGTGGTCCCCGAAGTAGACGTCGGCCACGAACTAAGTAAGTTGTAATGTCATTCTTTTGAGTATGTGGTAATTGACATGATCACCAAGATACCTAAAGCCATAGTCAATGGCATTAGCTTAATGACATATGCCCTCTTCCTTAGATTAATTACTTAGCATAATGACATAGGCCCTCTTCCTTAGATTAATTACTTAGCATAATGACATATGCCCTCTTCCTTAGATTCATTACTTAGCACAATGACATATGCCCTCTTCTTTAGATTAATTACTTAGCATAATGACATATGGCGTCATGAGTTAGCTTGCCACCTAATAAACATTCCATCCACAGCTGAGAAACATGTATTTGCCAACAAATAATGTTTGTTTCTTATTTTATACAGGGACCACACGTGTCAGAGTGGCAGCAATGAGTGCAAGGGTCCTTCAGTTGGTGGCCGACATGCAGGAGCTGCGCGACTCGTTGGGGACCACAGATGAAGACTAATGTTCTGGATCCTGCCATTGCTATGTATATAGTTTTTAATTGTTACATTTTAAAAACTTTTAAACATTTTACAATTTTATATTTTATTACAAACAAAAAAAAGTTTATACATTTTTATAACCAAAAAGTTGAAAAAAAAGCCATAAAAAATGGCATTTTTGATTAAAAAAAAAAAAAGTGTCATTTCATTTTCAAAATACATTAACACAAAACTAATGGGCCAAGAAATATTTAGAGATGAAGATTCACATGACCGCGAAGTGATTTGGGTAAGTTTTAGGGGTGAGAAATGGAAGAAGAACATGACTGCGAAGTGATTTGGGTAAGTTTTAGGGGTGAGAAATGGAAGAAGAACATAAGCGCGAAGTGCTTTGGGTAAGTTTTAGGGGTGAGAAATGGGAGAAGAACATGACCGCGAAGTGCTTTGGGTAAGTTTTAGGGTTGAGAAATGGAAGAAGAACATGACCGCGAAGTGATTTGGGTAAGTTTTAGGGGTGAGAAATGGAAGAAGAACATGACCACGAAGTGCTTTGGGTAAGTTTTAGGGGTGAGAAATGGAAGAAGAATGAGAGCGCAAAGTGATTTAGCTAAGCATTGTAGCACAAGTGAGTGAATCAAATATGTAGGCGAGCACTTTAATGAGTTAAGTTTGTAGTGCGCAGGCGTAAGATCGTAAGGATTTTCGTCTGGACGATTATTTATTGTAAAAGGAAAACAGAATCTAACGGGAAACGTAAAGGATTCGTGGAAAAGGGCAAAAATGAAAGCCAACGTTGTAACATGAGTAAAAAAAACGGAAACCGAAAGCTGGAAAATGACCAGCTTGGCATACGAACAGACACTAGATATCTTTTCCTTTCCTTTTTTGGTTTTTGGACTACATTGAGTCCAATGGTGTATAAAGACTGAAAGAGGACCTACAAGCATATATTTTGGAAAGACAACCTCTGCGTAATAGGAGAGTGTATGACATATGTTTCTGCCTGCTAATCTTGAACCTTTTGGTAAGAATATTTCCTAAGGGTGACGGGCACATTGTGGACTTTGTGCATGCGCACTGGGATTACAGCTTCTTTTGGATCATACCGAGGAGCTGCGTATTAGTTGAAACACTGAACTGTTTTTGCTCTGTGCTTATTTGGTTACAAAGACTTTACAGAAGGCTTGCAATGCATGCTTAGAATCGCTCGTACACTCATACGAGAGCGGGAACATTTAAAAAAAAATACAGATCGACACAAAAACTAAAGTCTTTTTTTGTCTCTCTGAATCAACCCTTACCTGTTGCTATCCCTTCATGAATAAGGCCCTTAGAGGGTGTAACGTCAGCGGATCTGAGCACGCTGATTGGATGAGCGGGCGTGCATGCGCTGTAGGACCGGGTAGAGGTGAGCTGGCATCGGCGATCTGGCGGGTTTCACACAGTGGGGCATCCCCGATCGGGGGAAAGGACCAAAACCCAGGATAGTCAAAATCCTGGGTTTTGGTCCACTTTAACTCCCATGATGTCTCCTATCATTTTAAAGACCTTCCACCATAGCCGGGCTACCTTTGGGCACTTCCACCATATGTGGAGGACATCCCTTCTCTCTGTATATCCCCTAAAACAGCGCCCGGGGTAGGTTGGGTATATTTTATTAAGCCTATCAGGCACTACACACTATTGGGTTACCCAGTATAGGTTGCAGGACTACATAATCGTTTATATTGTATACTCTATGTACTTAGGTCCGTCAGGAGGATGAAGCTGGTAGAATAAAGGATGCCATTCACTTTCTCTGCAGGTTTCTAGAATCCCAATACCAAATCGGATTACAAAGGATATCTATTAGTACAGTACCACAATCAGCAAAATGCAGGACACCCTGTCATATAGGCACCTAGTTTGTAGCAAGCATAAATCCTTGAAAAAAGTACAGTGCCATCTAGTGGCCGAGAAATGACAATAGATATGCAGGAAATATCAGGTCAGTGTAAGAAGTAAGCTAAAATGAGAAGTAACCCAAAAAAAGTTTTAGGAAGCATAGAGAAGGTTGAAATTCGCTGCTGATCTGTTACCTGCATTTTATAGTGTCATTAAAGTGGACCAAAACCCAGGATTTTAACTATCCTGGGTCCCCCTCTATGTGAAACCCCCCAGATCTCCCGAATAAACTCACCTCACCACGGTCTTACGGCGCATGCGCGGCCACTTGTCCAATCAGCGCTCCCTCAGAGCCGCTGAGCTATGCACGTGTAAGCGGCATCTTAGCTCAGCGGCTCCGAACGCTCCGGCGGCCGCATCTCGCGCTTCCCTCTAACAGGGAGCACGCCCGCGCCCTGCTAGAGGGATAGCGGAGATGCGGCTGTGGCCTGCGCATGCGCCGTTGGACCAGGGTTAAGGTAAGTGTAACCGGCGACCTGGGGGGTTTCACACAGCGGGGGCATCGCGATTGTGGATGCCCCGCAGGGAGGGAATGGATCCAGATGGGTTTTGGTCCACTTTATTTAAAGCGGACCTTCACTCTGAATAAGAGTCTATCTTATATATTTCCCACAAGGTGCACATACAGATTGCAGATTACAGATCTACTGCATGTTATGAGCCTTTAAACATCCAAGATGGCGGCTTATGGAAGTCGCCATCTTATCAGGCAGCCTGCAAACAGGAAGTGCCTCCTGACTGTGCTGCTCTGCATTCTGGGATTGCTGACCTTTACCTGACCCCAGCTCTGCTCTGTCTGAGCAAAGCACAGCTATAACCCGCCCCCCTGTACCTTATCCCACTCTCCTCTCCTCAGTAAGTGTGATGCTTCTGAGTCAAGATGGCGGCGCCCGTATCCTAAATTCCTGAACAGAGTTGCAGCCCAGTGGGGGAAAGAATAATAAGTTAGTGACTAAAAACGTAAAATATATTAATTTTAGATGCTGGGGAATCGCTTTTTAAGAGTTTGGACTTTTCATTAAATCACGCTGAAGGTCCGGTTTAAACATACAGCATAACGTTATATACAAATACGGACACACCTCATTCCCTCTACTCTGGCCAGCCCTATGCAGAACGCAAGGCTGTACAATAACTAGGACTAAGGATTGTCAGCCAGGGGCAGATTGTCCATCTCTCCCTTCTCCATCTTTCTTTCCGTCAGTCCTTCCATTGCTCGATCCCTCTATTCTTTTCTTTCTTTTTTCTTGCATTCTTTGTATCTTTCTTTCACCTGTCTTTCTTTCTTTCTTCTCTCTTTCTGTTATTTCTGGCATTCTTTCTTCCTTTCTATTATTTGTTACTTCTCTCTTTCTATTATGTTTGGCTTTCTTTCTTTCTATTATTCATTTCTTTTTGTCATTGCTTTTCTCTACTTCTTTGTCTGCTTTCTTCCTTTCTGTCATTCCTTTTATTCTTTTGTTCTGTTTCTTTTTTTTGAAACCCCCCAGGTCGTCCCATTCACTTACCTTCTTTTCCGGCCCAACAGCACATGCACGGCCGCTATCCCTCTAGCAGTGTGCGTGCCCGGGCCAGGCATTTGTGAATGGCCAGTACGGGCACGCTCCCTGTTAGAGGGTGGCGGGGGATGTGGCCGTCAGTGCGCTCGGAGCCGCTCATCTTAGACCATGTGACGTTAGCGTTGATTGGAATGAGCAGTCGCGCATGCGCTGTAGGACCAGGAAGAGGTGAGTTGGTTTCGGCGACCTGGGGGGTTTCACACAGCGTGGGTTGCCCCAGGGGCAAGGACCAGAACCCAAGATAGTTAAAATCCTGAGTTTTGGTCCACTTTAAGGGTGATCCCTGGGGAAACACACAGCAGGGCATTCCAAATCAGGATGACCCGCCAGAAAGAAACAAAACCCAAGAAAGTCCATTTATTGCGTGTTATTCCTCTTTAATTTAAACGGGACCTTCAGCGTGATTTAATGAAAAGCCCAAACTCTTAAAAAACGGTTCCCCAGCATCTAAAATTAATATATTTTACGTTTTTAGTCACTAACTTATTATTCTTTCCCCCACTGGGCTGCAACTCTGTTCAGGAATTTAGGATACGGGTGCCGCCATCTTGACTCAGAAGCATCACACTTACTGAGGAGAGGAGAGTGGGATAAGGTACAGGGGGGCGGTTTATAGCTTTGCTTTGCTCAGACAGAGCAGAGCTGGGTTCAGGTAAAGGTCAGCAGTCCCAGAATGCAGAGCAGCACAGTCAGGAGGCACTTCCTGTTTGCAGGCTGCCTGATAAGATGGCAGCTTCCACAAGCCGCCATCTTGGATGTTTAAAGGCTCATAACATGCAGTAGATGCAGGTAGGATGATTTTTAATGTGGACAATCTGTATGTACAGGGTGTGGGAAACATATAAGATAGACTCCTATTCAGAGTGAAGGTCCGCTTTAAAGCGGACCTTCAACATCATTTAATGAAAAGCCCAAACCCTTAAAAATCAATTCCCCAGCATCTAAAATTAATAGATTTAATGTTTTTAGTCACTTACTTTTTATTCTTTCCCTCACTGGCCTGCAACTCTGTTCAGCACTCTGGGATACGGGCGCTGCCATATTGGCTCAGAAGCATCACATACTGAGGAGAGGAGAGTGGGATAAAGTACAGGGGGCGGGGTTATAGCTGTGCTTTGCACAGTCAGAGCAGAGCTGGGGTCAGGGAAAGGACAGCAATCCCAGAATGCACAGCGACACAGTCAGAAGACACTTTTGCAGGCTGTCTGATGCTCCATGAGCCACCATCTTGGATGTTTAAAGGCTCCTAACATGCAGTAGATGCAGGTAGGATGATTTTTAAAGTGCACCAACACCCAGCCTGATAGATTCCCAGGCCGATCCAATCTCTCCCCGCGGGGCATCCATAATCGGGATACCCTGTTGTGTGAAACCCCCCCAGGACGCCCAGGACTGCACTTACCCGAAACCTGGTCCAACGACACATGCGCGGGCCGCATATCGCGCTTCTCTCTAGCAGGGTGCATGCCCGCGACGGCCATTTGTGAATGAAACATATATAATATAGGCTCTTATTCAGGGTGATGGTCCGGATTAATGTGGGCAATCTGTATGTACAGGGTGTGGGAAACATATAAGATAGGCTCTTATTCAGGGTGAAGGTCCGGATAAATGTGAGCAATCTGTATGTACAGGGTGTGGGAAACATATAAGATTGGCTCTTATTCAGGGTGAGGGTCCGGATTAATGTGGGCAATCTGTATGTACAGGGTGGGGGAAACATATAACATAGGCTCTTATTCAGGGTGAAGGTCCGCTTTAATGAGACCTGATAGAATCACAACAAGTGTTATTATCTCTGTATGTACATCAATCGTCTGATTGGGAAGCGCTGCGGAGTGTGTTGGCGCTATATAAATAAAAATGATGTGTAGAAATAACCTATAAAGCTTACAATTTGCTATTTGAGGAGGGTCTCATCTCCATGGCGACGGGGCGCAACCCATGTTTTGCTGGAAAGCTGCGTCCTGATTGGCTAAGACATCTGAGGCTTGCACTTCCCGCCGCCTTTGCAGGTTCTCACAGCTGACAAGCCCGTCGGTGAGCTCACCATTGAGGGCGTGGCTACCTGACCCCGCCCACACTCCCTCACAGCCTGTCAGAGTGGCGAACAGAGGCGTGGGCAGGGAGCCGTCACTGACGTCACTGCTGCGGGCTCGGCGAGGCCAAACTCCGAGAGGAGAGATAGGAAAAGCAGTATAGAGGGGCGGGGAAAGGGGCGGAGCCTAAGCTCCCGTCGTGCTCCGCTGCTTCCGGCCAGTCAGGTGACGCAGCGGGCAGGATGGAGGCCGCTCCGCGGATGCCGATGATATGGCTGGACCTGAAGGAGGCCGGAGATTTCCCCTTCTCGGGATCCGTGCGGCAGGTCGGTGTGTCTCGCCCCCCCCCCCCCCCGCCTCCATGCACTACAACTCCCAGCATGCCACGCAAACGTAAAGCGAAGCTGTCGCTGTCAGCCATAGCTCGGGAACGCCCTGGAGGGGATTCCAGGCACACCCATCATGTTCGGATACTGGCTGTATAATCAGCCCCGCCCTCTAAAGGAGAACCCCGAGCAGAGCTTCCTGGGCTTACAGAGTGACACAGGTCTGCTTTAAACATTTCTAAAGTTATGGGAGTGTCATGGGAACAAAGCTTCCTGCTGACGTCACTTGGGGGGATCCCCCTATTACCACCTCCCATTGCAAGCCACCGCATTTACATTGGATCTCCAGTCAAAAATGACTTTACATTACTTTTAAAGTGGACCAAAATCCATGGTTGAATCTATAAGATTCCAGGGCTGCCTGATTCCCTTCCAGAGCATCCCAAGTTGGGATGCCCCACTGTGTGAAATCCCGAGGTTGCTCAGTAAACTCTCCCCCATCCCCCCCCCCCCATCCAACAGCAGTGCCCATCCCCTGCTTTATCTCTAGCAGGGCGCGCCCACACCAGGCTGGAGCCAAGTGTTGGAAGAAGGATCCAAGCACACTGATTGGACGAGAGGCTGCACATGTGGTGTATGACCGGGGAAAGGTTATTGTTAGACTGGGCGACCTGGTAGGTTTCACAGAGCCGGGCAGCCCAGCATAGTCAAAATCCAGGGTTTTGGTCCACTTTAAAGCAGGCTACACAATCCGTGTTTTGGTCTGCTTAACAGGAACATTTTGATTTGCGATTATTCTAAATTAATGGATTGTCAGAGTACCTGCCTCCAGTGGAGCATCCCCACTTGGGATGCTCTGGAAGGGAATCAGGCAGCCCTGGAATCTTATATGTTCAACCTTAAAGTGGACCAAAATCAGGATCAGCCCAGGGATCTATAAGATTCCCGGGCCGAGCCATTCCCTCCCCACGGAGCATCCAAAATCGGGGTGCCCCGCTATGTAAAAACCACCCAGATCTCCCAATAAAACTCACCTCACCCCACTTCTACGGGACATTCGCGGTCGCTTGTCCAATCAGCGCACTCGGAGCCGCTGAGCTATGCGCGTCTAAGCCCCGTCTTAGCTCAGCGGCTCCGAGCACGCTGGCGGCCGCAGCTCGCGCTTCCCTCAGGGACAGGGAGCGCGCCCGCCATTCACAAATGGCCAGTGCGGGCACGCACCCTGCTAGAGAGAAGCGCGAGATGCGGCTGCGGCCCGCGCATGCGCCGTTGGATCGGGATGCAGGTAAGGTGAATGGGGCGTCCTGGGGGGGGGGGGTTCACACAGCGGGGCATCCCGATGTTGGATGCCCCGCAGGAAGGGATTGGTCCACTTTAAAGTGATTAAAGATTCCCGGGCCGATCCATTCCGTCCCTGCGGGGCATCCAAAATCAGGATTCCCCGCTGTGTGAAATCCCCCAAGACGCCTGCATACCTTACCTGAATCCCAGTCCAACGGCGCATGCGCGGGCTGCAGCTGCATCTCGCGCTTCTCTCTAGCAGGGCGTGTGCCTGCGCCAACCATTTGTGTCCCTTTTAGAGGGAAGCGCGAGATGCGACCGCCAGGACACGCTCGGAGCCGCTGAGCTAAGACGTCGCTTAGACGTGCTTACCTCATCGGCTCCGAGCGCGCTGATTGGACGCGCGGCCGCACATGCGCCGCGGGGTTCCCCGGGGAAGTGGACCAAAACCCAGGATAGTCAATATCCTGGGTGTTGGTCGACTTTAAAGTAGGCCAAAACCCATGGTTGAATCTTTAAGATTCCAGGGCTGCCTGATTCCCTCCCCCCAGGTTTCCCAGTAAACTCACCTTCCCCCCGACCCAACAGCACATGCTATACCTCTAGCAGGGCGCGCCCACACCAGTCTTGGAAGAGTTGACGTGAGAGGATCCAAGTATGCTGACGCCACGCACGTGGCATAGGGCTGGGGAAAGGTTATCATTGGACTGGGCGACCTGGTAGGTTTCACAGAGCCGGGCAGCCCGGGATAGTCAGAATCCAGGGTTTTGGTCCACTTTAAAGCAGGCTACACAATCCCATGTTTTGGTTTGCTTAAACCGGACCTTCACCGCGAATAAGAGCCTTTCTTATATGTTTCCCACACCCTGTACATACAGATTGTCCACATTAAAAATCATCCTACATGCATCTACTGCATTCGCTGAGCCTTTTAACATCCAAGATGGCGGCTCATGAAGCATCAGGCAGCCTGCAAACAGGAAGTGTCGTTTGACTATGCCGCTTTGCATTCTGGGATTGCTGTCCTTTTCCTGACCCCAGCTCTGCTCTGTCTGTGCAAAGCACAGCTATAACCCCGCCCCCTGCACTTTATCCCGCTCTCCTCTCCACAGTATGTGTTGCTTCTGAGTCAAGATGGCGGCGCTCGTATCCTAGGGTCCTGAACAGAGTTGCAGCCCCGTGGGGGAAAGAATAATAAGTGAGTAATAATTTTAGTAATAATTTGAGTAATATAATAATTTTAGATGCTGGGGAATAGTATTTAAGGGTTTGGGCTTTTCATTAAATCATGGTGAAGGTCCGGTTCAATGGCAAGTCACCCGCTAGTCGCAGGTGACTTGCCAGACCCAGTTCACAAAGGGTTAACAGTAAAAAAACAAAACAAATGTCTTGAATGTATTGAAAAAAAAAAAAACACAGTCTTTACTCGCCTCCGATTGTCAGCTCCTGTGTCCCTTGCCGATCTGATGACAGATGCTGTGATCGCCGGCCAGAGGAAGGGGGTGGCAGGGGATCCTCTGGACTTCCTGAGACCTCCATCTAAAGATACCTGCACCCGATTGTCAATGGGCTTCATCCGATTGGTCAACAGCAAAGAGAAGGTGGGAGATGAAATTCCCCTATGGACTGTTTCGGCTTTAGGACTACTTTAAATGGATAGAAGAACAGTTAAAGCAGACCTCCAACCACAAATATTTACAGAATCCCTTGAGAGGTTGCATTAGCCACCTCTCCAGGCGCCCTGAATTAGGATGCCCCACCAGAACCAAGAAAGTCCACTTCTTGGGTGGTGTTCCTCTTAGTAGGGAGTTGGAAATTACATCACTTACTTGGTAGCGCCATTAGGAAGCTCCTTTCTTCATATTTGGCTGCCATGGATGCACACACTCGGTGGATACCGCAGGAATGCCCGCCCACCGTCTATGTGATGTAGGAGCTGCATCTTAGTATACACAGATTGTATCTGAACATGAGGTGTAGGTGGAAAGCTTACAAATGAGATCTGATTTAACTTCAGAAAGTAAGACTTGGCTCTGGCTGCACCCTGAGGATATATTGGAAGCCAGACCCAAGCCTTACTCTCAGCTTGTACCTGGCTGTTTATTTCTTGAGCTGTGCAGGTGACTGTGACTCTTCTCCTCTGCAGTTTATCCTGAAGAATTACGGAGAAAACCCCGACAACTACAACGAGGAGCTGAAGAAGCTGGAGCAAGTCAGACAGGTACTTGCATCTGGCCGGCCCCCCGTATCCCTGCCTGTGCATCTGGCCGGCCCCCGTATCCCTGCCTGTGCATCTGGCTGGCCCCCCGTATCCCTGCCTATGCATCTGGCCGGCCCCCCGTATCCCTGCCTGTGCATCTGGCCGGCCCCCCGTATCCCTGCCTGTGCATCTGGCCGGCCCCCCGTATCCCTGCCTGTGCATCTGGCCGGCCCCCCGTATCCCTGCCTGTGCACTGGCCGGCCCCCGTATCCCTGCCTGTGCATCTGGCCGGCCCCCGTATCCCTGCCGGCCCCCCGTATCCCTGCCTGTGCATCTGGCCGGCCCCCCGTATCCCTGCCTATGCATCTGGCCGGTCCCTGCATCCCTGCCTGTGCATCTGGCCGGCCCCCGTATCCCTGCCTGTTCATCTGGCCGGCCCCCCGTATCCCTGCCTGTGCATCTGGCTGGCCCCCGTATCCCTGCCTGTGCATCTGGCTGGCCCCCCGTATCCCTGCCTGTGCATCTGGCCGGCCCCCCGTATCCCTGCCTGTGCATCTGGCCGGCCCCCCGTATCCCTGCCTGTTCATCTGGCCGGCCCCCCGTATCCCTGCCTGTTCATCTGGCCGGCCCCCCGTATCCCTGCCTGTTCATCTGGCCGGCCCCCCGTATCCCTGCCTGTTCATCTGGCCGGTCCCCGTATCCCTGCCTGTGCATCTGGCCGGTCCCCCGTATCCCTGCCTGTGCACTGGCCGGCCCCCCGTATCCCTGCCTGTGCACTGGCCGGCCCCCCGTATCCCTGCCTGTGCATCTGGCCGGTCCCCGTATCCCTGCCTGTGCATCTGGCCGGTCCCCGTATCCCTGCCTGTGCATCTGGCCGGCCCCCGTATCCCTGCCTGTGCATCTGGCCGGTCCCCGTATCCCTGCCTGTGCATCTGGCCGGTCCCCGTATCCCTGCCTGTGCATCTGGCCGGTCCCCGTATCCCTGCCTGTGCATCTGGCCGGTCCCCGTATCCCTGCCTGTGCATCTGGCCGGTCCCTGCATCCCTGCCTGTGCATCTGGCCGGCCCCTGCATCCCTGCCTGTGCATCTGGCCGGTCCCCGTATTCCTGTCTATGCATCTGGCCGGCCCCCCGTATCCCTGCCTGTGCATCTGGCCGGCCCCCCGTATCCCTGCCTGTGCATCTGGCTGGCCCCCCGTATCCCTGCCTGTGCATCTGGCCGGCCCCTGCATCCCTGCCTGTGCATCTGGCCGGTCCCCGTATTCCTGTCTATGCATCTGGCCGGCCCCCCGTATCCCTGCCTGTGCATCTGGCCGGCCCCCCGTATCCCTGCCTGTGCATCTGGCCGCCCCCCGTATGCCTGCCTGTGCATCTGGCCGCCCCCCGTATCCCTGCCTGTGCATCTGGCCGCCCCCCGTATCCCTGCCTGTGCATCTGGCCGGTCCCCCGTATCCCTGCCTGTGCATCTGGCCGGCCCCCCGTATCCCTGCCTGTGCACTGGCCGCCCCCCGTATCCCTGCCTGTGCATCTGGCCGGCCCCCCGTATCCCTGCCTGTGCATCTGGCCGGCCCCCGTATCCCTGCCTGTGCATCTGGCTGGCCCCCCTTATCCCTGCCTGTGCATCTGGCCGGCCCCCCGTATCCCTGCCTGTGCATCTGGCCGGCCCCCCGTATCCCTGCCTGTGCATCTGGCCGGCCCCCCGTATCCCTGCCTGTGCATCTGGCCGGCCCCCGCATCCCTGCCTGTGCATCTGGCCGGCCCCCCGTATCCCTGCCTGTGCATCTGGCCGGCCCCCGCATCCCTGCCTGTGCATCTGGCCGGCCCCCCGTATCCCTGCCTGTGCATCTGGCCGGCCCCCGTATCCCTGCCTGTGCATCTGGCCGGCCCCCCGTATCCCTGCCTGTGCATCTGGCCGGCCCCCCGTATCCCTGGCTGTGCATCTGGCCGGCCCCCCGTATCCCTGCCTGTGCATCTGGCCGGCCCCCCGTATCCCTGCCTGTGCACTGGCCGCTCCCCCCCTCCCGGCATCCCTGCCTGTGCACTGGCCGCTCCCCCCCTCCCGGCATCCCTGCCTGTGCACTGGCCGCCCCCCACCCCCCCGGCATCCCTGCCTGTGCACTGGCCGCCCCCCACCCCCCCGGCATCCCTGCCTGTGCATTGGCCTGCCTACCAGTTTCTTTGCCTCCTGTGTTACCGCACTAATAATCTGCTTTCTCATCTACAGAGTGCTGTAAATGTTCCCAGAGACTTCGAAGGATGCAGTGTCCTGCGCAAGTACTTTGGCCAGCTGCACTACCTTCAGAGCCGTGTACCAATGTGCCTCGAGCAAGAGGCTGCCGTGCCCATCACATGGTGAGCTCACACTGCAGGGGCTGTGGCTATACACCGACTTCCCATTGGTCACACTGGCAGGCTGTGTGCATATAGCTCTTAAAGAACTATGGTCAGAAATGACCATAGTCCCTCTTTAATATGCAAGAGTTGGGCTGCCTCACTGTGCACCGTGCCTTTAAAACAAAGAGTCTGCCAAAAGGATACTCGCCTCTTCCAGCTTGCACTCCTACAGGAGCGCGAATAGCCTATTCGCGTGGCCGTACAAGCTGTAGAAGGATCCCGGAAGAGGTGGGACTGCCCCGCTGCTGCATAATAAAGTGGAACTATGCTGATTTCTGACCATAGTTCCTCTTTTAACAGGACACTGTCTAAAGCAGACCAATGTGACAGTGGAGGTGGATACCCCCATGCACCCGCAAATCCTAGCCCCAAATTATACCAGGGGATTGCGGTGGGTGACCAGGACTCCTTTATCCCTGCCTCACAAACTATTCGGCACCGCTGAGTCTGGATTTCCAACTGATACAGGAAGTGGGAACTTTTTTAATTTCAAGGGAATCATTTTTTTCCGCAGGACGGAAATCTTCTCTGGGAAGCCCGTGGCTCACGCCGACATAAAGTACGAGCAGGCCTGTGTCCTCTACAATCTGGGTAAGCTACAGTATACGTCTGCCCACCTGTTAGCTATGTCTATATTAAAGTGGGACAAAAGCTGTGATTTTCGCTATCCCTGGTTTTGTCTGTTTCCCTGGGGCACCCTGATTTGGGATACCCCACCATTTGAGACCCCTCGGATTGCCCTCAAAACTCGCCTTTCTGCCGTTCCCTTAGTGCAGGCTCTCTCCCACCATTTGCCATGCATATTAATGCTGGGCTAACAGCTCTGTTTAGGCTTGGCAATCAGGAGCGGGCACATCCCCGGTTTCCCTGCGTAGTGCGTGCGCTCCCACGCTCAGCTTAACTGAATGGCTGGGTGCAGGAGCGTGTGCCTCAGCTCAGATAAGGTCAATTTTGTGGTGACCGTGGGGGGGGGGGGTTCACACAACTGGCCATCCCGATTTGGGTCGGCAGCCAAAGTTTTGATGCAGTTTAAAGGGACTGTGCAGTCAAATAAAACTGGAGGATCCCTAAACTAGGCCCACTGCACAAACAGGCTTCTGCTTTCCCATGCAGCATTGCTGCCCTCATTTGTGCTGTGCTTCTGCCCACCCCGCGATCCCCACAGGTCACCTGTGTACATTTCGTCTGGTGATCTGGGGGGTTTCACACAGTGGGGTTCCCGCTGGGGGAAAGGACCAAAATCCCAGGTTAGTCAAAATCCTGGGTTTTGGTCCACTTTAAATTCCAAACCTGACCTAGCGCCTATATAAGACGCTATGTCCGGTTAGATACCCATCGTTGGGGCATCCCGATTTGGAAAGTCTTGCTATTTGAAACCTCGCCAACGAACCCATGGCACATGCCACATCTCTTAGGCTATGAGCACCATCACCTTCCATAAACGAATATCTGGTGTGGGCGTGCACATCCATAGAGGAATGCAGGGGTCGGTTTGGGCTGCTCGAGTGCAGCTAAGCTCCAATTCAACTTAGTTTCAAACAACTGCATCAAAGAAGCTGATTGGAGAAGAGCCCTGCCTGTGTATTGGGAACACCAGCGAAGGATCGGAGCCGACATACAGCGGGCAACTCAAATTTAATGGATCGTTGACATATGTCGTAATTGTTTAGATCTGATAGTGTTCCTGTTATTCCTGTTATTTATTGGTATCTGTATTAGCCTTTTAGGGTGAGGGTAGTAGGCAGTCTAGCATGTAGCACTTTGATTTACGAGTGGTATAATAGAGCACTTTACATAGATATATTGAATTTATTATTATCATTATTATTTGTATGCACTGTTTAGAGTTTAGGTACTTGAATTTTGGGTCTCTTAATAATGTTTATAGTATCCCCCCCCCCTCCTTTTACCCCTCTCTTTTTCCTAGCACGGCCTTAGTTTATCATTATTTATTCAATATTGTGGATCTATTAGGCAACAGCTCATACAGCCATTTATTATGATCATTATAACATTCTTTGGTAGACATTGCCATTTACTGGTCAGCTTTTTAAAATGAATTATTTTAAAGTGGACCAAAACCCAGGATTTTGACTATCCTGGGTTTAGGACCTTGCCCCCGATTGAGGGTGTCCCGCTGTGTGAACCCCCCCCCCCCCAGGGCACTGAGACCAACTTACCTCTTCCCAGTCCTATGGCGCATGCACGGCACGCATCCTGCTAGAGGGATAGAGGCGATGTGTCGCACGGCTCGCGCATGCGCCGTTGGACCGGAAAAGAAGATAAGTGTATGGGCGACCTGGGGGGGGGGTTTCAGACAGCGGGGCATCCCGATTTTGGATACCCCGGGGGGGAATCGATCAGCTTGGGAATCTTATAGATTCCCAGGCTGATCGCTGCAAGTTTTGGTCCACTTTAAAGTGTGCTGTCTCACACTATCCCCAGCAGAATGCAGCGTTTACCTTTTCCCCTTTGTCATAGTGCTGGTCTTCAATGTTGCAGCGTCTGACTATATGTAACTATTTCTTGTGGAAACGGCACCTCCCCTCACACCTCATCCCCCAATCAGCTTTGCAGAGTGGGGTGTGATTTCTGGGGAGGTTGCTCAGTGGACCTAATGATTCGCTGGACTTAAGATCTGCTTTAATGATTGTAGTGTGCTGATGCACCACCCAGGATTTTCACTCTCCCAGGTGTTGTTCCTCTCATCCTGATTTGGGATGCCCCGCTGTGTGTTTCCATGATTATCAGAGGAGCGAGCAAGCTAAATGGAGTGAGCGAGCTGCAGGTCGCATACACACCTCAATCTAAGGGGCGTACCTGTGCCAGCAGATAACAAATGCTTGGCATGGGTTTGTGCCTCTGATAAGAGGTATGCCGGGGATACGGCCATGGGATCATTGGCTATGTAAGTATATGCAGCGATCACCGGGGTTTCACACAACAGGTAAGCCCTAGGGAGAGCCATCATAAAGGAGTGGCAAAGTTGGTGAAATTATTTTACAGGCAGCTTTTGTTGTAATCACACAGGAAGCTGAGCCCTTGATGAGTACATCTATTCATCATAGTTATACTGTGTTTGTGGCACTTCTAGGTTGTAGGTCCCCAGTGCTGCAGTTTACTGCCCTAAATATGCAACCCACCTCACAGAATGTCTATACAGAATGACGTGTTCTCTCCTCTGCAGGGGCCTTACACTCCATGCTGGGCGCCATGGACAAACGAGTGTCAGAGGAGGTAAGTGTCCCTTTCACAGCATCTGTATCATGTGATAATTGAAAATCAGGTTCATGGTGCATTTTTGCCATTTTCTAGCTTCACGGGCTTCTGTAGGATGACAGACCTCACAAATCGTGTTAGCCTGGGATGTGAGCATTCATGCAATGCTGCTGGTTCAGCGTTGGCTTAGTTATCAAATAAAGCCTGGCTTTTACACCGCCGAAGCCACTATTAGAATTGCCGATTGGCTGATCTCAAAAGTGCCCTATGACAAGGTGCAGCCGACTGGCCACATCCCTGGCTTTCTGTTCTCGTGCCTATTTGACATGTACAGGGAAGCTGGTGGTTCGACGGCCATTGGGAACAGCAGGTAGAGGTGAGTGTACCGGCAACCCCAGGAGGTTTCACACAGTGGGCATCTTAGCAGTAGGATGATCCCCGGGGGCTGGCTGGCGGCAAGCCCTGGAATCTTTTCATCCGTTTAAAGAGGAGCAACCACCATCCTAGAGTCTTAGACTCGAGAGCTGGTGCCCCCCCCCCATGCCCCTCTGGCTGATGCATGTACTGGCACCAGGCATTTCTGACTCGCTGGTGCGGGTACATGGGGGAGGCAGAGAGTGGGTTGTGCTCCATTCATCTTTACTGAATGACATCAGAGTGGCTTAGTAAAGTTGAATGGAGCGCTTATTGGTGCAGAGCCCCCGCATGCACTGTAGGATTGGCGACAATGTAAGTATCACCAGTGTTCCAGGGGGTCTCCCAAATAGTGATGTCCTTCTGAACTACCCAGGGTCCTGAAAATCATGGCGGTTGCTGCTCTTTAAAGAGACCCTATTGTCTGTAAGATAACCCTGTCCCTGCTCTCTCCCACATTAGGGTAATAAATAGAAAAACCCTTTCATCTGGGCCTGGCGGTGAGCCTGTGCCCATGTCAGAAGCGATGCACTCAGTTCTTGTAACAGGCTGCGGCGGCCGTTGTAGAATTGGGACTATTCCATTCTTCCACCTTGTGGTTGGAGTGGGTTTTTAAGATTTTAGAGACATTACTGGCAAAGGGTTATTAGTCTGCTTTCTGCGTCCTCAGCAACAGATAATGACTCATCTATGTACGTTTTAGTGGGGTCGATTCAGAGCCTGGTGAGAGAAAATTGTCATTCACTTTTATTGTCTTCCTTGGGGCTGATTCAGAGCCAGGTGAAAATGTACACGTGGTAGACAATGAAAGCGAATGGCAGTTTTCTCTTCCAGAAAGGAGTGAGAATTCTGACTTAACTCTGAATCCACTCTAATTTCATCGTCCCTTTAGAGCTCTATTTTTGGTGACCCTGAAAAAGAAGGAAGCAAATTTATGTAGGGTTCATCAGGCAACGTAAAGTGCAACCCATGACCAGCAGCATGGGGCAAGTAGAAGCAGGTTCATTTTACCTGGCATGTTCCTTTTAAAGCTGAACAGTTTCCAAGCAAGCAGGACCTGGAATCTAAAATATTCCAGAGCTGGCTGCTGGCCTTCCCCCTGGGGCATCCCAAATCGCCATGCCCCGCTGTGTGAACCCAAAGCACCCCCCCCCCCAGGAATGCCAGCAAAGGGTACTTCCCAGTGGCTCCCTCCAGCTATGAAAACAATGGGGAGCGAGAGCAGGCGCATCCCTATAATCTCAGGGCTGCAGTGCAGTCCCTTGCCCAGCCATTCAGATAGGGTTCAGGATGTGCCCGCTTTCGCACCTAGTAGCCAGGCGCAGAACCGCCTGTGGATATGCACGACAATCTGCTCTGACTGGACGGGAGTCCGTGCCATAGAACCGGAGTAAGGTGAGTTTTTACTTGGTGATCTGGGGGGGTTCACACTCGTCTGGGGACAAGAAGCAAAACCCAGAATAGTCAAAATCCTGAGTTTTGTTGCGCTTTAAGCTCTCTAGCTAAGGCAGAAAGGGAGCGTGGCTGAAAACCAAAACCTCTGTCTACTAAACAGCAAACCAAAAGCAATCAGCTATGATGGGTGCATATTCCTTCCCTTTTAAATGCATGTGGATGCCTTTTAATTGTTAGTGTTATTAATCTGTAATTAAAGAGGACCAACCCGTGAGTCTGAGGCATACTCGCTCCCCCCCCCCCCCGGGGCACCCCCTACGGCGGTGCCCGCTGTGTGAAACCCCCCAGGTCGCCCAAAAACTCACCTTCATTCCCGATCCAACGGCCGCATCCCCACTATACCTTTAGCAGGGCACACACCCGCATCGGGCTTTTGTAAATGGCCGGTGCGGGCACGCTCCCAATTAAAGGGTAGCGGGGGATGCGGCCACCAGCGCGCTCTGATCCGCTCACATTAGACGAGCTTCTGGACGAAGGGGCTCGCGCTGATTGGGCGAGCGGCCACGCATGCTCCGTAAGACCGGGACGAGGTGAGTTTGTTCAAGCGACCTGGGGGTTTCACACAGCGGGGTGCCCCGAGGGCAAGGACCAAACCCCAGGATAGTAAAAATCCTGGATTTTGGTCCACTTTAACTGGCTACCAATTAAGTAGCTGTAAATCTAAGGCCTGTTTAAATAATTTCTGCCGGAAGGTCATTACTGCTTTTAAGGTGAGTGGCTGCTGTTTTCTCTTTCAGGGCATGAAGATTTCCTGCACCCACTTCCAGTGTGCGGCTGGGGCCTTCTCCTACCTGAGGGATCACTTTACTCACTCCTACAGCGTGGACATGAGCCATCAGATCCTGAACCTCAACATAAACCTCATGCTGGTCAGACACCACCTTTATTATTGGTATCTTGGTAGAGGAGAAAAGTGGGTCCTCCTGGCAAGGGGGTGGGTCATTTTGGGGGGTCTGGGGGTTAAAATCTACTAACAAGACCGACAAGGGAAGGAGCATATGGTCTCCAACCAGATAGAGGCTTAACCTTACTAGAGGCAGGGATGGCTCTAGGTCTGTGGGGGCCCTTGGGCAGGAGAGTCTTAGTGGGCCCCAAAGTAGTGTGTTACATGTCACCTTTCAGCTCCGCTGTCACAAATGGTTCATCTTCTGCTGCTGATCGCCCTCCATCCCTTATGGCCTTCCCTACAGCCACCAATCGTCCTCTAGGCCTTAGTGCCTTCCCTATAGTCACCAATTGTCCTCTAGTCCTTATTGCCTCCCCTACAGCCACCAATTGTCCTCTAGCCCTTGTTGCATTCTCTACTGCCACCAAGCATCCTTCAGCCCTTACTGCTTGCTCCGCTGCCACTAAAGACTCCATCATTGCTGTCAGTTGTCACCTGGTTCTCGCCACTTTCTGAGCTTCCATCAATTGCCCTCCATTCCAGGCCACCTTCTCCAGTGTTGTTGATCATTCCCTGTTGCTGAGGCCAGCATGAGTTTGCACATAACACTCAGCATTCGATGGTTCGGGTCCACTGTTAAATAATACCATGGCCAAGTGTGAGCTTGAGTGGGCCCCTGAAGATGCCAGGGGCCCTGGCAATTGCCCAGGTTTGCCCTGTGCTGGTGCTGGCCCTGACTAGAGGCCATTGTCAAGCAGCGTGCAGGATTTCGAGATGCATCTTAAAGAAGAGGACAAGTCAGTATCTCTGGCTGGAGTGGTACGGATTATGCTAAGAGGGGAGCGGTTATCTATTGATGATGCATAGAAGACTAGAAATTAAAAAATGGGAGATACCGGAAAAAGGGTTGGGGCAGCCATGTCTTGTGACAGGTTAACGTTGCCTTAAAGGGGCACTGCAAGCAGTGGCGATAAAAGGGTAGAAAGAAGCTTCCCTAAAGTCTGTCTCATGTGCCATTCCTCCATTTTCTGCAGCGCTGTAGATGTTGTAGCAGGTCTCTGTCTGTCCCTCCTTTCAGTTCTGTTCCATGACCACACTCCAAATGTGATCGTACATTTGCCCCTGTCGCTCAAGGCTCCCAATGAACGTTACCTCTGCAAGCCACAGTGGTGCGCATGCTCCCTTGTCGTGCCAAGGGACTGAGGTGGCTGAGCAGCCACATTTGTGCTTGGTCCTGGAGAAATGTAATTAAAAGGAGTGGCCAACTTGGAAGTCCTGCTACAGCATCCACAGATTGAAGCAGCATATAGGAGAGTCACATGGGCCAGTTGAGCATTTGCCATTGCCTGAACTTACCATTGAACTTACATACTTACCCTCCTACCATACTTTCCTAATATTTACCCGCCCTGTTCATATGACTCCACTGCTCAGGCCAGGCTCAGCACCAGCCATTCTTTTTGATTTTTCTGCTGGGCCACAACCTGAGTAGATATGAGGGGTTGGATGGGGAGGGGTGGGGTACATGAAAGTAGCGGAATGTGGCACAAGACAAGACCAAGCAGACCATAAGGGTGAATGCCTAAGGCTGTAGCTCCACATTCAATTTTGACCTAATCTCTTGAGAACCCAGGTACCACTCGTCACCTCAAACCACGCCTGTTGGTTTACTTGCCCAGCCCCCCCCCCCTTCCCCGGCCACATCTTCTGTACATAGGTTCAGGTCACTTATAAGGGTTAGTATTAAGCCATGTGTATGCTACTGATTATAGGGAATCACATGGGGCTTAGTAGTGACTCGTATCTGTTTTTCTTCTCCTGTGTCTTCCTGCAGGGTCAGGCGCAGGAGTGTCTGTTGGAAAAGTCCATGCTGGATAACAGGAAGAGCTTTCTGGTTGCCCGGATCAGTGCCCAGGTAAGCCTTTTGCAGTTTCGATGCCAAAGACATGTACCATATTTAATGTTTTGTTGATCCACTTTAACCCAGTAGTTCAGCCTCTGCTGATGCCCATCGCTGAGGTGAATTTTGGGATTCAAAACAAAGCTTTGTTTGACGCTTGGGGAAAACTGCCAGATGTGACCATTCCACTATGCAGCAAGTTTTAGGTGTGGGGCATTTCCCTGCTCTTTCTTCTTAGAGATACGTCTTTGTCTGCCATCTCTTTTTTTTTTTCTGTCGTCTTACTAAAGGCCAGAAAACAAAGCAGGGGTTCCCACACTCCCCCAAAAATACCTGGGCTAGAAAAAAAGGTTGCGCCACTGTAATATAACAAAATCAAAATATTTATTTCATAACCAAGCCAAAACATAAACAGACAATCTAAAAAACATGTACACAGATTGTCTTAAAGTGGACCATCACCCTCCCGTGATCGGCCCGGGAATCTTATAGAATCTCCCCCCCAAACACCCCAAATCCCCTTACCTTGTCTTCCCTCGCGCCCCTCTAGACGTGCCCGCGCCGGCCGTCTGTGAATGGCCGGTGCGCGCGCGCGTCAAGAGTGACGTGCGGGAGGCGGCGGCGGAGGAGCCGCTTGTCCGCGGCTGTCAAAACGCTTGTCCGTCGGCGCGGGGAGAGGTGAGTTTTTCGGGTGATCGGGGGGCCCCACCGAAGTGGACCAAGACCCAGGATAGTCAAAATCCTGGGTGTTGGTCCACTTTAATAGTGTGGGAACCCCTGCTTTGTTTTCATGTTATGTGCACTTGTATAAGTGTATATTCGAGTGTGTGCACACTGTTTATCATTATAGCTGGTGTGGTCCATTTTTTTGTGTTGCGTTACTAAAGGCAAGCCCAAATGTTGTCCCATTGTCTTGGGCTACATGTTGCACTGTCCTAAACTACAATCCATTTTCAAAAAAACCCTGTAGTCCCTAAATTATCTTTAAAGGGGACCTTCACCCCGAATAAGAGCCTATCTTGTATGTTTCCCTCACCCTGTTCATACGGATTGCCCACATTAAAAATCATCCTACCTACACCTTTTTTTTTTAACCTTTTAATATCCAAGTGGGCAACCCATGGAGTCTCAGGCTGCCTGCAGACAGGAAGTGCCTTCTAAATAAGCCGCTCTGCATTCTGGGATTGCTGTCTTTTTTCCTGACCATAGCTCTGCTCTGTCTGTGCAAAGCACATCTATAATCTGCTCCCCTTGCTTTTTTTTACCCCTTTCCTCTCCTCAATATGTGATGCTTCTGAGGCAAGATGGCGACGCCCGTATCCTAGATTGCTGAACAGAGTTGAAGGCCAGTGGCCTACTAAAAACTTAAAATATTAATTTTAGATGCTGGGGAATAGTTTTTTTTAAGGGTTTGGGCTTTTCATTAAATGATGCTGAAGGTCCGGTTTAAAATAATTGGAGACTCATAGAAAAAATGAAGAGAAACAGTGGGTATGGCAGCAGTGATGTGATGTAAGCATAGTGTAAGAGTGTGAGAGAGGAGGATGGGGTTTCGGAACTGCATAGAGAAACAGCCAATCAGGACGTGTGGGTGGGGTGTTTCCATTCTTGATCCATTGAAGGTCAGCGGGGTGGGGACTGAAAGCTGAATGAGGAAGTGATTTTCCTCACTAAAGAAAAAGACAGAAAAAAAACACTTAAGACACTTAAAGCCACTGAATGTAATGTAGGCTATTGATATTTATTTTTTGACTTGCCAATCACTTTAAACTGCCTCCCCGCCCACACCCCTATAATCAGTGTCTGGTTCTCCCAACAGGTTGTTGACTACTACAAGGAGGCATGCCGGGCACTGGAGAACTCTGAAACTGCCTCTCTGCTGGGCAAGATCCAGAAGGACTGGAAGAAGCTGGTACAGATGAAGATCTATTATTTTGCAGCTATTGCTCATGTGAGTGAAAGTTTAATAGAGTAACCAGGCTTTACCCATAATGCATTTAGGAAGTGTTCTGAATGAACCTGTGTACTGCATATGAAGAACATTGATCCAGTCCTCCTGTTGGTGCGCAACCTGTTATAATCCATATTCTAAGTATGTCACACACCCCGCTTCAAGACATTCATTACATGTGGGTTATACTGACCTGTAGATGGCGATATTGCAGAGATGTAAGGAAAAAAGAGAGCCCCTCCCGGTCCATAAATACCTGGGACCTCCCACTCATTACCCAGTCTTTCATTTCTGCAGATGGCGAGCAAGTCAGAAGATGAGGTCTCCTCCTTGCACAGGGGGATTTCAGGTAGCCGGGATGACTCCCGGCCATCTATTTCTCTATTTCCGCCCGGATCCCTGTTTGTTTTACCCTGCCTCCCAGCCTAGGCTGCTGGTCCGGGCGAGGGTAGATGGCACCCTAGGTGCTTAGGAGCTGATGCTCCACCGTGAGACCCTATACTAAAGGGTAGGCGGTTAACTGGGTTGGTGACCCTGGTTTGGGATGCCCTTTCCCTTCCCCTTATACCTTCCGGATGCCCTTCTCCTTAGAGGGGGGGGGGGGGGGGGGGGCGTCCCTTATCCCGTATCAGGTAGTTTATTTCTTACTATATGTGTGTGGGTATGTGTTCTGGTGCACTCTATTTACTGCAGTACTGTATTTTCTGACCGGCGCCTTCTCCCCTCCGGTGATTGTGTGTAGGGGGCGGGGCTGGGCGTTCGGCGTGACGCCGCGGCTGGCGCCGCTACGGAGCCCGTTCTCTTGCCGGGAGATGTGCTGTGTGGTGGAGGAGGGGGGGGCGGAGCAGGGCACGACGCGTGAACCGTGCTGGCCACGCCCCCCTTCTCTCTGTCGGCTTCCACTCTCCGCGTGGTGCCCCCTCTGCCTCCATTTTGGCGCTGTGAGTGGCCCTGCGGGCCTTATTTACTTGGCTTTTAATATATGTATATTTAATTGTGTGTATATATATATATATATATATATATATATATATATATATATATTTATATTCTAAGTATGTCACACACCCCGCTTCAGATATCCATAACACATGGGTAATACCGACCTGAAGGGGCGTTCCTGCAGAGATGATGCAAAGAGAAAAAGCCCCTCCCTGATCCATAAATACCTGGGACCTCCCACTCATCACCCAGTTTTCCATCTCTGCAAGACGGCGAGCAAGTCAGAAGATGATGCCTCCTCCTTGCTCAGGGGGAGTTCAGGTAGCCGGGGTAACCCCCGGCCTTTTTGATTTTATATTTCCGCTCGGCCATTCCTTTTTTACCAAAGTGGGCTTCAGTCTTTAGTATTTACATGCCTCCTCAGCTTCGGCTGCGGGCTTGAGCGAGGGTATACGGGCACCCAGGGTGCTGAGGAGCTGCGCTCCCCCCCGTGAGACCCTATCAGAGAGGGTAGGCGGCGGTTCCGGGTTGGTGATTCCGGTTTGGGATGCCCCGTCCCTGATTATTCCCCGGGGGGGGGGGGGAGTAGGGGGGGTCCCACCTTAGTCTTTTTAGAGGGTGGGGGTTCCCTAGCTGTCCTCTTCTCCCGATTCCCCTGTGTGTTTTCGTGTTTCACTGTGGATGTGTTCCTTTCACTGTTGGATTGGCTGGTCCACCTTAAAACCTTTTTGTCTCCCGTTTCAGGCGTGAGGTTATTACCTCACGCCTGTGTGTAAGGGGGGCGGGGCCAGGCCGCGGCGCGTTGCCGCGGCCCGTTTCCCCTTCCTTCTGCCTGATTAGTCCAGCGGGTGCCTCGCCAGGCGGAGGCACCCGCTTGGAGTCATTATTACCGGCGCCGCGGCGGCGCCGGCGCCGGTTCACGCTCGGGGAACCCTGCGGTTCCCCGCTGGCGCCTGCATTGAGGGGGGGGGGGCGGGGTCGACTTGCGGCGCGTCGCCGCGGTCCCGCCCCTCCTTGACTTTACCTCAGCACAGCGTGCGCTACGGATGTCCCGGACATGGGGGGGGGGGGGCGGGGGGCTGCTGCGTGGTGGCGCTGCTCGCGCCCTTTCTAACCACGCCTACTGCCTCTCCTCCTCTCTGCCTTCTCCTCAGAGGATCCTTCCCGCGTTTTCCAGCAATTTCCGGGCTCCAAACTGTGAGTGGCCCAGTGGGCCATATTGTTGATTGTATATATATATATATATATATATATATGTATATGGTTGTATGCCTTGTTCCTGGGTAACATTATTCCATTATGGGTTCTTTGTGTTTTTTAGGCGAAGGACGTCTGGGAAGCCTCATCTCTGTGATTAGAGGGTCTTTCCCGGTCCTAAATTCCTGGGTTCCATTAGAAATTCCTCCCACTCAGGACATTAAAGGGGCATCCCGGGTTGCTTACTGGCGTAATTCCCTGGGTCATAGTGACCACACAAAATCACCTTTATGGAGGCATCCCCTGATACTGGGGCGGGCACCCCTTCGGGGCATCCCAATAAGTGCATGTTGTGCTGTGTTTCCTTTACTGGGGACGATGTACTGCTATGTGTTCCCTGTGCACAGCAAACTATTGCGCGGCAGTCCGGATCCCAGGCTACGGGATCAGCACCGCCGGCCGATTCATCTCCACCTCCCACCCTGACGCATGCTCCGTGTGACGTGGTCATGGGCAGGGATCTACAAGCTGAAATGTGCGCCAGATTGGCCACCCTTGAAAAGATCGTTTCCGGCTCGGCCGCCCGTAAGGCTCCGGCTAAGAGGAAACATTTGTCCCCGGCTCCGCCGGTGGATGACTGTGATGAATTTAATAATCTTGACTGGTCCGATTATTCTGTTCTGGAGGACGGAGAGGTGTCCGACGGTTCAGAGGTTTCTGACGATGAGCATTCTGCGGGCGCTGATGCCGAGTTTAGTGAGTTGGGAAGATCCTCGGACTCCCCTCAAGCATTGGCCTTGATGTTGGAGGCTCTGAATATTTCTCCTCCTGAAACGGCATCACAGCAGGATGGTGAGCTGTTTGAGGAATCCAGGCCGCGCTTGGAATTTCCTACGCAGCGGCATTTTGACAAGATCATTGACAAGGAATGGGACAGGCCGGCTCGGCTCCCGGGTATCCCTCAGGGGTGGGATAGGAAATATCCCTTTCCTGCTGAGGTGGTCAAGCGCTGGGCATCCCCGCCCGAGGTTGACGCTCCGGTGTTGGGGTTGTCAAATTCCTCGGTTCTAAATAGGCCGGATTGTTCCACCCTCAAGGATGGGGAGGACAAACGTATTGATCAGATGGCTTGTCACGGTTTTACTAGTGTCGGGTCGGCCATACGGCCTGTCTGTGCCTCTGAGCTTATGGTGTTGGCGGCCAGATCCTTGGTTAAGGACCTGCTGACCTCTAAAAAAAAAAAAAAAAAAAAAAAAAAAAAATCCGGGCTTCGGCCTGGGAGTAATGAGTTCATTAGTCTCAAACGCTGTGAGCTGTTTTTATCCTTTGTCTTGACAGCCCTGGATGACACCTTAATGATGTGTGGCAGGACGTCGGCCTTGCTGGTGACTATTCGGCGGTCTGTATGGCTGCGCCAGTGGGCGACAGACTTTATGTCCAAAAAGTCTCTGACGGCCCTACCCTTTGTGGGGTTGAGGCTCTTTGGAGAACCTTTGGACTCAGTTACTCAGGGCGGTAGGCTACCGCAGCGTAAGAAGCAGCGTCGTCCCTTTCGGGGGGGGGGCCACTGTTACCCCTTCCTTTCGTGGGGCCAGACCTGGAAGAGGATCTACATTCAGTCCTCCAGAGGTATCTCGGGGAGCAGGGGCAGAGGACGTGCCCACTCTGGATACAATTGGGGTTCCAAGCCCAAGCCGGCTATCAAGCCGGCTCAGCTATGAGGGGGCGCCCTCATCCTTGCGGGTGGGGGGACGGCTGAAGCACTTCTCCCAGATTTGGGATCAAGAAGTCTCGGACAGGTGGATCCGGGAAGTAGTGTCTTCCGGTTACAAGCTAGAGTTCGAGCTCCGCCCCCCCTCCAGGTTTCTCAGGTCTCGGATGCCTTCGGAGCCCCTGGCGGCACAGGGGCTCCTGGTGGCAGTAAAGAGCCTTCTGGACATGGATGTCATTTGCCCCGTGCCTCCCTCAGAGCAGGGCAAGGGCTTCTATTCCAATCTGTTCACGGTTCCCAAGAAGGACGGGTCGATCCGTCCTATCTTGGATCTCAAGCTTCTCAACAGGTTTGTCAGGCCGCGCAAATTCCGCATGGAGACCTTGCGCTCGGCCATTCAGTCTCTTCGTCAGGGAGATTTTCTGACGTCCATAGACATCAAGGATGCTTATCTACACATTCCGATTTTTCCAGCACACCAGAGGTTTCTCAGGTTTGTAGTAGAGGATCGTCACTTTCAGTTTGTGGCTCTTCCTTTCGGTCTCACCTCGGCACCTCGGGTGTTCACCAAGGTGTTGGCGGGGGTGATGGCACTGCTCAGAGTTCAGGGAATTCGCATCGTGCCTTATCTGGACGATTTGCTGATCATGGCGGATTCCTTCGGCCTAGCGGAGTCGGACACCGGTGTGGTGGTGTCCACTCTGGAGAGGTTCGGTTGGGTGATCAACCACCCCAAGTCTTCCCTTTGTCCATCCAGGATTGTGACTTTTCTGGGGATGTCTTTGGACACCTTGCAGGCCAGGGTTTTTCTGCCCCAGGCCAAGATTCTTTTGATCCAGGAGTTAGTGCGGCTTCTCTTGTCAGCTCCTCACCCGTCCATCCGGTTAGGGATGAGGCTGGTGGGATTAATGGTGGCTTCATTCGGGGCAGTTCCCTTTGCACAATTCCATACGAGGACGCTTCAGCTTCATTTGCTGAAGGTTTGGGACAAGTCGCCGCTGTCGTTGGACCTGTCTTTCCAGTTGACCCCCCAAGTTCGTCGATCCCTACAACGGTGGCTGGGGTCTGTCAATCTGTTGCAGGGCAGATCCTTCCTGGCCCCGTGCTGGGAAACGGTCACCACGGATGCCAGTCTATCAGGCTGGGGGGGTGTTTGGAAGGATTGCCAGTTTCAGGGTCTATGGAGTCCGCAGGAGGCTCACGAGCCCATCAACATTCTGGAGTTGAGAGCCATCAGGTTGGTTCTGTTCCGCTTGACTCATCAGTTGAGGGGCCGGCCAGTTCAGGTCCGGTCGGACAACAGGACGGCGATTGCTTACATCAATCACCAGGGGGGGACTCGCAGCAGGAGTGCCCTCCGGGAGGTGTCTTTGATTCTGGATTGGGCGGAGACCCACGTCCCGTGTATCTCAGCAGTCTACATTCCGGGAGTGGAAAACACGGAGGCGGACTCGCTGAGCAGGGCCTCATCTCGTCAGGGGGAGTGGTCTCTCAGTCCCAAGGTGTTTCGTTTGATTTGTCTCAGGTGGGGGTTCCCTGCGGTGGACCTCTTTGCCTCTCGACACAATCACAAGCTTCCGGTTTTTGTGTCGCTCTCGCAGGACCCTCTGGCTCTGGCAGTGGATGCCATGTCTCTGATCTGGAGGGATCTGGGCTTGCTGTACCTGTTCCCTCCGTTCCCGTTGCTAGCTAGGGTGGTGCGCTAGCTGGCGTTGGAAGGTGCATCAGCGATCCTGGTGGCCCCGAGGTGGCCAAGGCGCGTTTGGTTCGCAGATCTGGTAAGGCTGGCAAAAGACCAGTTCGTGCTGCCTCTAAGTCCGGATCTGCTCACTCAGGGTCGGCTGCGTCATCCCAATTTACAATCGCTGGCTTTGACGGCGTGGCTGCTGAGTCCACTATCTTGAAAGAGGAAGGTCTTTCTGATGCCGTTATTCAGACACTTATCAGTGCCAGGAAACGGTCTTCATCATCTATTTATTATAGGTCATGGAAGTCCTATATTGACTGGTGTGAGGGTAGGTCCCTTTCTTGCCGGGAGTTCTCTATTCCTAGGCTCTTGGAGTTTCTTCAACATGGTTTGGATCTGGGGCTCCAAATTAGTACCTTAAAGGGGCAGGTGTCTGCCCTGGCGGTTTTCTTTCAAAGGTCCTTTGCACTTCATCCCTTAGTCAAGACCTTTTTCCAAGGAGTTATGCATATACGGCCTCCTAGGAAGCCTTTTGTTCCGGTTTGGGACTTGAACTTGGTTCTTTCTGCTCTTCAGGGGCCTCCGTTTGAGCCCATGCATGAGGCTGCCTTGTCGTCCCTTACTCAGAAGGTGGCCTTTTTGGTGGCTATCACTTCTGTGAGGCGTGTTTCTGAGTTGGCAGCTTTATCCATTAAAGCTCCGTATTTTGAAAGGCATCAGGATAAGGTTGTTTTTCGTTTCAAACCAGATTTCCTTCCTAAGGTGGTTTCGGCCTTCCATCTGAATCAGGACATCGTTCTGCCCTCTCTTTGTCCCAATCCTAGCAACGAGAAGGAAAGGGCGTTGCATTCCTTGGACGTTGTCCGCGCTGTAAAATATTACCTGGTGGCTACGTCTTCCTTTCGTAAGACGGTCGCCTTTTTTGTGGTGCCCTCCGGGCCTAGGAAGGGTTTGGCTCCTGCCAAATCTTCTATCAGTAAATGGATTCGTCAGGCCATTTTTGGGGCCTATTCTGCCAGGGGGAAGAGTCCCCCTTTTCGTGTTACTGCTCATTCTACTCGTGCAGTTGGAGCGTCCTGGGCTTTTCAGCACCAGGCTTCGGTTGAGCAAGTCTGTAAGGCCGCTACTTGGTCTTCTGTTCACACTTTTTCCAAGTTTTACAAGGTTGATGTTCGGGCCTCAGCGGATGCTGGTTTTGGCCGCCTGGTTTTACAAACTGTTGTGGCATAGGTTGTGCCTTGTTTCCTTGTTTTGGATTCCCGCCCTTTTATGGACACTGCTGTTGGATGTCCCATGTGTTATGGATATCTGAAGCGGGGTGTGTGACATACTTAGAATAATACCATTTTGTGAAATACTCACCTGTAAAATGGGTATTATAAGTATGTCACACACCCCGCTTCACCCGCCCTTGTTTGGTACTATGGATACTCTATATTGGGCATTTTGCGTGGTTCTTGGTTTTACTTTTGCCTCTTCCTGGTCCCTTACTTACTGCTTCTGTATACTGGGTGATGAGTGGGAGGTCCCAGGTATTTATGGATCAGGGAGGGGCTTTTTCTCTTTGCATCATCTCTGCAGGAACGCCCCTTCAGGTCGGTATTACCCATGTGTTATGGATATCTGAAGCGGGGTGTGTGACATACTTATAATACCCATTTTACAGGTGAGTATTTCACAAAATGGTATTTTATTTATTTTTTTTTATTTATGGGTCTGATTATGCTGATCAGGGTTTATTTTGTGTCTTCCAGGTGGACCTACATTGGTTAATTAGGGGGGTTCTCCCGGTCCTAGGGTCCCTGGGTTCATTTGGGCTTTATTGTAAATCCTCCCACTTGGGACATTAAAGGGGCATCCCGGGTTGCTTATATGCGTAATTCCCTTGGTCATTGCGACTGCCTAGTTCACCGTATGGAGGCATCCCTGGATACTGTGCTTGGGCTCCCCTCGGGGCAATCCCGGAAGTGTATGGGGTGTGGGGTATCCCTTACGGGGGATGATCTGTTCCTTTGTGTACCATGTGCGCAGCAGACTATTACGCGGCAGTCCGGACTCCAGGCGTCTGGTTCAGCGCCGCCGATCTCTTCTCCTACCCCTCCCCGACTGATCCGTGCCCCATGTGACGTTGTCATGGATGGGGAGTCGCAATCTGAGGTGTGTGCCAGATTGGCCAATCTTGAGAAATTATTTTCTAGCACGGTTGCCAGAAAGGCCCCTGCTAAGAGAAAGCACTTGTCTCCAGCCACGCTGGCTGTCGACTGATGATTTTGATTCTCTGGACTGGTCCGATTACTCCCCGTTAGAGGAAGGGGAGTTATTTGAGGACTCGGATTATTCGGACGATCAGCAGTATGTTGGCGCTGATACCGAGCGAGGGCTGGGGGATTCCTTGGATACCCCTAAGGTTCTGGCTCAGATGTTTGAGGTTCTGGCTATTTCTCTTCCTGAGACGGCTCCTCCGCAAAAGGGGGAGTTTTTCGAGGAATCTAGGCTGCGCTTGGAATTTCCTAATCAAAAGCATTTTGATCGCATAATTACTAAGGAATGGGAGAGGCCTACTCGGCTCCCAGGTGTTCCACCGGGTTGGGATAAAAAATATCCTTTTCCGTTGGATGCGGTAAAGCGTTGGTCGTCTCCTCCTGAGGTGGATGCCCCGGTTTTGGGATTATCCAACACCGCTATTTTGAATTCTCCTGAGTGTTCCAGTCTTAGAGATGGTGAGGATAAACGCATTGATCAGATGGCTTGTCATGGTTTTGTTAGTGTCGGGTCGGCCTTGCGGCCTTTTGTGCTTCGGCGCTGTTAGTGGTAGCTACCAGGTCGGTTGTCAGGGACCTGTTGACTGCTTCTGGGCCAGATCCGGCTAGTGACGAGTTCATTGGTCTTAAACGCTGTGAATTGTTTTTGTCATTTGTACTAGCCGCCTTGGATGACACATTGGTGATGTGTGGCAGAACGTCGGCCTTGCTTGTGGCTATTCGACGTTCGGTTTGGTTGCGCCAGTGGGCGGCTGATTTTGTGTCCAAGAAGTCGCTTACAGCTCTTCCCTTTGTGGGGTTGCGGCTCTTTGGAGAGAAATTGGATTCGGTCGCCAAAGGCGGTAAGTTACCTCAACGCAGGAAGCAACGTCGTTCCTTTCGGGGGGCGGCTTCCTTTACTCCTTCCTTTCGTGGGGCCAGAGCTGGCAGAGGATTGGCTTTCTCCTCACCCAGAGGTGATTCCTGGAATAGGGGCAGGGGACGTGCCCATCCAGGATACAGTTGGGGCTCTAAGTCCAAAGCCGCTGCCAAGCCAGCTCAGCAATGAGGGGGTGCCCTCACCCTTGTGGGTGGGGGACGGCTGCGACACTTCTCCCAGGTCTGGGACCAGGAGATCTCGGACAGATGGATCCGGGAAGTGGTGTCTTCCGGTTACAAGCTGGAGTTCGAGATCCGGCCCCCTCCCAGATTCTTCAGGTCTCGTTGGCCTTCGGACCCTCTGGCCGCGCAGGGGCTCCGGGCAGCGGTAAAAAAATTTCTGGATATGGCTGTCATTTGCCCGGTGCCTCCCTCGGACCGGGGCCGGGGCTTTTATTCCAATCTGTTCACGGTACCCAAGAAGGACGGCTCTGTTCGGCCCATCCTGGATCTGAAGGTCCTCAACAGGTTCGTCCGGCCGCGGAAGTTCCGCATGGAAACGCTGCGTTCAGCCATCTACTCTCTTCGTCAGGGGGACTTCATGACATCCATAGACATCAAGGATGCTTACTTGCATGTTCCGATCTTTCCGGCGCACCAGAGATTTCTCAGGTTCGTGGTGGAGGATCGGCATTTTCAGTTTGTGGCCCTTCCTTTCGGTCTTACTTCGGCTCCAAGGGTTTTCACCAAGGTGCTGGCAGGGGTGATGGCTCTCCTCAGAGCCCAGGGTATCCGCATTGTTCCATATCTGGACGATCTTCTCATTATGGCGTCCTCCTTCAGCCGAACGAAATTGGACACCAGGACTGTGGTATCCACTCTGGAGAGATTCGGTTGGGTGATCAACTACCCCAAGTCCTCCCTTTCTCCGTCCAGGGTAGTGTCTTTTCTTGGAATGTCTCTGGATACTTCTCAGGCCAGGGTGTTTCTTCCTCAGTCCAAGGTTCTCTTGATTCAGGAGTTGGCTCGGCTTCTCCTGTCCATCCCTCGTCCGGCCATTAGGCTGAGGATGAGGCTGGTGGGATTGATGGTGGCTTCCTTCGAGGCGGTTCCTTTTGCTCAGTTTCACACAAGGACGCTCCAGCTGCATCTGTTGGCGGCCTGGGACAGGTCTCCACTGTCACTGGATCAGTCTTTCCTGATGACCCCCCGGGTTCGGCGTTCCCTTCAGTGGTGGCTGGATCTGATCACTCTGTTGAGGGGCAGATCCTTTCTGTCTCCTTGTTGGGAGACGGTCACCACGGATGCCAGCCTGTCAGGATGGGGGGGGTTTCTGGAAGGATCGTCAGTTTCAGGGTCTGTGGGGGCCTCAGGAGGCTCACGAGCCCATCAATGTTCTGGAACTGAGAGCTATCAGGTTGGTTCTGTTTCACTTGACTCATCAGTTGCAGGGCTTGCCGGTTCAGGTTCGGTCGGACAATCGGACGGCGGTCGCCTACATCAGGGAGGGACTCGCAGCAGGAGTGCCCTCGGGGAAGTGTCTTTGATTCTGGACTGGGCGGAGAGCCATGTCCCTTGCATTTCGGCAGTTTACATTCCGGGAGTGGAGAACATGGAGGCGGACTCTCTGAGCAGGTTCTCATCTCGCCGGGGGGAATGGTCTCTCAGCCCCAAGGTGATTCGCTCGATTTGCCTCAGGTGGGGGTCTCCGGAGGTGGACCTCTTTGCCTCTCGTCACAATCACAAGCTTCCGGCATTTGTGTCTCTCTCGCGGGATCCACTGGCTCTGGCAGTGGATGCCATGTCTCTGAACTGGAGGGATCTGGGGTTTCTGTACCTGTTCCCTCCGTTTCCCATGGTGGGCAGAGTGGTGCGCAAGCTGGCCCTAGAGGGCGTGTCAGCAATCCTGGTGGCTCCAAGGTGGCCAAGACAGGTTTGGTTCGCAGACGTGGTAAGGTTGGCAGAGGATCAGTTCGCTCTGCCCCTGCTGCCGGATCTGCTCACCCAGGGCCAACTACTTTATCCCAATTTACCAACGCTGGCTTTGACGGCGTGGCTGCTGAAACCTCCATCTTGAAGGAGGAAGGTCTTTCCGATGCTGTGAATCGGACTCTTGTTAGCGCTAGGAAGCGGTCTTCCTCTACCATCTACTATAGGACTTGGAGGTCTTATATTGATTGGTGTGAGGTCAGGGCATTGCCTTGTATGGTGTTTTCTATTCCCAGAATTCTGGAGTTTCTTCAACATGGCCTGGACTTGGGGTTCCAGCTTAGTACTTTGAAGGGGCAGGTTTCTGCCCTGGCGGTTTTCTTTCAAAGGTCTTTTGCTCTTCATCCTTTGTTTAAGACTTTTTTCCAGGGGGTTACGCATGTGTGGCCTAGGAAGCCTTTGCTCCCAGTTTTGGATTTGAATTTGGTTCTTTCTGCTCTTCAGGGTCCTCCTTTTGATCCTTTGCATGATATTACTTTGTCTTCGCTTACGCAGAAGGTGGCATTTTTGGTTGCTATCACTTCTGTTCGGCGCGTCTCGGAGTTGGCGGCTTTGTCCATTCAGGCTCCGTACTTTGAGAGGCATCAGGACAAGGTGGTTTTCCGTTTCAAGCAGGATTTCCTTCCTAAGGTGGTTTCTGCCTTTCATCTTAATCAGGACATTGTTCTGCCCTCCTTGTGTCCTAAGCCCAGCAATGACAAGGAGAGGGTCCTGCATTCCTTGGATGTGGTTTGCTGTGTGAAGTACTATTTGGTAGTTACATCTTCCTTTCGTAAGACGGATGCTTTTTTTGTGGTGCCCTCCGGGCCCAGGAAACGTTTGGCGCCCACCAAGTCTTCTATTAGTAAATGGATTCGTCAGGCCATTGTTGGGGCCTATTCTGCCAAGGGGAAGGTTCCCCCTTTTCGTGTTACTGCTCTTTCTACTCGTGCTGTTGGGGCGTCCTGGGCTTTTCAGCACCAGGCCTCTGTTGAGCAAGTTTGTAAGGCTGCTACTTGGTCTTCTGTTCACACTTTTTCCAAGTTTTATAAGGTTGATGTGCGGGCCTCAGCGGATGCTGTTTTTGACCGCAAAGTTCTGCAAGCTGCAGTGGTTTAAGTTGTGCTTTATTGCCTTGTTTGGATCCCCACCCTTTATGGACACTGCTATTGGATGTCCCACATGTAATGAATGTCGTGAAGCGGGATGTGTGACATACTTAGAATAATACCATTTTGTGAATACTCACCTGTAAAATGGGTATTATAAGTATGTCACACACCCCGCTTCACCCTGCCCTTTTTGTATTCTGGATCCTTTATAGGGTGAACTTTGCATTGTTATGACTTATATTTGGCTCTTCCTGGTCCCTTACCTTACTGCTGTCTTTATACTGGGTGATGAGTGGGAGGTCCCAGGTGTTTATGGACCGGGAGGGGCTCTCTTTTTTCCTTTACATCTCTGCAATATCGCCATCTACAGGTCAGTATAACCCACATGTAATGAATGTCTTGAAGCGGGGTGTGTGACATACTTATAATACCCATTTTACAGGTGAGTATTCACAAAATGGTATTTTCCTGTAACAGGGAGCGTGCCTGCGACAGCCGTTCACAAATGCCTGGCGCGGGCACGCACCCTAATAGAGGAATAGCGGGGATGTGGCCACGGCTCGCTCATGCGCTGTTGGGCCAGGAAGCAAGGTAAGTGAATGGGGCGACCTGGGGGGGGGGGGTTCACACAGCGGGGCATCCTGATTTTGTATGGGAATATTAAAGATTCCTGGGCCGATCACGCTGAGTTTTGGTCCACTTTAAGTAGGAAATAATTAAATAAAGTTTATAAATTATGCATATATGTTTAACATCATTTTTTTATTGATTTAATTTAATTGCCTACTATCTCTTCACAGCTCCATATGGGGAAGCAGGCGGAGGAGCAACAGAAGTATGGAGAGCAGGCGAGTACATATATCCTATAAATCTTTGTTCTGTTCTTAAAGTATTACTGTGTATGCAGTGCTATGCAGCTTGTTTCTGTAAATTCCTTCACTTCTCATCTGCAGGTTGCCTATTTGCAGAGTGCTTTAGACAAGCTCAATGAAGCTATTAAACAGTCTAAGGTAAGGATTGCACTTGAAAGCTCATGCTCCAGAAATGCTGTGCTGGTCAGGAAAACATTAAACATAGCCTTGAGAGTTATACCTTCAAACCTTTTTTCTCTAATCATCCTTCAGCATGACCCACGGAGATAGAGAGGCTTCACCCACTGGGAGGAAACACAAACTGAACAGAGGTTAAAAGCCCACCCTTCCTGTCCACCTCAATACGTTGTGTTTCCTCCCTAAGCAACCACTGGACAGAGTGTTGTTAGATTTCAGCCAATTTTTTATTTTAATTTTTTTTTAGACTCCAGAGTCTCCAGAGACTCCAGAGTTCTGGAGAAGCCCGCTGAGCCCTTGAACATAATCCAGGTGGAGTTCGCCTGAGGTCTTAGGGCACCCAGCGCTAGTTGTGCGATGTCCCCTTCAAATTCCGGCAAACTAAGCTAAATGTTTGGGTGTGCTCAATCTTGTGGGACCCCTGGGGTACTCACCAGAACACTTGGATTAACGATTTCGGGATTCCAGTTGTTTTTTTTAACAAAGTCCTTTTTTAAATTTTGGGGAGGAGTTTCGCGATCGGTGACCCGGTGCTCTGATGTCACTTTAGGTCGTACCTCTGACACATGTTGAGACCCGGAAGTAGATAGGCGGCACTTCTGCCAGAGTGCAGGTTGCTGGGAGAGGACGGAGCCACTATGGCTGTGAGACTAGAGGTAGCAGTAGCAACTTAGCACATCCTGAGGCAGCAGCGGAGGGGGCAGCGGCGCAGCAGTGCAGCAATGTCAGTCCAGGCTCCAGCAGGGAGCGACCATCCCGGGCCAAAGGGGGCAGGTGCACGCAGTCTCCTTCACTCCTCAAGCAAGATTTCTTCAGATAAAGTGGTAATGTAGAAATCTTGTTTTATGGAGCTGTTATTCCAAGTATATGGGTAATACATCCACAAGATGACGCTGGACTGCAGAAAACCGCTTGTGGCTCCTCCCGGCTCTATATAAGTAGGGGACCTCCCACAAATTCCCCAGTTCTTATCTGCAGTCTGGGCTGCGAAGAATTGAAGGTGGCTCTTTATGCTACGCAGGTGAGAGGGGCTATTAGCCTGCGGCCCTGTAGGACTGTTCCCACATGTTCCGAACTCACTGCCTCCCAGCTTAGGCTGCACTGGTTCGGGTGAAGGTAGGCAGCACCGGGGTCTGGTGCTAAGGAGCGCTGCTCCAACCGCAGTCCCTGCTTTAAAGGGTAGGCGGTATAGGCCCGTGGTGAGCCTTGTGGGATGCCCCTCCCGCTATCTGGGGTCCCCTTTACCCTTGTCCCCTGGGATGGGCCCCTTCTCTTAGGTGTTCCCCCGCCTTGATCTGCCTGGGGATATCTCCGGTGGGAGGGGGGGTGGGTGTTATTGTGCGGAGGTAGTCCAGGCAGAGTGTAGAATTGTTTTCATTTCATTGCCTTGCATTGTTCTGCTTATTGCCTGCTTATTGCTTGTACTGCGCTCCGCGGATGGCAGCAACATCGCCTCAGGCGCTGTCGCGGCGTCATTGGCCTGGTCAATCACGTGGGCGCTTTTCGCACTCTGCGGGGGGGGGAGGGCCTTGCGGATGACGTTTTTCGCATCACTTCTCCGCGGCCCGCCCCTCGAGGTATATGACGGATGCCATTTTACCTGTTTGCTGCTTCTACCTACCGCGGTCCGTAAGTGCCCCTGTGGGGCAGTGCTTTTTTATATTTGATTTACTATGGATTGTTTGCTTAAGGGGATGCCTGTTTATGTCTTTCAGGTGGGTCAAAACTTTTTGTGGTCTCTCCCGTTGATTTAGCGCTAATCCTTTATTGGAGGGCTATTGTACTTTATATCTCCCACTTCCCTAGTGGGCTCTTGGGGCATCCCGGGTTGCTATATTTAGCGTTAATATTGGCCTGAGGTGCCACATTAATCACCATATGGAGGCTTCTCAGGATAATGTGCTTGGGGTTCCTTCGGGACAAGCTCGGCTGTGTATTGCGTGTGGGGTAACCCCTGTAAGTGATGACGTCAGGGTTTGTGTACCCTGCGCCCAGCAGGTACTTGCGCTGCAGTCTGGGTTACCTGTGGCTGGGCCTAGTGCTGCGCCCCCTTTGGCTTCGCCTACCCCCCCACGCTTACATCTGACTCCTAGTGAGGTACATACCAGTTGGGAGTCTCAACCTGATTTGGCTGCACGGGTGGCCAGCATTGAAAAGCATATTGCTGAGTCTGCCCCGCGTAAGGCTTCTGCTAAGAAGCGGCATTTATCATAGAAACATAAAAGGTTGACGGCAGAAGGAGACCATATGGTCCATCTAGTCTGCCCTTATGTGTATACTGTATGTACTCTTTATCTTAGGATAGATGTGTGCTTATCCCAGGCATGTTTAAATTCAGTGACTGTTGATATCACCCGCTGTTTCTCTCTTTCCAATGGAGGCAGAGGGAATTTTTGACATTACCGGTTATACTCCCATGGAGGAAGGGGAATTGTTTTCTGATTCAGAATCATCTGAGGAGCAGCCTAAGGTTTATGGTGATACCGGGTCTGGGGCTGACCCATGGTCCTCAGATGACACTGACAGGCTTTTGGCTCATATTTTTGAAGTGCTATGTATTTCCCCTCCTGCCGTGGCTCCGCAGCAGCAGGGTGAGCTTTTTCATACGGCTAGGCAACGCTTGGAGTTTCCTGAACAAACTCACTTTATTAATCTGGTGCTCAAGGAATGGGAGCAAGCTCCCTGGGGTGCCAAAGAGTTGGGATAAGAGATGTCCCTTTCCTGCTGAGGTTATTTAGCGTTGGTCATGTCCTCCCGAGCTGGATGCACCTGTTCTGGGGTTATCCAATACTTCTGTCATGCATTCCCCTGACACTACTACTCTGAAGGATGGTGAGGACCAGCACATGGACCAGCTGGCTTGCCATGCTTTTGTCTGTGTGGGGACTGCACTGCGCCCGATTTGTGCCTCTGCCATTACAGCTGTTGCTATCAAAGGCCTGCTCAAGAGTCTCTTAGATGGGGCCTCTGATGACGTGGGAGAAGTGTACTGTTCTCTCCTGCTTTGCTATGAATTTGTTGCATATGTTCTGTCTGCTATGGATGATACCATTAGAATGTGTGGGAGGACATCTGCTCTGCTGGTGGCTATACGCCACTCAGTCTGGCTACGTCAGTGGGTAGCTGATAATGCTGCTAAGAAGTCTCTCACTGGTTTTCCCTTTAAGGGGTTGCGCCTCTTTGGTGAACGCTTGGACTTGTTTGCTAAGGGCGGCAGGTTACCTCAACGTAGGAGGCAGTCCCAGTCCTTTCGGGGTACAGGTGTCTTTCCCCCTTCCTTCCGTGGTTCCAGAATTGGTCGAGGAGCCTCCTTTGCTGGGGCCCGCAGAGACTATTTGGGAAGGGGCAGGGGACGTGGCCGCCCCGGCCCCGCCTGGGGTCCCAAGCCTAAATCCTCCCCCAAGCCCCCTCAGGCCTGAAGGGGCGCCCTCACCCATCCGGGTGGGGGGATGACTTTGGCTCTTTGCTCACGTCTGGAGGCTTCACGTCTCAGACCGGTGGATTCAGGAGGTAGTGTCCTCCGGTTACAAGATAGTTTGCAGCCTGGCCGCCCCCAAGATTTATCAAATCCCGGATGGCTCTAAACCCCCTGTCAGCCCAGGGTCTGTGTCTTGCTGTTCAAAATCTTTTGGAGTTGGGGGTCATCTGCCCGGTGCCTTTCAGGGAAAGGGGCAGAGGCTTCTATTCCATTCTTTTCACTGTCTCCAAAAAGGATGGATTTAAAGCGCCTCAACAAATTTGTCAGATTCAGGCATTTTCGCATGAAAACCCTGCGCTCTGCAGTCAATTCACTGCACCAGGGCGACTTCATGACTTCTGTAGACATCAAGGATGCTTACCTTCATGTACCAATTTTTCCAGGTCATCAAAAATTTCTCAGGTTCGCTCTGGGAGATCTGCACTATCAGTTTGTAGCCTTGCCTTTCGGTCTCACCTCGGCTCCCAGGGTTTTCACCAAGGTACTGGCGGGAGTAATGGCTCTACTGAGATCTCAGGGCATTCGCATCCTTCCTTACTTGGACGACATTCTCATCACTTCTCAGTCCTTCCAGCAGGCAGAGCTGGATACCCAGAGGGTGGTGTCCACACTGGAGTCTTTCGGCTGGGTGATGAACCACCCCAAGTCTTCCCTGTCCCCGTCCTTGGTGAGGTCCTTTCTGGGCATGACTCTGGATACGTCTCAGGTCAAGATCCTTCTCCCTCAGCAGAAGGTGGAGTGTCTTCAAGCTCAGGCCCAGCTTCTTCTGTCTTGCCCTCATCCCTCCATCCGGCAGGGGATGCAGCTGGTGGGCCTGATGGTGTCTTGCTTCGAGGCGGTTCCATACGCTCAGTTTCATATGAGACCTCTTCAACTTCACCTCTTGTCAGTATGGGATCGGGACCCTGTGTCCCTGGATCAGGTATTTGTTCTGTCCCCTCTGGCCAGGCGGTCTCTCTCGTGGTGGCTGGACTCAAGGAACCTGTTGGTGGGCAGATCCTTTCTGACCCCTTGCTGGGAGACAGTCACCACGGATGCCAGTCTGGCCGGTTGGGGGGGGCTTCTGGAAGTCCCCTGCAATTCCAGGGTCAGTGGGGTCCTCAGGAGGCCCACACTCCTAAACTCAGGGCGATAAGGTTGGTTCTCGCTCAGTTGACTCCACACCTTCGGGGTCGGGCTGTTCAGGTGCGCTCGGACAACCAGACAGCGGTTGCCTACATCAATCATCAGGGAGGGACCCGGAGCAAGAGGGCCCTCAAGTAAGTGTCCCTGATTCTGTCCTGGGCGGAGGAGAATGTCCCCTGTCTCTCAGCTGTGTACATCCCGGGGGTGGAGAATCTGGAGGCAGATTCCCTCAGCAGGGGGATGTCTCGTCTGGGGGAGTGGTCTCTCAGCAGCAGGGTTTTTCACTCCCTGTGCCACCGTTGGGGTTGGCCGGATGTGGATCTGTTTGCGTCCCGTCACAATCACAAGCTTCCAGTCTTTGTCTCTCTGTCACAGGACCCTCTGGCCTTCGCCATAGATGCGCTAGCAATGCCTTGGATGGAGTTTTGGCACCTCTATGTGTTCCCTCCATTTCCTCTGCTGGGCAGGGTGCTGCGCAAGATAGCCCAGGAGGGGGTACCAGCCATTCTGGTGGCCCCCTGTTGGCCAAGTAGGGTGTGGTTCGCAGACGTCGTGCAGTTGGCAGTAGATCGGTATGCCCTGCCCAAGGATCCAGATCTGCTCACTCAGGGACAACTGTGCCATCCCAATTTACAAACGCTGGCTTTAACGGCTTGGCTGCTGAAACCTCCATCTTGATGGAAAAGGGTTTGCCTGCCTCTGTTGTTGATACCATAATTAGGGCTAGGAAGAAGTCCTTGTCCTTTATCTACTACAGGATCTGGCATGCTTACGTTGCCTGGTGTGAATCTAGGTCGCTTCCCTTTCGGGTGTTTTCTATCCCCAGGATTCTGGAATTCCTGCAACATGGTTTGGATCTGGGTCTTCAACTTAGTACCCTCAAAGGTCATGTTTCAGCCTTGGCTATTTTCTTCCAAAGATCTTTTGCCAACCATCGTCTGGTTAAGAACTTTTTTTCAGGGAGTTACTCACGTGCGCCCGCCACGTAAGCCTATGTTACCAGTCTGGGATTTGAACTTGGTCTTATCTGCCCTGCAGGGGTCTCCTTTTGAGCCCTTGCGTGCGGCCCCTTTATCAATTTTGATGCTTAAGGTAGCCTTTTTTGGTGGCTATCACTTCTGTTAGGCATGTTTCTGAGTTGGCGGCGCTTTCCATCAAGCCGCCTTACTTTGAGAGACACCAGGACAAGGTGGTGTCTCATTTTAAGCCAGATTTTCTGCCTAAGGTTGTGTCTGCCTTTCATCTCAATCAGGACATTGTGTTGCCTTCTCTGTGCCCTAATCCTAGTAACCCTAAGGAGAGGGTCTTACATTCCCTGGATGTAGTCAGGAACTAGAGGTTCTATTTGGTGGCTACTGAATCCTTCAGGAAGACTGCAAGTGGATCCGTAAGGCTGTGATACAAGCCTATTCTGCTAAGGGGAAGGAACCTCCCTTCCGCCTTACTGCTCATTCTACTCGTGCTATTGGTGCCTCTTGGGCTTTTCAGCACCAGGCTTCTGTTGAACAAGTTTGCAAGGCCGCTACTTGGTCTTCTGTTCATACTTTTTCCAAGTTTTACAAAGTTTTACAAAGTTGATGTTAGGGCCTCAGCTGACGCTGCTTTTGGCCGCAAAGTTCTGCAAGCGGAAGTGGTTTAATCTGCCCGCTGTTGTTTTTTGGGGGATCCCACCCTACCTTACGGACACTGCTATTGGATGTCCCATGTGTAAGGAATCTTCTGGAGCAGGACGTGCTGTATACTTGTAATAATACAATTCTGTTATTACTCGCCTGTAGAATTGGTATTATAAGTATACAGCACGTCCTGCTCCACCCCACCCTTGTTATCATTATTCTTGGTTACCTCTGTATGGTGATTGTTCATATGTTCATTTGAATTATGGTTATAGTTCTCCCGGCTTCTTGTTAACTGCTTGTCAATACTGGGGAATTTGTGGGAGGTCCCCTACCTATATAGGGCCGGTAGGAGCCACAAGCTGTTTTCTGCAGTCCAGCGCCATCTTGTGGATGTATTACCCATGTGTAAGGAATCTTCTGGAGTAGGACGTGCTGTATACTCATAATACCAATTCTACAAGTGAGTAATCACAGAATTGTATTTTTATGAGCCTCCTAAAGTAAAGATCAAGGCATCCAAAACATCAAAGCACTGTGAAACCTGCAGTATTGTTCCTCCGGATACTTGGTGGGGGCCTCTGTGTCAGGACTGTATGCAGGCCAAGAAGGATGCGGACACAGCAGCCCTGTTCAGGGGGATCCTTGCAATGAGAATAGAAATTGCCTCAGTGTGGGATGGCCAGAAAACCGAATCTCAGCCTGAGTTACCGCACCTGCCCCTCAGTCAGTGACCAAAGGTCATGTAGAAAAGCCTGTAGTGTCACTTACAGCAGTTACCCCCAGTTCTTTCAGTTCAGGTTCATTTCAGATTGAAGTGGGATCTGAAATGAGAGAAGAAAGCGAAGATGATCCCGCCTCGCAGGATTCCTTAGATGAGGAGGTCCAGAGTAATTAGATGATATTTACGAAACCTGGGGAATTCAGTATGATGATAAACCACTGTTGGCACAGGATAAAATGTACAGAAAACGTCTAAAGTTTTTTCCCATTCATTCCGCAATCAAAGCAGGTATTAAGTCTAAATAGGAAAACCAAGAAAGAACATTTTTATGCCTAACTCATTAAAAATAAAAATTCCTGTTCACTGAACCATGAAGCAAGTGTCCAAGATTGGATACTCCACTGGGTCAGATGTCCAGGGCAACGGATTTAAGTTTTGATGACATGGCATTACGTGATCCCATGGATCGCAGAATTGAAAACATCCTAAAATGTGCTTGGGATGCTATCTCGTTTACATTTAGGCCCACTTTAGCATCTGATGGTATTCTCAGGAGCATGTAAGTGTGGATCATTAATCTTAAGGGTTACATGGAGTGTGATACTCTAAAGTAGTCTACCAACTCTTCTCAGAGCCGTTTCCTATCTAACTAGTGCTTCAGAGGAAGCCATCAGAGCCACAGCAAAAGCCTCAGCCTTAGTTTCTTGTGCTAGGAGAGCACTTTGGCTAAAAACTTGGTCAGGAAACCATGTCTCCAAGGCCACGCTTTGTGGGATTCCTGTACAGGGTAATCTCCTATTTGGAGAAGAGCTAGATGTCATCCTGTCTAGATCAAATGAAGCGGGGAAAAAGTTCCCCATTAAGAGAAGGAGATTTAACAATCATACCAGTAATAGAGGGCAACGGTGCGCTTAACGCAGCTTGGACAGAACGAGAGGAAGCATTGGACTCAGACTAGGCCTCAAAAAAGGGTTACTTAGCTCTGAAAACCCCAGAGGGGTCTAAGCAGCAGTCCTGACAATGAACACCCGGTGGGGGGCATGTTCTTTTCCCTTCTCCCGCTCCTCCTTTCTGATAATACCATTTTGTGAATACTCACCTTGTAAAATGGGTATTATAAGTATGTCACACACCCCGCTTCAAGAATCCATAACATGTGGGTAATATCGTCCTAAAGAGGCGTTCCTGCAGAGATGATAGCAAAAGAAAGCCCCTCCCTGATCCATAAATACCTGGGACCTCCCACTCACTACCCAGTATACAGAAGCAGTAAGGTAAGGGACCAGGAAGAGGCAAATATAAACACAACCACGCAAAGTTCGCAATAAAGAGGATCCTAAATACAAAAGGGCGGGTTGAAGCGGGGTGTGTGACATACTTATAATACCCATTTTACAAGGTGAGTATTCACAAAATGGTATTATTCTTAGTATGTCACACACCCCGCTTCAAGAATCCATAACATGTGGGACATCCAACAGCAGTGTCCATAACAAGGGCGGGGATCCAAAACTAGGCAACAATGCACAACCCTAAACCACAACAGCTTGCAAAACTTTGCGGCCAAAAACAGCATCCGCTGAAGCCCGAACATCAACCTTGTAAAACTTGGAAAAGGTGTGAACAGAAGACCAGGTAGCGGCCTTACAAACTTGCTCAACAGAAGCCTGGTGCTGAAAAGCCCAGGACGCACCAACTGCACGAGTAGAATGAGCAGTAACACGAAAAGGGGACTCCTCCCCTTGGCAGAATAGGCCCCAATGATGGCCTGACGAATCCATTTACTAATGGAAGATTTGGCAGGAGCCAAACCTTTCCTAGGCCCGCAGGGCACCACAAAGAAAGCATCAGTCTTACGAAAGGAAGGCGTAACCGCCATATAATATTCCACTACACGAACTACATCCAAGGAATGCAAAGCCCTTTCCCTATCGTCACTGGGATTTGGGCATAGAGAAGGCAAAACAATGTCCTGATTCAAATGAAACTCCGAGACCACTTTAGGAAGAAAATCCTGCTTGAAACGAAAGACAACCTTGTCCTGATGTTTCTCGAAGTACGGAGCTTTAATGAATAAAGCTGCCAACTCAGAAACACGCCTAACCGAAGTGATCGCCACCAAAAAGGCCACCTTTTGCGTAAGAGAAGACAAATCTACCTCATTCAAGGGCTCAAACGGAGGGCCCTGGAGAGCAGAAAGAACCAGGTTCAAATCCCAAACTGGAACAAAAGGCTTCCTAGGAGGCCGAACATGCGTAACACCCTGGAAAAAGGTCTTGACTAAGGGATGAAGTGCAAAGGACCTTTGGAAGAACACCGCCAGGGCAGAAACCTGCCCTTTCAATGTACTAAGCTGGAGCCCCAGATCTAGACCATGTTGAAGAAACTCCAAAATTCTAGGTATGGAGAACTCTCGACAAGAGAAAGACCTACTTTCACACCAATCAATATAGGCCCTCCAAGTCCTGTAGTAAATAGAAGAGGAAGAGCGCTTTCTGGCACAGATAAGAGTCTGAATCACCGCGTCAGAAAGACCTTCTTCCTTCAAGATGGCGGTTTCAGCAGCCATGCCGTCAAAGCCAGCGATGGTAAATTGGGATAGCGTAGCCGACCCTGGGTGAGCAGGTCCGGCAGCAAAGGCAGGGCAAACTGATCCTCTGCCAGTCTTACAAGGTCTGCGAACCAAACTCGCCTTGGCCACCTTGGGGCCACCAGAATTGCCGACGCGCCGTCCAAGGCCAGTTTGCGCACCACTCTGGCTAGCATTGGGAACGGAGGAAACAGGTAAAGGAACCCCAGATCCCTCCAGTTCAGAGACATGGCATCCACTGCCAGAGCCAGAGGATCCTGCGAGAGAGACACAAAGACTGGGAGCTTGTGATTGTGACGAGAAGCAAAGAGGTCCACCGCTGGGACCCCCCACCTGAGACATATTGAACGAAACACCTTGGGACTGAGAGACCACTCCCCCTGACGAGAGGAGGCCCTGCTCAGCAAGTCCGCTTCCGTGTTCTCCACCCCCGGAATGTAGACTGCTGAGATACACGGGACGTGGGTCTCTGCCCAGTCCAGAATCAAAGACACTTCCCTGAGGGCACTCCTGCTGCGAGTCCCTCCTTGGTGATTGATGTAAGCCACCGCCGTCCTGTTGTCCGACCGGACCTGAACTGGCAGGCCTCTCAACTGATGAGTCAAGTGAAACAGAACCAGCCTGATGGCTCTCAACTCCAGAACATTGATGGGTTTGTGAGCCTCCTGCGGGCCCCACAGACCCTGAAACTGGAGGTCCTTCCAAACACCCCCCCAACCTGACAGACTGGCATCCGTGGTGACTGTTTCCCAACACGGAGCCAGAAAAGATCTGCCCTTCAACAGATTGACCGACCCCAGCCACCACTGCAGGGATCGACGAACTCGGGGAGTCATCAGGAAGGACTGATCCAACGAAAGAGGAGACTTGTCCCAAGCCTTCAACAGATGAAGCTGAAGCGTCCTTGTGTGAAACTGCGCAAAGGGGACTGCCTCGAATGAGGCCACCATTAGCCCCACCAGCCTCATCCCTAGCCGGATGGTCGGATGAAGGGTTGACAAGAGAAGCCGAACTAACTCCTGAATCAAAAGAATCTTGGCCTGGGGCAGAAAAACCCTGGCCTGTGAAGTGTCCAGAGACATTCCCAGAAATGTCAGAATTCTGGACGGAGATAGAGAAGACTTGGGGTGATTGATCACCCAACCGAACCTCTCCAGAGTAGACACCACCGCTCTGGTGTCCAACTCCGCTTGGTTGAAGGAAGAGGCCATGATCAGTAGATCGTCCAAATAGGGCACAATGCGGATACCTTGAACCCTTAGCAGAGCCATCACTCCCGCTAGCACCTTGGTGAACACCCGAGGGGCTGAGGTGAGACCGAAAGGAAGTGCCACAAACTGAAAGTGCCGATCCTCCACCACGAACCTGAGAAACCTCTGGTGAGCTGGAAAAACCGGAACGTGTAAATAAGCATCCTTGATGTCTATGGACGTCAGAAAATCTCCCTGACGAAGAGAATGAATGGCCGAACGCAGCGTTTCCATGCGGAATTTCCTCGGCCGGATGAACCTGTTGAGGAACTTCAGATCCAAGATGGGTCGGACCAGCCCGTCCTTCTTGGGTACTGTGAACAGATTGGAATAAAAGCCCCTGCCCCGATCTGAAGGGGGCACTGGGCAAATGACAGCCATGTCCAGAAGATTCACCACTGCCAACAGGAGCCCCTGCGCTGCCAGAGGCTCCGGCGGCATCCGAGACCTGACAAACCTGGAAGGGGGGCGGAGCTCGAACTCCAGCTTGTAACCGGAAGACACCACTTCCCGGATCCATCTGTCCGAGACCTCTTGATCCCAGATCTGAGAGAAGTGCTGCAGCCGTCCCCCCACCCGCATGGGTGAGGGCGCCCCCTCATTGCTGAGCCGGCTTAGCCGCCGGTTTGGGCTTAGAGCCCCAACTGTATCCAGCACGGGCACGACCTCTACCCCTGCTTCCAGAATCTCCTCTGGAAGAGGGAAATGCAGAACCCCTGCCAGATCTGGCTCCCCGAAAGGAGGGGTTAAAGGCAGGCGCCCCCCCGAAAGGAGCGGCGTTGTTTCTTACGTTGAGGTAACCTACCACCCTTGGTGACAGAGTCCAATGTCTCTCCAAAGAGCCGTAGACCCACAAAGGGTAAAGCCGTCAGTGACTTTTTGGACATGAAATCGGCCGCCCACTGGCGCAGCCACACCGACCGCCGGATAGCCACAAGCAGAGCCGAAGTCCTACCACACATCATCAAGGTGTCATCTAAGGCAGTCAACACAAAGGATAAAAACAACTCACATCGTTTAAGGCTAAGGAACTCGTTACTACCAGGACGAAGCCCAGAAGAAGACAACAGGTCCCTGACCACAGACCTGGCAGCCAAAACCATTAGTTCCGAAGCACACACAGGCCGGATGGCCGACCCAATACTGGTAAAGCCATGACAAGCCATCTGATCAATACGTTTATCCTCTCCATCTTTGAGAATGGAGCAATCAGGTCTGTTTAAAACCGAGGAGTTGGATAACCCCAAAACCGGAGCATCTACCTCGGGGGGAGACGCCCAGCGCTTGACCGCCTCAGGAGGAAAGGGATATTTCCTATCCCACCCCTGAGGGATGCCAGGGAGCCGAGCCGGCCTATCCCATTCCTTGTCAATGATTCTATCAAAATGCCGCTGCGTAGGAAACTCCAGGCGCGGCCTGGATTCCTCAAACAATTCACCCTTCTGGTGTGACACCTCCTCTGGAGGGGAAATGTTCAGAACTTCCAGCATCAGAGACAGAGCTTGAGGAGAGTCCAAGGATCTCCCTAAGTCAGAAAGCTCGGCATCAGCGCCAGCAGACTGCTCATCGTCCGAAAATTCTGAACCCTCATCAACCTCCCCGTCCTCTAGCTGGGGATAATCGGACCAATCCAGATTATCTCTGTCATCAAGATCATCCACCGGCGGAGCCGGCGACAAATGCTTTCTCTTGGACGGAGCCTTACGGGCGACCGAGCTAGAGAGCATTTTTTCAAGGCTAGCCAATCTGGCGCACATTTCAGATTGCAGGTCCCTGCCCATGACAACGTCACACGGGGCACGAGTCAAGGCGGGAGGGGGAGTTGAGGCGACCGGCTGTGCTGACCCCGATGCTTGGGGTTCGGACTGCCGCGTAATAGTTTGCTGTGCACATGGTATACAGAGTAACACATCATCCCCAACGATGGAAACCCCACACAACATACACTTTTTGGGATGCCCCGAAGGGGTCCCAGTATCAGGGGATGCCTCCATAAGGTGAACTTTGAATAGTCGCTAAGACCCAGGGAATTACGCCAATTAGACAACCCGGGATGCCCCTTTAATGTCCCGAGTGGGAGGATTTGTGAACAAATAAAATGAACCCAGGGATGAGGACCAGGAAAGAACCTCTAATACTATAGAAGATCAGAATTACAAGCCTCTGTTCTGAAAGAAGAAGAAAGAAAGAACCATGAGAAAAAGTAGCAACAAGAAGCAGAGTAAAAAAGAGAAAGGCCACAGGCCACTCACAGCACCGCCGGGACGTCACACTGCCACCCGATCGTGAGGAGAAATCATTTCTGACAGAAAGAAGAGGAGGAGGAGGGGGCGTGGCCAGCGCGGGACGCGCGCGTTGTTAAGGTCACGCCCCCCCCCTCCTATGCCTAGCAACAGTCACAGACAAGCCGCAACTCAGCGGCGCTGGGAAGGTAGTGGGCGGGCCGCGATTGCGCGCCGCAAGTCCGGCCCCGCCCCCATAAGAATCGTGAGGGGAAAAAAAAAAAAAAATCCCCTCATGAAAAGAGCGCCAAACCGGCCGGCGCCGCAGCTAATGTACAGCTGCGGTGCTTGGTCAGTGTAAACTTAAGCAATAAAAGAAGGCCGGGAGGAACGGACCTCGGCCCTGCGCCGAAGGGCCGGCCCCGCCCCCTCCTATACCTCACAAGAGAGATCCTGAGGTAAAATACCTCCATTTTGAGCAGGGGACCGCAGCACAGCACGGAGGCCCATAATATAGACGGCCGCGGTGCAGATAAAATTAAAGAAACACACACATAACAAAAAGTTAAAAGACAGTGCAGGAGTAAGTGAAATAAAAAGGAGAACCCACTCCCCCCATCTCCATAGTGGAACAAAGGGGATCCTGGGAGGGCCATTCCCATATTAAGGCTAAGGGACAGGGCATCCCAAACCGGGGTCACCAACCCGGTAAAGCCGCCTACCCTCTCTTATAGGGTCTCACGGCGGAGCGTTGCTCCTAAGCACCAGAGGTGCCAATATACCCTCGCCTGAACCTGCAGCCACGGCTGGGAGGCATATATATTAAGGGGAAAAAGAGGTCCAAACGGAAAAAATACATAACGGGCCGGGAAACATCCCTGCTACCTTAAATCCCCCTGTGCAAGGAGGGGCCATCATCTTCTGACTTGCTCGCCGTCTGCAGAGATGGAAAACTGGGTAGTGAGTGGGAGGTCCCAGGTATTTATGGATCGGGGAGGGGCTTTCTTTTGCTATCATCTCTGCAGGAACGCCTCTTTAGGACGATATTACCCACATGTTATGGTTTCTTGAAGCGGGGTGTGTGACATACTAAGAATAACAAAGCTACCAAAGGATGGCAGGAAGAGGGAAGCCTTCTCTCTAGTACTTCTACAGTAAAACATAATAGAAGCAGTACCTCCACCCTCTCAGAGAAAGGGATTCTACTCTCACATTATTTTGGTCCAGAAGCCATTAGGAAAATATCAAATGATTTTGAACCTCAAAAGATTGAACAAGTCTTTTGATTCAAGAAGTTTAGGATGGAGTCAGTTTATTCCGTAAGGAATATTCTGATTGAGAATGGCCTGATGGTAAACCTAGATTTACAGGATTCATATTTGCATATACCAATTCTGAACTCACACCGTATCTGAGATTTGCGGTTCAGACGGACCAAGGAACTCTTCATTACCGGTACAGGGCACTGCCATTCGGCTTATCCTCGGCTCCACAGATCTTTACAAAGATCTTAGTGGAGCCAAAGGCATACCTCAGACTACAGGGAATCCTAGTGATCCCTTATTTGGACGATCTCCTCCTTCTGAACAAGTCAGGGGAATTGCTCCTAATGCATCTAGACAAAACGCTGTCTTAAACCGGACCTTCACCATGATTTAATGAAAAGCCCAAACTCTTAAAAAACGGTTCCCCAGCATATAAAATTAATATATTTTACGTTTTTAGTCACTAACTTATTATTGTTTCCCCCACTGGGCTGAAACTCTGTTCAGGACTTTAGGATATGGGCGCCGCCATCTTGACTCAGAAGCATCACACTTACTGAGGAGAGGAGAGTGGGATAAGGTACAGGGGGGTGGGTTATAGCTGTGCTTTGCTCAGACAGAGCAGAGCTGGAGTCAGGTAACGGTCAGCAATCCCAGAATGCAGAGCAGCACAGTCAGAAGGCACTTCCTGTTTGCAGGCTGCCTGATAAGATGGCAGCTTCCATAAGCCGCCATTTTGGATGTTTAAAGGCTCATAACATGCAGTAGATACAGGTAGGATGATTTTTAATGTGAGCAATCTGTATGTACAGGGTGTGGGAAACATATAAGATAGGTTCTTATTCAGAGTGAAGGTCCGCTTTAACTGAGAAACCTGGTGTGGGTGGTCAATCTGGAAAGGTCTACCCTGACACCCTGGGGTACAATATAGACAGCATTCACCAAAAGATTTTCCTTCCACAGGAAAAGGTAGACAGAATCCCAGAGACTCTTCTCTGTCCCTCAGGTTTCCATACGAGAAATCATGAAAATACTGACCTCGGCGGTTCCCGCTGTGCCATGGGCACACTTTCACATGAGAACACTGCAGAAGTTTCTTCTAGGCCAGTGGCACAAGCAGCAGGACTCACTGGATCGAATAGTACAATTACAAGCGAGTGTTCTAGAGCAGTGGTCCCCAACCCTGTCCTCAAGGCCCACCAACAGGCCAGGTTCTGCAGATCTCCACAAAGATGCACAGGTGGAGTAATTAGTGCAGCTGCAGAGCAATAGAGCTGGCTATTTGGAGATCCAAAAAACATGACATGTTGGTGGGCCTTGAGGACAGGGTTGGGGACCACTGTTCTAGAGGACCTGAGATGGTGGACAGATCCAGGGTTACTAAAAAAAAAAGGAAGAGATTGGCGACAATGCAACACAGCAGTTATCACGACAGATGCCAGCAGCTGGGGTTGAAGAGCCCACTTGGAAAGCTTACAGGTTCAGAGAAAGTGGCCAGAGTGGTGTCTGAGCCAAGAGGGTTTTCTTCCGATTGTGAGTGCTTTGGGTTGCTTGCAGATAGACCTGTTTGCCAATGCCAGCAATGCAACGTTCAGGACATTTTATTCACTGACAAGGGGAGAGGGTGCCTTAGCGGTGGATGCTCTAGCCCATCCTTAGAAGTTTCACCTAGCCTATGCCTTCCCTCTATTAACAATCCTGCCAGAGGTGATCCGGAAGATAGCACAAGAAGAAATCGTTATCTTCATAGCTCTATTGTGGCCAAAGAGACCTTGGTTCTCGGAACTGGGCAGAATGGTGAAAAGGGGCCCCTGGTGGCTTCCAGAGATTCCGAATAGCCTTCATCAGGGCCTCATTCTTCATCCGAATCCATCAAGACTTCAACTGACAGCATGGATCTTGAAGAGACCATCTTAAGAAGTAAAGGCTGCTACAGTGATTGAAACTTTTCTGGCCAGTCGAAAATTGACCACTTAACGGATCTCTTCAAAGGTATGGAAATGTTTTTCTTCTTTTTTTGAAATTAACAAGTTGAAGAGAAGGGATATAGCCACGATCCTCGAATTCCTGCATGAAGGGTTCGAAAAAGGGCTAGCAGTAAGTACCTTAATGACACAAATCTATTATACGCAAAAGACCAGTGCCCTTTAAAGGTTTCCCCACATGGGACTTGTCCATTTTGCTAACGGGTTTAATGGGACCTCCTTTTGAACCCTTAGAAGAAGTTCCAGAAAAGGAGGTGCCTCTGAAAGTTTGTTTCCTGCTAGCCATTACATCTTCCAGACGAGTGAATGAACTACAGGTCTTAACAATGAAGGAGCCCTACTGTTCCGTACTCCCAAATAAAGTCATACTTTGTCAAAAATAAGGAATTAGGTCTAACATAGTGACTTCCTCTAATAAGTCTCAGGAAATAGTACTCCGACATTGCCAGCTGGAGCAGGCAAGGAAGAGGATCTTTCACTGCTAGATATTAGAAGAGCCCTGATTATTTATCTGGAAAGATCCAGAGAATGGCATATTGCAGAACAACTTTTAGTAACTTTCAGCGGAATAAACCGATGCTTAGCTGTCCCAAAATCCACTATTGCCAGATGGATTAAACAGACTATTGCACAAGCATATTCATCCAGGGAAATCCTTCCCCAGACGTTTCTGCTTATTCAACGAGAGCCTCTGTTCAGTTTGTGTTTCCTCCCAGTGGGTGGAGCCTCTCTCTCTCTCTCTCTCTCTCTCTCCGTGGGTTAATGCTGAAGGATTCTTAGAAAAGCCGTTGCCAGTAAGTCTAAGGGGGATTTTTTATTTCCAACGTCCTATGTCATGGGTTTCAAACACTGGCCTGCTATTCCTATGCTGTTATCTATGAGTGACAGGGCTGGGGCGGTCACGAGCATTACCTTTAAACCAGTTGCACAGCCGCACACTTGCTTCCCAGCGCCTCTTAGTCCCTGAGAGGCTAGTTAAGCCCGTCTGGTGGGCAGATTGGACTGCCAGGTTGCAGCCTGGCGGCCGGCGAGATTCCGGGACAAGGCTTTGATGTCCTCACCCCTATGATGATGTAGTAGGAAAGTACCCACACCCACCCTAGTGGTTGGCAATTGCAACTGCCAACCAAGCTGAGCTGGCTGCTGTCTCCCTCTATGCAGGATGACGTCAATCTGGCTCAGCCTGCCAATGACTGTGAAAAATTGACTGTGTGCAGTAAAGGAGGGCCCTAGCCCACTCCATCATGGAAAGTGGTATGCTGCATTAATGCAAACCTATAACCAGGACCGTTCCGGCATAGGGAGCGCTGGCAGACGCATCCCCGGCTCCCCTCGGAGTGTGCGCTTCTGCATGCCCTGCCTATCCAAATGGCTGGGGACAGGAGCATGTACAGCTGCAGGAATATCATGGATGTGGTGACGGACCAGGAAGGTAAGGCAGCTTGCGGCCGATCTTGGACAGTGGGGCATGCTGTATTGGCATGCCCCAGAGGCACCTAGTTGGCCTGCCCTAGAGTCTTTTAAACTCCCCCAGGGCTGGCATTGGTGGGGATAGTCTGCCTAAAGTGGACCAAAAGCTTCCTTGGAATCTATAAGACTCCAGGGCCACCTGATCCTCATTACCCGGGACATCCCAAATCGCTGTTTGAAACTCCCCAAAACGGAGGTAAAAATACCATTTTGTGAATACTCACCTGTAAAATGGGTATTATAAGTATGTCACACACCCCACTTCAGACTTAATAATTACACTAGGGTTAACGCACCTCTAGGTGGCAGCATTGCAGAGGACTTCTCCAAAAAACTTCAACAGGCCCCTCCCGGTCTATACATACCTGGTACCTCCCAAGAACCTCCCAGTGTTAGAACAGCAGTAAGACAAGGTACCAGAACCAAACAATGTAACCCTCAACGTAAAGAACCAAACTTCACCAAATAGAGAGCCAGGATACCAAAAAGGGCGGGTGAAGTGGGGTGTGTGACATACTTATAATACCCATTTTACAGGTGAGTATTCACAAAATGGTATTATTCTAAGTATGTCACACACCCCACTTCAGACTTAATAATTACACTAGGGACATCCAACAGCAGTGTCCAGAAAAGGGTGGGTATCCGAACAGGCAATAACGCAGAAAAAATTCAAACCACTGCAGCCTGCAAAACCTTGCGGCCAAAAACAGCATCCGCTGAAGCCCGCACATCAACCTTATAGAACTTAGAAAAAGTATGAACAGAAGACCAAGTTGCAGCCTTACACACTTGTTCAACAGAAGCCTGGTGCTGAAAAGCCCAGGACGCACCAACCGCCCGAGTAGAATGAGCAGTAACACGGAAAGGAGGATCCTTCCCCTTGGCCGAATAAGCACCAATAATGGCCTGACGAATCCATTTACTAATGGAAGATTTGGCCGGAGCCAACCCCTTCCCAGGCCCACATGGCACAACGAAAAAGGCATCAGTCTTACGAAAAGAAGACGTCGCCCGAAGATAGAACCTGACACAACGAACCACATCCAAGCAGTGCAAAGCACGCTCCTTGACATTCTTAGGCTTAGGACACAAAGAAGGAAGAACAATGTCCTGGTTAAGATGAAAAGCAGAAACCACTTTAGGGAGAAAATCTGACTTGTAACGAAAAACCACTTTGTCCTGATGATCCTCAAAATAAGGAGCCTGAATAGACAAAGCAGCCAGCTCTGAAACACGCCTAACCGAAGTAATGGCCACCAGAAAGGCAACCTTCTGAGTAAGAATGGACAAAGCAACATCCCGCAAGGGCTCAAAAGGAGGAGCCATAAGAGCAGAAAGAACCAAATTCAAGTCCCAAACTGGGAGCAAAGGCTTCCTAGGAGGCCGCACATGCGAGACCCCCTGGAAAAAAGTCTTGACCAAGGAATGACTAGCAAAAGATTTCTGGAAAAAAATTGACAAAGCAGAAACCTGCCCCTTCAAGGTACTCAACTGAAGGCCAGAGTCCAGACCCGTCTGAAGGAACTCCAAAATCCTAGACACAGAAAAGACCCGGCAGGGCAAAGACCTAGCCTCACACCAATCAATATAAGCTCTCCAATACCTGTAATATATGGAAGAAGAAGATCTCTTCCTAGCACCAATAAGAGTCTGAATGACCGCATCCGAAAGACCCTCCTCCTTTAAGATGGAGGTTTCAGCAGCCAAGCCGTCAAAGCCAGCGTTTGTAAACTGGGGTAACAGAGATGACCCTGAGTGAGAAGATCTGGCCGAGAGGCAGATCGAACCGATCCACGGCCAGACGGACGATGTCCGCGAACCACACCCACCTTGGCCACCTTGGAGCCACGAGAATGGCGGGAGCTCCTTCCAGAACCAACTTTCGCAGAACCCTGCCTAGCATGGGAATCGGAGGAAACAGATAAAGAAACCCCAGGTCCCTCCAGCTCAGGGACATGGCATCCACCGCCAGAGCCAGAGGGTCCCGGGACAGGGACACAAAGGACGGAAGCTTGTGATTGTGACGAGAGGCAAACAGATCCACCTCCGGCGTCCCCCACCTGAGACAAAGTGACCGAAACACCTGGGGATGGAGAGACCACTCCCCCCGACGGGACGCACACCGGCTCAGAAAATCCGCCTCCGTGTTTTCCACACCCGGAATGTAAACTGCCGAAATGCAAGGGACATGAGTCTCCGCCCAGACCAAAATCAGAGACACTTCCCTGTGGGCACCCAGACTGCGAGTCCCCCCTTGGTGATTGATGTAAGCAACCGCCGTCTGATTGTCCGAGCGAACCTGAACCGGCAGACCTTGTAAATGATGCGTCAAGTGAGACAGAACCAACCTGATGGCCCGCAATTCCAGAACATTGATGGGCAAGTGAGCCTCCTGAGGGTCCCACTGCCCCTGAAACCGAAGATCCTTCCAATAACCTCCCCAGCCTGACAGACTGGCATCCGTGGTGACACTTTCCCAAAGTGGAGTCAGAAACGACCTGCCCTTCAGAAGATTGTCCGAGACCAACCACCACAGAAGGGACTGCCGAACCCGAGGGGACAACCGGAAGGACCGATCCAACGACCCCGGGCACCGGTTCCAAGACGCCAAAAGATTAAGTTGAAGAGTCCTCGTATGAAACTGAGCAAAGGGAACTGCCTCGAACGAGGCCACCATCAACCCCACCAGTCTCATCCCCAGACGAATGGACGGATGAGGATGGGAGAGGAGCAGCCGGGCCAATTCCTGAATCATCAGAACCTTGGCCTGAGGAAGAAACACTCTGTGCTGGCAGGAGTCCAGCGACATCCCCAGAAAGGTCACCACCCTGGCCGGAACCAGCGAGGACTTGGGGTAATTGATCACCCAGCCGAACCTCTCCAACATGGACACCACCGTGCTGGTGTCCCCTTCTGCTTGACTGAATGAAGGAGCCATGATGAGAAGATCGTCCAGGTAAGGCACAATGCGAATCCCCTGAGCTCTGAGCAGGGCCATCACCCCCGCCAACACCTTGGTGAACACTCTCGGAGCAGAGGTGAGCCCGAATGGAAGAGTCACAAACTGAAAATGCCGATCCCCCACCACGAAACGGAGGAACCGCTGATGAGCAGGAAAAATCGTCACGTGCAGGTACGCATCCTTGATGTCTATGGACGTCATAAAGTCCCCCTGCCGAAGCGAACCGATCGCCGACCGCAGGGTCTCCATGCGAAACTTCCGAGGACGAATAAACCTGTTGAGAAACTTCAAATCCAGAATAGGACGGAAGGACCCGTCCTTTTTGGGGACCGTGAAGAGATTGGAATAAAACCCGCGTCCCACCTCCGAAGGAGGAACCGGGCAAATGACGGCCAAATCCAAAAGATTCCTTACTGCCGCCAGGAGCCCCTGCGCGGCCAAAGGATCCAAAGACACCCGATACCTGAAGAACCTTGGAGGAGGAAGGGACTCGAACTCCAACTTGTAACCGGCCGAAACCACCTCCCGGATCTATCTGTCCGGGACCTCCTGGTCCCACACCCGGGAGAAAAGTTGCAACCGTCCCCCCACCCGAACGGGTGAGGGGGCCCCTCATTGCTGGATGGGCTTGGCAGCCGGCTTGGGCTTGGCACCCCAGACGCGGGTGGGACGGCCACGGCCTCTGCCCCTATTCCAACTGCCGCCCCTGGGGGCTGGGGAGCCCGCACCTCTACCGGCGCCAACTCCCCGAAAGGACGGATTGAACGAGACCATCCCCCTTGCGCTGAGGTAACTTACCTCCCTTGGCAACAGAGTCCAGCCTCTCACCAAAAAGCCTCAAACCCAAAAAGGGCAGAGCCGTGAGCGATCTTTTAGAATTAAAATCAGCCGTCCACTGTCTCAACCACACACAGCGCCGGATAGCTACCAGCAAGGCAGTAGCCCTGCCACACATCAGCATGGCATCCTCCTGAGCGGCCAGGATAAAGGACAAAAAAGCATCACAGCGCTTAAGCCCAAGGGACTCATCACTGGAGGGCTCGAGATCCACCCCCAAGTCCCTGACAATAGACCTGACAGCAAAAGTCAAAAGAGCCGAAGCACAAACAGGCCTTAACACCGAACCCGCACATACAAAACCATGACGGGCAAGCTGATCAACCCGGCGATCCTCACCGTCCCTGAGCGAAGTCGTGTCAGGGGAATGCACGACCGCCGTGTTGGACAGTCCCAAGACCGGAGTATCTACCTCAGGGGGGACAGACCAACGCTTCATCAATTCCGCCGGAAAGGGATACTTCCTATCCCAGCTAGACGGCACACCAACAAGACGTGTAGGTTGCTCCCATTGCTTGAAGACAATTTCTTCAAAGTGCTGTTGGCTGGGAAATTCCAGACGCTGCTTGGAAACCCCAAAAAGCTGACCCTTGGGCCTGGGAGCAACCACCGGAGGCTCCAAATCCAAAACCTCAAACATCTGGCTCAAAATGGTAGAGGAATCGAGAGGGAGGCCATCATCCTGATCCCCCTCAGAACCCAGCAACTGCTGAACATCAGAATCTTCATCCTCAATGAGCTCACCTTCTTCACGGGGACGATCCGACCAATCCAGATCTCCCACAACTTCCTCATCTGAATCCGGCGGAGGCGGAGACAGATGCTTCCGCTTAGCTGAAACCTTCTGAGCGGCTATAGCAGAAAACCGCTTCTCAAGGCTGGTCAAGCGGGCACATACCTCAGACTGCGAATCCCCGCCCAGGACAACGTCACACGGGGTACGGAATAAGCGAGGGGGAGAGGGAGATGGCGCGGCTGACGAAGTGCTAGGCACCGGAGTACTGGACTGCCGTGCAATGTTCTGCTGTGCACAAGGGATACACAAAATGACATCATCTCCCTGGAGCGGAGCCCCACAACCCCCGCACACCTTGGATTGTCCCGAAGAACCATTCCCGGTATCTGTGGCAACCTCCATATGGTGAAATTATGGTATTTGCAGAACCCAGGGATTTATGCGGTACGCGACCCGGGATGCCCCTAAATAACCTAACACTTGTCTAAGGACAGACACAAGATCCTGACCCAGGGGAATATCATAAGGCCCTAATAAAAATACAAATAAATGTATATATATAAATATATAGCAAGGACAAAAAACACCCCCCACGAGCCAGGTATATATGACCGGGAGAGCCCTGCCAGACGGGATCCCAGGATCTGAAAAACACAAAGGGAGAGAGAGACAGGCGTCAATCAGCACCATGCCAAAAAACACAGCATAATATACCAAACCCCCCTTACACCCCCCCCCCCCCCCCCCCTCATTAACCAGAACAATGGAAGTGGTTAATGCCAACCAGCACCATCAAGCTGCGCCGGGGAGAGGAGGGAGGCAAGGGAGAAGGAAGGATCCGAGGGGTCACTGACATGGCCCAAGAACCGCCTACCTGGAGAGAAGAGGAACCACGCAGCCAGCAGAAGATGGCGGCCAGCACACCGAGGACGGAGGAAGAGAGAAGCTCCGGGAGCGCGGGAGCCGAGAAGGCCCCGCCCCTCAGGCCGTCCAATCCGTGCGCGGCCCCGCCCCCAGGCAGCGTCAGCGTCTGCCTGCGGGGACCGCCATCAGACCTCGATCACAGGGCCGGTGGCGCCACCCGCCGGCTCCCGGAGTACAGCGTCGGAGAACACAGACCCACACACTGATCAAGGTCTCCCCTGAGCAGCCGGGCAAACAAGCTGCAGGCGCCGAATACGGCGCCCAGCCACCCGCGGGACCGCGGCGCAGCACGCCGCGAGGCCCCGCCCCCCCCGGCTCCTGAGGGGAGAACACACACACAGCCATGAACAGACAGTGAAGGCACAAGTAAAATCACAAAGTAAAATCACAAAGTAAAATCACAAAGTAAAATCACAAATGGAAAGCGCAGCAGCACACTCACACAACATGTGCATAGTAAAGCATGACACTGTCCCCAGCGCGTCCCACACCCCGGAAGAGACACAACACCCCAGGGCAAGGACAACCTGACCACTAACTCCTATAAAAAAAGGGGGCATCCCACATCCGGATCACCACTCCGGGAATCCCGCTATGCCCCGCAATGAAGGGTCGAGCGGAGGAGCTAATCTCCTAGGCACCAATGGTGCCGGCTACCTTATTGCCCGGCCTACAGCCGAAGCTGGGAGGCTGCCATTACATAGAACACATTCAAACAAAAGCCGGGCAGAAATAGACCACGGGGGGGGGGGGGGGGGGCGGGGGGATACCCCGGCTACCTGCAAGCAGGAGACTTCTTTCTTCTGTCTTGTCGCCACCTTGCAGAGAACAACACTGGGAGGTTCTTGGGAGGTACCAGGTATGTATAGACCGGGAGGGGCCTGTTGAAGTTTTTTGGAGAAGTCCTCTGCAATGCTGCCACCTAGAGGTGCGTTAACCCTAGTGTAATTATTAAGTCTGAAGTGGGGTGTGTGACATACTTAAAATACCTGACCACTAGTCCAACGGTGGAGGTTTGGCACCTGTGGTTTAATCAAAAGATAACTTTGTTTTCATATGAAAAAGTTTGTTGTCGTATCTGATGAAAAGAAAAACCTTTTCAATTGTAGACATTATTTTAACAAATATCAAGGTTGGCCCACGACTACGAGTTATTAATGGCCCACTGTACATTTGAGTTTGACACCCCTGTCTTCTGTGAATTTAGGACATCCCACATTGTATGCTGACTTTTCTCTGTGTGGCTACTTACCCTCTGTTACCCTCTCTCACAGGGTCAGCCAGCCACTGTTCAGGAAGCTCTGCGCTTTGCCATGGATGTGATTGGTGGCAAGTAAGTGAACTAATGACAACCCTTCAGGGAAAGCTTCCTGTCTTATAGTTTGCAGCTACTGCAGATGATCCTGTAAACAATTATTATTGTAAAAACATCAATAAAACATATCGATTAATATAGCAATTACTGCCCACTGTAGTAGGTTGTGGATGACGAAAGGAATCACACCAATGAGAATGTATAAAAGATTGTATTGTGCACAGACCTATGATACAGGGCAGTTGTACATGTGTAAAAATAATACAAAACAGATATAAAATAAGGGCCTAAACAGTTACATTAACCCCTACACAGTATAGGTATCACAGGGACTAAACCGTTAATTTAAAACCATTCCTAAAATGTACTATTACTATTTACAATCCCCAGCTAGGCCTATGATTACTTGCTCATAGTTACCAATGCAGGGCCCTCACGTACAAGCGTCCTTACTCCCCCTTGGTCCCCTCTCCACTCCCAAATATTACTTCACCTCTTTCTAGGACACCTCACTTCCTGTTGGAAAGGACTAGTCCATCCCTTTAGCCAGCACATCCACTTACAAAAGGATTTCATGGGCAGGTATTTACTCAATTTACATTACATAGTAAGAGTCCTTTATACACCCAAATCTATTGTGTCCACCCAACCGCAGCCAAGATGTCTGGGTTGAAGCCAAATTAGCATCTAAGAGGCTCAATTATCATCTTAGCCAGGACAGCTACTTGGAGACCTAGCTTAGATATTTAAAACTTATATCTCTAATATTTTATATTTCATGTGAATTCTCTATTTCTTACAATCCCAGTCTGACTGACCTCATCTGCATTGTTCATTATTGTAAGGGGTGAGTGGAATCCGCAGGGGAAAATGATTTAGCTTTACTGGACAAATGGTCAAAACAATAGAAACTGGAGTTTAATGTCTCTAAATGTAAAATCTTGCACTTGGGTAGAAGGAATCTCTCCCTGCTCTGAGCATCCATTGGGGAGCACTCTGTTAGTCAGGGCTTCAAAAGAGAGAGATTTAAGGATACTGATTACTGAAAGGTAAGATGAGTGCTCAATGTAGCCAGGCAGTGGGAACAGGAAGCAGGATGCACGGCTGCATTGCTCGAGGCATCACCAGTAGGAAGAGGGAGGTTGTGATGCCGCTGTGTAGTGCTCTGGTGAGACTATGGCTGGAATGCTGTGTTTAGTTCTGGAGACCTTACCTACCAAGAGTCAACAGGTCAGGCAACAAAATGATGGAATTTGTACAGAATGGAGGAAAGAAGGAAAAGAAGAGACATGAATGAGACCTTTAAAATTCCTGTACGGGAAATAATAATAAAAGACATGCACTCGCCTTTAGTCCCATGCAGCTGAATGCTACGGCACAATGCCGGTAGTGTGAAACTTATCGGCATCTGATTTCGTTACCGGCGGTCTGAAGCCTCATGTCCATCCCCTCACGTCAGTCACAATGGCCAGCACCTGACACGCCCCTTCCATTGAAATGAATGGAGCGGGTGTGGTCAGTCTCCATAATTGATTCCAGGACTGCAGTGAGGAGGTAGCAACATGACCACATGCCATGGTGCAGTGCTGGGATGACATGGTCTGGATTGTCGGCAGTGGTAAGTCCCCTTAAAGTGGACCTAAACCCACAGCGATCAGCCCAGGAATCTATAGGATTTGATTGATTTCCTCCCCGGAGCATCCAAAAATCGAATGCCCCGCTGTGTGAAACCCCCCAGGTCACCCCATACAGTAACCTTCTTTTCCTGTCCAACTGCACATTTGCGAGCCAGGCATTTGTGAATGGCCCGCACGGGCTCGCTCCCTGTTAGATGGTAGCGGGGGATGCGGTAGACGGTCCGCTGGGAGCCACTGGCCTTAGAGTAAGGCTTAGATGACATGATGTCAGCGGATCCGAGCGCGCTGATTGGACGAGCCGCCGCACATGTGCCATAGGAGTGGGAAGAGGTGAGTTGGTTACAGCAATCTGGGGGGTTTCACACAGTGGGGCACACTGGGGGGGGGTGAGGACCAAAACCCAGGATAGTCAGAATCCTGGGGTTTGGTCCACTTTAAATATGCAAAGAGCTTGAAAAAGGTTAAGAAGGGAAGGGTTACATAGTTACATAGCTCATTCGGCTTTCAGTCCCCACCCCGCTGAACTGATCCTTCAGTGGACCGAGAACGTAAACAGCCACCACTTCTTCCCCAGACATCCTGATTGGCTGCCTCTCTTTGCAGCTCTGAAACCCCGCCGTCCTCTCTCCTCTCACACTCATGACAGTGTGCTTACATCACTGCTGTTGCCACACCCAATGTTTCTCCAGTGCTCTATTTTATCAATAACTTAGGAACTACAGGGTCTTTTTAAAAACTGATTGAAGTTTAGGACAGTGCAACATGTAGCCCGAGACAATGGGACAACACTCGGGCTTGACTTTAATGATAAAACTGAAGCTAGTCGGAGGGAAGGTCAGGAACAATGGCAAAAAATACTATTTTACTGAAAGAGTTGTAGGTGTTTAGGACAAACTTTTAAAAGATTTGGTAGAAAATCGACAGCAAGTGAAAAAAAAAAGCCTAGGATAAACCGACATCTATCATAAGAGAACATCCAGACATAAGAGTGGACTAGATGGGCCATGTGCTCTCCTTCTGCTGTCAACCTTTTCTAAGTAAATAAATGAAAATGTGTGAGTGTTCATTGCCTGTGTGTCATTAGTGACTGAATATTACCCTTCCTTTTCTGTTCCCCTCCAAAACAGGTTCAATTCCGCCAAGAAAGACAATGATTTTATCTACCACGAGTCTGTCCCGGCCCTCGACACTCTGCAGGCTGTGAAAGGTGTGTGATGAGTGTTGAATCTTGATGTCATTAGTACAATAGTGAGGTTTAAATGGGATATGTACTATATAATAGGGGTGTCAGAAAAAAATCTGATCTGTCAGGTATTGCAATATTTCATTAGGCGATACCAGAAATCGATTCTTTCCCCCTGCTATCGATTCTTACTCACCCCCCCCCCCCAGTCAAAGAAAATTAAAAAAAAACTCGCCCTCATTTGATCCGGCCAGCTCTCCTCATCACTCGAGGGGCTTCTGATCCCCCCCTCCCCCCAGGCTCTTCAATCTTCAGGAGAGACCCAGACCGGCCCTCTCCCCCTGCCTTCCCGATATGCGCTGTCATCTTCACGACTAATCCCTCCCCTTCAGGGGAGGGGCAGATGATGTCACCCCTGTGGGAGTCATCCCAGATCCCTGCGGGTCAGCTGTCAGATGCTATGATCGCCGCCGAGAGGATGAGGAGGGGGCAGGCAATCCTCCGATCCCCTGCCTCACCCTCCCCCCTTCAGTGATCACGGCATCTGTCAGCGGATCGGCAAGGAACACAGGAGCTGACACTAGCGGAGGTGAGTAAAGAAGAATTTTTTTTTTTTTTTAAATACATTTTTTCTATGTTTGGTGTTTTTATTTACTGTAAACCCTTTGTGAACTGGTAAGTGATCTATGAGACCACTATACCATTTCACAAGGCTCTGGGTCTGGCAAGTCACCTGCGGCTAGCGGGTGACTTGCCATTAACCCCAGGCCTCCCCAAAGGCGGGGGCGTGGAAGAAGGGCCAGGGGCCACCAGCTGGCCCTCTGCGCCCTGTTCTATTAGCCCCCATAGCTGGTGCCCAGGCTGGTTATTCTGAGTAGGGGGGAACTCACGCCATTTTTTGGGAGGGTTTAAATGGGGTCCCCCCCCCGGGGAGGGGGGCCTATTTCATTTTTTTTAATTAAAAAATTGCAATATATCGTCTTTGAGACAGAATCGGGATTTATCGCATCGTCATACGTGTATCACGATATGTATCGTATCGCCAGATTCCTGCCAATTCACACCCCTATTCTATAATGGGTACGTTGTATAACAATTGTACAGGAATTCTCTTGGGAAGGATATGGAACCACATGTATTTGGCTGACTATAGTGCATTTTTAAACTGCAAGTAAGGAGATCAAACTAGCTAGAGTTATTGGTTAGAGATGCCACCTGGTGATTTAATTTCAGGATGCACCAAAATCCTAACTTTCCCTTCTGCTCTCCACTTTCATAGGTGCCCCATTAGTGAAGGCTCTTCCTGTAAACCCCACTGACCCAGCAGTGACAGGGCCTGATATTTTCTCCAAGCTGGTGCCAATGTCGGCACACGAGGCATCCTCTTTGTATAGGTAGGTACCTGTTATAAATGTAACATGTTGTCTTAATTTCAAAGCTGAACAAAACCCAGGATTTTGACTATCCTGGGTTTTGTTTCTTGCCCTGCGGGCATCCCAATTTGGGTTTCTCTGCTGTGTGAAACCCCCCCCAGATTGCCCATAAAAACTCGCTTTCCTCCTGCAGTACAGCTTTGTTTAGACGCAGAGCTCGTCAATCGGGAGCAAAAGCAGTCGCTTTCCCAGTTCTCTTTAGATTGGGGAGCATTTCTGTTCTCAGCCTATCTGAATGATGGCGATCTGGGGATGGTTCACAGAGCGGGGAAGGCAAGTGGCCAGTCCTGGAGTCTTTTAGACTCCAAAGCTATCACACCAGGGTTTTGTTCCGTTTAAGTATGAACTGACTGTTTCTTGTGGTGCCAATAAGATAATCAGCCAGAAGCATCATGGTCCATATGCTGGTGGCTCACCCTTGGCCTCAAACTTTAGGTGTGAGCAGTAAAAAACAAATTGTCCTTCGCGACGGCCACGGAGAGAGAAATAACCCTTGGTAGAAATTTACAGGTGGTATCCCACCCTTAGAATCTTAATTTCTTGATCATCCTCTCTGTGGCCGTCTTTAAGGACTTACTGGTAACAGTATTTCAGTATTTCCGGACGGGCCTTTACAACCCTGCCCCCCCTCCTTCCCTTTTTAAATGTTTCTCGTTCCTTTGAGGGGCGGAGCCTCTTTCTCAGTGGATTCGTAGAAATACTGTTACTCGTAAGACAAAATTATAGTAGACTTTTCAACCACACCTCAGGTGTTACTTCACAAGGTCTCTGCCTACCTGCATCTTCTTTCATGGCATTTCACTTGGGCATAATGTCTTGTACAGGTGGGTTCTGCAGTTCCAACTTTCGCCCGCAAGGGGGCATTTGTGGAGTATAAGAGCAGACCAATGCTGTGTGTTCCCGGCCTGGTCCTGTACTTTGCTGTACATTATTATTGTTTTTTTATATAGCGCCATCATCTTCCGTAGCGCTGTACAAAGTAGTAATTACAGACAGGGTAGAAACATACAGCATATAGACTATTAAAAATGCAGTGTTACAGAGTTTACAATAAATATTCTGAATACAAGATACAATAGGAGAGATAGCTTACGGTCTAAAGGATGAAAGGTGGAGATGAGGGGGAAGGATCACAAACAGTCAGTATTGAGCTTTGTGCCCTTTAGAGAATTGCTTAAGCCAGTTTGTATTCTTGTCTGAATAGGTGAGTTTTAAGGGCACCTTTGAAGGTTTTGAGGGTTGTGGAGTGACAGATTGGGTGCGGGAGGGCATTCCAAAAGATTGGAGTTGCACGTCAGAAGTCTTGGAGGTGGCATGAGAGGGGGAGACCAGGATGGAGGACAGGAGAAGGTCGGCAGCAGAGCGAAGGCTGCGTCTAGGTTAATATTGTTGGATTAGAGATGAGATGTAGGGAGGGGCCTGGTTGGAGAGAGCTTTGTAGGCGATAGTTAGAGTTTTGAACAGGATTCGCTGTGGGACTGGCAGCCAGTGTAGGGATTGGCAGAGATTAGCAGAGCTGGAGAGATGGAAGAGGTGAGCAGCAGAGTTCAGGATAGATTGAGATTGATGACACCCCATAGTGGAAAAATAGAAAATCCATCACAAAAAATGTCAGGATGCAGCTCAGGTCTGAGGCTCACGGGGCAGCGGACATCCTATTGGCTTGTGAATGAGAATGGGTTACATATCTGCACCTTATGTATGCTGCTTGTACTTACTTATTTTGTCATCACTAATTCAACCATGATATTTTCTAGTGAGGAGAAGGCCAAGCTGCTGCGAGAGGTGATCTCCAAAATAGAAGCCAAGAATGAAGTGCTGGAGTAAGTTCACTTTATTAGCAACAGATTCCGTGTTTATTTTGCACAGTGAATAACTGTTTTAAGGATGCCCTTCCTCTCAAGGACGCCGGACATCTGTGGCATCACATAGTTTTGTTCCCCTCACAGCTGATGTAAGGGAAAGTCTCTGGGATGTCCTGCTCGCCTATGGGGTGTTAGATTGTGAATTTAGAAACATAGAAGGTTGATGGAAGTAGGAGACCATACGGTCCATCTAGTCTGCCCTTATGTGTATACTGTATGTTCTCTTTATCTTAGGATAGATGGAGGCTTATCCCAGGCATGTTTAAATTCAGTGACTATTGATTATTCAACTATCTTTGCTGGAAGTTTGTTCCCAGTATCTACTACTCTTTCTGTGAAATATTATTTTCTATAGTTGCTCCTGATCTCCCCCCCCCCCCCCCGACTAGCTTCAGGTTGTGCCCCCTTGTTCTATCATTAAGTTTCTTCCTAAAAACTCTTCCCTCCTGAACATTTATTCAATCCTTTTACATATATAAAGGTTTCCATCATGTCCCCTCTCTCCCTTCTTTCCTCCAGACTGTACAAATTAAGTTCTTTAAGTCTCTCCTGATAAGTTTTAAGTTTAAGTCCTTCCACCATTTGTGTTGCCCGCCTTTGGACCCGTTCTATTTGAATAATGTCTTTTTGCAGGGGAGGTCTCCAGAACTGCACACAGTATTCTAGCTGTGGCCTCACCAGGGCTCTATACAACGGCATCACAACCTCCCTCTTCTACTGGTGATGCCTCGAGCTATGCAGCCGAGCATCCTGCTTGCTTTTCCCACTGACTGGCTACACTGTCCACTCATCTTGCAGCTATCAGTAATCAGTACCCCTACATTTCTTATGTCATCATAGGTGCCACTTAGCCATGCATTCCCCAGCATTCCTGCTCTCCTCACCCTGGTCACGTTAGAGTCTGGCCAGGTGCAGCAGGACTGAGCCACGCTTGTGTCATGGGATCACCGGAATGAGGAGTGTATAGGGTGACCCGGTGGGGGTTTTTCACAATCGGGGCCCCTGGGAGGTACACAAGGAACCTTTGTGTACAAAGACACCTACTGAAGTTAATGGGAACGTGCCGTACTCAGGCCACGCCCACCCTCTGGGCAGGCTTCTCATGATATTGCTGCAGGCGTGGGTGTCGGATAAGAAAAGAGAGGGTCCATGAAGGTGGATTTTAGCTTAAAATTGGACCAACCACCTGACCGGCCCTGGTGTCTTTTTATTCGAGCAACCTTTGAGGCATCTTGATTTAGGATGCCCTGCTGTGTGAGGCCCCCAGGTTTCCCCACATTCACTTACCTTTTACGAGGCTCCCACACAGCGCACCGGCTGCATCCCTGGCACCCATGTAGCTGAGGTGCACTCTGCATACCATAGAGAAAGTGGAGATGATTCCGCTCCCTTATGTCCACACTCTGCATGGCATAAATGGCTGATGATAGCCATAGCATGTTGCGTGTAACTACCTTATCCTGCATGGCATAAATGGCTGATGATAGCCATAGCATGTTGTGTGTAACTACCTTATCCTTATGCCGCTCAAAGTAGGGAGGCTTCATACAAAGCACGGCCAGCTCTGACACGCGACGCACCGAGGTGATCGCTACCAAGAAGACCACTTTGAGTCAAAATAGGCAATGCAGCATCGCACAAGGGCTGGAAGGGAGGACCCTGAAGAGCAGAAAGTACCAAATTCAAGTCCCACACCGGTATCACTGACTTACGCAGTGGACGGACGTGGGAAACTCCCTGGAAAAAAGTCTTGATCAACATATGGTTGGCAGTGGATCTCTGAATGATGGCTAGGAAGATGGCTAAGAAGATTGTGTCTGGACGCAAACAGGTCCACGTCCGGCTGACCCCAGCGGAGACACAGAGCATGAAAGGTCTTGTTACTGTGAGGCACTCCTGCTCAGGGAGTCCGCCTCAAGGTTTTCTACCCCGGGAATGTAAACCACCGAGATGCAGGGAACATTCTCCTCTGCCCAAGTCAGAATCTGGGTCACCTCCTGGAGGGCTCGTTTGCTCTGAGTCCCGCCCTGGTGATTGACGTAGGTGAGCGAACCTGGATCGCACGACCCCTTAAATGGGGAGTCAAGCGAAGAACACCAACCAGATCGCTCTCAGCTCCAAGAGATTTATGGGTAAGCGGTTCTCCTGTGGACCCCACTGACAGGAGGTCCAGACTCCCCGAACAACCTGTGCCCCACGAAGGGGATAGTAGTAAATGATTTTTTGGCTGCGGCATCAGCCGACCATTGCCGCAACCAGAGCGAGCGGCGAAGTGCGGCAAGCATGGCCGAAATCCTGGCACCAAGCACCGCAGGCAATGAAGGGCTATGGGCAGGCCCGCCCCAGTCATGATCCAAAAATATGCCCTTGGCGCAAGTGGTACAAACAGTGATGAATCTGCCCACAAGGGGCAGAGCTTCACCCGCCCAGAAGGGGCCCCCAGCTCACTATCCCCAGATGCCTCCATTATGGTGATTATAAAAATTTACAAATACAGGTTACAAGGCACTAACGGCTCAAACACATATGATCCCTCTTATATGATCCCTTTTAATAATAGGGGAGGGGGGGGACCGGGAGGAACCACAACCCTCAATTACTGGGCCCACCTAAACGAGACAAAAAGAGAGGCCCATCAGTATCCCACAAGCGTATGCAGAAAAACACAATAAGTCGTCATTAAGAGGGACTCGCGACAGTAGCGGGGGAGCAGCAGCAGAGGGGCGCCAGGTACGAGGAAGCAGTAGCAGCAGCAAAATGGCGAAGAGGAGCCGTCCGCACAAGCACGCAGCCAGCTTTGGCGCGATCCCCCCCCCCCCCCCCATAGAGATGGCTTGAATTGTGCTCTGATAGCCATTCAAGCACTGCTAAAAACACAGGCAGGGTGATGAAAATGCCTGTGTCTGAAGCAAGAACTGGCCCTGCCCATTATGTTGATTAATATGATGTATCCCTGCTCCAAGGGCCAGGCCCTTATGCTTCAGAAGAGAAGTTACATTTGTAAACATCTGTATCTCGGTCATCACTTCTTCAATTTAAAAATGGAAAGCGGTTTAGGACAGTGCCAAACATAGCCCCATAAAATGGTCTAACAATTGACTTTAAGTAATAAGGCTAAGATATGGCGGGCTATCAGGTTAGCCCACAGACAATCCCTACTCATCCTGGCGAAGTGGACCTGATCCATGCAACACGTCGGTGTGGCTAGATCTTGATAGGACCTGGGCTCCAGAAATTGATGATGTAATCTTGAATAGATTTTTGAAACTATCGTGCTCTCTATTCACCCAGCACTATTTGTTTCATTGACACGCTGACTTGTTATAATGTAGCACTTGCACTTTACATTGTTATTCTTAAAGTGGACCAACACCGAGAGGTGATCGGCCCGGAAATCTATAAGATTCCCGGGCCGATCACCTCCCACCCCGCGGGACATCCGAGATCGGGATGTCCCGCGGGGTGAAACCCCCCCAGACACCCCAAATCGCTTACCTGATCTTCGGCGGCGGCCGGCCGCCACCGCCTCCCTCGCGCCCCTGTAGACGTGCCCGCGCCGGCCGTCTGCGAATGGCCGGCGGGGGCGCGCGCGCGCCGAAAGTGACGCGAGGCAGGCGGCGGCGACGGCAGCCGCTTGGACGTTCCTGATCCCCGCCTGGACGTTGGCAGGGATTGGACCGTCCAGTCACGTGGCAGCGGGGACAGGTAAGATTTTGGGGCTTTCTGGGGGGTTTCACACAGCGGGGCACCCCCGATCGGGGTGCCCCGCCGAAGTGGACCAAAACCCAGGATAGTCAAAATCCTGGGTGTTGGTCCACTTTAATGAATACAGGCATATGCAGTTGTATAGCACCTGCACTTTAGAAGATTGGTTACTACCTCTTTGTATCTTTGCACAGTTTGTTTATATACTTTCTCTCCCTTTTTTCACATTTCACGATTCTTATACTAGTAATGAGAGCTCATTGATTCATATTACCTTCATGAAAGAGTACATTTTTATAGCCCATTATTGTTCTCATCTTTGTTTTGTCGTATATGTTTTTAAACTTCTTCCTTGTGTCTGGTTAGCATTTTAATTATTCAATAAATATGAATTAATTTACACTTACTGCGTGAGCGGCACTATTTGTGGGGATTGTCGGTGGGTTAACCTGTTAGTCTGCCGTACCTTAGTTAACTATTGACTTTGCCTGAAATATCACTTTAGGTAAAGTCAAGAGGTAAAGTTGTCCAGACAAAAAACAAATGAATGAAAAATAGCAAGCTGCTCTGAGAATTAAATAGGTAGTGTGGGAGGCCCCAAAATGGGCCCACCCATCAGTCTCATCTAAGTATTAAGCACCTAGCATGTCTAGCTATGTGGAAAGACAGAGGTTTGGTCATATATATTTGCAGATACATGTTGAAGCCACACCGTCCTGACAAGGCACTCTGTGTTTAGTGTGGTTCCTACTATATATCTAATGAGCCCCATAATAGGGACATTTACTGCAGCTAGTAAAATACAGAGCTACTTACCGGGATCTACCAACTCCCATTTGGTGCTTTACTTAGATGAGAATGATGGGTGGGCCCACTTTGGGGCCTCCCACACTACCTATTTAAATCTCAGAGCAGCTTGCCATTTTTCTTTCAGGCAAAAAACAAACAAAAAATAATACTCCTTTGGCCCCCAGCAGCTTCTTGGTCGGGTTGAAGTGGAAAATTAAATATTATACTTAGTATTATTTATTTCTAGCTGCCTGTATGCCAACTCTCACATTGTCAGTGTTTAGGGGGATTTTCACTCCTCCCTCCTCATAGGTTTAAACCATTACCAAGAATGGAATGTTATGTCTCCTTGATGAGAAACAGATGTTCTTCATGTCTGAACTATACCTTCCATATATGTGTATCTGTATATGTTCGAAATGACCAATGGGAAAATGACATGTGTTCAGCCACCCAATCAGAATGGTCATTTAAGCTTCTTGTCTAAAACTGTATTTAAGCAAACAAGAAAACTAGCAATTCGGGCAGAGACATATCGGGCCCCCGGTTAACCGAATAAACATTGCATTTTCTGAAGACCTTTTGCTTATGAATATGTTTTTCCGCAACAGGATCTAGCTCTCCCATGTGCCCACATTCTGGGTTTAATGTGTGTCTTGTGACTGGGGCTGAGGGATCTCCATGTTACATTGATGATGTACTGAACGTCAATGTCTGATTTTATCTTTTTGTTTCTGCCTTTTAGCCCATTCACAGATTCTCTACAACTTGATCCGAACACGGTGGACAACTTGGACATGTACAGCCACATCCCTCCCACCCTGATGGAGAAGTGTGCGGCGCTGAGCGTGCGGCCAGACACTGTGAAGAGTCTGGTGCAGTCTATGCAGGGTGAGTGCCAGGCTACTGCTGCTACAGATTGGGAGGGGCATCTGCTTTGTACCTGTGTCTCTAGTGATTCATAATAAAACATGCCTGTTTTTTTTAAAGGGATTATAACACAAAAAAAAAACATGGGGTACTCGCATTTTGTCACCTGCAGCTGACCAGTCTTACTTAAACCGGACCTTCAGTATCATTTAATGAAAAGCCCAAAACCTTAAAAAACTATTCACCAGCAACTAACATTAATATATTTTAAGTATTTAGTCACTTATTATTCTTTCACCCACTGGGCTGCAAATCTGTTCAGGACTCTAGGATATGGATGGGCACCACCATCTTGCCTCAGAAGCATCACAGCGGGATAAAGTACAGGTGGTGGGGCAATAGCTGTGCTTTGCTCAGACAGAGCAGAACTGGGGTCAGGGAAAGGACAGCAATCCCAGAATGCAGAGCGACAGTCAGAAGACACTTCCGGTTTGCAGGCATCCTGATGCTGCATGTGCCGCCATCTTGAATGTTTACAGGCTCATAACATGCAGTAGGTGCAGGTAGAATGATTTTTAATGTGAGCAACCTGTATGTACAGGATGTGGGAAACATATAAGATAGGCTCTTATTCAGGGTGAAGGTCCGGATTAACGTGGGCGAATCTATATGTACATGATGTGGGAAACATATGCGATATGCTTTTATTCAGGGTGAAGGTCTGCTTAAAGCAGTCAGCAGCTCATCTGATCTGATAGCGGAGGGGTGCTTTGGACATGGAAGCACCACCAACTGCTGTTCGGCCCCCAGTCTGAGGGTGTTTTGTTTCAGCGTGCTGGGCCTTGTAGTTGCATGACAGTCCAAGAAGAAGTCCAAGCATTCTGTAACACCCCACCACTCCTTCCTCCCCCTGTGCTAACCCCTTTTTGGGCAATACAATGAAAATCATCTCTGGGGGGCAGGCATTCTACACTGAAGCGGAGACCCTAAAGTTAAACAAAACACAGAATTTTGACTTTTCCGGGTTTTGTTCACCGACATCCCAAACTGGGATGTCCCACTGTGTGAAACCCCCCAGTTTGCTCAGTATAACCCCATCCAGTGGTGCATGCTCTCATCCAGTCAAGTCCTTTGCCTTGTTTACATTCTTCAACAAATGGCTCTGATTGATTTCAATGGGGTCAAGACTGTCCGCATCCCCAGCGCCACTCCCATCCCAGCATATCTGAATGGCTGGGGCAGGAGCACGTGCACCGCTCAAAGATGCAGCGGACGTTCCTGCTCCCCGTTGAAAACAATCAGCAAACAGCTTTGACGAGAGCCTGCACATGCACTGATGGAGCGGGGAAAGATGAGTTCTTACTGGTGCCCTGCAGGGTTTCACACAACAAGCATCTCGGGTTGGCATGCTTCAGGGTCGGCCCAGGTTGGGTTTGATTTTTTTTTCGAACCTATCTGTGGAGAAGTGTGTCAAACAGGGTGTGGTGCCCTGGATTGGGTTACTGGTACCCTGCGGGTTTCACCCATCTCTGGTTGGGATGCTCCAGGGCCGGCCCAGGTTGGGTTTGATTTTTTTTTAACCGATCTGTGGAGCAGTGCGTCAACCAGGGTGTGGTGCCCTGGATTAGGTTACTGGTCTGTCACTCAAGTCCACAGCTGCTGTGCAGAGCTCCACTCCCTTCAGGGGAAGATCACAGAAATCAGGTGAGTTTTTTTTTTTTTTATTTTAATGCTTGAATCTGGCTTAGCACAGTGGAAGGGAGGAATGGCTGGGGAGTGCTATAATCTTTGGACTTAATCTTGCTCTGCTTGGTATCACAAAGGAGATTAGTGCCCAGTGAAGCTGTGACCAATCAAAGAAGTTGAACAAAAGACATTTGAACATCGCTATAAGACATATTGGCCTTGATTCAATAAAGGTATAAAAAAATTCTCATGGTAGTAAAATATTCAATTCATGAGAAAAAAGCCCGAGAATGTCACTGTTGCTGAATCAACAGCTAAGAAAACAATGAAAGTCAATGGCACTTTTTTACTCCTAAGAAAAGTGGAGAACTGTTTACTCCATTCTACACTGTAGTAAAAGCTGCCATTGACTGTCATTGTCTTTTTATCTGGTGATTCACTAACAGTGACATTCTCAGGCTTTTTACTACCATGAACATTTTTATTTTTATTTTCTACCTTTATTGAATCAAGGCCATTTGCCTTGATTTACTAAGAGTTGAAAAAAAAATTCATGGTAGTAAAAAATTCAATTCATGAGAAAAAAACAGAATGTTACGGTTAGTGGATCACCAGATAGGAATACAATAAAAGTCAATGGCACTTTTTTACTCCTGGAAAACGTATTTAACTTTTTACCCCTTTTTACCTGAAGTAAAAAAGTGCCATTGACTTCCATTGTCTTCCTATCTGGTGATTCACGAACAGTGACATTCTCAGGCTTTTTTCTCATAAATTGAATTTTCTACAACCAAGAGAATTGTTTTCAACACTTATTGAATCGAGGCTATTGTCTCTGTTAGTTCCTGACCATTTGTTACATAGTACCTTTAAGGCGGACAATTATAGACAGTTGAATATATCTTCAAGGATGTTGATTCTTTCAGGAAGTCATTCCAGTAGAACCATTTTAGGCAATGTACCTTCAAGGTATTTTTATAGCAGCTAAAATAATCTCAAACCTCTCCATATCCTTGACTTTAACCACATGGAATTCTTAGGAGGGACTGGATTCTTCCAATGTGCAGCGTTCAATAGGTGGCACATGATTTTTTTGTAGGTTTTGCCGGGTATCGCCGAGTGGTGGAGAAGGGTAAAGTCTGGCAGCACTATCCGTCAGGCACTGCATTGTGCTTCTGACAGTTGACCAGAATCCCATCAAGGCAGGACAAGACCAGAATATTTGGAGCAGGTCCCCTCTTTCTTTGTTGAGAAAAAGTTACCATTATACTACAGTGCATTTGTTATTACTAATTATTAGCCATTGTGGGGGGCAGACATGGCCTAGAGGTAAGGAAGCGCCTTGTGGTCGCAGGGTCATGACTGAAGTGCATTTGAGCAAGGCACCTAACCTTCAATATGCTCCCCAGGTGCTGAGTTTAGGGCTGTCCACCTCTCCAGACACATGTCCACTGCCTCTTAGTGTGTGTGTGATTCACTTGTGTGTAGTCACTGATATAGTCTTTATTTCCTGGTGTGTCCTCTGTGAGTATTGTGTGTAGGCAGTGATACAGTGTTTATTCCCCGGTCTGTCCTCTGTGTGTAGTCAGTGAAATAGTGTTTATTCACTCATAGTAGTATGATCACGTTGTTACCGTGTGCTTACAGTGCTGTCTGGAGTGTTCACCGACGTGGAGGCCACGCTGAAGGACATCCAGGACCTGCTGGATGAAGATGAAAAGCAGGAAAAGAAGCTACAAGAGGAGGCGCCAGGGAAGCAGGCGGGGACCACAGCAGCCTCATCCCCTTCTATGGCAGAAGTGAGAAAAGAGTGGAGCAAATATATGGAGGTGCATGAGAAGGCCAGCTTCACCAACACAGAGCTACACAAAGCTATGAACCAGCACATCAGTAATCTGAGGTTGCTCAGCGGACCCCTGGATCAGCTACAGCAAGCACTTCCCACTCCCAACCTGACTGAGGGTGAGTAGAGCCTCCTCCATGTCTGGCAGGCTTATGCCTTGCGATATCTACATTTTCCTGGTGTACAGCACGGCTTGCTTCGTTTCAATTCTTCACATTTGGGTAATCCGCCACAAGGTGGCACAGTCGACTGCAGAAAGACTTGTGGCTCCTCCCGGCCCATAAAAAGGGCAGGAATTACCCAGATACTCCACAGTTTCTCTGCAGTCATGACTGCGAAGACAGAAGATGGCTCTATCTGGATCGCAGGCGAGCGGGGCATCCCGCGCCCGTCGGCCCTGCAGGCCTATTTCCACCTGTTCCGGACCCTTTCTGCCTCCCAGCTCTGCTGCGGGTTCAGCTGATGGTAGGGGAGCACCTGGGGTCTGGTGCTCGCAGAGCTTTGCTCTGGGCCGCAGACCCTATTAGTAAAGGGTAGCCGGCTGAGGCTATGGTGAGCCTTGGAAGGGAGAAACCACTCTTAAGACCCTTGTCTTTTGTGTTTTGTGTACTGTATCGTCACTATTCTAAGTATGTCACACACCCCACTTCAAACATTAATTATTACACTTGGGTTATACCACCAGCAGGTGGCGACGTTGCAGAGAAGTCATGAAAAACGAGCCCCTCCTGGTCTATACATACCTGGGACCTCCCACTCATTCCCCAGTGTTTCTTCTCTGCAAGATTGCGACAAGACAGAAGAAAGAAGTCTCCTGCTTGCAGGTAGCCGGGGTCAGACCCCGGCATCCCCCCATGGTCTATTTCTGCCCGGCCTTTTGTGTTATTAGCCCCTTTTTGAATGTGTAGCCTCCCAGTTTAGGCTGTCGGCCGGGCAAAGTGTAGACGGCACTTAAGGTGCCTAGGAGATTAGCTCCTCCTCTCGACCCCATATTATGGGGCAATGCGGTTATCCGGCCTGATGATCCGGATTTGGGATGCCCCAGCCCTGATGTCCCTACTAGGTTCCTCCTTCTCGCTTGGTCCCTTCTCCCTACACTATTTGGGGGGGGGGGGGGGTCGGGGCCGCAGCGGCTGCTGGGCCCGCCCCTCGTCTCCCTTCTATGCTCCTCGTGTGGCCGCCATTACGCTTCGTGGCGTTTAAGGTAGGCCGGCTCCTTTCCTGCCTTTTAAGGTGGTCCTCGGTCAGGTTCCCCTCCGTGGGGGTTATAATGGGTGCTGTCAGCCTTCAAATTTACCTTGCTGGGTGCCTTTATTGGGGCATCCCTGGCCTCCCACCTTGTTTTTTATATATATTATGCATTTCTATATATATACATATATATATATTTATTTATTGATTGTGCATGCACTAGTTTGGATTAGTAGCTGGAGTGACTGTGGTCTCTTTGTTTTCAGATCCTGGGATCCCACGTTGCAGGGCTCTCCCGGTCTTAGATACCTGGCTAGTCGGGGTGTCCTTTACTTTCCCTTTATTGGTGATTGCTAAATTCCCCACTTCAGGGCCTTAATAAAATTTAAATAAAAAAAGGGGCATCCCGGGTCGCTTACTGCGTAAATCCCTGGGTTATTGCGAATACCATAAATTCACCATATGGAGGCTACCAAAGTTACCGGAAACGGCCCTTCGGGGCAATCTAGGCTGTGTGGGATTGTGGGGCTCCGCTCCCGGGGGATGATGTTATTTTATGCATTCCATGTGCGCAGCGGAACATTGAGCGCCAGTCCGGCACCCCGGTGTCTGCCTCTTCTCCGCCCGTGCCATCTCCTTCTCCTCCTCGCCAATCCGAGGTATGTTCCCGTCTGGCTAACCTCGAGACAAAAAAAAAATTCCGCTATGGTTGCTCAGAAGGCTCCAGCTAAGCGGAAACTCTTGTCCCCGCCTCCGCCGGACTCAGATACTTGAGGTTGTTGAGGCTTTGGATTGGTCAGATTGCCCCCTGGTTGAAGAGGGGGAGCTTATAGAGGTTTTGGATTTGGATCCTCCCGAGGCGGTTCCTCCGCCAAAGGGTGAGTTGTTTGAGGTGACCAAGCCGCGCTTTGGTTTTTCCTAGCCGGCAACATTTTGAGAATTTTGTCCTTGAGCAATGGGAGCAACCTACGCGTCTCGTTGGTGTGCCGCCTAGTTAGGTTAGGAAGTTTTCCTTTCCGGCGGACTTGCTGAAGCGTTGGTCTGTTCCTCCCGAGGTTGACGCCCCGTTTCTGGGGCTATCTAATGTGGCGTCTGTGCATTCGCCGGACACGATTAATCTCAAGGACGGCGAGGCTGGCCCGCCATGGTTTTATCTGTGCGGGTTTGGCTTTGAGACTTGTTTGTGCTTCGGCACTCTTATTGTTGGCGGTCAGGTCTATTGCCAGGGATTTATGTGTGGATCTTGATCCTACTTGTGCTGAATTTCTTGCCCTCAAGCGTGGCGAGTCCTTCATTTCGTTTATACTCACCGCTCAGGATGATGCCGTGTTGATGGGTGGCAGGGCTACGGCTCTGTTGGTAGTTGTCCGGCGGTCGGTGTGGTTGCGGCAATGGACGGCTGACTTTAGTTCTAAAAGATCGTTTTCGGCGCTTCCTTTCTGGGTTTGCGCCTATTTGGTGAGAAATTAGTTTTGGTTGCCTAGGGAGGTAAGTTACCTCTGCAAGAAGTTTCGTCGTTCCTTTCGAGGGGCGGGCTCTTTCAATCCTTCCTTTTGGGGAGCCAGAGCTGGTAGAGGCGCAAGCTCCTCGGGCTCCAGGGGGGTTAGCTGGAACAGGGGCAGAGGCCGTGTCCGTTCCGTCCATGCTTGGGGCGTCAAACCCAAACCAGCTGCAAAGCCCGCTCAGCAATGAGGGGGCGCCCTCACCCTTGCGGGTGGGGGGGGGGGGGGCGGTTGCAACTTCTCCCGGGTGTGGGACCAGGCGGTCTCGGACAGGTGGATCCGGGAGGTGGTGTCGGCCGGTTACAAGCTGGAGTTCAAGTCCCGGCCTCCTCTAGGATTTTTCAGATCTCGTGTTCCCTCAGATCCTTTGGCCGCGCAGGGGTTCCTGGCGGCGGTGAGGAATTTTCCGGAAATGGCAGTCATCTGCCCGGTCCCTCCTTCGGGGGTGGGCCGTGGGTATTGTTCCAATCTCTTCACAGTGCTCAAGTTGGATTCGTCTCTTCCTGGATCTGTAGTTCCTCAATGTGTTTAGTCGTCCCCGGAGGTTTCGCATGGAACCTCTGTGCTCTGCCATCAATTCTTTGCGGCAGGGGGATTTCATGACGTTCATAGACATCAAGGATGCCTATTTTCATTTTCATATTTTCCGGCTCACCAAAGGTTTCTTCGTGGTGGGAGTTCGGCATTTTCAATGTGTGGCTCTTCCGTCGGCCTTACCTCGGCTCCAGGAGTGTTCACCAAGGTGTTGGCGGGCGTGATAGCCCTTCTCAGAGTTCAGGGGATTCGCATTGTGCCCTGTCTGGACGATCTTCCCATCATGGCTTCTTTCAGTCAAGCGGAAGCCACTCTGGAGAGGTTCGGCTGGGTGATCAACTACCCCAAGTCCTCTCTCGTTCCGGCCAGGTTGGTGCCCTTTTTGGGAATGACCTTGGATTATTGCCAACGCAGAGTTGTTCGGCCTCTGGCCAAAGTTCTCTTGGTTCAAGAACTTGCCGCAGCTTCTTCTTTCCAATCCTTGCCCGTCCATCCGGCTAGGGATGAGACTGGTGGGGTTGATGGTAGCTTCCTTTGAGGCAGTTTCCATTGTTCAGTTTCACACGAGGACGCTTCAGTTTCTTCTGTTGGCGTCTTGGGACCGGCGACCGCGGTTGTTGGATCGGTCTTTCCGGATGTCTTCCCGGGTTCGGCAGTCTCTCCAGTGGTGTATGGTCTCGGACATTCTCTTGAGGGGCAGGTCCTTTCTGATGCCTCTTTGGGAAACCGTCACCACGGATGTCAGGTTGTCGGGATGGGGAGTTTTTCTGGAAGGACCTTCGGTTTCGGGGGCGGTGGGGTCTTCTGGAGGCCCACTTGCCCATCAGCGTTCTGGAGTTGAGAGCCATCAGGTTGGTTCTGTCTCACTTGACACAGCATTTACAGGGTTTGCCGGTTTCTGGTTCGGTCGGTCGGCGGTTGCTTACAATCGATCGCCTGGGAGGGACTCGCAGTCTGCGTGCCCTCAGAGAGGTGTCTCGGATTCTAGCCTGGGCGGGGACTCAGGTTCCTTGCATCTCGGCAGTGTACATTTCAGGATTGGAAAACATGGAGGCGGACTTCCTGAGCAGGTGCTCTTTCCGCCGGGGGGAATGGTCTTTCCACCTTCAGGTTTTTCGGTCGCTTTGTCTCTGGTGACGCTGGAGGTGGATCTTTTTGCCTCTCGTCGCAATTACAAGCTTCCGACATTCGTGTCGCTCTCTCAGGATCCTCTGGCTCTGGCGGTGGATGCCATGTCCCTGAGCTGGGGGGACCTGGGGTTCCTTTATCTGTTTCCTCCGATCCCCATACTAGGCAAGGTGTTGCGAAAGCTGGCCCTGGATGGGGTTCAAGCCATTCTCATGGCTCCAAGGAGGGCGTGGTTCGCAGACATTGTTTGTCTGGCAGTGGATCAGTGCGATCTGCTTCTTCGGCTGGATCTTATCACACAGGGTCAACTGCGTTGCGCCAATTCATCAACGCTGGCTGTGATGGCCTGGCTGCTGAAACCTCCATCTTAGGGGAGGAAGGTCTTCGGATCTGTTATTCAGACTTTTATTAGTGCCAGGAAGAGGTCCTCTTCTACCTGCTATTATAGGACTTGGAGATCTTATATTGATTGGAGTGAGGCTAGATCTTTGCCCTGTCAGGTCTTTTCTGTTTTCAGGATTTTGGAATTTCCTCAATCGGGGCTGGACTCTGGTCTTCAGCCGAGCATCTTGAAGGGGCAGATTGCTGCCTTGTCTGTCTTTTTTCAAAGGTCCTTTGCGTTTCCTCTTTTGGTCAAGACCTTCTTCCAGGGGGTCTCGCATTTGCGGCCTCCTAGGAAGCCTTTGCTCCCTGTTTGGGATTTGAATTTGATTATCTCTGCTCTTCAGGCTTCTCTTTTGAGCCTTTGCAGGTTATTGTTCTTGCTACTCTGACTCAGAAGGTTGCCTTGTCCATCACTTCTGTTCGACGTGTCTCGGAGTTGGCAGCCTTGTCGGTTCAGGCTCCTCACTTTGAGAGACATCAGGTCAAGGTGGTTTTCTGCTTCAAACCGGACTTTCTTTCTAAGGTGGTCTCTGCTTTTCATCTTAACCAGGACATTGTTCTTCCTTCCTTGTGTCCTATGCCTAGGAATGACAAGGAGAGGGTTTGCACTGTTTGGAGTACTGTTTGTTTACTACTTCTCTTTTTCGTCAGACTGATGTCTTCTTCGTGGTGCCCTGTTGGGCCTAGTAAGGGTTTGGCTCCCGCTAAGTCTTCCATTAGCTAATGGATTCGTCAGGCTGTTGTTGGGGCCTATTCTACCAAGGGGAAGGTTTCCCCTTTTTTCGTATCACTGCACATTCTACTCGTGCTGTTGGAGCGTCTTGGGCTTTTCAGCACCAGGCCTCTGTTGAACAAGTTTGTAAGGCTGCTACTTGGTCTTCTGTTCACACTTTTTCCAAGTTTTTACAAGGTTGATGTGCGGGCTTCAGCGGATGCTGTGTTTTGGCCAAGGTTCTGCAGGCTGCAGTGGTTTGAGTTTTGCATTATGGCCTTGTTGGATACCCGCCCTTTCTGGACACTGCTTTTGGATGTCCCAAGTGTAATAATGTTTGAAGTGGGGTGTGTGACATACTTAGAATAATACCATTTTGTGAATACTCACCTGTAAAATGGGTATTATAAGTATGTCACACACCCCACTTCACCCGCCCTTTTTTGTATCCTGGATTCTTTATAGGGTGAAGTTTCGTTTACAGTTTGAGGGTTACCAATGGGTTTTTCCTGGTACCTTGTCTTTACTGCTGTTTTGAATACTGGGGAATGAGTGGGAGGTCCCAGGTATGTATAGACCAGGAGGGGCTCGTTTTTCATGACTTCTCTGCAACGTCGCCACCTGCTGGTGGTATAACCCAAGTGTAATAATTAATGTTTGAAGTGGGGTGTGTGACATACTTATAATACCCATTTTACAGGTGAGTATTCACAAAATGGTATTTTTCCTTTTTTATTGTCTCATCGTCCCCTCCTGTCCCCCCTTTTGACCTCCCTTCTCTCCCCCCCCCCCCCTTTCTGGGCTCTCTCCTTCCCTTTCTCTCTTTCTCCCTCTCCCGACCAGACTCCGCTGGCCGGGGGGGAAGGGGGGGGGCCCGGGCACGTACTGCGCATCTGGGGTTAGGGCTTGCGCGGTCCCCGTCCGCGCGGCGGCGCTTCCTATGAGGGACCTCCCTTGTGGCGTCTTTCACGTTGGGCGCCATTATCTTTAGCCGTGATGCACAGCGACCGGGGGACATTCGCGTGCAAATCGCGTCAAAACCTCCGTCCCGGCGCCATTTCTCTGCGCGGGCTGGTGCGGTTTAGTGATCCCTCGCTGCTTGGGCGCTTCTCCTTCTCTTCTTTCTTCAGGGCACTGGCTGTCAGCCCCGCCGGATCTCCGGACCTCCCTGCGGGGATGCGCCTGCGGGGCTCTCTCGTGGCCAAGTCTCCGCTGCTGCACTGCGGATCCTCCTACGGCTGTGCCTGCTCGGGTGAATCTGACACCTATACGGTCCGTGAGTCCGCTCCTTTTTCGTATTTTATGTTGTGCATGCGCTGTGGGATGCTCAATTCCGTTCCCTATTGTGTCTTCCCGGCGGATCCTTAGTACTCGTGGTTTCTCCCGGTCTCATCCCCCCCACGCCCTCCCGAGGCTGTGGGGCATCCTGGGTCTGGGATCCAGCATCCGTTTATTAGGGACGCCCTTCCAAGTAATCACCATATGGAGGCTTCTGGGGATAGTGAACTTGGGGGCCCTTCGAGGCAGGCTCGGCTGTGTCTCATGTGCGGGGCATCCCCCTTGAGTGGTCGCAGCACGGATTTGCGTCCCGTGCGCTCAAAGTATCATTGCGGAACAGGTTAGGCCGAGCGCCTCTCTACCCAGTCCTGTTATTCCTGCAGCTTCACCTACTCCCCCACGCCTGCATTTAGCCCCCAGCGAGGGGGAAGATAGCAGGGGGTCTCATTTGGACCTGCATTGAGCGGCAACTGGCCTGTCCGGCCGCCGGCAAGGCCTCTAGTAAAAGGAGGCACCTGGGTACGGGATTGTCCCTCTTTGCCGATGATGATGAGGTTTTTGATACCTATGGCGGCTGTGAATCCATGGAGGAAGGGGAATTGTTCCGTGATTCATCTGGGGATCGTCGTGGCAAGTCTGATAGTGAACCAGGGTCCTCCTCAGAAGAGGATTCTGGGCTCCTGGATGATACCGATAGACTTTTGTCGGCCGTTTTTGATGCCTTACACATCGTTTCCCCTAAGGCGGCCAAGAGGAAGCAGGGTGAGCTCTTCCTTCCTGACAAGCAACGCTTAGAGTTCCCGGAGCAGGGACATTTTTCCAATATGGTCCTCAAAGAATGGGAACGGCCCAACAGGTTGCCCTCGGTGCCCAGGGGACTGGATAGAAGGTATCCCTTCTCGGCCGACTTGGTTCGCCGCTGGTCTTGTCCCCCCGAGGTGGACGCACCCGTCCTGGGGCTGTCCAATACTTCTATTATGCCGTCTCCTGACACCACTACTTTGCGCGATAATGCCGAACGGCGTATGGATCAACTAGCCTGTCATGCCTAACCTCTGTGGTAACGGGTTTATGCCCGGTCTGTGCCGCGGCTATTGTTGTCATTGCACTTAAGAAGACGGTTAAGCGCCTTGCCAAGGCTGCCAGATCTCGCAAGCGAGAGGATGACTACAAGGACCTTTTGCTTTGCTCTGACTTTATTGCCTTTGTGCTGTCTGCCATGGATGATGCCGTCCGGCTTAGTGGTAGGGCTCTGCCCTGTTGGTTGCCATGTGTAGGTCCGTCTGGCTGCGTCAGTGGGGGTGGCTGCCGCTAAGAAGTCCCTCACTGGGCTTCCCTTTATGGGACTCCGTCTTATTCTTAGTATACAGTACGTCCTGCTCCAGATAAGAATCATTACACTTGGGTATTACTCCGCCAGATGGCGCTGGACTGCAGAGACCGCGAAAATTGGCTCCTCCCGGCCCCTCAAATACCCGGGACCTCCCACAAATCCCCAGAATTTCTCTGCAGTCTGGACTGCGAAGGACAAGAAGATGGCTCTCTTCTCGCAGGTGAGCGGGGCTATTGGCCTGCGGCCCTGTAGGACTATTCCCACCCGTTCCATTATTAATGTGCCTCCCAGCCTTGGCTGCGCTGGTTCGGGTGACGGTAGGCAGCACCGCTGTCAGGTGCTTAGGAGCGCTGCTCCACCGCAATCCCCCACCAAAGGGTAGGCGGTATAGGCTTATGGTGAGCCTCTATGGGATGCCCCTCCCGCCCTATTGCCCCTATCTATCGGTGGGCCCTCTGTAAAGTGGCCGCTGTCCTCCCTTGTAGCTCTCGGGGGGGGGGAGGGGGGTGTGACTATATGTGTATGTTTTATGCCTTGGTGTTTTCACTGTATTATGTGCTGCTTCGGTGTCGGTCTCAGCGCTGACTTGGTTGCACTGGTTGCCTTTTTGACGCGCGCTCCTTGTGCTCCGCGGTTGGCGACGGCATTACCTCAGGCGCTGTTGCGCGGTCATTGGCTGCTTGTCACATGTGCTGCTTCACGCTCTTCAGGGGGGCGGGGCCCGTGGTTGGCGCGTTCCGCATCACTGTCTCCGCGCCCGCCCCTCGAGGTATACCGGCGCCATCTTTCGCTGGTTCGGCTGCTGCGTGACTGGCATCTACCTACCGCGGTCTGTGAGTGCCCTCGCGGGCGGCTTTATTTACCCTATGTCTGATATTAGTCACTTATGGGGTTCTCTTCGTTTATGTCTTTCAGACATGTCGAGCTCTATTGGTTTCTCCTGGCTCTTCTCCCTCTATTTAGTTATTAAACTTTTGAGGCCTAGTGTGTAATTTACTCCCACTTCCTTAGTGGGCTATTGGGGCATCCCGGGTTGCTTTTTATAGCGTGAATCCCTATCGGTTTATTGTGCCGCTGTAATCGCCATAAGGAGGTGTCTCAGGATAATGTGCTCGGGGTTCCTTCGAGAACAGCCCGGCTTTGTGTAGCTTGTGGGGTGTCCCCTACTAGTGCTGACAATGTGCGGGCCTGTATACCTTGTGCCCAGCAGGTGCTTGCGCTGCAGCCTGGTTTACCAGTAGCTGGGCCTGCGCCACGTATGGCTTCACCTACTCCCCCAAGCTTAACTTAAATTTGACTCCTATTGAGTTGCATACCAGTGGGGACTCTCAACCTGATGTGTCTTCCAGACTGGCTAATGTTGAGAAGTTGCTGGCTAATAACCTGGCTAAAAAGCGGCACTTGACGCCTGATGTCACTCTGTTCCCTATGGAGGCTGATGAGTTCTTGGAACTGTCTGGTTATACCCCCTTGGAAGAAGGGAAATTATTCTCTGACTCTGAGTCATCTGATGAGAGGCCCAGGGGTCATGATGATTCTGGCTCTGACCCCTGGGCCCCAGGTGATACTGATAGGCTGTTGGCTCAGATTTTTGAGGCAGCAGGGGGAATTGTTTCATACTGCTAAACCCCGTTTGGAATTTCCAGAGCAAGCTCATTTTAATAACCTTGTGCTCAAGGAATCGGAGCGTCCCAGCAGACTTCCCGGTGTCCCTAAGAGTTGGGATAAGAGGTACCCCTTTCCTGCTGATGTGGTGAAGCACTGGTCATCCCCTCCAGAGGTGGATGCCCCGGTCCTAGGGTTGTCCAACACCTCTGTTATGCATTCCCCTGACTCTACTACGCTGCGGGATGGTGAGGACTGGCGTATTGATCAGCTGGCGTCCCATGCCCTTGCCTGCATGGGGATGGCGCTGCGCCCGGTCTGTGCCTCTGCCATTACAGCTGTGGCTATTAGGACCCTGCTGAGAAGTGTTCTGATGATGTGTCTAGTGAAGAGTTTAATGCTCTCTCTCGTTGTGAGGTTTTTGTGACTTATGTCCTCTTTTCCTTGGATGATACCATTAGGATGTGTGGCAGAACCTCTGCCCTTGTGGTGGCTATATGCCGCTCAATATGGCTGCGCCAGTGGGCTGCTGACAACGCTGCCAAGAAGGCTCTCACTGGTTTCCCCTTTAAAGGACTACGCCTGTTTGGGGACCGTCTGGACCTGTTTGCTAAGGGAGGTAGGTTACCCCAACGCAGGCGGCAGTCTCGGCCCTTTCGGGGTCAGGGCTCCTTCCCCCTACCGTGGAGCCAGATAGGGGGGTCTCCCTTACTGGGGCCCGAGGAGATTTCTGGGGTAGGGGCAGAGGACGTGGGCGCCCCGGCTCTTCCTGGGGCTCCAAGCCTAAGTCTTTTTCCCAAGCCCCCTCAGGCATGAAGGGGCGCCCTCACCCATCCGGGTGGGGGGACAGCTTCAGCATTTTGCTCACGTCTGGAGGCTTCATGTCTCAGACTGGTGGATTCAGGAGGTAGTGTCCTCCAGTTACAAAATAGAGTTTGCTGCCTGGCCGCCCCCAAGATTCATCAGATCCCGGATCTCTCAGGACCCTATGTCAGCTCAGGCTCTAGTTCTGGCGGTGCAAAGCCTTCTGGAGCTGGGGGTCATTTGTCAGGTCCCCTTACGAGAAAGGGGCAAGGGTTTCTATTCCAACCTTTTCACCGTGCCCAAAAGAGATGGGTCAGTCAGGCCCATCCTGGATTTGAAGATCCTCAACAAATTTGTCAGGTGCAGGCACTTTCGCATAGAAACTTTGCGCTCTGCCATCAGTGCCCTGCGTCTAGGGGACTTCATGACCTCTTTGGACATCAAGGATGCTTACCTTCATATTCCTGTCTTTCCAGGTCATCAAAGATTCCTCAGGTTCGCTCTGGAGGATCAGCACTACCAATTTGTGGCATTGCCCTTCGGTCTCACTTCAGCTCCCAGGGTGTTCACCAAGGTGCTGGCAGGAGTGATGTCTCTGCTCAGGTCTCAGGGCATTCGCGTGCTGCCCTATTTCGACGACATTCTCATCACTTCTCAGTCCCTTCAACAAGCAGAGCGGGATACTCAGCTGGTAGTGTCCACGCTGGAGTCATTTGGCTGGGTGATCAACCTGCCCAAATCCTCCGTCTCCTTCCTTGGTGACTCCTTTCCTGGGAATGAATCTGGATACAGTTCAGGCAAGGATTTTTCTTCCTCAGCAGAAGGTGGACAGTCTGCTAGCACAGGTTCAGTTCCTGCTATCTTGCCCTCATCCCTCCATCAGACAGGGAATGCAGCTGGTGGGCCTGATGGTGTCGTGCTTCGAGGCGGTCCACCTCTTGTCAGTATGGGACAAGGATCCTGCGTCCCTGGACCAGTTCCTTGTGCTGTCTCCCCTAGTCAGGTGGTCCCTCTCGTGGTGGCTGGACTCCAAGAACCTGTTGGTGGGCAGATCCTTTCTGGCCCCCTGCTGGGAGACGGTCACCACGGATGCCAGTCTGACGGGTTGTGGGGGCTTCTGGAAGTCCCTCCAGTTCCAAGGACGGTGGGGCCCTCGGGAGGCCCACACACCTATCAACATTCTGGAGCTGAGAGCGATCAGGTTGGTTCTGGCTCACTTGACCCTACACCTTCGGGGCCGGCCTGTTCAGGTACGTTCGGACAACCAGACGGCGGTTGCCTACATCAATCATCAGGGAGGGACCCGGAGCAAGGGGGCCCTCAAGGAAGTGTCTCTGATTCTGGCCTGGGCGGAGGACATTGTTCCCTGCCTGTCAGCTATATACATTCCGGGGGTGGAGAATCTGCAGGCAGACTCTGAGCAGGGGGACCTCTCGCCTGGGAGAATGGTCCCTCTGCGGCAGGGTGTTTCAGTCTCTGTGTCACCATTGGGGTCAACCAGATGTGGATCTGTTTGCGTCCTGTCACAACCACAAGCTCCCGGCCTTTGTCTCCCTGTCCCGAGAACCTCTGGCCTTGGCCACGGATGCGCTAGCAATGTCATGGTGGGGCTTTCAGCTTCTGTATGTCTTTCCCCCATTTTCTCTGTTGGGCAGAGTTCTGTGCAAAATTGCTCAGGAGGGGGTGTCGGCAATCCTGGTGGCCCCCAGGTGGCCAAGAAGAGTGTGGTTCGCAGACGTGGTGCAGCTGGCAGTAGATCAGTATGTTCTGCCCAGGGTGCCAGACCTGCTTACTCAGGGTCATCTACGCCATCCCAATTTACAAACTCTGGCTTTGACGGCCTGGCTGCTGAAACCTCCATCTTGATGGAGAAGGGGCTGTCTGCCTCTGTGGTTGATACCATGATAAAGACTAGAAAGAAGTCTTCTTCTTCCATTTGCTATAGGGTTTGGCTTGCCTACATTGACTGGTGTGAGTCTAGATCTCTTCCCTGTCGTGTGTTCTCTATTCCCAGGATCCTGGAGTTCCTGCAGAATGGGTTGGAGCTGGGGCTCCAACTCAGTACTCTGAAGGGTCATGTCTCTGCCCTGGCTGTTTTCTTCTAGAGGTCCTTTGCCCAGCATCCTCTGATTAGGACTTTTTTCCAGGGGGTTACTCATGTGCGTCCCCCACGTAAACCTATGTTGCCTGTCTGGGATTTGAACTTGGTCTTGTCTGCCTTGCAGGGTGCTCCCTTTGAACCTGTGCAGGATGCTGCCCTGGCCATTCTTACTCTCAAGGTTGTCTTTTTGGTGGCTATCACTTCTGTTAGGCGTGTTTCTGAGTTGGCGGTGCTTTCCATCCAGCCCCCCTACTTTGAGAGACACCAGGACAAGGTGGTGTTATGCTTCAAGCCAGACTTTCTGCCTAAGGTCGTGTCTGCCTTTCATCTGAATCAGGACATTGTTCTTCTTTCCTTGTGCCCTAATCCTGGTAACTCTAAGGAGCGGGTGTTGCATTCCTTGGATGTGGTTAGGAATCTGAAGTACTATCTGGTGGCTACTGCACCTTTCAGAAAAACTGATAATCTTTTTGTGGTTCCCTCTGGTCCTAGGAAGGGTTTGGCTCCTGCCAAATCTACTATCAGCAAGTGGATCCGTCAGGCTGTAATTCAGGCCTACACTGCTAAGGGGAAGAATCCTCCCTTCCGCCATACTGCTCATTCTACTCATGCTATTGGTGCCTCTTGGGCCTTTCAGCACCAGGCTTCTGTTGAACAAGTTTGCAAGGCCGCTACTTGGTCTTCTGTTCATACCTTTTCAAAGTTTTACAAGGTTGATGTTAGGGCCTCAGCTGATGCTGCTTTTGGCTGCAAGGTTCTGCAGGCGGCAGTGGTCTGACCTGTCTGTTGTTACCTTTGAGGATCCCACCCTATTTTATGGACACTGCTATTGGATATCCCAAGTGTAATGATTCTTATCTGGAGCAGGACGTACTGTATACTAAGAATAATACAATTCTGTGATTACTCACCTGTAGAATTGATATTATGAGTATACAGTACGTCCTGCTCCACCCCACCCTTGGTTTTTGCATTATCCTTGGATCCCCTGTATGGTGATTGTTATCATTGTTTATAGTTAAGGGTTGATTCTGTTATCTTTCTCCCGGCTTCTCGTTAACTGCTTTTCAATGCTGGGGATTTGTGGGAGGTCCCGGGTATTTGAGGGGCCAGGAGGAGCCAATTTTCACAGTCTCTGCAGTCCAGCGCCATCTGGCGGAGTTATCCCAAGTGTAATGATTCTTATCTGGAGCAGGATGTACTGTATACTCATAATATCAATTCTATAGGTGAGTAATCACAGAATTGTATTTTTGGGGAACGTCTTGATGTTTTGACCAAGGATGGTCGGCTCCCTCAACGTAGAAAGCATTCTTGGCCCTTTCGGGGGTCCTCCTCATTTCGCCCTTCCCGTGGGGGACGCGGATCTTCCTTCACAGGTAGCCGCAGAGACTCTTGGGGATGGGGTAGATCCTGTGGTCGCCCTGGTCTCTCCTGGGGTCCCAAGCCCCCTACCAAGGCCCCTCAGGCATGAAAGGGCACCCTTACCCATCTGGGTGGGGGGACGGCTTCGACTCTTTGCTCACGTCTGGAGACAACGCGTCTCGGATCGGTGGATTCAGGAGGTGGTGTCCTCCGGTTACAAGATAGAGCTAGCAGTTTGGGCGCCCCCAAGATTCCTCCGGTCCCGGATCTCCCAAAATCTTGTGACGGCGCAGGGCCTAAGGTTGGCCGTCCAATATCTTCCGTCATCCGGAGTGGTTTGCCCGGTGCCTCTTCAGGAACGGGGTCGGAAGTTTTATTCCAATCTGTTCATGGTGCCCAAGAAGGACGGCTCCCTGAGATCCTGGATCTAAAGGGTCTTAACGGTCGGCGGTGAGCTCTCTTTGGCCAGGCGATTTTATGACCACTGTGGACATCAAGGATGCCTATCTGCACGTTCCTATCTTCCTAGGGCACCAGAAGTTCCTGAGGTTTGCTCTGGGGGATCAGCACTACCAGTTTGTGGCCTTGCCGTTCGGTATCACTTCGGCCCCTCGGGTGTTTACCAAGGTGCTGGCGGGTGTCATGGCCCTTCTGAGGAGCCAGGGCATTCGCATTCTTCCTTACCTGGATGACCTGTTGATTGCTGCTCCATCCTTTCATCAGGCCGAGAGGGATACTCAGGTGGTTGTGTCCACTCTAGAGTCCTTCGGCTGGGTGATCAATTATCCCAAGTCTTCTCTCACTCCGTCATTGGTGAGGTCCTTCCTGTGCATGACACTGGATACTTCTCAGGTCAAGGTGTTTCTTCCTCAGCAGAAGGTGGAGGGCCTTCAGATGCAGGCACAAGCCCTGCTGTCGTGTCCTCATCCCTCCATCCGTCTGGGGATGCAGTTGGTGGGACTCATGGTGTCTTGCTTCGAGGCTGTGCCCTTCGCCCAGTTCCACATGAGACCTCTTCAGTTGAATCTCTTGACCATTTGGGATCGGAAACAGGAATCCCTGGAGCAGGAATTTGCTCTGTCCCCTCTGGCCAGACTGTCCCTCTCGTGGTGGTTGGACTCGAGGAATCTTCTAGCGGGCAGGTCTTTTCTACCTCCGTGCTGGGAGATTGTCACCACGGATGCCAGTCTGACCGGTTGGGGAGGGTTTTGGCTCTCACTGAAGTTCCAGGGCCAGTGGGGCCCTCAGGAGGCCCACACGCCAATCAATCTCCTGGAGTTGAGAGCGATCAGGTTGGTTCTCTTCCAGTTGACTCCCCACCTTCGGGGTCGTTCGGTCCAGGTCCGTTCGGACAATCAGACGGCTGTCGCTTACATCAGTCATCAGGGTGGGACTCGGAGCAAACGAGCCCTCAAGAAGGTGTCCCTGATATTGTCTTGGGCAGAGGAGAATGTTCCCTGCATCTCAGCGGTTTACATCCCAGGGGTGGAGAACCAAGAGGTGGACTCCCTGAGCAGGGGGACATCTCATCTGGGGGAATGGTCCCTCGACAACAAGATCTTTCATGCCCTGTGTCGCGGCTGGGGTCAGCCGGACGTGGACCTGTTTGCGTCCTGTCACAATCACAAGCTTCCAAGATTCGGGACGCTCTAGCCATTCCCTGGACGGATTTCCGGCTCCTCTATGTGTTTCCTCAATTTCCTCTCCTGGGGCGGGTGTTGCGCAAGATTGCTCAGGAGGGGGTACTGACCATTCTGGTGGCCCCCCGCTGGCCGAAGAGAGTATGGTTCACGGACGTTGTCCAGATGGCGGTGGATCACTTTGTCATGCCCGACGATCCAGGGCTTCTCACTCAGGGACAGCTGTGCCATCCCAAAGCTGGCTTTGACGGCTTGGCTGCTGAAACCTCCATCCTGATGAATAAGGGATTGCCGGCTTCGGTAGTCAGTACTATGATTCAGGCTCGGAAGAAATCTTCCTCTTTGATTTATTATATGGTCTGGCATTCTTACATTGCCTGGTGCGAGTCTTAAGTCTTTTCCTTGTCGCACTTTCTCCATTTCGAGGATTTTGGAGTTTTTACATGGAGTCTGGAGTCAGGTCTACAACTGAGTGCCCTCAAAGGCCAGGTTTCGGCCTTGGCAATCTTTTTCCAATGATCTTTTGCCAATCATAGGCTTGTTAAGACTTTTTTCCAGGGAGTTACTAATGTACGTCCACCGCGTAAGCCCCTGCTGCCGGTGTGGGATTTGAACTTGGTGCTTTCTGCTCTCCAGGGTCCTCCCTTTGAGCCCTTGTGTAATGCTGCGCTGTCCATTATGACTTTTAAAGTGGCCTTTTTGGTGGCTATCACTTTGGTGCGCCATGTCTCTGAGTTGGCGGCGCTTTCTATTAAGCCTCCTTATTTTGAGCGGCATCAGGATAAGGTGGTATTCCGTCTTAAACCTGAATTTTTGCCCAAGGTTGTTTCTGCCTTTCATCTGAATGATGACATTGTCTTGCCTTCCTTGTGTCCTGCACCTTCTAATTCTAAGGAACGAAGCCTTCATTCTCTGGATGTGGTCAGGGCGCTCAAATTCTATTTGACTGCCACTGCGTCTTTTCGGAAGTCAGATTCTCTGTTTGTCCTTCCTGCTGGACCTAGGAAGGGTTTGCCTCCAGCCAAATCCACTATCAGCAAGTGGATCAGACAGGTGGTGGTGCAAGCGTACTCTGCTAAGGGAAAGGAACCTCCTTTTTATGTTACTGCTCATTTCACTAGGGCTATTGGTGGCTCTTGGGCTTTTCAGCACCAGGCTTCTGTTGAAGTTTGTAAGGCCACTACTTGGTCTTCTGTTCATACCTTTTCTAAGTTTTACAAGGTTGATGTTAGGGCCTCAGCTGACGCTGTTTTTGGGCGCAAGGTGCTTCAGGCGGTAGTGTCTTGAACTGTCCGCTGTTGCTTACTGGGGATCCCACCCTTCTTTATGGACACTGCTGTTGGATGTCCCAAATGTGAAGAATTGAAATGAAGCAATCGGTGCTGTACACCAGAAATAATACAATCCTGTGATTTCTCACCTGTAGAATTGTTTTTACGGTGTACAGCACGGCTTGCTTCATCCCTTCCTTGTTATTGTTATCCTCTTTTGCCTTGTTATGGTGATTTTTGTGGGAGAGATATTTTTTTACTGGGACTGTGTTTTTTGTTAATGTGGTCCTGCCTCCCGGCTTCTTGCATTACTGCTTTCAAACACTGGAGTCTCTGGGTAATTCCTGCCCTTTTTATGGGCTGGGAGGAGCCACAAGTCATTCTGCAGTCAACTGCGCCACTATGCGGAGGATTACCCAAATGTGAAGAATTGAAATGAAGCAAGCCGTGCTGTACACCGTAAAAACAATTCTACAGGTGAGCAATCACAGAATTGTATTTTCAAGAGGTGAATGCTACACAGAGACCATTGTCCCTCCAAGGGAGCAGAATGCAGACTAATTTAAAGCGGACCAAAACCCAGATTCTTAACTAGCACCCCCTGAATTGCTCCCCCGTGTGGAGTACCTTTTGCCAATTTTTACTGCTCCTGCTCCTGCTTCACTTTACTGCTAGATAATGATGCCTGTTTTAGCTGTAAAGCTCTGCCCCCTCCATTCCCTGCCACTGCTCTGTGTGTCACCACAGTGACCCAGTGCTCTCCCTTTCCAGATGACAAATCCGTGCTGCAGAACCTGAAGAGAATCCTGTACAAGGTCCAGGAGATGAGAGAGCAGCGCCTCTCTCTGGAGCAGCAGCTTCGGGACACCATTCAAAAAGACGACATCACCACCTCTCTGGTCACCACTGATTGCTCCGAGATGAAGGTTGGTGTCCTTGGTCACATGATGTCAGCGTGATGTGTTCTGTGCAAACTTGGAGTACTGCAAATATCAGCCATCTGAATGTCTAGAGTGGTTCCATTCATATTTCTGTCAAAGGAAATGGTTAGACCGTTGTGCTGAGCTACATTTAGACCTTGCTTCAGACACTCCCAAGCGCCGCCCGGGGCGCACTCCCAAGCGCCGCCCGGGGCGCACTCCCAAGCAATAGTGTGGGTTGGGCAGCTAGGCTCAAGTAGGTGTGTGGGTAGTTGGGACTACACTGGCGGGGAAAAGAGAATTGGGGGGGTAAAGCTGCAATCCCCCCAGCGGTGGCAGAGAGAATTGGGCGGTGTACACCACTGTTCTGGCCCCCGGGTTGGAAGAAAATGGAGAAGGGGGGCTCTGACCTCGGAGAGAAGATTAGGGGAGAGTGGGGGTAGGAGGGGTGAGCGACAGTGTAGAAAGGTAAGTAGCAGCGGGCAGATTGGAAGCCCCTTGGCCCGTATTTCACTGTGCTTAGCGATGCCAGGGTCAGGCCACTCCGCTATTCTCCACTCTTTGTCTGTAACCCTAGGGACAGGTCGGTAGTAGGGAGAGTGTCCCGGCCTCGCATACCGTGAGGCACTAGGCGGTGCCTCATTTGACATACATGGCACTACTTCCCTTTCCACCTGCCCCCAAGTACAGCAACTAGATAACTGCCATGTACAAAGTGTCAGCAAAGGCGGGCTTCATCGCTCACCACAGGGTTCTTTTAGGGTGGTGTAATCAGTGTAGCCCTTACACACTAGTCACTGTGACTTCTAAGACTTAACTTGGAGCGGCTTTACATTAACGGAGATGTAAAGTGTTATGAACAGGGCATACTGCACTGTATAACCAAAGAAAAGTGGTGATGGAAGGTGCCAACCCACTAACCCAACCATACCACTGTCTGCCAAACATAATAAAGTTGATCCTTGGTAGGCAGCTTGCTTACCTCCTCATTCCTGTTACCAGCATGTCACTGGGGAAGAGCTGCATTAGGCAGCGGTTGTCGCACGGCACAGGATCTCCTCTGGCTCTTGCTACTGCCTGTGGGTCTGCATTTTTTTTTTTTTTTTTTGCTGCTGGTGTCGCCCTGGCTGTTTCTCCTCGACATTGCTGCTGCTCCTTTCTTACTGCGAGTTTACTTTTGCCTGAATTCTGCCATTTTCTGTTGCAGTGTTGCATGGGGAGCTGCAGTGGGTCTCAGAAAGCTGGGGGGGTGGCAAGTTTGATTGAAGAAAAGGAGGCACATCAGCCAAGCCAGTGTAGTTGGAAATCGTGGGAGTGTCGGAAAGGCCTTCCAAAAGAAAAGCTATAGCTGCACTAACGTTACGGCCATGGAAAAATTGTCGGCAATCCATGATGGTTCCTTGGAGATGTTTCGAGAATTGTGGAGTCCCTGGGTGCAAAACTTTTGGCCGCCAGACTTCGACATTAATCTTTTGACAATATAACCTTATTGTGTCTACAGGCCTTGTCCGCGTTATCCGTCTTTCTTTCCTTTGCTACAATCATTAGCTCCCCCCACTATTTTCACTCTCTCCCCCTTCCTCTCATTTTTTCCCTATATCCAGTCCAGGTCGTCCTAGAAGTGATGACAGTTGGGTAGTCCGCCACCAGGTGGCGCAGTTACTGCAAGATCCAGAGCTGTAACTCCTCCCGGCCCCCTATAAAATGATCTGTCTCAATAGAATTCCCAGATTTCATCTTGCAGTATTGCTGCGAGAATAGTCTTGAATACTCTCTCTTGATACGGCAGCTGAGCGGGGCATTTTAAGCCTGTCGGCCGCTGCAACCCTTTTACCTCTGTTCCCGTGGACCCACGTATGCCTCCCAGCCTTGACTGACGGGAGAGGTGAAGGTAGGGAGAATGCCGGGTCAGGTGTTCACAGAGCTAGGCTCTGGACCGCAGACCCTCCCTAAAGGGTAGCCGGCCATAGGCGATGGTGAGCCTGTTGTGGGGGGGGGGGGGGGGGGGAGGAACCACCTAATGCCCGGGTTATTCCCTTATCTGTACCCACAGCTTTATTATTTTGTATGTGTGGCTTGTTATCTTCTCTACATTTCACTGGCATACTTACCTCCCTCGCTCCCTCGGCTCCTTCTCCTCTCCATCTTGTCAGTGTGCTGTGAGGGGGAGGGGGGGCCTGAAGTGGCATCTCGGCGGGCTGGTCTTGGAGGTTGCAGCCTCGATGGTTGTGCGGGGCGCGCGGCGCTCCGCAGCTGAGGGGCACCTCTCCGTAGGCCGCCCTCCCTTCTTCCTCGCTCTCTGCGCCATTTTGGGGGCTGAGGGCGCTCGTTTTCGCGCCCGCAGTGGGGGGGGCGGGGGCGGCGCGATGACGCGTTTTGCGCCCCTCGAGGTTCGTTTGTCGCCACATCCCGGCGCCATTTTCTCTTGCTGCTGCTCTGCATCTGGCCATGTTTTTGTGCTGATGATGATGACGCCTTGCCTGCCTGCTGCTCCGGTTTTGTAGCCATTAGGACGCCCTCCCGTGCGGTCGTGAGTCCCTCTTTTTTGGTTATACTTTATATGTGCATGCCCTGTGGGATCCTCATGGCCTCTCCTATATTCTTGGTGTGCCACACACCCCGCTTCACTTCTTAAATATTCATTACTCATGGGTTAATCACCTGCAGGTGACGTAGTGCAGAGAGGAAGTCTTGTAACGAGCCCCACCTTCCGGCCTATATATACCTGGTACCTCCCTTCAATCACCAGTATTTTTCTCTCTGCGTGACTAGCAGAGGTTGGAAGTTTCCTTCTTACAGGTAGGTCGGGGCTTACCCCGCCACCCCCCTTTTGGTCTATTTCTGCCCGGTTTGAGTTGATACCTCTATGGTGGATAGGAAGCCTCCCAGCTTAGGCTGCTCACCGGGTAATTGGTAGATGGCACAATTGGTGCCTAGGAGCTTATCTCCTCCCGCTCATCTCCCTCTTGTGGGAGCAATGCGGCAGTCCGGCTGGTGATCCGGAAATGGGATGCCCCTGTCCCGAGGGTCCCCGTAGCCCTTTCTCCCCCGCTCCGGTCCTTTCTCCCTTCGCTTGGGGGGGGGGGGGGGGGGGGGGGGGGGGTATGGAGGGTTATGTATCTTGTATGTGTTTTCACTGTGTGTCTTTTCTGTGTGTTCACTCTTACATAGTAACTGTGTTTTGGCCGGGGCTCCGGGCAGATGCTTAGGCACGGCCAGTGTGTTTTGGTCTGCTTTATGGGGGCGGGGCAGCGGACCGCGCTCACTTGGTTCCCTCCCGCCTCCCTTCCCTTCCCGCTGCTCCGTGCGGCAGCCTGTGTGGCTGCGCCTGTGTCCTCCGCCGGCTCGGTGTCAGCCAGCGCGGCTGGTGGCATTTCCCCATTGATTGGAGCAGGGCGGCTCCCTGTGACGCGGGGGGGCGTGGCGCCGGCGAAAGCGGCGCCGGCGGAAGCGGCGCTCGGCGGCCTCAGTCTCACTTTCCTCTGTTGCGGTGAAAGGAGGTCTCGTGGGGGGGGCGCGCGCTGCAGCAACACATGAGTTTGTGTGCTGCGGCTGGCAACATGTCCCTCCGGTCTGGCTCCTGGCGTCGGTGACAGGTAAGCGGTCTCGCTTTGGTGGGGCTGACTTTTAAGGAAGCACTCTCTTTGTTTGAACTTTGTGAACATGCTGCTTTGTTTTTTTCTCACAAGGGATCTGATGGTTTGTTTGTTCTTTCCTTTCAGATCCTGGGATCCCTCTTTTACTGCGGCCTCCGGCTCTATATTGCCTGGCTAGTCTTTCTTGATTTAATATTGCATTTTGGATATATGTATACATAGATATATATATGTATATATATTTATTTTGAGTCTGTTAAAGGGGACCTTTTTCTCTTAAAAAAAAAAAAAATATATAATAAATCCCTCCCTTCCGGGACATATTTATAAAGGGGCATCCCGGGTTGGCTTATGCCTTAAAAGTCCCAGTATTTGCGATACCATAAATCACCAATATGGAGGCTTCTGTTACTACCGGAAACGACTCGTCAGAGCCGTCCAGGGGGTGTGTAAAATGCGGGGCTGCGCTCCCTGCTGATGATATTTTTATGTGCATTTCTTGTGCAAGGCAGATTGTGGCGCGTCAGTCTGCTGATCCGGCGGCTGACCCGTCGCAACCTCTATTATCTCCTGCCTCTCCCTCCCTGTTCCGGACCCCGCATGACATTGTCAAGGGTGGGGATTCGCAATCCGAGGTGGTGGTAGAATCAGCCAAACTTCGGGAAGTATTGCCCGTTAAAGCGGGGCTAAAGGCCTCTGCAAAACGGAAGCGCCTGACTCCGGTATCTTCGGCTCCTCAGGACGATTAATGTGAGCCTGTGGAATGGTCCGATGGCTCCCCGGATGAGGGTGAATTCCTCTTGGAGTCAGATGAGCCGGCAGGTCAGCTTAAGGCTGATGCGATTGGCGATCGGTCAGCGGGGGTTGCCCTTGACACCCCCTCCATGCTGGCACAAATGTTTGAAATTTTGAATTTAGATCCGCCTGAGGCTGTCACCCGGCCAAAGGGCCAGTTGTTTGAGGAGCCTCAGCCGCGTTTGGTTTTTCCCAGACAGCACCACTTTGAGAGAGTGGTCCTGAAAGAATGGGAACATCCCACACGATTATCTGGAATCCCTCCCAGTTGGGAAAAGCGTTATCCTTTTCCGCCAGAATTGCTGAAGCTTTGGTCCGTCCCTCCTGAAGTCGATACCCCTGTGCTAGGGTTAGCTAGCTCCGCTATGGTACAGTCTGCTGAGACCTCTGTCCCTAAAGATGGGGAGGATCGTAGGATTGACCAGTTTGCTCGCTATGGCTTCGTTTATGCTGGGTCAACAATGCGCCCCTTGTGCGCTTCGGCCCTTCTTCTGTTAGCGGTAAGATCTGTTATCCAGGGGCTATGCGAGGATCTCAATCCCGCCTGTGATGAGTTCGCTGCGCTTAAGCAGTGCGAGTCTTTTGTGTCTTACGTTCTATCCGCTCAGGACGATGCGCTGGCTATGAGTAGCAGGACAGCGGCGATGCTGGTCGCTATTCGTAGGTCAGTATGGCTGCGTCAGTGGTCGGCGGACCCAGCTTCTAAGAGGGTGCTCACAGCTCTCCCCTTTTTGGGGCTGCGGCTCTTCGGGGAGAAAATTGATTCAGTCGCAAAGGATGGCAAGATGCCACAACGCAGGAGGCCTCGACGCCCCTTTAGAGGGGCTGTTTCTGGTAGGCCGTCCTTTCGAGGTTACAGAGCGGGTAGAGGGACTTCCCTTCCCTCTACCAGTCGTTCAGGTTGGACGCGGGGCAGGGGCCGTGGCCGTCCCGCCCAGTCCTGGGGCTCTAAGCCCAAACCTGCGGGTAAGCCCACTCAGCAATGAGGGGCCGCCCTCACCCGTGCGGGTGGGGGGACGATTGCGGCACTTCTCCCAGGTTTGGAACCGGGAGGTTCCAGACAGGTGGATTCAGGAGATAGTGTCGTCCGGTTACAAACTGGAGTTCGAGTCTCGCCCTCCTTCACGGTTCTTTCGGTCTCGGGTGCCCATCGATCCTTCGGCCGCACAGGAGCTCCTGGCGTCGGTGAAAAATCTGTTAGAGATGGCGGTCATCCGGCCGGTACCGCGTTTAGAGATGGGCCTCGGTTTCTACTCCAATCTGTTCGCTGTCCCCAAGAGGGATGGGTCGGTTCGTCCCGTCCTGGACCTGAAGTTGCTCAACAGGTTCATCCGTTTTCGGAGGTTTCACATGGAAACCTTGCGCACTGCCGTCGGCTCTCTTCGGCAAGGGGACTTCATGACGTCTATAGACATCAAGGATGCTTATCTGCATGTTCCCGTCTGCCTCCCTCATCAACGCTTTCTTCGATTCATGTTGGAGGATCGGCATTATCAGTTCGTGGCACTTCCGTTTGGCCTTACCTCAGCGCCAAGAGTGTTCACCAAGGTGTTGGCAGGGGTCATGGCCATTTTCAGAGCTCGGGGCATTCGTGTCGTACCTTATTTGGACGACCTTCTTATCATGGCTCCGTCACCCGATCAATCGGAGAAGGACACCAGGGTGGTGCTCTCCACGCTGGAAAGTTTCGGTTGGGTGATCAACCTCTCCAAGTCCTCCCTCGCTCCGGCCAGGGTGGTGTCCTTTCTGGGGATGCGGTTAGACTCTTTTCAACACAGAGTGTTTCTCCCTCAGTCCAAAATTCTTTTAATTCAGGAGTTGGCTCGAGTCCTACTCTCCAATCCTCGACCGTCCATCCGTCTGGGGATGAGGCTGGTAGGGTTGATGGTTGCCTCCTTCGAGGCAGTTCCTTTTGCTCAATTCCACACGAGGACGCTTCAGCTTTATCTGTTGGCGTCTTGGGACCGGCAGCCTCGGTCGCTGGATCAGCCCTTCCAGTTGTCCTCCCGGGTCCGGCAGTCCCTCCAGTGGTGGTTGGTCTCGACCAATCTCATAAGGGCAGGTCTTTTCTGGCCCCCCTTTGGGAAATTGTCACCACGGACGCCAGTCTGTCGGGATGGGGCGGATTCTGGAAGGAGCTGCAGTTCCAGGGGCAGTGGGGACCTCGGGAGGCCCTCTTACCCATCAATATTCTGGAACTGAGAGCCATCCGTCGGGTGCTTACTCTCCTGACTCAGCACGTTCTGGGCCTTCCGGTCCAGGTGCGTTCAGACAATCGAACAGCGGTTGCTTACATCAATCATCAGGGAGGGACTCGCAGCCTGAGTGCTCTCAGGGAGGTGTCCCTGATCCTGACCTGGGCAGAAGCTCATGTTCCTCGTCTCTCGGCGGTATACATCCCAGGAGTGGAGAACCTGAAAGCGGACCGCTTGAGCAGGGGCTCTCCCCGTCGGGGAGAATGGGCCCTCCATCCTCGGGTGTTTCGCTCTTTGTGTCGCCAATGGGGGACTCCAGAGGTGGACCTGTTTGCCTCTCGTCACAATCACAGGCTCCCGAACTTCGTGTCGCTCTCCCAGGATCCTCTGGCTCTGGCAGTGGACGCCATGTCCCTGAGCTGGGGGGATCTGGGGTTTCTGTACCTGTTTCCTCCGACACCCATGCTAGGCAGAGTGCTTCGGAAGTTGGCTCTGGAAGGGGTGTCCGCCGTCCTCGTAGCCCCAAGGTGGCCGAGGCGAGTGTGGTTCGCAGACATCGTTCGGCTGGCAGTGGACCAGGTCGTTCTGCCCCTTCGGCCCGATTTGCTCACTCAGGGTCAATTGTATTACCCCAATTTACCAGCGCTAGCTTTGACGGCCTGGCTGCTGAGACCTCCATCCTAAAGGAAGAGGGTCTTTCTGATTCTGTCGTTAGGACTTTGATTAGTGCCCGAAAGAGGTCTTCTTCTGTCACCTACTATAGGACCTGGAAAGCCTATATCGCTTGGTGCGAGATGAGATCTTTTCCTTGTAGGGTATTTTCGGTCCCCAGGGTTCTGGAGTTTTTACAATCTGGGCTGGACTCTGGTCTTCAGCTAAGTACGTTGAAAGGGCAGGTTTCTGCCTTATCTATCTTTTTTCAGAAGCGTGTTGCGCTTAAGTCTTTAGTTAAAACCTTTTTCCAGGGGGTTACGCATGTGCGGCCTCCCAGGAAACCATTACTCCCGGTTTGGGATTTGAATTTGGTTCTTTCTGCTCTTCAGGCTCCTCCTTTTGAGCCTTTGCAAGGGATTGCTTTATCTACCCTGACTCAGAAGATTGTCTTCTTGGTAGCGATCACTTCGATCCGGCGTGTCTCGGAATTGGCGGCCTTGTCTATTCAGGCGCCCTACTTCGAGAAGCATCGGGATAAGGTGGTCTTTCGATTCAAGCCAGACTTTCTTCCTAAGGTTGTTTCTGCTTTTCATTTGAACCAAGATATTGTTCTTCCCTCCTTTTGTCCTAATCCTAAGAATGACAAAGAGAGGGGTTTGCATTGTTTGGATGTAGTACGCTGTGTTAAGTGCTACTTGGTTGTCACGTCTCCTTTCCGTAGGACGGATTCCTTTTTTGTTGTGCCCCATGGGCCTAGGAAGGGTTTGGCACCAGCCAAATCTGCCATTAGCAAGTGGATACGTCAGGCCGTTACTGCGGCCTATTCTGCTAAGGGAAGAGTTCCCCCTTTTCGTATTACTGCTCATTCCACTCGCGCTGTTGGGGCGTCTTGGGCTTTTCAGCACCAAGCTTCTGTTGAACAGGTTTGTAAGGCCGCCACTTGGTCTTCTGTTCACACTTTTTCTAAGTTTTACAAAGTTGATGTGCGGGCCTCAGCGGATGCTGTTTTCGGCCGCAAAGTTCTGCAGACTGCAGTCGTTTAAGTTCTGCTTCACCTGGCCTTGAGTTGCCCAGCCCTTGTGGACACTGCTTTTGGATGTCCCATGAGTAATGAATATTTAAGAAGTGAAGCGGGGTGTGTGGCACACCAAGAATAATACCATTTTGTGAGTACTCACCTGAAAAATGGATATTGTTGGTGTGCCACACACCCCGCTTCACACCCGCCCTTTTCGGTATTACCGAAGCCTTTATATGGTGAAGCCTTTTTATATCAAATTTGATTTTGAGGTTACTGGTGGAATACTGGTACCTTGTATTACTGCTTTGTTGATTATACTGGTGATTGAAGGGAGGTACCAGGTATATATAGGCCGGAAGGTGGGGCTCGTTACAAGACTTCCTCTCTGCACTACGTCACCTGCAGGTGATTAACCCATGAGTAATGAATATTTAAGAAGTGAAGCGGGGTGTGTGGCACACCAACAATATCCATTTTTCAGGTGAGTACTCACAAAATGGTATTTTGTGTCTTCTAAGTGGGATCCCTTGTCAGCTGTGGGTTGTGGTTCCTCCCAGTCTCCTACACCCCCCCATCCCCCGCATCTCTCTTCGCACCCTTTCCTGTAAGAGGGATCACAATAAGAGGGACTAAATTGGGGATCTCAACTTAGGTTTGGGCCGTTAGTGCCTTGTAACCTATATTATTTCACCATAATGGAGGCTTCTGGGGATAGTGAGCTAGGGGCCCTATCTGGGCGGGTGAAGCTCTGCCCCATGTGCGGTACCAGCCCCCTGGGCGGACTCAGCACTGTTTGTGTCACTTGTGCTGGGAGCATACTTTTGGAACATGATAGGGCGGGTGTCTCTGCCCCTAGCCCTCTTTTACCTGCGGCCTCGCCAATGCCCCCACTGCTGCATTCAGCCCTCAGCAAGAGGGAAGCCAGCAGGGGGTCCCAACCCGATTTGGCACACCGGGTGGCCAGCCTGGAGAGACAGTTATCTCGCATGGCTACTGGGAAGGCCACAAGTAAGAAGCGGCACATCGAGCAGGGTTACTCGGATTTTGCTGATGATGATGACGATCTTTTTGGAGGTCGGGACTCCATGGAGAAGGGTGAGTTGTTTAAGGACTCCGTTGCCTCAGGGGGTCGGTCGGTTGGCTATGACAGCGAGCCTGGTTCCTCCTCGGATGAGGATATGTGGCTCCCTGACGACACGGAGAAGTTGCTGTCTTCTGTGTTGCATATTGTCTCTCCTATAGCGGCTAAGAGGAAGCAGGGTAATTTATTCCGGCCTGAGAGACAGAGGCTTGTCTTCCCTGAGCAGGCCCACTTTTCCAATATGGTGCTTAAAGAATGGGAAAGACCTAATAAATTGCCATCGGTGCCTAAGGGCCTGGACAGGCGGTATCCCTTCCCTGAGGAGCTGATCCGCCTCTGGTCCTGTCCCTCCGATGTGGATGCCCCTGTGTCGGGGTTATCCAACACTATGATTATGCTGTCACCCGATACTGCTTCCTTGCGCGACCCTGCTGACAGATGCATGGATCAGCTGGCTTGTTATGCGTTCACTTTTGTGGGTGCTGGACTTCGCCCTGTCTGTCCCGCGGCCATTGTCTCATTGGCCATCAAGAAGAAGGTGACACGTCTTGTTGATATCGCCAAGTCTCGCAAGCGGGCAGAGGAGTATCAAGACCTCAAAGCCTGCATGGATTTTATTGCCTTTGTAGTCTCCGCTATGGACGATAGTGTCCGGTTCGGCGCCGGGGCTTCGGCCCTGCTTGTTGCGCTTCGTCGCTCGCACTGGCTGCGGCAGTGGTCGGCTGACGCTGCGTCCCAAGAAGTTGCTCACTGGTATCCCCTTCCTGGGGCTCAGATTTTTCGGGGGGCGGCTGGACCTTCTGGCCAAGGATAGAAGACTCCCTCAGCGACGTAAGCCTGTGCGGGCCTTTCGGGGTTCATCTGCCTATCGCTCCTTTCGAGGAGGAAGAGGCTATTCATTTTCCGGTGGCTGCAGAGATTCCTGGGGTTGAGGTAGGTCTTGCGGCCGACCCAATCTCTCCTGGGGAGCTAAATCCAAACCCCTGCCTAGCCCTCTCAGGCATGAGGGGGCGCCCTCACCCATCCGGGTGGGGGGACGGCTTCGGCTATTTGCTCACATCTGGAGACAGCACGTCTCGGATCAGTGGATTCAGGAGGTGGTTTCCTCTGGGTACAAATTAGAGCTGGCAGTTTGGCCGCCCTCAAGATTTCTTCGGTTGCGGATTTCCCAGAACACATTGACTGCGCAGGGCCTAAGAATGGCCGTTCGACGCCTTCTGCTATCAGGTGTGATTTGTCCCGTGCCTTGCCAGGAACGGGGTCGAGGGTTCTACTCCAATCTGTTCACGGTGCCCAAGAAGGACGGAACGCTGAGACCTATCCTGGATCTGAAGGGTCTCAACAAGTTTGTCAGAGTCAGACATTTTCGCATGGAGACCTTACGGTTCGCGGTGAGCTCTCTTCGGCCCGGCGACTTCATGACCACAGTAGACATCAAGGATGCTTATCTGCACATCCCGATCTTTCAGGGACATCAGAAGTTCCTGAGGTTTGCGCTGGAGGATCAGCATTACCAGTTTGTGGCACTGCCGTTCGGGATAGCCTCAGCCCCCTGTGTGTTCACCAAGGTGCTGGCGGGCATCATGGCCATCCTGAGAGACCAGGGCATTCGTGTTCTTCCTTATCTGGATGATTTGCTGATTGTGGCTCAGTCTCTTCAGCAGGCTGAGAGCGATACCCGGACGGTGTTATCCACTCTCGAGGGTTTCGGATGGGTAATCAATTACCCCAAGTCTTCTATCACTCCCTCAATGGTAAGGTCCTTCCTGGGCATGTCTTTGGACACCTCTCAGGCCTTACTGTCTTGTCAGTGGCCATCGATCCGGCTGGGGATGAAACTGGTGGGCCTTATGGTGTCATACTTCGAGGCAGTGCCCTTCGCTCAGTTCCGCATGAGACCTCTTCAATTGAATCTGTTGACCGATTGGGACCGGACGCTGGAGTCCCTGGAACAGGAATTTTCTCTGTCCCCCCTGGCCAGACAGTCCCTCTCGTGGTGGCTGGACCCCAGGAATCTGTCAGTGGGCAAGCCCTTTCTGACTCCCCGTCACCACGGACGCCAGTCTGACCGGCTGGGAAGGTTTTTGGCAAACACTGAGTTCCAGGGCCAGTGGGGGCCGCAGGAGGCCCACTTGCCCATCAATCTCCTGGAGCTGAGAGCGATCCGGCTGGTGCTTCTTCACTTGACTCCCCATCTCATGGGGTCGTGCGATCCAGATCCGCTCAATCAGACTGCGGTCGCCTACGTCAATCACCAGGGTGGGACTCGGAGCAAACGAGCCCTCCAGGAGGTGACCAAGATCCTGACTTGGGCAGAGGAGAATGTTCCTTGCATCTCGGCGGTTTACATCCCCGGGGTAGAGAACCAGGAGGCAGACTCCCTGAGCAGGGGTGCCTCTCGTCTGGGGGGAATGGTCTCTCAGCAACAAGATCTTTCACGCTCTGTCTTCGCTGGGGTCAGCCAGACGTGGACCTGACGTGGACATGTTGTGTCCAAACACAATCACAAGCTCCCAAGGTTCGTCTCCCTGTCAAGAGATCCTATGGCCTATGCCACAGACGCTCTGGCATTTCCTTGGACGGTGCTCGGGCTCCTTTATGCATTCCCTCCTTTTCCACTCCTGGGCCGAGTGCTGCGCAAGATAGCCCAGGAAGGGGTTCCAACCATCCTAGTGGCTCCTCGCTGGCCGAGAAGGAGTTGGTTTGCAGACATAGTTCAGATGTCAGTGGATCGCTACATCATGCCCGACGACCCAGGGCTTCTCACACAGGGGTCGCTGCGGCACCCCAATTTACAGACGCTGGCTTTGACGGCCTGGCTATTGAAACCTCAATCCTGACGGAGAAGGGGTTGTCGGCAAAGGTTGTTCAGACCATGTTTCAGGCACGGAAGAAGTCTTCCATGATTTACTACAGAGTTTGGCGTGCCTACATTGCTTGGTGTGATTTCAAGAGTTTCCCTTGTCGCACTTTCTCTATTTCTAGGATTTTGGAATTTTTACAACATAGCTTAGACTTGGGTCTACAGCTGGGCACCCTCAAGGGCCAGGTGTCGGCCTTGGCCGTCTTCTTCCAAAGATCCTTTGCCAATCATAGGCTGATCAGGACTTTTTCCAAGGAGTTACCCATGTAGGTCCACCACGTAAGCCTGTTTTACCGGTGTGGGATTTAAATTTGGTGCTTTCTGCCCTCCAGGGTCCACCCTTTGAGCCTTTGTGCGATGCTGCATTGTCTATTTTGACCCTAAAGGTGGTCTTTTTGATTGCTATCACCTCGGTGCGTCGTGTGTCTGAACTGGCCGCGCTTTGTATGAAGTCTCCTTACTTTGAGCGGCATAAGGAAAAGCTGGTGTTTCACTTTTAACCTGATTTTTTTTTGCCTGGAGCTGAGAGCGATCCGGCTGGTGCTTCTTCACTTGACTCCCCATCTCATGAGGTCGTGCGATCCAGATCCGCTCAATCAGACGGCGGTCGCCTACGTCAATCACCAGGGCGGGACTCGGAGCAAACGAGCCCTCCAGGAGGTGACCAAGATCCTGACTTGGGCAGAGGAGAATGTTCCTTGCATCTCGGCGGTTTACATCCCCGGGGTAGAGAACCAGGAGGCAGACTCCCTGAGCAGGGGTGCCTCTCGTCTGGGGGAATGGTCTCTCAGCAACAAGATCTTTCACGCTCTGTCTCCGCTGGGGTCAGCCGGACGTGGACCTGACGTGGACATGTATATATTCTGGATATATTCAAAAACAATTCAAGTTTCACAGAATTGTATTTTTCCCTATATCCAGTCCAGGTCGTCCCAGTGATGACATGTGGGTATTCCGCCCCAGGGGGCGCTCGAGGAGCAACAAAGATGTTGCTCCTCCCGGCCCCCCTATAAAGGCAAGTGTTCCTCTATGATTCTCAGTGTTCATCTGGCAGTCTTGACTGCGGAAGATCGTTGGATACTCTCTCGGATATTTGCAGCAGAGCGGGGCCTCCTAGCCCGTCGGCCGCTGCGGACCTTATTCCCACTGATCCCGTCTGACCCACTTTCTGCCTCCCAGCCACTGGCTGCTACGGGATCGTGACGGTAGGGTGAACGCCACGGTCAGGCGTTTGGCTCTGGGCTGCTGTTAAAGGGTAGCCGGCCATAGACTTATGGTGCGCCTAACGGGGGGGGGGGGGGGAGAACCACCTGCTAGGGCTTATAGGATGCCTGTATGTCCCTCTCTGCCCACGAGCTTTATTGTATGTGTGCTGTGTTTTTACGTTGCACTGCTCCTCGCTGGCTCAGCTGGCCCCTGGAGTTTTTTTCTCTTGCTTACCTCCCTCGCTTCCTCGCGGTTCCTCTCGGGCCTTGTGGTCTCTTCTCCCTCCATCTTGACTCTGTCACATGGGGGGTGTGGGGGACGCCGCTCGCGCGGCGCTGGTGTGATATACAGGCAGCGCGCGGGATACATGCAAAGCTCTTGCACGGGAGCTGCACTATGCCCTGGTGGTGGCGGCCATGCCTTAATGGCCACGCTTTGTGTACCACTTGCGCCAGGGATGAAGGCGGGCGGGCGATGGAGGGGCGGAGCCTTACGTTGACGCGTTCCGCGTCATCGCGGCATGGCCCGCCCCTCGAGGAACGTACTGTAAGCTGCAGGCCTGTTCATGCTGCTGCGCTCTGTCTGTCTGCTCTGCTGCTGCTGCCGGGGATCCCATCTGCTAAGGCCACTGTCGGTGTCGTGAGTCCCTCTTTTGAACGATCATGCCTATTATCATGCATCTCGCTTGTTTAGGAGTCTGATGGGTCTCTTCTCTTTTGTGTCTTTGCATAGGTCGTGGGCTTAGTGATTGAGGGTTGTGGTTCCTCCTGTTCCCCCCCCCCCCCCCCCCCCCCCCCCACTTTTTTAATTAAGAGTGATCATATAGGTTGGGCCATTAGTGCCTTGTAATCTTTCAATTGACAATTATTAATCACCATAATGGAGGCATCTGGGGATAGTGAGCTGGGGGCCCCATCTGGGCAGGAAAAGCTCTGCCCCTTGTGTAGTAGGAATCCTCTTGGCGGATTCAGCACTGTGTGTACCACTTGCGCCAGGGGCATCATTTTGGACCATGACCGGGCGGACGTCCCCGCCCCTAGCCGTTCACTGCCTGCGGCCTCTCTGGACCCTCCGTTGCTGCACTCAGCCCTCAGTGAGGGGGAAGCCAGCAGGGGGTCCCATGTTGAGTTGGCGCATAGGGTGGCCAATCTCAAGAGACAGATCTCGCGGACGGCTCCTTAGAAGGCCACGAGTAAGAAACGGCACATCGAGCCTCTTTACTTGGATAATGACGATCTCTTTGATGATCTGGGCTCTGTGGAGGAAGGTGAGTTGCCAGATGATTTCCGTTCCACTGTGGATTATTCTGCTGGTGATGACAGTTTGTCTGGTTCTTCCTCGGTTGAGGATGCATGGCTCCCTGATGATACGGAGAAGTTGCTTACCTCAGTGTTTGAGACACTACACATTGTTCCTCCCAGAGCAGCTAAGAGGAAGCAAGGTGATTTGTTTAGGCCCGAAAGGCAGAGGCGGGTCTTTCCGGAGCAGGCCCATTTCTCTAATATGATTCTCAAGGAATGGGAAAGGCCTAACAAACTACCATTGGTGCCTAAGGGACTGGATAGGTGGTATCCCTTCCCTAAGGAGTTGGTTCGGCTGTGGTCTCGTCCTCCCGAGGTGGATTCCCCTGTGTCGGGGTTGTCCAACACTACTATTATGCCATCACCTGATACCGCCTCCTTACGTGACCCGGCTGACAAGCGCATGGATCAGCTGGCCTGCCATGCCTTTACCTTTGCTGGTGCCTTGTTTCGTCCGGTGTTGCCGCGGCGATTGTTTCTCTGGCCATCAGGAAGAAGGTGAGACATCTTGTCGATAGAGCTAAGGCTCGCTCGCGGGCGGAGGATTATAAAGAACTCAAGGCCTGCTTGGAATTCATTGCTTTTGTGGCCTCTGCCATGGACGATAGACGGCTTGGTGCCAGGATTTCGGCGCTGCTTGTTGCCCTACACCGCTCGCTCTGGTTGCGGCAGTGGTCAGCTGATGCCGCGGCCAAGAAGTCGCTTACGAGTATCCCCTTTGTGGGACACAGGTTTGGGGAGCACCTGAACCTTTTGGCCAAGGATGGTAGACTCCCTCAGAGAAGGAAGCCTGCTTGGTCCTTTTGGAATCCATCTGCCTATCGTTCCTTTCGAGGAGGAAGAGGCTCTTCTCAGGTGGCCGCAGAGATACCTGGTGTAGAGGTAGGTCCCGCGGGCGATCCATTCCCGCCTGGGTAGCCAAGTCCAAGCCCCCTGCCAAGTCCCCTCAGGGGCGCCCTCATCCATCCGGGTGGGGAGACAGCACGTCTCGGATCGGTGGAATCAGGAGGTAGTGTCCTCCGGTTACAAAATAGAGCTGACAGTCTGGCCGCCCACAAAGTTTCTTCGGTCTCGGATTTCCCAAAACCCATTGAAGGCACAGGGTTTGAGAACGGCCGTGCAACACCTGCTGCGGTTAGGTGTGATTTGCCCTGTACCTCGTCAGGAACAGGGTCAAGGTATTTACTCCAACCTGTTCACGGTTCCCAAGAAGAACGGAACGTTAAGACCAATCCTGGACCTGAAGGGTCTCAACAGGTTTGTAAGAGTCAGACATTTCCGCATGGAAACCTTACGGTCGGCGGTGAGCTCGCTTCGGCCCGGCGACTTCATGACCACGGTGAACATCAGGGATGCTTATCTGCACATCCTGATTTTTCAGGGACATCAGAAGTTCCTGAGGTTTGCTCTGGATTACCAGCATTACCAGTTTGTAGCACTTCCATTCGGGATATCCTCAGCGCTCCCCGTCTTCACCAAGGTGCTGGCGGGCATCATGGCTTTCCTGAGGAACCAGGGCATTCGTGTGCTGCCTTATCTGGACGACTTGTGCAGCCCAGTCTCTTCAGCAGGCCGAGAGCGATACCCGGACATCAACTCTAGAGGCCTTTGGCTGGGTAGTCAATTACCCAAAGTCTTTTATCACTCCCTCGACAGTGAGATCTTTCCTGGGCATAACGATAGACACCGCTTTTTCTGCCACAGCAGAAGGTTTTGGGTCTCCAGACGCAGGTGCAGGCTGTCTTGCTGTCTTGTCAACGGCCGTCGATCCGTTTGGGGATGAGATTGGTGGGCCTAATGGTGTCTTGCTTCGAGGCAGTGCCTTCGCCCAATTTCACATGAGACCTCTTCAATTGAACATGTTGACAGGCTGGGACCAGATGCAGGAGTCGCTGGGACAGGAATTTTCACTGTCCTCCCTGGCCAGGCAGTCCCGCTTGTGGTGGTTGGACTCCAGGAATCTGTTGGTAGGCAAGTCCTTTCTGACTCCCCATTGGGAGATAGTTACCACGGATGCCAGTCTCACTGACTGGGGAGGCGTTTGGTAGACACAGAAGATTCAGGGTCAGTGGGGTCCGCAGGAGAACCGCTTACCCATAAATCTCTTGGAGCTCAGAGCGATCCGGTTGGTGCTTCTTCGCTTGAATCCCCTTTTAAGGGGGGGGGGGGGGGCATTCCAGGTTCACTCAATCAGACGTCTGTCGCCTACATCAATCACCAGGGCGGGACTCGGAGCAAGAGAGCCCTCAAGGAGGTGACCCAGATTCTGACTTGGGCAGAGGAGAATGTTCCCTGCATCTCGCGGTCTACATTCCCGGGGTAGAGAACATGGAGGCAGAGTCCCTGAGCAGGAGCCATTGCCACAGACGCTCTGGCAATTCCGTGGACGGAGTTCAGGTTCCTCTATGCCTTCCCTCCGTGCCCACCCCTGGGCAGAGTGCTGCGCAAGATAGCTCAGGAAGGGGTACCAACTATCCTGGTGGCTCCTCGCTGGCCGTGAAGGAGTTGGTTTGCGGACATCGTTCAGATGTCAGTAGATCGCTACATCATGCCCGACGACCCAGGGTTCCTCACACAGGGGTTGCTGCGACACCCCAATTTACGGACGCTGGTTTTGATGGCTTGGCTATTGAAACCTCAATCCTGACGGAAAAGGGGCTGTCGGCCACGGTTATACATACCATGATTCAGGCACGGAAGAAGGCTTCCTCCATGATATACTGAGTTTGGCATGCTTATATTGCTTGGTGCAAGTCCAAGAGTCTCCCCTTCCGCACATTTTTAATTTCTGGAGTTTTTTACAACACGGCTTAGACTTGGGCCTCCAGCTGAGCACCCTCAAGGGACGGGTCTCGGCCATCTTCTTCCAGAGATCCATTGCCAACCATAAGTTGATCAAGACTTTTTTCCAGGGAGTCACCCATGTTTGTCCACCACGTAAGTCAGTATTACCGGTGTGGGACTTGAATTTAGTGCTGTCTGCTCTTCAGGGTCCTCCCTTTGAACCGTTGTGCGCTGCTGCATTACCTATTTTGACTCTCAAAGTGATCTTTTTGGTGGCGATCACCTCGGTGCGTCTCGTGTCGGAGCTGGCCGTGCTTTGTATGAAGCCTCCCTATTTTGAGCGGCATAAGGATAAGGTGGTTTTTTCGCTTTAAACCTGATTTTTTGCCTAAGGTCGTTTCTCCCTTTCACCTTAATGAGGAAGTTGTCTTGCCTTCCTTGTGTCCAGCACCGACTAATTCTAAGGAAAGTACCCTCCATGCCTTGGATGTGGTCAGAGCCATTAAGTATTACCTGGTTGCGACTGAATTCTTCAGGAGGTCGCATTTGCTCTTTGTTCTAACAGAGGGCTCTAGGAAAGGTTTGCCACCAGCCAAGTCCACTCTCAGTAGGTGGATCAGACAGGCGGTGGTGCAAGCATATTCTGCCAAAGGGAAGGATCCACCTTTTCGGATCACAGCTCATTCTACCAGAGCTATTGGTGCCTCTTGGGCTTTTCAGCACCAGGCATCGGTTGAACAAGTTTGTAAGGCCGCCACTTGGTCTTCAGTTCATACTTTTACAAAGTTTTACAAGGTTGATGTTAGGGCCTCAGCTGGCGCTGTTTTTGTCCGAAAGGTGCTTCAGGCGGTAGGGAAATGAACTACATGCTCTTTCGCACTGGGGATCCAGCCCAAATGGACACTGCTTTTGGATGTCCCACATGTCATCACTGGGACGACCTGGACTGGATATAGGGAAAAATACAATTCTGTGAAACTCACCTGTAGAATTGTTTTTGAGTATATCCAGTCCATGTCGTCCCACCCCGCCCTTTTGTTCATTATCTCTTGTTACCTGTTATTGTAATTACCATTTTTTTTATTATTCATTGGACTTGTATCTTAAGTCTTGTTAGAGAGAGTACAAGCTGAAGCTATGTGAAGTAACATGGTTTCTTGGACTCCCGGCCTGTCCTCTTTTTGTTTACTACTTTTTAACCACTGGAGAATCATAGAGGGACACTTGCCTTTATAGGGAGCCGGGAGGAGCAACATCTTTTGATCTTGCAGTCGAGCGCCCCCTGGGGGCGGCATACCCACATGTCATCACTGGGACGACCTACACTGGATATACTCAAAAACAATTCTACAGGTGAGTTTCACAGAATTGTATTTTTTTCCCCTCTTCCCTCCCCTCCCTTTTATTCATAACAGTTAGCCTGCATTACTATGCTGTACTTTTTATGACGAAGATGTTGGAATGCAATCCTTATGTTAAGACAGAAGAAACTGTTGTGCTTTACTATGATGGATCGTCTGAAGTCATCTATAACATGCTCAATAAAAATTATTGAACAAGAAAATCTATAGCTGCATCGCCCCGAAGATAAAGGAAGCATCATAACCCAGCATGTGTTGCCTGGGACATGTCTTAGTACATGGCCCCGATTATGTGACAATACGTTTTTAGCCCTACTCTTACTTTCTTCTGTCTAATCTCTCTCCTTCTAGAAGCTCTTTGTTGAGCAGCTGAAGAAATACGACCAACTGAAAGTTTATATTGACCAGAACCTGGCGGCCCAGGAGAACATCCTAAAAGCTCTCACTGAAGCCAATGTGAAGTATGCACCGATTCGGAAAGTCCTCACTGAGGCTGAGCAAAAGTAAGGGTTCATAACTTTTATAGTAGTCTGTGGTCACGGGTGATAAAGATACTGGAATGACTGGTAATAGGAGGAGAGCAATTGTACTTAAAGAGGAACATCAGAGGCCCTGGAGTCTAAAAGACTCCAGGACTTCCCGAATACCATTCCTTTCGCTGTGCGAAACCCCTCGGAACACTCACCCTCTCCCGGAGCCCTCGCCGCATCTGTTCGCTGTTCCCTTGCCTGACCTTCCTGAATGCCCGGCGCGGTCACGCCACAGCTGTTAGGTGGGCGGGGTATGCCGCTGGCACGCTGCCACTCAGCTACTTGGCCGTCCAGGCAAGCTGTCCTCCGAGCCGAAGAGAGCAGAGTGGCAGAGAGCGCGCTGATTGGCTCACTCGCCAGAGTTTGCGTTGTGGGAGTGGAAAGAAGGTGAGTGAAACGCGGCAACCTGGGGGTGGAGGTCCACACAGTGGGGCATTCCAATTCAGGATGATGTCGCAGAGAGGAGCAACACACAGAAAAGTCAAATTCTTGTGTGTTGTTCTTCTTTAAAGTCTCACCTATTACTGCTGCCCCCAAAGCTCTGAATATAGAAAATGCCTTTAAACTATCAAAAACAACCAACTGACAACGGACCAGATACTAATACATTAACGTGTCAAATTTGCTGTTAATTCTCATGCATGGGCTCAAATTTCAAAAATGTATTTATCAACAACAAAATATCTCCAATTTCCCCACTTAGTGCTTAGTGCAAAAAGATACAAATTGCAAATACCTTTTATATAGTTACCTAACATGCAAAAAGGTAGGTGCATCCAAAAAGCTAAAATGGTACAAATGACTGAGATGCAAGTTCTCAATAGGTGCCGGCCTATATAAAGGACCTCCTTACTAAAGTGCTAGTAAACTTTGACCCATAAGTACAAGCTTCAAAATCCTATAAATCGTGCCTAGATATGCATATTAGAGGAGCACTATCACAAAATTTGCTAATTAAGACCAATTTAAATAATACTCTGAATGTATACAATGTCTGTTAATATGAGTAAATGTGCCCATAAAAAATGTGAGTAAATGTTACCTGCTGCTGTACTGTGTGCTCATGGCCGCACTGCCGGCGCACTCACCGCCTGAACCTTGCAGCACGCTCTCGAGATGGCATAGAGCATGCAGCCGAGGAGTAGCATATTTGCTGACATTGTTTTGTTTGCTTTTTAAATGGGCTTCCCTCCTGTTCCACCTGGAACTGTGCTACACTTCCTATCTCCCTATTCCACCTGTAGACCCACCGCTTCTTCAACCCACCCAACAGGGAGAGAATTTTGTTGTCGATCGAAAACTGGCTAGTGCCTCACCAAACCACAGTCCACCACCAGTGTCCCCTAACCCTCACCTGGCCCCACAACACAGCTGCTGACTCACAACCCTCACCTGACCCCACAAAACAACCGCTGACCCACAATCCTCACCTGACACCACCTCCCTGGCACAAGCAGAAACCAGGCTCTGAGCTGTGGTATTTCACTTGCAATAGGCCACAAATCATTGGACTCGGCTGGTGTTCTATAGCTCTGCCCCAGTGGTCTTGTTGTGAGCCATCCTATCAACCTCCTTTCCATTTAGCCCCTCTCTGTTCTCTCCCCCTGCTTGTGCCATTCATCCTTGGCGGTTTAGCGGCTTATTGGCATAAAAATAGCCCACGGTTGCTTGCGTTTTTGCTATTCTAAGCATACAGCACGTCCTGCTCCATCTATAATACTTACATATGGGTAATCCTCCGCCTGAGGGCGCTGTTCACTGCAGACATGCAAAAACAGGCTCCTCCCGGCCCTACATATACCGAGGGACCTCCCACAAATCCCCAGATTTCTCTGCAGTGCTGACTGCGAAGACATGAAGTATCACGCTCTCGCAGCCGAGCGGGGCTTTACAGCCCGTGGCCCTGTGGGACTATTTCCACCCGTCCTCCTTGTGAAGAATATGCCTCCCAGCCTGGGCTGCGTTGGTCGGGTGAAGGTAGGCAGCACCGTGTGTGCTTACGGAGCTAAGCTGCACCGCAATCCCCCACCATAGGGTAGGCGGTCAAGGCTAATGGTGAGCCTTCAGAGGATGCCCCTCCCGCATCAGTGCCCCACGCCCTGTATAGCGGTGAACCCCATGTATTGGGTCACCTTCCTCCCTAGTTCCCCCCTTTATTGAGGGGAAAAAGAGGGGGGGGGTTGTGTATGATGGCCTAACCTTGCCCTATTACACTAGTGAGCTTATAGCCCTTAACGGCTTAACGGGTGTCAGAGCCGCACTTTACTTGATGGTATTGTTAGCTGCAACGCCTTTACTGTATTTCACTCGGCGTGTACGGCGGCTCTGCTCGCAGACGCTACGCTATTTCTGTATTCTATACTGTCATTTTTTGTTTCTGAGGTAATTCACTCGGTCTGGTATTCAGACGTTTCTAACTACTGTTTCTGATACTCCCTTCGAGCTTCGCGCTCTCCGGGGGGGGGGTGCATGGTCTGGTTTGGCGCGTTCCGCGTCGCCTTCAGCTCTGGCCCGCCCTTCGAGGTTCGCTTGGCGCCATTTCTTTCTCACGCGCGCGTGGTGAAGACGGTCCTCCCCTCGCTGTTCCGTAAGTGCCCTCATGGGCGACTCTTCTTTAGCTTTTGCTTCTCGCTCGGCTCGGACATCCTTGTTACCCTTGTGTCTTTCAGACCGTGTACTTCGGTGGCTTCCAGGGTTGCATCCAGGGTTGCTTTCTAGCGTCAATCCCTACTGGCTTATTGTACCTAATAATCACCATATGGAGGCATCTCAGGATATTGTGAACGGGGTTCCTTCGGGACAAGTCCGTCTGTGTGTAGCTTGTGGGGTCTTACCTAGCAGCGGTGACAATGCACGGGTCTGCGTTCCTTGTGCACAGCAGGCGCTAGCCGGTCTTCCCGTCTCTTCTGAGGCTGGGCCTGCACCTCGCCTTACTTTACCTATTCCCCTCAAGTCTGAGCCTAACCCCCAATACCAGTGGGGATTCTCATACTGATTTGGCCACTAGATTGGCTAGTGTTGAAAACTTGATTGCTGGCTCCTTAGCGCACAAGGCCACTGCCAAGAGGCGGCATTTGAATCCTGAATCGACTATTTTTCCTATAGAGTCTGATGATTTACTGCTTTCTTATGCACATCCCCCCTCAGACGAAGGGGAGCTGTTCTCTGACTCAGGGTCATACGACGACGAGTCCAGGGGACAGGAGGAGTCTGGTTCTGAACATTGGTTCTCGGATGACATTGATAGACTGTTGGCCCAGATCTTTGATGTATTGTCCCTCTCTTCCCCTGCCGCGGCTCCTCGGCAAAGGGGTGATCTGTTTCACACCGCTAGGGCGCGGTTGGAATTTCCTGAACAAACCCATTTTAATAGCCTTGTGCTGAAAGAATGGGAACACCCCAGCAAACTTCATGGGGTTCCTAAAAGTGTGGATAAGAAATATCCATTCCCTGCTGACCTGGTCAAGTGCTGGACATCGCCACCTGAGGTCGATGCCCCAATTTTAAGTCTGTCCAACACCTCTATTATGCACTCCCCCGACACTACTACGCTGCGGGATTCTGAGGACCGGCGTGTTGACCAACTGGCATACCATGCCTTTGCATTTGGGGGAGCGTCGCTCCGCCCGGTTTGCGCCTTAGCCATTACGGCGGTGGCGCTCAGGACTGTGGTTAGGAATGCTCTAGAAGGTGCGGATGAGTTGCCCTCTAATGCTGCCAATGCTCTGGCCACCTGTGAAACTTTATCCTATCGGCATCGGATGATGCTATTAAGCTGAGCGCTAGATCTTCTGCTCTGGTGGTAGCCATACGCCGAGCGGTCTTGTTGCGCCAGTGGGCCGCTGATAACGCCGCCAAGAAGGCCCTTACGGGGCTTCCATTTAAGGGACTGCGCCTGTTTGGAGAAAGGTTAGACATTTTCGCCAAGGGTGGCAAGTTGACCCAGCGCAAGCGTCAGACTCGGCCCTTTCGTGGCCCAAGCTCCCAATTGACCCCCTTCCGTGGGGCTAAGCAAGGCAGAGGAGTATCCTTCACTGGGTCTCGCGCAGATTCCTGGAACAAGAACAGAGGACGCCGTCCCGGTTCCTCCTGTTGGCCCAAGCCCAAAGCCCCTCCCAAGACCCCCCAGGCATGAAGGGGCGCCCTCGCCCGTCAGGGTGGGGGGACGTCTACAGCACTTCGAGCAGGTTTGGAGACGCCACGTCTCAGACCGGTGGATTCAGGAGCTAGTGTCCTCCGGTTACAAGATAGAATTTGCTGTACGGCACCCTACCAGTTTTGTTGGGTCCCGGATCCCACAGGATCCTGCCTCAGCTCAGGTCTTGTTGCTGGCCGTGCAGGACCTTCTGGATCTAGGGGTCATTTGCAAGGTCCCCTTAAAAGACAGGGGCATGGGGTTCTATTCCAACCTCTTCACAGTGCCCAAGAAGGACGGGTCAGTCAGGCCCATTCTGGACTTAACAATCCTCAACAAATTTGTCAGAAACAAACATTTTCGTATGGAAACCTTGCGCTCGGCCATCGCCTCGCTGCGCCCAGGGGACTTTATGACGTCCGTGGACATCAAGGATGCTTACCTTCATGTTCCGGTGTTTCCAGGACACCAAAGGTTTCTCAGGTTTGCGCTGCTGGATCAGCATTACCAATTCGTGGCCCTGCCATTCGGCCTCACGTCGGCTCCCAGGGTATTCACCAAGGTGCTGGCAGGGGTGATGTCCCTGTTAAGGCTAAGGGGCATACGTGTGTTGCCCTACCTGGACGATATACTCATCACCTCTTGGTTTCTGCGGCAGGCAGAGCTGGACACTCGGTTGGTAGTGTCCACCCTGGAGTCCTTCGGCTGGGTGATCAATTATCCCAAGTCCTCTCTGTCCCCCTCCTCGGTGGCCCCGTTCCTGGGGATGATTCTGGATACAGTTCAGTCAAGGATATTCCTTCCTCAGCAGAAGGTGGAAGCTCTGACAACGCAGGCGAGCTCCCTGCTTTCGAGCCCTCATCCCTCCATCCGGCAGGGAATGCAGTTGGTGGGCTTGATGGTGGCAAGCTTCGAGGCGGTGCCCTTTGCCCAGTTCCATTTGAGAACTCTGCAGCTTCACCTTCTGTCAGTTTGGAACAAGAACCCAGCGTCCTTGGACGAGACCTGGGTGCTCCCCCCCTCAGTCAGACAATCCCTTGCGTGGTGGCTGGACCACAGGAATTTGACAAGGGGCAGATCCTTCCTGGCCCCCTCCTGGGAGACGGTCACAACGGATGCCAGTCTGTCGGGTTGGGGGGGGGGGGGGGGGTCTGGAAGTCCCTGTGCTTCCAGGGCACGTGGGGCCCTCAGGAGGTTCATCTACCCATCAATATCTTGGAACTCAGGGCGGTCAGATTGGTGCTGGAACAATTGACCCATCACCTGAGGGGTCTGGCGGTTCAGGTACGCTCAGACAACAGAACGACGGTTGCCTACATCAACCATCAGGGAGGGACCCGGAGCAAGGGGGCTCTCCAGGAAGTATCTCGGATTCTAACATGGGCGGAGGCCAATGTCCAATGCATCTCAGCTGTCTACATTCCGGGGGCGGAGAACCTGCTGGCAGATGCTCTGAGCAGGGGGTCGTCCCGTCAGGGGGAGTGGTCCCTCTGCAACAGGGTATTTCAGTCCCTGTGTCACCGTTGGGGGGTGCCATATGTGGATCTGTTTGCGTCCCGTCACAATCACAAGCTCCCGAGCTTTGTATCCCTGTCTCAGGATCCTCTGGCTCTGGCCACGGATGCCCTGTCCATGTCTTGGAGGGAGTTTCGGCTCCTGTATGTGTTTCCACCAATTCCCCTTCTGGGCAGAGTTCTGCGCAAGATTGCTCTAGAAGGGGTACCCGCGATTCTGGTGGCCCCAAGGTGGCCAAGAAGAGTGTGGTTCGCGGACGTGGTTCAAATGGCAGTAGATCAATATGATCTGCCAAGGTTGCCAGATCTTCTAACTCAGGGGTCTCTACGCCATCCCAATTTACTAACTCTGGCTTTGACGGCTTGGCTGTTGAAACCTCCATCTTGATGGAGAAGGGTTTGTCTGCGTCTGTAGTGGCTACTATGGTGCAAGCCAGGAAGAAGACTTCTTCTGCTATCTATTATAGAGTATGGCGTTCTTACATTGACTGGTGTGAGTCCAGGTCTCTTCCCTGCCGGGAATTCTTAGTCTCTAGGGTGCTGGAGTTTTTACAACATGGTCTAGACTTAGGTCTCAAGCTTAGTACTCTGAAGGGTCAGGTTTCTGCCCTGTCTATCTTCTTTCAGAAGACCTTTGCCCAGCATCCCCTGATCAAGACCTTCTTTCAGGGGGTCACTCATGTGCATCCCCCTCGATAACCTATGGTACCTGTTTGGGATTTAAACTTGGTTTTATCGGCTCTGCAGGGTGCTCCCTTTGAGCCTATTCAGGAGGCTGCTCTCGCTGTTCTCACGCTCAAGGTCGTTTTTCTGGTAGCTATCACTTCTGTTAGGCGTGTGTCTGAGTTGGCTGCCTTATCTATTCAGCCTCCCTACTATGAGAGACACCAGGATAAGGTGGTGTTCCGCTTCAAGCCAGACTTTCTGCCTAAAGTGGTGTCTGCATTTCATTTGAATCAGGATATTGTACTTCCTTCTTTGTGCCCTAACCCTAGTAACCCCTAGGAAAGGGTTTTGCATTCCTTGGATGTGGTTAGGTGCGTCAAGTATTACCTGGTTATCACTAAGGCTTTCAGGAAGACTGATGCTCTCTTCGTTGTGCCTCACGGGCCTAGGAAGGGTTTGGCTCCTGCCAAGTCTACCATCAGTAAATGGATTCGTCAGGCTGTGGTTCAGGCCTATTCTACTAAGGGGAGGACTCCCCCCTTTCGTCTTACTGCTCATTCTACTCGGACTGTTGGGGCTTCTTGGGCTTTCCAGCACCAGGCCTCTGTTGAACAAGTTTGCAAGGCCACTACTTGGTCTTCTGTTCATACCTTTACAAAGTTTTACAAGGTTGATGTTAGGGCCTCAGCTGATGCTGTGTTTGCCCGCAAGGTTTTGCAGGCGGCAGTGGTTTAAACTGCTTGCTGTTGCCTTTTCTGTTGGGGATCCCACCCTACCTTACGGACACTGCTATTGGATGTCCCATGTGTAAGTATTATAGATGGAGCAGGACGTGCTGTATGCTTAGAATAATACAATTCTGTGAAATACTCACCTGTAGAATTGGTATTATACGCATACAGCACGTCCTGCTCCAACCCACCATGGATTTCACTTTGTTCTGGATCCCCTGTATGGTGATTGTTATCATTGTTGTTATTGCCAGTTTCTGGGTGGTTGGTTTCTCCCGGCTTCTCCTTCTCACTGCTTTTCAATGCTGGGGATTTGTGGGAGGTCCCTCGGTATATGTAGGGCCGGGAGGAGCCTGTTTTTGCATGTCTGCAGTGAACAGCGCCCTCAGGCGGAGGATTACCCATGTGTAAGTATTATAGATGGAGCAGGACGTGCTGTATGCGTATAATACCAATTCTACAGGTGAGTATTTCACAGAATTGTATTTTTGTGACTAGGGCCTCAATTCAATAAAGGTAGAAAGAAATTCTTATGGTAGTAAAAGATTCAATTCATGAGTAAAAAGCCTGAGAATTTCACTGTTAGTGAATCACCAGATAGGAAAGCCATGAAAGTCAATGACACTTTTTTGCTCCTAAGAAAAGTAGAGAACTGTTTACCCCTTTTTACCTGTAGTAAAATCTGCCATTGACTTTCATTGTCTTTATCTAGTGATTCAGTAACAGTGACATTCTCAGGCTTTTTTCTCATGAATTGAATTTTTTACTACCATGAGAATTTTTTTCTACATTTATTGAATCGAGGCCTAGGTGTTACAATCACAGTGTGAAAGAGCATTGTGCTTTTGAGAGCCTACAACACCCCCCCCCCCCCCTTTCTACAAAGCTAATCAGACTTGGGGATTACACGTTCCTCTGCTGGTGTGTATAAAATTATTAGATTTACATATTTCTTGCCTTTTTGTAAAAAAATAAATAAAAATAATATTGTGCTCATGGTGTGCTGTGCATACATATTATAGACCACCTATGATGCTGATGCAATGCATACATCATGCTTGTGTAACACTTCCTGGGCCACTTCCGTTCAAATCACAGGTTGGAAATGGAGGAAAAGTTTAAACCTCCATATCTCTGTAATTTAGGCTTTGATTTTAAAACCGAAGGCAGTTTAGGCCAAGAGTCCTACATGCGTAATGCAAATACACTAACATTTTCCAAGTATACAGCACGTCGCTAATATTCTTTACGCTTGGGATATCCGCCACAAGGTGGCGCAGTGGACTGCAGAAGAGACTTGTGGCATCTCCCGGCCCCATAAAAGGACAGGAACCTCCCACAAATTCCCAGTTTCCTTCTGCAGTCTGGACTGCGAAGATAGAAGATGGCTCTCTATGTTACACAGGCAACCGGGGCTTATCTGCCTGCGGCCCTGCAGGACTATTCTTAGTATACAGTACGTCCTGCTCCAGATAGATTACTTACACTTGGGTTATCCTCGGCCAGATGGCGTTGCACTGCAGAGACATGCAAAACAGGCTCCTCCCGGCCCCTCAAATACCCAGGGACCTCCCACAAATCCCCAGATTTCTCTGCAGTGCTTACTGCGAAGACATGAAATATCACTCTCTCGCAGGTGAGCGGGGCTATTAGCCTGCGGCCCTGTTGGACTATTCCCACCCGTCCTTCATGTGATGTGCCTCCCAGCCTGGGCTGCGCTGGTCGGGTGAAGGTAGGCGGCACAGTGTGTGCTTATGGAGCGCTGCTCCACTGCAGTCCCCCACCAAAGGGTAGGCGGTATAGGCTGATGGTGAGCCTTTATGGATGCCCCTCCCACATTATTGCCACATACCCCGTGTAGCGGTGGGTCCTGTACAAAGGGCCGCCATCCTCCCTCATTCTTCCCGTAGCCTTCGGGGGGGAAAGAAGGGGGGGGATGTAAGCCGCCGCGCTGACTTGTCTGTTTTTACTATTACATGGCCGTCGCGCGCATCTTTTCCCTCCTTCGGATGCCCGCGCCTCAGACGCTGCGGCGTTATCATTGGCTGCTGTCTTAGAGCTTTGCGCTCTTCGGGGGGGGCGGGGGCCTGGCTCGGCGCGCTCCGCGACACGCCCCGCTCTGGCCCGCCCTTCGAGGTTCGCTTGGCGCCATTTTGATGTGTAGTCGCGCGCGCGTGTGTGACGTTCCGACCTTCCGCGGTCTGTAAGTGCCCTTGCGGGCGATCTTTATGCTCATTGCTTACTGTGCATGGTTCTGACGCCCCTTATTCTCATTATGTCTTTCAGACGGGTGAATCCAGTGGCTTCTCCCGTAAGCCGCCGCGCTGACTTGTCTGTTTTTACTTTTACATGGCCGCCGCCGCGCTGACTTGTCTGTTTTTACTATTACATGGCCGCCGTGCGCATCTTTTCCCTCCTTGGGATGCCCGCGCCTCAGACGCTGCGGCGTTATCATTGGCTGCTGTCTTAGAGCTTCGCGCTCTTCGGGGGGGGCGGGGGCCTGGCTCGGCGCGCTCCGCGACACGCCCCGCTCTGGCCCGCCCTTCGAGGTTCGCTTGGCGCCATTTTGATGTGTAGTCGCGCGCGCGCGTGTGTGTGTGACGGTCCGGCCTTCCGCGGTCTGTAAGTGCCCTCGCGGGCGATCTTTATGCTCATTGCTTACTGTGCATGGTTCTGACGCCCCTTATTCTCATTATGTCTTTCAGACGGGTGAATCCAGTGGCTTCTCCCGGCCCGGTGTAATTGTCAGTTGGGCCTAGTATAATTACTCCCACTTCCCTGCGGGTCATTGGGGCATCCAGGGTAGCTTACAGCGTCAATCCCTACTGGCCTATTGTGCCTATTAATCACCATATGGAGGCATCCCAGGATAATGTGACCGGGGTTCCTTCGGGACAAGCCCGGCTGTGTGTAGCTTGTGGGGTCTCGCCTATCAGCGGTCACAATGCACGGGTCTGTGTTCCTTGCGCACAGCAGGCGCTAATGGTGCAACCCGCCCCTCCGGTGGCTGGGCCTACACCTCGCCTCACTTCACCTACTCCCCCAAGCCTGAGTCTAACCCCCAATACAAGCGGGGATTCTCATCCTGATGTGGCTGCTAGACTGGCCAGTGTTGAAAAAATGATTGCTAATTCCTTAGCGCGTAAGGCCACCGCTAAAAAGCGTCACTTAACCCATGATGCCACTCTTTTCCCTACGGAGTCTGACGAGTTGTTGCATCTATATGGCTATACCCCCTCGGACGAAGGGGAGCTGTTCTCTGACTCAGGGTCATCTGACGAGAGGCCCAGGGGTCATGACGATTCTGGCTCTGACCCCTGGACCCCGGATGATACTGACAGACTGCTGGTTCAGATTTTTGAGGTTTTGTCCATCTCTCCCCCTGTTGCAGCTCCCAGGCAAAGGGGTGAGCTCTTTCATACTGCTAAGGCTCGATTGGAATTTCTTGAGCAAACCCATTTCATTAACCTCGTGCTTAAGGAGTGGGAACATCCCAGTAGACTTCCCGGGATACCTAAGAGTTTGGACAGAAAGTATCCTTTTCCTGCTGATATGGTCAAGTGCTGGTCATCGCCCCCCGAGGTCGATGCTCCTATTATAGGGCCGTCTAACACCTCTGTTATGCACTCCCCCGACACTACTACGCTGTGGGATTCTGAGGACCGGCGCGTTGACCAATTGGCATGCCATGCCTTTGCATTTGTGGGGGTGGCGCTGCGCCTGGTTTGCGCCTTGGCCATTACTTCTGTGGCGCTCAGGGCCCTGGTCAGAAATGTACTAGAAGGACCAGATGAATTGCCTCCTGATACGGTTAATGCACTGTCTAACTGTGATGTGTTTGTAAACTTTATCCTGTCTGCATCGGATGATGCCATTAGGATGTGTGCCAAATCTTCTGCCTTGGCGGTAGCTATACGCCGCGCGGTGTGGCTGCGCCAGTGGGCTGCTGACAATACTGCTAAGAAAGCCCTTACTGGGCTTCCATTTAAGGGGCTACGCCTGTTTGGGGACCGTCTAGACCTCTTTGCTAAAGGAGGTAAGTTACCCCAGCGCAGGCGGCAGTCTCGGCCCTTTTGGGGCCAGGGCCCCCTTTCACTTCCCTACCGAGGTGCTAAGCAGGGAAAAGGGGTGTCCTTCACGGGGGCTCGTGGAGATTCCTGGCATAGGAGCAGAGGACGACGTCCTGGCTCCTCCTGGGGGTCCAAGCCCAAAGCCCCTCCCAAGACCCCTCAGGCATGATGGGGCGCCCTCGCCCGTCAGGGTGGGGGGACGGCTACAGCACTTTGCGCACGTCTGGAGGCGCCAAGTCTCAGACCGGTGGATTCAGGAGGTAGTGTCCTCTGGTTACAAGATAGTTTGCTGTGCGGCCCCCCACAAGATTCATCAGGTCCCGGATCCCCCAGGACCCCGTCTCAGGTCTTGATGCAGGCCGTGCAAGGACTTCTGGATCTGGGGGTCATTTGCAGGGTCCCCTTAAGAGAAAGGGGCAAGGGGTTCTATTCCAATCTTTTCACAGTACCCAAGAAAGATGGATCAGTCAGGCCCATTCTGGATTTAAAGATCCTCAACAAGTTTGTCAAGAACAGGCGCTTTCGCATGTAAACTCTGCGCTCGGCCATCAGCTCTCTGCGCCCAGAGGATTTTATGACGTCTGTGGACATCAAAGATGCTTACCTTCACATCCCTGTGTTCACGGGACACCAAAGGTTTCTCAGATTCGCGTTAGAAGATCAACATTACCAATTTGTGGCCTTGCCATTTGGCCTCACTTCAGCTCCCAGAGTGTTCACCAAGGTGCTGGCGGGGGTGATGTCTCTGATAAGGTCAAGGGGCATACGCGTGCTGCCCTACCTGGACGACATTCTCATCACCTCTCGGTCTCTACAGCAGGCAGAGTTGGACACTCAGCTGGTGGTGTCCACCTTGGAGTCCTTCGACTGGGTGATCAATCACCCCAAGTCCTCTCTGTCCTCTTCGTCGGTCACCCCATTCCTGGGAATGATTCTGGATACGGTTCAGTCAAGGATATTCCTTCCTCGACAGAAGGTGGAAGCTCTAACTGCGCAGGTGAGGTTCCTGCTCTCATGCCCCCAGCCCTCCCTCAGGCAGAGAATGCAGCTGGTGGGTCGGATGGTGGCGTGCTTCGAGGCGGTGCCCTTTGCTCAGTTCCATTTGAGGCCTCTGCAACTTCACCTTCTGTCAGTATGGGACAAGGACCCAACGCCCTTGGACGGGGTCTGTGTGCTTCCCCCCTTGGTCAGACGGTCCCTTTCGTGGTGGCTGGACCACAGGAACTTGCTAGTGGGAAGGTCCTTTCTGGCCCCCTCCTGGGAGACGGTCACCACGGATGCCAGTCTGTCAGGTTGGGGGGGATTCTGGAAGTCCCTGCGGTTCCAGGGGAGGTGGGGCCATCAGGAGAAGGGTCTGTCTGTGCAGGTGCGCTCAGACAACAGGACGGCGGTTGCCTACATCAACCATCAGGGAGGGACGCGGAGCAGGGGTGCCCTCCAGGAGGTGTCGCGGATTCTGACATGGGTGGAGGCCAATGTTCAATGCATTTCGGCTGTGTATATCCCGGGGGCAGAGAATCTACTGGCAGACTCTCTGAGCAGGGGGACTTCCCGTCAGGGGGAGTGGTCCCTCTGCAACAGGCTATCCCAGTCCCTGTGTCACCGTTTGGGTCTACTGGATGTGGATCTGTTCGCATCCCGTCACAATCACAAGCTCCCGGCCTTTGTCTCCCTGTCTCAGCATCCTCTGGCCTTGGCCACGGATGCTCTGTCCATGTCATGGAAGGAATTTCCACTTTTACAGCATGGGTTGGAGTTGGGTCTAAAACTCAGTACTCTGAAGGGTCAGGTTTCTGCCCTGTCTGTCTTCTTTCAGAAGTCTTTTGCTCAGCATCCCTTGGTTAAGACCTTCTTTCAGGTGGTCACTCATGTGCGTCCCCCACATAAACCTATGGTCCCTGTTTTGGATTTGAACTTGGTTTTGTCTGCCTTGCAGGGTGCTCCCTTTGAGCCTATTCAGGATGCTGCTCTGCTGTACTTACCCTCAAGGTTGTCTTTCTGGTGGCTATTACTTCGGTCAGGCGTGTGTCTGAGCTGGCGGCTCTGTCCAGCCCCCATACTATGAGAGATACCAGGACAAGGTGGTGTTCCGCTTTAAGCCAGACTTCCTGCCCAAGGTGGTGTCTGCTTTTCATTTGAATCAAGATATTGTTCTTCCTTCATTGTGTCCTAATCCTAGCAACGCTAAGGAAAGGGTTCTGCATTCCTTGGATGTGGTCAGGTGTCTGAAGTATTACCTGGTAGTCACTGCGGCCTTCAGGAAGACTGATGCTCTTTTTGTGGTCCCTTCTGGTCCTAGGAAGGGTTTGGCTCCTGCCAAGTCTACTATTAGCAAATGGATTCGTCAGGCTGTGATTCAGGCCTATTCTGCTAAGGGGAAGAATCCTCCCTTCCGCCTTACTGCTCATTCTACTCGGGCTATTGGTGCCTCTTGGGCCTTCCAGCACCAGGCTTCTGTTGAACAAGTTTGCAAGGCCGCTACTTGGACTTCTGTTCATACCTTTTCAAAGTTTTACAAGGTTGATGTTAGGGCCTCAGCTGATGCTGTTTTTGGCTGCAAGGTTTTGCAGGCGGCAGTGGTTTAAACTGTCTGCTGTTACCTTTTGTTGGGGATCCCACCCTGCTTATGGACACTGCTATTGGATGTCCCAAGTGTAAGTAATCTATCTGGAGCAGGACGTACTGTATACTAAGAATAATACAATTCTGTGAAATACTCACATGTAGAATTGATATTATAAGTATACAGTACGTCCTGCTCCACCCCACCCTGTTTTTTTTGCATTTTTTTGGATCCCCTGTATGGTGATTGTTATCATTGTTATAGTTACCAGTTGGTGGTAAATTCTCCCGGCTTCTTGTTCACTACTTTTCAATGCTGGGGATTTGTGGGAGGTCCCTGGGTATTTGAGGGAGGTCCCTGGGTATTTGAGGGGCCGAGAGGAGCCTGTTTTGCATGTCTCTGCAGTGCAGCGCCGTCTGGCGGAGGATAACCCAAGTGTAAGTAATCTATCTGGAGCAGGACGTACTGTATACTTATAATATCTACATGTGAGTATTTCACAGAATTGTATTATTTCCACACGTTCTGGACCCACTGCCTCCCAGGTTCGGGTGAAGGTAGGACAGCGCCAGGGTCAGGTGCTGGAGGAGCGCTGCTCCAACCGCAATCCCTGTACCTACAAGGGTAGGCGGTTCTGGCTTATGGTGAGCCTTGTGGGATGCCCCTTCCTGCCTTTAGTGTGGGCCTTTCCCTCCCCCCCCTCCACTGCCCCCCCCCCCTCCCTAGCTAAGCATGCCTTGGGTGCGCCTACCGTTGCTCTTCCCCGCCTCGCTCTCTCCCTGGGGAGCTCTCCGAGGGGGGGGGGGGGGGGGGTTGTGGGGTAGGCGGTGTGGTTTCACATTGTATTTTATCTGTCTTTTATTTGTATTGTTGTACGGCGCTCCGCGGCTGGTGGCGACATTCTCCTCATGTTTTACTGCTCTGTCATTGGCGCTGGGGGGGGCACGTGGCGCGCGATTCGCGCTCTTCGGGGGGGGGCGGGTACCGTGGATGACGTTTTTGCGCCGTACCTCCACGGCCCGCCCCTCAAGGTTCTTGCGGGTGCCATTTTGGTTCTCCTGACCAGTGGTACTGCAGCGTGCTGCTGGCCTGCCTGGATGTGCGATCGGCGTCTTGGTCCGCGAGTCCCCTTCGGGGTTGTATTGTGCTGTTGTCACCACATTTTGGGAATGTTATGTGTGGTTTTCTTATGTCTTTCAGGCGGGATAAACGTGTCTGTGGTTTCTCCCGGCCCTCTTCCCTTCCTTCTCCCACCTTCCCGAGCAGGGTTTTGGGGCATCCCAGGTGGCTCTTGTTAGCCTTAACCCTATACTGGCCAGTGTGCCCACTCTAATCACCAAATGGAGGCTTCCGGGGATAATGTGCTTGGGGTTCCTTCGGGACCAGCCCAGCTGTGTGCCGCGTGTGGGGTATCCCCTGTGAGTGTCGGGGTATGTGTGCCCTGCACCCAGAAGGTACTTGCGCTGCAGTCTGGGTTGCCTGCTACACTGCCCAGTTCTGTGCCCCCTTCTACATCACCTACCCCCCCGCACCTGCATTTGACCCCTAGTGAGGGACATGCTAGTGGGGAATCAAACTATGACTTGGCCTTGCGGGTGGCCAGCCTGGAAAGGCATATGGCTGGGCCGGTCCCCCGTAAGGCTTCTGCCAAGAAGCAGCATTCAACCCCCGCTGTTTGCTTTTTTCCTGAGGAGGATGAGGGACAGTTTTCTTTCTCTGGCCTGTACCCCCTAGAGGAGGGGGAAGTTTTCTCTGATTCTGACTCCTCTGAGGAGCAGCAGGAGGTTTATGGTGGTACTGGGTCTCCTTTTGGAGAAGACCCATGGTCTCCTGAGGTACTGACAGGCTGTTGACTAGCATTTTTGAAGTACTGTGTATTACACCTCCTGTCCTGGCTAAAAGGCAGCAGGGTGAGCTTTTTCACTCTGTTAAACAATGCTTGGAGTTCCCTGAGCAGATCCACTTTAATAATTTGGTGCTCAAGGAATGGGAACGTCCTAGCATATTGCCCGCGGTGCCTAAGAGTTGGGACAGAAGGTATCCATTTCCTGCTGATGTGGTTAAGCGCTGGTCGTGTCCCCCCGAGGTGGATGCTCCCCTGCTTGGGTTGTCCAATACCTCGGTCATGCATTCCCCTGACACTTCTACTCTGAGGGATGGTGAGGACCGGCGTGTTGATCAGCTGGCCTGTCACGCATTTGCTTGTGCAGGGACTGCGCTGTGCCCTGTGTGCGCTTCTGCCATCACGGCTCTTGCTATTAAAGGGCTACTCAAGTGCCTTCTGGATAATGCCTAGGATGCCAATAGGGGGGGAGGAGTATAGATCACTCCTGCTTTGCCCTTTTGGTGGCTATATGCCGCTCTGTTTGGCTGCGTCAGTGGGCGGCTGATAATGCTGCTAGGAAGGGTCTCACTGGCTTCCCCTTTACTGGGCTACGGCTCTTTGGGGAGCGTCTGGATCTGTTTGCTAAGGATGGTAGGCTGCCTCAACGCAGGAGGCAACCGCGGCCCTTTCGGGGGGCTGGTTCTTCCCTCCCCTCCTTTCGTACTCCCAGGTCCGGTCGGGGTGCACCTTTTGCGGGGGCACAGAGAGACCCTTGGGGCCGCGGTAGAGGCTGTGGTCGCCCCTGTCTCTCATGGGGTCCCAAGTCCAAATCTTCCCCCAAGCCTCCTCAGGCATGAGGAGGCGCCCTCAACCATCCGGGTGGGGGGGCGGCGGCTGCGGCTCTTTGCTCACGTTTGGAGACTGTGCGTCTCAGACCGGTGGATTCAGGAGGTGGTGTCCTCCGGGTACAAGATAAAGTTTGCAGCCTGGCCACCCCCTAGATTCATCAGATCCTGGATGGTTCAAAATCCCTTGTCAGCTCAGGGCTTGTGGCTTGCGGTCCAAAGACTTTTGGATTTGGGGTCATTTGCCTGGTGCCCTTCCAGGAAAGGGGCAGAGGTTTCTATTCCAATCAGTTCACTGTTCCCAAAAAGGATGGGTCCCTGAGGCCCATCCTGGATTTGAAGCGCATCAACAAATTTGTCAAGTTCAAGCATTTTCGCATGGAGACTCTGCGCTTGGCGGTCAGTACCTTGCGCCCAGGTGACTTCATGACTTCTGTGGACATCAAAGATGCTTACCTTCATGTTCCTATCTTTCCAGGTCATCAGAGATTTCTCAGGTTCGCTCTGGAGGATCAGCACTAGCAATTTGTGGCCTTACCTTTCGGTCTTACCTCATCCCCTCGGGTCTTCACCAAGGTGCTGGCTGGGGTGATGGCTCTGTTGAGATCTCAGGGCATTCGCATCCTTCCTTATCTGGACGACATTCTGATTGCATCTCAGTCCTTCCATCAAGCCGAGCTGGATACCCAGATGGTGGTCTCCACGCTCGAGTCCTTCGGTTGGGTGATCAACTACCCCAAGTCTTCTCTGTCTCCGTCCTTGGTGAGGTCCTTTCTGGGCATGACTCTGGATACATCTCGGGTCAAGGTTTTTCTGCCTCAGCAGAAGGTGGAGAGCCTGCAGATGTAGGCACGGCCTCTACTTTCTTGCCCTCATCCCTCCATTCGGCAGGGGATGCAGCTGGTGGGCCTGATGGTATCATGCTTTGAGGCGGTTCCCTATGCTCAGTTTCACATGAGACCTCTTCAGTTGCACCTTTTGTCAGTTTGGGATCGGGACCCTGTGTCCCTGGATCAGACATTTGTTCTGTCCCCTCTGGTCAGTCGGTCCCTCTCGTGGTGGCTGGACTCAAGGAATCTCCTAGTGGGCAGGACCTTTCTGCCTCCTTGCTGGGAGACTGTCACCACAGATGCCAGTCTGACAGGTTGGGGGGGCTTTTGGAAGTCTCTGAAGTTCCAGGGTAAGTGGGGCCCTCAGGAGGCCCATGCTCCCATCAACATTCTGGAACTGCGGGCGATAAGGTTGGTTCTTTTGCAGTTGACTCCGCACCATCGGGCTGTTCAGATCCGCTCGGACAACCGGATGGCGGTTGCCTACATCAATCATCAGGGAGGGACTCGGAGCAAGCGAGCCCTCAAGGAAGTGTCCCTGATATTGTCCTGGGAGGAGGAGAATGTTCCCTGCATATCGGCAGTTTACATCCCGGGAGTGGAGAACCTGGAGGCAGACTCCCTGAGCAGGGGGATGTCTCGGCTGGGGGAGTGGTCCCTCAACGTAACGGTGTTTCACTCTCTGTGCCACCGCTGGGGTCTGCTGGATGTGGACCTGTTTGCTTCACGCCACAATCACAAACTTCCATTCTTTGTCTCTCTGTCTCAGGATCCTCTGGCCTTTGCCACAGGTGCGTTGGCTGGAAGGGGTTTCGGCACCTCTACGTGCTCCCTCCGTTTCCTCTGTTGGGCAGGGTGCTGCGCAAGGTAGCCCAGGAAGGGGTGCCAACCATTCTGGTGCCCCCCTGTTGGCCAAGAAGGGTGTGGTTTGCAGACATCGTGCAGTTGGCAGTAGATCAGTACGTCCTGCCCAAGGATCCAGATCTGCTCACTCGGGCAGCTGTGCCATCCCAATTTACAAACGCTGGCTTTGACGGCTTGGCTGCTAAAAACTCCATCTTGATGGAAAAGGGTTTGCCTGCCTCTGTTGTTGATACCATGATTAGGGCTAGGAAGAAGTCCTCGTCCTTTATCTACTACAGGGTCTGGCATGCTTACATTGCCTGGTGTGAGTCCAACTCTCTTCCCTGTTGGGTGTTTTCTGTTCCCAGGATTCTGGAATTCTTGCAACATGGTTTGGATTTGGACCTTCAACTTAGTACCCTCAAAGGTCATGTTTCAGCTCTGGCAATTTTCTTCCAAAGATCTTTTTGCCAGTCACCGTTTGGTTAAGACTTTTTTCCAGGGGGTTTCTCTCGTGCGTCTGCCACGTAAACCTATGTTACCAGTTTGGGATTTGAATCTGGTGTTATCTGCTCTGCAGGGTCGTCCTTTTGAACCTCTCCGTGAGGCTGCTTTGCCCATTTTGACTCTTGAGGTAGCCTTTTTGGTGGCTATTACTTCTGTCAGGCGTGTTTCTGAGTTGGCGGCGCTCTCCATCAAACCTTCTTAGGTGGTGGTTCGTTTTAAACCAGATTGCTTGCCTAAGGTTGTGTCTGCTTTTCATCAGGACATTGTCTTGCCTTCCTCGTGTCCTAATCCTGGAGAGGACTCTGCATTCTTTGGATGTGGTCAGGGTTCTGAAATTTTACTTGGTAGCTACTGAATCTTTCAGGAAAACTGATGCTCTTTTTTTTGTTCTTCCTTCTGGTCCTAGTAAGAGTTTGCCACCGGCTAAGTCCACTATCAGCAAGTTGATTCGTCAGGCGGTGGTGCAAGCCTATTCTGCTAAGGGGAAGGAACCTCCCTTCCGCCTTACTGCTCATTCCACTCGTCCAGCTGGGGCCTCTTGGGCCTTTCATCACCAGGCTTCTGTTGAACAAGTTTGTGAGGCTGCAACTTGGTCTTCTGTTCATACTTTTTACAAGTTTTACAAGGTTGATGTTAGGGCCTCAGCTGATGCTGCTTTTGGCCGCAAAGTTCTTCAGGCGGCAGTGGTTTAAACTGCCCGCTGTTGTTCTTCTTTACGGACACTGCTTTTGGACGTCCCAAGCGTAAAGAATATTATTGAAACAGGACGTGCTGTGTAATTCTGTGAGTACTCGCCTGTAGAATTGATTTTGTAGTATACAGCACGTCCTGTTTCACCCCTCCCTTGTTATCATTTTTCTTGGTTACCTCTGTATGGTGATTTGTTCAAATGTTTGGTTGGGGTTCCTTCATTATTATTCTCCCGGCTTCTTGTCTAACTGCTTGTAACACTGGGAATTTGTGGGAGGTTCCTGTCCTTTTATGGAGCCGGGAGACACCACAAGTCTCTTCTGCAGTCCACTGCGCCACCTTGTGGCGGATATCCCAAGCGTAAAGAATATTATTGAAACAGGACGTGCTGTATACTACAAAATCAATTCTACAGGTGAGTGTTCACAGAATTGTATTTTTGTTATGCCTGGACAATGCCTTTAAAAAGAAAGGTTGATCTTGATGTACACAAGAGAATGTGGTTGCATGTGCTGTTGTGTCAGAGGCTTTGATTTGTTCTCTTTAAAATGATTTATTTATTTCTCTCTTGGTCGGCATTTTGCTTTTCCATTTTGTCCTTTAGGTGGAATCACACTGTTCAGACTCTCATCTCTTCCTATGAAGCTTATGAAGATTTGATGAAAAAGTCACAAGAGGGGAAGGACTTCTATGCTGACCTGGAAAGCAAAGTGGCCAAACTTCTGGAGAAAGCGCAAACAAGATTTCAGTCCTCCCAAGATGCCCGCCAGGTGATCCTAGACCGGTACCTATCCGATTTGTACATCTTTTCGTGTTTTGTAACATAGTATGCTGGTTATCCATTCATCAACCCATTTGTATTTGGTCACCAAGTTCTGCTGTGCTAAAATACCGCTAGGGAAAACACAACAGTTTTGTGCTAGCTCTGTCATCAATGAAATGGGTGCATTAAAAAAAACAAGCTTTGTAACATTTTAAACAAAAAGGTGGACAATGGGGCATCAAGGAACCATGTGGCAAGGTTGTTTTGTGAGGCTTATATGAGAACATTTCTGCAGCAGGTTGGGATAACTTTATGTTAAAATGTAGCTTCTAATATGACTCAATGTCAATCCACCTGGACAATGTGAGAATGCCCCATGCTTAGTCATACATAACTTTCTGGCAGCAGCCAACCATACACTGTGTCTATAGGTTTCTATGAGAGTTTTAGCTGCAGAGACTGTCCTTTTTGTGATGCCTGGAAACTGTGGCAAGTTTGTATGTAATACATCCTGTATCCTTCCAGATGTTTAAGCTTTCTCATGTGAGATTTAGATATGATGATTTTGTCGGGTATTGTTGAACCTTCTTTGTTTTAACATTGTGTTGATAATAGTTTCTACCTTAAAATCTTGTAATTCCGTTGCATAAGGGCAAGTAGTCTACATTCTAGTAGTCTCAAGTAGTCTTGAGTAGTAAGGGCAAGTAGTCTACATTCTAGTAGTAGTATTAACAGTTACTATTAGCGGTTATCAGTAAAAAAAAAAAAAAAAAAAAAAGGAAAATAAAATCAATAGCTTCCCCTATAAAATAAAATAAAAAATAACTTCCCCTGCCCCAACACCCTTGGTTGAACTTGATGGACATATGTCTTTTTTCAACCGTATTAACTATGTAACTATGTAACATATTGAATGAATCAGATTACCACTGAAATATATTTTAGCTAGATGAATTTGTACAATTTGAATAAAAATGTATGAATACTCTCACCCTTTATCCCATTGGAATCCCAGTATAAGTGTACTGCTTACCTTTGGAAGGTAAATGCAAATAATTGATGGCAATCAAGCTGCAAAGAAATGAGCAGTGGGAACTATAACTGTATGTAAACATGTTTGAGTGATAGTTGGGTGTTGGATACAATAATGGCAGTGTTTGGTACAACAGGACATTTCAGCATCCACTGTCTGATTAATCCTGTACCAATCTGTATTTCCCGGTTGTAGCCTGGTTTTTTTTTCTTTAGGTAGCATAGGGGTGTTGTAGGGAACGCTAGTTTAGTAAATAACACCTCCTCCTTCTTTTTTTGTGTTGGTAATGCCATCTGCTGCTTATTTGGAAAAAGCATTTTGTTTGCTTTAGATAAGGGAAGAGGGGAGCAGCGACTTGTAGGAGGGAGAAGTAGGGAAAGGTAACTTACAAATTTCCCTGTGGCCAGCAAAGGCTTGATCCTGACAGCCACCCTACCCGATTCTCAGCCAGTCATCTGAATTGTCTACATATTGGTGGGCCCAAGAGCTGGCCATATGTCAAATACTGACAATAGATTAGATTTTCTAGTTATTTCATGCCGCAACATAGCAGCACATGTGCGTCTTCTAACTATGCTAAACTGCTCTTCCTGTGCTGTGGCCAGGGTTCAATACTGATAAGACCAAATTATTATTATAAACCATTAATATATGGATTTGCCATGGTTTCTGCTAGACAATAGGGAAATTCTAGAAAAATAGTTGAAATCATTTCAGGATATTTGTGTAATATATTTTTGGTTTTTCTTTTAGAGAAATGAAAAAGAATCCTCCTCCCCGCCCAACAGCTCCCAAGCCTGCTTTGGAGAAGAAAGTTTCTGGGGTGGATTTGGAGAACATTCCCGCTGCTGATCTAGCGGATATGCAGCAGTTTTCCTCGCTCTTCCTGTCGGATCTCCCAGAAGAGCTGAAAAGTTTGCCACCTGATGCCCTTGTGGCCCATCTGGACCGTCTGACAGCTGACCTTGCTGCATTACAAGTAGGACCAGTGGCTGCATACGGTGGATTGCGGCCACCTGCTGCTGCTCCTTATGGGGGTATTAGAACAGCCACAGCCCCTGTGGCAGACCCAATTGCAGTGCCTTTTAATCGGGCTCCCTTTAATGCCCTTCCTGACCCCTACCCTGCTGCAGCTATGCATGGTCATGCTTTCCCCCCTGTTTCCCACAGCAGCATTCCTCCAGTGAGTTCTGGACCAGTGGCACCTTCACAGTTTGGTTATCCAGCTCAGACCACCAGGCCCAGCCAAAGAACTGTTCCTCCTGCCTCACAGATTCCCAATGTGTATCCAACAGGTGGGCCTATTCTACCAAACCCAGCCTGTGTCCCTGTGGTACCCGGTTACCTTCCCACAGCTTTGCCGCCACAGAGGACTTCCCCACAACATGCAGTTCCTCCAGTGAGTGGAGCAACTCAACCAAATGTGGCAGCAACATTTGCAAGGGGTCAGCACGTGCCACCTGCAGGGGGTGCAACTCCTTCCTTCGGGCAGAGTGTTGCTGTTCCACCTATGGATTCTCAACTCCGATTCCATAGCCAGGCAATGCAAAACAATATTCAGCCTCCACTTCAAGGAATTCGCCCGGCAACGACGACGGTGGATAGTATTCAGGGGCCTATATCTAGCTATGCAGCTTCCAAGTTACCTGGATCAATCCCACACGAAGGTGTCCCAAGCACACAGGCTTTGCCCCCTGGTTATATTGGAGGCCCTGTGCCTCCTGTAATGGCTCCGACCACTCCCTTCCCATACTCTCCGAGCATAGTCCAGAATTATGCTCAGCCACCTCTTCCAAATTTATCGCATGGTCACACTCCTGCAATGTTTCACATGCCTGGTTATGCACAGCCCAGATTTGACATGCGGGTGCAGCCACAACCAGTTCCTGGACAGTCACCGTATGGTGTTCCTACACAACCTCAAGTAACGCCTCAAATCAGACCTTCATTTCATCCACAGCAGCCTGCTGCTTACCAACCACAAGGACAGCCTCCGGGGGTGCCTCTCAGTACCCCAATTCCATCTTCACAACAATTTCAACAGTTTCCATTGCAACCTGTACATTCTGCTGGTCCTCATCCTGCCATACAGCCGCCAGGTTCCACTATGCAACATACACCTTCTGCAAATCAACCTGGGCACCCTGTTGGTCAGGTTCCTCCTCATGCGGTTGGCCAGCGTTTTCCTATAGCACCGCAGGATAAGCCTCCACAACCTCCTCTGCAACCATTTCCTGGTTCACTTCCTAGAGCCTTCCCCCAGCCACCTCAACCAGTACCTCAGCCCATAAGTCAGTCCTCGCCTGGTATTCCTCCACATGCTGTTTCGGGAACTCAACCTATTCCTCCTGGGGCAGTCACACCAATTCCACCATCTCTGCCTTTTACCGCTCCCGTCATGCATGCTACTCCTATTAGTGGAATAGTAAATGCAATACCATCTGGACCTCAAATGCCGATTGGAGCACCTCAGGGTACTGGCCTTCCTCACTCCATACCGTCCGCCAGCAGCCCTGCTCTTACCCAAATTCCCAGTACGGCTATTGTCTCTGGAGCTCCAGCCATGCCTTCTCCAGCTCCCTCCCCACAGCCCTCCCTTGTAGTCCAGCCTCCTGCAGTTCTTCCATCAGTTGCGCCTACTACTACACCTTTGCCTCAGAGACCACCTGCTTCTCTGACTGGAGGGTCACCCTTAGGCCAAGGATCAACTGAGCCCATTTTTCAGAGACAGAGCTCATCAACTGATGACCTCCTGTCCTCCAGTCCTGAAAGTCAACATGGAGGATCCAAGACATCAGTAGGGCAGCCCTTGTTACTGCCTACTAAGGCCGATGCAAAGGATGGTCAAAAGCCCAGGGGCATTCAACTGATAGAGAATGACCCATATGAGAAACCAGAGCATATCATGAGACTACTTTCTGAGCTCGGCCAGTTCCGGGTTGTGGTCAATGCTCTTGACAAACCAGTACCTGGTGCTGCAACCCAGCTGGACTCTATGTGGAAGGAATTCCAAGATGCCCAGGAGAAAGAGGCCAGAAACCTCTCCATTGCCATTGCTCGCTGCTATTCCATGAAGAATCGGCACCAGGACATCATGCCATATGACAAGAACCGCATAGTGCTTCAGTCAGGGAAAGATGACTACATCAATGCCAGCAAGATCGAAGACCTGTCATCCTACTGTCCAACGGTTATCGCCACACAGGCCCCGCTGGTCGGGACGGCTGCAGATTTCTGGCTGATGATTTATGAGCAGAAGGTGTCACTGATTGTCATGCTGGTTTCAGATGTGGAAATAGAAAAGGTGCGTCTCAAGCTTTTTACTTTATGTGCTTTATTGCAATTTTATTTACTAAAGTGTAAGAACTTCAACTGCCAAAAAGTTTGATATGATGCTGCTTCTCAATAGTTTACTTTCATAAATGTAACCTTTGAATATCTAGTGCCTATTTCACTCCATGGCAACACTATCTTAGATACTTGTGGGTTACCACTTGGCCATAGACGAGAACTGCAAGATCAAAAGGTTTGGCTCCTCCCAGTTTACATTTCGGCTTGCCTCCCACTCCAGGTGATTCGGGACTGTGAAGATGTGGCAAGAACAGGTTATCCTATTATTTATTGCCCTTGATAATTCTTTTACAATTGCCTACAGGAAGTGGTGGGCTTCAACCCGTCAATCTTTTAGAATCTCACCAGCGCCCTCTTTCTGTTGGGGCCAAGAGCAGTGTGGGTATTCCGCTTTGCCTGTGGCTAGTCTGCTTGTGAGAACATTACCAGCCCCTGGCTTATTTTAAATGTTATGCCCTTGCTTGGGGACCAAGGACGAGGTTACGTGGCATCATACAAAAGCGTGTGTGTGTGTGTGGTGTGACTGGTGCATATGACTTGACCCCCCCCCCCCCCCCATCTGCAGCCAACTATGCTTGCTACTCAAGTACCGGTTCAGCTGGCTGTGTGCGTTCCCCAGTTATTTGGTCCATCGGTAGTACAATCGGCAACTGCAATGGCAAAGCCAGCAGACGCCTAACCCTACACCTAACAGTTCTTCCGGAGAGGGAGGAGAGGTTCAGTCTGTCTTCATCCACATTTTCTGCTGAAGATTTATTACATGATATGTATGACACTTTTGGTTTATTGAAAGAGCCCATGGGTCTTTTGTCCATGACAAATTATAGGAGGATCTAAGGCCCCCTTGGTCTTTCCAGTCCATGAGACTGTGAAAGTGTATCGCCAGGGAATGGGCCTTTCCAGAGAAAAAATTGTATGTCACTAGTTCTTTGAAGCGCCGGTTTCCCTTTGTGGAACAGGAAATTCTGCTTTGGCGAAAGTGCCCATGCTTTTTCCAAAGTCTCAAAGGCTACTGATCTAGCTTTTGAGGATCTGGGTAATACTAAAGATCATATGTATCGGCATATGGATCTTTTATTAAAAAGATCCTGGGGATTGGCTTCTTTTATGTTTAAGTCTAATAGGTTGGCTCATCTTGTGAGGGGGGTACTTCACTCCAAACGGGCTCTCTCAAAAATGCCGGGGGGGCTTGGCTTCGGCAGTGGAAAAGCCAGGTTTTCTTTGAGAATTGGGCCACCGCTGAGGCAACAGCAGCACCCAGCTGCTCGGGCGGGGGGCAGACACTGAGCGGTGAAACCAAAATTGGATTTCCATCCGCTTTAACTGATTCTTCCACGGAGCTTGTCAGACTAATAGAGAGAGTTACAGCTCTTGTTAATTGTGTCAGACGAGAATTTTGGTTACGGAATCGGAATTGTGATTCATCTTCTTAAGTCCAGATACTGTGCAGTACCTTTTCAAAAGGACCTTCTGTTTGGTTCAGAAAAAGATATTGGAAAGATCTGCGGACAAGAAGAGTGTTCCCAGAAAAAACAAAACCAAAAATATCTAGGCAATCATTTTGGAAGTCTGCAGGGATGACTTCATGCAGAGATAATTATGCCTCGGGTAGAGGCAGCGGGGCCTCCAGAAGGTGAACAGGTAGAGGTAAATTTCTCCTGTCAGCCCCAGCGGCTGGTTCTCCGGCTAGTGATAGAATTTCCTCTTAAACATCCGAGATATTACCATATTTTTCGCCCTATAAGACGCACCTAGGATTTGGGGTAGGAAAATTTGAAAAATATATTTTTAACCAAAAACGCACCATTACAGACAGTGTGGCATCCCCCCTCCCATTCCCATAGGCCGTGTGGGATGCCCCCATTCCATTCCCCATATAGGCAGTGTGGCATTCTCCCCCCTCCCATTCCCCATATAGGCAGTGTGGCATCCCCCTCCAATTCTCATATAGGCAGTGTGCACCCCATTATCATAAGAAGTGTGGCATTGCCCCCTCCTATTCCCCATATAGGCAGTGCTCCCCCCCCATTCCCATTGGCAGTGTGGCATCCCCCTCCCCCCATTCCCATAGGCTTTGTGGCATCCCTCTCCCCCTATTCCCATTGGCAGTGTGGCATCCCCCTCTCCCCCCATTGGCAGTGTGGCATCCCCTCTCCCCCCATTGGCAGTGTGGCATCCCCTCTCCCCCCATTGTCAGTGTGGCATCCCCCTCTCCCCCCATTGGCAGTGTGGCATCCCCCTCTCCCCCCATTGGCAGTGTGGCATCCCCCTCTACCCCCATTGGCAGTGTGGCATCCCCCTCTCCCCCCATTGGCAGTGTGGCATCCCCTCTCCCCCCATTGGCAGTGTGGCATCCCCTCTCCCCCCATTGGCAGTGTGGCATCCCCTCTCCCCCCATTGGCAGTGTGGCATCCCCCTCTCCCCCCCATTGGCAGTGTGGCATCCCCCTCTCCCCCCATTGTCAGTATGGCATCCCCCTCTTCCCCCATTGTCAGTATGGCATCCCCCTCTCCCCCCCCATTGTCAGTATGGCATCCCCCTCTCCCCCCCCATTGTCAGTATGGCATCCCCCTCTCCCCCCCCATTGTCAGTATGGCATCCCCCTCCCCCCCCCATTGTCAGTATGGCATCCCCCTCTCCCCCCATTGTCAGTATGGCATCCCCCTCTCCCCCCATTGTCAGTATGGCATCCCCCCTTCCTCCATTGTCAGCGTGGCATCCCCCCTTCCCCCATTGTCAGCGTGGCATCCCCCTCTCCCCCCATTGTCAGTGTGGCATCCCCCTCTCCCCCCATTGTCAGTGTGGCATCCCCCTCTCCCCCCATTGTCAGTGTGGCATCCCCCTCTCCCCCCATTGGCAGTGTGGCATCCCCCTCTCCCCCCATTGGCAGTGTGGCATCCCCCTCTCCCCCCATTGGCAGTGTGGCATCCCCCTCTCCCCCCATTGGCAGTGTGGCATCCCCCTCTCCCCCCATTGGCAGTGTGGCATCCCCCTCTCCCCCCATTGGCAGTGTGGCATCCCCCTCTCCCCCCATTGGCAGTATGGCATCCCCCTCTCCCCCCCATTGTCAGTATGGCATCCCCCTCTCCCCCCATTGTCAGTATGGCATCCCCCCTTCCCCCATTGTCAGTATGGCATCCCCCCTTCCCCCATTGTCAGTGTGGCATCCCCCTCTCCCCCCATTGTCAGTATGGCATCCCCCTTTCCCCCATTGTCAGTGTGGCATCCCCCTCTCCCCCCATTGTCAGTGTGGCATCCCCCTCTCCCCCCATTGTCAGTGTGGCATCCCCCTCTCCCCCCATTGTCAGTGTGGCATCCCCCTCTCCCCCATTGTCAGTGTGGCATCCCCCTCTCCCCCCATTGTCAGTATGGCATCCCCCCTTCCCCCATTGTCAGTATGGCATCCCCCCTTTCCCCATTGTCAGTGTGGCATCCCCCCTTCCCCCATTGTCAGTGTGGCATCCTCCCTCCCCCCATTGGCAGTCGGCATCCTCCCTCCCCCCATTGGTAGTCGGCATCCCCCGTCCCCTCATAGTCTGTATAATTAAAAAAAAAAGTATAACTCACCTCTCCGCTGACAAGCGGCTGGCTCCGTGAATCGGGTGGGCGTGACCTGCGCCGCATCAGCGTCGGCACAGGCCACCCGATTTACGGAGCCGGCCGTAAGAAGCAGCGGCGGGCTGTGTCCCGGCCCCGCCGCTGCTATTGCTGCCTGAAAAGACCGCGATCGTAGTGGCGGGGCCGGGACACAGCCCGCCGCTGCTTCTTACGGCCGGCTCCGTAAATCGGGTGGGCGTGGCCTGCGCCGACGCTGATGCGGCGCAGGTCACGCCCACCCGATTCACGGAGCCAGCCGCTTGTCAGCGGAGAGGTGAGTTATACTTTTTTTTAATTTTTTTTTATTATACCGACTATGGGGACGGGGGATGCCGACTCCTCTGGCCTTTCTCAGTGTGACGGGCAAGCGGGAGCGCCGGGAACGGGTGAGTTTTTTTTTTTTAATAATTTTTTTTTTTTACATTCGCTCGATAAGACGCACGGACATTTCCCCCCCACTTTTGGGGAAAAATAAGTGCGTCTTATAGGGCGAAAAATACGGTATCTGCTTTTCCAAAGAATGTTATGTTGGCGGTAAGTACAGAAATCCACAGGGGACTTCAGATATTAAATAAAAAAAAAATACAATCCACTGGTTGTCTACAGGAAATTCAAAACTGAGACTTTTTTTCCTTGCGATTCCTCCAACAGCTTTTCTGGCATACCTAAATCTAAAATATGTCTACTGGCATGTTCCAATACATCCAAAATCTCAAAGGATGCTGAGGTTTGCGGTCAACTATCAGGGGATTGATTGTCTCTCATTTCCAGTTCCGAGCACTACCAATTGGTCTAGCTTTGGCACCAAGGATTTTCACAAAACTACTAGCAGAAGTATTACGACTTCAGTCGGTACCAGTGGTAGCATAGCTGGACAACCTTCTCTTTATTGCTCCATCAGTACAGGAATAAATGCAGAAAGTGAATCAAGGAATGCAGATTCTGCAACAATTTGGTTGGACAATCTGATTCTGACCAGAGAGTTAGTCTATTTGGATCTCAAAGTAAAATTCAGAATTACAGAAACGTTTTGTTTTCCCTGGACAAGGTCAAAAAGCTCCAAGAGACAGTTTCAGCTCTAAGGAGTGAAAACTTGGTCTCAGTGAGGCAAATTATGTCAGTCCTGGGTCTTATGACCACATCAATTCCTACAGTTGTGTGGGCATAAGCTCATACAAGATCTCTTTAGAATTTTGTCCTTTGTGTATAGGACAAAAAGTTGGACAGATTAGTGTGAAAGCGTATTTCATGTGGTGGCTAGTTCCAGATGTTGCAAGGTCTGCTTTGGTTGATAAACTCTCTAGTCATAATAACCATGGATACTAGTAGTTTTGGCTCAAGGGCCCATTGCAACCAACAGTGTGTTCAGGGATTTTGGGAACCCTATATAATAACATCCTCCAACCTGAAGGAATTGATGGCAGTCTCAAGATCCCTGGCATGCCTCCTGACTTCAGTTCAAGGCCAACATGTCCAGATACGATCAGACAATGAGAACAAATCATGGAACAAACAAGGAGGAACGAGAGCTCTGTGTCTTTGTCATCAAGCAAACCTTTTGTTCCATTGTGCAGAGCAATCTTTGTTCCATTTCGGCAGCTCATCTCATCTCACTGAACTTCCAAGTGGATTTCCTGAGCAGAGTAAGAATATTACCGACGGAATAGATTGAAGAATGAGGTGTTTCATCAAATATGTGCTCTAAGCTGCACTCCGGAGGTAGATCTTTTTGCCGCCAGTCAAAATTCCAAAACAAGTTAATTTTTTTTGCTGAGCCGGAACTCTTCAGCAGTGGCGATGGATGCCCCAGCCCACTAGTGGAATTTCAACCTCAGCTATGCCTTTCCCACCTTCTGGCTGATTTAGAGGGTAATCAAAAAGTTGCTTCAGGAGATTGCAGCCCTTCTAGTAGCCCTGTATTGGCCAAAAAAAACATGGTTTTCTGGCCTGTTGAGCTGGTCAATTCAGGAACCTTGGATGTTACCGAAGAGGCAGGAATCTCTCCCAGGCCCCATCATTCCTGTGCAGGTGGCCATGTTCAAGTTATCCTTGTGCACTCTAAGGGGGTCTTGTTGAGCAGTAAAGGATTGTTAAAGAAAGTGATCTTGACAATTCTTCACAGTTGAAAGTACGTTACCCAGAAAATGAATGCCAAAACATGGAAAATTTTCAAGTGGTGGTTATCTAATCATAACCGATCCTGTAATTCAATCGTAGATATTTTGGATTTTCTCCAGGCTGCTATATTACAGAACATTCTAAGAGCTACAGCTGTGTCTTGGGCAGAGAAGGCAGGTGCAAGTTTGCAGCAAATTTGCAAAGCAGCCACAGCCACATGCCTTTGTGAAGTGTTATGGACTGGATTTAAATTCTAGTCAAGATTTGTTTTTTGGCAGAAGAGTTCTGAAAGTGGTGGTCCCTCCCTAATAGTAAGTGATGTTAGATATATCTCTCAAAGATGCTGTCATGGGGGGGGGGGTGACTGGGGAAAATCAGAGTTATTCCTTACCTGGTAACTTTTTTTTCCCCAAGAATCTCCCAGGACAGTAGCAACCCACCCTGGTTTTGAGGTTAGGGTCATGCAGTTCGGTTGAAATTACTGGGGTCTGTTCCTAAAATCTATACGGAGGACCACAAAAACAGGAAGTTCTTTTTATAGGAAGGTCTGGTGTCTCCTGCATCTGGAGGGCAGAGTCATCTCTCGTATCTCTGGAAAAATATAACAGGTAAGAAATAACACTATCCTGGATCTTGAGGGTCTCAACCGGTTTGTAAAACTAGCTGGGGGAAATTTTGAATGGACTTGGCCACAGTGGACATATGGGATACCTAGCTGTCTATTCTTCTTTTTTTTTTTTTTTCTCTTAGAGGTTTCTGCGATTTGCTGTAGACAACCAACACTTCTAGTTTGTGGTTCTGCTTTTTGGTCTGTCCTCAGTCCCAGATAAGACATTCATACTAAGGGTTACCCATGTTCGTCCACCCAGAAAGCCTTTTCCACCTTGGGACCTTTAACTAGTCTTGTCGGTCCCACAGGGTCCTCTGCTTGAGCCTCTTAGGTCATCTTTTTAGTGGCTATCCCTTCTATTCAACGGGGGGGTCAGCGTTAGCAGCATTATCCGTTAAATTACCGCACAATTGCTGCACAAGGATAGTGTTATTCTTAGTATACAGTACGTCCTGCTCCAAATCTAATTATTCTAAGTATGTCACACACCCCGCTTCAGATATTAAATCATTAGTCATGGGTTATACTCACCGCTAGGTGGCACTGTTTGCAGAGAAGTCCAGAAAACAACAATCCCCTCCCGGTCTATACATACCTGGTACCTCCCAACAATTCCCCAGTGTTCTTCTCTGCAAGGTGGCGACAAGACAGAAGAAAGAAGTCTCCTGCTTGCAGGTAGCCGGGGTATTACCCCGCCCCCCCCCCCCCCCCCCCCCCTACGGTCTATTTGTGCCCGGCTCTGTTTGTTTTTAACCCCTTGTTTAACTGGTAGCCTCCCAGCTTAGGCTGTAGGCCGGGCAAGGGTAGATGGCACTTAAGGTGCCTAGGAGATTAGCTCCTCCGCTCGACCCCATATTATGGGGCATAGCGGTGTTCCGGTTTGGTGATCCGGACGTGGGATGCCCCAGCCCTTATATCCCCTTAGGTCTTCCTTTTGACTTTTAACATTCCTTTATGCATGTGTGCTTATGGATGTTTGTGTTTTGGTGTGTGTGTGTGGCAGGGACGGACCGGGCGGCATGCAGCGCTGGCCCGTCCGTTTCTGCCGGTTCTTTTGTGCTTGGGGGCTTCCTGTGCCCCCTGTGGTTTTTTTTACTTGTTTGGGGACGGGTCGGGCGGGGGTACCGCCGGCCCGCCACCCGGTATTGAGGGCGGGCGCAATGTTCGGGCGCCAGTCTTTTGACTGGCTCATTGGTTATTGCCGGTGGGTGGGGCCGGCAGCCGGCTCGCCTGTGTGTTAGGGCACCGAGGACTTTCGGCGCTCGCTGACTGTGTGTTAGGTGGGCGGGACCGGGTGGTATGCATGCCGCCGGTCCGCCTGACGGCCTCTGCGGGCGCCGTTACTGTGGTGCCCACTGTTCGCTCGGCCTCAGCAGTGGGCGTGACCGCGTCTTGTGCGGCCCGCGCCGTGTCTGGCGGGTTAGGGAGGGGCGGGGCCACAGCGGCTCCCGCATTTCTGCTGGGCCCGCCCCTCGTCTCTCCTTCATCCCTCGGCTGGCCGCCATTTCGCTACGGGGACCCAGGTAGGATTGTTTTATGTCATTCTTGCGTCTTCCATTCAGGGCCATCACTATATAGCAGACTGAATGTTCTTTTAGGTAGAGCGTTCAGTTAGAGGTGCAGCTATTATTTTATTGGGCACTAACCGGCCGCCTGTTTTTTAGTCCGGGCTGCTAATGGTTTCTGTACCCCCCCCCCTTGCTGGGGGTGACGGCATGGTTACTCAGCCAGGCTCTGGGCATTCTGGCACATAGAATTGTGGAGTTTGTTTCAGCTATATACTTATGTAATTCTTATATGTACTTGGCCCTGTTGTCTTTTTGTCTTTTTCTAGCCTGACCCGCCTTTGCATCTCGGTATCTTATTATATGTGTTTTTCTGTTGATTGTGCTTGGATATGACTGTTGTCTTTGTTTTTCAGACCCCGGGATTCCATTCTACAGGGCTCTCCCGGTCTTATATACCTGGCTAGTTGGGGTTGGCGTTATAGTCCTTTTTGGGTTTTTTGCTAAATTCCCCTGGTTCAGGGCTATATATATATATTGAAATCCGAGAGGGGCATACCCGGGTCGCTTACTGCGTAAATCCCTGGGGTCTGCGAATACCATAAATTCACCATATGGAGGCTACCAAAGATACCGGAAATGGTCCTTCGGGGCAGTCCAGGCTGTGTGGGGGGTGTGGGACTCCGCTCCCAGGGGATGATGTCATTATTTGTATTCCATGTGCACAGCGGAACATTGAGCGCCAGTCCGGCACCCCGGTGCCCGGTACTTCTTCGGCCGCGCCATCTCCCTCCCTCCTCGCCTGTTCCGGACCCCGTGTGACGTTGTCGTTGGGGGAGATTCGCAATCTGAGGTATGCGCCCGATTGGCCAGCCTCGAGAAAATGTTTTCTGCAGTGGTCGCTCAGAAGGCTCCGGCTAAGCGGAAACATCTGTCTCCGCCTCCGCCGGACTCAGATGAGGAAGTTATTGAGGCGCTGGATTGGTCAGACCGTCCCCTTGAAGAGGGTGAGCTTGTTGAGGAATTAGAGGATCCCGAGGTTCAGCAGTTGCTGGGCGCTGAGGGTGACCAGGACAGGGGGGCCCCTCCATGATACGCCTTCCATTCTGGCCCAAATGTTTGAGGTTTTGGATTTGGATCCTCCGGAAGCTGCTCCTCGGCCTAAGGGTCAGCTTTTTGGGGTGTCCAAGCCGCGCTTGGAGTTTCCCAGCCAACAGCATTTCGAGGATGTTGTCCTTAAGCAATGGGAGCAGCCTACGCGTGTCGTTGGGGTACCGCCTAGCTGGGATAGAAAGTATCCTTTTCCGGCGGACTTGGTGAAGCGTTGGTCTGTCCCTCCCGAGGTTGATGCTCCGGTCTTGGGACTGTCTAATACGGCGGTTGTACATTCTCCTGACACGACATCTCTCAAGGACGGCAAGGATCGCCGGATTGATCAGCTGGCCCGCCATGGTTTTGTCTGTGCAGGTTCGGTTTTGAGGCCTGTTTGTGCTTTGGCACTTTTGTTGTTGGCGGTTAGGTCTATTGTCAGGGATTTATGTGTGGATCTTGATCCTACTTGTGATGAGTTTCTTGCTCTTAAGCGTTGTGAATCCTTCTTGTCATTTATTCTGGCCGCCCAGGATGATGCCATGTTGATGTGTGGCAGGGCTACTGCTCTGTTGGTAGCTATTCGCCGTTCAGTGTGGTTGAGGCAGTGGACGGCTGATTTTAATTCCAAGAGATCGCTCACGGCTCTTCCCTTTCTGGGTCTGAGGCTTTTCGGTGTAAAGCTGGATTCTGTTGCCAAGGGAGGTAAGTTACCTCAGCGCAAGAAATTTTGTCGTTCCTTTCGGGGGGCGGCCCCCTTCAATCCGTCCTTTCGGGGAGCCAGAGCCTGCAGGGGTGCGGGCTTCTCGGCCTCCAGGGGTGCCAGCTGGAATAGGGGTAGAGGCCGTGGCCGTCCCGTTCACGTTTGGGGCGCCAAGCACAAGCCAGCTGCCAAGCCCGCTCAGCAATGAGGGGGCGCCCTCACCCGTACGGGTGGGGGGACGGTTGCGACTCTTCTCCCGGGTATGGGACCAGGAGGTCTCGGACAGGTGGATCCGGGAGGTGGTGTCGGCCGGTTACAAGCTGGAGTTCGAGTCCCGCCCTCCTCCAAGGTTTTTCAGGTCTCGTGTCCCTTCAGATCCTTTGGCCGCACAGGGGCTCCTGGCGGCGGTAAGGAATCTTCTGGAATTGGCAGTCATCTGCCCGGTCCTGCCTTCGGAGGTGGGGTGCGGGTATTATTCCAATCTCTTCACTGTACCCAAAAAGGATGGGTCGTTCCGTCCCATCCTGGATTTGAAGTTTCTCAACCGGTTTATTCGTCCCCGGAAGTTTCGCATGGAAACCCTGCGGTCTGCGATCAGTTCGCTTCGGCAGGGGGACTTTATGACGTCCATAGACATCAAGGATGCATACCTTCACATTCCGATTTTTCTGGCTCATCAGAGGTTTCTTCGCTTTGTGGTGGAGGATCGGCATTTCCAGTTTGTAGCTCTTCCATTCGGCCTCACCTCGGCTCCGAGAGTGTTCACCAAGGTGTTGGCGGGAGTGATGGCCCTGCTCAGAGCTCAGGGGATTCGCATTGTGCCTTACCTGGACGATCTTCTCATCATGGCGCCTTCCTTCAGTCAAGCGGAAGGGGACACCAGCATGGTGGTGTCTATGCTGGAGAGGTTCGGCTGGGTGATCAACTACCCCAAGTCTTCTCTGGTTCCGGCCAGGGTGGTGACCTTTCTGGGAATGTCCTTGGACTCTTGCCAGCACAGAGTTTTTTCTCCCTCAGGCCAAGGTTCTTTTGATTCAGGAATTGGCTCAGCTTCTTCTTTCCAATCCTCGCCCGTCCATCCTCTTTCGAGGCAGTTCCCTTCGCGCAGTTTCACACGAGGACGCTTCAGGTTCATCTTTTGGCGTCTTGGGACTGGCGACCGCGGTCGTTGGATCGGTCCTTCCGGATGTCCCCCCGGGTTCGGCAGTCTCTTCTGTGGTGGATGGTCTCGGTCAATCTTCTGAAGGGCAGGTCATTTCTGACCCCGCTTTGGGAAACTGTCACCACGGACTCCAGTTTGTCAGGATGGGGAGGTTTCTGGAAGCATCTTCGGTTCCGGGGGCGGTGGGGCCCTCAGGAAGCCCACTTGCCCATCAATGTTCTGGAGTTGAGAGCCATCAGGTTGGTTCTGTCTCACTTGACGCAGCATTTACAGGGCTTGTCGGTTCAGGTTCGATCGGACAATCGGACGGCGGTTGCTTACATCAATCACCAAGGAGGGACTCGCAGTCTGGGTGCTCTCAGGGAGGTGTCTCTGATTCTAGTTTGGGCAGAGACTTATGTCCCTTGCATCTCGGCAGTGTACATTCCAGGAGTGGAAAACACGGAGGCGGACTTTCTGAGCCGGTATTCGTCCCGCCGGGGGGAATGGTCTCTCTACCCCCAGGTGTTTTGGTCGCTTTGCCTTCGGTGGGGGACGCCGGAGGTGGATCTGTTTGCCTCTCGTCACAATCACAAGCTTCCGACATTCGTGTCGCTTTCTCAGGATCCTCTGGCTCTGGCGGCGGATGCCATGGCCCTGAGCTGGAGGGACCTGGGGTTCCTTTATCTGTTTCCTCCGATCCCCATGCTGGGCAGGGTGCTGCGAAAGTTGGTTCTGGAAGGAGTTCCCGCCATTCCTGTGGCTCCAAGGTGGCCAAGGCGGGTGTGGTTCGCGGACATTGTTCGTCTGGCAGTGGATTAGTTCGATCTGCCTCTTCGGCCGGATCTTCTCACTCAGGGCCAACTGTGTTACCCCAGTTTACCAACGCTGGCTTTGACGGCTTGGCTGCTGAAACCTCCCTCTTAAAGGAGGAGGGTCTTTCGGATTCGGTCATTCGGACTCTTAGTGCCAGGAAGAGATCCTCTTCTTCCATCTGTTATAGGGCTTGGAGATCTTATATTGATTGGTGTGAGGCTAGATCTTTCCCCTGCCGGGTCTTTTCTATTTCTAGGATTTTGGAATTTCTTCAATCAGGGCTGGACTCTGGTTTTCAGCTGAGTACTTTGAAGGGGCAGGTTTCTGCTTTGTCTGTCTTTTTTCAGAGGTCATTTGCACTCCATTCTTTGGTCAAGACTTTTTTCCAGGGGGTTTCGCATCTGCGGCCTCCTAGGAAGCCTTTGCTCCCTGTTTGGGATTTGAATTTGGTTCTCTCTGCTCTTCAGGCTCCTCCGTTTGAGCCTTTGCAGGATATTGCTCTGTCTACTTTGACTCAGAAGGTTGTCTTTCTGGTGGCCATCACTTCGGTTCGGCGTGTTTCGGAGTTGGCAGCCTTGTCGATTCAGGCTCCTTATTTTGAGAAACATCAGGACAAAGTGGTTTTTCGTTTCAAGCCAGATTTTCTCCCTAAAGTGGTCTCTGCTTTTCATCTTAATCAGGACATTGTTCTTCCTTCTTTGTGTCCTAAGCCTAGGAATGACAAGGAGAGTGCGTTGCATTGCTTGGATGTTGTAGGTTGTGTCAAATACTATCTGCGTGCTACGTCTTCTTTTCGTAAGACTGATGCCTTTTTCGTGGTGCCCTGTGGGCCTAGGAAGGGCTTGGCTCCGGCTAAGTCTTCAATTAGCAAATGGATTCGTCAGGCGATTGTTGGGGCCTACTCTGCCAAGGGGAAGGATCCCCCTTTTCGTGTTACTGCTCATTCTACTCGTGCGGTTGGAGCGTCCTGGGCTTTTCGGCACCAGGCTTCTGTTGATCAAGTTTGTAAGGCTGCTACTTGGTCTTCTGTTCACACTTTTTCTAAGTTTTATAAGGTTGATGTGCGTGCCTCAGCGGATGCTGTTTTTGGCCGCAAAGTTCTGCAGGCTGCAGTGGTTTGAGTTCTGCTTTATTGCCTGGTTGATACCCGCCCTTTTTTGGACACTGCTGTTGGATGTCCCATGACTAATGATTTAATATCTGAAGCGGGGTGTGTGACATACTGTAAAAATACTGTAAAATGGGTATTAGAAGTGTGTCACACACCCCGCTTCACCCGCCCTTTTTGGTATCCTGGTTCTTTATATGGTGAAGCTTTTTTATTACAGTTGAGGGTTACCATTGTTTTTTTCCTGGTACCTTGTCTTTACTGCTGTTTGAATAACTGGGGAATTGTTGGGAGGTACCAGGTATGTATAGACCGGGAGGGGATTGTTGTTTTCTGGACTTCTCTGCAAACAGTGCCACCTAGCGGTGAGTATAACCCATGACTAATGATTTAATATCTGAAGCGGGGTGTGTGACATACTTATAATACCCATTTTACAGGTGAGTATTCACAAAATGGTATTCTTACAGTTGGGATATACTCCGACAGATGGCGCTGGACTGCAGAGACATCGTAAATAGGCTCCTCCCGGCCCCTCAAATACCCAGGGACCTCCCACAAATCCCCAGAATTTCTCTGCAGTCTGGCGGCGAAGGATGAGAAATTGTCTCTCTACTCGCAAGTGAGCGGGGTTATTAACCTGCGGCCCTGTAGGACTATTCCCACCCGTTCCTCTAGTAATATGCCTCCCAGCCTTGGCTGTGCTGGTCAGGTGAATGGTAGGCAGCACCGCCGTTGGTGCTTAGGAACGCTGCTCCAGCGCAATCCCCCACCAAAGGGTAGGCGATTCAGGCTTATGGTGAGCCTCTATGGGATGCCCCTCCCGCACTATTGCCCCTGCCTATCGGTGGGCCCTATTTAAGTGGCCACCGTCCTCCCTCATCCTCCTTGTAGTCTTCGGGGGAAAAGAGGGGGGGTGTGTATGTGTATAGATACGTATGTTATGCAGTCTTTGCTTTCACTTTTCACATGTCTTTATTCTTGTGTCAGCCGCCGCACTGACTTGTCTTTATTGCTTTAAATTTACTGCCGCCGTGCGCTGACTTGGTTCCGCGCTTGGCGGCGACATTACCTCAGGCGCCGGTACGCCATCATTGGCTGTTGGCCTTCTGGCTTCGTGCTCTTCGGGGGGGTGGGGCCCATCTTTGGCGCGTTCTGCGTCATCGCTATTACTGGCCCGCCACTCAAGGTATACCGAAGCCATCTTTTCTGACTTGGTTGGCCTATGCGCGACGGACTGCTACCTACCGCGGTCCGTAAGTGCGAGTAAGTTGTGGGCGACTTTATCTGCTTCACTTTTGTTACGTACTTAAGGTCTTGTCTGCTTATGCCTTTCAGGCGGGATGAACCCTTCTTGGCTTCTCCCGGCCCTATTTTTAGTATATTACTTGTAGGCCTTGTAAAAATTATACTCCCACGTCCCTAGCGGGTTATTGGGGGCATCCAGGGTTGCTATATAGCGTTATTCCCTATCGGCGTATAGCGCCGCTATGATCACCATATGGAGGCATCCCAGGATAATGTTACCGGGGTCCTTTCGGGAAAAGACTGGTTGTGTGTAGCGTGTGGGAAGCCTCATGCTGACGCTGACAAGGCGCGGGTCTGTGTACCCTGTGCTGAGCAGGTGCTTGCATTGCAATCTGGCCTGCCAGTGGCTGCACCTCGTTTCACTTCACCTACTCCCCCAAACTTATATCTCACTCCTGCTGAGTCGCATACTAGTGGGGATTCTCAGGCTGATGTGTCTTCTAGACTGGCTACTGTTGAACAGATTATTGTGCAGTCTTTAGCGCGTAAGGCCCCTGCTAAGAAGCGGCATTTAACGCCTAATGTCACTGTTTTCCCTATGGGAACTGAGGAGTTTATGAATCTGTGTGGCTATACCACGTCTGATGAAGGGGAGCTCTTTTCTGATTCAGGCTCATCTGATGAGAGACCAAGGGGTCATGACGATTCTGGCTCTGACCCCTGGGCCCCGGATGACACTGACAGATTATTGACCCAGATTTTTGAGGTTCTGTCTCTCTCTCTCCCTGTTGAGGCTCCCAGGCAAAGAGGGGAGCTTTTCCATACAGCAAGATCACGTTTGAAATTTCCAGAGCAGGCACATTTCCATAACCTTGTGCTCAAGGAATGGGAGCGCCCCAGTAAACTTCCCGGGGTTCCAAAGAGTTGGGATAGGAAGTATCCCTTTCCTGCTGAGGTGGTTAAATGTTGGTTATTCCCCCCCCCCCTCCCCCGAGGTGGATGCCCCGATCCTAGGGCTATCTAACACCTCTGTCATGCATTCCCCTGATTCTACTACCCTGCGGGATGCTGAAGACCGGCGTATTGATCAGCTGGCATCCCACGCCTTTGCATGTGCGGGGATGGCGCTGCGCCCGGTCTGTGCCTCTGCCATTACTGCTGTCACCACTAGAACCCTTATCAGAAATATGCTCGACAGTGCCCCTGATGATTTGCCTTGTGAGGTGTTTAATGCACTCTCCAGTTGTGATGTTTTTGTAAATTTTGTCCTATCAGCATTGGATGACACCATCAGAATGTGTGCCAGAACCTCTGCCCTCGTGGTGGCTATACGCTGCTCGGTTTGGCTGCACCAGTGGGCTGCTGACAACGCTGCCAAGAAGGCCCTCACTGGTTTTCCCTTTAAAGGAATGCGTCTGTTTGGAGACCGCCTGGACCTTTTTGCTAAGGGAGGCAGGTATCCCCAGCGCAGGCGGCAACCTCGGCCCTTTCGGGGTCAGGGTTCCTTCTCCTCCCCTTACCGTGGTGCAAGACAGGGAAGGGGGGTGTCTTTCCCTGGGGCCCGGGGAGATTTCTGGGGTAGAGGCAGAGGACATGGACGTCCTGGCTCCTCCTGGGGTCCCAAAGCGAAATCCTCTCCCAAGCCCCCTCAGGCATGATGGGGCGCCCTCACCCATCCGGGTGGGGGGACGGCTGCAGCACTTCGCTCACGTCTGGAGGCTTCATGTCTCAGACCGGTGGATTCAGGAGGTAGTGTTACAAGTTTGCTGCCGATCCCCCTCCAAGATTCATGAGATCCCGGATTCCTCAGGACCCTGTGTCAGCTCAGGAGCTAGTGCAAGCAGTGCAAGGCCTCCTGGAGCTGGGTGTCATCTGCCAGGTCCCTTTAAGAGAAAAAGGCAAGGGCTTTTATTCCAACCTATTCACAGTACCCAAAAAGGATGGTTCTGTCAGGCCCATCCTGGACTTAAAGATTCTCAACAAGTTTGTCAGGGGCAGGCGCTTTCGCATGGAGACTCTGCGCTCTGCCATCAGTTCCCTGCGCCAAGGGGATTTCATGACTTCTGTGGACATCAGAGATGCTTACCTTCATATTCCTGTGTTCCCAGGTTATCAAAGGTTCCTCAGGTTTGCTCTGATGGATCAACACTACCAATTTGTGGCCTTGCCCTTCGGCCTCACTTCAGCTCCCAGGGTGTTCACAAAGGTGCTGGCTGGCGTGATGGCTCAGATGTCAGGGCGTCCGCGTGCTTCCCTATCTGGACGACATCCTCATCACTTCCCAGTCTCTACATCAGGCAGAGTTGGATACTTAGCTGGTGGTGTCCACTCTGGAGTCATTCGGATGGGTGATCAACCACCCCAAGTCCTCACTGTCCCCTTCCTTGGTAACTCCATTCCTAGGAATGAATCTGGATACAGTTCAGGCAAGGATCTTCCTTCCTCAGCAGAAGGTGGACAGTCTGATTGCACAGGCCCAGTCCCTCCTAGCTTGTCCCCATCCCTCCATCAGGCCGGGGATGCAGCTGGTGGGCCTGATGGTGGCGTGCTTCGAAGCGGTCCCTTATGCTCAGTTCCACTTGAGGCCTCTGCAACCTCACATATTGTCTGTATGGGACAAGGACCCAGCGTCCCTATACAGGGTCTGTGTGCTCTCCCCCCTGGTCAGGAGGTCCCTCTTGTGGTGGATGGACTCAAGGAACCTGTTGGGGGGGCAGATCCTTTCTTGCCCCTTCCTGGGAGACGGTCACCACGGATGCCAGTCTGTCAGGTTGGGGGGGTTTCTGGAAGTCCCTGCGGTTCCAGGGGAGGTGGGGCCCTCAGGAGGCCCACACACCTATCAGTGTTTTGGAGCTGCGAGCGATCAGGTTAGTTCTGGCTCGCTTGACTACTCATCTTCAGGGCCTTGCCTGTTCAGGTGCGCTCGGACAACCAGACGGCAGTTGCCTACATCAATCATCAGGGAGGGACCCGGAGCAAGGGGGCCCTCCAGGAAGCGTCTCTGATCGTGACTTGGGCGGAGGCCAATGTCCCCTGCATTTCAGCTGTGTACATCCCGGGGGTGGAAAATCACCTGGCGGACTCTCTGAGCAGGGGGACCTCTCGCCAGGGAGAATGGTCCCTATGCAGCAGGGTGTTTCAATCTCTGTGTCACCGTTGGGGCCAACCAGATGTGGATCTGTTTGCATCCCGACACAATCATAGGCTTCCAGCTTTTGTCTCTCTGTCCAGGGATCCTCTGGCCCTGACCTCGGATGCGCTAGCAATGTGATGGAAGGACTTTCAGTTCCTTTATGTCTTCCCCCCCGCCAATTCTCCTGCTGGGTAGGGTTCTGCGCAAGATTGCTCTGGAAGGGGTTCCAGCAATTCTGGTGGCCCCCAGGTGGCCAAGAAGACGTTGGCAGACGTGGTACAGCTGGCAGTAGATCAATACGCTCTGCCCTTGGTGCCAAATCTGATCACTCAGGGCTCACTACGCCATCCCAATTTACAAACTCTGGCTTTGACGGCTTGGCTGCTGAAACCTCCATCTTGATGGAGAAGGGGCTGTCTTCCTCAGTTGTGGATACTTTGATTAAAGCTAGGAAGAAGTCTTCCTCTTCCATTTATTACAGGGTTTGGCGTGCCTACATTGACTGGTGTGAGTCTAGGTCTCTTCCCTGTCGTGTGTTCTCTATTCCCTGCAGCATGGGTTGGAGATGGGGCTCCAACTCAGTACTCTGAAGGGTCAGGTTTCTGCCCTGGCTATTTTTTTCCAGAAGTCCTTTGCTCAGCACCCTCTGATCAGGACTTTTTTCCAGGGGGTCACTCATGTGCATCCCCCATGTAAACCTATGGTGCCTGTTTGGGATTTGAACTTGTTTCTGTCAGCCTTGCAGGGTGCTCCCTTTGAACCTGTGCAGGATGCTGCCTTGGCCATTCTTACGCTCAAGGTTGTGTTTCTGGTGGCTATCACTTCTGTCAGGCGTGTGTCTGAGTTGGCGGCGCTGTCCATTCAGCCCCCCCCTAGTTTGAGAGGCACCAGGACAAGGTGGTGTTTCGTTTCAAACCTGATTTTCTGCCTAAGGTAGTGTCTGCCTTTCATTTGAATCAGGATATTGTTCTTCCTTCTTTGTGCCCTAATCCTAGAAATGCTAAGGAGAGAGTTTTGCACTCTTTGGATGTGGTTAGGTGTCTGATGTACTATCTGGTGGCTACTGCACCTTTCAAGAAAACTGATGCTCTTTTTGTGGTCCCTTCTAGTCCTAGGAAGGGTTTGGCTCCTGCCAAGTCTACTATCAGCAAGTGGATTCGTCAGGCTGTGATTCAGGCCTACTCTGCTAAGGGGAAGAATCCTCCCTTCCGCCTTACTGCTTATTTCACTCGTGCTATTGGTGCCTCTTGGGCTTTTCAGCACCAGGCTTCTGTTGAACAAGTTTGCAAGGCCGCTACTTGGTCTTCTGTTCATACCTTTTCAAAGTTTTACAAGGTTGATGTTAGGACCTCAGCTGATGCTGCTTTTGGCTGCAAGGTTCTGCAGGTGGCAGTGGTTTAAACTGCCTGCTGCTGGTTTTTCTTGGGGATCCCACTCTACTTTATGGACACTGCTATTGGATGTCCCAACTGTAAGTATTAGATTTGGAGCAGGACGTACTGTATACTAAGAATAATACAATACTGTGATTACTCACCTGTAGAATTGGTATTATGAGTATACAGTACATCCTGCTCCAACCCACCCTTGGTTTGCATTTTCTTGGATCCCCCCTGTATGGTGATTGTTATCATTGTTATAGTTGATAGTTTGGATTGTTTAATTCTCCCGGCTTCTCCTTAACTGCTTTTCAATGCTGGGGATTTGTTGGAGGTCCCTGGGTATTTGAGGGGCCGGGAGAAGCCTATTTGCGATGTCTCTGCAGTCCAGCACCATCTGGCGGAGTATATCCCAACTGTAAGTATTAGATTTGGAGCAGGACGTACTGTATACTCATAATACCAATTTTACAGGTGAGTAATCACAGAATTGTATTTTTTTCTCTTCAAGCTGGATTTTCTACCAAAGGTAGCCTCTCCTTTTTACCTTAACGAAGTGGTGGTGCTGCCTTATGACCTTGTCCTACCCGTCGCACGGGGAGCTTTCTTCATTCCCTGGACGTGATCAGAGCACTCAAGTATTCTATAACTACTACTCAGGAAATCTGTAAGACTGACATCTTATAATCCCTGTGAGTCCAAGAAGAGGTCTAGCACCTACTAGGTATACCAGCAGAAGATGGATCAGACAGGCGGTGATCAAGGATTATGGTTGCAAAGGAAGGGATGCCCCCTTCCATATCCCCGCACGCGCCCACTCACAGGGGTCCATGTGCACGCTCACAAAAAAACACATGTATCTAATTTGGTGACTCCCTGGAATGTTAGACGAGATGACTTTTTTTAGTATAACTGAGCCAAAATTAAAGTGGTGTTCTCTTCTAGGAGCAAGGGACATGACATGCTTTATTTTTATATTGTCTGGACACTAACCAACCTTTACTTCTCTCTGTAGCAAAAAGTGGTGCGCTACTTCCCCACAGAGCGTGGCCAGCCTCTTCTACACGGACATATTACATTGACCCTGACCAGCCACAAAGTGGCCGACACGCACGTGGAACGAGTCATCTCAATGCAGTACAAGGACCAGAGCCTAAAGCGCTCCATCATTCATCTGCAGTTCACTTGTTGGCCAGAGCTGTAAGTCATGGGCGTGAAACTAGACGCTCACCAAGAAAGTGGTGACACAGTCAGGGTGTGGTTGGTTTGTCAAAGATTCAGCAGTCTAAGAATTCCCAAGAACAAGATAAAAAAATGTTTGTTGAACCTGTAGTAAAAGCAATTGAATTTTCTGGGAAACTTTCCATGTGACTGTCTTTATCAGTTGACATAGTCGAGGGACAAGTGCTGCTAAAGTGAATGGGGAGTCCAGCTGTGTGTATATTTCGTACTGATATCTAAATGGGGTCTATTTTTATGTTGCTTATTTTTTTTTTTTTTTAATTAGTGGCCTCCCTGACAGTAAAAGCAACTTGCTGCGTTTCATCCAGGATGTCCATAAACACTACTTACACCAGCGCCCCCCGCACATGCCCATTGTAGTACACTGCAGGTAGGTGGGTGAGAAATCCCTGACAGCCACATGCTTGCTCCTGGCATACATCACTGTTGTGGCAAGTGCTATTTTCCTATTGCATGGAACGGCCTGCTTCAAGAAGTCCTTGCGTATGGGATATTCCGCCACAAGGTGGCGCAGTGTACTGCAGAAGAGTTGTGGCTCCTCCCGGTACCCTATAAAAACAGGATCACCAATAGACTTCTCCAGTGTTTCCTCTGCAGTGTATACTGCGAAGATAGAAGATGGTTCTTTATATTGCGCAGGTGAGCGGGGCAACCAAGCCTGCGGCCCTGCATGGCTATTTCCACCTGTTTCCGGACCCTCTGTGCCTCCCAGCCTCGGCTGACGGATCGGGTGAAGGTAGGGGAGCACCAGGGTCAGGCACTCAAGGAGCGCTGCTCCAAGCCGCAGACCCTCTCCCACAAAGGGTAGCCGGCCATAGGCTTTATGATCAGCCTACTGAGGGATGCGGAGTTCCTGTCCTAGCTTCTGAGGGGGTGAGTGTTTCAGGGACTGGGTGCCATTTATTCTTAGTATACAGTACGTCCTGCTCCAGATATAGTACTTACACTTGGGGTTATCCTCCGCCAGATGGCGCTGCACTGCAGAGACATGCAAAACAGGCTCCTCCCGGCCCCTCAAATACCCGGGGACCTCCCACAAATCCCCAGATTTCTCTGCAGTGCTTACTGTGAAGACATGAAGTATCACTCTCTCGCAGGTAAGCGGGGCTATTAAAGCCTGTGGCCCTGTTGGACTATTCCCACCCTTCCTCTTTGTGATGTGCCTCCCAGCCTGGGCTGCGCTGGTCGGGTGAAGGTAGGCAGTACCATGTGTGCTTATGGAGCACTGCTCCCCCGCATTCCCCCACCAAAGGGTAGGCGGTGTAGGCTGATGGTGAGCCTCTATGGGATGCCCCTCCCGCATTATTGCCCCGTGTAGCGGTGGGCCCTGTACAAAGGGCCGCCATCCTCCCTCGTTCCCCTCGTAGTCGGGGGGGAAAGAAAGGGGGGGGGTGTGCCTGTGGTGTCTGTGTATGATTGCACGTATATGGCCTTTGTCTGTCTTTGGACTTTTATATATATATGGTGTCAGCCGCCACGCCTTTTTGTATTTTACTCATATAACTGCCGCCGCTGCACGCGTTTTTTCCTTTGTTGGATGTTGGGCGGCGGCGTTACCTCAGACACCTCTGTGTCCTCATTGGCTGATGTTGGACTTCGCGCTCTTCCGGAGGGCGGGGCCTGGTCTGGCGCGCTCCGTGTCATGGCACGCTCTGGCCCACCCTTTGAGGTACATGGCGGCTTTTTGTCTGTTCGCGCGCGATGCGTGGGACGTTCCTGCTTACCGTGGTCCGGAAGTTCCCTCTCTGGCTTTTGGTGGAGCTTTTCCAGGACTCTGACTCCTCTAGGGACCAGCAGGAGGGTTACGACAGTGACCCTGGGTCTGCGTCTGGGGAGGACTCATAGTTCCCTGATGACACTGATAGACTGTTGTCTTGCACATTGTCCCTTCTGAGGTGGCTAAGAGGAAGCAGGGTGAGCTCTTTCGTCCTGATAAACAGCGTCTGGAGTTCCCTGAGCAGGGCCATTTCACTAATATGGTGCTCAAGGAGTGGGAACGTCCTAGTAGATTGCCCGCGGTGCCCAAGGGGTGGGATAGGAGGTATCCCTTTCCTGCCGACCCGTCAAGCGATGGTTGTGTCCCCCTGAGGTGGATGCTCCCGTTCTAGGGCTGTCCCAACACCTCGGCCATGCCTTCCCCTGACACTGCGGGACAGCGAGGACCGGCGTATGGATCAGCTGGCCTGCCATTCTTTTACATTTGTGGGGGCTTTGCTGCGTCCGGTCTGCGCCACTGCCATTACAGCTATTGCCCTTAACAAACAGCTCAAGCGTCTCCTTGATGGTGCTATGGCTGGTAGGAGGGGGGAGGATTATAGGGCCCTCTTGCTTTGCTCTGATTTTGTTGCCTTTGTCCTTACTGCCATGGATGATGCGGTATGGCTGAGTGGTAGGACCTCTGCCCTTTTGGTGGCTATGCGCCGCTCTGTTTGGTTGCGTCAGTGGGCTGACGCTGCTGCTAAAAAGGCTCTCACTGGGCTCCCCTTTGCGGGGCTCCGGCTCTTTGGTGAGCGTCTGGATGGTTCTTTCTCAGCTGACCACACACCTTCGGGGTCGGGCTGTTCAGATCCGCTCTGACAACCAGACGGCGGTTGTCTACATCAATCATCAGGGGGGGACTCGGAGCAAGCTAGCCCTCAAGGAAGTGTACCTGATACTGTCTTGGGCGGTAGAGAATGTCCCTTGCATCTCGGCGGTCTACATTCCGGGGGTGGAGAACCAGGAGGCAGACTCAGTGAGCAGGGAGACGTCTCGGCTGGGGGAAATGGTCTTTCAGCAACGAGGTATTTCACTCCCTGTGTCTCCGCTGGGGCAGCCGGATGTGGACCTGTTTGCGTCCCGCCACAATCACAAGCTTCCCAGATTCGTCTCCCTGTCGCTGGATCCTCTGGCCTTCGCCAAGGATGCGCTAGCAATGCCTTGGACGGAGTTTCGGCTCCTCTGTGTTCCCTCCTTTTCCTCTGCTGGGCAGGATGCTGCGCAAGATAGCCCAGGAGGGGGTACCAGCCATCCTGGTGGCCCCCTGTTGGCCAAGGAGGGTGTGGTTCGCAGACGTCGTGCAGTTGGCAGTAGATCTGTACGTCTTGCCCAAGGATCCAGATCTTCTCACTCAGGGACAGCTGCGCTATCCCAATTTACAAACGCTGGCTTTAATGGCTTGGCTGCTGAAACCTCCATCTTGATGGATAAGGGGTTACCGGCCTCTGTTGTTACTATGATTCGGGCTAGGAAGGAGTCCTCGTCCTTTATCTACTACAGGGTCTGGCATGCTTACATTGCCTGGTGTGAGTCCAAGTCGCTTCCTTGTAGGTTGTTTTCTATCCCCAGGATTCTTTGCAACATGGTTTGGATTTGGGCCTTCAACTTAGTACCCTCAAGGGACAGGTGTCAGCTCTGGCAATTTGTTTATTTTTTTCCAAAGATCCTTTGCCAATCACCGGTTGGTTAAGACTTTTTTTCCAGGGAGTTACACATGTGCGTCCGCCATGTAAGCCTATGCTACCGGTTTGGGACTTGAATCTGGTGTTGTCTGCTCTGCAGGGTCCTCCCTTTGAGCCTATCCGTGGGGCTGCGTTGCCCATTCTGACTCTTAAAGTGGCCTTTTTGGTGTCTTACTTCGGTCAGGCGAATTTCTGAGCTGGCGGCGCTTTCCATCTAACCTCCTTATTTTGAAAGGCATCAGGATAAGGTGGTGTTTCGGCTTAAGCAGGATTTCTTGCCTAAGGTTGTGTCTGCTTTTCATCTCAATCAGGACATTGTTTTGCCTTCTTTGTGTCCTAACCCTGCTAATTCCAAGGAGCGGACCCTTCATTCTCTGGATGTTGTCAGGGCTCTGAAGTTTTATTTGGTTGCTACTGTGTCTTTCAGGAAATCTGATGCTCTTTTTGTTCTTCCTGCTGGACCTAGGAAGGGTCTGCCTCCAGCTAAATCCACTATCAGCAAGTGGATCCGTCAGGCGGTGGAGCAGGCCTATTCTGCTAGGGGGAAGTTTCCTCCTTTTAAGGTTATTGCTCATTCCACTCGTGCTATTGGTGCTTCTTGGGCTTTTCAGCACCAAGCTTCTGTTGAACAAGTTTGTAAGGCCGCGACTTGGTCTTCTGTTCATACCTTTTCCAAGTTTTACAAGGTTGATGTTAAGGCCTCTCCTGATGCTGCCTTTGGTCGCAAAGTACTTCAGGCGGTGGTGGTTTGAACTGCCTGCTGCTACTCTTTGGGGACCCTACCTTACGGACACTGCTGTTGGACGTCCCATACGTAAGGACTTCTTGAAGCAGGCCGTGCCATGCAATAGGAAAAAGACAATTCTGTGAGTACTCACCTGTAGAATTGCTTTTACTATGCATGGCACGGCCTGCTTTACCCCACCCTGGTTATCGTTATTCTTGGTTGCCTCTTTATGGTGATTGTTCCAAGTTAGTTGGGGTTGTTACCTTTATTATCTCCCGGCTTCTTGTATAACTGCTTGTCAACGCTGGAGAAGTCTATTGGTGATTCTGTTTTTATAGGGTACCGAGAGGAGCCACAACTTTTCTGCAGTACACTGTGCCACCTTGTGGCGGAATATCCCATATGTAAGGACTTCTTGAAGCAGGCCGTGCCATGCATAGTAAAAGCAATTCTACAGGTGAGTACTCGCAGAATTGTCTTTTTATTATTTCTGCTTTCTCTCTTAGTTCTGGAGTTGGAAGGACAGGAGCTTTCTGCTTGTTATATGCCGCCATGCAGGAGGTGGAGGCAGGAAACAGTATCCCGGACCTGGCACAGCTGGTGAAGAAGATGAGGCAGCAACGAAAGCACATGCTGCAAGAGAAGGTGAGCTGATGTTAATGTCTGCCTCAGACCAAGAGCTAAAGGGGTATAGCTACAAGTTAACCGTACATGCAAGTTTCCAATCACATGGGCTAACTTAAAGCGGACCAAAAGTAAAAAAAATAAAAAAAAGCAACATCAGTAAATTGCTCCCCTAAAGCCCCACTCTGACAGTCCGTAACATAAACTATTTAAGAGGTCTTATGCAGATGTTATGGAATAGCAGGCAGCTTCTGTGCTGCATTACTGCAACAGCAAAATTGCTGGAGCCCCCCTGTGCATCGACCCCGCAATTCCTACCTGAAATTTGATCCTTGGCTGAAATGCAATCCTGCGATTGGCCTGCATTTTGGTACAAGATTGAGGTTCAGATGAGGTTTGCTGGAATTGTGGGGGTCAGTGCATCGGGGCTACAGCAAGATTAAAAGGCTTCTCCCAGCCTATATATCCTTCCGGCTGCTCTCCGCTATCCAGTTTTTATTCTTGCAGTTGGACTGGATTACGAAGGTTGTGCCTGGATTTATTTTCCTCTCATTTTTTCCTTAACATAGGTTTTTATTCAGGAAGCAGGGGGGTATAAACCCTATGACACCCCAATTTCTGGCCTTGAATTGTAGAATTGTATTTTGGGGTTTAATGACCCTTATTCTTGTATTACATTATATCTTGTAAAACTGTGTGTTTTAGTCAAACCTAGCATTAAACCAAGGGTTACAACTAGCCATGTTCAGAGGAAGAATAGCAATGGCATTCCCCCCGGCCTTCTTCCTTACAGGTTTCCCTTAATTGAAATAAAAAAAGCGCAGTAAGAAGGAGATGAGAAAAAAATTTGGCTCCATCCTCCTGCCCCCAATTCCTGAGCTTTCGACCACTTATGAGGAAAATGTTATCTATATAATGGCCCATACACCCCACTCAATTAGACATAAACATGGACACCCTTTCCCTTGTAGTATATTCCCCCTTAGTATCTAACCTAGTGGGTTGCTTGAATAGAACATATTCTCCCTGTACAGACACCCCCCAACCTCATAGCACCTAATTTCATTAGGGGACAGCTTAAAAATAGCTCGGTAGCCAAGTTGAGCTTGGCATTTGCTCCACTATATCTTTTTTTTTTTATTTCATTTGGATGTGTGTGTGTTTTTCCCCCCAGATTCATCTGAGGTTTTGCTATGAGGCTATCCTTAAGCACGCAGAGCAAGTACTGCAGCGGCATGGGATCTACACCCCCTCCTCCAGCAAGCCACAGCAATCCTCTTCACAAAAGGTGAGGGTCTACTGCAAAAGCCCCATTTCTAAAGCTTTTGGCTTCAGGGAAACTATTTTCTTTATTGCATGGCACGGCCCGCTTTGGTATTCATAACAGTTGGGTTATTCCGCCACAAGGTGGTGCAGCGGTACTGCAGAAAAGCTGTGGCTTGTCCCGGCTCCCTATAAAAATGGGCTTAACCATAGAGTTCCCCAGTGTTTCCTCTGCAGTGGACTGCGAAGTTAGCAGATGGCTCTCTCTCTTGCGCAGGTGAGCAGAGCAACCAAGCCTGCGGCCCTGCAAGTCTATTTCCATCCGTTTCTGGACCCTCACTGCCTCCCAGCCTTGGCTGACAGATCGGGTGAAGGTAGAAGAGCACTAGGGTCAAGTGCTCCTGAAGCGCAGCTCCAAGCCGCAGACCCTGTAACACAAAGGGTAGCCGGCCATAGGCTTTATGGTGAGCCTATTAGGGATGCAGAGTTTCTGTCATAGCTTCTGAAGGGGTAAGTAGTTTGGGGACTGTGGGTTTTTAATTGAATTGGGGTATTTTGCTGCGGGATGCTTATGTGTGATTTTATTCTCCCGGCTCCACTCCTTTTCTCCCCCTCATCCCCCCTTTATTAACTTCTGGGGGCATCCCGTGGGAGGGCATCCCGGGTGACTTCTGTATTAAGCCTGTACCCACTGCTGGCCTATTGCGCCTGTGCTAATCACCATATGGAGGCTTCTGGGGATAGCGCGCTGCTGTGTTCCATGTGTGGGGTATCCTCTGTGAGTAACAGTGTCACGGTGTGCGTGCCGTGCGCTGAAAGTGTCCTTGCGCTTCAAGCTGGTTTGCCTGCTTTGCTTCCCAGCTCTGCGCCTCACTCGGCTTCACCTACTCCCCCGCTCCTGCAATTGGGCCCCAGTGAGGGGAATGTTGGCTGGGAGTCACATTCTGATTTGGCTCTGCAGGTGGCTTACACTGAAAAGCAGGCCTCTGGCAAGAAGAGACACCTGGACCCCAGGCCTGCTCCCCTTACTGAGATGTATGTGGGGATTGATGAGCTTGGTGACTGTCACCCCCTTAAGATGGGGGAGTTCTCCCAGGACTCTGACTCCTCTGGGAACCAGCAGGAGGGTTGCGATAGTGACCCTGGGTCTGCGTTCGGAGAGGAATCATGGTACCCTGAGGACACTGATAATCTGCTGTCACATATATTCTTAGTATACAGTACGTCCTGCTCCAGATAGATTACTTACACTTGGGTTATCCTCCGCACTGCAGAGACATGCAAAACAGGCTCCTCCCGGCCCCTCAAATACCCGGGGACCTCCCACAAATCCCCAGATTTCTCTGCAGTGCTGACTGCGAAGACATGAAGTATCACTCTCTCACAGGTGAGCGGGGCTATTAGCCTGCGGCCCTGTTGGACTATTCCCACCCGTCCTCTTTGTGATGTGCCTCCCAGCCTGGGCTGCGCTGGTCGGGTGAAGGTAGGCGGCACTGTGTGTGCTTATGGAGCGCTGCTCCACCGCAGTCCCCCGCCAAAGGGTAGGCGGTATAGGCTGATGGTGAGCCTTTATGGATGCCCCTCTTGCATTATTGCCACATACCCCGTGTAGCGGTGGGTCCTGTACAAAGGGCCGCCATCCTCCCTCATTCTTCCCGTAGCTTTCGGGGGGGGGTGTGGGTCAGTGCGTATAGTGATTACGTGTATGACTAGATATGTGGTGTCAGCCGCCGCGCTGGCTTGTCTGTTTTTACTATTACATGGGCGCGCGCCCGTCTTTTCCCTCACTTCAGATGCCCGCGCCGGACGGCGGCGTCGCCACAGATGCTGCGGCGTTAATCATTTACTGCTGTCTTAGAGCTTCGCGCTCTTCGGGGGGCGGGGGCCTGGCTTGGCGCGCTCCGCGTCACGGCCCCCTCTGGCCCGCCCTTCGAGGTTCGCCTGGCGCCATTTTTATGTATAGTCGCGCGCGCACGTGTGCAACGGTCCCCCCTTCCGTGGTCTGTAAGTGCCCTCGCGGGCGACCTTTATGCTCATTGCTTACTGTGCATGGTTCTGCCGCCCCTTCTTCTCATGTGTCTTTCAGACGGGTGAATCCAGTGGCTTCTCCCGGCCCGGTGTAATTGTCAGTTGGGCCTAGTATAATTACTCCCACTTCCCTGCGAGTCATTGGGGCATCCAGGGTAGCTTACAACGTCAATCCCTACTGGCCTATTGTGCCTATTAATCACCATATGGAGGCATCCCAGGATAATGTGACCGGGGTTCCTTCGGGACAAGCCCGGCTGTGTGTAGCTTGTGGGGTCTCACCTATCAGCGGTCACAATGCACGGGTCTGTGTTCGCTGCGCACAGCAGGCGTTAATGTTGCAACCCGCCCCTCCTGTGGCTGGGCCTACACCTCGCCTCACTTCACCTACTCCCCCAAGCTTGAGTCTAACCCCCAATACAAGCGGGGATTTTCTCATCCTGATGTGGCTGCTAGACTGGCTAGTGTTGAAAAATTTATTGCTAATACCTTAGCGCGTAAGACCACCGCTAAAAAGCGTCACTTAACCCCTGATGCCACTCTTTTCCCTACGGAGTCTGACGAGTTGTTACATCTATATGGCTATACCCCCTCGGACGAAAGGGAGCTGTTCTCTGACTCAGGGTCATCTGACGAGAGGCCCAGGGGTCATGACGATTCTGGCTTTGACCCCTGGACCCCGGATGATACTGACAGGCTGCTGGTTCAGATTTTTGAGGTTTTGTCCATCTCTCCCCCTGTTGCGGCTCCCAGGCAAAGGGGTGAGCTCTTTCATACTGCTAAGGCTCGATTGGAATTTCCTGAGCAAACCCATTTCAATAACCTCGTGCTTAAGGAGTGGGAACATCCCAGTAGACTTCCCGAGATACCTAAGAGTTTGGACAGAAAGTATCCCTTTCCTGCTGATATGGTCAAGTGCTGGTCATCGCCGCCCGAGTCGATGCTCCTATTCTAGGGCTGTCTAACACTTCTCTTATGCACTCCCCCGACACTACTACTTTGCGGGATTCTGAGGACTGGCGCATTGACCAATTGGCATGCCATGCCTTTGCATTTGTGGGGGCGGCGCTGCGCCCGGTTTGCGCCTTGGCCATTACTTCTGTGGCGCTCAGGGCCCTGGTCAGAAATGTACTCGAAGGCCCTGATGAATTGCCACCTGATACGGTTAATGCACTGTCTGTGATGTGTTTGTAAACTTTATCCTGTCTGCATCGGATGATGCCATTGGGATGTGTACCAGATCTTCTGCCTTGACGGTAGCTATACGCCGCGCCAGTGGGCTGCTGACAATGCTGCTAAGAAAGCCCTTGCTGGGCTTCCATTTAAGGGGCTACGCCTGTTTGGGGACCGCTTAGACCTCTTTGCTAAAGGAGGTAAGTTACCCCAGCGCAGGCGGCAGTCTCGGCCCTTTCGGGGCCAGGGCCCCCTTTCACTCCCCCACCGAGGGGCTTAGCAGGGAAAAGGGGTGTCCTTCGCGGGGGCTCGTGCAGATTCCTGGCATAGGAACAGAGGACGACGTCCTGGCTCCTCCTGGGGGTCCAAGCCCAAAGCCCCTCCCAAGACCCCTCAGGCATGATGGGGCGCCCTCGTCCGTCTGGGTGGGGGGACGGTTACAGCACTTCGCGCACGTCTGGAGGCGCCACGTCTTAGACCGGTGGATTCAGGAGGTAGTGTCCTCTGGTTACAAGATAGAGTTTGCTGTGCGGCCCCCCACAAGATTCATCAGGTCCCGGATCCCCCAGGACCCTGTCTCAGCTCAGGTCTTGAGGCAGGCTGTGCAAGGACTTCTGGATTTGGGGGTCATTTGCAGGGTCCCCTTAAGAGAAAGGGGCAAGGGGTTCTATTCCAACCTTTTCACACTGCCCAAAAAAGATGGGTCAGTCAGAGGGACTGGGAGGGGCTTTGGGCTTGGACCAGGACGGCGGTTGCCTACATCAGCCATCAGGGAGGGACCCAGAGCAGGGGGGCCCTCCAGGAGGTGTCGTGGATTCTGACATGTGCGGAGACCAAGGTTCAATGCATTTCGGCTGTGTATATCCTTGGGGCAGAGAATCTACTGGCAGACTCTCTGAGCAGGGGGACTTCCCGTCGGGGGGAGTGGTCCCTCTGCGACAGGGTATTCCAGTCCCTGTGTCACCGTTGGGATCACCCTGTGTCACCGGATGTGGATCTGTTCGCATCCCGTCACAATCACAAGCTCTCGGCCTTTGTCTCCCTGTCTCAGGATCCTCTGGCCTTGGCCACGGATGCTCTGTCCATGTCATGGAAGGAATTTCGGCTCCTGTATGTCTTTCCTCCATTCCCCCTGCTGGGCAGGGTCCTGCGCAAGATTGCTCTGGAAGGGGTGCCAGTGATTCTGGTGGCCCCCAGGTGGCCAAGAAGAGTGTGGTTCGCAGACGTGGTACAAATGGCAGTAGACCAGTACGTCCTGCCAGGAGCGCCAGATCTGCTCACTCAGGGCCTCTTATGGCATCCCAATTTACAAACTCTGGCTTTGACGGCCTGGCTGCTGAAACCTCCAACTTGATGGAGAAAGGCTTGTCTGCCTCGGTGGTTGATACCATGGTGCAGGCTAGGAAGAAAACTTCTTCTGCCATCTATTATAGGGCATGGCGTTCCTACATTGATTGGTGTGAGTCTAGGTCTCTTCCCTGTAGGGAGTTCTCAGTCCCTAGGGTTCTGGAGTTTTTACAGCATGGGTTGGAGTTGGGTCTAAAACTCAGTACTCTGAAGGGTCAGGTTTCTGCCCTGTCTGTCTTCTTTCAGAAGTCTTTTGCTCAGCATTCCTTGCTTAAGACCTTCTTTCAGGGGGTCACTCATGTGCGTCCCCCACGTAAACCTATGGTCCCTGTTTGGAATTTGAACTTGGTTTTGTCTGCCTTTCAGGGTGCTCCCTTTGAGCCTATTCAGGATGCTGCTCTGGCTGTACTTACCCTCAAGGTTGTCTTTCTGGTGGCTATTACTTCGGTCAGGCGTGTGTCTGAGCTGGCGGCTCTGTCTATTCAGCCTCCATACTATGAGAGACACCAGGACAAGGTGGTGTTCCGCTTTAAGCCAGACTTTCTGCCTAAGGTGGTGTCTGCCTTTCATTTGAATCAAGATATTGTTCTTCCTTCATTGTGTCCTAATCTTAGCAACGCTAAGGAAAGGGTTCTGCATTCCTTGGATGTGGTCAGGTGTCTGAAGTATTACCTGGTAGTCACTGCGGCCTTCAGGAAGACTGATGCTCTTTTTGTGGTCCCTTCTGTTCCTAGGAAGGGTTTGGCTCCTGCCAAGTCTACTATTAGCAAATGGATTCATCTGGCTGTGATTCAGGCCTATTCTGCTAAGGGGAAGAATCCTCCCTTCCGCCTTACTGCTCATTCTACTTGTGCTATTGGTACCTTTTGGGCTTTTCAGCACCAAGCTTTTGTTGAACAAGTTTGCAAGGCTGCTACTTGGTCTTCTGTTCATACTTTTTTCAAGTTTTACAAGGTTGATGTTAAGGCCTCAGCGGATGCTGCTTTTGGCCACAAGGTGCTTCAGGCGGTAGTGACTTGAACTACTTGTCGTTACTCTTTGGGGATCCCACCCTACTCTGGACACTGCTTTTGGATGTCCCAACTGTTATGAATACCGAAGCGGGCCATGCCATGCAATAAAGAAAAAAGCAATTCTGTGAGTACTCACCTGTAGAATTGTTTTTGTTCCTGCATGGCATGGCCCGCTTCGCCCCACCCTTGTTATCGTTATTCTTGGTTGCCTCTTTATGGTGATTGTTCCAAGTCAATTGGGGTTTTTTACCTTTTTCACATTTTTTATTCTCTCCCGGCTTCTTGTCTTACTGCTTGTGTACGCTGGGGAACTCTATGGTTAAGCCCGTTTTTATAGGGAGCCGGGACAAGCCACAGCTTTTCTGCAGTACCACTGCGCCACCTTGCGGGGGAATAACCCAACTGTTATGAATACCGAAGCAGGCCGTGCCATGCAAGAACAAAAACAATTCTACAGGTGAGTACTCACAGAATTGCTTTTTTGCTAAAGGAAGAGCTTCCCGTGTAAGAAATGTTAGTGGATTGGTTGCTCACCTGTTCATGTCCAAATGAAGCTGCCCAGCAAGGGCTACTGCTAGGAACCCAAATGGCTGGCAGAAAAAAGTGGCCAGTGTTTCCAGTCTGACCAAGGGTGGTCACCCACCCAAAATGCATCGCCGGGAAGCAAGCTTAATCTCCACCCACCTTCTTATTATTCTCTTTTGACATGGTATTTTGAACATGGGCCCAGTAAAGTTTAAAGTGGAACCCTGGGGCACCTTGCTCCCTATGTCGACGTGCAGTCCAAAACAATTGCTTTATGCTGTGCATGGCATAAAGTGCGGATTAGACGAGCACCGCACGTACGCCATGGAAATGGAGGATAGGTGAGTGGAGTGGGCGGCGATTTGCGGGCGTTTCACACATTTTAGCATCCCACATTAGGAAACCCAAGGACCAATCACCGGGATAGTCAACATCCATGTGATTGGCCCACTTTAAAGGGGAATGCCAAGCTTTTTTAATCCCCACAATCTCCCCCTGTGCTAAGCATAATTTTGGCATTTTAAATAATAAATCAACTCCCCAGATCCCCGCAATCTTCCCCTGATTCCTGGGGAACTAACTCCTGTGCAGTTCCACTGCTTGTGCATTCTCTACAAGATGCTGGGGAATCTCTGCTAGATGGCGTGCAAGGTATTTTTTTGTAACCCCTTGACCTGCATGAACACGATAGGGGGTACATAGAGACTGGACTTCTGCTTTAAACCAGAGCAAGAGCCTTGCACAGTTGAAAAAAGAAACTTCTCGATGCTCCCTTGCCTTGCATGATACTAAATCATTGTCAGCACTTCCATTTGCTCTTGCATTCACTCAAAGCTGAAGTACCGGCTTAACGATTTTGTGGTGGTCATTTTGTGCTGCAGCCTGGATTTTGACGTACCCCCCAATGCACATTGGCATATATATATATTATATTATATATTATAGGGGTGTGAACTGGCAAGAATCTGGCGTTAAAATACCTATTGCGATACACGTATGACAACACCTTCCCGGGGGGGCGGGGGGGATGCCATTTTTTTTTTGGTGTGAGGTCCCCCTTACCCAGCATGACCAGCTATGGGGGCTTGTCGGCTACAAGCCGACATAGCCTAATGGCCATGGGCTCTTCTGCCCCTCAGCCTTTGGGGAGGCAGGTAATGGGGGGGGGGGGCTCGTGGTTAGTGGCAAGTCACCCGCTAGCCGCAGGTGTCTTGCCAGACCCAGAGCCATGTGAACTGGTATAGGGGTCACATAGATCCCTTACCAGTTCACAAAGGGTTAACAGTAAAAAAATGTAAAACAAAATCGCTGGCCAGAGGAGGGGGAGGCAGGAGATTAGAGGATCTGCCCCGTCCTCCTCTGGCCGGCGATCATCACATCTGACAGCTGAACTGCTGGGAGCGGGGCTGACGTCATCCGCCCCCAAAGCGGTGGGGCTAGTTGTAAAGATGGTGGCGCTCATCGGGAAAGCTGGGGGAAGAGGGCCCATCGGGCGCTCTCCTGAAGACTGAAGAGCCCCGGGGGAGGATCAGAGAACCCTCCCCCCCCCCCGGGCGAAGAGACGAGCCGGCCGGAACGAACAAGGGGTCAGGTGAGGTTTTTTTACTTTTCTTTTACTGAAATTGGAATCGATGCTAGAAAGAAAGAATCGATCCTAGTATCGTTGAATGAAATATTGAGATACTTGACAATCGATTTTTTTTTTGGACACCCCTAATAGATGCATTTAGCATATATATATATATATATATATATATATATATATATATATATAATGTTTGAAGAGGGGTTGCTAGGAGTGGTGGGTACAGAGTGTTGCCAGAGGGTGAGGGATGCAGGGAGATGGTAAGTGTTGCATGCATGGCGATGCCACAGGGTTGGGGGATGCAGGGAGATGCCCAGGATTAGGGTTGCAGGGAGAAAAGCAATATCTAATTACTATGCTGCTGCCCCCAATTTATCTTAAAGTGGACCAACACCCAGGATTTTGACTATCCTGGGTCTTGGTCCACTTCGGTGGGGCACCCCCGATCGGGGTGCCCCGCTGTGTGAAACCCCCCCGAACCCCCCGAACTCACCTCTCCCCGCGCCGACGGACAAGCCGCGGACAAGCGGCTCCGCCGCCACCGCCTCCCGCGCGTCCCTCTTGACGCGCGCGTGCCCGCGCCGGCCATTCACAGACAGAAGATAAGGTAAGGAGTTTGGGGGGGTTTCACCCCGCGGGACATCCCGATCTCGGATGTCCCGCGGGGAGGGAGGTGATCGGCCCGGGAATCTTATACCGGTGGGTGTTGGTCCACTTTAAACATATGTTTCCTCCAGCATTTGTTTTTACAGTAATAGTCACTATGCAACCCAGTTATATTATAATTATTTCCAGCGTTTTATTGTTTGTTTTTTTCATTTTTTTTTTCTTTCCAGCTTTACTCTATGCAGGATCCACAAGATATTGTTCTCGGAGGGGACATGCCTATCAGCTCCATCCAGGCTACTATTGCCAAGCTTAGTATTAAACCAACTCCTGGCAGCCCTGAAGCCACCAACCATTACCAACTGCCTCCACAACCTGTGACCACGGAGCAGGCAACACACGAATGTCCCCCAATGGTTCCTCCCTTAAGTTCCTCACAGCCAGATATTTCTTCACTGGCGCAGAATGCAGAACCAGTTCCATCCACACCTATTCCTCCTAAGCCAGCTTCTAATGGCCCTTTCTCGGATGTCCCTGGAGACATCATTGAGCATCACGCACCTGTTTCTGAAGAGGTAGGCCCTAGACCTGAAGCTTCCAATGCTCCTACAGTTCCTTCCTCCTCATCTCTGAACTTGCTGGCCTCCCTCACCCCTGAGGCCTTCAACCTAGACCATTCCCAACGAGGAAAGCAGAAGATGAACAAGCAGAGCTTTCTCCAGCCACAGAATGGAGGTGGCCTGGCTCGGGCTGGGCAGCCTGGCAATGACCCTCTCAGCATGTTGGACCCGCTCTGGACTCTAAATAAAACCTAGATGGATTGTTTAGTGGAGAGCTTTAACTGCAGCACTGGGGTCACTTGTAGACTGAGTGAGTTATATTCCTTCTAATGTATGGGAACACAGTCTGAAACTATCACAACACTTCCTGGGTGCTGGTTCGGACTGGTGTGGACATTAAGTGACGGTTATTAGTCTAATAGGTTGCTGCCTTGCAAAACCCACAATCCATGTCCAGAAATAAACTGAAATTTCTGGCTGCCCTATCGGAGGACCCAGATTCAGCATGAAGACTTTGCCTTACACAAAGAAAGCTGTCCTAATAAATCTCTGATTTCTTTCAGAAGTAGCTGTTTTCCCTGTGCATTGCCCCCTGTCCTTTATCTAAAGTCCTGTTGAGCCAAACATGCACATGTACCGGGTCCCTTTGAGTAGGTGGCATTCTTAAGACGGGATCTCCTTTCTGTTTCTTTTACCAATCAGGGCTCATCTCAGTGGGGCTTCAGAAACTGAAATGATGAATCTTATCCCTATTATGCTAAGTAGCACAGGGGGCAATAGGTGGGCTTCCAGCCGAAGCGCTCACCGATAAGATCCTGTTTATCTATAACAGGTGCCAGGATGGGCCGGAATGACATGTACTTTTTAATATGAACTGTACTTTAGTGAAGCTGTACACATATGAGACTGTGCTCCTTACCTACAACATAATCATGATTGGTTGAATATATATGTGAAGGCCACGTGTTGAAAACCCATTGTTGGCTTTCCTTTATACAAGGTCGGAGTGCTTGTATTACAGTCCTGCAGCTCTCTGTTGCAGCTTTCCAGTATAGAGCCCAGAGAATGGTTCTTCTCCCATCTGTGTCTTTTAGCCACCCCCAATCCCACCGCCTCTTCTCTGTGACAGAACCATATATGCAATTGTCAGATTACAGCCTGGCGAGCTGAAGCTGGTCAAGATTCCTCTTTAAAGTGGGCCAAAAGTGATATTTGACATTTGCTCTGGTCACTGATTCCTAGAAGGCATCCCAATTTGGGATGCCACACAGTATCACAGCCAAACCCCCTGTCCAATGCCCCACATATACCAAACTGTGATCCAGTGCTGTATTCAAAGGCGGCACAGACATCCCTGTTGTGTACAACTCCACAGGACAGACTAGAGAGAGCGTGCACAAGGGGGTGGGGGATGGGATGCCTTCTGTGTCCACTTCCTGTGCCACGCTTGAATACTTCGGATCACGGCTTGGTAAGTGCAGCACGGGCGAGGGTTTGGTACCTGATCCATTGTGACCGTACCAAAATTATGACTTTATGGACCCATTCGGATCTTTACACATAAAGGGGTCAATTCAGCACCAGGTAAGAAAAGGCACTACTTTTTAGGAGAAAAAACTTTTCGAGTGATTCAGCAGCTGGGTGTACATTTTCACCTGGTGCTGAATCTGCCCTAAGGCAGACAATGCCAGTGAGTGGCAGTTTTCTGTCCTAAAAAGTAGCAACTTGTCAAACCTGGTGCCTAATGGACCCCAAAATTATAGTAGTTTTTTTATTGTTTTTGGAGGAAAATGCGTTATGGTGGTGACCTTGCAATGCATACTATGAAGATAATACAGACAAAGGTGCCTCTGCTGTGAAGAATGGCAAAAGTAACCAGGAGAGCTTTTCCTACTGGGTTTCTTGTGCAGTTGTATGGTGCATAAGGAATAGCTGGTCCCAGAGTACAGTAACTCCAATTCATACTGAGGAGGGGGGTGATGCACAGCCAGCTATCTTACCTTGTATCTAACCCCTATCTTGCATACTCGCCATGTGCTACAGAGGTGCAGTGCCCCTGTGACTATCACAGAAGGACACCAAATAAAAAGATTTAATTGTAAATTGCGTACAACCTGCAATGCTTTGTGAATATTCAGTGGAATCTTTCTTGTGTCTTGTCTCCTTGCTGATGTACATGTACAGATTTTAAATTATGAAAATAAAAAATACTAAAATCATCCCACGTCTTTGTTCCATTTACTTCTCAGCAGATGCGTATTGTGCTCAGGCTTGTGGAAATGCTGGACACTCAAGGTAGATTGGGAATTTGGCATGGGGGTGAAGTCAGGGGACATCTTTGTTAAGCTCAGCTAGGCCACGGGTCCGCTACTTCCCACCAACAGGTCATGTTTGTCTCCTTTTCCATTCCGGGGCACCACCATTAAGCAATGCATTTGTTAAACTCAGTCATAGGTTGGACTGCAAGATAACAAAAAAAGTGAGTGACTCCTCCCAGCCTATATGAGACAGGGTGTGCCAGAACACACTCTGTCTTTGGGACTGTGAAGATATTTCTGGATTTTGGTAACTTGGTGTTTGGAATGGAGCTGGGGCTTTGACATCTGCTCTTTCCAGGGGATCTGCACTTGGAATCAATCTAAGCCGATAGTGTTGGAAAGACCAGTTGTGAAGGGAGCACTCCCTGGTCCATGTAAGCGCATCCAGAGCTGGGGCTGGTTAGGTGGCCACTATGCTCTAAGGATCAGGCACCCGCTAATCTGAGGGGTACCTTGTCTCAGGGCTGTCATGGTAGGCGCTGTTCTACCTTCCCCATATTCGGTTGCCGGTGTTTGTTTTGAGGCACAGTTGCACTGCGGGGGAGTGACTTTGCAGAGGTGAGCCTGTGCTCATTGTGTTTGGCTGGCATGGGGAAAGGAAACGGGCCGACCGCCTTCACGGGTCTTTGGCTCCACCCCTCCTTCCTCAGCTCACGCGGATCAGCATCTTGCTGTGGTGTTCGGCACAGATCACTGCAGCCTCATGACACCATGACCTTGGCTCCTTTGGCCAGGCAGGGCTCCCTTTTGTGAGCACCTTTACGGAAGGTTATCCTTGGCCATATTTTCCCTACATCCAGTCCAGGTCGTCCCAATATCGTTACGACTGGGTAGCTCCGCCCTAAAGGGGGCGTGGACTGCAAGATCAAAGATGTAGCTCCTCCCGGTCCCCTATAAAGGCAGCTGTCCCTCTATCATTCCCCAGTTGTTCATCTTGCAGTTGGCTGCAGAAGATCGTTGGCACTCTTTCTCAGATATTGGCAGCAGAGCGGGGCCACCGAGCCCATCGGCCGCTGTGGACTCTATTTCCATGGATCCCTTCTGACCCACTCCTGCCTCCCAGCCTCTGGCTGCTACGGAATTTGTGATGGTAGGGTGAACGCCGGGGTCCGTGGCGTTCGGCAGAGCTTAGGCTCTGGGCCGCAGACCTTATATTAAAAGGTAGCCGGCCACAGGCTGATAGTGAGCCTGAGGGGGAACCACTGTGTGTACTGTATACATCCCTCCCTGCCCACAAGCTTTATTGGTGTACTTGGCTGTTGTTTTTTTGTACTGTGTGTTTTCACTGTAATGGCTCCTCGCTGGCTCAGCGGGGAGCGGACCGCACTCACCTCCCTGCGCTTCCCCGTCTGCCTCCTGGGATGCGGGCCTCTCAGCCGTCGCGTCCTGCAGGCCTGCTGCATCGCCGCCTGCGGCGCTACCTCTGGGAGATGGGGGGGCGGAGAGCGTATGCTTGCGCTGCTCGTGCGGTGGGCCTCTGCTGCTGCCGCCATTGTTGTGGACCAGTACTGCAGCTCTGAGGGGGCGGGCGTCTTCTTGCCCTCAGCCCCACGTATGGTGACGCGCCGTGGAGGGGGCGGAGCTTGGCGCCGGCGCACTGACGTCACGCCTGCTCCACTTCCCCCCGAGGATCTTTCTGGAAGGGCTGGCCTGGACGCTGCCGTGTTGCTCTCCTCTCCGCTGCTGGGGACAATCTGGGACCTTCTGTCTGCGGACGCTGCGGGATCCCTATTGTCTGTGTCGTAAGTCCCTCTTTTTACTGCATTGCTCTTGTTTTGTCTATTTTATTATGCCAAGGCTGATCTGGGTCTCTCCCCTTTTTTATAGATTGTGGGGTAGGGTTGAGGGTTGTGATTCCTCCCGGTCCCCCTCTTTTAATAAGAGGGATCGTGTGTTAGGCTTAGGCCAGTAGTGTCTTGTAGCCTTTATTGAATTTTTATTGTCCTAAATCACCATAATGGAGGCATCAGGGGATAGTGAGCTGGCGGCCCCATTTGGGCAGAACAAGCTCTGCCCCTTGTGCAGAAGGAATCCTCTGAGCAGATTCAGCACTGTTTGTACCACATGCGCCAGAGGCGTTATTTTGGACCGTGAGCGGGCGGTCGTCCCTGACCCTAGCCCTGTGTTACCATCGGCCTCTCCGGACCCTCCGCTGCTGCATTTAGCCCCCAGCGTAGGGGGAGCCAGCAAGGGGTCTCATACTGACTTTGCGCATAGGCTGGCCAATCTCAAGAGACGGATCTCGTCGTCGGCCCCCAAGAAGGCCTCGAGTAAGAAGCGGCATCTGAAGCCCATTTACTCGGATGATGATGATCTTTTTGATGGTCTGGGCTCTGTGGAGGAAGGTGAGTTGCCATATGATTCACGTTCCACGTTGGATTATTCTGATGGTGATGACAGTATGTCTGGTTATTCCTCGGCCGAGGATTTGTGGCTCCCGGATGATACGGAGAAATTGCTTTCCTCATTGTTTGATACACTACACATTGTCCCTCCAGAGCAGCTAAGAGGAAGCAGGGAGATTTGTTTAGGCCTGAGAGGCAAAGGCGGGTCTTCCCGGAGCAGGCCCACTTTTCTAACATGATCCTTAAGGAATGGGAAAGGCCTAACAAGTTGCCGTCGGTTCCTAAGGGCCTGGATAGGCGGTATCCCTTCCCTGATGAGTTGGTACGGCTATGGTCTCGCCCTCCCGAGGTGGATCCTCCCATGTCGGGGTTGTCCAACACCACTGTTATACCGTCACCTGACAATGCTTCTTTACGTGACCCTGCTGACAAGCGCATGGATCAGCTGGCTGCCATGCGTTCACTTTTGTTGGTGCCCTCTTTTGCCCTGTGTGCGCTTCAGCGATTGTCTCACTAGCCAACAGAAGGAAGGTGAGACACCTTGTGGATAGAGCTTAGGCTCGCAGGCGTGCTGAGGAGTATAAGGACCTCAAGGCCTGCTTGGATTTCATTGGCTTTGTTGTTACTGCCATGGATGATGTGGTCAGGCTCAGTGCCAGGATTTCGGCTTGTTGCTCTCCGCCGTTCGCGCTGGCTGCGGCAGTGGTCGGCTGATGCGGCTGCCAAGAAGTCTCTCACGAGTATCCCTTTTGTGGGGAACAGGCTGTTTGGGGAGCGCCTGGACCTTTTGGTCAAGGATGGTAGACTCCCTCAGAGAAGGAAGCCTGCTCGGTCCTTTTGGAACCCCTCTTCCTATCGTTCCTTTCGAGGAGGAAGAGGTTCTTAAGTTCCCGGTGCCCGCAGAGGTAGGTCCCGCGGCCGACCCAACCCCTCATGGGGAGCTAGGTCCAAACCCCCTGCCAAGCCCTCTCAGGCATGAGGGGGCGCCCTCACCCATCCGGGTGGGGGGACGGCTTCTGCTGTTTGCTCAGATCTGGAGGCGTCACGTCTCGGATCGGTGGATTCAGGAGGTAGTGTCCTCCGGTTACAAGATAGAGCTGGCAGCCAGGCCGGCCACAAAATTCCTCCATTCCAGGATATCTCGAAGCTCGCTAAAAGCTTAAGCCTTAAGAACGGCTGTTCAACACCTCCTACAGATAGGTGTGATTTGCCCTGTACCCCTGCAGGAACAGGGTTGGGGATTCTATTCCAATCTGTTCATGGTTTCCAAGAAGGACAGAACGCTAAGGCCGATCCTGGACCTGAAGGGTCTCAACAGGTTTGTAAGAGTCAGACATTTCCGCATGGAAACGTTGTGGTCGGCGGTGAGATTGCTTCGGCCCGGCGACTTCATGACTACGGTGGACATCAAGGACGCTTATCTGCACATCCCGATTCTTCAGGGACATGAGAAGTTCCTGAGGTTTGCTCTGGAGGATCAGCAATACCAGTTTGTGGCACTTCCATTCGGGATATCCTTAGCCCCCCGTGTGTTCACCAAGGTGCAGGCGGGCATCATGGCCATCCTGAGGAGTCAGGGTATTCGTGTGTTACCCTATCTGGATGATTTGACACCGCTCAGGTCAAGGTTTTCCTGCCACAACAGAAGGTTTTAGGTCTCCAGACGCAAGTGCAGGCCCTGCTGTCTTGTCAGCAGCCGTCGGTACGTCTGGGGATGAAATTAGTGGGCCTAATGGTGCCCTTCGCCCAGTTTCACATGAGACCTCTTCAGTTGAACCTGCTGACCGGCTGGATTGACTCAGGAGTCCCTGGAACACAGCTTTTCGCTGTCCCCCCTCGCCAGGCAGTACCTCTTGTGGTGGTTGGACTCCCGGAACCTGCTGGTGGGCAAGTCCTTTTTGACTCCCCATTGGGAGATAGTCACCACGGATGCCAGTCTGACAGGCTGGGGAGGCGTTTAGCAGACCCAGAAGATCCAGGGTCAGTGGGGTCTGCAGGAGAATCGCTTACCCATAAATCTCTTGGAGCTGAGAGTGATCCGGTTGGTGCTTCTACGCTTGACTCCCCATTTAAGGGGTCGTGCGATTCAGGTTCGCTCGGACAATCAGATGGCTGTCGCCTACATCAATCACCATGGCGGGACTCGGAGCAAGAGATCCCTCAAGGAGGTAACCCAGCTTCTGACTTGGGCAGAGGAGAATGTTCCCTGCATCTCGGCGGTCTAAATTCTCGGGGTGGAAAACCAGCAGGCAGACTCCCTGAGGAGTGCCTCGCGGCTGGGGGAATGGTCTCTCAGCAACGAGACTTTTCACGCCCTGTCCGTTTGCTTCCAGACACAATCACAAGCTTCCAAGGTTCGTGTCCCTCTCAAGAGATCCTCTAGCCATTGCAACAGACGCTCTGGCGATTCCTTGGACGGAGATCAAGTTTCTATATGCATTCTCTCCGTGTCCGCTCCTGGGCAGAGTGCTGTGCAAGATAGCCCAGGAAGGAGTACCAGTCATCCTGGTGGCTCCTCGCTGGCCGAGAAGGAGTTGGTTTGCGGACATAGTCCAGATGTCAATAGATCACTACTTCATGCCCGACGACCCAGGGCTTCTCACACAGGGGTCGCTGCGGCACCCCAATTTACGGACGCCGGCTTTGACGGCCTGGCTATTGAAACCTCAATCCTGACGGAGAAGGGGTTATCGGCCACGGTTGTGCAGACAATGATTTAGGCACGGAATAAGTCTTTTTCCATGATATACTACAGAGTTTGGCGCGCCTATATCGCTTGGTGCAAGACCAAGAGTCTTCCTTGCTGCATATTTTCTATTTCTAGGATTCTGGAGTTTTTACAACACGGCTTAGACTTGGGTCTTCAGCTGAGCACCCTTAACCCTTTCGCTGCCAGCCTACCTGCAGCTTTTGTCACCCTATTTTGCGCTACACATGTTCACCTGTGATTTTTGAAAGGATTTCCCAGGAAAATTATATATTGTTTTTTTCAACAGAGTCTGGGCTTCAACATGAAATGTCTTGTTTTGGCCTTTTTTTAGTGTATACTCAATACTTTTTGGTGAAATATGTGCAAAAAAATCAATTTTTTGCAATTTGTGTTTTTTTGTACTAAAAAAAATGTAAGTTTGTCAATAAAATGTTATTTCGTGCGTAACCCTAATTTCTCCAGGTCACAGCGGTACCACATATGTATAGGTAGACACCCTTTCCTGCCCAGGAGACTCCCCCCAAACTGAAACAGAGCTTTAGGAGATTTTCAGATAAAATACAACTGCGCTATGCGCACCTTGCAGTTTTTCAGAAAAAAAACCCTTTACATTTAAAATACCCCCCACAAACTATATATTCTCTGGAAGTACACTCCTCAAGCTTTCTAGGCGTACCAAGCTTGTTTATGTGGGCTTAGTTTTCTGGAAGTAATCCCTCAATGTATTCTTTGGTTGCACAAAGATTCCCTAAAAAAGAATAAAACAGAAGAATCAAGCCACATTTTCCTAAAAAAAAAAAAAGTATATGCAAACAAGAAAAAACAAGTAAAATCTCAAAAAGCAACATGCCCCGAACAGAACGATACCCAACATGCATAGATACCGTCAAGGGAAGAGTTGGCAAACACCACAAAGTAAAGCGTGCGCGTAACAGTAATTTTACTTGAAAATTTCAGCTCTGCAGACAAAGTGCACACCTTGCAATTTTTCAACCAAAACAACCCTTTACATTTGGAATATCCCTGATAAACCATATATTCCCTGAAAGTACACATGTTAAGCTTTCTAAGAGTACCCAGCTTGTTGTAGTAGCCTCACCTTTAAGGAAGTAATCCCTCGAAGAATTCTTAGGTTGCACAGGGTTTCCCTAAATAACTGAATAAAAAACTGAATAAAATGTTTTCCTAAAATATAAATATGGAAACAAGAAAAAACAAGCTAAACTTAGATCCCTCGAGCAGAACAATACCCAACATGCATAGGTACTATTAACCCTTTTAATTGCCAGCCTACTTGAAGTTTTGTCACCCTCCATTGACAGGTCATTTTTCCCCATTCTGCGCCATGTTGAACCGTGATTTTTGCCGGAATTTCCAGGAAAATTATAGATATATATATTAGTTAACAGTACGTCGTGCTCCAAATCTAATACTTACAGTTGGGATATACTCCGCCAGATGGCGCTGGACTGCAGAGACATCCAAAATAGGCTCCTCCCGGCCCCTCAAATACCCAGGGACCTCCCATAAATCCCCATTTTCTCTGCAGTCTGGCTGCAGAGGACGAGAAATTGGCTCTCTACTCGCAGGTGAGCGGGGTTATTAACCTGCGGCCCTTTAGGACTATTCCCACCCGTTCCACTAGTAATATGCCTCCCAGCCTTGGCTTTGCTGGTTGGGTGAAGGTAGGCAGCACCGCCGTTGGTGCTTAGGAGCGCTGCTCCACCGCAATCCCCCACCAAAGGATAGGCGGTTCAGGCTTATGGTGAGCCTCTATGGGATGCCCCTCCCGCACTCTTGCCCCTGCCTATCGGTGGGCCCTATTTAAGTGCCCGCCGTCCTCCCTCATCCTCCTTGTAGTCTTCGGGGGAAAAGAGGGGGGGTGTATGTGTATAGATATGTATGTTATGCAGTCTGTGCTTTCACTTTTCACATTTCTTTATTCTTGTGTCAGCCGCCGTGCTGACTTGTCTGTATTGCCTTTAAATTTACCACCGCCGCGCGCTGACTTGGCTCCGCGCTTGGCGGCAGCATTACCTCAGCTGCTGGTGCGCCATCATTCGCTGTTGGCCTTCTGGCTTCGCGCTCCTCGGGGAGGGGCGGGCCCGTCTTTGGCGCGTTCTGCGTCATCGCTATTACTGGCCAGCCCCTCGAGGTATACCGACGCCATCTTTTCTGACTTGGTTGGTCTATGCGCGACGGACTCCTACCTACCGCTGGCTGGCGTGATGTCTCTGCTCAGATGTCAGGGCGTCCGCGTGCTTCCCTATCTGGATGACATCCTCATCATTTCCCAGTCTCTACATCAGGCAGGGTTGGATACTCAGCTGGTGGTGTCCACTCTGGAGTCATTTGGATGGGTGATCAACCACCCCAAGTCCTCACTGTCCCCTTCCTTGGTAACTCCATTCCTAGGAATGAATCTGGATACAGTTCAGGCAAGGATCTTCCTTCCTCAGCAGATGGTGGACAGTCTGCTTGCACAGGCTCAGTCCCTCCTAGCTTGTCCCCATCCCTCCATCAGGCAGGGCATGCAGCTGGTGGGCCTGATGGTGGCGTGCTTCGAAGCGGTCCCTTATGCTCAGTTCCACTTGAGGCCTCTGCAACTTCACCTATTGTCTGTATGGGACAAGGACCCAGCGTCCCTGGACAGGGTCTGTGTGCTCTCCCCCCTGGTCAGGAGGTCCCTCTTGTGGTGGATGGACTCAAGGAACCTGTTGGGGGGCAGATCCTTTCTTGCCCCTTCCTGGGAGACGGTCACCACGGATGCCAGTCTGTCAGGTTGGGGGGGGTTTCTGGACGTCCCTGTGGTTCCAGGGGAGGCGGGGCCCTCAGGAGGCCCACACATCTATCAATGTCTTGGAGCTGCGAGCAATCAGGTTAGTTCTGGCTCGCTTGACTACTCATCTTCAGGGCCTGCCTGTTCAGGTGCGCTCGGACAACCAGACGGCAGTTGCCTACATCAATCATCAGGGAGGGACCCGGAGCAAGGGGGCCCTCCAGGAAGCGTCTTTGATCCTGACTTGGGCGGAGGCCAATGTCCCCTGCATTTCAGCTGTGTACATCCCGGAGGTGGAAAATCACCTGGCGGACTCTCTGAGCAGGGGGACCTCTCGCCAGGGAGAATGGTCCCTATGTAGCAGAGTGTTTCAATCTCTGTGTCACCGTTGGGGCCAACCAGATGTGGATCTGTTTGCGTCCCGCCACAATCACAAGCTTCCAGCTTTTGTCTCTATGTCCAGGGATCCTCTGGCCCTGACCTCGGATGCGCTAGCAATGTCATGGAAGGACTTTCAGTTCCTGTATGTCTTCCCCCCAATTCCCCTGCTGGGCAGGGTTCTGCGCAAGATTGCTCTGGAAGGGGTGCCAGCAATTCTGGTGGCCCCCAGGTGGCCAAGAAGAGTATGGTTCACAGACGTGGTACAGCTGGCAGTAGATCCGTACGCTCTGCCCTTGGTGCCAGATCTGATCACTCAGGGCTCACTACGCCATCCCAATTTACAATCTCTGGCTTTGACGGCTTGGCTGCTGAAACCTCCATCTTGATGGAGAAGGGGCTGTCTTCCTCAGTTTTGGATACTTTGATTAAAGCTAGGAAGAAGTCTTCCTCTTCCATTTATTACAGGGTTTGGCGTGCATACATTGACTGGTGTGAGTCTAAGTCTCTTCTCTGTCGTGTCTTCTCTATTCCCAGGATTCTGGAGTTCCTGCAGCATGGGTTGGAGATGGGGCTCCAACTCAGTACTCTGAAGGGTCAGGTTTCTGCCCTGGCTATTTTTTTCCAGAAGTCCTTTGCTCAGCACCCTCTGATCAGGACTTTTTTCCAGGGGGTCACTCATGTGCGTCCCCCACATAAACCTATGGTGCCTGTTTGGGATTTGAACTTGGTTCTGTCAGCCTTGCAGGGTGCTCCTTTTGAACCTGTGCAGGATGCTGCCTTGGCCATTCTTACGCTCAAGGTTGTGTTTCTGGTGGCTATCACTTCTGTCAGGCGTGTGTCTGAGTTGGCGGCGCTGTCCATTCAGCCCCCTTACTATGAGAGGCACCAGGACAAGGTGGTGTTTTGTTTCAAACCTGACTTTCTGCCTAAGGTAGTGTCTGCCTTTCATTTGAATCAGGATATTGTTCTTCCTTCTTTGTGCCCTAATCCTAGCAATGCTAAGGAGAGGGTTTTGCACTCTTTGGATGTGGTTAGGTGTCTGAAGTACTATCTGGTGGCTACTGCACCTTTCAGGAACTCTGATGCTCTTTTTGTGGTCCCTTCTGGTCCTAGGAAGGGTTTGGCTCCTGCCAAGTCCACTATAAGCAAGTGGATTCATCAGGCTGTGATTCACTCTGCTAAGGGGAAGAATCCCTCCCTCCACTCTTGCTATATGTTATGCAGTCTGTGCTTTCACTTTTCACATTTCTTTATTCTTGTGTCAGCCGCCGTGCTGACTTGTCTGTATTGCCTTTAAATTTACCACCGCCGCGCGCTGACTTGGCTCCGCGCTTGGCGGCAGCATTACCTCAGCTGCTGGTGCGCCATCATTCGCTGTTGGCCTTCTGGCTTCGCGCTCCTCGGGGAGGGGCGGGCCCGTCTTTGGCGCGTTCTGCGTCATCGCTATTACTGGCCAGCCCCTCGAGGTATACCGACGCCATCTTTTCTGACTTGGTTGGTCTATGCGCGACGGACTCCTACCTACCGCTGGCTGGCGTGATGTCTCTGCTCAGATGTCAGGGCGTCCGCGTGCTTCCCTATCTGGATGACATCCTCATCATTTCCCAGTCTCTACATCAGGCAGGGTTGGATACTCAGCTGGTGGTGTCCACTCTGGAGTCATTTGGATGGGTGATCAACCACCCCAAGTCCTCACTGTCCCCTTCCTTGGTAACTCCATTCCTAGGAATGAATCTGGATACAGTTCAGGCAAGGATCTTCCTTCCTCAGCAGAAGGTGGACAGTCTGCTTGCACAGGCTCAGTCCCTCCTAGCTTGTCCCCATCCCTCCATCAGGCAGGGCATGCAGCTGGTGGGCCTGATGGTGGCGTGCTTCGAAGCGGTCCCTTATGCTCAGTTCCACTTGAGGCCTCTGCAACTTCACCTATTGTCTGTATGGGACAAGGACCCAGCGTCCCTGGACAGGGTCTGTGTGCTCTCCCCCCTGGTCAGGAGGTCCCTCTTGTGGTGGATGGACTCAAGGAACCTGTTGGGGGGCAGATCCTTTCTTGCCCCTTCCTGGGAGACGGTCACCACGGATGCCAGTCTGTCAGGTTGGGGGGGGTTTCTGGACGTCCCTGTGGTTCCAGGGGAGGCGGGGCCCTCAGGAGGCCCACACATCTATCAATGTCTTGGAGCTGCGAGCAATCAGGTTAGTTCTGGCTCGCTTGACTACTCATCTTCAGGGCCTGCCTGTTCAGGTGCGCTCAGACAACCAGACGGCAGTTGCCTACATCAATCATCAAGGAGGGACCCGGAGCAAGGGGGCCCTCCAGGAAGCGTCTTTGATCCTGACTTGGGCGGAGGCCAATGTCCCCTGCATTTCAGCTGTGTACATCCCGGAGGTGGAAAATCACCTGGCGGACTCTCTGAGCAGGGGGACCTCTCGCCAGGGAGAATGGTCCCTATGTAGCAGAGTGTTTCAATCTCTGTGTCACCGTTGGGGCCAACCAGATGTGGATCTGTTTGCGTCCCGCCACAATCACAAGCTTCCAGCTTTTGTCTCTATGTCCAGGGATCCTCTGGCCCTGACCTCGGATGCGCTAGCAATGTCATGGAAGGACTTTCAGTTCCTGTATGTCTTCCCCCCAATTCCCCTGCTGGGCAGGGTTCTGCGCAAGATTGCTCTGGAAGGGGTGCCAGCAATTCTGGTGGCCCCCAGGTGGCCAAGAAGAGAGTGGTTTACAGACGTGGTACAGCTGACTTTAGATCCGTACGCTCTGCCCTTGGTGCCAGATCTGATCACTCAGGCTCACTACGCCATCCCAATTTACAATCTCTGGCTTTGACGGCTTGGCTGCTGAAACCTCCATCTTGATGGAGAAGGGGCTGTTTTCCTCAGTTTTGGATACTTTGATTAAAGCTAGGAAGAAGTCTTCCTCTTCCATTTATTACAGGGTTTGGCGTGCCTACATTGACTGGTGTGAGTCTAAGTCTCTTCTCTGTCGTGTGTTCTCTATTCCCAGGATTCTGGAGTTCCTGCAGCATGGGTTGGAGATGGGGCTCCAACTCAGTACTCTGAAGGGTCAGGTTTCTGCCCTGGCTATTTTTTTCCAGAAGTCCTTTGCTCAGCACCCTCTGATCAGGACTTTTTTCCAGGGGGTCACTCATGTGCGTCCCCCACATAAACCTATGGTGCCTGTTTGGGATTTGAACTTGGTTCTGTCAGCCTTGCAGGGTGCTCCTTTTGAACCTGTGCAGGATGCTGCCTTGGCCATCCTTACGCTCAAGGTTGTGTTTCTGGTGGCTATCACTTCTGTCAGGCGTGTGTCTGAGTTGGCGGCGCTGTCCATTCAGCCCCCCTACTATGAGAGGCACCAGGACAAGGTGGTGTTTCGTTTCAAACCTGACTTTCTGCCTAAGGTAGTGTCTGCCTTTCATTTGAATCAGGATATTGTTCTTCCTTCTTTGTGCCCTAATCCTAGCAATGCTAAGGAGAGGGTTTTGCACTCTTTGGATGTGGTTAGGTGTCTGAAGTACTATCTGGTGGCTACTGCACCTTTCAGGAAAACTGATGCTCTTTTTGTGGTCCCTTCTGGTCCTAGGAAGGGTTTGGCTCCTGCCAAGTCTACTATAAGCAAGTGGATTCGTCAGGCTGTGATTCACTCTGCTAAGGGGAAGAATCCCTCCCTCCACTCTTGCTATTGGTGCCTCTTGGGCTTTTCAGCACCAGGCTTCTGTTGAACAAGTTTGCAAGGCCGCTGCTTGGTCTTCTGTTCATACCTTTTCAGAGTTTTACAAGGTTGATGTTAGGGCCTCAGCTGACGCTGTTTTTTTGGCCGAAAGGTTCTGCATGCGGCAGTGGTTTACACTGCCTGCTGCTGATTTTTCTTGGGGATCCCACCCTGCTTTATGGACACTGCTTTTGGATGTCCCAACTGTAAGTATTAGATTTGGAGCAGGACGTACTGTATACTAAGAATAATACAATTCTGTGATTACTCACCTGTAGAATTGGTATTATGAGTATACAGTACGTCCTGCTCCAACCCACCCTTGGTTTGCATTTTCTTGGATCCCCTGTATGGTGATTTTTATCATTGTTATAGTTGATAGTTTGGATTGGTTAATGCTCCCGGCTTCTCCTTAACTGCTTTTCAATGCTGGGGATTTGTGGGAGGTCCCCGGGTATTTGAGGGGCTGGGAGGAGCCTATTTTCAATGTCTCTGCAGTCCAGCGCCATCTGGCGGAGTATTTCCCAACTGTAAGTATTACATTTGGAGCAGGACGTACTATATACTCATAATACCAATTCTACAGGTGAGTAATCACAGAATTGTATTTTTGCAGTAGAGTTTAGGCTTTAACATGAAATGTCTTGTTTGTAATTTTTCTACAGTTTTTTTTTAATATTTTTGTGTAAAAAAACAAAAAAATATTTTTTAGACAATTGTCTCCTTTATTTTAAATAAAACATTTACTTTATTAGAGAAAACCATATTGCATGTGATAGCCCCATTTCTCCCAATTACAAGGCTTGTAGAACAGGGCGCAAGGGGGCCAGCTTTGGTAACCCCCCCCCCACCCTGCAGGCTACATGCCCACATAGCCATGGTCCGTGCTCTTCTGCCCCCCCCCCCTGGGCTTTGGGGAGGCAGGTAATTGGGGTGCCGGGTGTTAACAGCCCCCAGCCTTGTGAACTGGTATAGGGATCTCATGAATCCCTTACCAGTTCACAAGGGGTTAAGTGTAAAAAAAAAACACAGAAACAAGCAGAAGAAATATTTTATTTATTTTTTTGAATACTTCCCATCCATCCCTGTGTCCCACGCTGATCAATCTGGCTTCTGCTCTCCTGCTGCAGCTGGAAGCCTTTTATAGCTGCTGGGCGACAGAACATAAGGGGTAAATTTAAAAATGACATAGGGTCCCCCCTCCCAGGCCCTACTTTTAAAACCCTTAAAAATCCCCCAAAAAATGAAATGGGGTCCCCCTTACCCAGCATTACCAGCCCGGGACCAGCTATGGGGGCTTGTAGGAACAGAGTGGAGGGGCCAGCTTTTGTGGCCCCCCACCCTGCAGCCTACAAGCCCACATAGCCTATGTGGGCCTGGGCTCTTCTGCCCCCCCTCCCCGGGCTTTAGGGAGGCAGGCAATAGCCGCAGGTGACTTGCCAGCCCCCAGCCTTGTGAACTGATATAAGGGGTCTCATGGACCCCTTACCAGTTCACAAGGGGTTAAATGTAAAAATAAACACACTGACACACAAGAAAAAAAATTACATTTTTTTTTTTTTTACTTTACTCACCTCCGATCCATTGTCCCCCGGCGATCTGCGATGACAGACTGCTAGCGGGGCTAGCAGTCGCGATCCAGGAAGTGGGGGGAGGGCAATTTCTGCCCTCTCCTCTCTATGGAAGAGCCTGGGGGGGGCGATCAGAGGCCCCCCCCCCAGCGAAGAGGAGACCTGTCGGGAAGCAGCGTGGCCACAGGTAAGTAAATGTAATTTTTTTTTTTTACAGTTAGCAGCTGCTGCTGCCGAAGGGGGGGTGGCCTATTCCGGGGGCTCTCCTGGAGCCATCCCAGCCCCCACAGGGGATCTGATGGCACCAAATTAAAGAGGAGACCTGGCCGGATCCAACAAGGGGTCAGGTGAGTATTTTTATTTTATTTTTTTTTAACTAGCAGGGTGGGTAAGTCAAGCACGTAACACCTACGTACTTGGCACTTAAGGCACGGACATGCGAGCACGTAGGTGTTACGTGCTTGGCACTTAAAGGTTTAAGGATCAGGTCTCAGCCTTAGCCATATTTTTCCAGAGATCCATTGCCAATCATAGGTTGATCAAGACTTTTTTCCAGGGAGTTACCCATGTCCGGCCACCTCGTAAGTCAGTATTACCGGTGTGGGACTTGAATTTAGTACTATCTGCTCTTCAGGGTCCTCCCTTCGAGCCATTGTGGGATGCTGCATTGTCTATGCTGACCCTCAAAGTGGTCTATTCTCAGTGTGTCACACACCCTGCTTCCCCTTTAATTCTTACGATCGGGTTACTCCACCAGCAGGTGGCGACGTTGCAGAGAGAAGTCTTGAAAACGAGCCCCTTCCGGCCTATATATACCTGGGACCTCCCACTTAACACCCAGTGTTTTCTCTCTGCAAGATGCGACAAGACCGATATCGCCAGATCTCGCAAGTGGGCGGAGGAGTATAAGGATCCTGCGCGGACATTATTGCTTTTATAGCCTCGGCCATAGATGATAGCGTCCGACTTGGCGGCAGGGCTTCTGCCCTGCTGGTTGCGCTCCGTAGCTCTATCTGGCTGCGGCAGTGGGCAGCCGACGCCAATCGCTCACTGGCTCCCCTTTATTCGGGGAGCGTCTGGATCTCCTGACAAAGGATGGGAGACTCCCTCAGCGGCGCCTCGCCGCCCGCCCCTCGAGGTTCGTATCGGCGCCATGTTCCTGCACGTGCGGCTCCTGGGGAGGGGGGATCGTGGGTGGCTACCCTGGTCTGCTGCGGGACATCTCTGATCTCTCCTCGGGCTGCTGCAGTGCTGCAGACGCCATTCTCGTTATTTGGTCCGTGAGTGTTTTTTCTCTACTATGGGGGCGCTGTTGCATGCGCTGTGGGATGCTCATTTGTTCACTTAATGTCTTTCAGACGGGCTAGTGTCTTGTGGTTTCTCCCAGGTCCATACCCCCGTCCCTTTTCCCGCAGGGCATCCCGGGTGTGGGCCTGTTAGCCCTTATACCGTGCTGGGCGTTATGCCTTTTTGAGAATCACCATATGGAGGCTTCTGGGAATAGCGAGCTTGGGGGCCCTTCGGGGCAAGCTCGGCTGTGTCTCATGTGCGGTGCATCCCCTCTGAGTGAGGGGCGGCGCGGTTTGTGTCCCGTGCGCCCAAAGTGTCATTGCAGAACAGGCTGGACTGAGCGCCTCTCTACCAAGCCCTGCCATCCTTGCAGCTTCCGCTACTCCCCCATGGCTGCACTTAGTGCCCAGCGAGGGGGAAACCAGCAGGGGGTCTCATTCGGACCTTGCGCTGCGCGTGGCCAGCATTGAGCGGCAACTGGCCCTGCTGGCCGCGGGCAAGGCCTATCACAAGAAGAGGCACCTAGACGCGGACCTGTCCCTCTTTGCCGATGAGGACGAGGGCTTTGATGTCTATTGCGGCCGTGACTCCCCGGAGGAGGGGAAGTTGTTCTGGGACTCAGATTCCTCTGGGGATCGTCTGGGCGAGTATGATAGTGACCTAGGGTCTTCCTCAGACAGGGATACCTGGCTCCCGGATGATACCGATAGGCTCCTGACGGCTGTGTTTGATACCCTACACATCGCTCCCCCTAAGGTGGCGAAGAAGAAACAGGGTGAGCTCTTCCGCCATGACAACCAACGCCTGGAGTTCCCGGAGCAGGGCCATTTTTCCAATATGGTCCTCAAGGAGTGGGAACGCCCTAACAGGTTATCCTCGGTGCCCAAGGGGTTGGTTAGAAGGTATCCCTTCTCGGCTGGCTTGGTTCGCCGCTGGTGGTGTCCCCCTGAGGTGGACGCTCCGGTCCTGGGGCTGTCCAACACTTCGGTCATGCCGTCTCCTGACACCACAACCTTGCATGATAGCGCTGACCAGCGTATGGATCAGCTGGCTTGTCATGCCTTCACCGTTGTGGGGGCTGGTTTGCGTCCGGTCCGCGCCGCGGCTATTGTGGCCATTGCTATTAAAAAGAAGGTCAGGCGCCTTGCTGAGGCCACCCGGTCTCGCAAAAAAACTGAGGATTATAAGGACCTTTTGCTTTGTTCTGACTTTATTGCGTTTGTGCTATCTGCCATGGATGACGCCGTCAGGCTGGGCGGTAGGGCCTCGGCCCTGTTGGTTGCTATGCGTAGATCCGTCTGGTTGCGTCAGTGGGCGGCTGCCGCTGCCGCTAAGAAGTCTCTCACTGGGCTGCCCTTCACTGGACTTCGTTTTTTCGGTGCGTGTCTTGATGTTCTGATCAAGGATGGTAGGCTCCCTCAGCGTAGGAAGCAGGCTCTGCCCCTTCGGGGATCCTCTTCCTTTTGCCCTTCAAGGGGAGGTTGTGGGTCCTCCTTCTCTGGTGGTCGCAGAGACTCTTGGGGTTGAGGCAGATCCCGCGGTCGCCCCAGTCTCTCCTGGGGAACCAAGCCCAAACCCTCCCCCAAGGCCCCTCAGGCATGAGGAGGCGCCCTCACCCGACCGGGTGGGGGGACGGCTTCGGCTTTTTGCTCACGTCTGGAGACTGCGCGTCTCAGACCGGTGGATTCAGGAGGTGGTTTCCTCCGGTTACAAGATAGAGTTTGCAGCCTGGCCGCCCCCAAGATTCCTCCAGTCCCGGATCTCTCAAAATCCCCTGTCGGCTCAGGGCCTGTGGTTGGCCGTACAACGTCTTCTGGCATCCGGAATTATTTGTCCGGTACCTCTTCAGGAACAGGGTCAGGGGTACTACTCCAACCTGTTCACGGTGCCCAAGAAGGACGGTTCCCTGGACTTAAAGGGTCTCAACAAATTTGTCCGGTTCAAGCGTGGAGACCTTACGCTCGGCTGTAAGTTCCCTTCGGCCGGGCTATTTCATGACCACGGTGGACATCAAGGATGCCTACCTTCACGTTCCGATCTTCCCAGGTCACCAGAGGTTCTTGAGGTTCGCTCTGGGGGATCAACACTACCAGTTTGTGGTCTTGCCATTCGGTATTACCTCGGCCCCTCAGGTCTTCACCAAGGTGCTGGCTGGTGTCATGGCTCTACTGAGGAGCCAGGGCATTCGCATTCTCCCTTACCTGGACGACATTCTGACTGCTGCTCAATCTCTTCATCAGGCGGAGAGGGATACTCAGGTGGTGACGTCCACTCTCGAGTCCTTCGGCTGGGTGATCAATTATCCCAAGTCTTCACTATCTCCGTCTTTGGCGGGGTCCTTCCTGGGCATGACACTGGATACCTCTCAGGTCAAGGTATTTCTCCCTCAGCAGAAGGTGGAGGGCATTCAGATGCAGGCGCGGGCCCTGCTGTCGTGTTCTCATCCCTCCATCCATCTGCTCAGTTCAACATGAGACCTCTTCAGTTACATCTCTTGTCTGTTTGGGATCGGAATCAGGAGTCCCTGGATCAGGAGTTTGCTCTGTCCCCTCTGGCCAGGCAGTCCCTATCGTGGTGGTTGGATTCGAGGAATCTTCTGGTGGGCAGGTCCTTTCTGCCTTTGCGCTGGAAGATTGTCACCACGGACGCCAGTCTGACCGGTTGGGGGGGATTTTGGCAGTCACTGAAGTTCCAGGGTCAGTGGGGTCCCCAGGAGGCCCATGCGCCCATCAACATTCTAGAGTTGAGGGCGATCAGGTTGGTTCTCTTCCAGTTGACTCCCCACCTACGGGGTCGTGCTGTACAGGTCCGCTCGGACAATCAGACGGCGGTTGCCTACATCAATCATCAGGGAGGGACTCGGAGCAAGCGAGCCCTCAAGGAAGTGTCCCTAATCTTATCTTGGGCGGAGGAGACTGTTCCCTACATCTCGTGGTTTACATTCCGGGGGTGGAGAACCAGGAGGCAGACTCCCTGAGCAGGGCGAAGTCTCATCTGGGGGAATGGTCTCACAGCAACAAGATATTTCACGCCCTGTGTCGCCGCTGGGGTCAGCCGGATGTGGACCTGTTTGCGTCCCGTCACAATCACAAGCTTCCAAGATTCGTCTCCCTGTCAAAAGATCCTCTGGCCTTCACCACGGATGCGCTAGCAATTCCCTGAACAGAGTTTCGGCTTCTCTATGTATTTCCATCCTTTCCTCTGCTTGGTCGTGTGCTGCGCAAGATAGCCCAGGAGGGGGTACCGACCATTCTAGTGGCTCCCCGCTGGCCGAAGAGGGTATGGTTCGCGGACGTCGTCCAGATGGCAGTGGATCGGTACGTCTTGGCCGACGATCCAGAGCTTCTCACTCAGGGACGGCTGCTCTATCCCAATTTACAAACGCTGGCTTTAACGGCTTGGCTGCTGAAACCTCCATCTTGATGGGCAAGGGATTGTCGGCTTTGGTTGTCGATACTCTGATTCAGGCTCAAAAGAAATCTTCGTCTATGATTTACTACAGGGTCTGGCATGCTTATATTGCTTGGTGTGAGTCCAAGTCTCTGTCTTGTCGTGACTTCTCCATTCCCAGGATTCTGGAGTTTTTACAGCATGGTCTGGATTTGGGTCTACAATTTAGTACCCTCAAAGGACAGGTTTCAGCTCTGGCGATTTTTTTTCCAAAGATCTTTTGCCAATCATAGGCTTGTCAAGACTTTTTTCCAGGGAGTTACTCATGTGCATCCGCCGCGTAAGCCTCTGCTACCGGTTTGGGACTTAAACTTGGTGCTTTCTGCTCTACAGGGTCCTCCCTTCGAGCCTCTGCGCAATGCCGCTCTGCCCATTCTGACTCTTAAGGTGGCCTTTTTGGTCGCTATTACTTAAGTGCATCGCGTCTCTGAGCTGGCAGCGCTTTCCATGAAACCTCCTTATTTTGAGCGGCATCAGGATAAGGTGGTGTTTCGACTGATTTTTTGCCCAAGGTTGTATCTGCCTTTCATTTCAATCAGGACATTGTCTTACCTTCCTTGTGTCCTGCCCCTTCTAATTCTAAGGAACGGACCCTTCATTCCCTGGATGTGGTCTGATGCTCTGTTTGTTCTTCCTGCCAGGCCTAGGAAGGGCTTGCCCCCAGCCAAATCCACTATCAGTAAGTGGATTCTACGGGCGGTGGTGCAAGCTTACTCTGCTAAAGGGAAGGAACCTCCCTTCCGTGTTACTGCTCACTCTACTAGGGCTATTGGTGCCTCTTGGGCTTTTCAGCACCAGGCTTCTGTTGAACAGGTTTGTAAGGCCTCTACTTGGTCTTCAGTTCATACTTTTTCTAAGTTTTACAAGGTTGATGTTAGGGCCTCAGCTGATGCTGTATTTGGCCGCAAGGTGTAGGCAGTAGTGGCTTGAACTGCCTGCCATTACTCATTGGGGATCCCACCCTACTTTTTATGGACACTGCTATTGGATGTCCCAGATGTAATGATTGAAATGAAACAAGGCGTGCTGTACACAAGGAAAAATACAATTCTGTGATTACTCACCTGTAGAATTGTTTTTACTGTGTACAGCACGGCTTGTTTCATCCCTCCCTTGTTATCGTTGTCCTTGGTTGCCTCTTTATGGTGATTTGTTAAAGAAGTTACTTTGTTGTGGGCTGTGTATTATGTTATCTTGGTTTGTCTCACCGGCTTCTGGCATTACTGCTTTTCAACACTGGGAGTATATGGGTAATTCCTGGCCTTTTATTGGGAAACAAGCCGCGCTGTACACAGTAAAAACAATTCTACAGGTGAGTAATCACAGAATTGTATTTTTCAGCCTTTTCTGATATTCGTGGGGTCAGCAGACTCCAGATTGCGGGAGGACAATTCAGGCAAGTAGGAGCCACAGTGGACATCTAAATCTCCATGAGACGTCAGGCCCAAGCCTCCCGCAAAACCCTCCAAAGCATGAAGGAGTGCCCTTTACCCTGTCACATGGGGGAGCGGCTTCTGCACTACGTGCCAGAGAGAACGAATTTCCGATTCATGGGTGTGGGAGTGTGAAGCTATGATATTTGTATATATTTTCTTCCCAAAGAAATTGTAAAAATCTTATACAATCAAAAACTTACACAGTATATAGGATGACCCTTTTGATTAGCCAGCATGGTGGGAGACCTTTCTTTTTCTGGCTAGAGTTTAGTTTCATGTGTGCATTTTCATGCAAATTAGTATCACCTAGGTTAGTTTGTCTTCGCCAATGAGAGATCACCTGTGCTATTTCAAATGGAAACAAAGGGGTCAGCTGGGAAAAAGAGCTAGCGGGCGAGAGACAGGAGATTCGCTTGGGCAATTGAAGGACACAGTCATGTTTTGAATGAAGACGGACCCAGACAGACGAGATTTGCTTTGGGATAGAGGGACCTGCATTGTGAACTTGAATACTAGAGTTGTGAGTTGGCAAGAATCTGGCGATACGATACATATCGCAATACACGTATGATGCTACAATATATCCCGATATATCCGATTTTTTTTTTTCCTTAATTTTTTTAAAATGACATAGGGTTCCCGCTTCCTGGGGGGTGGGATCCCATTTTATTCTAAGTATACAGCATGTCCTGTTCCAGAATATTCCTTACACTTGGGTAATACATCCACAAGATGGCGCTGGACTGCAGAAAACAGCTTGTGGCCTCTCCCGGCCCTATATAAGTCAGGGACCTCCCACAAATTCTCCAGTTTATTTCTGCAGTCTGCGCTGAGAAGATAGAAGATAGCTCTCTTGTGGCGCAAGTGAGCGGGGCTTATTGCCTGCAGCCCTGCAGGCCTATCTTCACCCGTTCCGTCCCATTGACTGCCTCCCAGCCTCGGCTGATAAGGTTCGGGTGAAGGTAGGCGATAGAAGCACCTTGGTGCTGAGCAGCTAGGCTCCTACCGCAGTCCCTGCTCTAACAGGGTAGGCGGTTTAGGCTAATGGTGAGCCTTTTGGGATGCCCCCACTGCCTCATGGGTTTTGCCAGGTTATCCTGTGCGGTTAAACCCTATTCCCATTCCCCCTTCACCTTAACTCCTCATATTGGCCCCCAGGTGCCGTTTCCCCCTGGGAATTCCGTTGTTATCCTCCCTCACTCTCCCTTTGGGAGACCTGGGGGAGGGGTTTGTCTAGTGTTTTATGATTTTAGACATATTTGTGCTTGTCACTTTATTAAACTGCGCCGCCGCGCGTTTGTACTGTGCTCCGCGCCTGGCAGCTCCATTCACCTCAGAGCTGCCGAGCCGCTACTGGCCGGCCAGATCACCTGGGCGCGCCTCGCGTGCTTTGGGGGGGGGGCTTGCTCTGTGGATGATGCAATTTACCTCATATCTCCACGGCCGCCCCTCGAGGTTGCGGACGCCATATTGTCTTCCTCCTGCGTTGCTGGCTCCTTGCGGTCTGTGAGTAACCCCGATGGGGTGAATTTTTCTCTATTTGTTTTATGCATTATTCTTATGGGAATATATTGTTGTGTCTTTCAGGCGGGATAAAGCTTCGGTCCTGTGGCTTCTCCCGGCTCTCTCCCCTCATTATCTCCCACTTCCCTAGCGGTCTATTGGGGCATCCCGGGTAGCTCTTTAGCATTAACCTTTACTGGCCTACTGTGCCTGTTCAAATCACCATATGGAGGCTTCTGGGGATAATGAGGCTGGAGTTCCTTCGGGACAAGCCCGGCTATGTGTTGCGTGTGGGGTATCCCCAATCTGTGATGAGGTCATTGTATGTGTATCCTGCGCCCAGAAGGTACTTGCACTTCAGTCTAGGTTACCTGTTGCTGGGCCCGCGCCCCCTTGGGCTTCGCCTACCCCCCCACACCTGCATCTGACCCCCTATATGGAGCATACCAGCGGGGAGTCTCAGCCTGGTTTGGCTGCACGGGTAGCCAGCATTGAGAAATATATTGCTGGGTCTGCCTTGCGTAAGGCTGCTGCTAAGAAGCGGCATCTGTCTCCTACCCGCTCTCTCTTTCCTGTGGAAACTGAGGAAGTTTTTGACACTACTGGTTATTCCCCCCTGGAGCAGGGTTTATGGTGGTACAGGGTCTCCCTTTGGGGAAGATCTATGGTCCTCAGATGACACTGACAGGCTTTTGGCTCATATTTTTGAAGTGCTCTGTATCTCCCCTCCTGTCGTGGCTCCGCAGCAGGGTGAGCTCTTTCATACGGTTAAACCATGTTTGGAATTCCCTGAGCAGTCACACTTTAATAATCTGGTGCTCAAAGAATGGGAGCGGCCTAGCAAGCTGCCAGGGGTGCCCAAGAGTTGGGACAAAAGATATCCCTTTCCTGCTGATGTGATTAAGCGTTGGTCATGTCCTCCTGAGGTGGACGTGCCCGTTCTGGGTCTGTCCAATACATCTGTCATGCATTCACCTGACACTACTACCCTGAGGGATGGTGAGGACCGGCGTATGGACCAACTGGCTTGCCATGCCTTTGCCTGTGTGGGGACCGCGCTACACCCGGTTTGTGCCTCTGCCATTACAGCTATTGCTATTTAGGGTTTGTTTAAGAGCCTCTTAGAAGGGGCCTCTGATGACGCGGGAGGAGAAGAGTATAGATCTCTCCTGCTTTGCTATGAATTTGTTGCATATGTTCTGTCTGCTATGGATGATGCCATTAGAATGTGTGGTAAAACTTCTGCCCTGTTGGTGGCTATACGCCGCTCTGTCTGGCTACGTCAGTGGGTAGCGGATAATGCTGCTAAGAAGGCTCTCACTGGTTTCCCTTTCAAGGGCCTGCGCCTTTTTGGTGAACGCTTGGATTTGTTTGCCAAGGGCGGTAGGTTACCTCAACGTAGGAGGCCGTCTCGGTCCTTTCGGGGGATGGGTGCCCTTCTCCCATCCTTCCGTGGTTCTAGACCTGGCCGAGGAGTCTCCTTTACTGGGGCCAGTGGAGATCACTGGGGGAGGGGCAGAGGACGTGGCCGTCCTGGGGTCCCAAACCAAACTCTTCACCCAAGCCCTCTCAAGCATGATGGGGCGCCCTCACACATCCGGGTGGGGGGACGGCTTCGGCTCTTTGCTCACTTCTGGAGGTTTCACGTCTCAGACCGGTGGATTCAGGAGGTAGTGTCCTCCGGTTACAAGATAGAGTTTGCAGGCTGGCCGCCCCCAAGATTCATCAAATCCCAGATGGCTCAAAACCCCCTGTCAGCTCAGGGTCTGTGCCTTGCTGTCCAAAACCTTCTGGAGTTGGGGGTTATCTGCCAGGTGCCTTGAAAGGAAAGGGGCAGAGGCTACTATTCAATCTTTTCACTGTTCCCAAAAAAGACGGGTCCATCAGACCTATTCTGGATTTAAACTGCCTCAACAAATTTGTCAGATTCAAACACTTTCGCATGGAGACTCTGCGCTAAGCTGTCAATTCACTACGCCCAGGGGACTTCTTGACCTCTGTAGACATCAAAGACGCTTACCTTCATGTACCAGTCTTTCCAGGTCATCAGAGATTCCTCAGGTTCGCCCTGGAGGATCAGCACTATCAATTTGTGGCTCTGCCTTTCGGTATTACCTCGGCTCCCAGGGTATTCACTGGCGGGCGTACTGGCTCTGCTGAGATCTCAGGGCATTCGCATCCTTCCTTACTTAGACGACATTCTCATCATGTCTCAATCTCTCCAGCAGGCCGAGCTGGATACTCAGCTGGTGGTGTCCACACTGGAGTCCTTCGGCTGGGTGATCAACCACCCCAAGTCTTTCCTGTCACCGTCAATGGTGAGGTCCTTTCTGGGCATGACTCTGGATACATCTCAGGTCAAGATTTTTCTCCCTCAGCAGAAGGTGGAGAGTCTTCAGGCCCAAGCCAGGTTCCTTATGTCTTGCCCTCATCCCTCCATCCGGCAGGGGATGCAGCTGGTGGGCCTGATGGTGTCTTGCTTCAAGGCCGTTCCATACGCTCTGTTTCACATGAGACCTCTTCAACTTCACCTCTTATCAGTTTGGGATCGGGACCCTCGGTCCCTGGATCAGGTGTTGGTTCTGTCCCCTCTGGCCAGGTGGTCTCTCTCGTGGTGGCTGGACTCAAGAAACCTGTTGGGGGGCAGATTCTTTCTGGCCCCATGCTGGGAGACAGTCACCACGGATGCCAGTCTGACAGGTTGGGGGGCTTCTGGTAAATCCCTGAAATTCCAGGGTCAGTGGGGCCCTCAGGAGGCCCACACCCCATCAACATTTTGGAATTGAGGGCGATACGGTTGGTTCTCGCCCAATTGACTCCACACCTTCGGGGACAGGCGGTTCAGGTCCGCTCGGACAACCAGACGGCGATTGCCTACATCAATCATCAGGGAGGGACCCGGAGCAAGAGGGCCCTCAAGGAAGTGTCCCTGATACTGTCTTGGGCGGAGGAGAATGTTCCCAGCATCTCAGCTGTGTACATCCCGGGGTTGGAGAATCTGGAGGCAGACTCCCTCAGCAGGGGGACCTCTTGTCTGGGAGAATGGTCCTGCAGCAGCAGGGTGTTACAAGCTTCCAGTCTTTGTCTCTCTGTCCCAGGACCCTCTGGCCTTGGCCATGGATGCACTAGCAATGTCTTGGAAGAGCTTTCAGCTCCTCTGTGTTCCCTCCTTTTCCTCTGTTGGGCAAGGTGCTACGCAAGATTGCTCAGGAAGGGGTGCCAACCATTCTGGTGGCCCCCCGTTTGCCAAGAAGGGTGTGGTTCGCAGATGTCGTGCAGTTGGCAGTAGATCAGTATGTTCTGCCCAAGGATCCAGACTTGCTCACTCAGGGGCAGCTACGCCATCCCAATTTACAAACGCTGGCTTTAATGGCCTGGCTGCTGAAACCTCCATCTTGGTGGAGAAGGGGCTGCCTGCCTCTGTTGTTAATACCATGATTCAGGCTAGGAAGAAGTCCTCGTCATCCATCTACTATAGGGTCTGGCATGCTTACATTGACTGGTGTGAGTCTAAGTCGCTTCCCTGTAGGGTTTTTTTCTATCCCTAGGATTCTGGAATTCCTGCAACATGGATTTGGGTCTTCAGCTTAGTACCCTCAAAGGTCATGTTTCTGCTCTGGCCATTTTCTTCCAAAGATCCTTTGCTCACCATCGTTTGGTCAAGACTTTCTTCCAAGGGGTTACTCACGTGCGTCCTCCACGTAAGCATATGTTAACAGTTTGAGGCTTGAACTTGGTCTTATCTGCCTTGCAGGGGTCTCCCTTTGAGCCTTTACGTAAGGCCCTTTTGTCTATTTTGACTCTTAAAGTAGTCTTTTTGGTGGCTATCACTTCTGTTAGGCGTGTTTCTGAGTTGGCGGCGCTTTCCATCAAACCCCCTTACTTTGAGAGACACCAGGACAAGGTGGTGTTTCCCTTTAAGCCAGATTTTCTGCCTAAGTTGGTGTCTGCCTTTCATCTCAATCAGGACATTGTTTTGCCTTCTCTATGCTCTAATCCTAGTAACCCTAAGGAGCGGGTTTTACACCCATCTGGATGTGGTCAGGACTCTGAAGTTCTATTTGGTGGCTACTGAATCTTTCAGGAAGACTGATGCTCTATTTGTTCTTCCGTCTGGACCTAGAAAGGGTCTGCTCAGCAAGTGGATCCGACAGGCTGTGGTACAGGCCTATTCTGCTAAGTAGAAGGAGCCTCCCTTCCGCCTTACTGCTCATTCTACTCGTGCTATTGGTGCCTCTTGGGCTTTTCAGCACCAAGCTTCTGTTGAACAAGTTTGCAAGGCCGCTACTTCTGTTCATACCTTTTCTAAGTTTTACAAGGTTGATGTTAGGGCCTCAGCTGATGCTGCTTTTGGTTGCAAAGTTCTGCAGGCGGTAGTGGTTTAAACTGCCCGCTGTTGCCTTTTGGGATCCCACCCTACCTTACGGACACTGCTATTGGATGTCCCAAGTGTAAGGAATATTCTGGAACAGGACGTGCTGTATACTTACAATAATACAATTCTGTGATTACTCACCTGTAGAATTGGTATTATACGTATACAGCACGTCCTGTTCCACCCCACCCTTGTTATCATTATTCTTAGTTACCTCTGTATGGTGATTGTTCTTATGTTCATTGTTGAATTCTGGTTATTGTTGTTCTCCCGGCTTCTTGTTAACTGCTTGTTAATACTGGGGAATTTGTGGGAGGTCCCTGACTTATATAGGGCCGGGAGAGGCCACAAGCGGTTTTCTGCAGTCCAGCGCCATCTTGTGGATGTATTACCCAAGTGTAAGGAATATTCTGAAACAGGACGTGCTGTATACGTATAATACAAATTCTACAGGTGAGTAATCACAGAATTGTATTTTTGGGGAATTTTGAGGGTTAAAAACCCTTAAATATCCCCCCCCCAAATGGTGTGGGGTCCCCCTTACCCAGCATAACCAGCCCGTACCAGCTATGGGGTCTTGTAGAACAGGACATATTGTTCAGCTTTCGTGGCCCCTGGCCCTGCAGGCTACAAGCCGACAAAGCCTATGGCCACGGGCTCTTCTGCCCCTCCGGTCTTTGGGGAGGCAGGTAATGGGGGGGGGGCTTAGGGTTAATGGCAAGTCACCTGCTGGCCGCAGATGATTTGCCAGACCCAGAGCCTTGTGAACACTGGTATAGGGGTCACATAGATCCCTTACCAGTCCACAAAGGGTTAACAGTTAAAAAAGACACGGACACAGTAAAAATGACTTTATAAAAAAAAATTTAAAAATTTCTTTACTCACCTCCGATTGTCAGCTCCTGTGTCCCTTGCCGATCCGATGACAGATGCGGTGATCGCCAGCCAGATGAGGGGGGAGGCAGGAGATTAGAGGATCGCCTGCCTCTCTCCTTTGCCCAGCGATCACCGGGACCTGAGAGCTGAGCCACCGCAAGCCAGGATGACACCCGCGGGGCGATGAAGATGGCGGCGCCTGTCGGGCGCTCTCCTGAAGACCCCCGGGGGGGATCGGAGGCCCCCAGGGTGAAGAGAAGAGCCGGCCGGATCGAACGAGAGGTCAGGTGAGCATTTTATTCTGACACCCCTATTGAATACAGCAGCCATCTTGTTTGGAGATAGGGTGAGGCCTACTGATCTCTGCTAGGATCACATTAAAGTGGACCAACATCCAGCATGATCGGCCCTGAAATCTATAAGATTCCTGGGCCGATCCAATCCCTCACAGCGGGGCATCCAAAATTGCTGTGTGAAACCCCCCAGGACACCCGCAAACCTTACTTGAATCCCGGTCCAATGGTGCATGCGCGGACCGCGGATGCATCTTGCACTTCTCTCTAGCAGGGCGCGTGCCTGGGTCAGCCATTTGTGAATGGCCGGCGCGGGTGCGCTCCCTGTTAGACGGAAGGGCGAGATGCGGCCGCCAGCGTGCTGAGGTCAGACGTCGCTTTGACGCGCATACCTCAGCGGCTCCGAGCGCACTGATTGGACGAGCAGCCGCGTATGGGGTGTAGGAGCGGGGTGAGGTTAGTTGAATCGGGCGATCTGGGTGGTTTCACATAGCGGGGGTGCCCCGGGGAAGTGGACCAAAACCCAGGATAGTCAAAATCCTGGGTATTGGTCCACTTTAAAACAGATGAGTAATATTTTTTATTATATACTTTTGCCCTTTTTAGTTTTTTTGTGTTTTGTATTTGTACATTGTTTGCAAGCAAGGTATAAAAATAACTCTTTTAAAGTGCATCATCTAGCTTTTCCTTGGTTTTCCAGAGTTACTGACAAATTAACTTAATAAACAACGTGGTGTAATTTTAGAGATATACATGTATTTGAGCTTTTAAATTGCTTTATACATTTAAGGGCTGCTGATATACTTGTGAATTTTAGCAAAATTATACCTAAGCAAAACAGGGAGGTAGTTTTTTTTTCCAGTTACAAGATAGAGTTTTGGACCAGGCCTCTGCATCAATTTGTGGCGTCTAGGCCTTCCCGCTCTGCAGAGTAGGCAGCCACCTGCAAGACATGGTCTTTTGTTGGAGCGGGGAGTTGTGGTAACTGTGCTCCCCTCAGAGTGGGACTTGGCTTCTACTCGACACGGTTTGTCATTTCTAAGAAGGACGTCTCAGTTTGACCAATCCTGGATCTCTGCAACCTGAAAAGCTTTGTTCGGGTGTGGAAGTTTTGCAAGGAATCTCTTGGTCGCTGGAACAGGGAAATTTCTGACCACAAAGTATGCATACTTGCATGTTCCAATTTTCCCGGGTCACCAGTGCTATTTGCGGTGTGCACCCACCTTTTCCAGTTTGTGGTGTTGCCGTTCTGCCTGTCCACAGCCCCGTGCGGGTATTCACCAAAGTCTTGAAAGTAATTGTAGTGCTTGTGAAGTCCTGCATTACCCCGTACCTTGACGACCTGCTCATCAGAGGCCCTACGGGATGTCAACTACCCCAAGTCGCAGGTGGTCCCCTCCACATTGGTTAATTACATGGGAATTTGCACACCCAACAGGCATGATACAGAAGTGCACAGCTCTCCAGGATGAAGTGAGGTCTCTGTTGGCGGTCAGCTGGCCCACTATTCGGCAGGGCATATGTCTCCATATTTGGGGCTGTCTGCTTCATGAAGTCATTACATCTGGGTTATTCCACCACAAGGTGGCGCAGTGTACTGCAGAAGAGTTGGGGCTCCTCCCGGTACCATATAAAAACAGAATCCCCATAGACTTATCCAGATAGAAGATGGCTCTCTATATTGCGCTGGTGAGCGGGGCAATCAAGCCTGCGGCCCTGCATGGCTATTTCCACCCGTTTCCGGACCCTCTGTGCCTCCCAGCCTCGGCTGATGGATCGGGTGACAGTAGAGGAGCACTAGGGTCAAGTGCTCAAGGAGCGCTGCTCCAAGCCGCAGACCCTGTACCGCAAAGGGTAGCCGGCCATAGGCTTTATGGTGAGCCTACTAGGGATGCGGAGTTCCTGTCCTAGCTTCTGAGGGGGTGAGTGTTTTTGGGGACTGTTTACTTGTTCTGGCGTTTTGGGGTCCCCCCCCTCGTCCCTGGCCTGGGCTCTCGCGCTGCTTGCATGTGCTGCGGGATACTTATGTGTCTTTATTTATGTCTTTCAGGCGGGACAACTGTGGGATGTGGTTTCTCCCGGTCCTACCCCTTACCATCCCTCATCTTCCCTTACTGGCTTCTGGGGACATCCCTTGGGGGGGCATCCCGGGTGGCTCTTGTTAGCCTTTACCCTGTGCTGGCCTATTGCGCCTTTCTTAATCACCATAAGGAGGCTTCTGGGGATAGTGTGCTTGGGGGTCCTTCGTGGCAATCCTGGCTGTGTTCCATGTGTGGGGTATCCCCTGTGAGTAACAGTGTCATGGCGTGCGTGCCATGCGCCCAAGGTATCCTTGCGTTTCAGGCTGGGCTGCCCGCTTCGCTTCCCAGCTCTGCGCCCCCTTCGGCATCGCCTACCCACCCGCGCCTGCATTTAGCCCCCAGTGAGGGGGATACTAGCGGGGGGTCACAGTCTGATCTGGCACTGCGTGTGGACAGTCTTGAAAGGCAGCTTGCCAGGCCTGTTCCACGTAAGGCCTCTGGCAAGAAGCGGCACCTAGCTCCCGTGACATTCCTCTTTCCTGAGGAGGATGAGAGACCTGATACTTTTGTTGGCCTTTACCCCCTAGAGGAGGGGGAACTCTTTCAGGACTCGGACTCCTCTGGGGAACAGCAGGAGGGTTACAGCAGTGACCCCGCGTCTGCGTCTGAGGAGGACTCATGGTTCCCTGAGGACACTGATAGCCTGTTAGCTCACATTTTTGAAATCTTGCACATTGTCCCCCCTTAGGTGGCTAAGAAGAAGCAGGGTGAGCTCTTTTGCCCTGATAAACTGCGCCTGGAGTTCCCTGAGCAGAGCCATTTCACTAATATGGTGCTCAAGGAGTGGGAATGTCCTAGTAGATTGCCCGCGGTGCCCAAGGGGGGGGGGATAGGAGGTATCCCTTTCCTGCCGACCTGGTCAAGCGATGGTCGTGTCCCCCTGAGGTGGACGCTCTCGTGCTAGGGCTGTCCAACACCTCGGTCATGCCTTCCCCTGACACTACTACACTGGGGGACAGCGAGGACCGACGTACCGACGTATGGATCAGCTGGCCTGCCATGCCTTTTCATGTGTGGGGGCTGGGCTGCGCCCAGTCTGCGCTGCTGCCATTACAGCTATTGCCCTTAAGAAACGGCTCAAGCATCTCCTGGAGGGCGCTACGGCTGGTAACAGGGGGGAGGATAATAGGTCCCTTCTGCTTTGCTCTGATTTTGTTGCCTTTGTCCTTACTGCGATGGATGATGCGGTACGGATGTGTAGTAGGACATCTGCCCTTTTGGTGGCTATGCGACGCTCTGTTTGGCTGCGTCAGTGGGCGGCTGATGCTGCCACTAAGAAGGCTCTCACTGGGCTCCCCTTTACGGGGCTGCGGCTCTTTGGTGAGCGTCTGGATATTTAAGCAAAGGATGGTAGGCTGCCTCAACGTAGGAGGCAGCCTCAGCCTATTCGGAGGTCCTCCTCTTCCTTCCCCCTCCTTTCGTAAACCCAGAGGAGGTCGTGGCTCCCTCTTCTCGGGTACCCGCAGGGATTCTTGGGGCCGTGGCAGATTACGTGGTCGTCCCGGTCTCTCATGGGGCCCCCAAGATTCATCAGATCCGGTTCAACATCTGTTGGAGTCAGGAGTCATTTGCCTGGTGCCTTCCCAGGAACGGGGTCGAGGGTTCTACTCCAATCTGTTCACGGTGCCCAAAAAGGACGGGTCCCTGAGGCCCATCCTGGACTTGAAGGGTCTCAACAAGTTTGTCAGGTTTATGCATTTTCGCATGGAGACTCTACGCTCGGCGGTCAGTACCCTGCATCCGGGTGACTTCATGACCTCAGTGGACATCAAGGAGGCCTACCTTCACGTGCCAATCTTTCCAGGTCATCAGAGATTTCTCAGGTTCGCTCTAGAGGATCAGCATTACCAGTTTGTGGCCTTACCGTTCGGTATCACCTCGGCCCCTCGGGTGTTCACTAATTGCTGGCTGGTGTGATGGCTCTGCTGCGAAATCAGGGCATTCTTCCTTACCATCCTTCCTTACCTGGATGGCATTCTGATTGCGGCTCAGTCTCTTCATCAGGCCGAGAAGGATACGCTGGTGGTGACCTCCACTCTAGAGTCCTTCGGCTGGGTGATCAACTATCCCAAGTCTTTACTGTCTCCGTCTTTGATGAGGTCCTTTCTGGGCATGATTCTGGATACCTCTCAGGTCAAGGTATTCCTGCCTCAGCAGAAGGTGGAGGGCCTTCAGAAGCAGGCACGGGCTCTGCTCTTGTGTCTCCATCCTTCCATCCGGCAAGGGATGCAGTTGGTGGGCCTGATGGTGTCCTGCTTCGAGGCGGTCCCCTTTGCTCAGTTTCACATGAGACCTCTTTAGTTGCACCTCTTGTCAGTTTGGGATCGGGACCCTGTGTCCCTGGATCAGGAGTTTGCTCTGTCCCCCCTGGCCAGACAGTCCTTCTCGTGATGGCTGGACTCAGGGAACCTTCTAGTGGGCAGGACCTTTCTGCCCCCGTGCTGGAAGACAGTCACCACGGATGCCAGTCTGACCGCTTGGGGGAGGGCTTTTGGAAGTCTCTGAAGTTCCAGGGTTGGTGGGGCCCCCAGGAGGCCCATGCTCCCATCAATGTCCTGGAACCGAGGGCGATCAGGTTGGATCTGTCTCATCTGACCACACACCTTTGGGGTCGGGCTGTTCAGATCCGCTCGGACAACCAGACGGCGGTTGCCTACATCAATCATCAGGGAGGGAGCAAGCGAGCCCTCAAGGAAGTGTCCCTGATTCTGTCTTGGGCGGAAGAGAATGTCCCCTGTATCTCGGCGGTCTACATTCCGGGGGGGAGAACCAGGAGGCAGACTCCCTGAGCAGGGGGACGTCTCGGCTGGGGGAATGGTCCCTCAGCAACAAGGGATTTCACTCCCTGTCACCGCTGGGGTCAGCTGCATGTGGACTTGTTTGCGTCCCGTCACAGTCACAAGCTTCCCAGGTTTGTCTCCCTGTCACAGGACCCTCTGGCCTTCGCCACAGATGCGCTAGCAATGCCTTGGTTGGAGTTTCGGCTCCTCTATGTGTTCTCCCCATTTCCTCTGCTGGGCAGGGTGATGCGCAAGATAGCCCAGGAGGTGGTACCAGCCATTCTGGTGGCCCCCTGTTGGCCAAGGAGGGTGTGGTTCGCAGACGTCGTGCAGTTGGCAGTAGATCAGTATGCCCTGCCCAAGGATCCAGATCTGCTCACTCAGGGACAACTGTGCCATCCCAATTTACAAACGCTGGCTTTAAAGGCTTGGCTGCTGAGACCTCCATCTTGATGGATAAGGGTTTGCCGGCTTCTGTTGTTGATACCATGATTAGGGCTAGGAAGAAGTCCTTGTCCTTTATCTACTACAGGATCTGGCATGCTTACATTGCCTGGTGTGAGTCCAAGTCTCTTCCTTGTCGGGTGTTTTCTATCCCAAGGATTCTGGAATTTTTGCAACATGGTTTGGATTCGGGCCTTCAACTTAGTACCCTCAAGGGACAGGTGTCAGCTCTGGCAATTTTTTTCCAAAGATCCTTTGCCAGTCACCGGTCGGTTAAGACTTTTTTCCAGGGAGTTACTCATGTGCGTCCGCCACATAAGCCTATGCTACCAGTTTTGGACCTGAATCTGGTGTTGTCTGCTCTGCAGGGTCCTCCATTTGAGCCTATCCATGGGGCTGCTTTGCCAATTCTGACTCTTAAGGTGGCCTTTTTGGTGGCCATTACGTCTGTCAGGCAAGTTTCTGAGCTGGCAGAGCTTTCCATCAAACCTCCTTATTTTGAGCGGCATCAGGATAAGGTGGTGTTTAGGCTTAAGCCGGATTTCTTGCCTAAGGTTGTGTCTGCTTTTCATCTCAATCAGGACATTGTTTTGCCTTCTTTGTGTCCTATCCCTGCTAATTCCAAGGAGCGGACCCTTCACTCTTTGGATGTTGTTAGGGCTCTGAAGTTTTATTTGGGTGCTACTGAGTCTTTCAGGAAGTCTGACGCTCTTTTTGTTCTTCCTGCTGGACCTAGGAAAGGTTTGCCTCCTGCTAAATCCACTATCAGCAGGTGTATACGTCAGGCGGTGGAGCAGGCCTATTCTGCCAGGGGGAAGGTTCCTCCTTTTAGGGTTACTGCTCATTCCACTCGTGCTATTGGTGCCTCTTGGGCTTTTCAGCACCAAGCTTCTGTTGAACAAGTTTGTAAGGCCGCAACTTGGTCTTCTGTTCATACTTTTTCCAAGTTTTACAAGGTTGATGTTAAGGCCTCAGCTGATGCTGCTTTTGGTCGCAAGGTACTTCAGGCGGTAGTGGTTTAATCTGCCTGTTGTTACTCTTTTGGGATCCCACCCTACTTTATGGACACTGCTTTTGGATGTCCCAGATGTAATGACTTCATGAAGCAGGCCGTGCCATGCAATGGGAAAAAGACAATTCTGTGAGTACTCACCTGTAGAATTGCTTTTGCCATGCATTGCATGGCCTGCTTCACCCCACTCTTGTTATCGTTATTCTTGGTTGCCTCTTTATGGTGATTGTTCCAAGTCAGTTGGGGTTTTTGTTACCTTTTTTACCTTTATTATCTCCTGGTTTCTTAAATAACTGCTTGTCAACACTGGATAAGTCTATGGTGATTCTGTTTTTATATGGTACCGGGAGGAGCCACAACCCTTCTGCAGTACACTGCGCCATCTTGTGGTGGCAGAATAACCCAGATGTAATGACTTTAGGAAGCAGGCCGTGCCATGCATGGCAAAAGCAATTCTACAGGTGAGTACTCACAGAATTGTCTTTTTGTATAGACATAAGCGGGGTAAAGCTTTGCAGGGCTTCAGGCAGAAATGGCCCCGCTCTCCCATCTGCTTGTTATATGATTATCGGTGAATAGATGGCTGTGCTGGGGATAATTGGTGCGCAGCATGACTGTACTAGCAAACAGCTTGCCTCAGGCGGTCCAGCAGCCTCCTATTCCCATCCATAGAAACCTACCCGCTAATCACTGACGGCCGCTTTACTCAATCATCACATACACTCCCCGCCAACAAGGGGGCTCCTTCTGCCTTTGTTTTATGTAGCCTCCACTCCTCTCTTCTTGTCACAGGAATAGCAAAAAATCAATTGTGTAACACAAGACCAGTTTAGACTTATTCTGTAAAGCAATTACTGTAAGCTTGGTTAAAGTAGAAATACATTTGGTTGTAGTACACATTAAATTATAAAAACTATAATACTTGAATTTCTTTATAAACCTAAAGTAGCGGAATGATGCTCTTCCTACTAATCTGGAGGCCATACATTATTACCCACTTACTTACATATACTTTATGTGATTATTATTATTATTAATATTATTATTATTGGCAAACGCTGTGTGTGGGCTATGCTGTCTGGGACTTCAATTTCCAGGATGCTTTGTTTCAGCCACAGCCACGTGAGGTAAATGTTGTGGTGTGTAGGGGTGTGAATTGGCAAGAATCTGGCAATATGATATGTATCATGATACACAAGACTATACAATATATCCCGATTCTGTCTCAAAGACAATATATTGCGAGTCCTTTTAATGAATATAGTTTTTTTGCATATATTGAGAATACACTACAAAAAATAGCAAACAAGACATTTATAGAAACATAGAAGAGTGACGGCAGAAGGAGACCATACGGTCCATCTAGTCTGCTCTTATGTGTATACTGTATGTTCTCTTTATCTTAGGATAGATGTGTGCTTATCCCATGCATGTTTAAATTCAGTGACTGTTGATTTTTCAACTACCTCTGCTGGAAGTTTGTTCCAAGCATCTACTACTCTTTCTGTAAAATAATATTTTCTAACATTGCTCCTGATCTTCCCCCCGACTAGCTTCAGGTTGTGCCCCCTTGTTCTATCATTAAGTTTCTTCTTAAAAACACTTCCCTCCTGAACCTTATTCAATCCTTTCACATACTTAAAGGTCTCAATCATGTCCCCTCTCTCCCTTCTTTCCTCCAGACTGTACAAATTAAGTTCTTTAAGTCTCTCCTGATAAGTTTTAAGTTTAAGTCCTTCCACCATTTTCGTTGCCCGCCTTTGGACACGTTCTATTTGAATAATGTCTTTTTGCAGGTAAGGTCTCCAGAACTGCACACAGTATTCTAGCTGTGGCCTCACCAGGGCTCTATACAGCGGCATCACAACCTCCCTCTTCCTACTGGTGATGCCTCGAGCTATGCAGCCGAGCATCCTGCTTGCTTTTCCCACTGCCTCTCATCTTGCAGCTATCAGTAATCAGTATCCCTAAATCTCTCTCCTCCGAGGTCCTGGCTAACACAGTGGTGCCCACACGGTGCTCAGAGCAGGGATTCCTTCTACCCAAGTGCATGATATTCTTGGTGTGCCACACACCCCGCTTCACCTTTAATATTCTTCACGATTGGGTTACTCACCGCCAGGTGACGCTCTTGCAGAGAGGAAGTCTTGTAACGAGCCCCCTTCCGGCCTATATATACCTGGTACCTCCCATTTATCACCAGTGTTTTTCTCTCTGCATGACGACAAGACAGAAGATTGAAGTCTCCTGTTTGCAGGTAGCCGGGGTTTTACCCTGGCACCCCCTTTTGGTCTATTTCTGCCCGGTTTTGATTGTTTGTTACCTTTGTGGTGGAATGGAAGCCTCCCAGCCTAGGCTGCTCACTGGTCAATTGGTAGACGGCACTATAGGTGCCTAGGAGCTTATCTCCTCCGCTCGACCCCCTGTTTTGGGGGCAATGCGGCTATCCGGCATGGTGATCCGGAAATGGGATGCCCCTGTCCCGAGGGTCCCCTTAGCCCCTTACTCTCCCGTTACGGTCCCTTCTCCCTTCACTATGGGGGGGGGGGGGGGGTTAGAGGGATGTGTATTGCATGTGTGTTTCACTGTGTGTTTTTATTGCATTTGTGTTTTTACTTATGTACACTTGTCAGACTGCACCTCAAGAGTGCACTTGGCCTGACTAATCCTCCTCATAGAGCTATCCTCGGGCAGGTCTTTTTAAGCAGCTGCTGGCCGGCATGGCCAGAATTTGGGTCAGCTTTAAAGGGCGGCCGGGGCGGGCTGCGCTGTGGCAGGCTGGCTTATAGCTGCCTGAGCCTTTGTGGGTTACAGCCCCCCTCCCCCCTGGTCTCCTCTCTGTATGGCTGCGTCATGCGGCCGCCCCACCCGCACTTCCTTCCTTCCTGTCTTAAGGAAGACACGTGGGGGGGCTCGCTGCCGCATATGTCTCTGTTTACTTTTGCTGCGCCTCCTATTGCTGTTACTGCTGCTGCTGCTGCGTTTTTCGTTTCAAGCTGATGCTGCTGCTTTTCTGATCATTGCTCAGGTAAGCGGCCTCACCTTGTGTGGGGCCATCTAGTTTTTGTTAAAAGGTTATAATAATAATAATATTATAAGAAAAAAGGGGGAAGATATTTAAGAGGATGTTTTTTATTATATGGATTAAGTAAAGGAGGAATTATAGAGGGTAAAGTTTTTCCTTTGCTTATTTAAAAGCACCTTGGTGCTGTGCATACGTATTGTTGCATGTTGCCACATGTTGTCTGGGGGTCTTACTGTTGGTTTTCTTCCCCTACAGATCCTGGGAATCCCTCAATAAAGCAGCCTCCCGGTTCTATATTACCTGGCTAGTCCTTCTTTTCTAAAATTGGGACATATTTATATATATATATATATATATATATATTATTAAAAAAAAAAAAAATATATATATATATATATATATATATACAAAGATTATTAAGGGGATCTTTATTATAAATTAAATCCTCCCTTCCGGGACATTTACAATAAGGGGGCATCCCGGGTGGCTTATGCCTTAAACCCAAAATTTTGCGAATACCATAAATCACCATATGGAGGCTTCCGATATTACCGGAAATGGTTCTTCTGGGCCATCTAGGGTGTGCACAGGATGTGGGACTCTGCTCCCAGCTGATGATGTTTTTGTATGCATTCCTTGTGCAAAGCAGAGTATTGCGCGTCAGTCCGTTGCTCCGGCTGCTGACCCATCGCAACTTTCATCATCCCCTACCTCTCCCTCCCTGTTCCGGACCCCGCGTGACACTGTCAAGAGTGGGGATTCGCAATCCGAGGTGGCGGCATGGTTGGCCAACCTCGAGAAAATAGTGTCCGTTAAAGCAGGGTCAAAAGCCACTGCGAAACGGAAGCACCTGACTCCTGTACCTCCGGCTTCACAGGATGAAGTAGGTGAGCCTGTGGATTGGTCCGATTGCTCCCTGGACGAGGAGGAAGAATTTCTGGTGGAGTCAGATGAGCCGGCAGATCAGCTTGAGGTTGATGCTATTGGCGATTTGTCTGCGGGGGGTTCTCGTGACACCCCCTCCATTCTGGCTCAGATGTTTGAAATTTTGAATTTAGATCCACCTGAGGCCGTCAACCTGCCTAAGGGTCAGTTGTTTAATGTGCCTCAGCCGCCTTTGGTTTTTCCCAGACAACACCACTTTGAGAGAGTTGTGCTCAAAGAATGGGAACATCCAACGCGGTTAACTGGAATTCCTTCCAGTTGGGAGAAACGTTATCCTTTTCCACCAGAATTGGTGAAGCTTTGGTCGGTTCCTCCTGACGTCGATACCCCTGTATTAGGGCTCTCCAGCACGGCTCTGGTGCAGTCTGCTGAGACTGCTGCCCTTAAGGATGGTGAGGATCGTCGGATTGACCAGTACGCTCGCCATGGTTTCAGTTATGCCGGGTCAACGATGCCCCCGGTGCGTGCTTCGGCGCTTCTTCTATTGGCGGTTAGATCTGTAATTCAGGGTCTGTGTGTGGATCTTGATCCCACTTGCAAGGAGCTTATTGCTCTCAGGCAGTGTGAGTCTTTTGTTTCCTATGTTCTGGCCGCTCAGGACGATGTGCTGGCTATGAGTAGCAAGACAGCGGCAATGCTGGTGGCTATTCGTCGGGCTGTATGGCTGCGCCAGTGGTCTGCGGACGCAGCTTCTAAAAAGGTGCTCACAGCTCTCCCCTTTCTGGGGTTGCGGCTGTTTGGTGATAAAATTGATTCAGTTGCGAAGGGTGGTAAAATGCCGCATTGTAAGAGGCCTCATCGTCCCTTTCGGGGGGAAGGTTCTGGTAGGCCTTCCTCTCAGGGATTCAGAGCGGGTAGGGGGGCTTCCTTTCCCGCTACCAGAGGTGTAGGTTGGACTCGGGGGAAGGGCCGTGGCCGCCTCGCACAGTCCTGGGACTCCAAGCCCAAGCCTGCCGGTAAGCCCGCTCAGCAATGAGGGGCTGCCCTCACCCGTGTGGGTGGGGGGACGATTGCGACACTTCTCCCGGGTTTGGGTCCAGGAGATTCCGGACAGATGAATCCGGGAGGTAGTGTCGTCCGGTTACAAGCTGGAGTTCGAGTCTCGCCCTCCTTCACGGTTCTTTCGGTCTCACAGGGGCTCCTGGCGTCGGTAAAAAATCTGTTAGAGATGCCGGTCATCCGGCCGGTACCGCGCTTAGAGATGGGCCTCGGTCTCTACTCCAATCTTTTCGTAGTCCCCGAAAAGGACGGGTCGGTTCGTCCCGTCCTGGACCTGAAATTACTCAATCAATCGGAGACAGACGCCAGCATGGTAGTCTCCATGCTGGAAAGCTTTGGTTGGGTGATCAACCTCCCCAAGTCCTCCCTCGCTCCGGCCAGGGTGGTGTCCTTTCTGGGGATGCAGTTGGACTCTCTTCAACACAGAGTGTTTCTCCCCCAGTCCAAAATTCATCTGATTCAGGAGTTGGCTCGGGTCCTACTTTCCAATCCTCAGCCGTCCATCCGTCCGGGGATGAGGCTGGTAGGGTTGATGGTCGCCTCTTTCGAGGCAGTTCCTTTTGCTCAATTTCACACGAGGATGCTTCAGCTTTATCTGTTGGCGTCCTGGGACCGGCAGCCTCGGTCGCTGGATCAGCCCTTCCAGTTGTCCTCCCGGGTCCGGCAGTCCCTCCGGTGGTGGTTGGTCTTGGCCAGTCCTGTGAGGGGCAGGTCCCTCCTGACCCCTCTTTGGGAAATGGTCACCACGGACGCCAGTCTTTTGGGATGGGGCGGATTCTGGAAGGAGCTTCAGTTCCAGGGGCAATGGGAACCTCAAGAGGCCCACTTACCCATCAATGTTCTGGAACTGAGAGCCGTCCGTCGGGTGCTTGCTCTCCTGACTCATCACGTTCTGGGCCTTCCGGTCCAGGTGCGTTCAGACAATCGAACAGCGCTTGCTTACATCAATCATCAGGGAGGGACTCGCAGTCTGAGTGCTCTCATAGAGGTGTCCCTGATCCTGACCTGGGCAGAGACCCATGTTCCTTGTCTCTCGGCGGTATACATTCCAGGAGTGGAGAACCAGGAAGCGTACCTGTTGAGCAGGGGCTCTCCCCGTCTGAGAGAATGGGCTCTCCATCCTCAGGTTTTTCGCTCACTGTGTCTCCGATGGGGGACACTGTTTGCCTCTTGTCACAATCACAGGCTCCCGAACTTCGTGTCGCTCTCCCGGGATCCTCTGGCTCTGGCAGTGGACGCCATGTCCCTGAGCTGGGGGATCTGGGATTTCTATACCTGTTTCCTCCGATACCCATGCTGGGCAGGGTGGTTCGGAAGTTGGCTCTGGAAAGGGTGTCCGTCGTTCTCATGGCCCCAAGGTGGCCAAGGCGAGTGTGCTTCGCAGACATCGTTCGGCTGGCAGTGGACCAGTTGGTTCTGCCTCTTTGGCCCGATCTGCTCACTCAGGGTCGGTTGTGTTACCCCAATTTACCAGCGCTGGGTTTGACGGCCTGGCTGCTGAAACCTCCATCTTGAAGGAGGAGGGTCTTTCTGACTCAGTCGTTAAGACTTTAATCAGTGCTCGGAAGAGGTCTTCTTCTATCATCTACTATAGGACTTGGAAGGCCTATATCACTTGGTGTGAGATTAGATCCTTTCCTTGTAGGGTCTTCTCAGTCTCCAGGATTCTGGAGTTTTTACAATCTGAGCTGGACTCTGGTCTTCAGCTAAGTACTTTGAAAGGGCAAGTTTCTGCCCTTTTTTATCTATCTTTTTTCAGAAGCGTTTTGCGCTTCATTCTTTAGTTAAAACTTTTTTCCAGGGGGTTACGCATGTGCAGCCTCCCAGGAAACCATTACTCCCGGTTTGGGATTTTAATTCGGTTCTTTCTGCTCTGCAGGCTCCTCCTTTTGAGCCTCTGCAAGATATTGCTTTGTCTACCCTGACTCAGAAGATTGTCTTCTTGGTAGCTATCACTTCGGTCCGGCGTGTCTCGGAGTTGGCGGCCTTGTCTATCCAGGCGCCCTATTTTGAGAGGCATCAGGATAAAGTGGTCTTTCGGTTCAAGCCAGACTTTCTTCCTAAGGTTGTTTCTGCTTTTCATTTGAATCAGGATATTGTTCTTCCCTCCTTGTGTCCTAATCCTAAGAATGACAAAGAGAGGGTTTTGCATTGTTTGGATGTAGTACGCTGTGTTAAGTACTACTTGATTATCACGTCTCCTTTTCGTAAGACGGATGCCTTTTTTTTGGTGCCCTGTGGGCCTAAGAAGGGTTTGGCACCAGCCAAATCTGCCATTAGCAAATGGATACGTCAGGCCGTTACTGCGGCCTATTCTGCTAAGGGGAAAGTTCCCCCTTTTCGTATCACTGCTCATTCTACTCGCGCCGTTGGAGCGTCTTGGGCTTTTCAGCACCAAGCTTCTGTTGAACAAGTTTGTAAGGTCGCCACTTGGTCTTCTGTTCATACTTTTTCTAAGTTTTACAAGGTTGATGTGCGAGCCTCAGCGGATGCTGTTTTTGGCCGCAAAGTTCTGCAGACTGCAGTCATTTAAGTTATGCTTCACCTGGCCTTGGGATGCCCATCCCTTGTGGACACTGCTTTTGGATGTCCCAATCGTGAAGAATATTAAAGGTGAAGCGGGGTGTGTGGCACACCAAGAATAATACCATTTTGTGAGTACTCACCTGAAAAATGGATATTGTTGGTGTGCCACACACCCCGCTTCACTCCCACCCTTTTCGGTATTTCCGAATCCTTTATATGGTGAAGCCTTTATTTATATTGATTTATTTTGAGGTTACTGTTAAGTTACTGGTACCTTGTCTTTCTGCTTTTTAATACACTGGTGATAAATGGGAGGTACCAGGTATATATAGGCCGGAAGGGGGCTCGTTACAAGACTTCCTCTCTGCAAGAGCGTCACCTGGCGGTGAGTAACCCAATCGTGAAGAATATTAAAGGTGAAGCGGGGTGTGTGGCACACCAACAATATCCATTTTTCAGGTGAGTACTCACAAAATAGTATTTTTACATTTAGAGACATTAAACTCTAGTTTCCACAGTTTTGACCATCTATCCAGTAAAGCTAAATCATTTTCCATGTTGCAGACACCTCCCGGAATATCCACTCTATTACTAACCTGTGTATCATCAGCAAACAGACAAACTTTTCCTACCAAGCCTTCTCCTATGTCACTTACAAATATATTAAAAGAATGAACATTTCATGTTAAAGCCCAGACATTGCTAAAATGTTCCTGGGAAATCCCTGGAAATAACTTAAAAAATCACAGTTGAACATGTGTAGCGCAAAAGAGTGAAAAATGGTCTGGCAACAGGGGGCGACAAAATCTCTAGGTAGGCAGGCACTGAAAGGGTTAAACCAGGACTGTAAGTATAACCTGGGGCCATCCACTAGGGTTAGAGGAAAGGGGCTTCTTGTATCGGCATAGAAGGGGATTTTCTTTTTGTAAGAGCAGTGAGTTTATGGAACTATCTCCCAGACGAGGTAGTCATGAGAAATACACAGAATATACTAAATATTCTGTTAAGCAATGACTGTAACCTGGGTTAAAGTAGAAATAAATTGGGTTGGGGGTCACAATTGTTATGCAGGGGCAGAGGGCCAGGTTGTAGCACACATCAATACGAAAACTCTAATGCTTGAATGGCTTTTTAAACCTAAAGTAGTGGAATGACGCTCCTCACACTAATCTGGAAACAATGAATTATTACCCACTACCACTACATAAACTTTATGTGGTTCCCATTACTATTGGCAAGGCTGTGTGCAAACTGTGGCTATGCTGTCTGGGACTTCAATTCCCAGGATGCTTTGTTTCAGCCACAGCCAGACGAGGTAAATGCCATAGTGTGTAGGGGTGTGAAGTATCAAGATTCTGGCGATACGATATATATCACAATACACATATGACGATACAATATACCCCGATTCTGTCTCAAAGACCATATATTGCAATTTTTTTTAATGAATATAGCTTTTGGAAAACTTATTCTACACATCAATACAACATTCACACAACAACACAGGACGACTCTCGCGGGATCTTGTTTTTTCTCTGCTGCGGGTGGAACAGAGCTGCTGAACAACAGGCTCTTGTGCGCTGCGTTGCCAACTAGTGGTCGGGAGTAAATGTTACTTATAAATATTTTATAAAAGATCGTTTTGAACATATTTTGAAACTATCCGGATATTTGACAGAATCTATTTTTCTGACGCCCCTACTAGTGTGCCATCTTAACCAAAAGCATACATCCCAAGTGTCCCTGATTTAGAGGGACTGTCCGACTTTTGAGTCCGTGGCCCACATACCTCATTCTCATTTGTCCCTCTATGAGGTGTAACATGCAGATCTGCATCAATAAATGATTTGCCCTTTTTAAAGTGTTTTTATATTGTTGCAACTGTTACAACCTATCTTTTATACATCCCTCCATGAGGGGCTGTGGCCTAATCCTTCAGCAGCCTTCACCACACATAATCTGCTCTTGGTAATGGGTCCCAACAATAAGTAAATACTTTGTTCTTATTAGGCTGAGATAATAGTAGTGCGTCACATCACACCAGAGAATTTTGTTACGTTATGTGTTGATATCACCGCCACTTGTTTTGTTCCTCCCGTTCTGTAGTGGTCTGTACGTGATACTCCACTTTGTCTGTTTCCGTTCTGGCTTTGTGTTTCTCCTCTCTGACTGTTTCCATTCTTCCAGTATATGCTAGGATGTGGATCGCATCTTGCTTGAAGTACCTTTTACCCTTTTGCTACATCCGAATAGATTTTATGATACTTTATTAAAACAAATAAAGCCAGTGTCAAACTAATGTACGTTTCGCCATCAGCAGGTGACATCAGCAAAGTTTGCTGTACTTGTGTGCTTCTCATAAGATACTCTATTGTGGTTCTCCCGTGGCAGATTAGGAGGTTGCTTTGGAGGATGCTCTTCTTTCTTTTATTAACCCTTAAAATACTGTTTCTGTTCAATCAGGTTTCAACCCACAACAGCTTTCATACCTACAAAGTATTCCGAGAGATGATTATGTTGTGAAACAGATGTAAACCATGTTTTACTAGAAACATTTCCTAGAAATCTACGTCTAGGAAATCAGACCACTGTCTGAGTCTATGTAAGCCTGAGATGCCTTGGGCCCACCAGGAGAACAGCCTCTTAGGGCCCCATTACAGTTACATGCAAATATTAATAGTTTATCAAAAAAGGATTGCAATGCCATCCCACCATCCGTTACAGGTTCTATAGCATGCCCCATACATTGCATTACATTACAGTGAATGGAGGGGGCATGTCATAGTCCTTGTGACAGGGGGGTGGTCTGGCATCAATACTAGAAATGAGTGATTGCGGGGGATAAAAAAAAAACGTTTTTCTTTCCCTGCCTGGACAATAACTTTAAATAAAGACACAATGCTGAGTCCTGACCATATTCTTTTAGCAGTGATGCTTCTCGTCTTCATTGATGGTCTCCCACGGCTGCTATCTTAGCAGGACAGCCAAAAAAACACTATGGGCCATGTACTCTGGCCAGGCTGTACTTATGGCTGCCCTGCCCTGGTTTCTTGCACTGCTGGCTGCCACACTATTGCTTCTGCGGTAAGGATGAATATAATGATGGTTCAAAGGCACTGGGGCACCCATTTCAGTGCTCAACTGAGTCAACTCACAAAAGTTAAAACATATCAAATATTCTCTTTCACCAGGGGCTATAAATCCAAGTGGATCATAGATACTGTTCACAACAGACAAAACCCCAGGTTTGGTGAAAGGTTTTTACATAGAAACATATGTTCCATTGCCAGCTTTAATTGCATTGTAGGATGGCATGTGGGCTCTGCAGAGAGGAGATATATGGAATAATATAATGGCTTAATCTGTGGATATATATTTGGATGCATTGTATTTATTATGCTGTTATGTTTTGTTGCACTGTAATTGTATAGGAATACTGTATAGATATATTGTCACAAGAGTTAGTTATTGTTATGAATTTTGGCTGATTTGTGTGCTCGTCACCAGGGAATACTCACTCTCCGTTTCCCCAGTCCCGCGCAGCGAGCCGTGCGCTGTTCTTGCTTCCCTGACTGCAGGGGGAGGAGGAACGCGGCCTGGCCGAGCGTGTCTTTGGATGACGCAATTCTGCGCTTCAGGCTGGAGCGCGGCAGCGTTACTTCCGGACAGACGAGCCGACGCACTTGTTGTGTACTCTGCTTTGAAAAAGGGACAATACGTCACGAAACACGTTGGCTTTTTCCTGGGGCGATGTGTGGCAGCCAGCACTATGGATATGTAAGATGAGCATTTTTTGATATGTTTTGCACCTACCTCGTACCTTTCTGCGTATTTTTGCACTGTATTTGACTGATGGCTTACTGTGATGTGATGCACTTTTTGGAAGCACAGGCGCTTTTTTTATGGTTAATGATTATATGTCCCAAGAGGGTTTAGGTTATTTTGGGTTTTATATATAATGTTCTTTGGCTCCACGTAACAACAGCACCCCCCATGGCAGATTATGAGAATGTTTTTGTCTTGTATGTTTTTTAAATGGTCTTTTTAATATTTTGTATCATGGTGATTGAATAAACTTTTCATAAAAATATTACAAGTGTGTGCAAAGTTAAGTCTCTGATTTGTGCTCCTTTTGGGGAGTTGGGCACCCCCATTTGCAATATTGTTTGGATAATCTGAGCCTTACCCAGAGCAATGCACCACATTTACTAGATATTAGTTGGTGCCGCCCAATAATTTTGCTGTGTGATCTCCTGTTACCTAATGAGAAGATCGATGGCTTATTCGGCTGTGGGTAAAGATTTAAGACCATCATCTACATAAAAGTTCCCCTTAACAAACTGACAAGCATCAGAACCATACCCCTTCTCACCCTCTTGGGCTGTCCTTCTCAGTGCATATATTGCCATGGCAGGAGAGGGGCTGTTGCCAAAGACATGCACTTTCATTCTATTGTCTATGACCCTTTTACTGATGGCATTGCTTTTATTCCATAGAAACCAGAGGTAATACCTGACAGGGAAGTCCCCTGTCAATGATGCAGTGGAACATTTGCTGGACGTCAGCCATTACCGCAACAGGTTCTTGAATCACTGGATTCGAACACCACTCTTATTTAGCTTGCAAGGGTGATACACACACATGTATGGAAGCTACCAGCATTCATCTCCTTTCAGTGATTATGCAGGTTCAGCCTGATCTCCGGGAAATATGTTTTGCATAAAGTCTATAAAAATGCTTTTCCATTTCTGGTTTTCTACTCCGGGTGCACTTTAGGAAGGAAAATCTAACTGCTGCTTGCTGAACATTGTTAGGCCATTTGTTCTGGTGCAAACTCGAAGGATATCGCCAACGGTGTGATGTTGCTTTAACTGTTGAGGGATTCCAGAGGAAATCCAAGAGATGCCTGACGGACAAGATATAGCTCTAAAGCCTCACCCAAAGTTTTACATTCCTGCTCCTGCACCAGACCACGACTTTAGTGAGGTTGACAGCTGCATGATATTTAAGCAGATCAGGTAAACCAACCCCACCCAACATTTTTGGGAGGGAGGGTGTATGTCTGTTTATCCTGTAGCTTTTCTCAGCCCAAACAAAGGCACTAAATTCCCCTTGAACCTGCCGGGATGCAGACTGGAAATGTTTGGAGCAAGTGTATTTAGCTCACTGGGCATTGTGCACAGGAAAGTGAGGAATGATCAGGTTGATAATTGGGTGGTGCATTGTACTGACCTTGACCACCAAAGGATCTGTCCCCTGCCGCTGTGGAGGAATGATATCAGGAACATTTGAAGCATTCAGGGGCGCACTATTGCGGCTTAGCACATATGGGTTGATTCAAAGAAACATGTAACAGCTTGGATTTGGCTCACGATCATCCTATTTTTCACGTCCGCTCGTGCGTTCGTATGAACTTGCGAGTGATTCAATAAGCAAATACGTTTCTATCCTAAAAGATACGTCCGTTCGTATGATATCTCCCGAACTTGCCTCAGTCAGTTGGCAATCGTAAAAATCACGTTCACGTGCTCACCTGTTGCGGCGGCAGCCTGTTTTTTCGGCTGCTTCCATCGTCAACCTCTTCCAATTACTTGCGTTTGCCTCTGGCTTTCATTGGTTTTTGGCCTCTTAGATTCGTGCGTTCGTATGTTTATAAGATCTTGCGCATGCGCACCCTCAACCAGAAACTTACCTAAACCCTTTAGCGGCTGCATCCAACTTCATTTCTCGGTCCCTCAAACTTACCTAAACCCCTTAGCGGCTGCATCCAACTTCATTTCTCGGTCCCTCAAACTTACCTAAACCCCTTAGCGGCTGCATCCAACTTCATTTCTCGGTCCCTCAAACTTACCTAAACCCTTTAGCGGCTGCATCCAACTTCATTTCTCGGTCCCTCAAACTTACCTAAACCCCTTAGCGGCTGCATCCAACTTCATTTCTCGGTCCCTCAAACTTACCTAAACCCCTTAGCGGCTGCATCCAACTTCATTTCTCGGTCCCTCAAACTTACCTAAACCTCTTAGCGCTTGCATCCAACTTCATTTCTCGGTCCCTCAAACTTACCTAAACCCTTTAGCGGCTGCATCCAACTTCATTTCTCGGTCCCTCAAACTTACCTAAACCCCTTAGCGGCTGCATCCAACTTCATTTCTCGGTCCCTCAAACTTACCTAAACCCCTTAGCGGCTGCATCCAACTTCATTTCTCGGTCCCTCAAACTTACCTAAACCCCTTAGCGGCTGCATCCAACTTCATTTCTCGGTCCCTCAAACTTACCTAAACCTCTTAGCGCTTGCATCCAACTTCATTTCTCGGTCCCTCAAACTTACCTAAACCCCTTAGCGGCTGCATCCAACTTCATTTCTCGGTCCCTCAAACTTACCTAAACCCTTTAGCGGCTGCATCCAACTTCATTTCTCGGTCCCTCAAACTTACCTAAACCCCTTAGCGGCTGCATCCAACTTCATTTCTCGGTCCCTCAAACTTACCTAAACCCCTTAGCGGCTGCATCCAACTTCATTTCTCGGTCCCTCAAACTTACCTAAACCTCTTAGCGCTTGCATCCAACTTCATTTCTCGGTCCCTCAAACTTACCTAAACCCTTTAGCGGCTGCATCCAACTTCATTTCTCGGTCCCTCAAACTTACCTAAACCCCTTAGCGGCTGCATCCAACTTCATTTCTCGGTCCCTCAAACTTACCTAAACCCCTTAGCGGCTGCATCCAACTTCATTTCTCGGTCCCTCAAACTTACCTAAACCTCTTAGCGCTTGCATCCAACTTCATTTCTCGGTCCCTCAAACTTACCTAAACCCTTTAGCGGCTGCATCCAACTTCATTTCTCGGTCCCTCAAACTTACCTAAACCCCTTAGCGGCTGCATCCAACTTCATTTCTCGGTCCCTCAAACTTACCTAAACCTCTTAGCGCTTGCATCCAACTTCATTTCTCGGTCCCTCAAACTTACCTAAACCCTTTAGCGGCTGCATCCAACTTCATTTCTCGGTCCCTCAAACTTACCTAAACCCCTTAGCGGCTGCATCCAACTTCATTTCTCGGTCCCTCAAACTTACCTAAACCCCTTAGCGGCTGCATCCAACTTCATTTCTCGGTCCCTCAAACTTACCTAAACCCCTTAGCGGCTGCATCCAACTTCATTTCTCGGTCCCTCAAACTTACCTAAACCTCTTAGCGCTTGCATCCAACTTCATTTCTCGGTCCCTCAAACTTACCTAAACCCCTTAGCGGCTGCATCCAACTTCATTTCTCGGTCCCTCAAACTTACCTAAACCCCTTAGCGGCTGCATCCAACTTCATTTCTAGGTCCCTAAAATGTAAGGAAATCACATAATGTACATATGTCTATATGTTTCTAAGCGTGTTGTTTCTGGTTTGTGTAATTTTTTGGGTGTGTGCATATTAGAAAAGACACATTTAGGAAGGCTTAAAATCTAATTTATTTAAATGATTTTATCGGTTTTGTTTTCAATAATTTTCAAAACCTCATTTTTTGTTTTGGTTGTTTTTTTTTAATTTTTTTTTTTTTTTATTTTTTCTACGTAAAACACATATAAATGTTTTTTTTTTTGGGAACAGTAAAACACATAATTTTTTTTTTGTTTTGGGTTTTTTTTTACAACATATCGTTTGGATTTTTAAAAATTCAATAAAACCATTTTTAAAATCTTAAAAACTTTAAAACAAAGTTAAACAAAGGAGCCAGGACCAAGGGCACTATTCATCATCCTCTTCTTCATCTGTTGGCCCCAACGTCGCCTGTATGGCCAGCAGCTCGGCCACCAACTCCTTCATTCTTTTTTTTTTCCCCGCCAATGTTTGGGGGATCATCCCTGTAACCAATCGAGAAAGAAACATAAATAGGAGTCCCAGACCGGTTTGTATGCTGGAAATAGATTTAGGGTTAATCAAATACATGTAAATGCATGACATATGTCATTCTTCCAAGGGATACAGTTAATGCATTTCCCACAGGTAAGTGTTTAAACTCCTTAAACCGGACCTTCCACATTATTTAATGAAAACCAATAACTATTCACAAATGATTCTGCACCACCTCAAAGTTAATTAGGGTTTTTTTGGGATTACAGCGCCGCCATCTGGACTCTGAAGCATAACACTTAATGAGGAGTGGGGAGTTGGATAAAGTACAGGGGAGTAGGTTACAGTGGTGCGTTGGGAATCCAGAGCATAGCTGGGTTGAGGGAAAGGTCATCACTCACACAATGCATGGCAGCACCTTCCTTTTTTAAATCTGTATCCCATGCTGCCTGTAAATATTGCGCATTCAATATTCCCCAATATTGGTTTGGTTCAGTCTAATAACATGCATTAGATGGGTGAAGGGTGTTTTTCCATGGTTCTAATCTGTAGGTACAGTGTGATGGCTAATTCTTTGGTTCTTAATACTAGTTAGGGTCCTCTTTAAGCTAACGAAGTGCCCACATGAAAGTGTGAACTACACATTGGCTACGCCTTTAGTTATGTGTGTGTTATTAGCTAAGCAAACATTAATATGAATAATGGCATGGAGACTTACGGAGTTGGTGGCCGACAGATGGCTGGTTGGGGCCAACAGGCTGCCCTTGGTCCTGGCTCTGCTGTGAAGAAGTCCCTGGAGAAACATGTGACATTTGGTTAGTACTTGTAGAGAGTCACTATTGCCAACATATCTGGCTCCCAGTCTGGCTGACATCACTCACCTTCGCCAGGATCGACTTCAAGCATCTCTGCTGCCTCCTCCTCCACTATCTCACCCGCTCCAGAAGCTTCTACAAATACATAATAAAGGATAACTTAGTTTTTGGCCTGCCATGTATATCTTTGTGCCTATACATGAAGTGACATACCAGAGCCTTCCCCATGCGTGGCCAGGTATGACTCCACGCCCACGCGGTTTGGCCCCTCCTCTGTGGTAAGGTCTAGGGGCTGGTCTGAGGAGGCCACAGAGGAGGGGTAGGTCCGTCGCCCGGGAGATCCACCACCTTCACTCACAGATGCAGAGTCATGCAGCACTGGTCGGCCTGTACGTCTCCGGGTGCGGCGAATTCTGAAATCCATTTCCAACACTACCAAAGAAAAGTCATTATAAATAAAGGCATAACTTATACATTTGGAACATATACCACGCAATTGCTTTGTACTTACTTGGGAAATGGATTCCAAAAAACCTCCGCACCCGGGGCATGTGCAGACGTTTCAGGTCCGACCAATGCTGCATTATCTGGGTGTGAGTGAAGGTGGTGCTGGTGACACGGTGTATCTCGGCGATGATCTCCCGGGCGATGTCCCTTTTCTCGCACACATTGGGCGCGAAGTCATACCGGCGCTGAAGCATGATCTGAAAAACATAATGGACACAGAGCTTTTACTTTTACACACAGACCCATATGTGTTGCATCACAAGTTGAGAATTTAATGTCATTAACACACACATTTCGAGTGGCAGCCATTTTTGGGGAGTGCCTTAAAGAGGACCTTGACTGTGAATGACAGTCTGGTCTTATGTTATATGTATCACACACCATGTACATACAGATAATAGCCAACATCAAGAATCAGCCCACCTGCATCTATGGCATGTTAGGATGGTTTAAACATCCAAGATGTAGGCTAATGCTTAGGCTTTTGGACCACGTGTGTGGCTTCCCGTTGTGTTTTTATGGCTTAGGAAAACAGTGTTCCTCAAACATCTGCATCAAGGTCCGAGACAGGCCAGGTTTGCCAGCTCGCCCCGCTACTCCACAGGTTAATTAACTGTTGCTAAGCCGGAGCAATTGGCCGAATTAGGACATCAGCATAGACAGGTGAAAACGTGGCCAGGCTCGGCCCTTGAGGATGAAGTGTGAGGAGCCAGTGATTAAACATTAAGAGACCCCAAACTAGTTCCAAACGCATCATTTACATTTAGGCCATCATTGACTATTAGATTAAAATGCACAGGCAGCCACTTACCAGCATGAGGATCTCTTCCTGTTGACGGGTGAAGATAGTGGGCGCCATCTTTATGCTTCTTCAAGGCAGCAGATAAGTGAAACCCCAGCGGTTTCCTGGTTCCGCTCGAACGTACGTTCGTACGAGCGCGTAGTCGTGCGCATAGGCGTCACACGCTGGGCTCATTATTTAAAGGTCCCTGCACCCAAAGCTCATTCTCTTTGAGCATTTGTGTAAGATGGCACCTAAAAAGCCTATGAGCAAGCGACCCCAGCAAAGCAAGACCGCGGAGGGCCCAACAACAAGGTCCCAGCAAGGTCGGAGAAAACTGAGAGGCAAGACTCCCACCTCGGCCCCACCAAGGGACCCTGGACCCTCAGGAACCAAAAAAAGGGGCCCCAAGCCCCGTGCCCCTGCAGCCAAAAAGCTGGCAACTGCAGCACCCACCACCTCTGCCCCCAGAAGAGGCAGCACAAGGGAGCCCACACCGGCCATGCCTTCAAGTAGGGCAGTTCGGCAACCCAGGCCCCGCAGCAGGGCCCGAACCCCATCCAGGGCCCGAAGCCCATCCAGGGCACGAAGCCCAGCCAGAGGCCGCCGAACCCCATCCAGGGCACGAAGCCCAGCCAGAGGCCGCCGAACCCAATCCAGGGCCCGAACCCCATCCAGGGCCCGAAGCCCTGCCAGAGGCCGCCGAACCCAATCCAGGGCCCGAACCCCATCCAGGGCACGAAGCCCAGCCAGAGGCCGCCGAACCCAATCCAGGGCCCGAACCCCATCCAGGGCACGAAGCCCAGCCAGAGGCCGCCGAACCCCATCCAGGGCCAGAAGCCCAGCCAGAGGCCGACGAACCCAATCCAGGGCCAGAAGCCCAGCCAGAGGCCGACGAACCCAATCCAGGGCCAGAAGCCCAGCCAGAGGCCGACGAACCCCATCCAGGGCCAGAAGCCCAGCCAGAGGCCGCCGAACCCAATCCAGGGCCAGAAGCCCCTACAGGGCCCGCCGAACCCCATCCAGGGCCAGAAGCCCCTACAGGGCCCGCCGAACCCCATCCAGGGCCAGAAGCCCCTACAGGGCCCGCCGAACCCCATCCAGGGCCAGAAGCCCCTACAGGGCCCGCCGAACCCCATCCAGGGCCAGAAGCCCCTACAGGGCCCGCCGAACCCCATCCAGGGCCAGAAGCCCCTACAGGGCCCGAAGAACCCCATCCAGGGCCAGAAGCCCCCGACCTGGCACCAGCCGGGAACAGAGCCCCCGACCTGGCACCAGCCGGGAACCTAGCCCCCCAAGAGGGCCCCGAATTGCAACCATGACCACATCTACACCTGGAAGTTTGGTGGCCAGCCACGCAAGAACACCCAGTCCCTTGGCCAGTCCAGTCCAGTCATTGGGAAGCCACCAATCCGGCCATTCCCCTACCCAGCCCCAGGCCATAATGTCACCACATGTGTCTGCACACATGGAGGAGCAGCCAAGCCAACCATCTGGCCGCACATTGCGCCGCGGCCAGTTGAGTGGGAGATTCTCCCATGACCAAAATATGGCATTGGCTAGTGGCCTTACATTATACTATGACGAGCTATATGGGAGCAAATCCAAACACACCACCAAGCAGCGCAAGATGGAATTGTTTGAAACCATCCTCCGACAAGTAAATGCAGCGGGGGAAGAGAGGAAAGATGTGTCCCAAATTCAGAAGAAAATCTCTGATCTGAAGTATGCTGTACGGCAAAAAGAAATTAAATGGCATAATTACAGGTAAATAAATGTTTTCGCTAAATATAATGTTTGGGATGTACTGTATGCACCTTTTCTGAGTACCAAACGATTTTCTCTTTTCAGCATGAAAACTGGAGGTGGCTTTCCATCTAAATTGGAGTTTACCCCTGCTGAGGAGATTGTGCTTGGACTTCTCCATCCGGTCGCGGTCGGTGGACATGCTGGTCTAAGGGACACAGACTCACCGACCCGTACCCACGGTGAGTACTCTTAAATCTGCATGTTTGCCTGTTTGCTAAATAATCTACAGTTCACTAGTAACAAGATAACGGGATGCCCCTATGGTTTGCCTTGCTTGGCCTCGCACTACTGTGGCTGTTTGTGTCCTCTTTTGGTCCCTGGGAATCACACATTTAGGCCCACAGCCATTATGGCAAAGATCAAATGTCCAATTGGATTGTTAAAGTCATGAAGTTTCTCAAGATAAGTGATATATTTGGAATCAATCACAAAACACACATCATTATGTATGGGTTGCCTTTTGGTTGTGTGAGTTGTGTTTGAGTTAACAATTTAATTAGCCACCCCCAAACATATCTGACCTAGAGCAGCGAGACTCAACTGGCGGCCCGGGGTCCCAATGCGGACCTTGGCACCACATTCAAGGACCCCTGCCCAGACAGCCCTGCACTCAGTTACTTCTGTGTTGACGTGCTCAGAGCTGCCCCCTTGATCGGCGATGTAGTGGTTGTTCTCCTGCCCAATGTGATGGCTCCCTGAAACATAGCATTGCAATATGAAGTACTGCACAGGAAGTGGCATTGCAAGGTACACAGTAACTTGGTAAAAATTTCTCTTGGCACAATCGTGTCCCGCTGCCCCTGCTCTGGCCCATCTGCCACAGTCCCCCCATGCCCCCCCCCCCACATAAGCCCCATACATTTGTAACAGATTTGCTCCATCCATCCCATCACCATCAATACGTTAACTCCCCCCTTTAGCCATCCAATCCCTGTCCCCTCAGCTCTGGCCCATCCAGCCCAGCAAGGGCAAGCAGCCTTTATTAGTTGGCACTTTGAAATCTCCAGCCCCTCCACCAGTGTATTTATTTTTAACTAGACACCCCCTGCGTCAGCACCATGGCCAGACATTCACCTCTCACCACATACCTTGAAATGGGCCTTTACAACAATTGTTTGAGTACCACGGACCTAGCGAATGGTAGGCTAAATCCCAAAATGTGCGTGGAAAGTTGTATGCTGACTGGGTACACTTCCTGACTTCGAACTGAGGTCAGTTAGCAGTTTTTGCGAGCCATTGCACCTATGTAAACTTGCGTGTGTTTGAACAAAGGTCCCCATTGCTCTAGAGTTGAATAATATTACAAATAGAGCTATATTTGATTACCTATCCAAAAAATGGTTATGTGTGTGTTTACGTGGTTTGTTTTTCTCTTCTTCAGCCCAGCATGATCCCTCAGCAAGGGTAAACTCACCCCCCAGTTTGGTTATGCCTACCAGGTCCGTACAGCATAGGAGCCCAGATCAGAGATTTCCGGTAAGTTAATTTAGTACCATAAATACTACCAAGTGCTTAAGAATGTGTTAAACTGTTGGAATCCCAAATTTGGACGCCAACTTACACTTTTTTTTTTATATGTCCCTACAGACCCGCACACTCATGGAAGAGATCCAGGACATGGAGGAAGATGATGATGTCTCCGTGCAGGGCACGTCGGATGACCTCCCCCTGGGTCCCAATTTGGAACTGCTCCATAATGTTTCTCTGGCCAATCCTCAGCAGCAGAGTGAATCTCCATCCATTGTGCATGCACATGGGGAGACTGACACTACAGTCCCCAGTGTTCACTCTGCTGCTGAGGATTTGCAAAGCAGGCCGGTTGCTGTTGAGGGTACGACACCACGCGGCAGGGCACGCCCAAGAGCCAGGGTAATTGTGCGGCGGACTCCATTACGCCGCCCCACAATTTCCCAGGGGAGGCAGAGTGCCCTGCTTCAATTATGGACCCAACAAAGGGACTCTTATGACGCCCAGCTCGTTACAGAGCGTGAGCAAAGGCATGCCGACATGGTCAACATCCATACCAGTCTACAGGGCATCCTCGCGGAGTTGCGTACCCTCAACAGCAACGTGGCCAATGCAAGTAATGGCATCCAGTCAGCCATGGCTGAGATGACCAATATGCAGAGAAACATTGTGGAGCAGTTTCAAATTCACAATGCTGCCATGGCCCAGGCTAGGTCCCATTCACATGGACCTCCACCTGGACCTCCACCTGGGTATTATGGGCAGCCACCCTATTAAGCCATGGGTGTGTGGGACATCTTTTCTCTTAACCCCCACTGTATTTACTTGTCCTTTGAGGTTTCAAACAATCCATTTTGTGTTGCTCAGGCAGGTTGTGTTTTGTATTTGCTCCCATATAGCTCCTTAGAGTAATGCTTAAGGCCACTAGCCAATGCCATAGGTCTATGTGGAGTGTATCTGGCCACTTATGGCTTTAAATATGTATTTGGTTGGTGCTCCTCCTGTTTGCAGACATGTTTGTGTGACATTATGGCCATGCCCAAATATCCCTGGGCACAGGCAATATTAATGACTGGACTAGGCTGGCCTTTGGACTGGGTGTCCTTGTTTGGTTGTGCCACTCACTTCCAGGTGTAGATGTGCTCGATGTTTTTTGGGTAATGTTATCCATTTGTAACCACAGATGTATGTGGAATGTTTTCTGTTAAGCACTATAATTTTTCCTTTTCAAAGTAAAAAAAAAACTTCACTTACAATACTTGTGGCGTTTTTAGTGGGAACACATTTTAAACAGCTTGGGCTAAACCAGATAATTTGGGTTTGAAGAGGTGTAACAATGCAAAGCTAAAGCTAAGGAAACTACATGAAATACATTAGGCAACAATTAAGGTCTAAATGTTTTACTTAGAGGTAATGCCACATTACGGCAAAACAACATATGTAACAAAAAGGATAACACAGACACACAGAATGGTGAGACAGGGAAAAAAGTTAAGTAAAATGCTGCCTGATCAGGTTGGCTCGAACAGATTGGCCAGACTCACTGGGGGGCCCCACCAAATTCTCGACTTCATCCTCGACGGCTGAAGAGGGCAGGCTGTCCACATAACGTGGGACACGTTCCATGATGGCAAAATTGTGCAAAACAGCACATGCCATTATAATGTCGATCACTTTCTTGGGATCATATTGCAGGGCCCCCCCAGTATGGTCAAGGCAACGAAAACGTGTCTTCAGAAGCCCAAAGGCCCTCTCCACAACAGCCCGGGTCTTGCGATGCGCACGGTTATACGCTTCCTGAGAGGCATCCTGGGGCCGCAGCACAGGCGTCATGAGCCAGGGTAGAAGTGGGTACCCGGAATCACCTTAAACAGAGAATTAAATGTAATCAAAATTAAAAAGGCAACACAACCAACACCAAAAATTTCACAGATATCATAATGATGTAAGGTAAAGTGTGCCAAAAAAAAAACAGGGCACATTAGGGCCAAAAAAAATTCCACTAAGGTATAACCTAATTAAAAATGGCACTTCTATATACCAATTAATTAACAAACATCTGCACGGCCAAGGGTATTTGGATTTTACATATATTTTTAGTTTTCAGACATGTTACAATTAGGATGCTGCTGAGGGCCTATCCACATTTATCTGGAAACTACAATGTATGCAGTTTAAGTCCACTTTGACATTTAAAGACCAATAGTACAAAAGGAGCCAAAGGTCAAAGATCCTTGGGTATAAACTCCAAACCAATATATTTAGGCACAAGGAACTTACAGACATCCTAACTAAAGGGAAAACATTCTGAAGGCCAAAGCGAGGCAAGCATTTTTTTGGGAAGTTCCTAATATATGACCCAAGAAAAAGGCAGTTGGACGCTTATGTAAAGAATTCCAAAACAAACATATCAACAAATACAAGATTAATGCCACATTTAATAACACACAAATAGGACACACTTACCAAGCAGCCATGCCCCCGAAAATTCACCTGCCTCAAATCTCCGAAACAACCCAGATCGCCTGAGGATATAGGAGTCGTGGGACGATCCTGGGTAGCCGGCAAGGACACTCATAAACCGCATATCCGGACCAACCACGGCCTGGACATTAAGGGAGTGTCCCATTTTACGATTCCTTAAGGCAAAAACATACAAAAAGGGTAATTGATATTTGACCCAAAATAATAAATTAACCACAAAACATGTCTGCACTCTATTGGGAAATACTAATGAAAAGCCTAGATAAAGCAGCTACACAAATGAGGGATAAACAAATATGCTGCCGCAAAGGAAAACAGGTTACATGACACGTTGGGCAACATAATAACCAATCTCAATACCTATATATATACTCGTCGGCTGCCCTAGGTACGAGTGCCACATGTGTGCAGTCAATTGCACCAATAACGTTGGGCATGTCGGCCACATTATAAAACCCAAGCTTAATGGCGTTTCTGGCTGCCATATCATCAGGAAAATAAATATATTTTTGAGTTATGGCAGCCATGCCTTCCAAAAATTTAGACAGTGCGCGGCTCAGCGTAGGCTGTGACATCCCCACGGAGAGGGCACCCAGCCTCTGGAACGAGCCGTTCGCCAAAAATTGCAGGCAGCCAAGCATCTTGGTCATACCTGAAATTGCATGCCCCTTCCTTGTGGTGCGGGCTAACCATGGCCGCAGCTCACTATATAATTTATGGAGGGAAGCGCGATTAAGCCTGGTCAGCTCGAACAGCTCAACATCATTCATGCTATCGATGTTCATGCGACGACGCAGGGGCAATCTGCTCTCAGACATCTCGATCAACTCAATGCCAAAAAGCATAAGCCCTTGATGTGCCACAAACTCGCTCCGCTCCATCCTACTCCCGAGGCCAAATAGCTGCCGGCAAACATTTCGTAAAGCAGCTCTTTAATGGGCTTCCAAACAATTAGCAATCACCTCTCTGAATTGGGCGCAAGCCCATGTGAAGGACGTAAAAAATAGGATCGGACGCAAATAATACGATTTGGACGGGAAAAACACACGAACTAACGCAAATTATACGATTCTCGTACGAAATGCGTATGTTCATATACGTCTATGCGCGAACGATCGTGCGAATACGAAATGGGCAAAAAAACAAGAAAAAATGACAAACACCCACCCAAACTTACGATTCTCGATACGAAATCAATTAACTTTGGCTCTTTGAATCGAGGGGATAGTCCCTTGTGCGCTCAAGAGGATCCTCTGCTGACAATTCACTTAAACTGTCTCTTGCACTACCACTGATGGCTTTTTCCAAAACCTCCAGTCTTGCCATAGCTTTGACATGCTCACATTGTTTCTCCAGAGCCTCTATTTCTGCCCTTTTTTGGGCCACCATTGCTTCTTTACGGGTTGCCTCCTCAGCCATATCTGCTCTCTGGCAGGTCACCACTGCCTCCATGTCTCTGGTGAGCTGCCTCTTGCTCTGTGTCTCTGGCAAGCTGCCTCTGCCTCCATGTCTGCCCTCTGGACAGCTACCTCTGACTCCATATCTGCCCTCTGGCAAGCTGCCTCTGACTCCATATCTGCTTTCTTTTGTGCAAACATTGCTTGGATTTTAGTAGATGCCTCAATATGAGTTGCTGACTGATCCTTGAATATTTAAATGATCGTGAATTTGATAATCTTGGCTGAGCTCACTTGCTTGTTGGATATACTGTGATAATCGTTTACACAGGCATAGAGATAGGTGAAAAGTGCTTCTATATGCACTTCTACATGAGAAAGCTTGCAAGGCTGTGGCAGCAATCACACACACACATGCTGATGCACTCTATAGCTCTGTAACTACGCTGCCTATGAGGGCTGCTGGACAATCTTAGCAGATGAAAACTTTTTACTGTCCTTTGCATTAGGCTGACAAAGTTTCCGGGATGACAGGCTGCTTTTTACTATTCTGTCTCAACTATAAGTGGCAAGAACGCCAGACTGGTGCATCCCTACTATGCATCGATATCTGCAGGGAGCACCAGGGGCCAGAGCTACGGAACTAAGATGCCAATACATTATTTGCCCTGGTGCTCTGTGAATGGAGCAGTTGGTGCTGACATCTTAGTTTCACCCAGTGCAACCTACAGTTCTGTACTGTAGGTACAGTACTGTATACTGCTATAGCTCCTTGGGAAGACCCAGACCTCACTAGCCCCCACTGTTGATGACCCAGAGCCCACACTGCGCTAACACTGCCTAAAACTCCAATCAGACCACAGACCTAATTTGGGATACCCGTGTGTGTGAACTCCCAAGATTGCTCCTCGTGAGAAAGATCTTATTGATCGAAATGTCGAGGTTTTCTTTCAACCAGCGATCAGCCTGTAAGCCTTTACCTATGCCTTGTCTACCTCTTTTGAATCTTTGTCTGTTATGCATTTGAATAGTAGGGAATGGATATTTTACTACTGAATCATTACTGCTAGATTTATCTATTCAGCTTGTACTAATTGCATACCTGGACTATGCCATATTACCCGCATAGAGACTCTATTTCAGCGTTCTGAGAAATCCCATGCTTGGGATAGGATTGCAATCACTTGTAATTACACTGTATATATATGTGCACTACCTTGATTAAATCACTATTTACTTTGCATACTATGGTTTTGGGAGTTCGTTAATCATAGATATTGCATATGAACTCCCAAGATCATCCAATGCACATGTACTATAAGATATAGGGACAAGGTAAGATTATGGGCAATCCCGAGAGTTTCACAACATCGGCATGCCCCTGAGGAGAGCTTTCACCAGTTCCTAGAGTCTTTTCAAATCTAGGGCCAGGTCCTGTGGTTTTTGGTCCATTTTAATGCTAGGGGGGGGGGTCTATTTTGGGGGGCCCACAATGAGTTTTGCTATGGCGCCCTGTGAAAGCTATGTACCCCCCTGGCTGACAGGAAGTGTGTATAGTCACTAAAGCAGCATGCCTGTATGCCTGATCTGGAATTGTTTTGCTTACTCCATAACAGATTAACAGTTTGATTCCACCAGCATTTGGTAGTGGAAATATCTGTTTATTATTATTATAGTTTTGTTCTTGAATGAAGCTGAATTTTGCAATAGCAATGACTTGCCTATTCACAAAGGTATGTCTGTACAGTCACATGTTCATCCAGAAAAAGGCTCCATTGAGGAAGAATGGGGGAAGAGCTGAGACAAACAGGCTGGCTACAGAGGCCAGAGCCAAGTCTTAAAGACATCGTAAAGCTATGATATTTTTATATCTTTTGTTCCCCAAGAAATTGTAAAAGTCATATGCAATACAATTTGCATTGTAAATGGGACAATTGCCAACCAGCAGCCATTACTTATTAATACTTAATTAGTATTCAGCACGGTCGGAGACCTTTCCTTTGTCCTGGTTTCTACCTGGGCTGTTAGTCACATGAAAATTAGGCAAACAATAGATACTGTACCTGTTGGACTGACATCTGGGCCAATCAGAAGATCACCTGTGATAGTTTGTCTGGGCCAATCAAAGGTCACCTGTGCTATTTTGAATGAAACAAAGGCACAGCAGTGGAGACAGGAGAACAGATTTGGTTTGGGTGACTGGAAGGAGAGAGAGATGAAGATTATTTTGTAGGGAGACGGACATGCACACAATGGGTTTGCATCTGAACTGACCAGACTAACGTGGGAGCCTTGATGAGGCCTGCAGATTTCTCCTCCAGATCATTTAAACCAGATGAGTAGCCTTTTACCTGTTGTATTGTTTATATATGTTTTTGCTTTTGCCATGTTTAATTCTTACTTTTGTGGCAGAGCTTGAAGTTTTTGTATGTGTACATTTTAACAAGCAAGGTAACAAGGTAAACAATAACTCTTTAAAGTGCATTGTCTGGCATTTCCTTGGAGTTACTGACATAAGAGCATATTAGACAACGCGGTGTAATTAGAAGTAGACATATTTTTGAGCTTTTTAGATGCCTTATACTTAAAGCGGACCTTCACTCTAAATAAGAGTCTATCTTATATGTTTCCCACACCCTGTACATACAGATTGCTCACATTAAAAATCATCCTACCTGCATCTACTGCATTTTATAAGCCTTTAAACATCCAAGATGGCGGCTTATGGAAGCTGCCATTTTTGCAGGCAGCCTGCAAACAGGAAGTGCCTGCAAACAGGAAGTGACTGTGCTGCTCTGCATTCTGGGACTGCTGACCTTTCCCTGACCCCAGCTCTGCTCTGTCTGAGCAAAGCACAGCTATAACCCGCCCCCCTGTACCTTATCCCACTCTCCTCTCCTCAGTAAGTGTGATGCTTCTGAGTCAAGATGACGGCGCCCGTATCCTAAATTCCCGAACAGAGTTGCAGCCCAGTGGGGGAAAGTATAATAAATTAGTGACTAAACATGTAAAATATATTAATTTTAGATGCTGAGGAATTGTTTTTTAAGAGTTTGGGCTTTTCATTAAATCATGGTGAAGGTCCGGTTTAAGGGTTATTTATTATATTTAAGGGTTGTAAATATACTGTAAAAAATAGGAAAAAATACACCCAAGCAAAACAGACTTACACACTATAAATGCGCAGAACGAAAACAGAATAGCAACGAACAAAATGGAACACAGGTCGTGGCACATGACAGGGTAGCTCAGGCATTGTGGTTGTATGGGGTCTGAAACATTTTGATGGCGACTCTCCCTTCTTCTGTCTGTTTTAACAAAGGTCCTTCAATTTCTATGGACCCCACTGAGGAGCTTCACTTTAGACTCCATGCTGGTTGTAATCTTCTCCGCTCATTGGTGTAGGGAACTGATTAAAAAAACAAAACATCATGATCGTTTAGATACAAGTTGTTTAGAAGTTGAAAAATAAATTAAATATACATCTGTGGATCATTATGGGGTTTATTCATCAATGGATAGCGGCAGATAGTGCCTTGTAAACGGCAGGCAGCGTCTGGTGAACGCCGGGCGCTGTACGCAATACCCCATTTATGAACAGCTTACAGCATCACATAGCGACCGATTCATCATCACAGACGGCTCAGAGTATACCGCTGGCGCTCTGGCTTCCAGAGCGCCTGGTATTACCCGTCGCTCTCCCATACATTTCAATGGAAGTTCCTTTTCTTATCTTTAAATTGGGTTTTCTTTTGATTTTTTATTTTAACAAATAATTGTGTGACCTCTCCTGTAATTTTTTACTGTATTGATTTTTTATATTTTTATGCAGAATTGTCATTACAGGTATTAAAGTGGACCAACACCCTCCCGGATCGGATTCCTGATCCGATCCCTCCCCGCGGGGCATCCAAAATCGTGATGACCCGCTGTGTGAAACCCCCCAGGACGCCCCATTCACCTTACCTGCATCCCGATCCAACGGCGCATGTGTGGGCCGCGTCCGCATTTTGCGCTTCTCTCTAGCAGGGCGCGTGCCCGCACCGGCCATTTGTGAATGGCCGGCGCGGGCATGCTCCCTGTTAGAGGGAAGTGCGAGATGCGGCCGCCAGCATGCTCGGAGCCGCTGTGGTTGTACGTCGCTTGGACGCGCATACCACTGCGGCTCCGAGCGCACTGATTGGACGAGCCGCCGGGAATGAGCCGCAGGAGCGGGGTGAGGTGAGTTTTTCGGGGGTGCCCGGGGAAGTGGACCAAGACCCAGGATAGTCAAAATCCTGGGTGTTGGTCCACTTTAAAGTATTAATGTTACAAAAATGTAATTCCATTTGTTTTTTGCTTTGTTACTAGCGGATATGTGTTTAAAAACGGACTTTAATCACACAGCTTCTGGCGCTCTGGGCTACAGCGACACAATTTTGAGCGCTGGCGCTGTGTGAGGCTGTTTTTTTGATGAATATGGTTTTAGTCGCTCACACTGACCCAGTCGCTACTGTTCGTTCCCATATAGCTCTGTACTGGTGTTATAGCGAGTCACACATCAAATTCATCAATGCCGGCCAGCCACTGAGGCGCTCTGTAATAGCGACTTACAGACGATCAGAGCGACCACTAGCAGTCACTCTTAGCGCCGCTGTACAGACGCTCATCTGCCGTTACCTGGCACTAGTAATGAATCAGCCTGTAAATTGCTTTCACATACCGTCCAAATTTTCAGGGTGGGCAAGAGAGACAGCTTTTATATTAATCCATCCCCTCCCCATTGAGGGATGGATAGGAGATTGGTTGAAACAATATAAATACTAGACTAATATAAAGACTAGTGATTTAATAATTTATTGATGCTGATCTGCATGTTAAACCTCAGAGGGAAAAATGAGAACGAGGAGTAGGAGGACATGGACTCAAAAGAGGGACAGCTGGGAGGAATGCATTCATTTTGGATGATTAGATCTGATTGAAATGGACATGTAGGTGCATTATTTGCAACCAAAAGGTTCATTTACCTGTGGAAGTGTGTAAGAACTGGGGATGGCCAGTAGATGTCAGTGTTACATCAGGGCACTGCTCACCAAGGTGGATCCCAGGATCATGCAGCATGGATATGCTGATATGCAGGGTCGGACTGGACTACCTGGGGCCCTCCAGAGGAAATCATTTTTCGGGCCCACCCTTAAGGCAGACCAAACATGCCCTAAAACAACTCAATCTATTTTGCTTCCCCACCACAGGTACATTACCTTTTAATTTTGTTTCTACCCGCAATATGGCTTGGTATTCCCATTATAGTGATTTAAATTTTTCTTTCCCCTAGATATGCCATTGTTCCAAACCAGCTGTTTAAAGTGGACCAAAACCCAGGATTTTTACTATCCTGGGCTTTGGTTCTTGCCCCCGGGTCATCCCGCTGTGTGAAACCCTCCAGATCGCTGAAACCAACACACATCTTCCTGGTCCTACGGCGCATGCACGACTGCTCATCCAGTCTAAGCCTTCGTCTAAGGCGAGAGACTCCGAGCGTGCTGATGGCTGCATCCCCCGACACATCTAACAGGGAGCGTGACCACGCCGGCCATTCACAAATTCCTGGCGCGGGCTTGCGCCCTGCTAGAGGGATAGCGGAGATGCGGACGAGGCCTGCGCCGTTGGACCGGGTAACAAGGTAAGTGTATGGGGCGACCTGGGGGGTTTCACACAGCGGCGCATCCTGATTTTGGATGCCCCGGGGGGAGGCAATTGAAATCTTATAGATTCCCAGGCTGATCGCCCGTGGGTTTTGGTCCACTTTAAGCCCCCCCAATCGCAATCTTATGCTGGAAGCATGAAAATAGTGCTAAAAGGAAGATAAGAGCCAAAAGAAGATTTAATTTTGCCTTTGAAACCAAAATCATGTGTGAGTATTTTAATCCAATTAATTGCCAGGGCACTAAGGGGATTTGATTCTTGTGTTTTTTGTAATTTAACTTTCCATAGGACGTGATCCCACGGTGCATGCACATTTAAAGATGGCTAAAGCCCTATTTACCTAGCACTAAAATTTAAAGCTGAACAAAACCTGTGATTTTGACTATCCTGGGTTTTGTTCTGTGCCCCGGGAGCATCCCGAATTGGGATGACCCGCTGTGTTAAACCCCCCAGATCGGCCAGTACCACTCACCTCTTCCCAGTCCTACAATGCATGCGTGGGCTCTCATCCAATCAGAGCCGTTTGCTGTGACTATGTCAGAACGGCCCTATCCCTAGCGTCTCGTACGCTCCCGCCCCAGCCTAAATGGCTGGTGCAGGAGCACACGCACAACCCCAGGATACAAGGGATACGGCCGCTCTCGCACCACTGTAATCAATCAGAGCCACTTGCCGAATGACATAGTCACAGCGAATGGCTCTGATTGGACGAGAGCACGTGCATGCGTCGCTGGACTGGGGGAAGGTGCGTGAATACCAGCAGCCTGGGATTTATCTAGATATTCGAGATTCCATGGCCGGCTCCCCTGTGTTTTGTTCTGCTTTAGGAGACTATAGGGCCAGGTGAAAGTTTGTTCCTCCTGTGTGTAATCCCCCCGTTCACCCTATACTTTACTTGATACAGAAATCTCAAGGTGCAGGTGCAGACCCCTGTAAGCGGGACAGGCCTCGGCACTGGGTGTACCTAGGCAGGTGCGGGGGCCCTTGGATCTTAGAAAGGCCCCAACTCATTCCCTCTACCATGGACAGCTCCTATGCAGGACACATGGGCTAAAACATAGGTATGCCGAGTGAATGGGTGATGCGGTCTACTTTGATTGGCTGGTGCAGGGCCGGTGCCAGCACCAGAGCAACTGCCAGGGCCCCAGGAATCTTCAGGGGCCCACTCAGGCTTACACTTGGCCGTGGTATTATTTTACAGTGGACCCAAACCACCGAATGCCGGGTGTCAGCACCAATAGAGCTCAGAAGGTGGCGAGAACTAGGTGACGACTGACAGCAGTGATGGAGACTTTAGCGGCAGCGGAGCAAGCGGTAAGGACTGGAGGACGATTGGTGGCTATAGGGAAGGCAATGAGGACTGGAGGACGATTGGTGGCTATAGGGAAGGCAATAAGGACTAGAGGATGATTGGTGGCTTTAGGGAAGGCAATAAGGACTGGAGGATGATTGGTGGCTATAGGGAAGGCAATAAGGACAGGAAGGTGAATGCTGCCTATAGGGAAGGCAATAAGGACTGGAGGATGATTGGTGGCTATAGGGAAGGCAATAAGGACTAGAGGATGATTGGTGGCTATAGGGAAGGCAATAAGGACTGGAGGACGATTGGTGGCTATAGGGAAGGCAATAAGGACTGGAGGATGATTGGTGGCTATATGGAAGGCAATAAGGACAGGAGGATGATTGGTGGCTATAGGGAAGGCAATAAGGACTGGAGGATGATTGGTGGCTTTATGTAAGGCAATAAGGACTATAGGGTGATTGGTGGCTATAGGGAAGGCAATAAGGACTGGAGGATGATTGGTGGCTATAGGGAAGGCAATAAGGACTAGAGGATGATTGGTGGCTATAGGGAAGGCAATAAGGACGGGAGGATGATTGGTGGCTATAGGGAAGGCAATAAGGACTGGAGGACGATTGGTGGCTATAGGGAAGGCAATAAGGACTGGAGGATGATTGGTGGCTTTATGTAAGGCAATAAGGACTATAGGATGGTTGGTGGCTATAGGGAAGGCAATAAGGACTGGAGGATGATTGGTGGCTATAGGGAAGGCAATAAGGACTAGAGGATGATTGGTGGCTATAGGGAAGGCAATAAGGACTAGAGGATGATTGGTGGCTATAGGGAAGGCAATAAGGACTGGAGGATGATTGGTGGCTATAGGGAAGGCAATAAGGACTAGAGGATGATTGGTGGCTATAGGGAAGGCAATAAGGACGGGAGGATGATTGGTGGCTATAGGGAAGGCAATAAGGACTGGAGGACGATTGGTGGCTATAGGGAAGGCAATAAGGACTGGAGGATGATTGGTGGCTTTATGGAAGGCAATAAGGACTATAGGGTGATTGGTGGCTATAGTGAAGGCAATAAGGACTGGAGGGCGAACGGCAGCAGAAGATGACCCATTTGTGGCAGATGAACTGAAAGGTGACATCATGTGACACACTACTTTGACATACCTCCCAACTGTTCCTGATTTAGAGGGACTGTCCCTCTTTTGAGTCCATGCCCCCCCCCCCCCTGTTTTTCTTTGTTTTCGTTTAATATGCAGATATGCCGTAATTAATGATTGATTTGCCTATTCAAAGTGTTTATAGTGTTGTAATTGTTACACCCTATCTCCTATCTGTCAATCAATGAGGGGGCGTGGCTTAATTTAACAATTGTCCCTTTTTCCCACCCTGAGAAGTTGGAAGGTATGCATTGGGGCCCCCACAGACCTAGAGCCGGCCCTGCGTTTGAACCCTACATTGGCTGGAATCCCATGCATGCACTGAGCATTCGTAATCCCTTGGGTGTCCATTGATGAGCAGACCAAAACTCAGATGTGTGAAAAACCTGTTTTTTGGTTTGCCTACATATCCCCCCCTCAGGATTCCACTGAGGCAGAAACACTGGGTTTAGATCCACTTTAACCCACCAACTGAACACAGAATATCTTCCCATGTGTTCCCACTTGTGAACCAAAACTTAGAATTTTCACTATCCCGAGTTTTGGCCCTTGCCCCTGGGGCATCCTGATGTTCTGCTGTGTGAAACTCCCCGGAGCGCAACTAAAACTTACCTTCAAACAGTACAATAGGCAGGCACTGCTAAATCAATATATCTTTAAGACAGGGGCGTGCTCCACCAGGCCCCTTAACTACTGTTACGCAACACCAAAAGCATTTTGGGCCTTATGCAAAAGGGCACAACTCCAAATATATTAAAATTACATAAGAGTAAATTTTATTGGTTGCAAACTAAAATACATACAAGACACCACAATGAATATAACCAAAGAAAATATGATCACCAATCATTTCCTAGGCCTCTGGTACAAATACACCAGCTGCTAATAAATTCATACTACAGGGCGTTATACAATATTGACGTTATATATTGTATTGTATAACGTATTGCATTATATATGTATTGTATCCGCTTAGTAGTGGAATCCTGATCCCAATCACAATAGATGTGATGCCCAGCAATCTATGCCGAATGAAATGATTATCAGGGCATGTCAACAGCTGCACGCCTGACAAACGTTATGCTTACTTTTAGTTTTACTTTCGCCTTAGCCCCCCCCCTCCAGCCTAACCTTCAGACTGTTGGTCCCATAAGGTTGGCTGAGTACTCCATATACATACCTCCCAACTGTCTCTGATTTGGAGGGACTGTCACTCTTTTTAGTCCAGGTCCCGTGTCCTTCATTGTTCTTCTCTGTCCCTCTTTTAGGTTTACTGTGTAGATCTGCATCAATTCATGATTAATTTGCCTGTTTAAAGTGTTTCTATTGTTTTATCTGTTACATCCTATCTTCTATCCATCCCTCGATGAGGGGGTGTGGCCTAATTAAACAAATGTCCCTCTTTCCCACCCTGAAAAGTTGGTAGGTATGCATATATAATTCCTCCACCGCAGGGAGCCGGTTCCAGAATGGTGAGGGGCGGGCCAGGAGCACATGCTCGCTGTCTGGCCCCGCCCCTCTCCTGCTCAGTCAGTGCAAACTGCCAGGGGATGGAAGCCAGACAGAGATCACCTCCCAGCCAAAATGAAAAAGAGTCCCTGCGGCTGTGGGGCTGATCTTTTTTATGCGGATATCGGCCTGCAGTGCTGCGTATCTGCCTGGCTGCCTTCTCTCCTACTGCCCATTGTTGCTGAGACAGTGCCCCTTCATGCTGGGTCCCATAGGTGCTGGGACCACCATTCTTAGTGATGTGGTCCACCGAAGGATGGTATGCCCCACCATACTAAACTTTTTTTTTTTTTTTATCTGGTCACATCCCAAATCAGGATGCCCCCAGGACAGGGAATCAACTCAGCCCTAGACTCTAGAGCTGGTAGAAACAGTATTTGTTCTACTTTAAATTGGAACAAAACCCAGAGCGTCCGGCCATGGAATCTAGAAGCTGAGGCAGGTAAGCTGGCACATATCTCAGCCTGTCCAACTTATTGACCCTTGGCAGTGAGCGAGCCACACAGAGCCACGCGTGTCTCCCGAGCTACAGGTTGGGGATCAGCGTCCCACCAGATACCCCATAGATTGTATGCTTTATACCTTTCTGTATCCGCTCTTATGTTCTAATGCATAGGGTTTCCAACCTTTTTTCTCATTAAGTAACACTTTCCTTTTTCTAGTTATCTCAAGTACCACCTAGGTGGTACATGAGGGTTGCCAGTCACCTAAAACTGTTACGAACACACAGAACATTCAAAATACCCCAAAATGCACATAAATAGTTGCCTCACCCAACAGGATCTCGAGTATCACTGATTGGGAACCCCTGCTCCAGTGAATTGTAAGCTCTTCTTTATACTCCCTTATGTTCTAATGGATTGTAAGCTCTTCCCCTTCTTTATCCTCCCTTATGTTCTAATGGATTGTAAGCTCTTCTCCTTCTCTATCTTCTCTTATACCCTAATAGATTGTAAGCTCTTCTCCTTCTGTATCCTTCCTTATACTCTAATAGATTGTAAGCTCTTCCCCTTCTGTGTCCTCCCTTATACCCTAATAGATTGTAAGCTCTTCCCTGTCTGTATTCTACCTTATACCCTAATAGATTGTAAGCTCTTCTCCTTCTGTAACCTCCCTTATACCCTAATAGATTGTAAGCTCTTCTCCTTCTGTATCCTCCCTTATACCCTAATAGACTGCAAGCTCTTCCCTGTCTGTATTCTCCCTTATACCCTAATAGATTGTAAGCTCTTCCTTGTCTGTATCCTCCCTTATACCCTAATAGATTGTAAGCTCTTCCCTGTCTGTATTCTCCCTTATACCCTAATAGATTGTAAGCTCTTCCTTGTCTGTATCCTCCCTTATACCCTAATAGATTGTAACTTTTTTTATTAAGTAAAATCAAGCAATCATATACAATATATACAATATACACAAAGTTACAATAATAAATAAATAAAATAAATAATAACTAAACAAAAAGAAACAGGCCTAACAATTCGGCATATAATATCCATTATTGTATATACAATACTATCTACAACCTAACACTACACTATACACAATTCAGCAGGAAGACTAAGAGACCCCGTCACCTGTGCATGCAGCCATTCTTCAAAAATCTGTCGTTGTTATAAAAAATCTATGGGTGATAAGAGACAGAAAAGCCCACCCAGAGGGAAGTCATGAGCACTAAGGAGGCCTGATGTTCCTCCACGCCTTCATCCAGGCCCCCCGTTCCCACCTGTCCCTCTCCAGCACCCGGATCTTGCCCACCTCATGCAGGATGTCATGCACCACCACCGGGACAGGGATGACTTTCTTCCTAATGCAGAGCTGGCACCGTGCATTCCACGTGAAATAGCGAATCACTAGACTAACTAGATACAAAGTGTCCAAACAAAAATCCCCTCTGTTCTTGAATGCCCCGTACACCCACTCAGCATAGGAAAGCTGGGAGAAGAAGGGGGCACCGAGGGCCAACCCCACCTGTTTACACACATCTACATTAAAGGGACACCGGAGCAGGAAGTGGTCCATAGTCTCCACCTCATCCTGACACTCCTCACGGAGACAAATTATCTCTGGCAGGCTGCGACTCTTCCGGATCCCCCTAAGGTAGAGTTTTCCTTGGAAGGAGAGCCAGGCTATATCCCGGTATTTCAAAGGAATTCTTGAGGAGTTAATAAGCCTCAAACCCTCCCTCATGATGGAGCCTGGGCAATCCCTGAGGGACAATGGCTCATGAAAAGCCAGACCCAGGACCCGACTCACCAGAAGCTTCCTCGGAGTAGATCTCATGTCCTCTGCCGTCAATTGCCATTGCCGAAGTATTTTCAAGCACGGGGCAACATAGGCCGGGAGCTGAGCCTGAGGAACTCGAGGGCTTTTCACCCGGCCACCATTCTCCCAGTCTCGCAGGAAGGGCTTAAACCAGGACTGGAAAATACCCACCAGCCACCAGCCAGGCGGGCTCTCTGCCAACATGCTTCCAAAATTATGTTTCAGAAACAAGAGAGAGAAAAACACTACTGGGTTGACCATCCCTAGGCCACCCTCCCGCCTGGATAGGTAAGTGACATTTCTTTTCACCAGGTTCATGCGGTTTCCCCATAACATCTGGAAAAACACGCTGTAGACCCTGGTGTAGAGAGATACTGGCAAAACACAGACGAAGCTGACGTATAAAAAGATGGGGATCAGGTAGGTCTTGATAAGGTCAACCCTTTCCCTGAGAGACATTTTCCAGCTCTTCCAGACTGCAACCTTGGCATTGGCAATTTCCAGCCTGCTCTCCCAGTTTTTTTGGCCATAATCACCAGGACCGAAATTAATGCCAAGGATCTTAATTTCCTGCTGGGGCATTGGGAAGGCGTCCGGAAGTTCGAAGCCCTCACCCTCCTCACCCATCCAGAAAACTTCACTCTTCTCATGATTGACCTTGGAGCCCGACGCTTCTGTATACTGTGCTATTAGAGAGGCCACCTCCTCTGCCTCATTTGTCCCAGAGACGATCACAGATACATCATCAGCATAGGCAATGACCTTCAGAGGAGGCTCACCAGGCACACCCAGAGGAACCCCACATAACATGCTGCTCTCGACCCTCCTTATAAAGGGATCGATTGCAAACACATACAGTAAGGGACTCAGAGGGCATCCCTGTCGCACACCAGAGCCAACTTTGAAAGGCCTTCCAACCCAACCATTAACAAGAGGGAAGCTCTCAGCCCCTTCATACAGGGTTTGTAGCCAATTAATGAACCGCCCTGGCAGGCCGTACTTACCAAGAAGCAGCCATAGGTACTCATGATTGACCCTATCAAAAGCCTTTGCCTGATCTAACGCCAACAAGTACTTTCCCCAGCCTGCAGCCCTGCATCGCTCCAAGGCCTCCCGGACAGCTAAAACCGCAGAGAAGGTGCTTCTACCTTGGATGGAGCAGTGCTGATGACGGGAAAGCAGTTGCTCCGCTACTGACGACAAGCGCCAGAACAAAATCTTTGCCAGTATCTTTCTATCGACATTGAGAAGGCTGATGGGGCGCCAGTTCTCAATCATCGAAGAGTCCTTTCCCTTTGACAGAAGGATCACAGCCGAGCGCCTCATGGAGGGAGGGAGGGAACCCTCTGCCAGACAGCAATTAAAGACCTCCACCAAATGTGGTGCCAGGATGGTCTTAAAACATTTATAAAATTCAGCTGTCAGACCATCTGACCCGGGCGACTTTTTGATGGTAAGGTGATCAATCGCACTTACCACCTCATCGGCAGTGACCGGCTCTGTCAAGCTAGTGATAGAACGTTCACCATTTTCCAATCCTGGAGTAGAATCCAGGAAACTTTCCATCTTTGCCCGGTCAAGAACCTTTCTGCCCAGGAGGTCAGCATAAAAGGACCTAATAATCTCCAGGATCCCAGATTTAGATCTTACCAGGGAACCTGTGCTATCCTTCAGACCAAGGACAGTCTTGAGAGCTGCAGCCTGTCTGCAATTCTGATAGGGATCGGGTGAGTGGTATTTCCCATAATCCCTTTCCAGAACCAGAGAAGCATGCCGGTCATACTGACACTTCCTGAGGAGAAGCTTGACTTCAGAGATTGCCCCTTGATCTCCACCATTCGAGACAAGGATGTCAAGTTTCCTCCGCAAGCGCTGGTAGGCAATGTATTTATCAAGCTGTTTTCTTTTTCCTAGGCCCCTGAAAAGCCCAGCAATTCTCATTTTGGTCAGCTCCCACCACTCAGACCTGCTGCTGCAAAAATCCTTAATGGAAACCTGTGCCTGAAAAAAAACCTCAAAAGATTGTCTTACCCCCCTCCTCCTCAAGGAGAGCCAAATTCATCCTCCAGATGCCCCTTCCTCTAGGGGGTGTATCAGAGGCATTCAAGACCATCGATAGCAAAAGGTGATCGGAGAACTCGACCGCCTGCAGCCGCGGAGGCTGAGAAGCCGAGCCCTCCTTCAAAAAAAACCTGTCTATTCTACTCTGACTGCTACCTCGCTGAAAAGTGAAGCCCGTGAGGTCTGGGGAGTGCTTAATGTGCACATCTTCCAGACCTGCCTCTCTAACCATGCTATTCAAAAAAGAGACTATCGCAGCCCAGCTTGCCTTTGAAGCCTCTCCTGTCCATGGGCCTAGTCACGGTGTTAAAATCACCTCCAAAGACTACTGGCCGGGCTGTAAAAAGGAACGGCTTGATCTTTGTAAGGAGGTATTTCCTGTCCCACTTAGTTTGGGGTCCATAGATATTTATTAGGCGCAGGTCCTGCCCCCTTACAATGACGTCCAAGACCATGCACCTCCCGATCTCCACCTCAATGACTCGCCGACAAGTTACCATGTCGGTTTTAAAAAGCACCGCCACTCCGCTGTAAGGCTCGGCCGCAAGAGACCAAAAAGAGGGTCCGTGCCTCCACTCCCGCTTCACAGCGTGAAGGTCGGCCAGACTGGACAATCTGGTCTCCTGCAAAAACAAAATGTCAGCATCAAACTGGCTGAGAAAAAATAAGGCCATAAAACGAGTGCTTACTGATTTAATGCTGGCAACATTAATGGTTGCCACCTTTATCGGAGGGGGAACTGCCATCAGAGTCATTCGGGAGAATGCCTCTTAGCCTTCCCTCCGGCCTCACTATCAGATCCCTCACGCTTACTGGAGGAGACTGGTGTTTCCTCCTCCATATCTGAGGCCTCAGAATCAAAGGAAGAAATCTCTATTGAGTCCTCAGAAAGTACCTCAAACCGGTTGAAGAGCTGCACCCCATGGCTCTTCCCCGGTTCTGGCACTCCATTGTCCTTTTTTCTTTTCTTTTTGGTAGCAAACCTGAGAGCAAGGTAATCCTGATCCTCGGGGGAGAGTCCAGACCACGCTGTCTTGGGATCTGAACTCCCACCCTGCACAGAAGGGGGTGCAGGATCAGGATCACCTAGCCCCAGCCTGCGAGGTTTTACAGCAGGGGCCACAATTACTGGGACCCCCTTGGTACTTGCAGTGCCAGCCCCCCGGGCCGCCTCAGCTATTAAATTACTAGATCTTACATTGATGGTTGCTGACTTGGGGGCAGACTGTGGATTCACCTTAGGGGCCCCTGCAGATGGTACAGGAGCAGGCGCAGGAGCCTCAGGAACCCCCAGCTGAGTGGGGGGAGGGACTGTAGACGGGACAGCACGGGAATGTTCCTCCCTATCCAGCCGCAGCATTTCCTGCACCACTTCCCTGTCCAGGTTGTGCCAGGCCTCAGGACACTGACTATAAGGGTGGCCGAGCTGGTTACATAGATTACATCGGATTGTATTGCAGTCCTTAGCCAAGTGTCCCAAGCCCTGGCACAACGAGCACCTAAGAAGCGAGCAGGAGGAGCTGAAGTGACCCTTGGCCCCACATTTATGGCAAACCTTGGGCTGACCAGGATAAAAGATGGTCAGCCGGTCACGGCCAATATAGGCAGATGATGGCAAGTGAGTGATCTGGTTGCCATTCCTGCGGAGCTTTAGGGTCACTGACCAGCCCCCAGTCCAGATATCCCGATCGTCTAGGATCTTCTTCAGGGGAGTGAGAACATCACCATAGTGCTTCAGCCAGACAGTCAAATCAGAGGGGGGAATGGACTCATTTCTAACCAGTATGGTGACATTTTTCACGAGCTGCTGTCTGGAGACCTGGATGGGAGTTAACCCCTTCCAGGCAGGATCTTGCTTCAGCAGCTCGTACCGCTCCCAAAATAAATCCATCCCTTCTGGTCTGACGAAACTCAAGTCATGTTCTGCACTCCCTACTGGACTGATCAGGGCAAAAATGTCTGCGGCTGTAAATCCCATGCCAAGGATGAGATCCACCACCGCCCGCCGGGTGATAACTGACCCCTCCCCCTCCCACTTAAGCTGGACCAGGTTGCGCCTATTAAAGCCGCTGGCAGGGGCGTTGGCCTCACTGGGCACAGACATCCTCTCACCAGCAGCTTCTCCTCCGCGCCTAGCAACCTGGGCATAGGACACAGGGGACTGCACTGCAGCACCAACAGCATTATTGGCCCTACTCCCTGTGCCACCTCGCTGGATGAAATACAGGGCAGGGCGGACAGCAGGGACCCCAGCATTAGGTGGCACAGTCTTCTTATTGTCCACCAGAGGTGCAGGTGAGGGGACAGTCACAACATCAGCAGCAGTCACAGCATCAGTCACAGCAGATGGTCCAACAATAGAATTAACCCCTGTGGACTCAACCCCAGACACAGCAGCAGTAACAGGAGCAACAACATCAGTAACAGCATCCAAACCAGCTGAAGCAGAAACAATAGAAGCCCTGCCAGCAAGACCCAAACTTGTGGGTGAGTCACCCATGGCCCCAGGCCCACCAAGTTCGGCGCACCCAGGAACCCGGATGGGTGCCAGGATGGTACTTACGGCTGGCGCCACCTCACCCTTTCCAGGGCAAGGAGCGCCATAGTCTTCTATACCCCCTGACACAGCGCCTATGGCGCACTCCGCAGGCTGGCTGGACAGATGGACGTTGTCCTTAGCTGGCATGGGCTCCTCAGGCTGGCGGCTGTCCTCTGGAAGATCTGCTCCAATAGGGGCTTCCTGGATGCCCAGCGATGTCACGCACTCCTGATGTGTTGCCTCAGCAAGAAAGTCTTCCAATGCTGGTTCCGGGGCTCCCGGCTCTGCTACTGCTGCAACTTTGGGTGGAGGTACAGCTGGAGAATCCTCCACCATCGGGGTCTCATCCACATGGTCGGCCTCTTCCTCCTTCACAGTGGGGCCTGAGCGCTGCATGGATTTAAATCGCTCCTCGTTTTTATACTTTTCTTTAAAGGCCCCACTGCTTGCTTTAAGGGACGCAACAAGCTTTTCCTGCTGCCAACATGCTGATTCAAGATCAGCTAAGCCTGCTTTATTTGACCGCTTATACAATCCCCGCGCCTTGCTGGTGTCCATTTTCATTTTCTTTAATGCAATTTTCATCTTGCAAAGCTTCTCCTCCTCCTTCGCCACACTGCACAAATTACTGCATACACGGCTTCGAAAGGCTGACAAACTCTCACCGGGCTGGGGCACCGTGGTGTTACTAGCGCCGCTGGGGGAAGCAGACCCGGGATCCGGAGGTTTAATATTCCTTCGGGGGTACCGGCGCGACTCACCCCCGGAATCATCCATGCTGCCTGGGAAGGCACTCCCAGGAAAGCCCAGGCTTCACAGGCCTCAGGTAATTAGGAGCAGTTGTGTGCTCTGGCTCTCACAGTGTGTGACCACACCCACCTAATTACCCTAATAGATTGTAAGCTCTTCTCCTCTTTCTGTATCCTCCCTTATACCCTAATAGATTGTAACTTTTTTTTATTAAGTAAAATCAAGCAATCATATACAATATATACAATATATACAAAGTTACAATAATAAATAAATAAAATAAAATAAATAATAACTAAACAAAAAGAAACAGGCCTAACAATTCGGCATATAATATCCATTATTCTATATACAATCCTATCTACAACCTAACACTACACTATAGACAATTCAGCAGGAAGACTAAGAGACCCCGTCACCTGTGCATGCAGCCGTTCTTCAAAAAACTGTCGTTGTTATAAAAAAAATCTATGGGTGATAAGAGACAGAAAAGCCCACCCAGAGGGAAGTCATGAGGACTAAGGAGGCCTGATGTTCCTCCACGCCTTCATCCAGGCCCCCCATTCCCACCTGTCCCTCTCAAGCACCCGGATCTTGCCCACCTCATGCAGGATGTCATGCACCACCACCGGGACAGGGAGGACTTTCTTCCTAATGCAGAGCTGGCACCGTGCATTCCACGTGAAATAGCGAATCACTAGACTAACTATATATAAAGTGTCCAAACAAAAATCCCCTCTGTTCTTGAATGCCCCGTACACCCACTCAGCATAGGAAAGCTGGGAGAAGAAGGGGGCACCGAGGGCCAACCCCACCTGTTTACACACATCTACATTAAAGGGACACCGGAGCAGGAAGTGGTCCATAGTCTCCACCTCATCCTGACACACCTCACGGAGACAAATTATCTCTGGCAGGCTGCGGCTCTTCCGGATCCCCCTAAGGTAGAGTTTTCCTTGGAAGGAGAGCCAGGCTATATCCCGGTATTTCAAAGGAATTCTTGAGGAGTTAATAAGCCTCAAACCCTCCCTCATGATGGAGCCTGGGCAATCCCTGAGGGACAATGGCTCATGAAAAGCCAGACCCAGGACCCGACTCACCAGAAGCTTCCTCGGAGTAGATCTCAGGTCCTCTGCCGTCAATTGCCATTGCCGAAGTATTTTCAAGCACGGGGCAACATAGGCCGGGAGCTGAGCCTGAGGAACTCGAGGGCTTTTCACCCGGCCACCATTCTCCCAGTCTCGCAGGAAGGGCTTAAACCAGGACTGGAAAATACCCACCCAGCCAGGCGGACTCTCTGCCAACATGCTTCCAAAATTATGTTTCAGAAACAAGAGAGAGAAAAACACTACTGGGTTGACCATCCCTAGGCCACCCTCCCGCCTGGATAGGTAAGTGACATTTCTTTTCACCAGGTTCATGCGGTTTCCCCATAACATCTGGAAAAACACGCTGTAGACCCTGGTGTAGAGAGATACTGGCAAAACACAGACGAAGCTGACGTATAAAAAGATGGGGATCAGGTAGGTCTTGATAAGGCCAACCCTTTCCCTGAGAGACATTTTCCAGCTCTTCCAGACCGCAACCTTGGCATTGGCAATTTCCAGCCTGCTCTCCCAGTTTTTTTGGCCATAATCACCAGGACCGAAATTAATGCCAAGGATCTTAATTTCCTGCTGGGCCACTGGGAAGGCGTCCGGAAGTTCGAAGCCCTCACCTTCCTCACCCATCCAGAAAACTTCACTCTTCTCATGATTGACCTTGGAGCCCGACGCTTCTGTATACTGTGCTATTAGAGAGGCCACCTCCTCTTCCTCATTTGTCCCAGAGACGATCACAGATACATCATCAGCATAGGCAATGACCTTCAGAGGAGGCTCACCAGGCACACCCAGAGGAACCCCACATAACAAGCTGCTCTCGACCCTCCTTATAAAGGGATCGATTGCAAACACATACAGTAGGGGACTCAGAGGGCATCCCTGTCGCACACCAGAGCCAACTCTGAAAGGCCTTCCAACCCAACCATTAACAAGAGGGAAGCTCTCAGCCCCTTCATACAGGGTTTGTAGCCAATTAATGAACCGCCCTGGCAGGCCGTACTTACCAAGAAGCAGCCATAGGTACTCATGATTGACCCTATCAAAAGCCTTTGCCTGATCTAACGCCAACAAGTACTTTCCCCAGCCTGCAGCCCTGCATCGCTCCAAGGCCTCCCGGACAGCTAAAACCGCAGAGAAGGTGCTTCTACCTTGGATGGAGCAGTGCTGATGACGGGAAAGCAGTTGCTCCGCTACTGACGACAAGCGCCAGAACAAAATCTTTGCCAGTATCTTTCTATCGACATTGAGAAGGCTGATGGGGCGCCAGTTCTCAATCATCGAAGAGTCCTTTCCTTTTGACAGAAGGATCACAGCCGAGCGCCTCATGGAGGGAGGGAGGGAACCCTCTGCCAGACAGCAATTAAGACCTCCACCAAGTGTGGTGCCAGGATGGTCTTAAAACATTTATAAAATTCAGCTGTCAGACCATCTGACCCGGGCGACTTTTTGATGGCAAGGTGATCAATCGCACTTACCACCTCATCGGCAGTGACCGGCTCTGTCAAGCTAGTGATAGAACGGTCACCATTTTCCAATCCTGGAGTAGAGTCCAGGAAACTTTCCATCCTTGCCCAGTCAAGAACCTTTCTGCCCAGGAGGTCAGCATAAAAGGACCTAATAATCTCCAGGATCCCAGATTTAGATCTTACCAGGGAACCTGTGCTATCCTTCAGACCAAGGACAGTCTTGAGAGCTGCAGCCTGTCTGCAATTCTGATAGGGATCGGGTGAGTGGTATTTCCCATAATCCCTTTCCAGAACCAGAGAAGCATGCCGGTCATACTGACACTTCCTGAGGAGAAGCTTGACTTCAGAGATTGCCCCTTGATCTCCACCATTCGAGACAAGGATGTCAAGTTTCCTCAGCAAGCGCTGGTAGGCAATGTATTTATCAAGCTGTTTTCTTTTTCCTAGGCCCCTGAAAAGCCCAGCAATTCTCATTTTGGTCAGCTCCCACCACTCAGACCTGCTGCTGCAAAAATCCTTAATGGAAACCTGTGCCTGAAAAAAATCCTCAAAAGATTGTCTTACCCCCTCCTCCTCAAGGAGAGCCGAATTCATCCTCCAGATGCCCCTTCCTCTAGGGGGTGTGTCAGAGGCATTCAAGACCATCGATAGTAAAAGGTGATCGGAGAACTCGACCGCCTGCAGCCGCGGAGGCTGAGAAGCCGAGCCCTCCTTCAAAAAAAAACCTATTCTACTCTGACTGCTACCTCGCTGAAAAGTGAAGCCCGTGAGGTCTGGGGAGTGCTTAATGTGCACATCTTCCAGACCTGCCTCTCTAACCATGCTATTCAAAAAGAGACTATCGCAGCCCAGCTTGCCTTTGAAGCCTCTCCTGTCCATGGGCCTAGTCACAGTGTTAAAATCACCTCCAAAGACTACTGGCCGGGCTGTAAAAAGGAACGGCTTGATCTTTGTAAGGAGGCATTTCCTGTCCCACTTAGTTTGGGGTCCATAGATATTTATTAGGCGCAGGTCCTGCCCCCTTACAATGACGTCCAACACCATGCACCTCCCGATCTCCACCTCAATGACTCGCCGACAAGTTACCATGTCGGTTTTAAAAAGCACTGCCACTCCGCTGTAAGGCTCGGCCGCAAGAGACCAAAAGGAGGGTCCGTGCCTCCACTCCCGCTTCACAGCATGAATGTCGGCCAGACTGGCCAATCTGGTCTCCTGCAAAAACAAAATGTCAGCATCAAACTGGCTGAGAAAAAATAAGGCCATAAAACGAGTGCTTACTGATTTAATGCTGGCAACATTAATGGTTGCCACCTTTATCGGAGGGGGAACTGCCATCAGAGTCATTCGGGAGAATGTCTCTTAGCCTTCCCTCCGGCCTCACTATCAGATCCCTCACGCTTACTGGAGGAGGCTTGTGTTTCCTCCTCCATATCTGAGGCCTCAGAATCAAAAGAAGAAATCTCTATTGAGTCCTCAGAAAGTACCTCAAACCGGTTGAAGAGCTGCACCCCATGGCTCTTCCCCAGTTCTGGCACACCATTGTCCTTTTTTCTTTTCTTCTTGGTGGCAAACCTGAGAGCAAGGTAATCCTGATCCTCAGGGGAGAGTCCAGACCACGCTGTCTTGGGATCTGAACTCCCACCCTGCTCAGAAAGGGGTGCAGGATCAGGATCACCTAGCCCCGGCCTGCGAGGTTTTACAGCAGGGGCCACAATTACTGGGACCCCCTTGGTACTTGCAGTGCCAGCCCCCCGGGCCGCCTCAGCTATTAAATTACTAGATCTTACATTGATGGTTGCTGACTTGGGGGCAGACTGTGGATTCACCTTAGGGGCCCCTGCAGATGGTACAGGAGCAGGCGCAGGAGCCTCAGGAACCCCCAGCTGAGTGGTGGGAGGGACTGTAAACGGGACAGCACGGGAATGTTCCTCCCTATCCAGCCGCAGCATTTCCTGCACCACTTCCCTGTCCAGGTTGTGCCAGGCCTCAGGACACTGACTATAAGGGTGGCCGAGCTGGTTACATAGATTACATCGGATTGTATTGCAGTCCTTAGCCAAGTGTCCCAAGCCCTGGCACAACGAGCACCTAAGAAGCGAGCAGGAGGAGCTGAAGTGACCCTTGGCCCCACATTTATGGCAAACCTTGGGCTGACCAGGATAAAAGATGGTCAGCCGGTCACGGCCAATATAGGCTGAAGATGGCAAGTGGGTGATCTGGTTGCCATTCCTGCGGAGCCTCAGGGTCACTGACCAGCCCCCAGTCCAGATATCCCGATCGTCTAGGATCTTCTTCAGGGGAGTGAGAACATCACCATAGCGCTTCAGCCAGACAGTCAAATCAGAGGGGGGAATGGACTCATTTCTAACCAGTATGGTGACATTTTTCACGAGCTGCTGTCTGGAGACCTGGATGGGAGTTAACCCCTTCCAGGCAGGATCTTGCTTCAGCAGCTCGTACCGCTCCCAAAATAAATCCATCCCTTCTGGTCTGACGAAACTCAAGTCATGTTCTGCACTCCCTACTGGACTGATCAGGGCAAAAATGTCTGCGGCTGTAAATCCCATGCCAAGGATGAGATCCACCACCGATAACTGGCCCCTCCCCCTCCCACTTAAGCTGGACCAGGTTGCGCCTATTAAAGCCGCTGGCAGGGGCGTTGGCCTCACTGGGCACAGACATCCTCTCACCAGCAGCTTCTCCTCCGCGCCTAGCAACCTGGGCATAGGACACAGGGGACTGCACTGCAGCACCAACAGCATTATTGGCCCTACTCCCTGTGCCACCTCGCTGGATGAAATACAGGGCAGGGCGGACAGCAGGGGCCCCAGCATTAGGTAGCACAGTCTTCTTATTGTCCACCTGAGGTGCAGGTGAGGGGACAGTCACAACATCAGCAGCAGTCACAGCATCAGTCACAGCAGAAAGTCCAACAATAGAATTAACCCCTGTGGACTCAACCCCAGACACAGCAGCAGTAACAGGAGCAACAACATCAGTAACAGCACCCAAACCAGCTGAAGCAGAAACAATAGAAGCCCTGCCAGGCAGACCCAAACCTGCGGATGAGTCACCCATGGCCCCAGGCCCACCAAGTTCGGCGCACCCAGGAACCCGGATGGGTGCCAGGATGGTACTTACGGCTGGCGCCACCTCACCCTTTCCAGGGCAAGGAGCGCCATAGTCTTCTATACCCCCTGACACAGCGCCTATGGCGCACTCCGCAGGCTGGCTGGACAGATGGACGTTGTCCTTAGCTGGCATGGGCTCCTCAGGCTGGCGGCTGTCCTCTGGAAGATCTGCTCCAATAGGGGCTTCCTGGATGCCCAGCGATGTCACGCACTCCTGATGTGTTGCCTCAGCAAGAAAGTCTTCCAATGCTGGTTCCGGGGCTCCCGGCTCTGCTACTGCTGCAACTTTGGGTGGAGGTACAGCTGGAGAATCCTCCACCATCGGGGTCTCATCCACATGGTCGGCCTCTTCCTCCTTCACAGTGGGGCCTGAGCGCTGCATGGATTTAAATCGCTCCTCGTTTTTATACTTTTCTTTAAAGGCCCCACTGCTTGCTTTAAGGGACGCAACAAGCTTTTCCTGCTGCCGACATGCTGATTCAAGCTCAGCTAAGTCTGCTTTATTTGACCGCTTATCCAATCCCCGCGCCTTGCTGGTGTCCATTTTCTTTTTCTTTAATGCAATTTTCATCTTGCACAGCTTCTCCTCCTCCTTTGCCACCATGCACAAATTACTGCATACACGGCTGCGAAAAGCTGACAAACTCTCACCGGGCTGGGGCACCGTGGTGTTACTAGCGCCGCTGGTGGAAGCAGTCCTGGGATCCGGAGGTTTAATATTCCTTCGGGGGTACCGGCGCGACTCACCCCCGGAATCATCCATGTTACCTGGGAAGGCACTCCCCGGAAAGCCCCAGGCTTCACAGGCCTCAGGTAATTAGGAGCAGTTGTGTGCTCTGGCTCTCACAGTGTGTGACCACACCCACCTAATTACCCTAATAGATTGTAAGCTCTTCTCCTCTTTCTGTATCCTCCCTTATACCCTAATAGATTGTAAGCTCTTCCCTGTCTGTATTCTCCCTTATACCCTAATAGATTGTAAGCTCTTCCTTGTCTGTATCCTCCCTTATACCCTAATAGAGTGTAAGCTCTTCTGTATACTCCCTTATACCCCAATAGATTGTAAGCTCTTCTTCTTCTGTATCCTCCCTTATACCCCAATAGATTGTAAGCTCTTCTATGTCTGTATCCTCCCTTATACCCCAATAGATTGTAAGCTCTTCAATGTCTGTATTCTCCCTTATACCCTAATAGATTGTAAGCTCTTCTATGTCTGTATCCTCCCTTATACCCCAATAGATTGTAAGCTCTTCAATGTTTGTATCCTCCCTTATACCCCAATAGATTGTAAGCTCTTCAATGTCTGTATCCTCCCTTATACCCCAATAGATTGTAAGCTCTTCCCTGTCTGTATTCTCCCTTATACCCTAATAGATTGTAAGCTCTTCCTTGTCTGTATCCTCCCTTATACCCTAATAGAGTGTAAGCTCTTCTGTATACTCCCTTATACCCCAATAGATTGTAAGCTCTTCTATGTCTGTATCCTCCCTTATACCCCAATAGATTGTAAGCTCTTCAATGTCTGTATTCTCCCTTATACCCTAATAGATTGTAAGCTCATAGTTAAAATAGTAGAAAAATTACATATGTCCATCAAGTTCAACCTATCCTCAAGTATCCTCCCTTATACTCTAATGGATTGTGTGGCAGGTGGTCCACCAGAAGATGTAAAAATGTCTTCTTTGGGCATTTCTGGGTGGAGTACTGGGTTGAAGTGGAAAAGAAGGGATCCGGGCATCCCTCATTGCATCTAGTTAGTGGCATCCCTCATGGCATCCAGTTAGTGGCATCCCTCATGGCATCCAGTTAGGGGCATCCCTCATTGCATCCAGTTAGGGGCATCCCTCATGGCATCCAGTTAGGGGCATCCCTCATGGCATCCAGTTAGGGGCATCCCTCATGGCATCCAGTTAGGGGCATCCCTCATGGCATCCAGTTAGGGGCATCCCTCATGGCATCCAGTTAGGGGCATCCCTCATTGCATCCAGTTAGGGGCATCCCTCATTGCATCCAGTTAGGGGCATCCCTCATTGCATCCAGTTAGGGGCATCCCTCATTGCATCCAGTTAGTGGCATCCCTCATGGCATCCAGTTAGGGGCATCCCTCATTGCAGCCAGTTAGGGGCATCCCTCATTGCATCCAGTTAGGGGCATCCCTCATTGCAGCCAGTTAGGGGCATCCCTCATTGCATCCAGTTAGGGGCATCCCTCATTGCAGCCAGTTAGGGGCATCCCTCATGGCATCCAGTTAGTGGCATCCCTCATGGCATCCAGTTAGTGGCATCCCTCATGGCATCCAGTTAGTGGCATCCCTCATGGCATCCAGTTAGGGGCATCCCTCATTGCAGCCAGTTAGGGGCATCCCTCATTGCATCCAGTTAGGGGCATCCCTCATTGCAGCCAGTTAGGGACATCCCTCATGGCATCCAGTTAGGGGCATCCCTCATTGCATCCAGTTAGGGGCATCCCTCATTGCAGCCAGTTAGGGACATCCCTCATGGCATCCAGTTAGTGTCATCCCTCATGGCATCCAGTTAGGGGCATCCCTCATGGCATCCAGTTAGGGGCATCCCTCATGGCATCCAGTTAGGGGCATCCCTCATTGCAGCCAGTTAGGGGCATCCCTCATTGCATCGAGTTAGGGGCATCCCTCATTGCAGCCAGTTACGGGCATCCCTCATGGCATCCAGTTAGGGGCATCCCTCATTGCATCCAGTTAGGGGCATCCCTCATTGCATCCAGTTAGGGGCATCCCTCATTGCATCCAGTTAGGGGCATCCCTCATGGCATCCAGTTAGGGGCATCCCTCATTACATCCAGTTAGGGGCGACACACAGACAGACATAGACACGCTCACACAGACATACTCACCGCAATGCAGGCGATTTCTCCCTACTGCATGATCTCCAGTGAGGTCAGGCTCCTTCCTGGAGTGCCGCCCACCCACTGAACCATCAATGCCGCTGCCTCTCAGACGCCAGTCGAGTGTGCAGCCGAGTGCTCACACTGGGGGCGGCAGGCGTCTGAGAAGTGATAGCAACCTTCAGCCCAGTAATGGGGGGCTCCACGGGACAACTGCAAGAGCTGCGGGACGCCGGGACCAACTGCCCGAAATTGGGACGTTGGGAGGTATGACCAACCCAGGGTGTTAACTTTTGAACACCTCGATAGAGGCGGGGGTTGTAGTCAGAGGACGGCCACACAGAGTTATTTTCAAACTGCAAATGACTTTATTTCACACACTTCGGCAAAAGGATTCACTTGCAGTAAATATCAAACATTTCAACAGTCGATTGCACACCCCTCCTGGCACTAGTCACCAAGCATAAGTAACGGATACATATAAACTCTTTTGGGTGCTGGCCAAGATGCGGACCACCCCACTGTAATATCACTATTACATGAGAGCTCACCCCCCACTCTGGGCAAGCGACTCAAGGTCCCCTACAGAAAGCTGGGCCCCACTTTCCAGTTTGGACACGTGCCCCCCCCCCCCCCAGCAAAGTCTCTGTCATGGTGGATCAACTTCACCACCCAAGGCCCTGGAATGTACCCCCGGAAATGGTCCCTCCTCAGGGGGTGTACCCACAACTGCAGACTTCAGTCTCGCCCTCCTCTCCCCCAGCCGGGAGTCAGCTCATCTCAGGAGTATGGGGCTATATAAGGAGGATCGCTGTGGGCACCACTGGATGCCAGGGCACGCTGGGGCCTACTCTCCTGGGTCCAGCTGCCCTCCTCGTTCTCTCTTGTGGGTAGTCTCTCCTCAGGGCACTCCCACCCTCTACCTTTTATATGGCCCCACCCCTGTTCTCGCTATGGCTATAACCTCGAAAAATCTTGCAGGGCCAGGCTGAGATAACCTCTCTGTCCTCAACCAAGATGGCGGCAAATGGCTTCCCAGCTGAGCGCCACACGCCAGAATGTTTTTTTGAACAATAAAAACACATTTATTACACCTTCACATAATAGTTTAATACTAAGGTTGCCACCTAACCATTTTTGACGGCATTTTTGGTAACCTGTTAGTAAGTTTTTGGTAATTGCTGGTATTTTTGTTACTGTTAAGCAACAACAGGACCAGGGGTCAAATCGCAGCCAGTCTGTTAATTTAGAGCACTCTGGGGAAGCGTGCTGTGTGTTTTTGTTGGCTGTTGCACTTTAGGAAGTGAAAAACAAGGTATTTAAAGTAAAAAAGTATGGTTCAATTTGCATTTTACAACACCACATACAAACATAGAAGGGTGGTGGCAGAAGGAGACCATACGCTCCATCTAGTCTGCCCTTATGTGTATACTGTATGTACTCTTTATCTTATGTATATACTGTATGTTCTCTTTATCTTATGTGTATACTGTATGTTCTCTGTATCTTATGTGTATACTGTATGTTCTCTGTATCTTATGTGTATACTGTATGTTCTCTTTATCTTATGTGTATACTGTATGTTCTCTTTATCTTATGTGTATACTGTATGTTCTCTGTATCTTATGTGTATACTGTATGTTCTCTCTATCTTAGGATAGATGTGTGCTTATCCCAGGCATGTTTAAATTCAGTGACTGTTGATTTTTTAACTACCTCTGCTGGAAGTTTGTTCCAAGCATCTACTACTACTACTACTCTGTAAAATAATATTTTCTATAGTTGCTCCTGATCTCTCAGCCCCCCCCCCCCCCCCCCCCGACTAGCTTCAGGCTGTGCCCCTTGTTCTGTCATTAAGTTTCTTCTTAAGAACACTTCCCTCCTGAACCTTATTGAATCCTATCACATATATAAAGGTCTCCATCATGTCACCTCTCCCTTCTTTCCTCCAGACTGTACAGATTAAGTTCTTTAAGTCTTTCCTGATAAGTTTTAAGATTAAGTCCTTTCACCATTTTCGTTGCCCGCCTTTGGACACGTTCTATTTGAATAATGTATTTTTGCAGGTAAGGTCTCCAGAACTGCACTGCGCTGTGGCCTCACCAGGGTTCTATACAGCGGCATCACAACCTCCCTCTTCCTACTGGTGATGCCTCGAGCTATGCAGCCGAGCACCCTGCTTGCTTTTCCCACTGTCTGGCTACACTGTCCACCCTATAAGACCACGTCCATGTACCAATGAAAAGGCCGGTATTTTTGTTGGGAAAGGTGGCAGGATACAATATAGCCTGTATACAATCCATGTGATGGCTGGGCCCCTAGTTTGAACTAAGCCTCAAGACAAGCCAGTCTGGCTGCTTAGGCCATGACATATAGGTTTTGGGAAAGGGAATGGGCTAGACTCTATACAGCCTATATTGTGGCTGTGCCACTAGGCCAGACTTCAGTTGCTTATATAGTAGACTTCAAAACAACCAGTCCAGCCTGGGGCCCTTTCCAGGATGGGCCCCATACTGGAGTATTGGCTTCCCTTCCCTGATTACTGATTTATACTGCTACCCTATTCCATGAAGCAGCCCAATAATCATGGCAAATTAGGAGAGTAATCCACAATAATTTGGAGTGGGCGTGCAAAGAACACACCAATCTCCCAAAGGAAGCACCACTACAATCAACAGTATATATTAATGATTTTATTAGTACAAAAAAACAAAGAATTAAAATACATACACCACAAGACAAATTTAAAAACAACCAGTATGGCCAAATGTATCTATATCAATGTATATGGCCCCTAAGGGCCGCTTAAATAACTGCCCTATGGGTGAATAATATTGATTATCCTAGAATAGTCATAACCCATCCTTTGTGCCGGCATAACCCATCCTTTGTGCCGGCACAAAAAATCCTAACCACATGTAAATATATGTGCAAATTCATGAAACCAATACTGCAAAAATATTAATATATATGGCAAAAATATGTGCAAAAACAGTGAATATACAATAAAATAATATCAATATATAAAGTGCAAATACATAAAAAACACATAAACCTAAAACACTACCTAATATTGCACAGGGAAACCCATACCAATAAGACTTTAAAGTGCAGACAATAACAATATATGATATAAATGCAAGTGCCAGCAGAGAGAAAATAAATGGTTAAATCTCACGTCATAAGATAACACCCAGGGCAACAGTCAGGCCAACCTCAGTGAAAAATGTCTGCGCACGCAGCCCCCATGCTGCTTCAAGGACAAGGGTAACAACAAATTAGGAGAGTAACTTTACAGTATATATCAATACCTACCAACCTTTCAGGATGGAAAAGAGGGACATTTGTTAAATTAGGCCACACCCCCTCATTGAGGGATGGATAGGACATTGTAACAGTTAAAACAATACAAACACTTTAAATAGGCAAATGATTCATTTATTGATTCAGATCTACATGTTATACCTCAAAGAGGGACAAATGAGAACAATGAGGGATAAGGGGACATGAAGAGGGACAGTCCCTCCAAATCAGGGACCCTTTTGATGTATGAATTATATCTGGAGAATGACATATAATATCTAGTTTAGAATCATATTTTAAGAATTTTGGTTTGCTTGATGCAGATGAAAGGTTCCCGTGAACCTAAACATGTCTGGAGTCTGGAGCGGGCCCAGGCGTGATTTATGGAGCTGTCATATTCCCATAAGGTCATATCAGCCGCTCTGTGTTGTGGATGGCGATGGCCTTTGTGCATGTGGCGTTTCACTGCGGCAGTCCCCTGCACAGGCAGACAACGGCGCAGTGTTTGCCATGCTAATGAGGACCTGTCTGCGCGCTGTTCTGCTTTAAATCACTCCATGTTCCAGCAGCAGAGCGTGGCTTATTTCTCTTTCCTGACAGTTGGAGTAAATAATCTCTACAGTGTTACTTGTTCATTGTGACGCCCAAAATTAAACAATGCAAACTGGGTTAAAAAAATAATTTTACTTACTTTTAGAATGAGGTGTGAGAGTGCGAGTGCCGCCGACATTTTAGTGCGTCGCCAGTAACCCCGGCCGCAGAGTGACACACATAGGCCTAGATACTCAGCTCCATGTAATGTTTGTCATACCTGCGTATGTGTCAAGTGTGTGTGGGGGGGGGGGTAACCTATGGCCTCAATTCAATAAAGGTAGAAAAAAATTCTCATGGTAGTAAAAAATTCAATTCATGAGAAAAAAGCCTGAGATTGTCACTGTTACTGAATCACCAGATAAAAAGACAGTGAAAGTCAATGGCAGCTTTTACTACAGTGTAGAAAGGAGTAAACAGTTCTCTACTTTTCTTAGGGGTAAAAAAATGCCATTGACTTTCATTGTTTTCTTAGCTGGTGATTCAGTAACAGTGACATTCTCAGGCTTTTTTCTCATTAATTGAATCTTTTACTACCATGAGAATTTTTTTCTACCTTTATTGAATCAAGGCCATAGTGTGTGTGTAAAGGTGATGTATGCTGGGGCAAAGAGAACCTACAGTTTTGGCAAAGTCTGCCTCAACCGGACCTTCAGCATCATATAATGAAAAGCCCAAACCCTTAAAATATTCTCCAGCATCTAAAATTAATATATTTGTGCTTTTTAGTTGCTTACTTGTTATTCTTTCCTCCGCTGGGCTTCAACTCTGTTCAGGACTCTAGGATACTGACGCCACCATCTTGCCTCACAAGCATCACATATTGAGGAGAGGAGAAGTGTGAAAAGTGCAGGAGGCGGGGGTTATAGCTGTGCTTTGCACATACAGAGCAGATCCCAGCGGTCAGGGAAAGGACAGCAATCCCAGAATGCAGATTGGTATATTCAGAAGACACTTCCTGTCTGCAGGCTGCCTGATGCTCCATGAGCCACCATCTTGGATGTTTAAAGTGAACCCAAACCCAGGATTTTGTCCACTCCCCAGGGTGAAACCCCCCTGATCACCACAGCCAACTCATCTCATCGCGGTCCTACGGCGCATGCACGGCTGCTCCTCCAATCAGCACGCTCGGAGCCGCTGAGCTATGGGCGTCGAAACGACATCTAAGCTCAGCGACTCCGAGCGCACTGGCGGCTGCATCTCGCGCTTCCCTCTAACAAGGCCAGTTGCCACACCAGGGGATGCACCGCCTAATCCATATACTGTGCTGCACTATAAAGCCTAAACACAAATACAAGAGGGGCGGTGGACAATTAGTCCGCCTCCACCCCAACCATAGGAGCACCACTCAGTATCAACAAGAAACAATATTGATTATATACAAAAATATTTATTGTACAGAAATAAAACATAAAGGACAATTACAATAGACAAGACAATAGTTAAAAAACACTGCACAAACCCCCAAATGCATCCAGTGCTACCGCACAGCAGGCAGACACTCACTTATATCTAGGAACTCAATATGTGAAAGGAACCCTTGTATTTTGTGCCGGCACAAAACCCCACCCTATTCTTTAAATAATTTTTTATATAAAAGCTGATAAATCACTAAAGTGCAACAGTGCTGTTAAGAATTAATAAAGTGCAATCAATTATTAAACTCCTTTTGTATGTATTAATAAACCAGACTAACATAAATATTGAGTATAAAAAATTAATTATCATCCACACAATCTAATATCCAAATGCTATCAGTCATGGACCCAAAAAAAGTGCAAAGTGCATAGAAGAAAAAAGAAAATAGAAGAAAAAATGAATAAAGCAATACAAAACCATAGCCAGGCAGCACTATCGTTCACGTACACAGATCAGAGGGGGGAGAAGCAAAGGGGACATCTGCGCACGCGACCACCCGTGTCACTTCAGCTCCCTCTAACAAGGAGCATGCCCACGCCGGCCATTCACAAGTCGCAGGAAAGAAGGTGAGTTTATGGGCGACCTGGGGGGTTTCACACAGCAGGGCATCCCGAATTTGGATGCCGGGGGGGGGGGGAGGGATGGCAACTAATGGCATAAATGGTTTGAGAGGGTTTAAAGTGGACCAGATCTATATGATTCCCGGGCCGATCGATTCTCTTCCCCCAGGGCATCAAAAATCACGATGTCCCGCTGTGTGAAACTCCCCAGGTTGCCCCGTTCACTTACCTCGATTCCCGGTCCCATGGCGCGTCTAAGAGCAGTGGCCGCATCCCGCCATCCCTCTAGCGGGGTGTGACTCCGTGCCAGGCATTTGAGAATGGCCGGCACGGGCATGCTCCCTGTTAGAGGAAATCAGAGAATGTGGCCATCAAGGTGCTTAGAGCCGCTGCTCTTAGACACGCCGTGGGACCGGGAAGAGGTGAGCTGCTCTCGGCGTCCTGGGGGGTTTCAAGCAGCGCGACACCCCCGATCGGGGGAAAGTCAAAATCTTGGGTTTTGGTCCACTGTAACTGCATGCAGATGTTGTGGAATAGCTGTGCTCTTAGGATTACATGGAAATGGCCACCTTACTACACACCTGACAGTCCTGCTTACACATAATCATGAGGGGGAAGCTGTGCCAGAAGCAATTCACACCAAACTGAAAGATATATATGCATCAAACACAGAGCAGCTTGTCTATCATACACACAGGCACTGAATAAACTGCTGCTGGAGGAATGCTGTGCGAGGGAGAATGTGCTACATTTATTTCCCCATGTTATGTAAATCGTGTGGCAGCCCCAAAACATACACACAGTATAATTAATGTATCTAAAATGTAACTAGTTTCCCTCAGCTGTTAGCAGAGCAATGTAAAGTTATTACAGCTGATGGATTTCTACTTCTGGCTGGAAATAAGAGATGATTGCACAGAGATTTCTTAATCACGATTGAGTTTTTCAGAAGCAGAGCTCTCAGGCTTTAATCAAGATTAGAGATGAGCAAACCTGAATTGCAAAGCTTGGGTCTGTGACGAACTTCGCGTGTTGGGGTCCCCAAACACATACTTCAGCTAGGAGTCTGTGTTCAGGTTTGGAGTTCACCTAAGACAGCAGCCTAGGCACAAGGCTCCCCCCCCCCCAAGTTTGTTTCATGACTTTCTATGTTAATTTTGCTGCTTTTTCTTGCAATTTTTATGCCCCAATTGGAATCTGGGTGCAACGGACCTTTGCGATTCACTTGCGGAGGATGGAGCCACACACACGAAAGGGAAGGCGGGTGATGCCGGTGCCGATCATGCATACGCCAGGGGTTTGGGGGAAAGGTAAAAATATTGAGTGGCTCAGGATGCCAACATGGGAGGGCGTAAGCCTGCCCTGGAATCTGATAGAAGTGAATAGTGAACTGAGTCCTAATTTCCACAGTTTTAAAAAATGCATCATCCTCAATCCTGAGGGAGCCAAAAGAGAAGAATGTGACTTAAGTGTAATTTGCAGACCCTCTTCGCCATTTCTAGGATTTGCAACATTCAGCTACAGACGAAGAATTGCAGCGTTTTTATTGTAAGCTTAATTAGGGAAATGTATCTGTAGGTGTGCAAACAACAATATTCCAGCTCGGGATGCCCTAGGGACAGGGATTCGGACAGCCCTGGAGTTTTTAAGACTCAAGGATCAGCCAAACAGGTCTTTTTGAAGAGGAGCAACCGCCTCTCTACAGTCTATTAAAATCTGGGCCGTAGGTCTCTTCTTTGTAGGGAATCTTGAAATGGGATGCCCCACTGTGTGTATCCCCACCTCACTGCTGATCTCACACCCAATCCCTGGGGCACAACCGCATCCCTGCCTAGGTGCGTATCTGTGTCAGCCATTCAGCTGAGGATAAGGGGGCGTGGCCAGCAGCGTGTGATCTATTCAGCTTTTCATGACACTTTAAGTTTAATGGCAAGAAATATCTGGATGGGGTGCAAGCCACTGATTGGCTGAGTGACCTGCGAATGCGCCGTAGGAAAGAAAGAAAGATGAATTTTCCGGTCCTATAGACTCTAGGTTGGGGGTTACACCTCTTTTACAAAGTTTTTATTGGAGGTTTGCAAAATAAAAATACATACAGTACATATGCAGACACATGTAGCAGAGCATAGGGGTTAGGATGTAACATTACAAGTTTGTACCAAGTTTCCAAGACTATAAGATTATAATATATACCAAGATTATAATCAGTGACATTATCAAAAGTTTGGAGACAACTGTATAGATTCAGCATAAAAGATTATTCTAGGCTTTGTGCAATTTGAAACGACATCCAGTTTTAATTATAGGACAGCACATAAGAAGGATTTTAAGATCGACAGAAAGCTCATTAAATACTGTTATGATGGCGATTGGTGGATCTGCAGGAGTACTCTTATGTCTTAATAACAAGTTATGCAAACATTTTTTTTTTAAAGAGAAGAAAAAATAACAGACGAACAGCAGGGCAATGGGGTAGGGAAGATTGAGAGGGGGGGAGCGGATGGACATGTGGGTGGGTCTATGGGCTTAAGTCCACCAGTGGACTGTAGTTTGAGTACATTGAACGGCCGCTCTCTAGACTGGGAATATAGGGTCGGTCTGGCCTTTGGGTATGGTTATGTGATCTAGCCATGGACTCCACACCTCTAGAAATTGGTCGTATTGATCCTTATATATCGCTGTGATTTTTTTGTTGCACATGATATTTGAAATTCTATTTAATATTTCAGTCCAAGGTAAGGTCTGGAGTTTCCAATTCTTTGCTATAGTGAGTCTAACTGCTGAGAGAATGTGTTGGACTAGTCTCCATTGGGTTTTAGTATATTTATTAGTTTTAAGGGAGAGGAGTGCCTCCCAGGGATCTCTAATGATTGCAAGTTGTAAGATATCAGCAATAAGTTTGTAGATTTTATTCCAAGTCTCGGTGGTTACACCTCTTTAAAGAGGCCTGTCCCTTGGGCATCACGAGCTTGGGGTGTTGTAGTTTGCACCACAGACAAAAAGTTTTTCCATGAATTAAACGGACCAACAGCCTTGCACATTTGGGAAAAAAACCTCTCCAAAACGCACTTGCCTCATCTGCATGCATGATATTGAAACATTGCCAGCACTTACATTTGTTTCTGCACCCACTCAAAGCTCACAGATTTTCTCCTGGTTAGTGGCCATTTTGGAGCTTCCTTTCCCAGCATCCTTGCCATGCTGCGGCCTGAATTTGACTGTCATAACCCACAATGCACAGCGGCCAAAACTTCCTCTTTGCACGCGACCTGCAGATCTATGAGAGTTACAAAAAGGTAAATGAATTTCTATTTATCCCTTTTTGAGGTGTAACATGCAGATCTGCAGCAATAAATGATTCATTTGCCTATTGAAAGTGTTTCTATTGTTGTAACTGTTACAACCTATCACCTATCCATCAATTAATGAGGGGGCGTGGCCTAACAAATGTCCCTCTTTCCCACCCTGAAAAGTTGGTAGGTATACTGTATTCTGGACTGTGGAAAGAGGAACTCCATGCCATAATGGCCATTAAATAAACACAACCCTGCAAAAAAAAAGGGCAATTATGGGTTGAAAAAATACACAGCGTAAAATCTATCAGGCTGTAAAGCCAAATATGAAATCTGAAAGGTTCTGTAGAAGGCAGACTCTTCACCCGTGTGTTATTCTTTGCGTTAGTCACACTTTCCCTCAGTGTAATGTATGTTTGTAGGGCTTCTGTTTTCCTTCCTGTGAAATGTGCCTTTAATTTGTCCTGATTTAGAGGCCCTGGATGAACGCCCGTCTTGTTGGGCTTCTCAGGCAGACCTCCCTCCTGTAAAGTAGCACACTGTGTGAAATCTCTCATGGAGTGTAGCACTTTATTTTGCTTTATGCCTCATTAAAGCTTGGCTGCACAGGTAAGTGCTTCCAATTTATCCTCTTTATTTACTGTGGCCTGAAAGGGTGGCCGGGTCCCCACAGTGCTGGCAGACCCCCGTTACTCTGCAATAAATTGGCTAATCAGACAAAGGTAAGAAAGGTGGGGAAGTGTAAAAGGACAATATGAAACATGATAATTAAGATGAATATTAATATTTCATAATCATAACCGAAAATATGATTATCAGTTATAATTATCAATCCCCATCTGTATCATATTGTATCCCATGGTGTTTGTCTTCTATCTATTGTGGTAAGGTGTATGGAAAAGTAATAAATGGTGTGTAATTTTCCCCTGCTATGCTCTATCAGACACGGTCCATGCCGGGTTTTCAGGACCCAGTCCACATTCCCCAGTCCTCTACAGGTTTGTTCCCTGATCTCAGGCCTCACACAGGTGATGAGGCTGATTGCAAGGGAAGCCCAAATAAAAGGAGCCGCTAAGCCTTTCAGTTTGCTGTTGACCAGCCTGGAGGAAGGAGCCCAGGCTGTACTGCTCAGTGGTGAATGAGAGAACTGGATTTGAGTCGAAGAACTTTGCTTCTGTGACCTCAAACTTGGACTTGTGGGGATTAACGGCATGGGCCCGTGTGCCCTGAAAGTGGACATTGTCCAACAAGGACTTTTCAGCTTGCTGTGTTTTCTTACCTTGGACTTTGCTAAGAGCAGGTGAGGTAACCGCTTATACTGCGTTTTGTGCTGCAACCATCTCTGATGTAAGAGAGGCTTTGGCTGTGCAATTCTTATTTTTCAATAAAATAAATTTGATTTGAAGGAGAACTGTCATTTGAGTCACTACTGTTCGCCCCAACCGCTTACACTATACACACACCTTGTCCTGTAATATGCTGACAAATGGTAGCTATATATACTATATATATATATATATATATATATATATATATATATATATATATATATATTACATACACACACACACACATCAAATGAATCTGTGCGACCCTTTAACAAGAAGTACTAATCATTTTTCTTCAAAACGGGTCCAATCCAAGGCCATAATATTTTTACATTATTACTAATGATTCATTGGGAAAGACAGGCCCCGATTCAGAAGAAGGTAAATAATGGTGGTCAAGGGTGGAGGCGGGGGGCAAGGATTTTGACTGTCCTGGCAATTGGTCCCTGACCCGCATAAAGCCACTGATTTAAACTTTGTACCCAGAAAATAGGGGCGGTGACGACACGTCCCCCGATCCCCTGTGGAGTGCGCACTCCATAACACCCGGCTTATCTGAATGGCTGGGAACACGCACAACTGCAGGGAAGCTTAGGATGCAGCGACCAGCGAAGACAGGGTTGCGTGCCCACTGTTAGGGTGGGGGCGGGGGGCAAGGATTTTGACTGTCCTGGCAATTGGTCCCTGACCCGCATAAAGCCACTGATTTAAATTTTGTACCCAGAAAATAGGGGCGACGACGGCGCGTCCCTGGCTCCCCTGTGGAGTGCGCACTCCAGAGCACCCGGCTTATCTGAATGGCTGGGAACGCGCACAACTGCAGGGAAGCCTGGGATGCAGCCACCAGCGAAGACAGCGTTGCGTGCCCACTGTTAAGATTATCAGTGTGGTGGGGGGGTTCACACAGTGGGGTATCCGGTATAGGATGTCCCGGGGGCAGGCTAGCCGGCTGTCCTGGAATCTTTTAGATTGGTCCACTTTAAACCAGTTTGTGAGTGATGGGAATAGTGGTGGGGTATATTTTAAGGAAGGTTTACTGAATCTAGGCCATCACGGCTGGAACTTGAGAGGGTGCAGGGAGTGCAACTGTATCAGGGCCCAGAAGGTCAGGGGGGCGCCATCATTGTTATTTTTTGACACATCACATTATTTATTAGATTTGTGCCCACTTACCATTATTTAGAGATAGGAAGCACCATTTTTTCTGTTATTTCAGTCTTTAGTTCTCTAGCTGCATCCAACTGAGTTCACTGTATGAGCCGTGAAAGGGTCCCATTTAATGTTCGCACCAGGGCCCCATCACATTTAGTTTTGCCACAAACAAGCAAAAAACAACAGTTACCTTCTCTCCGCCATGCTGCTGCTTCAGCCCGATCCGCTGCTTGGAAACCTCATAGTTTCCACGAATGAGTGGTGGGAGCTCCCTGCTTCATAACCAACAGCGAGCGGGAACGTTTGCTGTTAGTCTTATTTCTGCAGCTCCCGGTAGTCATTGTGCGACGTTCATTCATGGAAATGGAGGGGCGTGTCTGCCCCCCCCCTGTTGAGCAGCCAACCCCCTTCTCCTCACTCATCGGTCATGAGGTCTCTGAAACAGGGGGATTTTCCTGGCCACTGTGGACATAAAGGATGCTTATCTGCATGTCCCAATCTTCCCTGGTCACCAACAGCTTTGCGGTGGACGCCCGACATTTCAATTTGTGGCACTGCCGTTCGGACTATACACTGCCCCGCAAGTGTTCATGAAAGCCTTGGCATGGTGATGGCATTCCTGTGGAGGCAGGGTGTGTGCACATCACCCCATACCTGGAAGACTTGCGCATCCAAGCCCCATCTCTGCATCTCTTAGAGGCACTGCAGGATGTTCAGACGGTCCTGTCCTGTCAACTACCCCAAGTCCCAGGTCGCTCCCTTCGTGGGTGCGACCTATCTAGGTATGACATTCAATACTCGATGGGCACGGGTCCTTCTTCCACTGCACGCCTCTTCAGGAGGCGGTGAGGTCGCTGCTGACATACAAACATTCCACAATCACGCAGGGCATGCATCTCCTTGGCCTGATGGTGTCTACCATCAGGGCAGTTCAATATGCCCAGTTCCACTCCAGGCCTCTATAAATGCTGCTCTTATCGAAATGGCGCAGGACTGTGCAGACGTTGTCGCTTCATATTAACGAACAATGCCCGGTGATCCCTGAATTGGTGGCTGGACCAGCAGTCTCTGGCAGTGTGTTGGTCTTTCCTGCCGATCCGGTGGGTCATCCTGACCACAGACACCACTCTGACAGGTTGGGGTGGTGTTTTGGACAACCAGACTGTTCAGTGTCTCTGGGACCAGTGGGAGTGCAGTTTTCCAATCAATGTGTTAGAACTGAGGATGATTCTGCTGGTTCTCAGGCATTGGTCTGCTCAGCTGTGGGGCCTTCCGGTCAGGGTACAGTCTGCAATTCCACGGCTGTGGGCTACATAAACTATCAGGGGGGTTACCAGGATTTGGCAGGCATTCCAGGAAGTGACTCGCTTTATGAGTTGCGTGGTTCCTTGCATCTTGGCGGTTCACATTCTTGGGGTGGAGAATCTATAGGCCGATTATTTGAGCGGGGAGACGGTGGACCAGGGGGAATGGTCCCTTCACTGGGACATGTTTCAAGCCCTCTGGGACTGGTGGGGAGTGCCGGAGGTGGACCACTTTGCATCTTGGCACAATCGGAAGGTCCAGAGGTTCGTGCCCAGGATGCAAGACCCCCTGGCTGTGGCGATTGACGCACTGGGCATTTCATGGTCGGGGTACAGCCTGCTCTACACATTCCCACTACTGCCACTTCTGGGTAGCATGTTAAAGAAAGTCAGTGGAGCCCCCGTGGCGACTCCACAACCGACCAGATCTTTTGCAACAGGGTCCTCTGCTGCACCCCAATTCTCCAGCACTGGCTTTAGCGGTTTGGCTGTTGAGACCACCATATTGGAGGAGAGGGGTTTGTTAACTGAGGAGATCCTGAAACAGGAGGAGCTAGTTTTTTCTACCTTGCAGCCCCCAACTACGGCTGAGATTAAGTGACAGGGGAAGTGCTACCCCGCACACTGGTTCCGGCGTGTGGTGTCTGCCGACAGGTCTGGTTTTTGCTGGAGCCTTCCGCAAGGAGGGTCCGACTGCGCTGCAGACAAGCTGGGGTCCCACTACTGTTGCCAGTGGATCGTGAGCCCAAAGTCCAACAGGGAAAAAGCTCAGTTCAGGTTTTAGTCCAGAGCCAAGAAAAGCTGTAATCCAGAGCCAAGGTTTTAGTGAGCCAAAATAGATTGTCCATCCAAAGCCATAAAGTCAGAGCCAAAGCCGGTCAATGTCCAAAGCCAGAGGGTGAGATCCAGTGCGGGATCGGTATCCAAAGTCAAAATCAGAGCAAAAGTCGAGTCGGAACATCACACGAGCAAAGGAGGCAAACATTACTTCAGGGAGATCTGCAGGCAACTTCCCAGCACTGCAGGGCCCCTTTTAAAGGCCGCTTGGTACCAGGAAGCAATGGAACTCGCGCACTTCTGTAAATAGTGGTATGCAATGCAGAAACCACCATTTCTCCTACCATGACACTTCGCTCCCCAAGGGACAGCCTCCGGACAACCTCGGGGGTGCTGGCCTGTCAGAAATATGGAATCTTGGAACATGGATGTTTCTTGCGGGTTGCCAAGAATTCTCCTCTTCACAAAAGCTTGACCAATCAACGAGATATTGTAGCCCTCAACCATGTCTTTTTGAGTCAAGGATCTCTTCCACCTTGTACTCAGGCATGCCTTCAACCTCAACAGGCTCTGGGACATGAGAACTGGAAACAGGTGGTCAAGATGTTTTCAACAGAGACAAGTGGAATACAGGATGGATCTTATATGAACATGGTAATCAGAGTTCAATAGCCACATTATTCAATTTTCCCTTGATTTGGAAAGGACTGATGAACTTAGGTCCAAGTTTCTGAGAAGGTCTTCCCAATTTCAGGTTCACTGAAGACAGCAGAACGCAGTCGATCTCCATCTTATATTTCTCCTAGTATTTCTTAATATTCTCTCTAAGTTGCCGATGTAGCTGGAATAATTGATTGGTAAGATCCTGAACCACCGTTAGACAGATATCCAGAGGAGAATTGGGAATTGCCATGGGATGGTACCCATAGTTGCCGAAAAATGGAGACATTTTGTTTTTTCTCTTTTGGAGTCATGAATGGAGTTGTTAAAGGCGAACTCTGCAAGCGGCAGAAAGGGAATTCAATTTATTCTGAAGATAAGTGGTATAACAGCAGATCTACTGCTCAAGTGTCTGGTTAGTCCTCTCTGTTTGACCGTTAGTCTGAGGATGATATTCAAAGGATAACATTTTTAGGTTCTTACACAGGTTGTCCAAAATTCGGGTGTGAATCGGAATCCTCTGTCAGACACAATATTGTCAGGGAGGCCATGAAGATAAAAAATGTGTTTAATGAAAAGCCAGCCAGCTCCAGACGTCCATGGCAGTATTCGACCATGGGCGATTTGGAACAGGAAGAGGTTGTAGTAGGCCTGCTGGACGAAAGTGTTGAGTTTTGCATCTGGCACAGGTGTCACAGTAGTTAGCATGATCTTTGCAATCTGAATTGATGGATAGGCCATCAAAAAAATTGCTTAACCAAATCTCTTTTGCATACCCTGTAATGTCCAGGTGATCATAGAAGAGAGCTAAGACCTTGGGTCGTAATTGCTCCAGAACAAACATTCTATCCTTAAATATAAAAAGTCTATCCCTAAAAGTAAATTTGGTGACAAGGGCAGGGTCAATGCCGCCTAAACATTCCCTAATTTGGCTGGATTGTCAAAAAGTTATTGCTTTGCAGAATAGGGGCAGATTCATCCTTGGAGCCCAAATAGATGCGGGACAAGGCACCTGGCTTACCATTCTTAGAGTCTTAACGATATGCTTTATGAAACAAAAATCTGGAAAAAAAAAGTGCCCACCGAGCCTGTCTAAGTCTTTTTGCAGAGCGCAAATTTTTATGATCAGTGAAAATCAGGCCTGGATGCTGATCGCCTTCAAGCCGATATCGCCACTCTTCTAACGCTCTCTGTCTCCCACATCATAATTTTTCTCTGAAGAGGAACGTAGAGAGATTCTTTTCACTCAATGGCCTTGATTCACTAAGAGTTGGGAAAAAAATTAATGGTGGTAAAAAATTCAATTCATGAGAAAAAAGCCTGAGAAAAAAAAGTTCCAATGGCTTTCATTGTCTTCCTATCTGGTTATTCGTGTACAGTGAAATTATCAGGCTTTTTTCTCATGAACTGAATTTTTTACTACCATGAGAATCATTTTTAACTCTTAGTGAATCAAGGCCATTCTCTAAGACAAAACTGCACCAACCGCTCATTGAGTAGCATCTGCTTCAACGATAAAGTGGAGCTGGCAGTCAGGGTATTTCAAGAGTGGAGCAATACCCTGACTGGCGTGGCAGTGTGAAGACCTTGGCAGAGTTCTGGAATTAACAGGAGAGGGTACCTGTTTTTAATAGTAATTTTATTAACTCCCTATAATCAATACAGTGCTGAAGGACCCATCTTTTTTTTTTTGCAACAAAAAAAGATTCCAACGCCAGCTAGCGAAGAATATCGACGGATGAACCCTTTTTGCAGGCTTTCCTGGAAATTCCTACAAAAATCACGATTAAACATAGCACTAAATAGTGAAAATGGCATGTCAACAGAGGGTAACAAAATCTCAAGTAGGCTGGCAAATAAAAGGGTTAAAAGTACCTATGCATGTTTGGTATTCTTCTGCTCGTGGGATCTTGCACTCAGAATCAGAATTAGCTGGTCTTTTCTGGTTTCCATATAGCTATTCCAGGAAAAGGTGCTTTTATTTTGCTTTTTTACACATTTTTTAGGGAAACCCTGTGCAACCAAAGAATTAAACATGGGATTATGTCCAGAAAGATGTGCCCACTACAACAAGCTGGATACACCTAGAAAGCTTAAGGTGTGTACTTTCAGGGAATATATGTTTTTTTCAAATGTAAAGTGTTGTTTTGGTTGAAAAAGCACAAGGTGAGCACTTTGTCTGCAGAGCTGAAATTTTCAAGTAAAATTACCCTTACATTCATGCTTCACTTTGGGGTGTTTGGCAATATTTCCTATTGTAAGACAATAGGAAATATATACACAAAAGAATTCCGGGCTTGCAGTCTCTCTATGGTGTAAGCGTACACTGTGATGGCAAAAAGCAGCTGTAGCAAAACATACACTTATATTTACAGTGTTAGCTTTAAACAAAAATCCATAGAGCAGGCTGTGTGGCCATGTGATAATGATACACAGTAACATTAATGTAACTTATGTCCTTTTCAGGTTTCTTTATACCCTGCATACATATAGCTTTATGATAGATAAAAAAAAGTCAAATGCATATGTTACAATGTATATCCACCAAGCTATTCCTCAGAAAAAAGCACCATTAACTTCCTGATACCATAGAGGATTAGTGTGAGTTATGTGAAATGAAATTATGCTGCTAGTATACAGTAGAAACATGGTACATAGTGCTTTTGCTGAGCAATCAAAGTGGTCATATCGCCCAACATTCACATGTATCGGTCACACAGTATACACACAGGATATATGCTAAGTATGTTACCCAGAGTTCGCAATAGTACAAGTGGGGGCAGTCCTCCCACGTTTCGGGGATCACGTCCCCTTTGTCAGGGAAAAGCGCCCGCTCTTGTGATCACTCCCATCAACCCATCAATATATCCAAGGACACTTTTACATACCTTGTGTCTCCCATACAAAGCTAAGGCCCATCCCAAGGGTCCATTTTTATATCTCTATGACCCAACACCTATGTAATCCAAAAGCCCATTAATATGTTTAAGGGCCCCTATAGATATCACTGTGACCCCTGGATACCACCCTAAGGTTCATCAGTATGTTCCAGGAACTTTTCACACCCTTGTGACTCACCCATGCACTACTTACTGTAGGTCTCTTTAATTTCCCTTCACTATATATTCGATCACTGTGACCCTTGCACAACCTTATCTATATGTCCAAGGGCCCTTTTGTACACAATTGTGACTTGCCTATACAATCCTAAGACCCATCATTATGCTCAAGGGCCCATTTAAACATTTAAGTATCCCAGTTATACAACCTGAAGGCCCATCATCTCATAATACTAACCCAGCAAGATGCCCAAGGCCCTCCTGTTGACGTCCCTGTGATCCATTCAAACAAGGCTCATCAATATGTCTAAGGGCACTTTTGTACACCCTGCAACTTACCCATACAATTTTAAGGCACCTCAATATAACCAATGATGCTTTATATACCCCCAGGAACTAATCCATACAATGAAATCCAAGTATCCCTTACATAGGCCACACATAATGATCTGCATATACCCGCCTGCCTTGTATGCATTCTTATGACATTGAAAGATCCCTATAGCCTCTTGCGTCCCCCCATTCATATATTTGTCAGGTGACAGACCTGGCAGAATTCTATGTGGGACACACGGCTTTGGGGCCAGTTGGACTGCTGCTTATTACACCTCAATTCAATTCCTTCCTACCTATTCTCCTTCCCATGACCCCTGAACCCCTGTCCCATTGTACCATCCTAACCAATAACCCAGGCCCATGTTCTGCCCCCAAACCTATAGCCTCATAACCATGGCTGTGCTTCAGTATCAAGGTCATCATTTCCACCATTGATCATGACCAGTCCCCAGAACTGGCATGCCCTGTTGTGGGAAACCCCTCAGAATGCCACTATTCACTCACATTTTCCTTGTTCCCACACCCCTGCGTGGGCTCCCGTCCAATGAGAGCCGTCTGCTGTGACTATATAATTCGGCATTGACTTAAATTGGGAGCATGCAGTGTTGCATCCCCTGCTCCCACCCCAGCCATTCAGATTCAGCCATCTGGGAGCTAGGGGATGCGGCTCCCCATTGAAATCAATGAGAGCCTCTTGCCGAATGACATAGTCACAGGCAGGTGGCTCTCATTGGACAAGAACCCACTCATTCACCATAGGAACGAAGAAGAGGTGAGTGAATGGCAGCGTTCTGCGGGGTTTCACACGGCAAAGCATCAGTTTTTTTTCCTGACACATTTCACCTATAAGGCTTCAGCAGATGAAGGCGAAAAGGTGCAGCAAAAAAAAAACTGATTTAGAAAACAAATTTGAACCAAGCTGGAGCATTAACCCTTTTCACTACCCACAGAGTTATAAGGAGCACTCATGTGACCTGAAATCTACAGCATTGCATATCGCCTTTTCTGAGCTACCAACCAGGATCCCTTGTCATTTTTTGTACTGTAAATTTGAATAGTAGTTTCCTATATACGATTTAGACTTAAGCATCTGGTATATGTATGTATGACGTCTAATTTATATATGTACTACGTGGTATGAATATAACACCAAAAGACATCCAGGTGATGAAGCTCCGCTTTTATTCCCTCTTTCTTTGATGCATTTCCCCCAAAGGTTAGTAATAGGGTGGATATTCCTGGAGGTGTCTGCAACATGGAAAATGATTTAGCTTTACTGGATAGATGGGCAAAACTGTGGAAACTAGAGTTTAATGTCTCTGAATGTAAAATCATGCACTTGGGTAGAAGGAATCCCTGCTCTGAGCACTGTATGGGCAGCACTGTGTTATCCAGGACCTCGGAGGAGAGAGATTTAGGGGTTCTGATTACTGAAAGCTGCAAGATGAGTGGACAGTGTAGCTAGGCAGTGGGAAAAGCAAGCAGGATGCTCGGCTGCATAGCTCGAGGCATCACCAGTAGGAAGAGGGAGGTTGTGATGCCGCTGTATAGAGCCCTGGTGAGGCCACAGCTAGAATACTGTGTGCAGTTCTGGAGACCTTACCTGCAAAAAGACATTATTCAAATAGAACGTGTCCAAAGGCGGGCAACGAAAATGGTGGAAGGACTTAAACTTAAAACTTATCAGGAGAGACTTAAAAAACTTAATTTGTACAGTCTGGAGGAAACGAAGGGAGAGGGGGGGCATGATGGAGACCTTTAAATATGTGAAAGGATTGAATAAGGTTCAGGAGGGAAGTGTTTTTAAGAAGAAGCTTAATGATAGAACAAGGGGGCACAACCTGAAGCTAGTCGGGGGGAAGATCAGGACAGGAGCAATGTTAGAAAATATTATTTTACAGAAAGAGTAGTAGATGCTTGGAACAAACTTCCAGCAGAGGTAGTTGAAAAATCAACAGTCACTGAATTTAAACATGCCTGGGATAAGCACACATCTATCCTAAGATAAAGAGAACATACAGTATACACATAAGATATAGAGAACATACAGTATACACATAAGATACAGAGAACATACAGTATACACATAAGATACAGAGAACATACAGTATACACATAAGATACAGAGAACATACAGTATACACATAAGATACAGAGAACATACAGTATACACATAAGATACAGAGAACATACAGTATGCACATAAGATACAGAGAACATACAGTATACACATAAGGGCAGACTAGATGGACCGTATGGTCTCCTTCTGCCATCAACCTTCTATGTTTCATTCGGTGCATAACAGTCTCACAATGGTTGACCTACCCCTCCCTATGACTTATCCTCACCCCTAGAAGCAGCCCTGGCAGGTTGCTTTTTTTTGTAGTGATCTCAGGTGTGGTATCACTTTAATTTTCCAGACAGCGCATGAAGTACTAATTCTTTGTATATTTAATAACATCACACCAAGAAGGAAATCTGGCGGAACCATCCGAGCAAGGAGGCAATATCATCATAATGGAAAGGAAGTGAGGAGATTGAGGCGCTGACATTCTAAGAGGGTTACACCAGGACTATAGGACAAATCAAAACTCTGAAATGAAATAATACACCTAATACAGAAAACCACCATCCCATTATATTAATATTAAATGTGCTTCACTGAGCACTGCGGGGCTTTGAGGGAGATTTAATTCCGCCGGCAGAGGAGAAGCAATCTGCAGACGTCTCCTTGGCCTTTTACGGGATGAGATCGATATGCAATGGCTGATTTTCTGACCCCCTTGTGTCTATGACACTTCTTTATAAAGAAACCCATCATTTTTTTATAGTTGCGTGTGGTGGCAGCTTGGTGGATAAGGTTTTTTTTTAGACCCTGTCTGTATTATTTTTTTTTTTTTTACGGGCTGGTGCATCATTCAAAGAAATGGCACATGCGCTGCCTATCGCCGCTCCGTAATCATCTTACACAGCGCACAATGGCATTGCTCAAATCTGCTTCCGACCCTGAATTGGCAGTTCAAAGCCATGAATAAGAAATAGAATATAGGAGGATAAGCTCAAGCGGATCGGACCATTTACTTGGCCCTGCTTGATAATAGCGCCATGTGATAAGGCCGGGGCTGCATTGTGCGGTGAACATGGCGTGGTCTCAGCTTCCGCTCCATTGTGGGGGGATTTAACTTCTGCTGCCTCCTATTTGCTGCTTTTCTTAGCAGAGCCTTCACTATTGGCTCTAAAGTAACCTATTACAAAATATCACATTTACATACATCTGGAAGCAGAGGCATAATAAAACATGACCGGTCCCTGGTGCAGACATTGAAAGCAGGCCTAAACCATTACTCCCAACTTTTGAAAGCTGTAAAGAGGGACACGAGAAGACATTATTTTACACTTAAACCCCCTCCCGTAGCCAGTCCCTTAAAGGGAAACACCGCCTAAAAATTAAATAAATAATAATAATACAGGCAAGGTCCCTGCACACACATTACAGCCAGGGGCTGTGGTAAGAGGGGCATCCCCCCATTTCAGTCAGTAAGGGTCATCACTCAATACCAGCCAGTAAGGGGCATCCCACCATTACAACCAGTGAGGGGCATCCCTCCATTACAACCAGTGAGGGGCATCCCTCCATTACAACCAGTGAGGGGCATCCCTCCAATACAGCCAGTGAGAGACATCCCTCAATTTCAACAAGTGAGCTGCATCCCTCATTACAGCCAGTGAGGGGCATCCCTCATTACAGCCAGTGAGGGGCATCCCTCATTACAGCCAGTGAGGGGCATCCCTCCAATACAGCCAGCGAGGGGCATTCATCCATTGCAGCCAGTGGGGGGCATCTCTCATTACAGCCAGTTAGGGGCAACAAAGACAGACACACACACACGCACACACACACACTGCACCACTCCTCACTCACATCCTCACGCCGCAGAAGCGAACGCTGTGCCCCCACCCCCACCGTGCTGCCTGTTCCTCAGCTCTGCCATTGGCACTTGTCCTGGCTCCCCCCGCACCAGCTTCCGTCTACTAGGCTTCTTAAAGTGGCGCCGCCATTCTCTGGACCATTTAAAGCGGCCATACTAAACAACGGGACTCCGTAAACACCTCTAAATTCCCCGGGGGCCACTGGGGCCTGGGACTGCGGGACATTTCTTGAAACTATGTGCTAGGGTGGATCCTGGTTCACAGGAACACTAAACTAACATGATTTGCCCCCACACATCAGTGAACCCTTCATTACTTACACTTTTCATTACACTATCACTTTTTCCTAGCAGAGCTGCGTTTGTTGGTGGGCAGTTAAAATGGACCAAAACCCCATATTTTTACTATCCTGAGTTTTTCTTCTTGCCCTGCTATGTGAAACCCCCCAGTATGTCCCCAAAATTCACCTTTCCTGGGTCGCAGGCTGTATTGCATATTAATCATTACCATATGGCCTGGTTTAAACAGAGAGATCGGCGTAAGGGAGTGGCTGCATCCCCTTTTTTTCTGCACTACCATCCCCAGCTCCTGCACTCCCACCCCTGAATGCTACAGGGGTGGCAGGGAGGGATGTGGCCGCTGAGTGCAGCATGGGAGCCCCAGAAAAGGTGAATGGAGCACTGCATTGCGAATCGGGATGCCTCAAGATTGCTTGATCGGCCGACCCTGGAGACTCCAGGGTCTGCCAAGCGGGTGGTTGGTCAAACTTTTGTCGAGTTTTGGTGTTTTGTCTTACTTCACTTTAATTGTAAAATAAACATTTGTGTTAGGATTGTGCCCTGAAACTGTGATTTACTGCAGCAATATTATAGTTATGGTTACTGTTAGGTTATAGTTATGTTATAGTTATTATAGTTATGGTTAGGTTATAGTTATGTTATGGTCATTGTTTATGGTTAGCAAAGTTATGTTTCTGGCTTGTGAACAATGTTATTATAGTTAGTGTTACAGTTATTTTATAGTTCTGGTTATTTTAGTTATGATTACATTTATGGTTATGGCTAATTGTGGCTCCATGTTTGTGGCATTCTACAACAGGACTGTTAGTTACTCCTTGTTGGCCAACAGTAAAATTTCCAGGCCGCAGGGCATCCCAAACCTGCACTTAGCAGCCTATCTGTTATACTAAATACGCTTGTTCATCCTTCCTCAGATTAATCAAAGTATTTAATTTTGAATTGGTTTTTGGTCTGCCTTTAACAAAAAAAAACCAGGCCGCAGGGCATCCCAAACCTGCACTTAGCAGCCTATCTGTTATACTAAAGGTATACTACTTTTACATATATTCATTTTAGTCGGCCAAACTTGCTCCTAATAACGATTCATAACACTTGACCTGATCCTGATATTTTGTCCCTCTCGGCGAGCTTCTCCTCGGATCCCTCCTATTTCTGGTAAGCCTCAGCCCAGAGTAATACAACAATCCCTGGAGATGGATTGCAGATCGGAGCTCTACATCACTCTTCCATAAACAGTGCATCTAATGGTTAATTCATGTGTCACTCCGGCACAATATTATGACATGAGCGGTAAATATTTAAGGATCACAGCATGGACTCCCTTAGCGATTTTAGGGCTGGCGATTTTCTCTGTTTACTTGTCTCAGCCTGGCCTCCATCTCTGTCTCTGCAAGCCTTGTTCTCATGCTCGTGGTATGTTCTCGCTCGAGAAAAGGTTATGAATAACTAACGCAAGCAAAGTGACATTCAGCTGCATACTCACACCCAAGGAATGTAATGATGGGAAGTCTGTCCTTATGTGGTGGTAATTCCTCGGAGTCCCAAAGCACCCATTCTGATACCCCATAGTCCCACGGTCAAGTTTTCTTATCTGCTTTATCCCAGATGACCATAGGTAGGAGCAAAAATCATCACCGCTTTCTCCAGAAAAGCCCATTGATAAGATTTAATGCCAATCATGGCAGGACAACCAAGACTCCACTATGAGGCCCAAGATGCCCATGTCAACCTGAAAAATTCCTGCAGGTTGATTTTTCTTAACACTGTCCATTTTCCTGAACACATCAGGACTTAGATCATTAGAACTCTTGTTCAAGTGAACTGACTGAGCCCAGGTGAGTTTAGGAAAATGGCCAGCGCTGTAATAAGTGCAGAAATAGAGAAAAATCACCCTGTAGGAATGGGTCAGGTTGACATCCATGGGGACCTTAAAGCTCACGTTAAAAATCATCCTACCTGCATCTACTGCATGTTATGAGCCTTTAAACATCCAAGATGGCAGCTCATGGAGCATCAGACAGCCTGGAAACAGGAAGTGTCTTCTGACTGTGTTGCTCTGCATTCTGGTATTGCTGTCCTTTCCCTGACCCCAGCTCTGCTCTGTCTGTGCAAAGCACAGCTATAACCCCACTCCATGCACTTTATCCTGCTCTCCTCTCCTCAGTATGTGATGCTTCAAGATGGAGGCACCCATATCTTAGAGTCCTGAACAGATTTGAAGCCCAGTGGGGGACAGAATAATAAGTGACTAAAAACTTGAAATATATTAATTTTGGATGCTGGGGAATAGTTTTTTAAGGGTTTGGGCTTTTCATTAAATCACGCTGAGGGTCCGGTTTAATTAGACTCTATATAGCGTATATAGTGTCTGGGCCCCCATAACCATAAATGTGTTGGTTGGGTTCCTTGTATCAAACTTGTTTGACTAGCCATCACATGTAGGTTACCTCTTTATCCACAAAATTGAAATGTTATGGCTGGGCCTGGGTCCCTAATTTGCACTTTAGTTGCCTATCTAGTCTGAATTCTAAGGCGAGCCTGGTTGCCTTGAGGCCAGTTCAAACTAAGGGTCCAGCCATCACATATATGTTATGAAGGGGTTTAGGGAGCCCAGGCATTGTGCTTGTATGCTCACTCATACTAACACATACCCAGGAGCAGTGTTCTGTGTGTACAGGACTCACTTCTTTCTTCTTGTAGGTCTTGATGTACATACTTGGTGTACAGTTGCTCATAGCAACAGATTAGGTAGTGAAAACTGCTTGCGTTAATTATTTCCACCTAGTGCGGAATCTCCTCCTAGGTATTCAACACATTCTTAATCACTTGTTTGATTTAGCACCAGTTGTAAAATGTGTACTACTTTTTTGGAGAGAAAACTCTCATTGTTTACCTTGGGGTGATTCAGCATCAGGTGGAGATAGAACACTAATATTTTTTTCAATCAAAGATAACTTTTTTCACCTTGTGCTGAATCAACCCCATGGTGTTGTCTGATGAAGAGAGCTATGTATTCTCAAAAGCTTAAAGCGGACTAAAACCCACAGTGATCCGTCCGGGAATCTATAACATTCCTGGGCCGATCAATTCCCTCCCTCCGGGGCATCCAAAATCAGTATGCTCCGCTGTGTGAAACCCTCCAGGCCGCCCCATACACTTACCTTCTTTCCCGGTCCAATGACGCATTCGCGCTGCGGTGCATCCCCGCTATCCCTCTAGCAGGGCCTGTGCCAGGCATCTGTGAATGGCCGGTGCGGGCACGCTCCCTGTTAGAGGGTAGCGGGGAATGCAGCTGTCAGAGCGGTCGGAGACGCTCACCTTAGATAAAGGCAGTGGATTGGAGCTCGCTGATTGGACGAGCACCCGTGCATGCGCCATAGGACCGGGAAGAGGTGAGTTGGTTTCGGCGACCTGGGGGGTTTCACACAGCGGGGCACCCCGATCAGGACGAGGACCAAAACCCAGGATAGTCAAAATCCTGGTTTTGGTCCACTTTAAATGATTTTAGCCCTCTTGCAAGCTTGATCCTTGGAGACACAAAACTTACCCTGTCCTCTTGTGTGACCTGTCCATGCTGGCATTGCCGCGGGTTGCTACCGGCTGTCAATGGGATCCATCCAGGAAGCGGTGACTATTTTGGCTCTGGGAACCGGACTTGCAAGGGGTGCATCAACAGTCAGGATGCCCCCCAGTCAAGACCAGGGGTTTTAATTCTATATCTTCTTTTGTTTTCAGTAGCTAACACTGTAGAGCACCGTTTAGCTTAGAAAGACCCAGCAGAGCATATTCTTTCTCCAAAAAATCAAAAGCTGGACTGCTGGTACTATTCTTCAATACATTTATTGGGTCTGCAGGGCAACTATTGGGGCAGGAGACCCAAAACTCCAGTCTGGGGGCTGATGGGCCCAGTTGTAAGAGGAAAGTCCTGGTGGCCCTGATGACAGCATTGTATTAAAATCTGCTGGCTCAAACACTATGCTGGCAGCACTATTGATGGAGGTCTGTCCTCCCGGGGTGGGTTGCCTTGGGGCCCATTTTTAACTAGCAGCCTAGCCATCACATATACCATAGTTATGGGAAGCCAAACAGTATATATTTTCTCTGGGGTCCCCCTAAGCTATAATAAAATAGCTGGACCCCTTGCTTGAACTTCTGTTTGCTAAATAGTCTGAATATGGGGCACAGTTCAAACAAGGGGCCTAGCCATCACATATATGTTATGGGGCCAGATGCCCCGCCATCACATATACGTTATAAGGGGGGCTCAGACATTGTCGTTGTAACATTTTAGATTTTACAATGGAGTGGCAAAGGAAATTTGAATGCAAAGAGTGTTGCTGATTGGCTGAGTGGCCCACACATGTGCTGAGGGAGTGAGGAACAGGTAAGTGTATAGGTGATATTGGGGGATACACACAGCGGGCCATCCCCCAGACAGGAGAAGCCCGATAAAGTAAAAATCTTTTGTTCCGCTCTAAATAAAAATACACACTAAATATAGATAAAGAATTCGGCACAGATGTGACGATTTGTTTTACAAATGTATTTATTGGCTTTTAAGGAGTCACACGAGCCTGCATGCACATAAGCAGTACTGTAAATGTAAATTTATTACACACAAGCAAAGCCCGACATGTCTTCCGCTGTCTTCCCAAAGTTTGAAAGTTCTTCTGTGACCATGGTGACCAAACTTTTCTTTATCAACATTTCTATATCTGCTAAACACAACACCATGTTCTCATGGTGCAAATATGTTCTGCAACACTCCCGTGTCCTTGTTTCTGTGGTATCCCATGGTTTGGCTTAAAGTACATCCAAAGCTGAACCTATATATAATTGGATATATAATATACAATTAAAGTGGACCAACAGTCAAAAATGACTTAAACCAGACCAACCCATCAAACAGTGCTCATATGCCCACCCCACTCTCCTTTTCTCTATGTGGACGCTCTGTTCTGGATGCGGCCACTCCCATTTTCTCTATGGGGACGCTCTGTTCCGGATGGGGCCACTCCCCTTTTCTCTATGTGGACGCTCTGTTCCGTATGTGGCCACTCCCCTTTTCTCTATGTGGACGCTCTGTTCCGGATGGGGCCACTCCCCTTTTCTCTATGTGGACGCTCTGTTCCGTATGCGGCCACTCCCCTTTTCTCCATGTAGACGCTCTGTTCCGGATGCAGCCACTCCCCTTTTCTCTATGTGGACACTCTGTTCTGGATGGGGCCACTCCCCTTTTCTCTATGTGGACGCTCTGTTCTGGATGGGGCCACTCCCCTTTTCTCTATGTGGACGCTCTGTTCCGGATGCGGCCACTCCCCTTTTCTCTATGTGGACGCTCTGTTCTGGATGGGGCCACTCCCCTTTTCTCTATGTGGACGCTCTGTTCTGGATGCGGCCACTTCCCTTTTCTCTATGTGGACGCTCTGTTCCTCCAGATGCGGCCACTCCCCTTTTCTCTATGTGGATGCTCTGTTCCGGATGCGGCCACTCCCCTTTTCTCTATGTAGACGCTCTGTTCCGGATGCGGCCACTCCCCTTTTCTCTATGTGGACGCTCTGTTCTGGATGCGGCCACTTCCCTTTTCTCTATGTGGACGCTCTGTTCCTCCAGATGCGGCCACTCCCCTTTTCTCTATGTGGACGCTCTGTTCTGGATGCGGCCACTTCCCTTTTTTCTATGTGGATGCTCTGTTCCTCCAGATGCGGCCACTCCCCTTTTCTCTATGTGGACGCTCTGTTCCGGATGCGGCCACTCCTCTTTTCTCTATGTAGACGCTCTGTTCCTCCAGATGCGGCCACTCCCCTTTTCTCTATGTGGACGCTCTGTTCCGGATGCGGCCACTCCCCTTTTCTCTATGTGGACGCTCTGTTCCGGATGCGGCCACTCCCCTTTTCTCTATGTGGAGGCTCTGTTCTGGATGCGGCCACTTCCCTTTTCTCTATGTGGACGCTCTGTTCCTCCAGATGCGGCCACTCCCCTTTTCTCTATGTAGACGCTCTGTTCTGGATGGGACCACTCCCCTTTTCTCTATGTGGACGCTCTGTTCTGGATGAGGCCACTCCCCTTTTCTCTATGTGGATGCTCTGTTCTGGATGAGGCCACTCCCCTTTTCTCTATGTGGACACTCTGTTCTGGATGAGGCCACTCCCCTTTTCTCTATGTGGACACACTGTTCTGGATGGGGCCACTCCTCTTTTCTCTATGTGGACGCTCTGTTCTGGATGCGGCCACTCCCCTTTTCTCTATGTGGACGCTCTGTTCCGGATACGGCCACTCCCCTTTTCTCTATGTAGACGCTCTGTTCCGGATGCGGCCACTCCCCTTTTCTCTATGTGGACGCTCTGTTCTGGATGCGGCCACTCCCCTTTTCTCTATGTAGACGCTCTGTTCTGGATGCGGCCACTCCCCTTTTCTCTATGTGGACGCTCTGTTCTGGATGCGGCCACTCCCCTTTTCTCTATGTAGACGCTCTGTTCTGGATGCGGCCACTCCCCTTTTCTCTATGTAGACGCTCTGTTCTGGATGCGGCCACTCCCCTTTTCTCTATGTAGACGCTCTGTTCTGGATGCGGCCACTCCCCTTTTCTCTATGTGGACGCTCTGTTCCGGATGCGGCCACTCCCCTTTTCTCTATGTAGACGCTCTGTTCTGGATGCGGCCACTCCCCTTTTCTCTATGTAGACGCTCTGTTCTGGATGTGGCCACTCCCCTTTTCTCTATGTGGACGCTCTGTTCCAAAAAAAGCTGGATGCCATAAATTAATATGCACTGCATTGGACGAGAAGCCATGCATGAACAGTGGGACTTGTAAAGGGTAAATTTTTTAGTGAGATCCAAAATCTTGATGCCACAGGGAAAGGACCAAAACCAGTCACCAATGCCATATACATGATTTTCCAGGACTTTAATTACTATTGATTTTATTGGCTTTATGATACATTATGGAGATGATTTTAAGCGCATAATTAAAAGCGAAGTTTTATGACAAGAGGAGTGCGGACCGTTCGTTACACTTTGAAAGGACCAAAACCAGGATGAGCGGATATCCTGGGTTTTGGTCCACTTCCGCGGGGCACCCCGTAGGGGCGTGCCCTGCTATCTGAAACCCCCCACAACGCCCGATAAAACTCACCCCGCTCCTACGTTGCATGCGTGGCTACTCATCCAACCTCGCGATTCCCTCTAACAGGGAGCGCACCCGCCAATCTTATAGATTCCTGGGCCGATCAAGGAGGGTGTTGGTCCACTTCAATGTATCAAATCCATGTAAGCTGGCCCTGGTCATAAACGCCTGGGGGTCTGGTGTGGCTTCAAATGGATTGTGTCACTTGGGGTAGGGGCATGCACAGTCCTGATGGGGCCACATAGCATGGCCATCATCAGCACAATCCCCCCCCCACCCCCGGGGCAGACACTCAAAGGCTGGGTCAGCATCTGACAGGTGCGAGAAGCACGGCAGAGGGAAAGGCATGGGAGGCATGTGCACAGTGGTTTATTAATATATATATATATATATATATATATGGTATATATATATATATATATATATATATATATATATATATTATATAATGTAGGAGTGTGGCTGCCAAAATGACAAATGAGTTATTTGAAAGCTCCTTAAAAGAGTTGAGCAATCACACACAAGTGGTGTAGGATCAAGTCTTGAGCCAGCAGACATAGCTGCAGGTTACTCTGTGAAGGCGGCAGGCTGAGTACCTGGGACCAGTTAGGACCGTGACAGGGTCCAAAAGCCACACCCTGAGTGCATGTTGGCACTAGGAGGTGCCCGGGCAGAAGCGCCCACACAGACTGAGCAAGGAGATCTAAAGATGAGGCCAGGAGGCCTTGTTGCCGGATGAAACACCGCCTACACACAGTGAGTAGGCCTGTATGAGAGACTGACTGTACTGGAGAGGTCTGCTTGGAATATTTTGGCTGGAGAAAGCTGCTAATTATTTGAATTTGTGAGACAATAAATCGTTCAGCGGAATCTCCTGGGTAAGGAGTCTTCCCTGTAGTTTGTGCTAAAAGATCCCTGAGGATGGATAGGAGGTTGTAACAGTTAAAACACTTTAAATTGGCAAATTAATCATTTATTGATGCAGATCTGTATGTTACACCTCAAAGAGGGACACATGAGAACAAGGAACACAGACTCAAAAGTGGGACAGTCCCTGATTTGACAGGGACACTTGGGAGGTAATATATATACAGGTTTTCCGCTTTATTTTATAATAAGGAACGATTATGATGTGATTCAGTAAAGAGAGGTAGTTGGAGGACAGAGTGATTTGCAACTAAAACTTTCGCTGGAATTACTGGCAAACTAATTTTTTGCTTTTTAAAGTACAGGGGATCTTTTTACCACCCAGAGAAAGTCTTCAGGTGTTAATAACCATCGTCTTTTTACACACAGCAGGGCATCTCAAATCTAATGCCCCCTGGAAGAGTAACAAAACCTGGGAGAGAGTGTTCCTCTTTACAAGACACAATACTAATGAAAGGCATCTGGAGATACATTTATCACAGTCTTATCCTCTCAGATGTTCCATTAGTTGTCCCTCTGGATCGTTTGAGTAGTTATGAATGTTTCTGAGCTTTTCCACAGGTGCTGCTCCTTTGGTGGCCTGCATTTAGGAAATCCCCATCAGTCACATGAACAACCCATTTCCTCTGTCACTCCCAACATCTAATCAATAAACAAGTAATAAAAATACAGACCAACAGGGAGAACAATGTCCGAACTGAGAGGATCTTGCCAGTGTCATCTTTCAGAAATACAACCACCCAAGTCTCTATTCAGACCGATGTTATTTTTTTACATAAAGAAAATGTAACTCTCTGCACACTCATACTATTGAAAACCCTAGCCATGACTTGATGCAATGAATGTAAAAGCGACAACAAGGCTGTCCAATTTATACCCCGTTGAAGAAATTGACAAAGGTGAGTGAAGGGGGAAGAAGGAGGCAGGGATAAGGTGGGAAAAAGTGAGGTGCAGACAGGGATGAGGTGGGGAAAGGTAAGAAGGGGTTAGACAGCTAGCAATTGAATATAAACCATAAAGTGTCGAAAATCAAAAGGAAGGCTAGTTTGAATCTGGTCTATGAGACAATACTGGAAGCCTGTCCCTGCACTCTGCTAATTGCTTAGTTGCCAACTTTGCAGCAATGCTTATGAATAGTGATGAGCGAACTCGCTGAAGTTCGGGATAGACGAGTTTGGCTGAACTTGCCGCAAAAGACCCGAACCCCATTGAAGTCAATGGGGATCCAAATTTGGGGACCACAAAAATGGCTGTAAAATGGGAGTAGTAAGGGCTAGAGGGCTGTAATGGGGGGGGGGGGGGGTAGGGAAATTGCCCTGCACAAAATGGGCTAGGAAAAGCACTCATTACAATCCTATAAAACAAAAAATTTAATTAATCCATAAATTCAGAGGCCAATTTGGGGGTAACACCAGGGTGATTGCACAAAATGGAATAGGGAATATTAACATTACTTAAATCCATACATAAATAAATTAAAAACAAATAAAATATTTTTTTCACAGGTGTCAGACTCAGAGGCCATTTTTGGGGTAACACCAGGGCAATTGCCGTGCACAAAATTGGGTAGGGAAAGTACTCAAAATAATAACAGAAAACAAAAAAAATTATAGAATAGATATTTTTCTTTAATCAGATAAACACCCTGTTTCTTATTAGTAAGAAAGGGGGGGGGGGTGGACAGGTGGCTCACATACTGGGGGTCACCTAGGGACAAAGGAACCTTCCTTCCTGTCACCTTCCTGTGACAGGCTTCTCATATAAGGAGTGGTGAAGAAAAACATCTGCTAATTGTCCTTAACTGCCAGGGACCAGAGAGAGTCAGGCCACAACAATGCAATCAGCAAATAAGGGACGGGGATGTGGCCATGATGCTGCTGCTGGTGGTGATGGAGCTGGTGCTGCAGGGATAGGACATGCTCGATCCTCCTGTGGTGCCAGTAGGCACCAGGCTTTGCAGCGTATTTTTGTAGGACCCAGTACCTCTGCCAGAATGGTGAGGCAAGATAGATTAGTTGGCACTAGGGTTGCCACCTCACCAGTATTTCTTTTTTTTTTTTTTTTTACTTTACTAGCTACTGGCTTGGTGGTGAAGATGTTTGCTTTTTACTGGTAATTGAGGATGGGAAAAGTATACCCACAATTACCAGTAAAGTAACAAATACCGACACCGCCAGGCCAGTGGCCAGTAAAAAATAAAATACCGGTCAATTGGCAACCCTAGATGGCCCACAGTGCTTCAAGTTCCAGTTCACCAGGGACCTGCAATGCAAACAAAAAGCATTATTAGTATTATTATTGTTTAATTACAGAGAAGTGGATTTCATGATGCTGCAAAAACTAAAAATTGCAGGAGGGTGGGATGCTGAATAATTTTCACCACATTCATACCCAGGAACCTGCAAAGCAAACAGAAAAATATTGTTAGTATTATTATTTATTTTTTATTTTTTTTCCCATCTCCTCCCTCCCTTTTGGGCCCCAACACTGCTGCCAGAATGGTGAGGCAAGACCAATTTAACAACTCCAATGGGAGTGGCCATGAAATCCACACACCTGCCTCCCTATGAGGAGCACCAAAAATGTACCAATATTCAATATTCAAAGTTTATTATAGCATATAAAAAATACATACACTCAAAAAACACACACATAACAATTAAAAACCAATCATTGGTTCCAAATTCATCTTATTATTTAAAACTATCCACAAGCCCCAATCCTGGGGAATCTTTATAAAGCCTATATCGTGCTGCAAACAAAACTCCAAAATATATATATATAGACTGATGGGCAATGGAAATACCTATGTATAAAATATCGGGATCTGTGCATGCAGAGGTGGAATACCTCTACAGCCACTGGTCCCGATATCCGTGCCGGCACCCTAAAGGTGAAACCTTGGATCTCTATTGGCTTCCACAATCCTATCCCCAATAAACATATCCAATATATTAAAAATATATATATAAATAATATAATTACAAAAATCCAACTGTTGAGCAAAAAATACTATACAATCTCTCTATATAAAGTGCAAAGTGCAGTATCACAAAACTAAACTAAAGTGCTGAGTGCTATGAGATAGTGCTCATGGGCACATCCTATATGCCTCTACTATATCTGAATAAACCATGACCTATAACTAATCTAAATCCTGAGTGATGAAAAACCTATGTAAATAAAATAATGAACTTAGTGAAACTGTGTATATATAAACAATCATGCATAAAATACCAGGTAATATATGGCAGGTAATATGGGATACACAAAGAGCACAACGGCACAGATGAATGTCAGAAGGGTGAAGGTTACCTTCACCCTTCTGAAGCCGCACGGGGGCGGCGGGCGCGGGTGGCCGGGTTCTTTGTGCGGTCCCTTTTGAATGATGTCTGCTGACATGCTCCTGGCTCTACATGAATAACGTTGGGCACTGGTTGTATATATTTTTTGATTCTTTGTGCTGACATTCATCTGTGCCGTTGTGCTCTTTGTGTATCCCATATTACCTGCCATATCTTACCTGGTATTTTATGCATGATTGTTTATATATATACGGTTTCACTAAGTTCATTATTTTATTTACATAGGTTTTTCATCACTCAGGATTTAGATTAGTTATAGGTCATGGTTTATTCAGATATAGTAGAGGCATATAGGATGTGCCCATGAGCACTATCTCATAGCACTCAGCACTTTAGTTTAGTTTTGTGATACTGCACTTTGCACTTTATATAGAGAGATTGTATAGTATTTTTTGCTCAACAGTTGGATTTTTGTAATTATATTATTTATATATATATTTTTAATATATTGGATATGTTTATTGGGGATAGGATTGTGGAAGCCAATAGAGATCCAAGGTTTCACCTTTAGGGTGCCGGCACGGATATCGGGACCAGTGGCTGTAGAGGTATTCCACCTCTGCATGCACAGATCCCGATATTTTATACATAGGTATTTCCATTGCCCATCAGTCTATATATATATATATTGGAGTTTTGGTTTGCAGCACGATATAGGCTTTATAAAGATTCCCCAGGATTGGGGCTTGTGGATAGTTTTAAATAATAAGATGAATTGGGACCCAATGATTGGTTTTTAATTGTTATGTGTGTGTTTTTTGAGTGTATGTATTTTTTATATGCTATAATAAACTTTGAATATTGAATATTGGTACATTTTTGGTGCTCCTCATAGGGAGGCAGGTGTGTGGATTTCATGGCCACTCCCATTGGAGTTGTTGGTATTGTTTAGAGTGAGCACAATCCAATTAGAGTGATAAGTGGTGCACCCCTCAGTAGAAGCAAGACCAATTTAAGGCACTGATTAGATGGCACACAAGTTCTATCTGATTGTCATCAACCCACTTCTGCCGAAAGTGTAGAGCCCTCCAGCTCACCCTCCTTCAAATCAGCAAGGTCGTCTCAGCCACAAGTCATAGAGCAGTCACTAATGCTCTATGATGACACTCCTAGCTAAGATTCTGTGGTCCATCCACCTGCCCCATTTGCAGACATAAGGGTTCCCAGATGCCCAACAACTTGTGTTGGAGGATGAGGATGTGGACAGCGGACCATTGCAGGACCTCTACGATGAGGGTGAAACCTAAGTGCTGCTTTGGCTTTCTTCAATATGGAGGCTGAGAAGGAGGGTAGCAGGAAGGAGTGGGTGGAAGACAATCTGAGGGGTGATGATGTCCTAGACCCAATGTGGTCTGAAGGCAATCAGAAGATTTTGGTGGAAGAGGTGCTGGCCATGCAGCCCCAGGCAGCCAGCAGAAGAGGGAGAAGGGTGCCAACCATAAGAGGTAAGCCCCTTGCAACCACTGCCCACCACACCCAGGAACTGAGCACTGAAAGTGCTGGCACAAAGGTTCTCACCAACCAGGGCTGTGGAGTCGGTAGATAAATGTTCCAACTCCGACTCCTCAGTTTTTTGTACTTCCGACTCCGACTCCCCAACCCACGACTCCTCTGTATTAATATGTGAATGTATTTTATACATTCTTTGAAGGAAAGAAAGGCAACATACATGTCATTACTTCTAGCAGAGAGAGGTAGTTGGGCAGAAGCTGCCTTCTCCTTTCTGTGTTCTGATCTTCTGCTGAAGATAGGGCAGTGGGAGGATCCAGAAAGGGGCCTTTATTATAAAACATGATTTCCCTAGTAGAATCCCATAGTCATGTTTAAAGTTTAAACTAACAATCAGAGTTTACAAGTTTTTATAGCCTTTTGCTGAATGACAGCAGTTTTTCCAATGGTACAGCTTCAGTCTTGAACTATTGATCCTCCATTCCCTTCACTTATACAAGTGTCTCTAGTCCTGCAAAAAACATATTTACTTAATCCCTTATCAGTGAGAGGCTAGGTTACCCATGGGTTCCCTGTAACAGCAGAACACAACACTATGCAAAGTATAAGTATTGCCGCTTCTAATTGTGCGTTGCGTGCCATATAGTGAAGCACATGAAAAGCATGCTTCTTTATGGTCACTTAACGTGTTCGTTTTGCAGTTACGTGAGGCACTGCATGCATTGGTCTTTATTCTTACAATAGAGAAGTCATTAATTATAACTTTTTGTGAATTGGGACATTTAAACTTGCTAAATCAAAATTTAGTAGGAGTCGGAGTCAGTGCATTGTTTGCCGACTCCGACTCCAGGTACCCAAAATTTCCTCCGACTCCGACTCCACAGCCCTGTCACCAACATGGCATTTTTCAGAACCATGCACACACAGACTGCAAGTCTCAGGTCATTTGCAAGCTGTGCCACCAGTCACTGAAGAGGAATAAATGTGAATAATCTCTGCCCGACGTCCATCACCAGGGACCTGCAAAGCAAACCAAAAAAACATTGTTATTATTTTTGTTTATTTATAGAGCGCTATCGTATTATGTGGTGTTGTACAAACTAAAAAATTACAGGAGAGTGAGACACGTTCACCACGCCCATGGCCAGGAACCTGCAAAGTAAAGAGAAAAACATTGTTAGTATTATTATTTGCTTCCACTCATTGCCTTCTGTTGCCTCCTACTCCACTTCCTACTCTTGTGCCTCCTCATCCAGTCAGTGTAGCACCTACAGCACCATTTTGAGCCCAGCCAACAAAAAGTGTTATGGAGAAGGTTGTACCCATAGGGGAAGCAATTTTTTCTAAGCTCCAAAACGTGTTATGTAGGTGGTGCCCATAAGGGAAGCAGTTTTTTTCTAAGAACCAAAATATGTTATGCAGGTGGTGCCCACAGGGGAGCAATTTTTTAAAGCTCCAAAATGTATTATGCAGGTGCTGCCCAAAAAGGAGCAGTTTTTTCTAAACCACAAAAAGTATTATGCAGATGCTGCCCAAGGGGAAGCAGTTTGTTCTAAGGTGGTGCCCACAGGGAAGCAGTTTTTTTTTCTAAGCCACAAAAAGTGTTATGGAGAAGGTGGTACCCATAGGGGAAGACATTTTTTCTAAGCTCCCAAAAATGTTATGGAGGTGGTGCCCATAAGGGAAGCAGTTTTTTCTAAGCCCCAAAATGTGTTATGAAGGTTGTGCCCACAGGGGAGCAGTTTTTTAAAGCTCCAAAATGTATTATGCAGGTGGTGCCCAAAGAGGAGCAGTTTTTTCTAAACCACAAAAAGTTTTATGCAGATGCTGCCCACCGGGAAGCAGTTTGTTCTAAGGTGGTGCCCGCAGGGGAGCAGTTTTTTAAGCTCCATGAAGTATTATGCAGGTGGTGCCCACAGGGGAGCTATTTTTCTAAGCCCAAAAAAGTATTATGCAAGTGGTGCCCAAAGGGGAACCATTTTTTCTATACTCCAAATGGTGTTATGCAGGTGGTGCCCACAGAGGAGCAGTCTCTTCTAAGTCCCAAAAAGTGTTATTGAGGTGGTGTCCATAGGGAAAGCATTTTTTTCTAAGCCCCAAAAAGTATTATGCAGGTGGTGCCCAAAGGGAAGCAGTATTTTTCTAAGCCCCTAAAAGTGTTATGGAGGTGGTGTTCACAGGGGAGCTATTTTCTAAGACCCAAAAAGTATTATGCAGGTGGTTCCCCAAAGGGGAACAATTTTTTCTATGCTCCAAAAGGTGTTATGCAGGTGGTGCCCACAGGGGAGCAGTTTTTTTCTAAGCCACAAAAAGTGTTATTCAGGTAGTGCCCACAGGGAAGCAGTTTTTTTAGGCTCCAAGAATTATTTTGCAAGTGGTGCCCACAGGGGAGCTGTATTAAATGCCCAGATGTCCCCAGCAGCTGCCCTTCCCTCAGGGTGAAACAGGCAGATGTCCCTCTCCCAAGCTGTCCCTCACTGATGACATCCACTCGCCCTAGCTAGGCCTCCTCCCCCCTCCTAAAAAGGACAATTGGTTTTCTCCAGTCCGCAGCCCTATCAGTCCTTCAAACAGCAGCGGCAGTGGCAGCAGCACCAACCTCCCTCTATTCTAGTCAGTGCTGGAGTGTTGACGCATGACCCTTTTGTACAGCAGGGTTACGTGTCCCGTCTATCCAATCACAACAATGTCTACCATGGTTTTCTGTTTCAATCTTTTTATTGTCATTTTTTTGGTATAAAAGTTAAACAGTATGACATATTGTTCTTATACAAATAAAGAGAACACAGAATACAAGTTGTCATTCTTAATACACCTTCACATGCATATAAGTCATCATTAGTGAGCCGTTAAGGCACATATAGGGTATTGGGAGACTTCTAGGGAGACTTCTAGGGACTTCTAGAAAACTTATGTTCATCCTTACTCAATTTGACAGGCAGGAGGATTATCTCCTCCTGTTTCGAGCTCCCTGCACTGCCACCCCTCTAGTGCCAGGGGAGGGGGTAAAGGGGGGGCTAAAGGATCTGGGCAAAGGAGGGCAATGGATATTAGAGGGGTAGGGGGCTGGGAAAAGGAAAGAGAAAAGAAAAAAAAAAGGGGAGGGGGGTAAATATATATAAATATATATATATACATCTTTGAGGGAGGAGGTTTGCAAGCCATACTTCACTGCAACAAAACCTCTCTCAGCTCTGGAAACGAGTATTCCACACAGGGGCCCCAAATCTTCATGAATTTCTCATGAGAATCAATCAGAATGCTGGTCAGTTTTTCGTTAATAAAAATGCCATTCAGCCTCTGTATGGCTGTGGTTTTCAGTTGTAAAAAGCTAGTTGATTGGCTGCTGAGCAGCTACAACCTAAAAGCAACAAAAGTATCACATCTACAGGGAAATTCATTTGTGCCTCATATCCTGCTTCAAGAATTAGCTCTGCGCTGCCTCTAGTGACCCACAGTGTGCACTGCATGCAAGGCAAACAGGTTGTGCACCCCTCCATTAAAGTCTTCAATAAAAAATTCAGGATGTGGCTTGGTGCTCTGGGTAAGCAACTAAAGTAACCAAATGCTCCCAGAGGTAATGTAGTTTTGGAGTAGAAGAAGAATCCTCCTTAAAGTGGACCAAACTCAATTTGGCAGGCCCTGGAGTCCGAGCACACTGATTGGATGAGCGGCCACACATGCGCCGTAGGACCAGGAAGAGGTGAGTTTGTTTCAGTGACCTGGTGGGTTTCACACAGCAGGGCACCCCTGGAGGCAAGGTCCAAAACCCAGGATAGTTAAAATCCTGGTTTTTGGTCCACTTTAAGCCCAAGCAGTGGTACTGAGCCTGGATTTGCCAGCCACAGCAAAAGTAAGTCCGACTCATTAGAGATAGATATATCATGCCGTATTGTCCATCTCTAATGGGCGGGACTTATGCAGATGCGTCATGGCCGTCTGGAGCATGTGCCGGGCTCAGGCGAGAAATATAGTATCCTACGATAATATAAGGTGAGCAAATGCATATGTCTATTGTATGTGATTAAGGGCAGGAAAGGCTCGAGACACGTCATGGAGTTTTCATGGATTACAATATGATTTGTGTTTTCGAAAGGATTTTAATGTGGAATTGAAATAAATTTGATGTTTTACTTAAGCGGCCATGGAGCTCGATATTTCTATCTTCTTATTTTGCAATGTCTGTGTAAGCACTTTAATCTTCTAAAAAATCATAACCAATATCTCCTTGCCTGGCTCCCAAATTATGTAGACAATTCAATTGTATCTAATATCTCCTGGTACAAATATAGCCAAATAAGCAAACAATTATTAGAAAAACCATCAATAGAAATATCAATGATCAATACAATTATAACTTCTGCCTGGCTAAGCCAGATATATGCAAACAATTTAATAACTAAAATATTAATAATATATATATATCCTGCCCGGCTCGACTAAAATTGGCAAATATATAAATATTATTAATAACTGGCCAATGGTAACGCAATGGATACAGGCAAAAGATTGTAGGAATATCTGGTAAATCAAAAATGGTAAATAAAGAGATATCTTGTTGGTAAAATAACACAAGATGCAATCAAATCTTACAAAACAACAAGATACCACACGCTATGATTCAAAGTTATATGACCGGCAGACATAAGAGCATTACCTGACCAGCAACTGATACAATTACCTTCCTGACAGGGGAACCCACAAGCAGACTGTCAAGCTGGCAGCCTCGGCCCACTTTCTTCTCCTGGGGCCCCTTTTCTCCAGCTCTCTCTCTGGCCCTCTTTTCCTAAGGCCTCCTCCCTCCAGTTATACCTCAATATTACTTTGACGTCCAGACTTGCCCCCCAGTTTTGCTAGCTTGAAACTTGTGGACCTGATTTGCTGGACTCTCAGGTGGGAAAGTATTGGAATTACCCAGCCAATGAAACTGGATTTGAATATTCTCAGGATCTGCCCTCCCAAACCTGATTTGGTTTTTTTATTAGGGTGGGGGGAATGGAATGTGAGTTGCTGAGCCTCTGTACCTGTGAGGGACATTCACCTGCCTGAATGACCTGACTTGTATGACTGGTCAAATGCAACTGAATATACATACAGAAATAGATTAAAACGTTACACAATATTTTAACAATATTCATTTTCCATAAAGACCCATTGTCTACATCTGCATGGCAATTTGCTCCTATTTTATTTGAACTATCTTGGGACTTCCCCTTTAAGTGAATTTTTTCTACTGTCTTGAAAAATGATATTTTTCTGCGGTTGTGTTCCCGTAATTGGTGATTAACGCTCACAGTTGGCCAAAAGTTATCCAATGACTGTAGAAATTAATCATCATGAGAGTGTTGGTGCTTAATTTCATCTGGCCAGTCTCTCGTTATTCCAGGGCCTTGCGCTCTCTCAGCACTCTTGTCTTTTATGTGGTCCAGCCAAATTATGTTTGGGTGTCTTTTGAACATTGTGATCCCCAGTTTCTGGACATTATATTAGATAAACAGGAAATCACAAGCTTTTCTAATGACATTTAAATAGTGCAGATGTTATGCATTGCCGCACATTTTCTTTCCCAGTTGACCTCTTCCAGTAAATTACAGAATTACAGCTGGGATGTGGAAATCCTCCTCAACTTCTGGACAAAACAAGGCGTTAGTCAACGTTCTATCTGGATGAGCCTTGTGGGGGTAAGCGGTGATCTTGGTAGCTGGTCAATGGTCGCTATGTAAGATTATGACCCCGAGCATAGGGAGATGGATGAACGGGTCAGACGGAGTGACATGCTGAGATGGATACTGGTCCAGCACAAACATGTTATTGAAGGGGGGAACCAAACATTTTTAGAAATACATCAAAATTGTAACAGCGGGTGAAAAGTTCAACAGCGCCAAAATAAGCCTGTGAAATGTATGTAAAAGTATGTAGGACGCTCCATTTATCAAGCAGCAATATGTAACTGTCAGTCTTGCCTCTTTCGTAACTGAGCATTACTGAGTGCAAATATTCTTTGATAGTGTATCGTTAAAGTGGACCAAACCCAAGATTTTAACTATCCTGGGTTTTGGTTCTTGCCCCTGATCGGGGGTGCCCCGCTGTGTGAAACTCCACAGGTCACTGAAACAAACTCATCTCTTACTGGTCCTACGGCACATGTGCAGCCGCTGCCCCAATCAGCGCACTCGGATCCGCTGACGTCACTTTATCTACGCCTTCGTCTAAGGTGAGCGGCTCTGAGCGCACTGGTGGCTGCATCCCACGCTACCCCGCTACCCCCGCTACCCCTAACGGTGAGTGTGCCCATGCCAGCCATTCACAAATGCCCGGCAATTCCCAGGATTTTTCAAAATCCTGGGTTTTGGTCACTTTAACAGGGGTGGCAGATAGGGTTGCCACCTGGCCGGTATTTTTTTTTTTTACTTTACTAGCCACTGTCCTGGGAGTTTTATTTGTGATTTTAATTGCTGGTATACTTTTCCCTATCCTCAATCACCAGTAAAAACAAATACCAGCACTGCCAGTGGCCAGTAAAGTAAAAAAAAAAAACACTGGCCAGGTGGCAACCCTATCTGCCACCCCTGTTAAAGGGTTAATAGTTAACTGTTTTTTTAATGAGGATAGGAAAAGTATACCTGCAAATAAAATTACCAGTAAAACTGCCAGGACAGTGGCTAGTAAAGTAAAAAAATACCGTCAAGGTGGCAACCCTAATGGTGGGGCTTTATGGCACCCGGGGCAAAGATTCGAAATGGCACCCCACCTGTTCTCAGGACCCCCTTTGGCACCCCCCTGACCTGCTGCACCCGGGGCAAGTGCCACCCCGGCTCCCCCCCTAGCTATGCCCCTGGCGGATAGGCAACCACCCCGTTGCAAAGTCACTTTCTCCCTTTTGTAAAGGGAAGCTTTACTAATTTGGATTTATCACTCGAGAATTCCCCAGGAACTTTCTTCTGCGGGACCGAGAACCGAATTGTCAGGAGCCCCAAATCTACTTATTACCAGGTAAGGGACACATCCCTTAAATAAATTACTTACTTTTATATCATCCAATACACTGCCCTTAAGCATAACCTCTATACCTCCACAGATATATTTATTACGGTCACCAGTTGCGCCCTGAGAGGTTAGCAGGCACCCGCTTCTATGTTTACACAGTGAGTACTGTACAATCTTTCTACTCATACCCGTGGCCGCACCATGTAAGCATATAATACTTACCTGACTATCCTAAATAAACCTTCTCCAGGAAACAGAATACACTGAAGAAGTTTTCATAGCGAAACGCGTCTGTATGAAAATCACTTGCTACAAACAGGGACACTGTACCCTTAACGGATATCTTGCTACAAAGCGGGGTATCAAGAAAAGGCCTTTACGAGAAAAGTAGCAGTGCCCAGGCACCTGCTTCCCACAGAACAATACCACTAAGATTGTTCATGAATATTGACAACAGACAGATTGTACTAACCTTTTTCTCATGCAATATTTTGTTATTAACCTGTATATAATGATTTTTCTTGCCATACCACATTAAAATTGTAAATACACTGATATTGACCACTAACATTTTGACAGAGGGAGGGAATAGGCGTAGTAGCCATTCCCCAAACACCCGACCAGAGGGTATAAGATACAAACCCCTGGGTCAGGCGGGGAAAGGTCAACCCCAACCCCCAGAATAAGCTTTACACTAGCTTGTAAAGCTTCAAAATGTCAAAACTTCAAAATTTGCTTAGGGCTTCCATGTTCACTTGGCCATGAAGGAGTTAAATAAAATAATTGCTTGGAGCTGACCTTTAATACTACATTGCCATTGTTATTTTAGTGCACTGGCTGATGATGAGCTCACATGTTAGCGTCTGTTGCAGAAGCTCATGGAAGCTCCCGGATCAGATAAGGGGGGATTCTTGCTCAGCAATGATGAGATTCCATCAATTAAATCAACACTGAAATATGAGTGTAATCTCTTCTCGCACATTCCTGTCGCCGCCGTACCAGCCCACGTGATTGGACGGCGCAATAGTTTAATGCTGCGGGCATGCTTCAAAAAGAGAGATACAGTAAAGGAAACGTTCTCCTGCTGAGTGAAGTCCTGACAGCTGATAGGGATCGCACCCACTTCACAACAACACGCTTGGAAATGTCTCGTTTAAACCGGACCTTCACCCTGAATAAGAGCATATCTTATATATTCCCCCCCCCCCCCCGTACATACAGATTGCTCACATTAAAAATCGTCCTACCTGCATCGACTGCATTTTTTGAGCCTTTAAACATCCAGGATGGCATCACATGGACTCTCAGGCTGCCTGCAGACCGGAAGTGTCTTCTGACTGTGCTGCTCTGCATTCTGTGATTGCTGTCCTTTCCCTGACCCCAGCTCTGCTCTGTATGTGCAAAGCACAGCTATAACCCCACCCCCTGTACTTTATCCCACTCTCCTCTCCTCAGTATGAGATGCTACTGAGCCAAAGTGGCCAGAAATGCCTGGCACGGGTACGGTGGGGATACAGAGATTCTGGGGTTTCACACAGCTCTGTGATGCCCTGAGAATGAAAAAAATCGGCTCTTTTTTTAGAATCTCTAAAGTGCAGGCCAGCCCACGTGACACAAGCGGCTAATCGTGGGGCCACATTTCGGCTGGGGGATCATGGTTTAGTTACGTTTTGTGGGGGGGGGGGGGGGTTCGGGGATCTAAGTGTAGGGAGGCTCCAGGAATCCTGATGACATTGGAGTCTGAATGTGGTCCCAAAAAACACATTATGTAGAAAATGGGTGTGGAGACACCAAAAAGCAAATACTTCCCCCTTTATTTGCCATGAAAAATCTCAAATGTAGTTGGTTTTCATTTAGGTATTTCCCTAACTCCAAAGCCCCCTCCCCACCCTCCACTGCAAGACAAACTGCCTTGGGCCCAATCAGGGGAGGTAAAAGATGCCTAGCATATTGCCTCCGGGTTGGGGTTATAATTGGATGAAGGTGAGGGGGGGGAGATAAAATTTGGATGCAAGTGGGTTGAATCTTCCCACCAACCCATACAGAAGTTCAGGGCCGGCTCCAGGTTTGTGGGGGCCCGTGGGCAAGAGAGTCTTAGTGGGCCCCAAAGTAGTCACATGATGTCAATGTAGCGATAACCCTTATCGCCGGAGGGCTTCACCGCCCGAGACGTCCTTTCCCAATGGTGAGAGGTGCTGCCGGAATTCCAGAGTCGTCCGTGAGGAAACAGGAACAGCTCTTACAAGGGCTAGTGAATTGTAATATAGCGTTTCCCCCAATAAGAGACAGAACTCAGTATTGAGGGTGAAGGTGAAGTGTTTTTATTAGTGCCACTCTAGGCCTTATATACACAAGTCTCCATACAATGGGACCTCCCCCGTGGACCTCATGACAAATACACAGACCAACTCTGCCGGTGACGCAATCAGCAAAACAATAGGCGTCTGTAATACACTCAATCAGAACAATGCCATTGCCTGTGACGTACTCAATTAACACAAAGGCAGTTTATAATACAATCCAAACTACAATGACCTAATTAAGAAAAGGCCAGTGAATGGCCCGGTGGGCAACTGAATAGTGATGACATCCAAAAGACAGAGCGTCTGTCACAATATGCCCCCTTTTTGTGGAACACCCGGCAGACCCGGATTGACCCTGTTCGGGTTAACGTGGGGCTGTCCGGACTCTTGTTATGGGCAGAGTTCTGTGTAAGGACAAGTCTGCAAATAGTGAGTAACCGGACTAAACATTGACGTGGGCTGTACATAGGAATCGGTCATGGGTGGGGTCCAAACACTGGGATATTGTGGCGTTGGTGAGTTCAGCACCAAAGTCCTTGGTTGGATGTGTGCACAGGTGCTTTGCTTTCTTATAGCTGGCCCAAGTTTCAATCTCTTTCCATGGTAGCTGATCGGAGAATCCACAATCTTCTGCACATCTATATCATCGTAAAAGTAGACAAAACCATAACCCTTAGAAACGCCAGAGGCATCCCTAATAATTTTGACACTCTTTACAGCGCCATACTTTGAAAAAACATCCTTAATTTCAGGCTGATTAATACGACGGCCAATGCCCCCAACAAAAATAGTGTTTGGCATACGTTTCCCTTCTGGAAGGACGTAACCTGATGGCTGATCCTCTTCTTGGCTTCTTGTAACAGACATGACGTGATGCAGACGAAACCCCTGGGTCTCCCCGACCAGTGGGCTGGAGTCGGCAGCTCGGGCTGGAGCCTGGGTTGTAACAGGGTTGACGCTGGCTGGTCCAGAGGTAGCGTAGGCAGAAGTCATTGGTCCTAGATCATTTCCCAATAGTACTTCTGCTGGTAAGTTGTCCATAAGTCCCACGTGTACCCTGCCGGATCCAGCGCCCCAGTCAAGATGTACTCGGGCGGTGGGGAGTCGAAACACAGCTCCTCCCGCCACCCTTACTGCAACGGTGTGTCCAGTGCGGTCTTTGTTCTTGACCAAATGAGGTTGAAGCAAGGTAAGTGTGGCTCCGGTGTCGCGTAATCCTTGGGCGTTGCGCCCATTGACTCGTATCTCCTGGCAATGGTGCTGTCGGTTGTCTTGGATGGCCGCTTGTATGGGATCAGCTTCATACAGTACCCCCAGATACTCTTCCGAACTGCTCTCAGCTTCCAAACAGTGTGCCACAGGAGTACGGGAGGTGGAAGGTTGCTTTTGCCCCCACGTGTTTCGGGGAGGCTCTAGGGCGCAATCACTGCGATAATGTCCCCATTGTTTGCAACGATGGCACTGAACTGTGGAGAGGTTCGGTTGCTGCGCTGGCCTATGTGGCCCAGAGTCACGAGTTGGCGCTGAAGCCACAGGTGCTTGAAATTTGATGGGAGGTTGTGGTTTTGGAGCGGACTGTTCTGTCTGGCGAGCATCGGTGTACTCGTCGGCTAGACGAGCAGCCTCAGGTAGCGTTAGAGGCCTCCGGTCACGTACCCACTCTCTTAGCTCTGGTTGCAGGGCATTGAAAAAATGTTCTAGTAAAAACAACTGTAGTACATCCTCAGCGGTCGTGGCTTGGCATCCAGTGACCCAGTGTGATGCTGTACGATGGAGGCGACATGCCCACTCCGTGTAAGAATCCCCTCCCTTCTTTTGGGATTCCCGAAATCGTCGCCTGTAGGCCTCCGGGGTGACAGCGTACCGGGCTAACAAAGCCTCCTTTACCAGATGGTAGTGTGGTAAGTCCGCATCAGGGATGGCCCGGAAAGCATCGGAAGCTTTCCCAGATAGTTTCCCTGATAATATGGTGACCCATTCCTCCGTGGGTACCCGGTGTAAAGCGCACTGGCGTTCAAAATCGGCCAAAAATCCGTCAATCTCGTCGTCACTTTCCTGGAAGGACTTAAATGCTGCAAATGGAATCTTTCTCCCCCCAGTGTAACTGAGGCTGAGAGGCTGCTGGGTTGAAAGTCGCCGATCTTCCCTTCGCTTACTGGCCTCTGCCTCCGCTGCGGCGAAGACTCGGTCGATCAGTTCCTGTGATGGATTCGGGCCATAGACCGACAATCTGTTCCGAACCGCTTGAACAAGAGCAGCGTCTTCATCGATCTCTATATTGGTTTCGGTCCTCACTGCTGCATGATCCATTTCGATCAGCTCGCTATCAGTTCCTGACGTGGGCGGTTGCTAGCTGACCTTCCCCGGCTCTCGAGTAGATCCTTCAGGGTCAGCCTTTTCAACTTGTCATACTGACTCTCCATCAGGGTAGCACTCTCTCTGGGTAGAAAGGACCATCCGACCGCTTGCCACCAATTGTAGCGATAACCCTTATCGCCGGAGGGCTTCACCGCCCGAGACGTCCTTTCCCAATGGTGAGAGGTGCTGCCGGAATTCCAGAGTCGTCCGTGAGGAAACAGGAACAGCTCTTACAAGGGCTAGTGAATTGTAATATAGCGTTTCCCCCAATAAGAGACAGAACTCAGTATTGAGGGTGAAGGTGAAGTGTTTTTATTAGTGCCACTCTAGGCCTTATATACACAAGTCTCCATACAATGGGACCTCCCCCGTGGACCTCATGACAAATACACAGACCAACTCTGCCGGTGACGCAATCAGCAAAACAATAGGCGTCTGTAATACACTCAATCAGAACAATGCCATTGCCTGTGACGTACTCAATTAACACAAAGGCAGTTTATAATACAATCCAAACTACAATGACCTAATTAAGAAAAGGCCAGTGAATGGCCCGGTGGGCAACTGAATAGTGATGACATCCAAAAGACAGAGCGTCTGTCACAGTCAACTTTCAGCTCCGCTTCCACAAATGGGTCATCTCCTGCTGCTGATCGCCCTCCAGTCCTTGTCAGCTGTCACCTGGTTCTCTCCACCGTCTGGGCTTCCATCAATCGCCCTCCGTTCCATGGCACCATCCCCATTGTTGCTGATCATCCCCTGTTGCTGAGGCCATCCATGAGCAGCTTTGCACACAGCACCCGGCATTCGGTGGTTTGGGTCCACTGTTAAATAATACCATGGCCAAGTGTGAGCCTGAGTGGGCCCCTGAAGACAATCGCCCAGGCTTGCCCTGTACTAGCGCCGGCCCTGCAGAACTTGGGGATCGAGGTAAGGGTCCTTCGGCACAGGTCCGGAGTTTCCCCTCCTGCAGAAACCACATTGACTACTGATGGTCACATGGGACATACAAGCAGCACTGGAGGGCAGACACAGTGAGTATTCTTCACTGTCTCTTCCATTGAACAATTCCTCTGGCCGATGGGTATCCCAATATAGGATGGCAGGTAGTATGCAAGTTTCTCAAGTGCTGCCAAGGGGGTTTACACTGGACGTCCTCTTTAATGCAGCCCACCGCTCCGGGCATGGGTACACTCACGCAAGCACACAATGGCCATCTATGCATTAAAAATTATTATTAAAAATGAATGCTCTGTTCCGTGCATGGCGAGTTGTGCAGGTTGTAGGTGAGCATGCGGGGTAAGATGAAAGACAAGAAAATGCAAATACTTTGCTATTACCTTTCCTCCCACAAAGTAAACAGAGAGCAGTGCGGGGCATCATCAGATGTGCTCTGTACTTGGCAGAGGATCTTCTGTCTGGCTTAGAACATTTCCTTTGTAAATGAGAGAATGGATTAAGCCCCAGGCGGCTCTACCTGTACAGCAGCTTATTTAAAGACAAATAGTGTTAGGGAAGTTCCTGTAAGAATAAAAACCACCCTCTGGCATCTGACAACTCGGTCTAGTGTGGTGAGCAAGTCTTCACTGGTCTGGGGCATTTGGCTAGCTTTAGGTGAGAAAGAAGCTGTCACATTTATATTTTAGCTGTACTGTCCTCTACTGGTAGAGTCTTATATCACCGCGTAAAAAAAAGTGATCATTTAAAGTGGACCTAAACCCACTGCGATCGATTCCCTGGCCAATCGATTCCTTTCCTCCGGGGCATCCAAAATTGGGATGCCTCGCTGTGTGAACCCCCCCCAGGTTGCCCATACACTTACCTTGTTTCCCGATCAACCGCTCGTGCGCAAGCCGCGGCTGGCATTTGTGAACTTTTGAAAACTTTTGACTATCCTGGGTTCTGGTCCTTGCCCCTGAGGCACCCCGAAACCACCCAGGTCGCTGTAACAAACTCGCCTCTTCCTGGTCCTACGGTGCATGTGCGGCCACTCGACCAATCAGCGTGCTCAGGTCCGCTGACCTCCCTTCGTATAAGGCGAGAGGCTCCGAGCGTGCTGACGGCCGCATCTCCTGCTACCCTCTAAAAGTGAGTGTGCCTGTGCTGGCCATACACAAATGGCTGGCACGGGCATGTCCCCTGCTAAAGAGACAACGGCACATGCGCAAGCAGCGTCCGCATCTCCGCAGATGCGGACGCTGCTTGCGCATGTGCCGTTGGGCCGGTAAAGAAGGTAAGTGTATGGGCGACCTGGGGGGTTTCACACAGCGGGACATCACAATTTTGGATGCCCCAGGGGGAGGGAATCGATCAGCCCAGGAATCTGCCTTGGATTTTGATCCACTTTAAAGAGGACCTATATAACGCTAGAACTGGATGATACCCTGTCCCTGGATGTAACGCTTCCTGGTGGGCCCTATTCTCACCTTGATTTAGCAAATCCAACAAGGCATGAGCCCCCCCCCGGCATCCCTGCTATGCATTTTCACTACATTGGCTGCCAGTGAGTGCGTGTATGGCGGAGGGAGCAGAGGACGCTATGGGTTGCGCTCTCCACTGCATACCTGTTCCCCCTGCTCTGTGCACTTACACTAACAGACATTCAAGTCTACCAGGCGTGGTGAACGTGCACAACAGGGATGCCGGGGAGGCCCCCCACATGCACCCAGCCCTTATCCTCCAGACTCTAAGCTCGTAAGGGCCTTCCTATTGTATCTTGCATTCAAAATATTTATTTTGAACTCTGTAACACCTCATAGTCTATGTAATGTATGTGATCACGTATTTGTACAGCGCTATAAAAGATAACTGAAAAGGTTTGGTGTCCCATCCGGGTATCCCCAATCTAAAATGTACAATTTACTCGCCAGGTGGGTATTGGAAAGGAGACATAGGCCCATATAGGGAAACTGTAGATCCCCACTCATGGGTGGTCCTGGGCCAAAATATATCCCTTAGCAAAAAGGAAGGTAGGATGTGCTCATCCAGTCAATATATAGCAGTCAAGAGGTGCTAGAGGGGTGTGACCACACACACTAAGCAAAAAAGAAAGTTAACCCTCTGCACACTCATACTAAAAACTGAAGAACCTAGCTAACACTTGTTAAGAACATGGACTGTTAGTTAACATAGATTGCAATGAATGTAAAAGCGAGGTAGCCACGTCAAGGCCGTCCAATTTGTACCCCGTCCCTAACATTACTAAGTTTAAAAGTTTGTGCAGACATTGCTACTTCTTTACTTGTGTGTGCACAAGCAATGCAATACATGAATCAGCCTGTCTAAAGACATTGCAATAACTTAACTTGCTTGCACACACACAATGAAAAATACTTTACTTGCCTGCACAGTGTTACAGTTCAAAAAGAGGGTTTAGGTAGAGGCCAATTGGACTCCCTGTTACATTGGGAGAGCTACAATCCAGCAGATCTGGCCACTGACCTGCAAATGCAACAGCAAAAAGGTAGGTAGGATGTGCTCATCCAGTCAATATATAGCAGTCAAGAGGTGCTAGAGGGGTGTGACCACACACACTAAGCAAAAAAGAAAGTCAATGTTCTTAACAAGTGTTAGCTAGGTTCTTCAGTTTTTAGTATGAGTGTGCAGAGGGTTAACTTTCTTTTTTGCTTAGTGTGTGTGGTCACACCCCTCTAGCACCTCTTGACTGCTATATATTGACTGGATGAGCACATCCTACCTTCCTTTTTGCTGTTGCATTTGCAGGTCAGTGGCCAGATCTGCTGGATTGTAGCTCTCCCAATGTAACTGGGAGTCCAATTGGCCTCTACCTAAACCCTCTTTTTGAACTGTAACACTGTGCAGGCAAGTAAAGTATTTTTCATTGTGTGTGTGCAAGCAAGTTAAGTTACTGCAATGTCTTTAGACAGGCTGATTCATGTATTGCATTGCTTGTGCACACACAAGTAAAGAAGTAGCAATGTCTGCACAAACTTTTAAACTTAGTAATGTTAGGGACGGGGTACTAATTGGACGGCCTTGACGTGGCTACCTCGCTTTTACATTCATTGCAATCTATGTTAACTAACAGTCCATGTTCTTAACAAGTGTTAGCTAGGTTCTTCAGTTTTTAGTATGAGTGTGCAGAGGGTTAACTTTCTTTTTTGTCCAAAATATATCCCTTGCCATCCTATGGTTCCTTGCGACATCCCTGGGTATCCCCATCTGATGCCGGTCAGAGGTATTTAGCTTCTTTATGTAGAGTGGGAAAGGTTAGTAGGAGGTGCCCCTAGGCCAGTAGAAGGGTAGCGAGAGAGTAGCTAACCCTTGAGGGGGAAGTCCATCCCCTGTCTGCGTCTCTGCGGCTGCAGCTCTTGGTCTGGTTATGGGCGGGTGGATTCCCCATCTGACAGCCTCGGAGAAGCCTCAGGGTGTTGGTCCACGGCCTGGCCGCCCCAGCAGCACAGTGCCACTGGAGTCTCAGGACAAGCAAGGGAGGCAGAGCCTGATCTGGCCATAGGGGCTCCACCATTCCTAGGGGACTGGGATTCCACAGGTCTCCTTACTAGGGTGGTGAAGAGCGCAGGGGGTGGAGTCACCTATTAAAAAGAGGTAAGTGGGTGGAGTTTTCTTATAACAGGTAGATAGTGGGTGGAGTTTCCTTATAAACAGAGAGAAGGGGTGGAATTTCCCTTTTATAAGAGGACAGAGGGGTGGAGCCTCTCTTTAAGTTAGAAAAAAGGGGTGGATTTTCCTTAAGGATAAGGGGACAGAGGGCAGAGTTATATGTACGTCCAGGGGGCGTGACAGGGTATAAAACCTCTGGCAGCGTGGGAAATCAGGGTTCAGGTTTGGGTTGTGGTGCAACAGTTACATCCCTATATTTCAAGAAAGACTGGTTGGAAGTGTTTTATTTCACTTGCCTGGGTTCCCTTTTTAAAATTTGGTTGCTACATCATCATCACTGGATATATTCAGGCCCTTTTGTGACTGGGGCTATATAGATTCCAGGGCTGTTGGGCCTTGGTTTTGGTCCACTTTAACACTTCCAGTTATAAGTTACCAATTCTGGATTAATACTTTGGATCACCATGATAGCCCAGTAAATCTGTATTTTTCATAGTTCCATGCTGTAGTTCTGACATAAGATAGTGCCATAGTGGCACGCTTTCTTTTTTAGAGTTGGACGGAAGCTTGCGTGCTTAATACTAATGATGGTAATAACCCCCCCCCCCCATCTTGTCAGGAAACAAAATAGAGAGACTATCTAAAACATAAATGCGTACCCCTCAAGTGTCACGAGACAATCCCGATTTGGACTTCAGCCCCAGTGTTGCATCCCGAGATGCTTGGAGGTGTTTATGTTGCTTTAAGGAGTCCCGTTGTTTAGTATGGCGACGCTGCTTTAAATGGTCCCAAGCACAGCGGCCGCTTTAAGAAGCCTAGTAGCTGGAAGTTGGAGGAGGTGGAGCCAGATGGATGGAGGGGCGAAGCCAGGACAAATGCCGATGGCAGAGATGAAGATCAGCCCTGTGAACAGGCAGCAAGGTGGGGGCACATTGGGCATGCAGCGCAGCGCTCGCTGCTATGGCAGGAGGAGGTGTGTGTCTGTCTGTGTTGCCCCTCACTGGCTGCAATGAGGGATGTCCCTCACTGGCTGCAATGAGGGATGTCCCTCACTGGCTGCAATGAGGGATGTCCCTCACTGGCTGCAATGAGGGATGTCCCTCACTGGCTGCAATGAGGGATGTCCCTCACTGGCTGCAATGTGAGGGATGTCCCTCACTGGCTGCAATGTGAGGGATGTCCCTCACTGGCTGCAATGTGAGGGATGTCCCTCACTGGCTGCAATGTGAGGGATGTCCCTCACTGGCTGCAATGTGAGGGATGTCCCTCACTGGCTGCAATGTGAGGGATGTCCCTCACTGGCTGCAATGTGAGGGATGTCCCTCACTGGCTGCAATGTGAGGGATGTCCCTCACTGGCTGCAATGTGAGGGATGTCCCTCACTGGCTGCAATGTGAGGGATGTCCCTCACTGGCTGCAATGTGAGGGATGTCCCTCACTGGCTGCAATGTGAGGGATGTCCCTCACTGGCTGCAATGTGAGGGATGTCCCTCACTGGCTGCAATGTGAGGGATGTCCCTCACTGGCTGCAATGTGAGGGATGTCCCTCACTGGCTGCAATGTGAGGGATGTCCCTCACTGGCTGCAATGTGAGGGATGTCCCTCACTGGCTGCAATGTGAGGGATGTCCCTCACTGGCTGCAATGTGAGGGATGTCCCTCACTGGCTGCAATGTGAGGGATGTCCCTCACTGGCTGCAATGTGAGGGATGTCCCTCACTGGCTGCAATGTGAGGGATGTCCCTCACTGGCTGCAATGTAAGGATGCCCCTCACTGACTGTATTGGAAGGATGCCCCTCACTGGCTGTATTGGAAGTAAGCCCCTCACTGGCTGTATTGGAAGTAAGCCCCTCACTGGCTGTATTGGAAGTAAGCCCCTCACTGGCTGTATTGGAAGTAAGCCCCTCACTGGCTGTATTGGAAGTAAGCCCCTCACTGGCTGTATTGGAAGTAAGCCCCTCACTGGCTGTATTGGAAGTAAGCCCCTCACTGGCTGTATTGGAAGTAAGCCCCTCACTGGCTGTATTGGAAGTAAGCCCCTCACTGGCTGTATTGGAAGTAAGCCCCTCACTGGCTGTATTGGAAGGATGCCCCTCACTGGCTGTATTGGAAGGATGCCCCTCACTGGCTGTATTGGAAGGATGCCCCTCACTGGCTGTATTGGAAGGATGCCCCTCACTGGCTGTATTGGAAGGATGCCCCTCACTGGCTGTAATAAGGGATGCCCCGCACTGTCTGGAATGGAGGGACTCCTCTCTCACTACAGGCGTAATGTGTTTGTGGAGACCTTGCCTGTATTGTTATTTATTGTTTAGGAGGTGTTTCCCGGCTAGTGGCGTGGTTTAAGTGTAAAAAAAAATATTGTTTCCCTTTTTACGGCTTTTAAAAGTTGGGAGGTATGTAAATGTTTATGACGAGTGTGTTTACAGAGCGGCTCAAATGACACTGAAAATAGTGATTTAACCTTCCCACCGTTAAATGATTAGTCCTGTGGGCGCATGCCAATTTCAGGGTAGGCATTTTTGGAGTAAAAGAAAGAAGCCGATCCTGCTCACACGCTTCACCGCATGCCCATTAATAAAAGAAAGTCGTCCTGGATCTTATCCAGATAGCCGGGGACCAATCCAAGACACAGCGCCCAGCGCCTTCCGCATTCTCATCTGTCGCCTACATTATTATGGGTTTAATTAAACAGGTTGCCAGGACGGGGCAGCAAAACAAACATCAGGACTGCAGATGGTGTGCAGCTAGGTTTTGGGGGTGAGTTCCAATGTAACACACAGTGCCTGTCAAAAGTATTGTCATAGGACTTAGGATAACATTGTTTTGTGTTTAATTAATAAACTTGGACCCAATGAAAACAGAGCTCTTTAACATCATTTAAATTAAAGGGCACCTAAACTCACTTTAAACCTCTGCATTAAGGTCCAGTAATGATTCCTCCAGGGAATAATTTAAGACATTCAACCCCTTCCATCCACTGGCAACTGCAGAATCCTCTTTTTTCCTCTAATGCCACATTGGCCAGATATAAGCCATAGCCAGCTACACTTCATCCAGCTCCAGCTTTCTATGCTCTAGTGTTGGCTACCTGGCTCTCTCTTTTTTTTTTTTATATATATTCTTTATTTGTAACATTTTCAAATTTCACAAAACCCTTCCATACAAAGACAAGAGAAAGGCAATAAACATACAATTCGTACATGGAGTTATTTTATGCAATGCAGTAGACTTATATCCCTGGCGGGACGGTTTCCACAGGTTCCTGAAGCAGGGGGCTTCTCCCTGGACTTTCCCGCCACAGCCCTCACCACTACCATCCAGGCTAGCTCATGTCATCTCCTACTACGGCCTTTCTACTCATGGGCTCTGCCAAGGCGTCCAGCGAGCGACCCCCCCTACCTGGCTCTTTCTTAACCATTCTGATAATCAGTGGCGGACTGGGGCCAAAAATCAACCATGGATTTTTCCTGGCTGGCCGAAGACATCCTTGCTGAGCCCTCCTCGACCATGATACTGGGGGCTATAGCATTGGGGGCTGGGGTTCCTTGGCTGGGGTTCTTTGGCTTGTAGAGTAGTAGATGCTAAACTTCCAGCAGAGGTAGTTGAAAAATCAACAATCACTGAAACATGCCTGGGATAAGCCTCCATCTATCTTAAGATAAAGAGAACATACAGTTACATAAGGGAAGACTAGATGGACTGTATGATCTCCTTCGTCCGTCAACCTTCTATGTTTCTATGGGTACAGTGGGGCTGGGTGCAGGGGGCTGAGAGGCAGACTAAGGGGGCAGGGATTGAATGTGGGTGTAAAAAGCAGCAGCCCAATTGGGCCCAAAGCAGTGCAGCCCACCAGTAATTGTCCCGGGTCTTCCTATGGCCGGTCCGTCCATGCTGATAATCATATTTACCTCTCTTGTTTTGCCAGGCTGCAGAGGATCAAATCAAAGAGGTGAAGCCAACACAAACAATTCTCCAGCAGTAAAACGTTTACCTGCATCCTTTATAAGTCAGGAAGCAGAGACTCACCTGGTGACAACAGGCAGGGCCGGTGTCAGCACCCGGCAAGGAGGGGCAGCTGCCGGAGGCCCACTGATGGGGCCCGCCTTTGGGGCGTGCACTGGGGCTTGACCGGCGGTGGACTGGGAGGGCACCGCCACAGCTGGTTCTCACATCTCTTAGAATGGTGGGGTTCCACACAACAGGGCATCTCGATATAGACTCCAGGGGAGGAAGTGCTGGGTTTTGTTCTGCTTTTAAGTTGCCCACCCCAGCTGATTTTCTATTTCTTCGAGCCAATCCCAATCTGTGATACACTACTGTGTGAAACCCCCTGGGATCGCTGGCATACCCACTATGCAATAAATTCCACCCCTGAGTTTTGGTCCGTTTTACAGGGGCATCTCAATTTGGGATGCCCCTGTTTGTGAAAGAACCCCCCTGGTTTGGTTGGTAACTCAACCTGGTAATTCCCACAATGCATTCACCAATTCGAGGTAAGTAATGAACAAAGGGGTGGGGGGGTGGGGTGACACACAGTGGCATCCAAAATCAGGAGAATCTAGATTTAAGACACTGGGTTTGGTGCGCTTCAAAGTAGACCAAATAGCATGATCATTAAGGGGCATCCAGATTTGGGACATTCCTCTGTGATCTGACGCGGCTCTTCACCACAAAAGGGCCCACTGAGACCATGCCGCCCAAGGGCCCACATAAATCTGGAGCCGGCCATGACAACAGGTACAACTAAGGGACTCGAAATGCGTCACCCGGCTCACAGATTGCACTGCAGGGGAGTGTAACTGAGCATGGCAAGTCACAGTGGTCTTGAAACAGCTCTAAAATTGCGTCATGAAATGCCCTTCTCAGCTCAGCCACGACCCACAAAGTGAAGGTAAGGTATTTACATTTAGGGCTTGATTTATCAAGAACTATCTGTCAGTATACAGCACATTTGTGAAAAGAGTGGTGAAAAATATTTTGGATTTTTCTTTTTACATTTGGAATTTTCCAGGGAGGTTTCACACAATGGGTCATCCCACAACTGGATAAGAAATTAGCTGGTGCCCGGCCTGGTTTTACTGGAGAGGGAGGGGCCACAACGCCTTTAAAAAAGTGTTAAGGGTTTAACCCTTATTTTTTTAAAAGCATGTCTCCCCTGCAGAGGGGGACCCCACACCAATTTTCTTTTACATTTAAAAGGGTTTCACCCTTGAGGAGTGTGCATAGTATCTGATTCAAAAAAATCATAAAGCGTTCTTTTCAGTTTGTGGTACCGACAAAATTGGAAGGAATGGGGCTTTTACATGCAATATGATTTTTTGAAAAACTTACATTTTTATTTAAAATGCAACAAAATATTGCAAGCTATCTGTATATAATGCAAAAGTTACCAATTGATATAATGCATTTTCAACATGTGAAAAAATTTACATTCAGAACTTGAGTCAGCTGATGTCTTTTCGAGTAGTCAAATAGTTGTCTTACTTTTACTTGAAGTACCTTTGCAATAAAGGTAATTTGGAATGAAAAGGATACTAAAAGGATAATAAATGTAAATTATTTTTTCTAGAAAAATACAATTGGCAAAAAGAGACACCTGTGTGGTAGTATCAGAAACCACGCTCACATATTTGGGGTACTCAAAATGGGGTTTATATGAGAATTGTCCAGTAAAATATAAAATGTGCTGCTATTCACTAGATTGGAGTATAAGACAACAAATGGAAAAAAATAATGCATTCAGACTATTAGAATCTGGGTGTAAGATTCCCCTTTAGGCATGAGTCAGGGGGCATAAGATACATTTGGAGAACAACAGGAAACTGCTGAAATGCCTGTCTGCCTGTCCACTACTGATGTTGCCGCCACTGCTCACACACACACACACACACACACACACACACACACACACACACACACAAGCTTACCGGCCCGCGGCAAGCAAGGTGGAGGGGTTGATACCTGTATCTCATCCGTCATCTGCACCCTGGCCTCGTCTCTGTAGTAGCCCCATCAGCCGTGTAACACAGGGAGGCTACTCCAGTCTTCCCCTCAGCATGGTTTTGGATGATCTCCCCATCTGTCCCTCTGTCTTCACCTTATAATACCTCTGCTCAGGAGTGGACTGAAATTAAAAAAAGCCCAAGGACTTTTTGGGCCATATCAGCCCTGCTGTACTGTTCCTGGCCCAGTATAGTATCTTAATATCTACCCGAATCACCCCATTGCAGCCAGTGAGCGCCATCCGCCATTGCAGCCAGTGAGCGCCATCCGCCATTGCAGCCAGTGAGCCCTATCCGCCATTTCAGCCAGTGAGCGCCATCCGCCATTGCAGCCAGTGAGCGCCATCCGCCATTTCAGCCAGTGAGCGCCATCCGCCATTGCAGCCAGTGAGCGACATCCGCCATTGCAGCCAGTGAGCGACATCCACCATTGTAGCCAGTGAGCGCTATCCGCCATTGCAGCCAGTGAGCGCTATCCGCCATTGCAGCCAATGAGCAACACGCCCCATTACAGGCAGTGGCACATGGCGGGGGAGAGTGGCATACAGTGTGTGAGGCAGTTTGGCTTACCAGGGGTAAAGGGCATGGAGTGGGGTTGTTGGGATGATGGCACAGCAGCTGGACAGCAATTTGCCTACTGTACTTTAACCCCAGAAGATTAAAATTTTAGCATACAATTATTCTGGAATGTATTACTCTGCAAGCTTTAAAGTGGACCTGGGGCACCCGATATTTGCACTTCCCAAGAATCTCTGGACCTAAGCACGCTTCTGCGTCCAGCCATATAGACGGACGGGAGGGGGCAGGAGCGCCTGCATCTGGGGATGTGGCTGCAATTGCTTTTGATTGCCGAGTACAGAGTCGTTTGCCAAGTATTAATATGCATAACAAACAGCTCTGGTTTCGAGAACCAGCACAGTGACCAGATGTGAATGGGCTGGTGCTGCTATTAGAGACATTGTGGTAATAATTGGCGTCACCTGGGGGCTTTTCTTCTCCAGGCTGCCAGGTGCCGAATGAGAAGAGTCCCCCAGGCGCCTCCCATTATTACCACAATGTCTCTAATAGCAGCGCCTCAGTTGGTTCGGTGGTGTAGGAATACGCTTTACAGTGATCTGAAGGGGTATTTCATAATTTCAAGACATATAGTATGCTAAATAATGCGTTAAGGCAACCTCTGGCTGCGATACCATCCTGTCAGCTCCCCATGCTGCAGTCCCATTAACCCTTACCCTCGGCTGCCATAACTGTCTGCTGTGATATTGCCAGAGATAAGTTGACACTGTGACATACTTTTGATCACTCAGAGAAAACACCAAGTGCACCACTCAAAACACTTATTACAAGTGTGCTCACCTCTATACACCTTAGCAACACAAAAGGAGAGGTTGAGGAACCAAGCCGCGACAGCCTCCAATAAGGGAGCACCACCATGTAATTCAAAAAATCACTAAAAAACACATAACACAATAGACATTTATAAACAACTGCTACAACTCCAACCCATTTCATCCTGTAATAACCCACACAAAAACATGGTTGCATATTAAGAAATGCATAGGAGCCCCATGGTTAAATCTGTTTTCCCATAAAGACCCTATTTTGTGCCGGCACAAAAGGTATACATTTGTGGTAATGTTAAGCTCAAGGAGAAGTAGCAGTTCTTGAATGTCTATTGTGTTATATGTGGTTTTTAGGTGTTTTTGCATTCTTGATAAAAGTGATTTTTTGAATTACATAGTGGTGCTCCCTTATTGGGGGCTGTCGCGGGTTGGTTTCTCAACCTTGCCTTTTCTGTTACATACTTTGGATTACAATTTAAAACTGACCGTGATTGCTGCTGGTTGATCCTGATACTACTACACCTGTCATTATCTTCCAGAACATTATTGAAGTTAAAAGTTAGATTCTTCTATCAGTTTGAAAGAAAATGGCATTATATTGCTGACAAAGCAGTCTAAAGCATTGTGTTTCTGCAAGTGATCCGGTAGTCGCTGAGCTCATGGACTGTAGTTAGCACTGACAGATAATGCAGAAGGCAAGCTGCCCACCCTGTAAAAAAATAAAACATCATTAAAATCAAACTGGGTGAGTAATGATGATGGCATGAGCGATGAATGACACTGGGCGTGCAAGTGGTGACAGAAGAGAATGTGAATGACTCAGCCAGTGTGAAAATAACACATGGCCCCAGCACAGCTGGGTTTATTCCAGCACACAGGTAATGGTGAAGTAAGGCATTAAATGTCTTTTATAATTGCCCTGTAATGTCCAGCTGATCACCAGCCTAAGTTCAGATGCCAACCCCCAATCTAACACTGCCATCATCACCCATAGAGAAGCACCCATTTGCCGGGAGATATTAGCTATTACAGAACAGGGGCTCTAGATAAGCCCCCAAATGACCCCATCATTTTTTGGGGATTAAACATATATATTCACTGCTTTGCTCTTTATGAATTTTCATAAATAATTAAGTGTTTAGACCCAATTTATCTCTTCGCCTATAAATTTGTACACTTATTAGAACCATTTTCAGGATTCCTCCTTTTTGTGTACATGTTTTTTAATCTTGTCTTGTATGTTGTATGTTTTAGCTGCATATTAATTTCAATAAAATTACCATCTTTTGTATATTGATATATTTTTGAGTGTGGCTCTACTTATGGGGTCATTTGGGGGCTTATCTAGAGCCCCTGTTCTCTAATAGCTCAGTCATTTATTTATCCCCTGTAGCCAGCACCATCCTTTATTCATTTGTGGCTGTGCATATCCATATCTTCTCACTTGCCGGGAGACATTACGCGCCTGCCTGAACACGGTTGCCGCCAGGACTTAAGGGTGCAAAGGATAGCACCTGAGGTTGCAAAGGCTTATGTACAGCAGGGCAAAACTAACAGTACTCAGGGGAAGTCAAAGATTGCCGGGTCTGCAACAGATAATCAGTCCTACCAGTGTCTTGACAGAAGGAGTAAACAAAGCCAAAGTTTAGGGAAAGCCAAAGGTCAAAGTCGTAAATCACAGAGTTGCAGTATCCAAAGGGGTCAGGCAAAAAGTGTAGTCGGGATGCAAAGCAAACGAATCCGGTGAGCAAGAAATAAACATACCGCAAGCTAGACGCTATTACAGGCAGTGTGTGCTGAAGCCTGGACAGCTTTATGTGACTGCTGACCAATGGGAGGTTGAAAGGCCGGGCTGCACAGCAGTTGCTTACTTGACACTCTACTCCCAGTGAGCCAGACAGAACCTTTGAGTTAACTCTTAACTGGACCTTAAGCTTCGCTGACCACAGAGAGCTGAAATACGCCGCTGCAAGGCATATAAGCCGCGGGCCCCTAAGCATGTTAGTCTGTGTTTCGGCAATGATGTTTTGATACTTTGAAGAGTGCGGACAAGTAAACGCTTGGCTCTAACAGGCCCAGGTCTCTGGGTTTTGGTCTGCTTTAAGGCCCTTTCATGCTTCTCTGTTTTCTTGCACTGGAATGCATCCACTGAAATGATTAAGCTCTTTCACATACATGAACTACATCAGGCTATATCAAAACAACACACGCAGCCCATAGATGTCTATGGAAAGCACAGGTAAAGAGCCCTAAACATGGCCACAGTGTGAGAGGTGTCCTCTAATGGCCTGGTATTAGGAGACAGGTGGTACTCACTCAGTTCCACCAGGGATCCACAGACAGGGTCCCTAGTAGATTTTCTTGACAGAAGAATGCAGACACAGCCCATAAACTATTCAAACAAGGTTTCCTTATTGGACCACAGGAATTCTTCATGGGACTCCTGACTCATAGGATGCTATCCCACTACAGCTGTTTGGTCCTCATCTGGTTCACTTTCAGGAGCTGTTGTTCCACTGGTTCTTTGCTGGAGCAGAAGGTGGCTATTGCAAGCATGACCTGACCTGGCCTGACCTCCAAGGTGATCAGTCACAGTCACTACTTGATGCCCTGCACTATAACATTGTTTCCTGTACGAAGCACAGACAGCAGAGGCACCTGGAGCCAGTGAACAGTGGGTGAAGGAAGGAGCTCCAGGCTCCTTGAGAAGATCAACGAAGGCAGCAACAGCAGGAAGCAACAAGACCCAGCATCCTCCTCCAGTCTGGCACTTGCAATAGCCAGCAAGGAACCAGCAGGACCCAAAGAAAGTATTTTGCAAAACAACACATGCAGCCCATGGATGTCTATGTGCAGCACAGGTAAAGGGCCTTAAACATGGCCACGTTGTGAGAGGTGTCCTCCAAGGGCCTGGTATCAGAAGACAGGTGGTTCTCCAACAGGGGTCTACAGACAGGGTTCCTGATAGATTAGCTTGACAGAAGAAGATAGATAAACTATTCAAACAAGGCTTCCTTATTGGACCAAGGGAATTATTCATGGGGACCCTTAACTCATAGGGTACCATTCCCACCACAGCTGTTTGATCCTCACTAGAGATGAGCAAAACGTACCAGTAGAACCTAGTTTCGACTTGAATTTCAGGAAAAGTTAGTTTCACCATGAACACGAACTTTGCGTGGTTTGTGGCGGAACGAGGAAGACGAACCTGGTGGGATTTCACCGACACCACCCCACAGGTCACGGACAGCCAAGGAGAAGCAAAGAGACAGGGTCACAAGGTCTCAGCTTAAGAGTTCAGGGTAGCTGGGCCAATCAGGAGGCACTATTGCAGGAGATTGCGTGATGCGCCGTCTATCCACCATTATCGAGTTGGCTGTTGCAGAGAGAGCATTGCTCTTAGAGCCAGGGCATTTTGAACCACAGCATAGGAGAAAAGAAGAGACAGGAAAAGAAGTGGGGACAGTGGGACACTGTGCTGCACAGAAAAACTGCATCTGCCTGCGTTGGGATCTGCTGGTAATTTGTAGTCCACCCTGGAAAATCTGAAAAATTCAGTGAGGGTTTTTTTTCTATTTTCTAGCCACATCTGTTTAGTTTAGCTGACCTCAGTGTTTAACACAGTTTAAAAAAAACCAATCTTTTTCACCTGCCAAGGATTTTTTTTTGGGGGGGGGGGGGCAGCTATGTTCTAGCTGTGCAGGCCCCATATCTTTCTAAGTTTGGGCCTATGGTGCCTCTTTGTTAAATACAGATAAAAAAGCAAGGGTGGCAGCTCTGTTTTAAGTGTGCATGCATCGTCTCTCTCTAAGTTAAGGTCCACGGTGCCACTTTGGTAAATACAGCTTAAAAAATAATCTTTTTTACCTGCCAAGGTATTTTTGGGGGATGCAGCTCTGTTTTAGCTGTGCAGGCGTTGTATCTCTCTAAATTGGGGTCCATGGTGTCACCTGCCAAGGAATATTTTAGGGAACATCTATCTGTTAGGAAATACTAAGTAAAATGTCTGGAAAGGAAGGGGTGGGACAGGGCTAAGTAGAGGAAAAGACATCCCTGCAATTCCTTCTGCCACTAAGGATAAGGCTGTTGGTGCCAGTACTAACACCGTGGTCAGCAGCCATAAGCCCAGGCCAGCCATAGTAGTGGCAGCAGCGGCCGAGACGCATAACTGTGGCAGTGGTGGTAGACGTAGACAGTTATGAAGGTGGTTGTGGTGTGGCGAGGCAGGTAGACCATGATGAAACATCAGAACAGGGAAGTGGTGGGGATCAGGAGGAGGAGTATGATGATGTAGTCATGGACAGGATCTGGGACCCAAGCAACAAGAAAGGAACATCGTCAGAGCAGGAGGGTACTTCTGGCATTGGCAGCGACCAAGCGCCGAGCCAAGGCAAGGCCAGATCACCTGCAAAATGGCACATGGCTAGGTCTGCTGGTATGGTCCACTCAGGATCAGATGATGGCGACACTGATGCTGCTTTTGCAGACTCCAGAAAAAAGCCTGCCAGAGGATTAGCAAATTCTGGTAGTGGCGGTGGTGTTGTTGGAAAGCCTAGCTCTCTGCAGTACTCTTCTGTGTGGAAATTCTTTTGTACCTTCCCAGAGGAATAAAACCTGGCACAGTGCCGGATCTGCAAGCAGAAAGTTAGCCATAGCGAGGGCACAATTCTAGGTACTATGGCTCTACATAAGCACTTGGAGCGGCATCACAAGGCTGCCTGGAACAATCAAAATGCTTTGCAAATGCTCCATCAAAACCTTATTGCTCTGGCTGATGCTGCTGCTGATGGTGTGGCTCCTGTAACCTGTTATCTGTCTAGTAGCCAGGTCTCATCCACATGCAGTACAGTTTCAGTCTTGTCATCTTCATCTAGTGTTCCTCCTCCATCCTGTCAGTTATCAATAATAGAATCTATATCCACCAGACAACAATATGCGCCCAATCATCTGGTTGTCTCGTGGTTGAACTCGCACCTGAGCAAGTTGTTGGTTACACCGGCAACTAATAGGGTGCTCCCAGCCTAGGTGGCGTGTCCACAGTAGCCATTTCTTCTCCAACAATGCCATCCCCCCTCTTACAGTTACATGGAAGAGAAAGTATGGCTGTCTATGCAACTGTCAGTGTGCAGCACAGTGCATGCAACAGTAGGTACTTGAAGCAGTAGCTATGACCAAGGGCAATACATGTGTGTTATGGCCCACTAGGTCAACCTTGTGCAGCACAATTCTCCAAAACAAGGTCAGGCATTAGTAACACCTCCATGTTTGTGCTGATCTGCTTCAGCTTTAGACACCAGGCACCTAACCTCCTCCTCATCAGACGGGAGACAGCAGGGCGTAGATTACCCTCCTCCTTCTCCATCTCCATCCTTTCACCACTGCAAGACACAGAACTGTCACGCCGTATTACACATAGTGAGCCTGGGCGAGAAAAGCCACACTGCCGAGGAGTTGCTGCCATGCACACATTAGGAAATCTCCCGCTGGCTGTCTCCACATCAAATTAGATTGGGCAATGTGGTTGCAGATAACGGGATGAACATTGTGGCTGCTCTGGGTTTAGGTCGCATGACACATGCCCCATGTCTGGCACATGTGATCAATCTGGTCATCAAACGCTTCTTAAAAACATATGTTGGTCTGGCTGATATTCTGGCCATGTCCAGGAGGGGATGTGTTCTCTATAGCCAATCCTATGCCTTCAAACATGCTCTCCTAGATGTGCAGCGCCAGAATGGTCTTCCCGAACACCGCTTAATCTGCAATGTCCCCACACACTGGAATTCCACCTTACATATGCTGGACCACCTCTACCACCAGCGCAAACCGGTGAATGATTTCTTTAGGCAGCAAACAGCCAGCTTTTCCAGCCAGTGGGATTTTCAGCTCCAGCATTGGCAAATAATCAGAGACATGTGTCGCATGCTGAGGCCTTTTGAAGTGGCGACAAGATTTGTCAGCAGGGACAAAGGCTGAATCAATGATGTTATGCTGCTGATATTCATTTTGGAGCAAACTCTCATGGCCATGATTCGGCAGGCTCTTTGTATCTATAAGAAGAGGTGGAGGAGGGTGAGCAGGAAATCAGACCCGTGGGGGTAGATTTGGAGATGTAAACAACCAATTTATTAGAGGAAATTATAGTTTAGGTAAATTGGAGCGGAGGTAGAACCAACCAGGCTCTCGAAAATGCTGGCGAGCTGTATGCTCGTGTGCTTGCACGCTGAGATTCACATTGTTAATATGAAGCAAAAAGATGAGTACTGGATTGCTACACTTTTAGACCCTCAGTATAAACCCAAAATGGGGAATTTTTTACACCTACCGAGAGAAAGGCAAAAATGGCTTTTTACCAAGATAAGACATGCAGCCAGTTAGCCATGGCTTACAAATGGCCGCAAGCATGTCTGACCGAGTGTCCACTCTCCACTCCTCGCCGACTCAATGAGCTTACCCCACCAACAGGCAATGGCAGCAGCAGCACACAACTCACTCTTGAGATAAGCCCACACACATTGTAATGGAAGGGACTTTCATCACCAGCAACACCACCACCACCTGAAAAGCCAGGTGCACTTCTACCTCCACTGTGCCCTTTCTCCAGGAGATAAAATGAGCTCAGCCCCCATTGAACTTCTGGGAGAACAGATTGGACTATTGGCCAGAGCTAGGACAGTTTGCCATAGGAGTCCTGTCTTTTCCGCCCTCAAGCATAGCGTTGGAAAGGGTTTTCAGCGCAGCAGGTGCTGTTGTCACCTCTAAGCGGACAAATTTGTCCACCAAAAGCTTGGAAAAACTCACTTTTGTAAAAATGAATCAGGTGGTGATAGTTGATGATTTTAAAACCCCTGATGCTGCCTGATGCCAATGATTAGCATGCCACCAATACCACCCCCTAATACTACCAGGACAACACAACCACGGTTTAATGCTGTGATGCCCAAAATGGACATATTTTTCAGTGCTTGTAAAATGCCATTGCTTCTTCTTCAGCTAAAATTTAAGGGTGACAATATCGCTGCTACCCCCCATTACAAGTGGAACAATTTTTGGGGGGCTTGATTGCTACTGCCAGGCCTACACAACGACCACAGGTTTCCTGTGCCACGGCCTAGTCTTTCATCAACAGCTGATGCCTCTGCTAAAGCTGCACAGGTGATTTGTATGCTAATTAGTCATGGCCAGTTCAAATGCAAATTAGTCCACTAAAACATGTTTGTATACAGTCTTGGGTCACTTCAGAGTATTATGAAGTTATGACTTCTAGGGTTGTCAGGCATTGTTTTCCATGCGTTTTAGAGGAAACAGGATGTTTTTGGAAAATGTTGTCGAACCGCAAAAGTTCGTTCGTCTCTAGTCCTCACCTGTTCCACCTTCAAGAGCTATTCTTCCACTGGTTCCTTTCTGGAGCAGAAGGTGGACAGTCAGTGGAGGAAAGCGCTCCGGTCTTCTTGAAAAGACCGGCAATGGCAGTAGGAGGCAATGGGACCCAGCATCCTCCTCCAGTCTGGCACTTGCACAGGTTGTGGGACATAACAGTGATGGACCGAGAGGTGGCGGTGAGTATGGCCCTTTTACTGCACCACAACACATCTATTGCACTTTACCTGCGGTGTCCATAGGTTTCTATGGGCTGCATTGTGGTTGCGTGTGTGAAAGGGCCCATTTACTTGCATGTCCTGCATTTTCTTCCCATTTGTGATATGTTGAAGTATTTATACTCCAATGGTACATAAGCGGGAAGGTGTGAAAGTAGCCTCAAGGTGGAAATAGCTCAGAAAGGATTCTTCTTCTTTTTTTTTACATGATGAATACCTTTTATTGTAATAGGGGTGTGTAGTAACAGGGGTGTGTAGTAAACTGGTCCAAAACCTTCCTTGATCTATCTCAAACTAGAGTTAGACTTTCATTCTCTGTGCATGATCTCGTCTACCTGGTTGGGTCTAAGGTGTGATGATTGGGTGGGAAAAGCCTAGAGCCAGATCTGGGTGAGTGACAAGAAACGGTCATCATCCAACCAGATAATAATTGCTTCACTTCTGTCCCTGGACCAGTTAGCACTAGCCCTTGGTGTAATCCTTTAAAAAACTTGATCTGTTATATTAATGCAGTCACAATGAGCGTTATTCTGGGGATCATATTTAATATGAATAGTGTCACGCCCGGCTTAGGGATGAGCAAATATCACGTTAACAGCTTATCCTGCAGAGATTACCTGCTGATGGCTGCCTAGGCACAGGGACAGGAACCTGTCACTAGCAAAATAAAAAAAAAAAAAATAAGAAATACATACAGTATCTCTGTTTCAAACGCTGGGTTATCTAAGGTGACATGACGACAATTGTGACATACCTAAAACTGGTCCTGGAAGTCAGTGGCCCTCTTCAGGCTCCAATCATTATGGATACATTGAGGATGATTTACTAAGCGTTTGCAGTGCTTTGGCACTGTTTAGCATATTTATGTCCTTGCGGCTTTTCAGTGCAACAGCTTTTAGCAGCGAACCCTATAAGAATCGATGTTATTTTCTGTGAAAATGTCTGTTTATGTAATTTTTACATCTGTGATTAATTCATCGACCATGAAGGTCATATAACTAACTTGTATTGGAGGAACAACTAATAAAATGGTTTTCACTTGATTTTTAGAACTATTTTGTGGAGGCCTCCCAAACACCCCAGACACTCCAGAGACACCATGCATACATTCTAAGACAAATTCCTTACTGCCACGCAGCACGGGCACGCTCCCTGTAAGAGGGTAGTGGGGGATGAGGCCGTCAGCGTGTTCGGAGTCGCTGGCCTCAATTGAAGGCTTAGACGACGTGATGTCAGCGTCTCTGAGCGCGCTGATTGGACGATGCAGCCAACTGTCCAGTGGTTCCTTGGGGAGGAAACACATAGAACTGATGTAGGGAGGAAGGGGAGGGGTTTTAACCTCTGTTCAGTTTGTGTTTCCTCCCAGGGGGTGGAGCCACTCTCCGCGGATCATCATGAAGGATGAAGGGAGAAATTTAAATCTATCATCCATTAAGTCATCCATTAACACGCACTATTGTGAATACTTTTAACCAAATTATTAGTTACCATCCAACAGGGAGCATACCCGCGTTTCCCACTCACACATGCCTGCCGCAGGCACACACCCTGCTAAAGGGATAGTGGGGATGTGGCCTCTGCTTGCGCATAGGCCATGGGACCAGGGGTGAGTTTCTTGGCAACCTGCGGGGTTTCACACAGTGGGGCACCCCGATTCTGAATGTCCCGAGGGGAGGGAATCTAGTCGCGTGTAGGTTTTGGTCCACTGCTGGTCTTAGCTGACCACCACTGGTGTAGTCATCATCTTTTTTTTTTGATTAATAAATTGTGTTAAAATTTAGCTCCTGCGACTGAGGGGGGGGGGGGGGGCACAAGAAAAGATGGATCTTAGAGAGTGTAGACATTGGTTTTGAGTTGTGCAAACAGATACGTTAAACAGGTTGTAGTGCACAATGAAAATAGGTGAGTATAAGAGGAAGGTTATTGCCATCCATAAATCATGCTTGCATTTATAATACCGGCAATTAAAGTCCTCAGGAATTTGTTTTACACTTAACAGCAGAATACACTAAGTGAAAACCAATAAAGAATTACTTAGGATGGTCTCGTGAAATAACTCGCTGCAAATATCCAAAGTCCCTCTGCGAGTTAAAACCTTCTAGAAAACCTTTTAGTGCAATGCATAATGGCTGTAAATGTATGGTTTCATCCTGAGGCCTTTTAGAGTCCTGAATCTGGAATGTGAGAGGAAACAGGCGGCTTTTAAAAGGCTAGCAGAAGCCCGCTGGCTCATACATCACAAGCCAGGCTTTGTTTACACAGCTCATAAAGTAATGGCTTAAAAATATGACGCATGAGCTGCCTTCTATTTGTTGAAGTCATTTTGGGTTATCAAAAAGCTGGCCGAAAGTGAAATATTATTTTGCATGCTAAGTGGTCAACTAGGTTTACCAGAGATATATTAAACAACTTTTTTATTTCATCTTTGAAAATTCAGAATAAGAATCAGGGCTCCCAACCAAAATGTAAAAGAGAAGCATATTACCATGGCCGGCCTTTGGGATGGAACATCTGCACTGGAAAATATAATCCTAGTGGATGTCAATTGGGCACTAGACTGTTTTCCTATTTTATTTATTTTATAATTTTACATGAGCCAGTGCCATTTGGTAAGTGTGGGTGGCGAGGAACACACCTGTGGACTGAACATAGGGAGACCTGTAAGAATTTCCGATGGGCTGCAATGCTTTGGGGCCATCTGGGCAATTGCTTCTAACACCCACCCTTCCACCCCAAGCTTCATTGTTCCCAGTCCCACTTTACCCCTCCCCCAGCCCTGCCCATGTTCTGCACTCAATGCTATAGCCTCAGAATTAAAGCTATGGGGGTCCATACCTACCTCTGTCACTACAATACTAAAGTTTTACTGCTAGTGCCAAATATCTTTCCCTGACATTCTCCTGGGCGGGGGATTGGTCTACCTCCTTATGGGGCATCCTGAACTGGGTTGTCCTGCTGTGTAAATCCCTCTGGATCACCTATTCCACAAATCCTTGCCTTATCTCCACACCTGCATCTCCAGCATATCTTTATCTAGGCGTGAACACGCCATGTACCCAGGCCTTTTCATGCACCATGGGAATGAGGAAAGGACCCAAGAAATTAAAATGCTTGTGTGTTGTTCCTCTTTCAAAGCTCTATCCTCAGGCTTGGAACTCAGTCATTAATCTGAGAAGCACATTGGGGGACTCAGTAGATATGCAGCAGACTGGTCATGGGCTAGACAGGGTACAGTCAGGAATCAAGGAATTAAAAATAGTGGCGACCAACACAAAATATGTCCTATGGCAGCCTTCTGGTCGACACCCATAACTTTTATGTTTCATCACCAATGACAGGAAGTTGGAAATGACAACCAATGGCTAGAGTGTAAGAGACAAGTTCTGTTTGAGGAAGCCATCAAAGTATATATATTTGTTGGACAGTCTAGAATACATCCTGGAAGGGAGTAGATATTGGGACAATTGAGGTACAGTAAGTCAAGTTTTACTGAAAGCTGGCCAATTTGATAAATTTGGCAAAACCATAGGTTCAGTTCAGATAAGTTACGTTATTAGGATGGGCTTGCATCTGATTCTGAGACCTGATTGCCGATGGACCATCGCCCTATAAACCGCGTTCCTTTCCGCTCCACTTACGGGACCATTTTTGACTCAGATTACTATTGTTGAACATGTAGGAGTATGAGCACCTTCAGCTCAATAGCATAACATGTATCAGCATGGCCGAGGCCAGATTGCACCAGAGACGCATGAAGATCGATTGCATGCATGAAGTTGAGCTGTTCGAGCTGACCCGACTCAATCGCGTTTCCCTCCATAAACTGTATAGTGAGCTGCGGCCATGGTTAGCCAGCACCACAAGGAAGGGGCAAGCAATTTCAGGTATGACCAAGATGCTTGGCTGCCTGCAATTTTTGGCGAATGGCTCGTTCCAGAGGCTGGGTGCCCTCTCTGTGGGGATGTCCCAGCCTACGCTGAGCAGCGCACTATCCAAGTTTCTGGATGACATGGCTACCCTTAGTCCCCAATATATTTCCTTTCCAGACGACATGGTAGCCTGGAACGCGCTTAAGTTGGGTTTTTATAATATCGCCGACATGCCCAATGTCATGGGTGCGATTGATTGCACACACGTTGCATGCTCCCGCAGCCGATGAGAACATCTATAGGTAAGTTAATTATGTAATTTTTTTAGATTGTTTAGCCAAACTTAATTGAAACTATCTATTAATCCCTCCTTCTCAAGTGTCCCTTTGAAACAGTTTCCAATGCATACCTTAATCCCTCCTTCTCAAGTGTCCCTTTGAAACAGTTTCCAATGCATACCTTAATCCCTCCTTCTCAAGTGTCCCTTTGAAACAGTTTCCAATACATACCTTAATCCCTCCTTCTCAAGTGTCCCTTTGAAACAGTTTCCAATGCATACCTTAATCCCTCCTTCTCAAGTGCCCCTTTGAAACAGTTTTAAATGCATACCTTCATCAATTATTTTCATGTAGGCCTTATAAAACCATTTTAATGCTGACCTTAATGAGTCATTAGCATGTTACATTTTCTTTTCTAACACATCCATATAATATTTTTTTTTAAACTACTTATGTACTTTGTTATGTTTTTTGGGGATTGTCAAACATGTTTTTTTTTGGGTGTTAGGAGTTAGTGTTTTAGTTGTTTACCTTGGCTTGGTGTAATTTTTTTTTTTGGTTTCAGGAACCGCAAGATGGGCCACTCGCTGAATATCCAAGCAATGGTTGGCCTGGATATGCGATTCCTTAGTGTACTTGCAGGGTATCCAGGCTCATCCCATGATGCTTATATATTGCGGAGCTCCGGATTGTTTCGTCTGTTTGAGTCTGGAGAATTATCTGGTGAAGGGGTCCTGGTTAAGTTTGCTCAAATTCCATCATTCCCTTTTCACTGTATGGCTATGAATACATAGCTAGACATGTTTGTTGCTTGATATTTAGTTGATGAGAGGGTTAAACTGGGCGGTAAATTAGTTCCCAGGCCCTGAATAATAATAATAATTTTGTATAAATAATAGTGATTGAGCTGCTCCCACCCCCTTTATTCATTTGAATTGCCATGAGCACAAGCAGGGAGGAATTCAGTCATTATGGATTTCTCCCTGTGAAGTGTTCTAAAGGGAGGCTGGCAGCTTCCCAGGTGAGTAGCTCTCAGATATTTGTCTGCATTGCATGTCCCAACTTTGGGGACTCAGAATTAAAAGTAGGTACCACACTAAACACAGAGTGCCTTGCCGGGGCAGTGTGGCTTCCACATATATCTGCAGATATATGCAACCAAATCTCTGTCTTTCCACATAGCTAGACATGTTTGTTGCTTGATATTTAGTTGATGAGAGGGTTAAACTGGGCGGTAAATTAGTTCCCAGGCCCTGAATAATAATAATAATTTTGTATAAATAATAGTGATTGAGCTGCTCCCACCCCCTTTATTCCTATGAATATAGTTGATGACCCATGTCTTAACCAATGGCTGATTTTTTCCCTTGATGACATTTTAAACAATAATGTTGCTTAGAATGTGTAATTTAATGTCAGTATTTTGTTATTCTTTCAGGGGATTCTGGATATCCGCTTATGCCCTGGCTCCTGACGCCCGTTCTTCGTCCGCAGAATGCAGCCCAGGAGTCGTATAATCAGGCCCACCGGAAGACCCAGGCCGTAGTGGAGAGAGCCTTTGGACTGCTGAATTCCAGATTCAGATGTTTGGACCATAAAGGGGGGGGCACTGCAGTATGACCCCAACAAGGTCATCCAAATCATCATAGCATGCTGCGTGCTGCATAATTTTGCCCTGATGCAGCATGTCTCCCGTTATGTGGATCTGCCCCCCTCTCCACCCAGCCAGGAGGCAGATGGCATCTATGATGGCACCCCTAGTACCTCTGGCCAATCTGTGCGTGCACATGTTATTTCTTCTTATTTTTCTTAACATTTGTTTTGTTTGCTAATGTTTTTGTGTGTTTGTAATATTTGGTGCCTATGTGAAGGCCTATTTTGTTTTGTTTACCAATTAAGTAATGCTTTAATTACTAAATATTTTACATATGATTTGAGCGTTATGCAGTTTATTTTGTTGTTTGTGATTCCAAACCTTCATTAATATCCAAACAACACAAACATTAATGCATCAACTTAGGCAAGAACAGCAAAAGTCAAATTCCATATATTTTCTGGAAATATGTCAATTTTTAGTTAAAGGGCACTCGAAGACTCCATGTACATACATTTTAAAACAGAACTATAAATTGGGGCAGACTCCTGGCCCCTAGCAATTGGCCACATCCAGGAGTTCTAAGGTAACTGACTCCAGGCCGAAGTTTCCCCGCCCACCAACATCAAGATCCATAGGGAGCAAGAATTTCAAGGGAAATTGTCGCCCAGGAATACATAGGGCCACATACACACCCTCTCCTGCTTCTAATTTTCCCAGCCTATGACAGCCAGACCCCATGCCATTCCAGTCCAACATTGTCCCCCAATGTTGCCAACAAACATGATGAGGCAGCCAGCATTTCCTTAGGCCCAAGCCTGCTGCGTGGGAGCTTGAGCGGCTGCTTCAGTGAGGCTTAAGCTCAGCCATTGGCTAGTGGGGTATGTGAGCACTCTAATGAGCTATATGGGCGAATTCCCAAACAAACCAGCAAAGCCATAAGCCACACAATCTTGGTTGCGCTCACCACACAGGTAAATAGAGTTGGGATGTAGAGGAAAGATGTTTAGCAGATCCAGGTCAAATTGAGATTAATATTGATGTTGCCCATAATAAGGTTGTGGTGGGCCAGCACCTGGGCATGTGTGTCATTCATACTCTGCCACTGCTCCAGCATCTGTCTGTTGCTAGTTTGAAATTCATCTAGCATGGCAGTGAAGTTTGCATTTAAGGTTCTGCCATCTGTCTGTTTAAGGTGGCCATTTGTTCAGCCATCTGGCTGTTGCTCGTCCTAAAATCAGCATGGTGGTGAAAGTAGTATTGAAGTTCTCTAATTGTGCAGTAATCTGCTCTGTTGTTCGTTGAGTCACCTGCCTAAAGTAACGGCTGTCATGGCGCCATGCTGACTCCAGGATCGGCACGCGCCTCCCCTGGGAAACTGGTCGACGTTGTTGACTGCGTCTTCCACTTCCCCAGGTTTGAGTGCCTGCAGTTGCTGGAGTTCTAGGGCGAGCAACAGTACCAGATATGCTTGGCAAAACCTCTGCAGCAGAGCTAGCACTGGGGACTGTAGGCTCAGTCTCAGCCTGCTGCCCACGATGGGCTGGCAGCATGCGTCCAGCTTCACTCTCTTGCAGAGGATTAGGTGCAGAAGGATGCTGGGGCAGTGGCAGATTAAGGCTCCAGGGGGGTAATTTGCGAAGGTCCAATCCGGCTGGCATCCTCCTCCTCCATTTCCTGGATGACATCCATTAGTGTGGGAGTCTGTTGGGACATGTGAACAAGTGTGTCAGATTGGGGCTAAATATCTTTTAGAACAAAATTAGTCATGTGCATTCACATGCATCACTAGTTTCAGCAAAGTCCACTTACCCTATATATCTGGTCCTGTGTCCTAGGCAGCAGGGAAGTAGACGGCGTGCTCAAACTGGAGGAGTCTTCCACACTTCCAGAGGCTGGCTGCTGTGCTGTGTTAAAAAGTAAAAGGCACGTAAACACACAAACATCCCTTGATGAGCCTGATGAGTACATATGCTATACAAAACACGTGGGCAAGCAGGAATGACAACTCCCCCAACGGTCAAAGTTGACCTTCACAATGAATCTGAGTCTATCTTATATGTATGCCTCACCTTGTACATACAGATTGGTCACCTTAAATAATTCAAACATGCATGTACTGCATGTTAGGAGGCTTTACAGATCCAAAATGGCGCCTTAAGGGCCAACAGTCAGCTTGCAAATAGCATTTGGCTTCTGTGTATGCTGCTGTGCATTCTTGCAATGTTGACCTTTCCCTGACCCCAGCTCAAGTTTCTCTGATCAAAGCACAGCTACAACCCCAGTGGTAGAAAGACAAAGACGTAAGTGTTGTCAATTATTGACTATATTCACATCACATGCAGTGCTTTGGTAAGATAAATTGTTTAATATTAGGCTCGATTCAGAGAGACAAAAAAAAACTTCTGTTTTAGTTCCGATCCGTTTTTTTTTAAAAATGTTTCCGTTCTCGTATGAGCGTATGAGCGATTCTATGCATGCATTGAAAACCTTCTGTAAAGTTTCTGTCCGTTCGTACGGCAGATTACGAATACGAGAATGTAATTTTCCATCCAGACTTTTCCGTTTTATTTTCACATGTTACAACGTAGGCTTTCGTTTTTGCCATTGTATCCTCCAACGAATCCTTTACGTTTCCAGTTAGTTTCTGTTTCCCTTTTTCAATAAATAATCGTCCAGACGGAAATCCTTACGATCTTGCGCCTGCGAACTACAAACTTAACTCATTAAAGTGCTCGCCAACATATTTGCCACCCTCACTTCTACTACAATGTTTAGCTAAATCACTTAGCACTATCCTCCATCTTCCCTTTTGGACCCTTAAAGCTCACCCAAACCACTTAGCACTATCCTCCATCTTCCCTTTTGGACCCTTAAAGCTCACCCAAACCACTTCTCGGTTAGGTTCTTCTTCCATTTTAGCCCCCTAAAACTTACCCAAATCACTTCTCGGTCATGTGAATATTCATCTTTAAATATTTCTGGGCCCATTAGTTTTGTGTTAATGTATTTTGTAAATGAAATGACAATGTAACTTTTTTTTTTTATTCCATCATAAAATATAAAATATTTAAAAATTTAGAAAATGTCAAATTTTTACAACTATAAAAAACAAAATACATAGCAATGGCAGGCCACTGAACATTATTCTTCATCTGTGGTCCCCAACGAGTTGCGCAGCTCCTGCATCTCGCCCACCAACTGAAGGACCCTGACACCCTGTTAAAAAAGGTAAATTAAAATATTGGTATAACCTTGTTGGGGTCATACTGCAGTGCCCCCCCCTGTACCCCCCCCCCAACCACGGGCCGGCTTTTGCATGGTGCCTGATTAGAGAACCCCTGGCCCGCATTCTGCAGGCAAAAAACGGGCATCAGGAGCATCCTGCGGTTCCTGCAACCAAATATAAAATAATTTCACAAAGCAAAGGTAACCAACTAAAACAATAACCCCTACAACAAATTAAGATTCAAGTTCAACAATCCAAATATAATTCACAAAGGACATAAGTCTAAAAAAATATAGCAATTATATGGATGTGTGGGAAAATAAAGGTTTACATGCTAAGGACTAATTTAGGTCAGCATTAAAATACATCTATAAGGCATACATGAAATGTATTGATTCAGGTATGCATTGCCATACAATTTATGGCCTCGGCCATGCTGATACATGCAATGCCTTGGTGCTAAAGGCGTGCAGACTCCTCCACATAGCCGCAAAACATGTTCAACAATAGCAATCCGAGCCCTCAAAGGTCCCGTAAGTGGATCAGAAATGAAACGGATTTATTGGGTGGTGATCCGTCGGAAATCAGCTCTCTGAATCAGACAGAAACCCATCCCAACAACGGAAGTTATCTGAATGAACGGAAAATTTCTGGTTTTGTTTGGAAAATTATCCGAACTAACGGAAATGTTCTGATTTGCTTCCGTTCATCGAAAGCGCATTCCCGAACATTCGTACGAATGAAAAATGAATGAAAAAAAGCAAAAAAATAACAAACACCCACCAAAACTTTCACAGACAGCTACGGAAGTCCGGACGAATGTGTCTCTGAATCGAGGCTATTGTCCCGAAATAATGTCAAAGGTTGTGTATGGCCTGCAAACCTTTCTAAGGACCATTAACTACTGCAACCTGGGAGAGTGTCCATCATGAAGGCCATTCTTCAAACATTAAACACCCGCCTAAAACAGTAACCTCCCCTCAAAGCCACTCCCTAGGGGCCTGTGTTCATATTTGCCTGTGAGCCTCATTTCACAAGTTTACAATAGTTCACATTAAAACAATCATTACTAACCTGCAGAAATGTCCTGGGTGTCCGTGTCGTGTCTGCCAGAGAGGCCCTCTAGTGCAACCGGATGGATTAAAGCCAGGACCATTTCTTCAGCTCTCGTGTATTGTAATTTGGTGGGGAATCCTCCGCCAGTTTGGAAGCTGAAAATTAGAGGTTAAAAATTATTTGGCATTGTGGTCACTACAAGAAGCAGCAAAATTCAATCCTCAAATATGTACCTGTGATTGCGCCGTTTATTCTGCTTCTTCCGTACTGCATACTTCAGATCAGATATTTTTCTCTGGATCTGCTCCACATCTTTCCTCTCGTCCCCCGCTGCATTCACCTGTCTGGTGAGCTCTTCCCAGATTTGGTTTTTCTCAATTTGATGCTTGCTTTGGAATGGCGCCCAAATAGCTCATCATAATGAAGTGTGAGGCCACTTGCCAAGGCTAGGGTTTGTGCCTCCCCAAACCCTACCGGCCGCTCAACTGGCCTTGTCGCAATATTCGGCCTAATGGTTGTTCTTCTGGCTCATCTCTGTTTGGTGGCAATTCCGGAGACATTCTTGGCTGGCTGTGTGGTGATAAAACGGCTGTCACGTGGCTGGAAAAAGACTGGACTGGACTGGCATTAGGACTGAGGGTCATTGGCTGGGTGGCCACCGAACTTCCAGGTGTGGATGTTGCATAGGTCTCGCTGGTTTCCACCTGTGCCGGTGGCAAATGTGGCCGAGGAGGAGAGGGTGTGCTTGGGGGGCTTGGGCTTCTGGCCCTCTGCTTCTTTTGGCCCTTGGAACTTGTGCTCCATTTTTCTTGGGATGTGGTAGGCTGGGGAGCAGGAGAGGGTGTGCTTGGGGGGCTCGGGCTTCTGACCCTCTGCCTCTTTTGGCCCTTGGAACTTGTGCTCCCTTTTCCTTTGGATGTGGTAGGGCGGGGAGCAGGAGAGAGTGTGCTTGGGGGGCTCGGGCTTCTGGCCCTCTGCTTACTTTTACCCTTGGACATTGTGGTACCTTGCTGTTTGGATGTGGGTGCGTGGGGAGCCTTCTTCTTGGAGGATCCTTCCTTGCGGGTGCTTGATGTTTTTGCTGGACCTGGAGTTGTGGCCAATGTAGCCTTGTGGTGGCCACTTTTGCTCCGCGTTGCAGGCACCTTTGTAGTAGATTTGTGCACCTGAGTGCTCGGTCTGGAGGATGAAGTGTCCTCATGCCGCTCTGGCCTTTTGGTCTTGGCCTCCTTTGCTGCTGGTTGCTTTGCCCTAGCTTTTTTGGGTACCATGATGACAATCACAAAGAGAGTGAGCTGTGTGTCCATTACCCTTTAAATACAAATGACTGGGTATGACGCATACGCGTACGCGTGCGTCCGGCCGTCCGGCCGGCCATCCGGAACCAGGAAACCGCTGGGGCATTACCTATCTGCTGCGGACAAGAAGAAAGATGGCGCCCACGATCTTCATCCGCCAACAACAAGAGCTCATTGGGCCTGATGCGGAGCCTCCTCTGAACTGCCCTTAAAACCTTCTGATTGTCCGGGGCTCCCGTTTGAATCGTGGCTCAAATGTGATGCAGAGCCTCCATCGGAATGGCTCCCTAACTGATCCATCAATTTCACTTTACTCGGAAAGCTTTTTTTGCTCTCTCGGATGCCTTCAATTTGATCGGGGCTCCCGTTCACGTTCACACGGGCGGCCCATTTTTCCCTGATTTTTCCTGCCTTTTTGAACGTACCTGCTTGGTTTCCGTCGTATTTGACCTTCCATTTTGGTGGTTTTAGCAAGTATACTTACATCTCCATGGCTCTTCAGTTGCCAATCTGGCTACACGCAAGCGCACATCCCTCAAACTCTATTGGAATATACATATGGCAACCACTGCCAATTTGACACATATTTTTTTGGAAACAATAAATTTGGGTTGTTCCTTTTTCCTTGCCATTAATGCATACCTTAATCTCCTTTGTGTTCCTTTTTCCTTGCCATTAATGCATACCTTAATTCTTTCTGATTGTTTTGGATTTATTGTACCATATCAAAACTTTTGGAAATGTGTGATGATGTTGTGTGATTGTACATTTGCAGGAAACACAACTTTCATTTTTTTTTTTTTTTTTATTTTATTCCAGCGTTTGAAATTGAATTTTTTAACCAAAGTTTTTTAAAAATAATTGAATCTAAATGTTTTAACAAATAAACTATTTTCATTTTAAGCCAAATTAAAATTCTTTAGGCCTCGGTGTCTTGTGCCTGTGATTTTCTTGTATCTGTGAATGAAAAACAACATTAGTTTAGCATTGTTTATTTGGTTTGGTTGTGCGTGGTTTTTTTGGGGCCCTTTTTAAACCGGACCTTCTGAGTTATTTACTGAAAAGCCCAAACTCTTAACAAAATATTCTGCAGCATCTCAAAATAATAGATAGTAATTTTTTAGTCAATCAATAATTATTCTTTCCACCACTGGGCTGCAACTCAGTTCTGGAATTTAGTATACGGCCGCCGCCATCTTGACTCAGAAGCATCACACTTACTGAGGAGAGGAGAGTGGGATAAGGTACAGGGGGTGGGTTATAGCTGTGCTTTGCTCACACAGAGCAGAGACCTCTTGAAAAGGTCAGCAATCCCAGAATGCAGAGCAGCACAGTTAGAAGGCACTTCCTGTTTGCAGGCTGCCTGATAAGATGGCGGCTTCCATAATCCGCCATCTTGGATGTTGAAAGCCTCATAACATGCACTAGGTGCAGGTAGGATGATTTTGAAGGTGGGCAAACTTTATGTACAGGGTGTGGGAAACATATAAGATAGACTCTTATTCTGAGTGAAGGTCCGCTTTAAGGGCTTTTTAGACAAAGTCTTTGGTTGTTTTTTTTGGTTTTTACATTTTGTGGCCAATGGAATTGTTGGTTCATTTACTTTGGTAACCAAAAACGCCACTTACCATGTTTTAGGCGCATATTGCGTCAGGGGCGGAGTCTCCATTCTTGCTCCCTTGCTTGCTGCTGTGAATCTGTTTGCATGACAAAGACACAGATATTAGAGACTGTTGTTGTCTCATGTACACAAAAAGCATTAACAAGTTTGCTGGGCTAACTAAAGTCACTTTTTGAACCTCTTGCTGCCTCACATTGCCCTAGTTCTGCTATCTGCATGTAGCCTAGTTTTGAGCTGCGTACATGTGTTAAACTAAGGTGGGCTTGTATGGAACGTGAAAAACTAAGTTGTTTCAGACTTTGTTTTTTTTTTATTACAAGGAATGTGTGCGCGCACATAAACGCACGCGCGCATACTCACATCCATGATGATGTCGTCCTGCTCCGGGGTAAAGATTGCGGCCGACAGCTTTTCTGGGTTTGCAAGGTATAGCTCTGACGTTCCCCCGCGGAGACGTACGTGCGTGCGTGCGTGCGCGCAGACGCGCACCCGCTGTTGACCACGGCCACACGGAAAACATATTTAAAGCACAAGGCACTCAGCTCTGTGTTGGATACCATATCAATATGGGCAGACCTAAAGGGAGCAAAAAGAGCCAACCAAGGGCCGAGGCACATAGCAGCCGCACACATGCCTCATCCTCCACAAGACAGAAGAGCAGGCACCAGACACATGCCGAACATGCCCCCACTAAAACGGTGGATACTCCACACAAACAGGCACATTCCAAAAAACGCAGGACCAAGGGTACATTAACCCATTCACCACCACCTGCAAAAAAACCACGCACACACAAGGGTGCCCCATCTAGTCAGACCATGCAGCACCCTCCACCTCCACACACCAAGCATACCCACAAATCCAAACACATAAGCAAGGGTAAGCGCATTGCAAAAACCACCACCCCACCCAGGTCACCCACCCCTCCACCTCCACCCTCTGGTTCCCCCAATTCCAGTACCTCACATTCCACATGCAGCTCAACATCTGATAGCTCAACAGGAACCCAGACATTAAGCCAGAGAAGCACACACACAACATCCCCCTCCCCCATAAGCCAAAGAAGCACACACGACTCCCCAGATACCCAACCATCAATTTCCTCAGAGGCAGGGGAGACCACACACCCATGTGGCAGACAACTACGGCGTGGCTCACTAACTGCCCGATTTTGCGATGCTCAAAGCATGGCGGTGGCAAATGCAGTTTGCGAGCATTATGATGCCCTATTTGGCCGCACCTCAAAAACAACCACTAAGCAGGCTAAGATGGAGATCTGGACTAATATTTGCAGGCAGGTCAATAGTGTGGGATCAGTCCGGAGAGATATTCAACAAATAAAAAGGAAATTTGGGGACCTGAAATACTACAGCAAAAAAAAAATGGACATGCGCCGTCAGCAGAGGTAAAGGACAATTTTTAGTCACATTGTTAAAAGGATGTAACACTTATTAGGTGTAATTTAATCTTCCCCAGCCAACAGACAGGGGGTGGAGCAGAAGTAAAGGAAAAAGTAAAATGCATTTTTAGTCACATTGTTAAAAGGATGTAACACTTATTAGGTGTAATTTAATCTTCCCCAGCCAACAGACAGGGGGTGGAGCAGAAGTAAAGGAAAAAGTAAAATGCATTTTTAGTCACATTGTTAAAAGGATGTAACACTTATTAGGTGTGATTTAATCTTCCCCAGCCAACAGACAGGGGGTGGCTTACCCACTAAAATTATCCTTATGCCCGCCGAGGAACATGTATATACATTCATACACCCGGCCAGCATCCAGGGACTGGCAGAGGCACAAGACACAGACCGGAATGTAAGGTCCCAAGGTGAGTCTGATTTTGCCATGACCTAGTACAAAAAGTTCAAGAAGGCAGTGTTATGCTAGCCAACACACTGTACTTGGCCATTTACCTAATCTTCCTATCTACATTCTAAGGACCAAGTCAACAGGACACACCAGGCCCCCAAACCCCTGCGTTAGCACCGAGGCCAAGGGCACACCAGGCTTCTACACCACAAACCCAAATTGTGGATTGCGATGAGGTAAGTCAATGGGCCTTGATGTGTACTTTTAACATTGATATTTGCGAGCTTTTGTGGACATAAATAAACTAAAAGGATGCTATATTTCTTTACAGACCACAGGAAGCCCACCCATCATCGACCATATACGAGATTTGGAGGAGGACACCCCACATATGTCACTAACCACTACTGCACCAGTGGCAGCAACGCAGGCAACCCCGGCACAGCCACCACATCCACAACCACCTTCGGAACCAGAACCAACCACCCGTCCCACTGCTCCTACCCAGTCTAGACGCCATATTTCCCAAAGAAGGCAACTTCAAATTTTGGAGGAAACATGGAGGCAGGAAAATATTGCCTTTGCTGCGACAACACAGCAATTCAATGAGACTGTGTGCACCCAACTCACCAACCTCAACGCCCAAGTAGAGGTATTAAACAGAAATATCTCTGCCCTAACCAGCCATATAGGTGAGATTAATCAAAGCCTGGCCCACATTGCAGCCAATTTGCAGGCACAACATCATTCCTCGTCACCATGCAACCCAACATACCACTAATTTGTGGGGAATACATTTTCTGTGCCCACGTGTAATTTTTCTTTTGGGCCCAAAAAAACAAATGACAAAACAAAATTTGTTTGAAAAAAAAAAAAAAAACTTGTGGTCTCTGAAAAAACACTAAACACTAGTTGTGCACGTATGGTTTGCGCGGTGCCACTTTGGGTGCAAGAAAAAGGAGGGGTGGGGAGGGCTGAAACTAAAGGTGGTGGAGTAGCCCACAAGCCATGATTAGGTTTAGGACCGTTGCAGGCATCTATTGTAGTGCCCCCCCCAGTCTCATCAAGACAACGGAACCTCATCTTCAAGAGAACAAAGCTTGGCTCCAACACAGAGCGAGTCCTCCTGGGGGCAGTATTGTAGCGCTCCTCTGCCTGTGAAGATCGGTGCAGGATGGGGGTCTTCATCCAGGGGACCAATGGATAGGCAGAGTCTCCTGCCCTAAAACCCCCCAAAAAAAAAATTAAAAAAAGGTGTGCATTGCAACAATAGAAAAGAGGGACAAATAGGTGAGCGGGGTAGGGTGGGAGGAAAGGACATTTGTAATGAGACTACATGCACATCCAACCTGTACTCTGATTAAAAAAGTCTGGGGAATACTACTTACATAAGAGGGCAAGAACATGACGCAATAGGGTACAATCACTTAACCCATTTAAGTTGTAGATCAATAATTGGGCTCCAAATAAACTACGAAAAAAGTTACCAAATAGTGTGTTACGGGAACAAACACAGTCAGAGAGGGTGGGCAACCAATACAAGTTTCAGACACATACCCAGTAGCCAGCCACCAAATAGATCGGCTGATTTGAATCGCTCATGTAGGCAGGAATTCCTAGGCAGGGAAAGCCAGAAAAACGACTCCCAAAAACCAAATCAGGGCCAGCCAGTGCCTGCACATTTATCCTATGTCCCATCTTCAAATGCCTGCACACAAACAATAAAATAAAAATTATGGAGACCCTGTAAAAAGGATCCCCCCAAAAAAACCATAAAAAATATCAAATACTCATGCCATCGATGTCCAAAGGCGTGCGGTGCAGCCTGGTTTCTGCCATACTCAGCAGGACAAGACCGCGGAGCTGGCGCCGCTGATGTGCTCCAACAGAGGACTGCATATTATTGCCCGAGTGCAAATACGGCTGCTCTGACTTGCCGTAAGTGAAGGCTCGGCGGCCCCGTTTTATTAGGGTGTTTTCAATCGGAAATCAAGGCTCTGCATCACTGAAAAAAACGGACCAATGAACGAGGCGTCCGTTTTCCCGGGAAACAGCCTCGTGCGAGCCGACAATCGGAAAGGCGGCTGAGCGCACACCTGAGCGCATGAGCGCACACTAAAATCAACGTAGCACCCTTTCCTGACCCGATCAAAGCCCAAAACCAATGGGAAAACGCACGGGGGAGCTGAACGGGGAGGCTCTGCATCAAGCCAATTATGCTCGTAAGTGTATTGTAAGGACGTTGATTTGACATCTAAATGCATGCATAGGCCATACGGAAGCGCAGAAAGAAACAGTTGTTTTTAAAAATGATTTAAACTACGTGCCAAACAGAAGTTAGTTCGCACATGTGCGAACCAACTCACTTGCATCTAGAAGGATAGGTTAAGGCTATAAATGTGTTGGGGAATGTCATTTAGACAACTGATCGAATTATGACTGATATTTGTATGCTGTTTGATCTAATAACTATTTAGTTTTTTGTGTTTTTTAGACTATGCTTGAGCTACGACTACCTGCCCAATGCCTTTGAGAAGAGGAATCTGGCCCTGGAGATCGTGGCCCGGATCCACCAGGAAACGGACACCACCTTCACTCATATGCAGATCATGCAGCACTGGTCGGACCTGAAGCGACTACACATGCCCTGGGTGCGGCGATTTTTTTGCGAACCATTTCCCAAGTACATACCGATTGCATGCTAGATGTAACAAATACAGAAGGTAGGCCTTTATTTATAAATGCTTTTCTTTTCTAGTGTCGAAAATGGAATATCGCATACGACCCACCCGGATGCGCGCAGTCCAGCCAGTGCGGCATGAATCTGCACCAGCAAGTGGTGGATCTCCAGGGCCAAGTTCCTACCCCTCCTCTGTAGCTGCATCAGACCAGCCCCTGGACCTATCCACAGAGGAGGGGCGTCACGGCATGGGCAGGCAGTCGTATGAAACTACTGAGCCATTCGCCTATGGCATGTGACTCTTAATATAACCCCATACACATACATGCGATTTAAACCAAAGCCCTTAATCTCTTTTTATAGATGAATATATAGCAGGTAAAGGATCTGGAGCAGAGACTGCAGCAGATCATGCCCAGGAGGAACATGGAGAAGGTGGGTGATGTCACACACACATTCTAAGTGCCATTTGGTTACTGTTGAATCAGACATTAGAAGTGAGCCTATTTTAAATGTCTCTACAGCCTCACATTCCCAGCAGTGGCAGGCCCCAGACCGTAGGGTGGTCCCCGAAGCAGAGGTCGCCCACCACCGAAGTAAGTTATAATGTAAATATTTTTAGTATGGGGAAAATAACATCATCACCAATCAACCTAAATCCATCGTCAATGTCCTTAGCATAATGACATATGACCTCTTCCTTTAAGAAATTCCTTAGCCTAATGACATATGGCCTCTTCCTTTAAGAAATTCCTTAGCATAATGACGTATGGCCTCTTCCTTTAAGAAATTCCTTAGCATAATGACATATGGCCTCATGAGTTAGATTTCAACCTAATAAGCATTCCATCCACAGCTGTTAAACATGTATTTGCAGAACAATAATTTTCTTCTCTTTTTTTTACAGACACCGCACATGCGAGATGGCACAACTCACTGCGACGGTTTCGGCTGGTGGGCGAGATGCAGGAGCTGCGAGATTCGTTGGGGACCACAGATGAAGAATAATTATCTGGGGTCTGCCATGGCTTTGTATATAGTTTTTGTGTATAGTTTTAATCAAAGTTTTACATTTTTTAAAAAAGTTTTAAAATTTGTACCCAAAAAGTTTTAAAATGTTGTTAAGTCAAATTGTCTTTATACAAAACCAAAAAAAAGGCAACAAAATTTGCCACTTCTTATTAAAAAAACCAAACATAAAACTGGTTTCTGTGTCATTTTATGTTAACAAACATTCATTAAGGGTTGGTTACAGCAAAACGTAGGAATAACTAAAAAAAAAAAAGACCCCAACATGAAGAATCTAGAAACCGCGATGGAATTGAGGTAATCATTAGGTGCGCAACATGAAGAAGAATGAAACCGCAATGTAATTGAGGTAAGCATTAGGTGTGCAAAGGGAAGAATATACAGACCGCGATGTAATTGAGGTAAGCATAAGGTGCGCAAAATGAAGAAGAATGAAACCGCAATGGAATTAAGGTAAGCATTAAGGGCGCAAAGGGAAGAATATACAGAGTGCAATGTATTTGAGTTAAGCATTAGGTGCGCAAAGGGAAGAATATACAGACCGCAATGGAATTGAGGTAAGCATTAAGGGTGCAAAGGGAAGAATATACAGACCGTGATGGAATTGAGGTAAGCGCTAAGGGTGCAAAGGGAAGAATATACAGACTGCGATGGAATTGAGGTAAGCATTAGGTGCGTAAAGGGAAGAATATACAGACCGCGATGTAATTGAGGTAAGCATTAGGTGCGCAAAATGAAGAAGAATGAAACCGCAATGTAATTGAGGTAAGCATTAGGTGCGCAAAGGGAAGAATATACAGACCGCGATGGAATTGAGGTAAGCATTAGGTGCGCAAAGGGAAGAATATACAGACCGCGATGGAATTGAGGTAAGCATTAGGTGCGCAAAGGGAAGAATATACAGACCCCGATGTAATTGAGGTAAGCATTAGGTGCGCAAAATGAAGAAGAATGAAACCGCGATGGAATTGAGGTAAGCATTAGGTGCGCAAAGGGAAGAATATACAGACCGCGATGTAATTGAGGTTAGCATTAGGTGCGCAAAGGAAAGAATATACAGACCGCGATGGAATTGAGGTAAGCATTATAGCAGAAGTGAGTGATCAAAATATTGAGACGAGCACATGAGTTAATTTTGCTGTGCGCAGGCGTAAGGTCGGAAAGATTTCCGTCTGGACGTTTATTTATAGAAAAAGCAATTCAGAATCTAACGGGAAACGTAAATCATTCGTTCGAGGCGACGTTGGCAAAAGGCAAAAAACAGAAGCCTACGTTGTTTACTAAGTAACCTACAAAAACTAAAAAAATTCTCATTGGCGTACGAACGGATAAACACTTTACAGAAGGCTTGCGATGCATGCTTAGAATCACTCGTACACTCATACGCAGGCGGGAAAAAAAAAAGATCGACACAAAAACGAAATTAATTTTATGTCTCTCTGAATCAACCCTTATGGGTCCTTGATTTATCTATGCATAAGGACCCATAGTGCCCGAAATGTGTCCTTTCTGCTTGGCTCTGATAATTGCTGATTTGTATAGAGTTTGGACCCTCTAACCTTTATCTTGATCTGTGTCACTCCCACATGCATACATTCCTGCATGCACATGCATGAAACCATTCCCACAGGCATGTAAGCACTCCCACACGCACACCCACGCGCATGTACGCACTCCTACATGCACTCCCACATGCATGCATACTCCCAAATGCATGCACGCACTCCCACATGCAATCCCATGCACTTGCATGGACTAAGTGGCAGGGCAGGGGGAACGGGCTACACACACCTATACTGGCGCTGCTCCCCCATGTCTCTGCCCATTCTCCAAGGGGATGGCAGTGGCAGCTGGGGGCATGATTCTTCTCCCCCCACCACATGAGTAAGTGGCAGGGGGAGGAACAAATCACGATGAGCGCGGTGCAGCTCTCAGGCAGGGAGTAGAAAGCCGCACAGGGTGTCCCCGCTCCTGGATAGTCAAAATCCTGGATTTTGATCCACTTTAATAAAAAGTAAACAGGCAAGTCATGACACTTTTGACCAAAGGCTTTTTAACACAGTTAGAAATCTTGCAGCCTCCACTAGACTGTGGGTGATATAGTGGCTGTACTAATTTACATTTTTGATAGATTGGTCCTTTAAGAGTCCCAGTTGAACATATACAGAATTCCTTATCTGAAGATGTATGCGGGTATGATAAGAATATCGACCTGTGGTGGGTCTGCATATTTTTGGCTCAATGTCGAGAGGCGGATTTTTAATAATTCATAAGCTAGACTTGTTCATTCCTCAAATCTAAGAGGCGTTCAGTAACACATGGCCGCTCTGTACCTCCTCCCAGCTCTTGGCGAATTCCTTATTATGTCTAGTGTGGTCACCCTGGGCCGGTATTAAAAGCAGACACTGCTTTACAGTTACCTGCTATTAATTCCTAAGGACTGTCAATTTGTTGACAATGTGCTGCTTCCAGCCAAAGCCATCAACCATTAAATGGGCTTGAGGAGGAAGGAGGGGGGTACATGCTCCCTGGCCTGCCTTTCCCTCCTATATTTAATATATGATTTGTGTCATGTTAATGAGTATATTTAGGCACTGATGACTTTCCATGTTTCTGTTTTTTTCTTTTTCTCTTAAGATGTTTAAACAAGTTGGATCCCAAGATACACAGTTAGCCGAGGGGATGGGGCAGAATACTGGGTGGCGCGGCTGCAGGACAGGAAATGTGGACACTGTTCTAGCCAGGGGAGGGGCGGGGGGATATATGAGGCCTCACATGGTGCAAAGTTGTGCTTGGCAGGTCTCTGGCATAACAACATTTCAGATTTCCCCCTTCTGTGAGGCTACGTGTCGGGCTCATTTACAAATTATTCATGGGAAATATCTGGTTTTATTTGGAGCTGGAGGTGTGGGGATGCACAGCTCATAACTGACCCATCTTGTTCTTTCTTCTGGGTCTCATTTAAAGGGGTATTCCAACCAGCCTAAACTTTTTTATTTTTTTAATGATCTTTTTATTGAAAAAGAAAGTTTTACAGACAAATGCAAATCAGCAAAATGTGATATTATACTTGCTTAAAGTGGACCACAACCCACCTCTTCTTATAGATTCCCAGGCCGATTGATTTCCTCCCCCTGGCGCATCCAAAATCAGGATACCCCGCTGTGTGAAACCCAGGATAGTCAAAACCCTGGGTTTTGGTCCATTTTAACAGTGAAGTGGGCAAATTGCCTTAACGTTACTAACAGAGGGAGAATTTTCAAACATGTCCAAGTAAGGCCACAGTTCCTGTATGAAGCAAAGTATTATCAGTGAACTTACTAGTTGGCAAGAGGTGTAAGTTCCATGTCATCTTTTCAAAGATTGGGGGGTTGGGATCGGTGGGCAGTTTAACCAGTCTGGGACCTCTTTAATATCCATAAATGAGAAAAGTTCAGGTAGGTCAGCTGGAGATCTCAGTGCAAACATATGTTGACTTTTGCGCACTAGAAAATGAAATGGGTGACCTTAACGATAGGTCTCTCCGGCTTCCTGCATCCTAACCAACAGGGGTTTTAAGAGGCGCCTCATTTGGAGACATCTGTAAAGATCTTTATTGTATCCCGGTTCAGCTGATTTCTCTCCCAGGCTTTTTTAATGATTTCCTCTTTCAAAGCATATGACGTCACAAGGTCAATTGGGGTCAGTGGGTTTGGGGCCGTGAGCCCTGTGGATGCGCTCCATCAAAATCACGGTGGGGGGGGGGGGGGTTGGGTTGTTAAGGTGATAACTGTTTGAAACAAATGTTCCTGCCCAGTGAAGCAGCTCACTTTGATATTGTTCCGGTGATTCCTGGATTGTTGGATTGTTGATTGAGAGATTGATGAGATTGTTGAAGTACCAAATTTTGTTCCAAGGCTTCGATTCTTGTCTGGCTGAGTGTTGCACTTGTTTAAATCCTGGCATCTTTGAATCCAGGTTTTTGAAGGTATTTTCAACCCTTAAGAACGCATTCAGGTCAGCTTTGGAGGGTAGATTTCCGCTGTGATGTCTGCGAGTTCTGTCTTGTTGTACTTTTGAGGGATGGAGTTAGCTGTTATATTTTGGACTCTAGGGCCTTTATGTGAGCATTGTGGGCCACAGAAGTCAAAGTGAGTATGAGTATTAAATGTCAAAGCGGGGAAGATGTTTTGTTGTGCTTTAGGGTGGTCCCTTACAGGTTGTAAATTTACATTTAGTTTGGGAATTTCATTCGTATTCAGGATAGGAGCTTTAGACTGTGAAGGTGATGGGGACGGTTGGTTGCGGTTCTGATTGGTCTGGACATTACCATCATCTGAGATCCAGGTTTTGGCATCTGAGCCGTGTTTTTAAGACCACGAGGCAGGTTGTGGGCCTTGGAGACCCATTTTGGGGGAAAACAGGCTGAACCAATGCTTGGTGGTCCTTCTGGGAAAGCCAAGGATTCTGGGCTGGTTGGGGCAACAATCTGTGTAGCCAGTCTAGGAGCTGTGAAGGACCCCCATCTGAGAGTTGGGGCTGAGTATCTCTCTCTCTAAAAGTGGACTCCTGATTGCTCAGGGGGTTAGTAATGTAGGAGAGTGGGTGTATAGGCCCCTGTCATGCATCTCCTGGCTAATGTGGAGATGACCCCTATTGGTGAAGGGTTCAGGTGTGTTACTGTCAAGAGTTTGGATACTGTTGTGGTCGTGAAGCAGTATTTTTTCATTTAAATTGTGAAGAGTGACCTTGGCCGAATAAAGTGGGGAAAGGGTGCTTCTGTTTGGCTGGTCCCCTGAATTTTCTGGCTGTTGGGCCCCACTTTCAAGGTGCTGTGTGTTTGTGCTATGTCCAAGTTTAGGGGTTCCTTCTTCCGAATGGTTAGATATGGCCTTTCCCCTCAGCATGCTCCTGTCGCCGCTCCTGTGGGGTATCAAGTCCCCTTGTCCGCCTTGGGCTATTCCTCTTTATTTAGGGCTGGTGTCTCCCCTCTGTACCTGGATCCCAGACGTGTTCAGCTCTTGGACTGTGGTGGGCTTATTCTTGCTTGTGCACTGATGCAGCTTCTTTTTCTCTATCTGTCTAAACCGTTTTCCATTTTTAAATTGAAGAAGGAATGACTGAGATATTGAGGTTTACATGTTCAGCTTATGATTTCTCTTCTGAAAAAAATGGGCGTGACCCTGGATCTGTGATGCTGCATCTGTGTTGAATCTGGAGGAAGAGGCAGAGGAGTCAGAGGGAGGGGCGGGAGGAGGAAGGGACCAGCAATCCTGTTCCGCTCTGCTGAGCTGATTGGGGGACTGGATGAAAAAGAGAATGTCATTGGCTGAGCCTCTAAACCCCGATGGGCATTTCTGCTTGAATTTCTGCTTAGGACAGCGTCAAATATAGCCCAAAGCAATAGTGTAACTATTACCTGTCCCTGCAGTATAACTTTAAAGGGAAACAAAACACAAGAATTTCACTTTCTTGGCTAAGTGAAGAGTTTGTGGATTGGGCGATCTGGGTTTTTTACACAAAGGGGCATCGCAAGTGGGAGAGCACCACCACTCTAATGGGTGGTTACTCCTCTTAAAATTGACTGGCAAGCGCATATATACAGTTTTTTTTCTTCTTTTCTGTTTCTATATCGCTTAATCATATTTGGCATCCAGATGATCCTGGCATAGCCTGTATATGTGTTGCTTACCTATTATGATGCCACTGTAGATGGTTATGTGTAGAGATTAGTGAACCGGTTTGTCAGGAACCAAGTTCGTTTCGAATTTCAGGAAAAATTCGATTTAGCACGAAACCGAATTTTAGGGGTTTCATGCTGACCGAATTTTCCCCGAAATTCACTGGCACCTCGGGCGGTGGGTAAAAAAAAATCACCACCATCCTCCAACGCCACACTTGGATCCAGTGTTCCAGCCGACTTGCACAGCGGCTGGCCTGCCCCCATTCCCACCGTGCTGTATGTATTCCACTGGAGATGAGTGATTCTCAAAGGTTCGATTTTGACGAACCTGAATTTCTTGGAGAAATTCGTCCATTTGTCCAAGTCGAATTTTTAGAAAGTTTGTTCATCTCTAGTTATGTGGTTATAGGGTTATAGGCCAATAAATAGCCAAACCCCATTAATACAAGGGCTAAGTGCATCATTTTAGAACTATTGCATTTTCTTCTGGGCTAAAAGAAAGACTAGAGAATGGTAGGACCTTGGTGGTTAGTACACCATTGGACCATAGGCAAGGATCATTTTTTTTAGAATAAGGCTTATTTATTAAGCTTTACTATTCACCACCTGTTCCAATAAAATGTGGAAACTCTGATGCCAACCAGGCAAATATTTTAAACAAACACCTCAAAAATTCCAAATGTCAAAGGGCCATTGAGATCCCTCAGATGCAGCGCTGCACAGCAAGATGTGCCATTACTAAACATTCATACACGGAGACGCGTCTCGCCAGCTGGGCTGCGGCGGTCTGCGCAGAGTTACCAGGGAAGGAGCCACACAGCGCAATCCCTGACAAGTTTATTTGAATCTCGGCCAGAAATATGAGTTATGATCCTCTCATTTCTCTGCAGGTAATTAAGTACATACACACATTCTCCATTCACACTTCGTTACGAAGTGATATCTCATTCATAGAAAAAAAATCTGACGCGTCTACAGGCAATTAAAATGCCACTCTGCTTCTGCTAAAGATATTTGCAGGTGGAGCGCGTAGGATCTGAACCCGACTGAATTAGCTCATTGCCGAAATATATATTGGATGGAGGCTAGAGTCACTTCATTATGTCCTTGGCTGTGCAGCATGGCATCCGCCATAATATTAACACCGTCTAGTCTTTTAATAAATATCTACAGACATTTTCAGAATCTATAAAGGGGAGAATCTTGCCAGGTTAAGGTGAAAGTAGCAAAAAAAAAGGGGGGGGGGACCTGCACTATACCCTATACATTGTAAAGGTGCCACTCCCAAAGCTAGCTCAAGTCAGAAACAAAAAGTATAGGGAGGCACTCTCAACTCAAAAATAGCACAACATTTTATTTGATATCAACACATAAATAATCCTATAATGTGAATCACATTCTAAGTCACAAAAATTAGACCAAAATATAATAGATATAACATGTGGCAAGTCTCCCCACCGCCTACCACCCCAGGAACCACACGTTCCGTAGGTATGCCACCCACATCCTCGGAACATTATAGGATTTGCATTGTGATTTATAGCAAAGGATATTATTGGGTGATCAATCTGGGTTGTTTATGTGATGTTGATATTTTGGCTTGGTTTGTCTTGAGTTGTAGCAATGGTTATATTGAGGTGGTAAGCAATTATGTCAGATTTCACTTTTGATTATAAATTCTAGCTCATTTATTTGATTGATTGTTTAGCACTTGCACAATAGGGTATAATTTTAGGATCCAAATCATAGGCAGGATTTACACATGGTAACTTGCACTGTTTGATTTATTTCTTAACAATGAACTGTATACATTTATAAGGATGTACTCAGTGGCAATAATTGTGATTATCCCCATCGCCTATACACCTTTCTATGTTGGTCCGTCTTGTTTATTATTGTTTGATTTATGTTTAAGTGGTTTTAACATGTTTAGTGATTACACGTAGTGATTATTTATTGTGTTGATATCAAATAAAATGTTGTACTATTTTTGAGTTGAGAGTGCCTCCCTATATTTTTTGAAGCTGAAAGTAGCAGACTACAGGTGAAATTCTGGAAACTGACTATAGGTGGTAAGAGAAGCTCTCTCAGGAACCAGATCATATACAGATTTGATCCATCCTTGGATTGTGATCAGAATAGGACAGATTTCCTACCAGATGGGTGTGGTGCCGGACCGAGCCACAATTGTGACAGGCCCGGGGGGCATCCAGATTGCTGTGCCCCCTCACACATCCACCCCGCAACCTCTTTTCTTTGATCATATTGCAAGGCCACAGTGTGAACCCAGACAAAGAATACTAGAGTGAGTAAATGTGTGTGCTTGCCCCTGGTCTGCCACCCTGCCCTCATTGTCTACTACCTTACTTAACAGTGTAACAGGATGGTGGATTAGCCAGGGCCGTTTCTAGGCCAGGGCAAGCAGAGCAATTGCCCTGGGTGTCAAGGCCATTGGGGGAGCCTTTATCCCAGCCATCCTGCTTTCTGCAGATACAGTCAGAACCACCGTGGGGCACTGGGTGGGGCACTGGGTGGGGCACTGCCTGCTGCTAAGGAACAGGCCCAGCATGGCACATTCATATATGGGACAACAGCAGCACCATAGGATGGGTAAAGAGGGGGCAGAATTTTTTTCCTTATCGCAACTGTGCGATATTTTGCCTAGAAACTGGGATTAGACATCATCCTTTTAAAAGAAGTTAGATAGAACAGAGTAGGTTTACTTAGGCTTTAGGGTATGGACTGCAGCAATTGACTTTTAAAGTGGACCAAAACCCACGCCGATCGGCCCGGAAATCTATAAATTCCTGGGCCGATAGACTCCCTTAGACGAAGGCTTAGCCGATGTGATGTCAGCAGTAGGGATGAGCGAATCGATCCGGACGAACCCGGATTCGATCCGAATTTCAGGAAAAATTCGATTCGGATCGAATCCGAATTTCCCCGCGATTCGATCACTCGAAGTTTTCCTTTAACATCCATTCATTTACATTACAGGCATTCTAAGATGGCGGGCGGGACATGTCTGGACATGTATCCCGCGCCAGTGCAAGCTGGGGCAGTCACATGCAGCCTATCAGCAGCCAGCAAGCCCGGTGACGTCACACAGCGGTATTTAACGGCGGCCATCTTGCTTTTCCTCATTTCTCTATTGCATTCGTGACAGACAGACAGAACGCTGTGTAGCTGAGGCAGTTAGACAGGCTGGAGACAGGGACAGACAGGGACAGGCTGGAGACAGGCAGGAGACAGGCAGGAGACAGACAGGAGACAGACAGAAAGCCAGGGAAAGGTAGGAAAAACGGAGCTGGCTGACAGGGAGATTTTTTTTTTTTCATCCAGCCTTTGTTAGCGTTTTCAGGCTGCTTATAGTAACTAACTGTGCATATATACTGAACTGATCTTAAGTCTGCTGTGAGGCATCCCATTCTGTGACTAAAGCAGCCTCTGTTTAAGACCATATAAGCATTTGCTCTTATCATATTTGAAATTAGGCCTGATAAAGACACTTTTGCTGGCCAAAGCACTACTGTACCCTGCCAGCTCGATTCCTGCCCGGGGCATCCCATTCTGTGACTAAAGCAGCCTCTGTTTAAGACCATATAAGCATTTGCTCTTATCATATTTGAAATTAGCCTGATAAAGACACTTTTGCTGGCCAAAGCACTACTGTACCCTGCCAGCTCGATTCCTGCCCGGGGCATCCCATTCTGTGACTAAAGCAGCCTCTGTTTAAGACCATATAAGCATTTGCTCTTATCATATTTGAAATTAGGCCTGATAAAGACACTTTTGCTGGCCAAAGCACTACTGTACCCTGCCAGCTCGATTCCTGCCCGGGGCATCCCATTCTGTGACTACAGCAGCCTCTGTTTAAGACCATATAAGCATTTGCTCTTATCATATTTGAAATTAGCCTGATAAAGACACTTTTGCTGGCCAAAGCACTACTGTACCCTGCCAGCTCGATTCCTGCCCGGGGCATCCCATTCTGTGACTAAAGCAGCCTCTGTTTAAGACCATATAAGCATTTGCTCTTATCATATTTGAAATTAGCCTGATAAAGACACTTTTGCTGGCCAAAGCACTACTGTACCCTGCCAGCTCGATTCCTGCCCGGGGCATCCCATTCTGTGACTAAAGCAGCCTCTGTTTAAGACCATATAAGCATTTGCTCTTATCATATTTGAAATTAGGCCTGATAAAGACACTTTTGCTGGCCAAAGCACTACTGTACCCTGCCAGCTCGATTCCTGCCCGGGGCATCCCATTCTGTGACTAAAGCAGCCTCTGTTTAAGACCATATAAGCATTTGCTCTTATCATATTTGAAATTAGCCTGATAAAGACACTTTTGCTGGCCAAAGCACTACTGTACCCTGCCAGCTCGATTCCTGCCCGGGGCATCCCATTCTGTGACTAAAGCAGCCTCTGTTTAAGACCATATAAGCATTTGCTCTTATCATATTTGAAATTAGCCTGATAAAGACACTTTTGCTGGCCAAAGCACTACTGTACCCTGCCAGCTCGATTCCTGCCCGGGGCATCCCATTCTGTGACTAAAGCAGCCTCTGTTTAAGACCATATAAGCATTTGCTCTTATCATATTTGAAATTAGGCCTGATAAAGACACTTTTGCTGGCCAAAGCCCTACTGGACCCTGCCAGCTCGATTCCTGCCCGGGGCATCCCATTCTGTGACTACAGCAGCCTCTGTTTAAGACCATATAAGCATTTGCTCTTATCATATTTGAAATTAGCCTGATAAAGACACTTTTGCTGGCCAAAGCACTACTGTACCCTGCCAGCTCGATTCCTGCCCGGGGCATCCCATTCTGTGACTAAAGCAGCCTCTGTTTAAGACCATATAAGCATTTGCTCTTATCATATTTGAAATTAGGCCTGATAAAGACACTTTTGCTGGCCAAAGCACTACTGTACCCTGCCAGCTCGATTCCTGCCCGGGGCATCCCATTCTGTGACTACAGCAGCCTCTGTTTAAGACCATATAAGCATTTGCTCTTATCATATTTGAAATTAGCCTGATAAAGACACTTTTGCTGGCCAAAGCACTACTGTACCCTGCCAGCTCGATTCCTGCCCGGGGCATCCCATTCTGTGACTAAAGCAGCCTCTGTTTAAGACCATATAAGCATTTGCTCTTATCATATTTGAAATTAGCCTGATAAAGACACTTTTGCTGGCCAAAGCACTACTGTACCCTGCCAGCTCGATTCCTGCCCGGGGCATCCCATTCTGTGACTAAAGCAGCCTCTGTTTAAGACCATATAAGCATTTGCTCTTATCATATTTGAAATTAGGCCTGATAAAGACACTTTTGCTGGCCAAAGCCCTACTGGACCCTGCCAGCTCGATTCCTGCCCGGGGCATCCCATTCTGTGACTACAGCAGCCTCTGTTTAAGACCATATAAGCATTTGCTCTTATCATATTTGAAATTAGCCTGATAAAGACACTTTTGCTGGCCAAAGCACTACTGTACCCTGCCAGCTCGATTCCTGCCCGGGGCATCCCATTCTGTGACTAAAGCAGCCTCTGTTTAAGACCATATAAGCATTTGCTCTTATCATATTTGAAATTAGGCCTGATAAAGACACTTTTGCTGGCCAAAGCACTACTGTACCCTGCCAGCTCGATTCCTGCCCGGGGCATCCCATTCTGTGACTAAAGCAGCCTCTGTTTAAGACCATATAAGCATTTGCTCTTATCATATTTGAAATTAGGCCTGATAAAGACACTTTTGCTGGCCAAAGCACTACTGTACCCTGCCAGCTCGATTCCTGCCCGGGGCATCCCATTCTGTGACTAAAGCAGCCTCTGTTTAAGACCATATAAGCATTTGCTCTTATCATATTTGAAATTAGCCTGATAAAGACACTTTTGCTGGCCAAAGCACTACTGTACCCTGCCAGCTCGATTCCTGCCCGGGGCATCCCATTCTGTGACTAAAGCAGCCTCTGTTTAAGACCATATAAGCATTTGCTCTTATCATATTTGAAATTAGGCCTGATAAAGACACTTTTGCTGGCCAAAGCACTACTGTACCCTGCCAGCTCGATTCCTGCCCGGGGCATCCCATTCTGTGACTAAAGCAGCCTCTGTTTAAGACCATATAAGCATTTGCTCTTATCATATTTGAAATTAGCCTGATAAAGACACTTTTGCTGGCCAAAGCACTACTGTACCCTGCCAGCTCGATTCCTGCCCGGGGCATCCCATTCTGTGACTAAAGCAGCCTCTGTTTAAGACCATATAAGCATTTGCTCTTATCATATTTGAAATTAGGCCTGATAAAGACACTTTTGCTGGCCAAAGCACTACTGTACCCTGCCAGCTCGATTCCTGCCCGGGGCATCCCATTCTGTGACTACAGCAGCCTCTGTTTAAGACCATATAAGCATTTGCTCTTATCATATTTGAAATTAGGCCTGATAAAGACACTTTTGCTGGCCAAAGCACTACTGTACCCTGCCAGCTCGATTCCTGCCCGGGGCATCCCATTCTGTGACTAAAGCAGCCTCTGTTTAAGACCATATAAGCATTTGCTCTTATCATATTTGAAATTAGCCTGATAAAGACACTTTTGCTGGCCAAAGCACTACTGTACCCTGCCAGCTCGATTCCTGCCCGGGGCATCCCATTCTGTGACTAAAGCAGCCTCTGTTTAAGACCATATAAGCATTTGCTCTTATCATATTTGAAATTAGGCCTGATAAAGACACTTTTGCTGGCCAAAGCACTACTGTACCCTGCCAGCTCGATTCCTGCCCGGGGCATCCCATTCTGTGACTAAAGCAGCCTCTGTTTAAGACCATATAAGCATTTGCTCTTATCATATTTGAAATTAGCCTGATAAAGACACTTTTGCTGGCCAAAGCACTACTGTACCCTGCCAGCTCGATTCCTGCCCGGGGCATCCCATTCTGTGACTAAAGCAGCCTCTGTTTAAGACCATATAAGCATTTGCTCTTATCATATTTGAAATTAGGCCTGATAAAGACACTTTTGCTGGCCAAAGCCCTACTGGACCCTGCCAGCTCGATTCCTGCCCGGGGCATCCCATTCTGTGACTACAGCAGCCTCTGTTTAAGACCATATAAGCATTTGCTCTTATCATATTTGAAATTAGCCTGATAAAGACACTTTTGCTGGCCAAAGCACTACTGTACCCTGCCAGCTCGATTCCTGCCCGGGGCATCCCATTCTGTGACTAAAGCAGCCTCTGTTTAAGACCATATAAGCATTTGCTCTTATCATATTTGAAATTAGGCCTGATAAAGACACTTTTGCTGGCCAAAGCACTACTGTACCCTGCCAGCTCGATTCCTGCCCGGGGCATCCCATTCTGTGACTACAGCAGCCTCTGTTTAAGACCATATAAGCATTTGCTCTTATCATATTTGAAATTAGCCTGATAAAGACACTTTTGCTGGCCAAAGCACTACTGTACCCTGCCAGCTCGATTCCTGCCCGGGGCATCCCATTCTGTGACTAAAGCAGCCTCTGTTTAAGACCATATAAGCATTTGCTCTTATCATATTTGAAATTAGCCTGATAAAGACACTTTTGCTGGCCAAAGCACTACTGTACCCTGCCAGCTCGATTCCTGCCCGGGGCATCCCATTCTGTGACTAAAGCAGCCTCTGTTTAAGACCATATAAGCATTTGCTCTTATCATATTTGAAATTAGGCCTGATAAAGACACTTTTGCTGGCCAAAGCCCTACTGGACCCTGCCAGCTCGATTCCTGCCCGGGGCATCCCATTCTGTGACTACAGCAGCCTCTGTTTAAGACCATATAAGCATTTGCTCTTATCATATTTGAAATTAGCCTGATAAAGACACTTTTGCTGGCCAAAGCACTACTGTACCCTGCCAGCTCGATTCCTGCCCGGGGCATCCCATTCTGTGACTAAAGCAGCCTCTGTTTAAGACCATATAAGCATTTGCTCTTATCATATTTGAAATTAGGCCTGATAAAGACACTTTTGCTGGCCAAAGCACTACTGTACCCTGCCAGCTCGATTCCTGCCCGGGGCATCCCATTCTGTGACTAAAGCAGCCTCTGTTTAAGACCATATAAGCATTTGCTCTTATCATATTTGAAATTAGGCCTGATAAAGACACTTTTGCTGGCCAAAGCACTACTGTACCCTGCCAGCTCGATTCCTGCCCGGGGCATCCCATTCTGTGACTAAAGCAGCCTCTGTTTAAGACCATATAAGCATTTGCTCTTATCATATTTGAAATTAGCCTGATAAAGACACTTTTGCTGGCCAAAGCACTACTGTACCCTGCCAGCTCGATTCCTGCCCGGGGCATCCCATTCTGTGACTAAAGCAGCCTCTGTTTAAGACCATATAAGCATTTGCTCTTATTATATTTATATTATAAGACACTTTTGCTGGGCATAGGCTTACTGCTGCCTGCCAGGTGCACTTCTGTTGAGGCATCCCATTCTGTAACATAGCATACCCCTCTTTATTTACACTAAGCAGCTCTCTTATTTACACTAAGCAGGCCTGTTGGAGGCTGAGTGTTACTGCTCACTTTTGGTGTGCATTATATTCTGTTTCATATAGACCCACCGCTGCCCGGGGTTTTTTTAAATATCACCTACTACCAGGCCAGTTAGACTATGTCGGGCAGACAAGTGCCTGGAAGTGAAAAGAGGAGTGGCAGAGGCCAAGATTCCGCAGGCAGAGCTCGCATCAGACTGGGGGCCAGTAGCAGCAGGAGTCACGCTGAGAGACCTAATCTGCCAGTATCTGCTAGCGGTCGGGTCTCCACCAGTAACGCATCTGCCGTGGTAGATTGGTTGACGCGCTCATCAACAACATCATCACAACTTACGTCTGAGACCCCCAGTCTAGGGTCGGTAGGTTCCTCTGACACAACCCTGAGTTGGCATGCCCCGAGAGCAGTCCCTGTCCTCCCATTGCCTCTGGCCTACGCCGTTCCCTCCCCCAGCGACGTATCCTATGCTTTGGGTTCAGCTCCACTCTTTAGTGAGGAGGACCATCAGATAGAGGACAGTCAGCAGCTACTGCCCAGCCAAGAAATGGAGGTGGCTTCTTTAGCTAGGCAGACAAATAGTGATGTGGACAGTGTCGTGGGTGCTGCGAGCGTTCCAGCTCCTGCGCCAGACACTGTTGACGAATCCACGAACATCAGTGACGTACAGCCACAACCCGGTGATGATGATGATGATGACGATGAAGCCGATCGCACTTGGGAGCCGGGTGATGAAGGGGCTTCATCGTCATCATCAGGAGAAGAGGGGTGCAGGTTGCCCCGGAGTCAGCAGCTGAGGCAGCAAGGTGGTAGCAGTCAGCATGGGGGCACAATTCCAAAGGCTGGAGCCGGCCGGGGCCGGGGCCGGGGTAGAGCACCTGCTGTGCGGCAGTCTACCTTATCGGGAGGTAGTGGAGCAGGGGTTCCTGGAGTTGGCAACAGCAGCAGTCAATCAGTGAGGCCAGGGGGTGGGAAAAGTAGCTACTCGGCAGTGTGGCAGTTTTTCCTGAGGCATCCGCAGGAGGGTAACATGGCCACATGCAAGATATGTAGGCAAAAGGTGAAGCGTGGCCAGGGTCCAAATGTTGGCACCACGGCCCTGCGTCAACATATGATGCGTCACCATAAAACGACCTGGGAGAACCGAGGCTCCCAAGGGGTGGTCCAGTCTGCTTCCTCACCAAGTGAGCTCCCAATTTCTGCCAGCCAAGGCTCCAGCACCTCAGCCGAAGGCAGCTGTGCGTCATACCCATCCTCTGTCGCTCCTGCTCCTCCTCCTCCAAGTCATGCATCCCGCCAGCAATCCATCAGCGAAGCCATGTCCAAGAGACAGCAGTATGCGCCCACTCATCCTACGGCGCAGAAGCTGAATGTGCTCCTGTCCAAGTTGCTGCTGCTGCAGTCGCTCCCTTTTCAGGTGGTGGAATCTGCACCTTTCAGAGAACTGATGGCTTGTGCCGAGCCGAGGTGGAGAGTCCCAAGCCGTCATTTCTTTGCCAAGAAGGCAGTACCAGCGCTGCACACTTTTGTTGAACAGAAGGTGGGCCAGTCCTTGAGCCTGTCGGTGTGTAGCAAAATACATGGCAGCGCCGACATCTGGAGCTGTAACTACGGTCAGGGGCAGTACATGTCGTTTACGGCCCACTGGGTGAATGTGGTCCCTTTGCAGCAGCAACTTGGACAGGTCACGCCGCTTCGGCCTCCGCGCTCTCTGCCCATTGGGCCTGTGACACCGTGCGACTCGGCCTCCTCATCCTCCGCCATCTCCTCACCCTCCACTGTAGGCTCAAGTCTCAGTGCCCCTCCAGTCTACCATGTGTGCAGGGCACGGAGGTGTCACGCAGTGCTTCACATGGTTTGTCTTGGCGAACGGAGTCACACAGGGGAGGAACTGCTTAAATGTATTCATCAGGAAATCCAAACATGGCTTACTCCGAGAAAACTTAAAATGGGAATCATGGTTACCGACAATGGGAAGAACATTTTGTCTGCGCTGCGCCAAGGAAGCCTGACCCATGCCCCCTGCATGGCTCACGTCTTCAATCTGGTTGTCAAGCGGTTTCTGAAGTGTTCCCCCCATCTGCAGGACATCCTAACAACTTCACGGAAACTTTGCATGCACTTCAGCCACTCCTACACTGCCAAACACACCCTTCTTGAGCTACAGCGTCAGAATGGTATCCCCCAACATAGTCTGATTTGCGATGTTTCCACCCGTTGGAATTCCACCCTTCACATGTTGGACCGATTATATGAACAGAGAAAAGCCATCACGGATTTCCTGATGATCCAAGCAGATAGGGGGACTCCCCTGTGTAACTTCAATGTCAACCAGTGGCAGCTCATACGTGACACCTGCCGTTTGCTCAGGCCCTTTGAGGAAGCCACTTGTCAGTCGGCAGGATTACGGGATGAACGACGTGATTCCACTGCTTCATGTACTACAGCACATGTTGGAAACCATGGCTGGTCAGGGCACTGGAGACATGGCGTTTACATCTTACGGCCACATGAACCCCCTTGGAGCTGAACTGGAGGAGGAGGAGGAAGAGGAGGAGGAGGAGTTGCCCAGCGAAACACAGTTTAGGCTTGGCGAAATGGCTGGTTTATCTAGTCAGCGGACAGGAGAGGAGGAGCAGGAGCAGCCAGAGGAGCTAGAGGTTTTTGAGGAAGGAGAGACAGAGGACCCGGGCACACCGTGGCAGTATGCAGTGGAGATGGAGACAGGTAGTCCATCCGAGTCACTTGCGCAAATGGCACGAAGCATGCTCACGTGCTTGCGTAGTGACCCCAGAATTGTTTCCATCTGTCGGCGGGATGACTTCTGGCTGTCCACCTTATTGGACCCTCGCTTCCGGCACAAAATGGGGGCATTTTTTAAACCCACCGAGAGGGAGGACAAACTCAACTACTACAAAGACATTCTACGTAGGCAGTTGGCCGATGCCTATCTGCGCCATGGTCCATACTCTCGCAGGTCTGACTCGAGGGGACCTCTGCGCTCACCTTCCACTGCCATGGCCGCTGGGGGGGTTGGCAGCAGCAGCAGCAGAAGCTCCATCAGCAGCAGCAGCCTCAGTCTTCAGTCGCTAATGAGTAGCTTTCTACACCCGCATAGTGAGGCTACTCATGAGCAGCAGGAAGACCTGGAGCAGGACCTGAACCAGCAGGTCATGTCATACTTTGACATGACCATGCCAACACACCTTGAGGATCCGCTGGACTTCTGGGCAGCCAAACTTGATTTGTGGCCGCAACTAGCAGAGTTTGCCCTGGAAAAGCTGTCCTGCCCGGCAAGTAGCGTGCCATCTGAGCGGGTGTTTAGTGCGGCGGGGGCCATAGTTACGGCGAGGAGAACTCGTCTGTCAACTAAAAATGTGGAGAGACTCACCTTTGTCAAAATGAATCAGGGATGGATCAGCCAGGATTTCCACCCACCAATGCCTGATGCATGCGACTAGATTCAGCATGGTGCCACGTTTTACACTTTCCAAATGGTGCAAAACATATTTATGTCTTTAGGCCATTTTTTGGGCTCCTGCTGCTGCTACTGTCAACTCCTGCCAACTCCAGGGTGTGATTCATCCAATTTTTGGGCTCCTGAAGCCAACTCCAGTGTATATTTGGGCTCCTGCTGCTGCTACTGTCAACTCCTGCCAACTCCAGGCTGTGATTCATCCAATTTTTGGGCTCCTGAAGCCAACTCCAGTGTATATTTGGGCTCCTGCTGCTGCTGCTGTCAACTCCTGCCAACTCCAGGGTGTGATTCATCCAATTTTTGGGCTCCTGAAGCCAACTCCAGTGTATATTTGGGCTCCTGCTGCTGCTGCTGCCAACTTCTGCCAACTCCAGGGTGTGATTCATCCAATTTTTGGGCTCCTGAAGCCAACTCCAGTGTATATTTGGGCTCCTGCTGCTGCTGCTGTCAACTCCTGCCAACTCCAGGGTGTGATTCATCCAATTTTTGGGCTCCTGAAGCCAACTCCAGTGTATATTTGGGCTCCTGCTGCTGCTGCTGTCAACTCCTGCCAACTCCAGGGTGTGATTCATCCAATTTTGGGCTCCTGAAGCCAACTCCAGTGTATATTTGGGCTCCTGCTGCTGCTGCTGCCAACTCCTGCCAACTCCAGGGTGTGATTCATCCAATTTTTGGGCTCCTGAGGCCAACTCCAGTGTATATTTGGGCTCCTGCTGCTGCTGCTGTCAACTCCTGCCAACTCCAGGGTGTGATTCATCCAATTTTTGGGCTCCTGAAGCCAACTCCAGTGTATATTTGGGCTCCTGCTGCTGCTGCTGCCAACTTCTGCCAACTCCAGGGTGTGATTCATCCAATTTTTGGGCTCCTGAGGCCAACTCCAGTGTATATTTGGGCTCCTTCTGCCCCTCATAGTGATGCCACTTCAACTCTCTGCAATTGTGCCGCTCTGCGATTCTATTAGCGATGCCTCTGATCTGCATGTGATATTTCTTAAAAGTATTATTTAACTAACCCAGCACGCATCCTGTGCGTGTTACAGCAAGGCTGAATGGTTTACAACCCTATTGAGGCTGTAGGAGGCTCAGAAATAGCCGTTTTTAATAGCGATTCGTCGCGAATTTATTCGGGTCGAAACGATTTTTGTCGGAGAATTCGGCGAATCAGTCGAATCGAATTTTTCAAAAGTTCGCTCATCTCTAGTCAGCAGCTCCGAGCACGCTGATTGGATGAGCAGCCGCACATGTACCGTAGGAGCAGGAAGAGGTGAGTTGTCATCTGCAATCTGGGGTGTTTCACAGAGTGAGGCATCCCCGATCGGGGTGCTCTGGGGGAAGGACCAAAACCCAGGATAGTCACTTTAAAGCTGACCAAACACGTCCTACGGAAGGTTAAATTAATATAAATACATATATATATATATATATATATATATATATATATATATATATATTCCACTTAGTGTCCTGATAATGAACTGGATAAAAATGCTCACAAACGATTTTGGCTTCAAAGGAAAAAATGGGGGAAAATAAAGGAAAAATCAAATATTCTTTTGCCTCTTATCTTCCTACTAGTAGTATAATTGCTCCTAGCATGATATTGCAGGGAGGAGGGAAGCTAGATTAGAACAATGGTTTCCTGTCAGAAACCAATGGCATACAAATGGCATACCTGGGGAAAATTAAAATGAAAATCAATATAACAAGAATACCAAGCAGCATTGAGGGCTGACAATAATGGTGGGGTGGGGGAGCAAAATAGATTGAGTTATTTTGGGGGGTTTTGGTCCGCTACTAGGCACTAGATGTCATCCGTGCTGAAGGGGGAGGTAAGTTTAGGCACTGACTAGGGAAGCCTTCACCTACTGCTGCTGATTGGCTGCTGACTCAATAAATTAGATTCAGGTAGTCTGAGTTCTGAGAGTTCAGAGTGTGGGAGAGAGGAAGCTGGAGGTAAGTGCTGGGTTGTTGCACCCAAGACTGTTCACCTGGGGACCGTGGGGGTCAGGCCGGAGGACTACCTCCTGTAAGCAGAGGAGTCGCTAGGCTTTCTGGCACCCATAGCAAAGAACCAAAATGGCGCCCCACCTGTTTTCGGGCCCCCCATTGGCGCCCCCTTACCTGCTGCACCCGAGGCACCCTACTCCCCCCTAGCTTTGCCCCTGCTGTAAGGAACATAGGCAGGAAGGTGCTCTCAGTGGCCCTGGGAAGAAAACCATGCAGTGAGGGACTCCTGAAGGGTGGACCAAGTGAAGACCAAGCGCAGCATAAAGTCAGGACATGGATCCTATGTGTCTGGGGCCCACTATTTTATGTTAAAGGGTAATTTCACTTTTAATGGCATTTTTAAAAGCTTCCATTATTGTGTGACTATATGATGTAATCAATGTGCTAAGCTCATTGATTAATTTGTTTGTTTCCTATTTGTTTGCAACTGTGTTATAAAAGAAAACAGTTCTCCATAGTAACAATGTGTTTACCTTAGCAATGTACATCAAAGTGGTGTGTTACTTCCTTACTTGAAGCCTGCAAATCATCTGATTGGCTGAGACAGAGACAAGAGTATTAACCCCCTTCTGCTCCAATTCAACCTCTTTAGCTCGGAGGAAAACAATGTTGTGTTTCAGTAACTAAAAGGGTTACTGGCAGAATTCTCAACTGGGGTGATTGTTGTTGCTGTGTGATTTAGCCAAAGCTTCTAAAGAGTTCATCTGCTACAGTGGAAGGATTGTGGGAGAAAAGGGTACTGAGAGTTTTTACTATAGATCAAGAAAGCCACTTGTGTTTTACCAAGACAGAGTCAGAGGAATAGAAGAAACATGGAAACAGCCTGCTGATAAATAAATCACAATCCCAACACAAATGTTTATTTTACATCCCAGAAGAGGAAAACAATAAGGCAGAACACCAAAAACCTGACAAAAAGGGAGTTTTCCTATAAACTGTCCAGAATAAATAAGCTTTGGTGTGATTATTTTTGGACTGTGCCTGTCTTTTACTTTTGTAGCCTCTGGGATCTATTTGGACAGAGGCACAATCATACACGGGGGTAATTAAATGGTTTATTTTGCATCCACTAAATGTAACATGGAGAGACTTTATTTAACATACATCTGGAAACACAAGTCTTGAGACCATTGGCCTCAATTGCATGTGTTCCCACCAGCGGGAATGACGTCAAAGGACCGTACTTGGTCTATTTTCCACGTCGGATGATTCAGGGCCTGTTTTTGTGGGCGTATTGTCCTTTTTGCGGGAAATTATGTTATGCATACGCCAAATCGAGTGCTTGGCTCAAGGCATCCACGTGTCCGTAATTTTAGGGGTTTTACTTGTGCAGGATTCAGAGCTCTGATTTGTGGGTTTTTGGACCTATAAAAATAGTTTTCCGGTTCAAACTTACATCATCTTTTTGCTAGTGGGAAAAGTTAAATGGTCTTTTGTTGCTAGTGAAAATATAGCCTACATCCTCTGCATCTACGATGGAGCCCCTTGACAAGCCCTACAAAAAGTACGAGCGCCTGCAGCAGCGGGGCTGGTAACCATGTACCTTCCAGAGCTTAGGCATACCCGCAGTCGCCTGGATATTGATCAGATGAAGAGTTGCGGCCATGCTTGGCCCCCAACACAAGAAAGAAGCATGCAACTGGGGAAATTACCAAATTGGTTGGCTGCCTTCGACTTTCAGCAAATAGCTCCTTCCAGAGGCTAGGGGCCCTGTCAGTTGGTATGTCGCAGCCTCCGCTGGGCCGCGCCCTGACTACATTTCTCAATGGCATGGCTGTCCTGCAGGAGAAATACATCTCTTTTCCTGACAGCATGGCAACCTGGAACCCGGTGAGGTTGGGTTTTTTAAACATTGCAAATATGCCAAGTGTGAAGGGCGCCATCGCATGTGGTCCCGGTTCCCCCAGCTGCTCTGGAGTATATGTTTCGGTATGTTCAGGTCCACATAGTTCTTCTTGCCCACTCTCTTCTCTTGAGGCTAGCCTAGCTTCCTCTTCCCACAAACAACTTTCCTGTGTCTCAGTCTATTTAGGTCCACATAGCTCCTCCTTGTAGGTCACTCTCCTCTCTTGAGGCTACCCTAGCTTCCTCTTCCCACAAACAACGTTCCTGTGTCTCAGTCTATTTAGGTCCACATAGCTCCTCCTTGTAAGTCACTCTCCTCTCTTGAGGCTAGCCTAGCTTCTCCTCCCCACAAACAGCTTTCCTCATTTGACCCTTGTTTTACTTTATTTTTGCTGTTCATATTTGTTGCCAGTCTAGTGACCCTTTTTTGTTTGTGGCTCCTTTTCAGCAACGCAAGATGGGCTCTTTTCGCGCAATGTTATCTGGGGCCAGAACTTCAATCATTTTGGACGGCTTCCCTGGCTCATCCCATCATGCATTTATCTTGAGAAGTTCCAGTTTTGAGAGTGGTGAGCTGACTGGCGTTTGGCTTGTGGGTAAGTCTGTTTATTGCTGGAGTAGATTTGCCTTTATTGCTTATGTTGCATTTGCAATGTGTATTTCATTTCTGTTATGTGCCCCTTTTTTGTAATTGGTCCAAGTTTCTTGTGTTAGCCAATTGCTCTCCCTGCCCTCCGTCACTTCAACTGTGCTCATGCAGCTCTTTGAATGTCCCCTTCTCCCTGTTGCAGTTACAATTGCTTAGTCTGAGCATCCTGCCTTGCCTTCTGCTTGTTTAGCCCTATTCTTTTGTGATACCAAATATTTGGTCTAGGCAGTTTTGATGTTGTGTTGCCTGTTATATTTTTTTTTCAGTTTTCATGTGTCTTTTAGGTGGTTCATGTTATCCCTTGCTGCCCTGACTCATGACGCCCTTCTTAAGGCTTCAGACAACTGGCCTGGAGGCTTAAAATGGGGCCCACTGCTGCACAAGGGCTGAAGTTGAGCGTGCCTTCGGGCTGTTGAAGTCCAGATAGGGCTGAATAGACCACACTGGGGGCACCCTTCAATACAAGCCAGAAAAGGTCATGCAAATCATCATAACGTGCATCAACCTTCATAACTTTGCCTTGAGCAAGAGGGTGGCAGCATATTTGGAGAAGACAACTCCTGCTTCTGCTCCAGATATTCCTGGTATGATGGCACATAGAGCAATGTGGGTCAAGCCATTCGCCAGCATTTGGTGGACTCCTCTTTTTCTTGAATTGTATTTTTTTTCTCCACTTATGTCATTTGTGATTTATTATATTCCTTGCCTTGTCTGGGGGTGATTAAATAGCATCCAAAGTTCTGTTTTTTTATAATCTAATGACATGTTAATTGTCACAAGCTGTTGGATACACAACTGTGGATGCAGGTCAACAGAAAATGTATCAATAAAAATGTGCCTGTCCGGTGTAACTAAAGCTTGCCCCCCCACAACTCAAAGTCCAGGATGGCAGGTTAGTGGGATGTTGCTTGACTTTGGGTGTTTGTAGCTTGCTGTGCCTCAAGCCTCTCCAAACCTTTGAAAGGCAACCTGGTTGGCCTCCACCAGAGCCCCAGCCAGCGTCTCCATCTGCCAGTGGTGGGGCTGTTGCTCCACAACAGCTCAGCCAGGTCTTCATGGAGCAAACTGGTGGCCCGTTGCACTACTTCAAAATATCTATTGGCGTTTTCCAGAAAAATAGTGTTGTTGCCCCCCCCCCAGTTTTTCTCCATGTTTTGCCACTGCCTTACCAAAGACAGGTGACACCTGGCTGCAGGTGGGGGCTGTATTCCTCCTGGGCACTCTGTAGAGCTGGTGGGGCTGCTACTGGCAGAGTGCAGCTGGAGCTGTAGGGAGGATTGGTGGTGGCCAGTTTCTGTGGTGCCAGCATCTGGTGGAGTTGTCCAAATAATATTGGGGGTCTCATCCAGATGTTCAGAGTGCCCTTTCTCCAGTTCACTAATTTCATCCAGGATATGTTAAATGTGATTAGTGACTTTGCTAGATTTACTGCAGTTTACAGCTTTGACATTAGATGGTGCTGTGACCATTGCTCAGCTGTAGAGTCTATACATTTTACTGCTATAGTTTATTTCCTGTGTTCAGTTGCTCTATAACTGGTACTTCCTTCTTTTTCCAGTCTGTGTTTAGCCATCATGTAAGGTGACATTCTCTTACTGCATTCATGGTCAAGTAAAGTTACTTCCTGTTATACCACTAATGTCTATCTGGATTACAACTCTGTTGCACCCAGCACTCACACTCTGCAACACTAATGTAATATAAGAAAAAATAAAAGACACTCACATTCACCGCAAATCCAGCCCCCAAAGTCGGCAGTGTCACAGCTAGCAGCACCGAAATCTGCGGATGTCTTTCCGGAAGACCTAGCCAACCGCTGGGAGTGCATGACTTCGTGGGCTGGATTTGGGATGAGGGTGGGTGTCTTATTTTTTTTCTTTTATTACATTAGCAGGATCGCTATTTGAAGGGGCCAGGGCAGGGGTTATTTTTCAGGAGGGGGCTGGAGTAGCCCTGTAAAGAACCAGTAACTGAGGGGACACTTATTCCTGGAGTCCTTTTCCGCTTCAACCTAGCATTCCATCACAGACACAGGCTGGTCCACACTTTTTTGCCACTCAGTCTAAACAACTAAACTTTCAAGAAGCCCTGAAGTTACCGGTGGCACCATGTATACCCATGGTGCCACTGATAGTATACCTCTCCTACCCTGCTTCCAGACCCAGGAAGAGCCCCTCTACCAAAGTGGGCCTGTCCAGTGGTCTTCTTATAACTCATTCCTCAAGCATATTACATCAGGGTCAACCCTTTTTGGACCATCTTACAGCAGTAAAGTTTGATTTTGTATCTCCATAAGCTTGGCTATGATCTGGCTATTTATATAATGATCCACAGAGACAATGCCAGTCTGTGACATCACATTACAGATATTGTTCTGTACTCCCCCTCCCCTATGCCCATGGGAGCCGGTTGAACAATAAATTCAAGCTCATGAGGAGGTTTCTCACACATCCCAGCATCTCGGAATAGTTGAACAGACTCCCCTTTGTTCTCCATCGAGTTTATAATACTGCAAGTTACACAAATAATGTGTGGAGAACACACGCTTCAGCACATTGTGCTGCTCTTTAGTGTGGTTTCACTGTGTTGCTGAGGGCCCTAGGGTGGCAATGATGCCTTACACAGCAAACAATACAGTACCTGTGCTCAATAAATCTTATAGGGATAAGCGACTCTCCACTCACCCATCAATTTACCTAGTCCCCCTCCCATAAACATTCCTACCAGTATCATAAGTAGGGATGAGTGAATCGGTTCTAAGGAACCTGAATTCGCTCAGAATTTCAGGGAAAATTCGATTCAGCACGAATGCCGGCATGGTTGGAGCGGGGAGACCGGCTGCGCTGTCAGCGAGCGGGGCACAGCGTCCGAATCGAACTTTAGCGAATCGCTCATCTCTGGTGGGAGCGGGGAGGCCGCCCGCTTCTAACGAACCTGAATTCGCTCCGAATTTCAGGGAAAATTCGATTCAGCATGAACCCAAATTTTTAGTGGTTCGTGCTGACCGAATTTTCCCTGAAATAAAAAAAAAAAATGCCGGCATGGTTGAAGCGGGGAGACCGGCCTCCCCGCTCCCACCAGAGATGAGCGATTCGCTAAAGTTCGATTCGGCCGAACCCGAATTTCTTTGAGAAATTCGGCGAATCACCCGAATCGAATTTTTGAGAAGTTCGCTCATCTCTAATCATAAGCATTCCTACCAGTATCAGTCCTTGCAGATGCTATGGCGCCCAATCACAAACTTATGTGGATAAGTTTTAGGTAGGTTAGGAGAAAACTTTCAAAAAAAGGCTAAAACATTTTATTTTAGCGATTGACAAAATTGAAAGTGAATGAACAGTAGAGAAATCTACACTATATCAAATCAATATTTGGTGTGTGAAGACCCTTTGCCTTCACAATCAGGGGTGCATCTGTAATAAAGGCCTATAGTGGGGCACCAGGGATCAGGAGTCCACCAGGGGATTTTCTGGTAAGCAAGTTGGCCAGTCTAAACCTGTATGGCTTTTTATTAGTCCCTTTAAACTAAGACAGTATGTGCCACAAGATACATTTTTTAACAGTGATATAATGCATAACAGATTGGGGCGGATTTGGCACCAAGTGCCTTTCATTTTATATCATGTGTTTTACGACCAAAGCCACATGTTGCAATCATTGGTGGCTCAGCGGCCCTGGCCCTCTCCCTACGACTCACCGTCGCCCTCATCATAGGACAGAGCCAAACGGAGCAGCTCACTGCTTTATTGAGTAGCACATCCTTGGGGGGGGGGGGGGGACATTTTATAGTTCGTCTAAGTCAGCAGAGTGGCTAGGTTCACCCTTTAATGTTTCCTGTGATAAAAATCTATATTTACATTGTATATACTTGTGTGTGTGTGTGTGTGTGTGTGTGTGTGTGTGTGTGTGTGTGTGTGTGTATATATATATATAGCCAGCCTTTACGGGTGTGCAGATAGGAGTGCCCGTACATTGCTGATAGGGCACTAGACTTGTTGCTCTCTACTGAGTTTTTGATGTAGCAAAACTGTCTCATTTCCACATGGTTTCCCTCAACCATTCTTTCTGTTCGCATTTCCTCCATCTTTTTTCTTTTCCATATTTCTTAATGTCTCTTTCACTTCTTTTTTCCACATTAGGGGCGATTCTGCACTGTGCTAGATGAAACAAAAACCAACCAACTCTCATGTGGAAAATATATAGGTGGCGGGTGATTCAGAATCCATTCCACATGTGATAGATGGTGGGTTCTCACATGCTTTGTTTTATGACTCGCATGAGAGTTTTTCTCACATCAGCGGAGTAAAATGAATGACAGCATGTGAGATGTGGCTTCTTCTCAGTTAAAACAGCTTTGTCGCAAATGCTGTAATGTTTTTTTTATTCAATGAAAAAGACATGAACTTTTGTTTTCTTTCTATATATAGTTCATTTAATCATTCTGTTAAAAAAATGTATAATTTTATTTAAAAAAAAAAAAAAAAAAGTAAAAAGATATAAGAAAAGATAAAATGTGACAATGATTGTATTGTATTCTATTAAATGCCTGTGTGAGTTGTATGTGATTTTTGTATGTATTGATATTTACTGTTTAGGATTCATTTTGTCACAGCCGGTGGGCGGTCTCCTCACTTTCGGGTCTGAGTGGGCAGGTTAGATGAGTACTGAGGCGTAGAAATGCGGCTGTTTTTGACCGAGAAAAAGAGCCAGGGTGGCCAGCGTAGTGGCGAGGATGGGCTACATTTTGGGGTAGCCAGGCTGTTGTCATTTTGCACCTTGGCGGTTAGCCCGGTTGAGCTCTGAGCCTAACGGAGATTGCAGCTGAGCTTGAGAAAAATGGCTTCCGCTTATTCAGGTGCATCAAGGATTTCCTTCTCGTCAATCACGCAGGCTTAGTTTGATTGGTTGCCACTCAGACTCGGTTAAGGGGTTCGGAGATTTTGTGTTGCCTTGTATTTATTTGTTCAGCTGTGGCCGATTAAATCATTCCAAAGATATATACATTCTACCGTGTTTTATTGAAGAGAGTTGGGAGAACAGCGGGAGATAACCTGGAGCTCTAGTCCAGTCAAGTGTCCCTCTGGCTGATGCACACTCCAGCGCAGCGCAAAATATGGTGTAACATTTATTCTGCCTCTGCTACATGTGCCAATGTGTTTATACACGCCCACACTGTACCCACTTCCTTGTCACATATGAGTGAGGAGTCTCATTGACTCAGGTCATGATATACTGTAGATACAAATGAGGGGTGGCAGCCGCTCAGACCAATTTATAACTAACCTGGGAGGTTCACGTGAGTAGGGTAATAAGAATACACAAGAGGACTCGGTTGGCACACAGCTACAGAAGTATGCTAAAGCTGCACCACCAAACGCCAAGGTGCCTCTGTGTAGGTATTCCTTCCAACTTTTCAGGGTGGGAAAGAGGGACATTTGTTAATATAGTACACATCCCCTCATTGAGGGATGGATAGGAGATAGGGTGTAATAGTTAAAACGATATAAACACTTAGGCAATCATTTATTGATGCAGATCTGCATGTTACACCTCAAAGAGGGGCAAATGAGAATGAGGGACGCTGGGACAAACAAATTACTTTATTAATGCGCTACAATTCTTGTGCGGCTTCCTCTCAGATCCTGACAGATGATGAGGTGGGCAGACCAGGAAGAAGAACTCGTACTTTTTTTACTCCTACTATAGTTCTACTCACCTATTCCTCCCCTCCTCTTTGCCCCCTTTGAGGGGTAGGGGTCCACTCCAATGTGGGTCTCCATACGGGGCCAACCCACCAGGCCCTCTACCTCAACCTCTGTCTCCCCCTATATAAAATGATGATGCCCTCTAAACTAATTACTCACAATATAAAGGGATGCAAAGCTTTTAACTTCTTTAATTCTCTAAAGACTGAAATTGTTTTCCTGCAGGAAACCTATTTCTCTCGTGAATCTTCCCCCAAATATTTACACAGTAATGTCCCCACTTTTTTCTTTGCTAGTGCAAATGAAAAAAAAAAACATGGAGTAGCTATCTGCCTTTCAAAATCTATATTTTTCTCTGCAACAACAGTTGTCAGGGATCCTGGTTCTAGATCGGGGTGCACAACCTTTTTTGGAACAAGGGCCGCAATAAAGCGTAAGCTGTGAAAAAGCAGTTTGCTGCATGCAAGCTTTAACCTTTATGCATATATATATATATATATATATATATATATATATATATGTATATACAAAGGTGAGAGGAGGTGGGCAGAGGTGCAATAGTAAAGGTCAAGAGGTGAGACAGGAAGAGGCACGAAGAGGTGAGACAGGATGAGGTAAGAGCAGGAGGTGAGGTGGGGTGGCAGAGGTGAGGGGAGGTGGGGCAGGATGAGGTGAGATGAGCAGAGGTGAGAGGAGGCGGGACAGGATGAGGTTAGCGCAGGAGGTGAGGTGGGGTGGCAGGGGTAAGGGGAGGTGGGACAGGATGAGGTTAGAGCAGGAGGTGAGGTGGGGTGGCAGGGGTAAGGGGAGGTGGGACAGGATGAGGTTAGAGCAGGAGGTGAGGTGGGGTGGCAGGGGTAAGGGGAGGTGGGACAGGATAAGGTTAGAGCAGGAGGTGAGGTGGGGTGGCAGGGGTAAGGGGAGGTGGGACAGGATGAGGTGAGATGAGCAGAGGTGAGAGGAGGCGGGACAGGATGAGGTTAGAGCAGGAGGTGAGGTGGGGTGGCAGGGCTAAGGGGAAGTGGGACAGGATGAGGTGAGGGGAGGTGGGACAGGATGAGGTGAGATGAGCAGGGTTGAGTAGAGGTAGGCAGAGGTGAGGGGATTGGAGGGGAGATTGGCAGATGAGAAGAGTTGTGTTTGAAAGAGCTGGGGTGGGCAGGATGAAAGTTAGCAGAGTTATGGTGGGAAGAGGTAAATTGAAGTGCGTAGAGGTGAGATGAGAAGTGATGGACAATGGTGAGGGGAGCAGAAGCAAGGTGGGACACGTGGGGAAGAGGTGAGTAGAAGTAGGCAGAGATAAACAGAGGTGAAAAGAGCACAGGTAAGCTGGAAAGAAGTAAGAGAAGATGAGCTGAGCAGAGATAGGAAGCAACTCCAGACACACAAACAACTCACCAGTAGCACATGTGGGTCACCCACCTCTACAGAAACATTAATCAGTGCCTCACTTTCTGCTTTTCATGATGCATTGCCCTCTAGAGGCCAGCTGCTTGCATTGCAGGCAAGGTAAGCTCAGCTCTTTAACTCTCTAGGGGTGTTGGGGGCCACAACTGAAGGCAGTGCTAGCGGCATGTGGCCTCCGGGCCACAGGTTGTGCACCACTGTTCTAGATATATGCTAGTGAAAGGACAGATTAATGACACTCTTGTTAATGCTACTTACTATGTAACCAACTTGATTTTTTAAGCAACTTCTCCAGAAGTTACTACAACTGATGGTAACCGAAGGTAATTTCTTTTTGCCGGGAGACTCTAACATTCCTTTGGACCGAGTTCTAGATAAATCATCCCTGCGCTTTCCAAGGCTGAGACCTCCCTCTGCTCTGGACGAAGGGTTTGTCAAGATTCTCAACTCTTTTGATTAAATAGAAATATGGCAGGAATTGAATCCTATCACCAGAGATTATACTTTTTTCTCCCAGGCCCACCAGTCCTCTTTCAGAATTGATTATATTTTTGTCCATTCGCAAATAGTTCTTGTCGCAATTGCTTGCAGAATTGAGACTCAGTGAATCATTTCTTATTGATCCACAAATATATAAAGAAATTACAGTAGAGTAGAGTTTTTTCTGCAATAATAAGGCCCAGGCTACGTCTCCCCAAACAAACTTGGTCTATAAAGCTTTCAAACAGGAAAAATTATACAAATAGCCAGTAGAACCATGAGACAAGCCAATAAACTCATTAAAGACAAGCTTTCTTTGTTTGATTCCCTCTCGCTGCAGCATAAAAAAACGAACGGAAATCAACCTAATGCTTACCACCAGAGCGGAGAAGGTTTAAGTGTGGGGTAAACATAAATTCTATAAGTGGGGTGACTAGCCTGGCTCACTTTTAGCTAGGTAACTGACTCCTAGAACCAAAACCTCCTCTATCCTAATACTTAGGTTAATAGATGGCTCATTTTTGCAAAACCCAGCGAAGGTATAAAAGGAATTCCACAAATTCTATTCAAACCTTTACACCAATCCCTCAACCTTTAATTAAGCTAATGCTATGGCTTGGTTTGATAAATTTCCAATCAACCTTTGTGTACCCACACTGAACATTCAGCTAGACCTTGCTTAGGAGCGCAATGCAGTTGGAGGGATGCCGGGGCCCACACATACACTGGTAGGCTTAGGCTGATGTGCTTAGGCCTACTTTAGGTCGGTGGTTGCTCTTTTTAGCGGAATACAGCCAGGTTCTCTTGAAATCAACTAGGCTGATGCAATTAAGCTGTTTCTTTAAAAAAAACTATTTTATGGCAGCAGAGAGTTTTCGCTGTTGGATTTCCAGCACTCCGGGAGCCTGCGGAGGAAGGTGAGCACTTTTCTTGTGGATATTCTCTGTGTGTGGGCCGCAGAAAAGACGTCAGAAGAAATAAAAACGATAACTTATTTTTATGTAAATTAAAGTTTCTCCCAAGACAAAATATCACAGCTGAGCCGGATCCATGAAATAAAAAAGTGTGCGAAGTGAAACAAGCCAATCAGGAGGATTCTCCAGAGGGGCGCTATTTTCCGCTGGTGGGAACACATGCCAGGAATTAGTGGCTGTACTTTGTAGCTGATGAACAATGGAGAGAGCGAGGGTGCATTCCACAACACTGGCCCGGCTCGCTGGCAGCCGCATTTCTGGGCTCCAATCGGAGGAGACATGAAAACCTTTTATGGTTTGGCATCGGCTGAGAGAGAGCTGTTGTGCTTGGAGGGAAAAATTTCCAGAAAGAGAGGGACAATGTGCCTGGAATTTTCTTCTGTTTTAGGCTCAGCTGGTTCAGTCTACCTAAAGCTACATGGTAACTGTATGCAAAGTGAAAATTTATAAAGATCCCCTTCCCATTATAGCCCAATATTAAGCCTAACATGGGTCTCTCCACATACTGGCTTGCGACTATGTTTTGGTACTCACGGGGAGGCCGATTCATTAATAGCGGCAGGTAGCGACAGTTGAGCGACTGTAGCAGTATTTTCACAGCGCCCACTAGTAGTCGCTGTGCTTGGCCATTGTTCGGTTGTTGATAGCGACTGAGTCGGTGTGCAGTAATGTTAAATACGGGGTGACGAGACGCTATTTGACAGGTTCCGCGATGTATGGGTGCACATGATAGCGACTGGTCAGAGCGACCGGCTCCCACCATATTCATCAAAAAATCACGCTCAAAAAATTCTCGCGCTGTGAAATGCATGTTTAAACCCCAGAGCGCTGGCGGCGATGGGTTAAAAGTAGTTTTTTTAACCCCCAAACCACCATATTTTTTTTAAGAATTTAGTAATATGAATACATTAATATCAGACCTGTAATATCAATTCTGCACAATTTTTTTATTTTTTTATTTTTTTTAACTTAAAAAAAGTATATAACATGGCAGAAGTGGTCACAGAATTTTTCACATTTAAAAAAAAAAAAAAAAAACATTAATAACAATTAATTATGAATATTTAAAGATTGTTCCATTGAAATGCATTGGAGAGCGCCAGGTAGCGAGAGGTCATACCTGGTCGCTGTTCAAGGTCGGACGCTGGCGCTGTGGGCTGAGGCTGGAATAATGATGAATGAGTGGCTATCTGGCGCTATCTCAGTCGCTAAGCAGGATTGGCTTGATAAATGTGTGATTGTGGTGGGGAGCCGGCATTCGCGTGGCGGGGCCCGTCATTACCAGTCGCTCACCAGTCGCTACCTGTCGCTATCCCTTCATAAATAAGGGCCCAAGTCTCACCCCCCATACAGCAAGAGGCATCTGCCCTAGTGCTGATGAGAGCCTAAAGTGTGAAACACGTGTCCACTAGTTGGATGTGTCTGGCTGTATAAAATTTAAAGCTAATCCTTGGCATTGCACCCTTAGTGGTTCTAAGGGCCTTGGATGGCACAGAGATGTAAAGAGATGATTTGCATAGCTCTGCCTACTGCAAGGGTAGATGGGTAATACTATCTCTCCTTGGACTGGGTACTGTGCAAATACTTTCCGTTCTAGGAAAGCCACTCTTTTCCTTTACCTAAGTAGAGAGTTTTTTGGTCTCTTTAGCCCCCCTAACATGGGTCTATCCACATACTGGCTTGCGACTATGTTTTAGCCCAATATTAAAATGGATTTTTTGCTTTCTTACCCATTTATTTTCCTTTTTTGGCTAGTGCTTCACCTATTAACCCCTTGTATATTAACATGAAAGTAATGCACTTTTTTAACGTGGACCAACACCCAAGAGTTTGACTATCCTGGGTTTTGGTCCCTTCTCCCGCTGTGTGAAACCCTCCAGATCGCCGATGCCAACTCACCTCTTCCCAGTCCTACGGTGCATGTGCAGTCGCACGTCCAATCAGTATGCTTGGAGCTGCCAACATCACGTTGTCTAAGCCTTCGTCTAAGGTCGGTGGCTCAGAGCACGCTGGCGGCCACATCCTCCGCTTCCCTCTAACAGGGCGTGTGCCTGTGCCGACTATTCACAAATGCCTGGCGCAAGCACACGCCCTGCTAGATGGATAGTGGGGATGTGGCCACGGCTTGCGCATGCGCCATTGGACTTCACACAGCGCGGCATCCAAAATCGGGGAATCGATTAGGGAATCTTGTAGATTCCCGGGCCGATTGGCATGGGTTTTGGTCCACTTTAACCTGGTGCTGAAACATTCCTGATTTATTAAAAAAAAAAAAAAGAAAAAAAAAAGGAGGCTACTTTTTTAGGAGACAGAATACATGTGCGTTTTTACTTTGGGAAAGCATGTTTTTTACACTTCACAAATACTTGCTACTTTGCATTGCTCTGTCTTTTAACATCCCAATAAAATACATTTAAAGTAAACCAAAAGCTAATCTAATCCTCAATTTGTTGGTTGCACAGGGTTTCCCTAAAAAAGAATAAAAAAGCAGAAAGAAAGACACATTTTCCTAAAAAAAAATAAGCAAACTAGAAAAAAAAGTTACAAACAACAGCAAGGTCCCCTGAACAGAACAATACCCAGCATGCATAGCTACATTCAAGGGAAGAGTTGCCAAACTCCCCAAAGTTAAGCATGCGCGTAAGGGTAATTTTATAGTGCGCACCTTGCCTTTATTTAATAAAAAGCCTTTACATTTGAAATACTCCTCAAGCCCACAAACCATATATGGCCTGGAAATACACACCTTAAGCTTTCTAGGTGAACCCAGCTTGTTGTATGGGCACATTTTCTGGAAGCAATCCCACAAATTATTTGGTTGCACAAGTTTTTCCCCTTAAAAATGTATTAAAAAGGAAGAATAAAAACTCATTTTACTAAAATATCAATACCCAACATGCATAGCTACTTTAGCTAGTTTTAACCCTTTTAACTGCCAGTCTACTTGATATCACCCTCCATTGACAGGCCATTATTTTAGCATTTTGCGCTGTGATTTTTGCAGGAATTTCCAGGAAAATTATATATTGCTTTTATTTCAGCAGAGTTTGGGCATTACCATTACATGACTTGTTTATCATGTTACTGTGCTTTCATAATAACTGTGTGTATAATTTAAAAAATATATAATGTTGTTGCTTTTTTATTTTATTTTATAATTTTTTAAAGAAATCTATATTGTATGTAAAAGCCCCATTTCTTACGATCACAGTGGTGCCACATATGTATCGGTAGCTCCTGTTCCTGCCCAGCAGACCCCCAAACTGAAACAGCACTTTGTGACATTTTTAAATAAAATATAACTACTAGGGGTTAAGGGTTAAATAAAAATGACTCCGTGTCACAAACGGTCAGAAAACAGGGTCCCCCTTTCCAGCATAACCAGCCTGGGCAGCAGCTGTGCAGGGCTTGTAGACCAGGCGCGGAGGCCAGCCTTGGTGACCCGGCCCTGAAGGCTACAAACCCACATAGCCTTCATGAGCTGCAGGCTCTTCTCCCCCTGGGCTTTGAGAAGGTAGGTAATGGTGGGGTGGGGGTTAATGGCAAGTCACCCACTTGCCACAGGTGACTTGCCAACCCTCAAAGCCTTGTGAACTAGTATAGGGGGGCTCATGGATCCCTTACCAATTCACAAAGGGTTAACTGTAAAAATATATCACACCAGACACAAAAGCAAAATTTCATTTTTTTTTTACTCACCTCGATCCTGTGTCCCCTGCCTATCTCCGATGCCAGATGGTGTAGGGCGGGTGGGGTTTGTAGGAGATCGGAGTCCCCTGCCTTCCCACCTGCTCTGCAGTGGTACTACCGGCATATGCCCTTGCCAAAGCCGGAAACAATGAGGAGCGGGGTGACATCCCACACAAGGTGGCGGCCAGCGGGCATCAGTAGTAGTGGGGGGTCCTGTTAAAGCCCTTTCCTGAAGCCTGAGGAGCCTGTGGGTGGGTCACCAGGATGAGAAGAAGACCCAGACAGATCGATTGAGGGCTCAGATGAGTTTTAGGTTTTATAGTTTTCTTTATTTGGAAGTTTTTTTTAAATCAGTCACATGAGTCTGATGTAGCTGGCACTTAACTGTTAGAGAGGCAGCTATGTGAGACGTAGTTTTTACTAATAGGGATAAAACAAGTCTGAAGAACAACAAGGCGCTTAGAGCTCAGTCAGTACCTTATTCCATAAACCTCCATCTCCAACTTAAGGGCCCACTTATTTTCTGCTCCAAGCCAAGTGGTCCCCTTTCCCAGGGGCGTAGCTAGGGGGGAGCACGGGGGGCAATTGCCCCGGGTGCAGCAGGTCAGGGGGGTGCCAAAGGGAGGCCTGAGCACTGGTGGGCGGCACCATTTTGAATCTTTTCCCCGGGTGCCAGCCCAGCTACTCCTCTGCCCTTTCCTCCCACTTAGCTTGAACAATCCTTTCAGTACCAGTCTGGATGCTATCCAAATTGGAATGGACAGTTACCCATGCATGCGCTGTGGGATTGCCTGAAGGTGAGTTTTATGGGTAATCTCTGTGAATACACAAAGCGGGCAATTCCAGATTGGGATAACCCACTGCAAAGATAATGGTTGCCCGTAAGACATACATCGCCATTGATCCCAAGGAGCGCATGCTCTCCTACATCCATCAAGTGTGTGTGTTCGCCCCCAACTGTAACTGAATGGCTGGAGTGGCTGCACATAACTATAGGGGGATGCAGGGGATGTGCCTCTGATCATGAAAAGTGGCCACGCTCCCATTCAGCTTTTTATCTGCTCATTTATAATCACAGTCATAAAAAAATGATTGAAGGAGAGCTATGTCTGCGCCATGGGAGAGAGGTATGTATAATGGACCACTGGTGAGGATTCACACAGCGCGGCACCCCAAATCGAGTCCACTTTAACATGACCCTAGAATATACTGGAATGAATATTATCCTTGGCTGTGTCAGCGGAGTGTTTCCTGTAATGACAAACTTTGATGGAAATTCTGGTGGAAGCGGTATTAAAGCATAAGTCAGTACTACCAACAACCGAGAGAGCTAAGCGTGGTCTGTGTTCTTTCAGATTATAACTGGAGAATATAGCTCCACACCATGGACAGCTGAACAATTTGGGCACCTGTGGAGAAGGAGTGGGCAGATGAAAAGGTCTGCAATGGCAGAGATAAGTTCCGGAGGAGAACCCTGCACTGTATCCTTCCCAAGTGTTGAGAGTGATGTAAATCTCAAGGATGATACTCAGATTCCATAATGCTTCAGGAGCAGTGGGAAGAGGCCATGTGCTCCCCTGATAAGATTACCGCCACACCTGAGCACGCCATTGATGTGCGCTTAATGTTCTCTTAAAGACCTGTCACCATTTACACCAGCACATCATTTTTATCTCTGCCGTTGCACTATGGTATGCCTGGGAAGACAGCAAATGTCTGGAACGCTTAATATACTGATAAAAAATATTTTTCTGGGCCGTAAGCCCATTGCACAGCCTAACGATGGTCTGGTATGAGCTGATTGCATTGCGCCTAACAGTGAGGAGGCTCCAAGAACTATGGAACAATCGGAGTCCTGGTAGTAAAATTTTCCAATCGCTAACAATGCCAGCAGCATAGGAGGCTTACCTAGAGATAGGTAAAATAACATTATATTTCTTAAAGTGGACCAACACCCTCCCGGATCGATCCCTCCCCGCGGGGCATCCAAAATTGGGATGCCCCGCTGTGTGAAACCCCCCCTCCAGGATGCCCAGGAACCTTACCTTGATCCAATGGCGCATCGGGGGGGGGGGGGGGGGTTCACATAGCGGGGCACCCCCGATCGGGGAGCCCCGGAGAAGTGGACCAAGACCCAGGATAGTCAAAATACTGCATGTTGGTCCACTTTAAGGAGGAATTTTGGAGGCCCTGGAGTCTTAAAGCAGACCAACACCCAGAAGGATCGGCCCGGGAATCTATAAGATCCAATCCCTCCCCACGGGGCATCTAAGATCGGGATGCCCCGCTGTGTGAAACCCCCCAGGACGCGAGCAAACCTTACCTGACCCCCGGTTCAACGGCGCATGCGCGGGCTGCGGCCGCATCTCGCGCTTCTCTCTAGCAGGGCACGTGCCCGCACCGGCCATTTGTGCTCCCTGTTAGAGAAAAGTGCGAGATGCGGCCGCCAGGGGTAAGACGTCGCATTGACGCGCATACCTCTGCGACTCAGAGCGCTGATTGGACGAGCAGCGGCGCATGCGCCGTAGGAGCGGGGTGAGTTGAATAGGGAGTTTTGGGGGGTTTCACGCAGCGGGGCACCTCTGATCAGGGTGCCCCGTGGAAGTGGACCAAAACCCAGGATAGTCAAAATCCTGGGTGTTGGTCCACTTTAAAGTCCCGATTTGGGATGCCCCGCTGTGTACACCCCCCCAACCGGATCCCCTTTTTCACTCACCTGCTCCCAGTGCCCTGCCCATGGTCACATCCCTGCTCCCCTCTAGCTTTGCACGCACACCACAGCTAAAGAGTGAGTGGTGGATGGGGCCGGAGACACACCCGCTCAGCTCCCTTCAGCTCAGTTGAATGGTTAGCATACCTCCCAACTGTCCCAGATTTGGAGGGACTGTCCCTCTTTTGAGTCCAAGGCCTTGATTCAATAAAAATTCATGAGAAAAAAGCCTGAGAATGTCACTGTTGCTGAATCCCCAGCTAAGAAAACAATGAAATTCAATGACACTTTTTTACTTCTAAGAAAAGTAGAGAACTGTTTACTCCTTTCTACACTGTAGCAAAAGCTGCCATTGACTTTCATTGTCTTTTTATCTGGTGATTCGGTAACAGTGACATTCTCAGGCTTTTTTCTCATAAACTGACTTTTTTACTACCATGAGAATTTTTTTCAACTCTTATTGAATCAAGGCCCATGTCCCCGTTTCCCCGTTGTGCTTTTTTGTCCTTTTTTGAGGTTTAATATGCAGCTCTGATACAATAAATCAATTCATTTGCCTATTCAAAGCCTTTATATTGTTGTAACTGTTACGCCCTATCTCCTATTCAACAATCAATGAAGGGGGCGTGGCTTAATATAACAATTGTCCCTTTTTCCCACCCTAAAAAGTATGTGTTAGTAGAGCCGAAGGGAGTCAAGCAAAGTTCAGTATGCTGATTGGCTGAGCGGGCTCGGATTCACCCGCTCCTGCACCGTAGGATCAACAGGAACTCGAGTTTTTACAGTGACACACATCCTAAAATGAGATGCCCTGTCTGAGAGGAACAATCCCCGGGGGAGTAAAATTTGCACAGGCAATTACAATAATAAAGCAGCAAGGAGCTCATGTGAAGCCTGTACCATTCCCCCCTCCTCAGCAGCAGACTGTAGCAGATCTCCAAAATTTGCCCTTCTTTCCACTTTAATTTTCCCATGACCCACCACTTGTCCTTCCCAGTGTTGGCAAGACACAGTTCTTTTTTTTTACCCCTTGGTTCTTGTAACAAATTTAACATTCATTTTGGCCAATAATAATCTGGCTATCAGCCATAACTCCCTCATGGGAATTTGTTACTTTGCCACGTCTTCATCGGGGTATATTATACATTTTTGATTTATAACACACCCTACCTCCTCAAGCCAACCCCCTACCCATCATTCTTCCCTCCCATCCTCCTCAATACCCAAAAGAGAAAAGGAAGAACAAGAAATGAAAAAAAACCCTGCTCAGCGATCCTTTGGTTTAATGTTTTGTAATGCTTCGCGTTGCTTTGTCAAAGCTTCATATTGCTCACTAATCTTTGTTTAAGGAAATCTCCATTTCCATACTGGAGAGCACCATCGCTTTCCATGATCTAATACCAGGGGGTGTCAACTTCCCCCAATACTTAAGAATTGCTTTTTTTGTCGCCCAGATTGCAATGAAGGCAGCTCTTTTGATCGGGTTTTTATTAATTTTCTTGAAGAAGAGCCTCTTGCAGTTCTAGGTTATATTCTTCCCCCAGTAATGGTTTCATCATCCTAATTAGCTGTTCCCAAACAGGTTTAACATGGTCACACTGCCACCAAATATGGAGTACCGTGGCTTCGTGCCTGCCACACCACCAACAATCAAATGACTTAAATTTACTATTGTAGTCTGCCGTAAAAAAAGAACCTACCTATAAATTTCTGGGAGACAAGAGTCTTTTATCACTGGTAAATTTTTAAAGACACAGTTCTTAATAATGGTGCGAGGGTGAGATATAGCACAGGCAATGGCGGGTGTGGGAGGCCGGTTGATGCTGGTGCTGTTTGCTTCCAGCACAGTTAATAAAGGCGGCGCCCACATCGACACGTGTAGTCAGTCACATGTCAGGAAGTGGCAGAGAGGGAACAACAAGAGCAGTACCGCAGCTGAAACCTTTTCTGACTAAAGCATTCTGACAGACCCCCTGAGGACTTTTCTGGGCCCTCCGGCACTACAGTTGGTGGGGCCCACAGAAGCCCTCAATGGGGCTGCAGTAAAAATGCTGCAGCTAGAAAAAAATGTAAGAGCATGGCAGAGAGGGGGGCAGCATGGCAGAGATAGGAGGCAGCATGGCAGATAGGGGGGCAGCATGGCAGAGATAGGGGCAGCATGCCAGAGATGGGGCAACATTTGGGGGACACATGGCAGAGATGGGGGCAGCATGGCACACATGGGGGCAGCATGGCACACATGGGGGGCATCATGGCATAGATGGGTCAGCATATGGGAAAAGCATGGCACACATGGGGGCAGCATAGCACACATGGGGGCAGCATGGCACACATGGGGGGCAGCATGGCACAAAGGGGGGGCTGCAACTCTGTTCAGGACTCTAGGATACAGACGCCGCCATCTTGCCTCAGAAGCATCACATACTAAGGAATGAAGAGGGGGGCAAAAGTGCAGGGGGGCAGAGTTATAGCTGTGCTTTGCGCAGACAGAGCAGAGCTGAGGTCAGGAAAAGGACAGCAATCCCACAATGCAGGGCGGCATATTCAGAGGACACTTCCTGTCTGAAGGCAGCCGGAAATTCCACGGGCTGCCATCTTGGATGTTAAAGTTAAAAAAAATGCAATAGGTGCAGGTAGGATGATTTGTAATGTGGGCAATCTGTATGTAATGGGTGAGGAAAACATACAAAATAGACTCTTATTCAGGGTGAAGGTCCGCTTTCTTCCCAAACACAGTGACACAATGATCCATCCCAGCCGGGGACTTATCTGCCAGGACGGAAGTTGTTGGAGATCTTTGGAACAAAATTTAAATAGCTTTCAATGCGTGTAGACTGTGTCCAGAGATAAAATGCATTATTGAGATACTCAACATTATTTGCAGCTTTAAGGTTTGTAAATGATAAGGATATAGGACAAGAGGATTAGAAAGTCATTTCAGATAACTGCGGGCCTTGAACATCTCTCCAGCACAAGAGAAGAGGAAGGAGCGAGACGCGCGATATGTATCGCTGCGCTTGCGTAAAGTCGCTGAACTCATTAAGTTAGTTAGCTGATAAATTCTGCTAAGCAGATTGAGCAGTAATTAGGAGGAGCATGTTCTTTCTCCTGGAGGCTGAGGCTGTCTCCTTGCTTTACAGCTTTGCTGGGATTTCAGCATAGAGAGAGGTTCAAAATACATTTTTAAAAAGTTCAGTTGTTCATGTCATCAGGTTCCGGGTTTTACAAAAAGTTTAATCTATTGAAAAAGCCTCACTTTTAGATCAGGAGCATGCAGAAGAGTCCTCAGGGGAGGTCTCAAAGCCATATTCCAGAAATGGGTGGAGTCAGGAAAATTACATTTTAGTGGATATAGTTATATAATATAGTAATTTATTGAATATATGTATGTAAATATATCTTGTGCAAGAAAGAGACACCCTGTTAAGCACCACCATAAACAATCCAAATTTAGGGGAAGGGAGTGTGCCAATTCTGTAACTTAAATTGCTACTACAATATACAAAAAAATCTTCTGTGGTTCCAGCCATCCACAGACAAAACACAGTTACTCAGAAAGCACCACTCTCACCCCAAGTAAATTAATCAATAATGCCGACTGATCTGACCTCAGCAGGGGCGACCTACACAACCTATATCAACCATACTATCCCACATATCCCCCCAAAAATAGATCTCTATCATAAGATTAAAGTGCCAATCTCCAAAGTGACCAGTGCAAAATATAATCCATAAATATATAAAAAACAACAAACCTTAATAAATTCACCTCAATGTAAATAGCGATCACCTCCTGCTGAGAAAGTATGTAAAACACCATATATCTTGTGCATACCTGAGAGGGGAGTTCTCAGGTATGGTTCCACACCATGTCACCTTGCTTGCGGTTGTCAAGCTGGAACTCTAGACTATAAGTGTCTCCTCGAACCAAAGGCACCCCAACTTCCACCAACACGTTTCGTTCCTCTTAGGGAACTTTATCAAAGTATGACTGCTCTGGATTGCTGGCAGATGTAAGTTTCAAATCCCCAGATCAGCTGCGTGGGACTAGGTAAATATGTGGTGTTTATTGTTTTTGCCCATAGTTCCCTTTAAATATACGGTATATTCTGTGGCTCTCACATTTTATAAGTCCCAAAAGTTCATAGACTTTAAGATTATTGCCTACAACCAACTTACTGGATACTGAAGTCAAGGTTTTAGGATGTTGGAGTGGCGATATCCTGGTGCTAAACACAGGATGCCCCCTTTTCTAGTGATTTCCTATTATCAAAGTATGACTGGAGTCACAAGCACAGTTCCTTATATAGGAGGTTAACTCATCCTAATTAAATTCCTCCTCTCTATAATAATCCTTATATGAGTAAAATCACAAACAAGGGAAAAAGGGCTAACTACACTATTGCTGAAAAATACAAATTGCTGACAAAAGGACAAAATATACTGGCAGTAAAGCATAATTCTATTTTACAATACGGAGAGGCTAATTTAAGACTAGCGCCCAGTATTGCCATGTGAGCGTCTATGTAGCGGCGCTTAGAGCATCCACAAGTGGTCGCTGCAAGCGGGTGTCTGGCGCTATAACTTAGCGTAGCAGGCGGACAAGTGACACGGTAGTATCCAGTTCAGCATTGATAAATGTGATGTCTGGAGGGCGCTGTAGAAGCTCTCTCCCTGATTCACTGCAGAGCCAATCGAGAACGCTGGGTGGTGTCCCGAGGTCAAAGCGCCCAAGACTACACTACATCTAACAAGAGGACCATGCTGCAGCAAAAGATAGGTAGCGCAAGTTAAGTGCATCCGCCACTCGGCGCTGAAGCCCATATTTAAGAGAAAACTACACACAACCAGTGTTGGCGCTCTAAAACTAGGCGATCTAGCTTTGAGCGCCAGATGCTATGTGATCAAAGTCTGTTTCTCAACACATATCCACCAGCACCAGAGCGAAAACATATGGAATGACATTGTTTTATCACTATGACACTGACACTGCAATGGCCGACCTGCGCATACAGTTTAGCACAAAAATTAAAACAAAAAAAAAAATCACAATAAAAGTGTTTAGTTGCCGGGCAGAAGAGGCCACACAATGATTTGAACCCCAAAAATGTAAAACTTACCTTTAGAAAAACGCTATTTATACACAACCAAATTAAACACCATTGAAATGTATGGGAGAGCGACACTGAGCGACAGGTACTACATGGCTCTGCTAAACACACAGTGCTGGCTGACGCTAGTAATAAATTTGACACTACATGATGCTATTAGAGGCACTGACCAGATTGACTTTCATATATATGGTTTTCACATACTGCGCCTGGCGTTCACCAGGCGCTACGTGGCACTACGTGGCACTAGGTGACGTTAGCGTTTCTTAAATAACCCCCTAAATTTACAATGAACTTATAACCTTTTAAATATCTGCTCTTTTTAGAGTTAGGGGGCTCATTATGACTTTTGCTATGGGACCCTGGGAAACCTATGTTCAGCCCTGCACTAAATAACTTTGTTACCCAATGTAATTTGTTCGATTTGCTTTGTAACCCCACTGGTGATCTTTACACACTGGCTCCCTACCTTTTGGCAGTTTAGTGTGCTTGGGGGTGTAGTGGTGTACATATCTTTTGTGAATACCAGTGACATACACTAAATCCATAAGGCGATCAGCCTCTCTACATTTTTATGAATTGCCTCCTTAATTTTTGTACAGTCATCCAAAAATGAGACATTCAGTGGCGAGTGTTAGCCAGGGAGCTGTATACAACTTGGTGCCTTTCTTCTCTTGAAATAAACCCATTTATTATTGACAGATTTCAACAGGGAACAAATTGAGTCATTGAATGCTGTTGAAGCTGGCTGCCAGAACCAAGCCAGCGCTCGCTAGCAGGAGCTTCAGATAAAGTGAATCCTTTATTCCTCTCTGGCGTTGGGCTAAGTCTGCTCAATCTCATTATCATATCCCGCTAAATTATTCAACAAGGTGCTGCTTGCACTGGAGGTGTTTTCATTTCATAGTTTACAATAGCCGCCACAGTCAGGGACTGTCACCCAACTGCAAGCCTGGCGGCAGAAAATTTAGCAGTGCGCAAGCTTCTCTTAAAGGGAATATACAAAAAAGAGGGGGATTATATCCATTATTTTATAGATATTTATTATATTTATCATTAAAAATTGCTGCAATGTAATTCAATCTCCAACATTCTAATGAGACACTTGACAGCATCCTAAAGTCCCTCTATAACCACCCAACACTATCTACAATCAACAACTGCACAAAAAATATATTTTTTTTAAATTGGAGATTGATGGGAAATAATTGCTTAATTTTAATTTTAAATTAGTAAATGGTTTATATTCATCCTCCAGCGGTGCACATTTATTGTATTGCCATGGCCTGAGACTCAATGCCTTGGCTTCTGAGTCATGGGGGTACAAACCAAGTCCATGAAGGACAACCCAACAGTCTCCTGAACTCCACTTAATAGTAATCCTGGAATATCTTTGAATATTTAATTATCTGCTTGTTCTGTGTCAATAACATGAATCATTAGTCATAAAAATACAAGATAAAGTTGACAATTTCCCAACCATTAACCATTCATATCAGACTAATAATTTCTACTAGAATTATTTATTTTTCCCACACCCACCGCCGATATTTCACAAGGACTAAAAATAAAGACTGATGGGATGAGTGTTTTCTTAAGGCCTTTTATTATATAAAATGTGTCTTATTTCCAAGCATTTCGAGACAGACGACCCAAATAATGGGAATAGCCTTTTTCTTCCTATTTGCTATATAGGAAACACATGGAAGAGATTATTAATGTGAAAGACAATACCAAATTCTGCTTCCAAATTTGGAGATGCTGAATGGTTTGAGGTCAGAAGAAATGAAAGTAGCCCATATTCAGTCTCATGAATGCTTTTAAAGAAAATAATCTGTTGACATTGCTGGAGTCAGAGAGTAATGGGCTAAATTGTACATTTCATTAGAGCAGCATGAGGTTGAGGGATCCTGGCATGCTTCTTGTACGAGACCACGGCCAAGACACGTTCAGCTAACGGGGAGCGTTCTGAGCAAGTCATCTGTATATCTAAATTTGAACAATTTAAAGAGAACTGATATTCTTGTAGAATATACTGCAAACTCAAATTGTAAGGGCTCTCTACTTCTTGAGGTCCAGCTAGGGGGGTTATTCATGAAGGGATAGCGGCAGGTAGTGCCTCGTAGCGGCAGGCAGCGTCTGGTAAACGCCGGGCGCTGTATGCAAAACCACATTAATGAAAGCGAATCTGGTGAGTGACTCTAAAAGCGCCATGTAACATTCGATGTATTATTATAACAATATATGTAATGAGGGGATCCTAGATCAATCCCCAAGAACAACCCCCATACAAAGGCCGCACTCAAACGATGTATTATTATAGCCGGCTTAGCGTATAGCACCGGCGCTCTAGGCTCAGGAGCGCCATGTAGTACCTGTCGCTCAGTGTCGCTCTCCTGTAAGAGAGTAAAGCAAATGTCATTACCTGGAGACTGTTGTGTTGCTGTTTTGCCACAAGGGCCCGCTGTTTCCCCCATGCAGCTAAGCTGTGGCTGTTACTTGCAACCAGAGGGAGGAAATGACTCAGCTTGTCTTTGTGAAGGGGAAGAAGGAAGTGGAGCGACCTCCATGTTGAAAGACAGCAGAAGGCTGTGTGAAGGAGAATCCTGCGTGTCGTGCGGAGACCAGACTTGATATAGATGGACTGAATCTTGACCCTTGCTAGGAGCAGAGGACCTAGGTCCTGAACAGCTGCGACTAAGCTTAGTAAAGCTTAGTTTACTGTTCGGCCTCATGTCTGACATCTGATAGGTTGCTCTCTAAACCCTCTAACCAATCACTACCCTTCTAGTTATAACTATGTTTCCACTCAGCATCCTGTTATGACAACCCTTCTTACCTCACCTTCTAGAACAATCCCCATTATACCCTATGGCCTAATGCTTGTCTATGGCCAAATCCCACTACTGCCATCTTGAGTCCAATTTAGGGTACTGCACTGTCTATGCACTTTCATGATTGAAAACCACAAAAGAGATTAATGTCTTGCTAACTCTATATGTATGGGTTCTTATTAGTTAACTGACATGTCCCTATTTACACCCAGGCCCCTACAATGTCCTTAAAATTAATTAAAATCAACTAAATCTTAGCAGCAAATAAGATATAGTAAATGTCACATCAAGACAATGGCAATCCGGTTAATGAAGTCTCAGCAAATAACCAGTGCTGTGTGTAAACAAAATTCCCTCCAAATAATCAATAAAGTACCTTACCACAGTGTAAATGAAAATAAATCCCTGTGGACTGGAAAAGGTTTAAGCTGCCCTAGAGGGGTTTCAAACTGTGGGGCATCCTGATTCAGGATGCCCTAGTGGAACCCCCTTGGGGTTTTGTTCAGCTTTAAAGAGGACCAAAACCCACCCTGGAGTCTATGAGACCTTTGTTCCTGGTCCAATGGCACATGTGCAAGCAGCGGGCACATCCCCACTATCCCCTTAGCAGGGCGTGTGCCTGCACCAGGCATTTGTGAGTGGCTGGTGCGAGCATGCTCTCTGTTAGAGGGTTGTGGGGGATGCATCCGCCAGCGTGCTCGGTTCCACTAGCATTAGACGAGCTCCTGGGAAAAGGGGCTTGAGCGGATCTGATCGCTAATTGGACGAGCGACTGCGCATGCGGCGTAGGACCGGGAAGAGGTGAGTTTGTTTGGGCGACCTGGGGGGTTTCACACAGCGGGACCCGGGGTGCCCTGGTAGCAAGGGCCAAAACCCAGGATAATCAAAATCCTGGGTTTTGTTGCACTTTAAGTACTAGGTGTGGTGAGTGCATGCAGGGGCTGAGCCGCACATGCACAGTGGGAGTAAAAGAGGGAGGATCTGGCAACCCGGGGGCATCCTAAATCGGCTTTTAAATAAGGCCAACTCATTTAAATACGTTTTGTCTCTCTTTAACCTGCCATCAGGGTACAGGCTGGAGGGAGGGTGTTGCTTGTGGAGAGATGAGCAAATCTAGGCTTCCCCATATGGTGGTAGGTCCACTTTAATGGTTAAAGGAGCACTATCTCGTAAAAACGGCCCAACGATAAAAATCCATATAAATATGCAGTATGGCGGGAGGAGGGGTCACTTATACACCCGACATCAAGAAATATCCAGCCAGGCTTGGTTCTTTTATTTTAATGGAAGAAAAAGGTCAGCCCGGGTGACAGGCTCTGTCACCCCTCATAGACTAAACCTGTCACCCCTGGATTTTGTTCCTACCATGTGGGAATAAACCACAAGATTGGCAGAAGTTTTATTCAGTTTGGGTGTATAAGTGATTCCTCCTCTCATTAACCAATGTGTTTATATGGATTTTTTACATTACACAATTTCGCAATAGTGCCCCTTTAAGCAAAATGCTTTTGTTACTTCAGTTGTAATTAGTAGCACAGTCGCTCATTCTGCAAAAAATATTTTGCTAAAACGGCTTTCTAAAAGACTAAACAATTACCTGACTTGTTGATGGCCACTGACTACCCTTGGCTTAAAGTGGACCAACACCCTCCCATGATCGGGCTGGGAATCTATAACCCGCGCCGGACATTTGTGAATGGGCGGCGCGGGCACGCGCCCTGTAAGAGTGACGTGCGGGAGGCGGTGGCGGGCGCGCTCTCTTGTCCGTCGCTGCCTCCCGCTTGTCCGTCAGCGGGGATTGGCTGCAGCGGTCACGTGGGTGCGGGGAGAGGTGAGTTTTTCGGGGTTTCTGGGGGGTTTCACCCCCGATCGGGGTGCCCCGCCGAAGTGGACCAAAACCCAGGATAGTCAAAATCCTGGGTGTTGGTCCACTTTAAAGTATTCGGACGTCCACTGATGTCTGTTTCTGGGCCGCGGTCGCAGAAGAGTTAATATAATGCGATGATGTCACCCAGTGATACTGTAACGAATCTTTATTGTTTATTTTCTGCTCTTCATGTCACTTTGTGGTTGAAAATGTTCCAGAGCCCAGCAGCGCATCTCGGAGTTCTCGTGAACCGCAGAGCTGTCAGTAACTGGATGATAACCGCGGTAATTATGGAGCAATGTTCTTTCTGTAACGTGTGACCAGGCCGTAGTAACAAAAGCTTTTTAGAAAAATATTTAGAATACTTTTTTGTATAAACTCACTGGCAGAACTTGACGCTGTTTCCATTTATATTTTTCTATTTTTTTTTTTGCTTGCTTGCTCTTTGACACTTTTGGGTTTCGTTCCTTTCTGTCTATATCCAACTGGATCACCCACAAAACTCACCTTTTCCTTGTTCCCACGGCACATCCACAGGCCACTCAGCCAATCAGCAATGCTCATTCCTTTCAGATTTTCTTTTCCACACTGGCATCAAGTCTAACAGGATTGCCAGTGTCTAGTGAGAAAAACAACCAGACCTTGGGAACTCGACAAAACATTTTCCCTATATTCTCAAAATTCCACAAAATGTCATCTTTACCCTGAATAAGAGTCTACCTTATATGTTTCCCCCACCCTGTACATACAGATTGCCCACATTAATCCGGACCTTCACCCTGAATAAGAGTCTATCTTATATGTTTCCCCCACCCTGTACATACAGATTGCCCACATTAATCCAGACCTTCACCCTGAATAAGAGTCTATCTTATATGTTTCCCCCACCCTGTACATACAGATTGCCCACATTAATCCGGACCTTCACCCTGAATAAGAGTCTATCTTATATGTTTCCCCCACCCTGTACATACAGATTGCCCACAATTAAAATTCATCCTATCTGCATCTACTGCATGTTATGAGCCTTTAAACATCCAAGATGGCGGCTCATGGAGCATCAGACAGCCTGCAAACAGGAAGTGTCTTTTTACTGCGCCGCTCTGCATTCTGGGATTGTTGTCCTTTCCCTGACCCCAGCCCTGCTCTGTCTGTGCAAAGCACAGCTATAACCCCATCCCCTGCACTTTATCCCGCTCTCCTCTCCTCAGTATGTGTGATGCTTTAAAGTGGACCAACACCCAGGGGGGATCGGCCCGGGAATCTATAAGATTCCCGGACCGATCAGATCCCTCCCCGCGGGGCATCCGAAATCGGGATGTCCCGCGGGGAGGAACCCCCCAGGAGGCCCACAATCCTTACCTTACCGGCGATCTAACGGCGCATGCGCGAGACGCGGCCGCGTCTCTCGCTTCCCTCTAGCAGGGCGCGCTCCCGCGCCGGCCGTTTTGTGAATGGCCGGCGCAGGCGCTCTTCCTGTTAGAGGAAAGCGAGAGACGCAGCCAATGACAGCGCTCTGGTATGGACGCGCATACCAGAGCGGCTCTGAGCGCTGTCATTGGCCGGACGAGGTCATGTGGGAGCGGGGAGAGGTGAGTTTTTGCGGCGATCGGGGGGTTTCACACAGCGGGGCACCCCCGATCGGGGTGCCCCACCTAAGTGGACCAACACCCAGGATAGTCAAAATCCTGGGTGTTGGTCCACTTTAAGTCATGAACATTGCAGCCCATTGGGGGAAAGAATAATAAGAAAGTGACTAAAAACTTAAAATATATTAATTTTAGATGCTGGGGAATAGTTTTTTAAGGGTTTGTGCTTTTCATTAAATCATGCTGAAGGTCCGGTTTAAGTTATATTATACAAGTAGGGTTGTGAGACCTCCTGTTGCCCCTGTAAACTCTGCTTGATACTCTCACAGTGCATGTGATGCTTGGCCCCGCAGTCCCCGCTGTGTGTGTTTTTCACTCACCTAGCTCTTGGGGTGCTTTTCTGGCTTGCCCGGTATTCTTCCTTTTCCAGCCCACGGTACATGCCCAGTCTCTCCTCCAATTAGAATAGATTGCTGGGTGATGCTTGACAATCTGAATAGATTATGTCACCCAGCATTTATTCAGATTAAATGGTGTGCGGAGTGCCTCCCAATGTTGCCCCTCTAGCTGCATGTGCCTAGCTGTATGGCTGGCGCGGGAGAGCACAGAAGCCAAGGGGGTGCCAGGGAAGGTGCCACAACCCGCTCATGGGACTGGATCGGTAAGTATACCGGGCAAACCATGGGGGTTTATTTTTTTTTTTATTAATAAATGTATTGCACTACAAAAATAACTAGCACACAATTTATCTACACACTACGCACCCCACCGATGAACAACACTTAAAAAGGAACATCGGACTGAAAATAAAAAAATAAAAAGGGTCCGATCCCCCCCCCCCCATTGGCCCCTACTTACCTTTTGTATGTTCCTGAGGCTTGCTGCGGCGAAATCCATCTACTTTAGGGCCTGGTCGCTGCCCCCTTGTGCCGGCTTAGCCGTCTATTAGTGACAGCACAGCTTTAGAACAATCAGATTATGAATGCACACCTAACAACTGAAGGTAATATGCCAAAAAAGGTTTAATTTATTTATATACAACACACACTGTTGTGGTGGGTTAAGGTCCACATGAAGGATTACAAATCGTCAAATAAGGGGAGAAAAGGGTCCATACACCTGTGCACACTTCTATCTATACACATAATATATACAATATTTACAATGAGTGTCTGCCGACGGATCCTGTATACTGCAATTTCTAAAGTAATTTTGGGATGCTGGTTTTAGCAGTAGCAGTATCAGGATTAAAGGTATGGTGATTAGTCTCAAAGGAGAGTATTGCTTAATTCTTGCTATTATGCAGTGTTGAAAGCAGAGAAATATCAGGCGAATGGAAGCAATACCTTGCAAGTGTATGTGAGGCACTTGTTATTGCATGAGTCTCTTCCCATAAGCAGGTAACAGGAAAAATGTCCACAAGATGGAAAGCGCTACTGCACGGTGCTACACTTCTTGCTGACACGTGTTTCGGTTGTCGGTAAACCTTCGTCAGAGCGTGATGCTTGTTGCCAGATGGTCCCAAAGGTGCGGTGCAATACTCTCCTTTGAGACTAATCACCATACCTTTAATCCTGATACTGCTACTGCTAAAACCAGCATCCCAAAATTACTTTAGAAATTGCAGTATACAGGATCCGTCGGCAGACACTCATTGTAAATATTGTATATATTATGTGTATAGATAGAAGTGTGCACAGGTGTATGGACCCTTTTCTCCCCTTATTTGACGATTTGTAATCCTTCATGTGGACCTTAACCCACCACAACAGTGTGTGTTGTATATAAATAAATTCAACCTTTTTTGGCATATTACCTTCAGTTGTTAGGTGTGCATTCATAATCTGATTGTTCTTAGCTACTTGGGGACCCCGGTCTCTAAAACCTTTTTTGAATTGCACCCACTTAGCGATATGTGTATCTAGATTGTACTTACTTATCTAATACGGGTGTGCTTACCATTTTTTTTTTTTTTTTTATATTGTTATATGACAGCACAGCTTTAGCCATGTTCTTTAAAGTCCCACGCTGATCAGTGAAGTCTCGCAGGATTTCGTGCAACTCCATTGCATCCCATTCACGGGCACTGTGCATGTGCGAGATCGGGGGCCGGGCACAGAGCCTTATGGGTTGAAGATGGTACTGCCCGTTGGAACTTCGCCTGGAAACCGAGGGACCTAGAAGATGGACCCCTTTGCGAGGTGAGTAAATACTTCCCAAGGGTAAACCCGGGGGAGGGGGCAGATCAGTGAGGATTGGGGGAGGTTTTAACCAGTCCACTTAAAGTGGACCAACACCCTCCCAAGATCGGCCCGGGAATCTATAAGATTCCCGGACCGATCAGACCCCTGACCGCTGTGTGAAACCCCCCCGAACCCCCACAAATCCTACCTTCACCTCGTTCCAGCGGCGCCCGCCGCCGCCTCCCGCGCGCCCCTCTAGCAGGACGCGCACCCACGCCGGCCGTTTGTGAATGGCCGGCGCGGGCGTGCGCCCTGTAAGAGTGACGCGCGGGAGGCGGCGGCGGGCGCGCTCTCTTGTCCGTCGCTGCCTCCCCCTTGTCCGTCGGCGGGGATTGGCAGCGGCGGTCACATGGGAGCGAGGAGAGGTGAGTTTTTCGGGGTTTCTGGGGGGTTTCACACAGCCGAAGTGGACCAAAACCCAAGATAGTCAAAATCCTGGGTGTTGGTCCACTTGAACTCGCCGCCAACAGTCTCCACCCCTTGTAACCTCTAAAGCTGGCTGCAGGCTCCTGTCTGGGTCGCAGGGCATATATGAATGTCCACTAGTGATAGCATATCTGCAGTGGATGCTCACGTGTTGCACACAGCAATCTATTCAGAATAATGTGTTCCCCTCTGGCTGCATGTGCCTATCTGAATGGTTGCCAGGGAAGCCACTGCAACCTGCTCATGGGATTACAGGACCAGTAAATATAGCAGGCGAACCATGGGGGTTCACAGAGTGGGGCATTCCAAATAAGGATGCCCCAGAGACAGAATCACCCAGGTCTGGGACTAACAGGTTTTGGTCCACTTCAAAGGGTTTCTTTGCTAAATTAAAAATAGAGCTGACACGAATTTACTGGAATTTCGGCAAAATTATCTATGAATCTGATGAATCAAAATCAGCACAATTTTAGTTGAATGAATGTAAACAGAACACTAATTAAAATTAAAATGGACCAAAACTCAGGATTTTGACTATCCTGGGTTTTGGTCCGTGCTGTGTGAAACCCCCCAGGTCGCCGAAACCAACTCACCTCTCCCCTGTCCAACGGCGCATGCACGTCTGCTCGTCCAATCAGCGCACTCGGAGCCGCTGACGTCACTTCATTTATGCCTTCACCTAATGCCAGCGACTCCAAGCGCGCTGGCGGCCGCAACCCTCACTACCCTCTAACAGGGAGCATGCCCGCACTGGCCATTCACAAATGCCTGGCACGGGCACGCACCCTGCTAGAGGGATAGCGGAGAATGCTTGCGCATGCACCGTTGGACCAGGAAAGAAGGTAAGTGTATGGGGCCATCTGGGGTTTCATACAGCGAGGCATCCCGATTTTGGATGCCCAGGGGGAGGGAATCGATCGGCCCGGGAGTCATATAGATTCCCAGGCCAATCGCTGTGGGTTTTGGTCCACTTTAAAGGGGTAAAAGCCGTCAGGTTTCACACCAGCGTGATTGCAGGGCATTTATGATCGTCCTGCAATCGCCAGTGAAGCCCTGCCTATAGTAACCCATGGACGCTTTCACGTACTCGTTTGGCGTTTGCAGAACAATCAAATCGCTCTGCAAAAGCTTTGCCAGCAGCACCTGGAGGGCACTGCGCTATCACTTTCACTCCACACACATGAGTGATCACGGGGCACCTGCCCTGAAAGCACGAGTGCTCCGCGATTGGATGGTGTGAAACCAGCCGCAGTCTTTTCATTTTAGGGTGGACATTGAAAACTCCTAGAAGAATAGACGTTTACTTGGCTCTCGCAGAGTTTCTCTCCTATGTGGTCTCATGACCACAGAAATACCCCAGATAGTTTGAAGAATAAAGCTCCACAGAACAAGAAAAAAAATATTCTTTGGTAGAAGTAAAAAAAAAACTGTTTAAAGTAACCTGCCAAACGCTTCCTAAGAAAACAGAGGTAACCAAACAAAAGGAGGCCAGACCTGTTCTTAGATCTTCCCTTTGATGAGCCGCAGTTGTGCAATCCAGCGCTGTGTTAGTGTTTCTCCACAATTGTTTGCTCACTTCTCATGGCGTCTGGGGGAGGCGAGGTGGAACGTGGTCGTGGGCTTCACTCGCTGCCTTTTCTTCCATTCACTGGGAAGCCCAGTCACACCTTTCGACAAGCTCTTTTTTAATGTCTTCTGAAGGCACAATGAGTATCTTCTGTGCCTGAGCTTCTTCAACAAGTCCAGACCGAGCTGCCAGTAACAAGTCCAGGCAAGGTGATTGAAGACACAATCTGGTGAACCTCTCAGTCTCCCTGGAAAACCTCACTAACCCGTCCGGGCGGCATTAAATTATAACTGAGGCAGCCAGTTATGGGCACTGGACAGAATCCCAAATGCCAAAAACTTACCAAACAAAGCACAGACAATACAAGAAGGTTTTTTTTTTTATTAATAAACAGATTGCACTACAAAAAAAAATGAATATCACACAATTTATCTGCCCATTGATGAACAACACTAAAAGAGGAACATTGGGCCCTACTTAACTTTTGGATGTCGCTGCGGCCTGCTGCAGCGACATCCGGCTACTTCAGGGTCCTGATCGCTTCCCCACCCCGGCTCAGCCGTGGCAGCACGGTTAAGGGGGTTATTCATCAAGGGATAGCGGCAGGTAGCGCCTCGTAGCGGCAGGCAGCGTCTGGTGAACGCTGGGCGCTGTATGCAAAAACACATTTATGAAAGTGAATCTGGTGAGTGACTCTAACAGCGCCATGTAGCGTCCGATTCATCATTACAGGTGGCTCAGAATATAGTGCCGGAGCTCTAGCTTCCAGAGCACCAGGTATTACCTGCCGCTACCTGTCGCTCTCCCATACATTTCAAAGGACGTTCCTTTTCTTCTGTGTAAACAAGGTTTATTTATTTTTTATCTCAAATAATTGTGTCACCTCTCCTGGTCTAGAAAAAGTCATTTTTGAAAACTTTTTTGATTTTGTTTTTTTTTTTAATGTCACAATGTTACAACAATGTCATTCCTTGTGTTTTTGCTTTGTTACTGGTGGATATGTGCTCAAAAACAGACTTTAGTATGGTGTGGAGCGCCGAGAGTCTGGCGCTACCTTTCGCTCCCTGCAGCGCTGTACTGGTGTTACAGCACCCAACATACATCACGTTCATCAACGCTGGCCAGGTTACTAAGCAACGAGACGCTCTGTTACAGCGCCCTATACATACGCATGAGCGTCTACTAGTGGTCGCTCTAAGGGCGCTATACAGACGCTCATCTGACGATACCTGGCGTTAGTAATATATAAGCCTCTAAATTTCATTAAAGTCCCATGCTGATGAGTGAAGTCTCACAGGATTTTGTGCGGCCCCATTGCATCTCATTGATGGGCACTGCATAGGCGCAACATCGGGGGGCGCACAAAGTACCTTATGGGATGCAAGATGACACCGCCCAACGGAACTTCACCTTAAAATCAAGAGACCTAGAAGATTTGGCGAGGTGAGTAAATACTTCACAAAGGTAAACCCGAGGGGGGCTCATCGGTGAGGCTGGGGTAAGTTTTAACCTCCCCGGTGTCCCTCTTTAAATGAAGAGTCTAATCAACCTAAAGAATACACAACACTTAACCCTCTGCCCACAGTCACCACCCCTTGTAACCTATGAAGTTGTCTGCAGGCTCCAGAAAGCGCCGTCTCTTTAAGGAGGGCAGCCCACATGACTGGCCTGCATTCCTGTCCGGAGGCAGACCAGCCATGGGGGGAAGTGGTCACTGGGGGAAGTCCGTCCCCTTCCCCATCCTCTTTGACCCGGCGTGGAAGGACGAGCAGTCCCACCCGCCTGCCCTGTTTTTGGTTATGTTTGGGTTTTTTCGGCCACAATCCTGGTGGGGGGGGGGGGGGGGTTTAGTGGTTTTTGAATATGTGTTTAGGTTGGTATGACTAGTTATTTATTGTATTAATAAAAAAAAAAAGTATTTAGTATTATGTCTGTTGGCACCTGTTGGGGGTGCCGCAGTATTCCGTTATTTATTTATGTTGAACCATGTTGTAAAAAACAAAAAACAAAAAAAAAAAAGGAAAATGTGTCATACTTTGTACATGTTAAAATGTATTGTTATTAATGTGAAGTTTTTGTTTTTCTGTGGAAATTTGTATTGTATTTGTCACAGCAGTTGGGCCGGTCTCCTTTCAGGTATCGGGTCTGAGGTAGCATTTCCATGGATAGGGTATGTGGCTGTTTCTGTGGAAACCAGCCAGGACGAGTTGGTTAAAGAATTTCGGATGGTTGGGGTTCTGGTAGGGAAGGGGATGTTTGGTCACTGGCGGTTAGCCCGATTAAGCTCCCTGGCCTAGGAGGTTTTGCGGCCGAGTTTATGTTGGCTTCCGCTTGGTGGGGGTCGGGAATTTAATTTTGTTCCCTCCCCTTCCCTTCATTCTTGGCATCCTAAGCTTCTCAGACCCGGAACAATAGGGGGGACTCTTTCTGCTTGTACATTTGTTTATTATATGTTGGGCTGTGGCCGATTAAATTTAATCTTTCCAACGACATGGTGGTCTGGTCTTGTTATTGTGTGATGGGAGCGGTATGACGCAGGGCATATTGGAACGCTAGCACAGTCATGTATTGGTTGCAGTGCAGTTATAGATGTCCACTACTGATAGCATATCTGCAGTGTATGCTCATGTGTTGCACCCCCTGCAGCCAGTCAAGAGGGGAGCCTCGATTCTCTTTTGTTTTAGTTCTGTTGAATCTTTTGCGAAACAATTCTGGTTGTGTGTCTGAAAGGCAACCAGTTGACCCAAAATTGCATTGACAGGCCACCAGACCTCTGGGGATCATAGCTGAAATTGTGGAGTATTTTTGTGGAGTATAATTGTGGAGAAGAAGAAACACCCTTTAAATGCCTTTAAAGCAGACCAAAACTCAGGTTTTTCGGTCACTGAGGTTTTGGTAGGAAAGTACCGTAAGTGGAATAAAAAAATAATAGAAGGAAATAAACAAAGAATAGAAGGACCGTCGGAACTTCACCTTAAAATCGAGAGACCTAGAAGATGGACCCTTTGGCGAGGTGAGCAAATACTTCACAAAGGTAAACCCGGGGGGGGGGGGCTCATCGGTGAAGCTGGGGTAAGTTTTAACCTCCCCGGTGTTTCACTTTAAATGAAGAGTCTAATCAACCTGAACCCTTTAAATGCCTTTAAAGCAGACCAAAACTCTGTCACTGGGGTTTTGGTAGGAAAGTAAGTAGAATAGAAGAAATAATAGAAGGAAATAAACAAAGAATAGAAGGACTGACAGAAGTAATAGAAGGAAATAAAAAGAAGGAACATACATGTCAGATATAACAGATGAAAGAAAAAATAATAGTAGAACAGTAGATGGAAAGAAAAGAATAGAATGAAGGAAAGAAACAAAGATTTAAAGAAAGAAAAGAAAATAATGAAACAGATGAAGAAATGATAGATATAATTAAAATAATAGAATGAAAGAACCAAAGAATTGTACTGACAGTAAGAAAAAAGAAAGAAAGAATAGATAGATCGAAAGAAAGAAAGAAAAAAGAGGAATAGAAGGAAAGAAACTGAGAATAGAAGGACTGAAAGAAAAAAGAAAGAAAGCATAGATAGAAAGAAATACAAGAATAGAGGGAAAGAAACAAAGAGTAGATGAACTGACAGAAAGAAGAAATAGAAAGAGAGACAAAAATCTAAAGAAAGAAACAAAGAATAGAAGAGCTGACAGAAAGAATGGAAGAAAGAAAGAATCTCCCAATGGCCAATCTGCCCTGGACCGACTTATGTTCAGACCATCCTGAGATCCCTGTGTCAATGCCATCCTGAGATCCCTGTGTCCTTGCCATCCTGAGATCTCTATGTCCACACCATCCTGAGATCCCTGTGTCCATGCCATCCTGAGATCTCTATGTCCACACCATCCTGAGATCCCTGTGTCCATGCCATCCTGAGATCTCTATGTCCACACCATCCTGTGATCCCTGTGTCCATGCCATCCTGAGATCCCTGTGTCCGTGCCATCCTGAGATCTCTATGTCCACACCATCCTGAGATCCCTGTGTCCGTGCCATCCTGAGATCTCTATGTCCACACCATCCTGAGATCCCTGTGTCAATGCCATCCTGAGATCCCTGTGTCCGTGCCATCCTGAGATCTCTATGTCCACACCATCCTGAGATCCCTGTGCCCATGCCATCCTGAGATCTCTATGTCCACACCATCCTGTGATCCCTGTGTCCATGCCATCCTGAGATCCCTGTGTCCGTGCCATCCTGAGATCTCTATGTCCACACCATCCTGAGATCCCTGTGTCCATGCCATCCTGAGATCCCTGTGTCCTTGCCATCCTGAGATCCCTGTGTCCTTGCCATCCTGAGATCCCTGTGTCCATGCCATCCTGAGATCCCTGTGTCCTTGCCATCCTGGGATCCCTGTGTCCATGCCATCCTGAGATCCCTGTGTCCGTGCCATCCTGAGATCTCTATGTCCACACCATCCTGAGATCCCTGTGTCCATGCCATCCTGTGATCCCTGTGTCCATGCCATCCTGAGATCTCTATGTCCACACCATCCTGTGATTCCTGTGTCCATGCCATCCTGTGATCCTTGTGTCCATGCCATCCTGAAATCTCTATGTCCACACCATCCTGTGATTCCTGTGTCCATGCCATCCTGAGATCCCTGTGTCCTTGCTATCCTGAAATCTCTATGTCCACACCATCCTGAGATCCCTGTGTCCACACCATCCTGAGATCCCTGTGTCCACATCATCCTGAGATCCCTGTGTCCACACCATCCTGTGATCCCTGTGTCCATGCCATCCTGTGATCCCTGTGCCCACACCATCCTGTGATCCCTGTGTCCATGCCATCCTGTGATCCCTGTGCCCACACCATCCTGGGATCCCTGTGTCCATGCCATCCTGAGATCTCTATGTCCACACCATCCTGTGATCCCTGTGTCCATGCCATCCTGTGATCCCTGTGTCCATGCCATCCTGAGATCCCTGTGTCCTTGCCATCCTGAAATCTCTATGTCCACGCCATCCTGAGATACCTGTGTCCACACCATCCTGAGATCCCTGTGTCCTTGCCATCCTGAAATCTCTATGTCCACACCATCCTGTGATCCCTGTGTCCATGCCATCCTGTGATCCCTGTGCCCACACCATCCTGTGATCCCTGTGTCCATGCCATCCTGTGATCCCTGTGCCCACACCATCCTGTGATCCCTGTGTCCATGCCATCCTGAGATCTCCATGTCCACACCATCCTGTGATCCCTGTGTCCATGCCATCCTGAGATCCCTGTGTCCTTGCCATCCTGAGATCTCTATGTCCACACCATCCTGTGATCCCTGTGTCCATGCCATCCTGTGATCCCTGTGTCCATGCCATCCTGAGATCTCTATGTCCACACCATCCTGTGATCCCTGTGTCCATGGCATCCTGTGATCCCTGTGTCCATGCCATCCGGAGATCTCTATGTCCACACCATCCTGAGATCTCTATGTCCACACCATCCTGTGATCCCTGTTTCCATGCCATCCTGAGATCCCTGTTTCCATGCCATCCTGAGATCTCTATGTCCACACCATCCTGTGATCCCTGTGTCCATGCCATCCTGTGATCCCTGTGTCCATGCCGTCCTGTGATCCCTGTGTCCATGCCATCCTGAGATCTCTATGTCCACACCATCCTGTGATCCCTGTGTCCACACCATCCCATGATCCCTGTGTCCATGCCATCCTGAGATCTCTATGTCTACACCATTCTGTGAGTCTTGTGTACACACCATCCCATGATCCCTGTGTACACACCATTCTGTGATCACTGTGTCCTGTTTATTCTGAGATCCCATTTTGTCCAGGTCATGCTGTAAGCCCTGTCACCAGGCCATCTTGTGATCCTTGTGTCTAAGCTATCCTGTGATCCCTATGTCCAGTCTATCCTGTGATCCCTATGTCCAGTCTATCCTGTGATCCCTATGTCCAGCCTATCCTATGATCCCTATGTCCAGCCTATCCTGTGATTCCTGTGTCCAGACTATCCTGTAATCCCTCTGTTTAGATTACACCTGCAGAGAGATCCTAATGCAATCGGATACACTTTTTTAGGTTTCAGGTAACAGGTTGGGGGGAATCCAACACATTGTAAAAATTGAGAACTTGCGTAATTCTTGACTTTCACTGTATCAAAGGTGTATAAATATGACTGAAAGTGTCATCAGGTTGACCTGAGAAAGTTGGGGGATGTCAAGGGATAAGTTGATGAGGTGTTAGGCAAGCACAGTGATTCCTCCCCATGGTTTGGCATGGCAGGCAGAGCAGGAGGAGGAGAAGCTCTCTGGCAGAATGTGAGAAAGAAGTGGGCCAGAAAGGAAAATAAACACAACATACCCTGTGCAGGCTCCTTACATCACATAGCGTGCCTGCAGCCCGCCCAGCAAGCTCTTCCAGTGAGGACATGTTTATATGTTAAGCCTTATTCCGTGTCGTTTGAAGTGTAAATCCTGCCTAGTCACCCCCTCAATAATATTGTGAGCTTAAAGAAGAACTCTGACCATTATAAATACAGGGAACATGGTGTTTCGGCCAATCCAGACTCATTGCCATATAATGAGTTATGATGGGAATTAGAGAGGAACATCGGACAGTTTCCTCATCCTTGGTGTCACCGGCAGAAAGTAGTCAACAATTAGATTTGGGGTGCTTCAGTGTAGTAGTTCATATCTGTCCTGCAGTTTCTCTACAACACTAAAAGATGGCTAATGGATTGTGACACTGTGGGTCTACCAAACTGTTGGCTATAACCTAACCACATAGGGGTACAGCTGAGCTGCCATTGGCTGAGGTGAGACTAGAGAAGGTTCTAGAAGCCAGCCAGATGGAATCTATATAAGGAGGTTATGAGGAGAGTTACCTCGATTTAGTATTGTAGTAACAGAGTGAGGAAGGTACCAGCAGAGTCGACTGGAAGCAGTCAGCAGTCACTGGTGTAGGAGAGAGCAGAGGAGCCACATTCATACCTAACAAGTGACCACAGGAAAAGGTGAACCATTCCACCCGTGATGCTGATGGAGGAAGCTAAGGCCTCAGTATTCTGCTATGGGACCAGGATGAGTGCCCACCACCTGTTGAAGTCCACCTGGATGCATGCCTCCCAACTGTCCCGATTTTCCCGGGATTGTCCCGATTTTCGCAAAGAATCCCGCGGTCCCGGAACATTAACAAATGTCCCGGGACGCCCTGCGCCGGCAGTGTGCCCAGGGCCGCAACGACGCCGGCGCAAAGATACTAACTTCCTGGCGTGTGGGGTGAGAGAGTGGGTGGGCGCACGGGGGTGGGTGGGCGTTATGCTGGGTTGGGGATAAAAAAACTTACGCATGCAGGGGTGAAGGCAGCCGAGCTGGAGCTGGAGAGCGTGACAGGGGTGTGGCCGGGGCGTGACAGGGGTGTGGTCGGGGCGTGGCGGGGGTGTGGCCGGGGCGTGACGGGGTGTGGTCGGGGCGTGACAGGGGTGTGGTCGGGGCGTGACGGGGGTGTGGCCGCGACGTGACGGGGGTGTGGCCGGTGGCATTGCTTGTCCCGCTTTCACATTTTCAGAAGTTGGGAGGTATGTGGATGTAATGCTGTGCTATGGAAACTGCTAATGGAACTGTTATGGATAAAGACGGTATGACCTGCTGTGAGGTATAAAGTGTACCTGAAGTCCTGCTAATAAAGTAAGTGCCTTTTTTTATACAGTCGGTCTTATTTGGAGTTATTGGATGCAAGAGGTCCCTCACTCCCCACATTCCTGCAGAACTAAACCCCTCAGGGACCCGTGTGCTACATTGGTGCATCTTGGTTTGTGATGCCCCACTATGTGTATACCCAGGTATTGCCAAGTAAATTCACCTGACCACTTCTGCAAGGTGCAGCACCTCACCACGTATCCCCGGCTTTACTTGCCTCAGGCGTACACCTGCGGCAGGCGTTTCTGAATGGCTGACGTGGGTACGTCGGGGACGTAGGTGATCTATAATGGTATAGGAATACACTGGTATGCATTGTATGAATAGGGACCAGGCATAAACAGGACTACCTTGGCGTGGTTGCTCAATATATATATATATATATATATATATATATATATATATATATATATATATATATCATAATATATGTTAGGTAGGAGTCCGAGTTTATAAAGGGGACCAAAGCCAGGATATTAATTTTCCTGGTCTTCTTTACAGGGGTATCGCGATTTGAGATGCCCCTATATGGGGGAACTTACAGATTATGCTGGAAGCTCACCTCTATCCCACTGTGCCTATACATAAACAGTTTTCTTAGCAATGCAATTTATTTATTTTTTATTTATGGCTAAATTGGCAAAACAAAACATTAGTCCTCTCCAGCAGTGCATATTCACACCAGACAATTTAGATATGCCTGGGAAGTATGCATGCAAACCCTAGTGATCCCCATATCACGATTAGTGATAAGGGGGTTGGTTGAAGTTCGGGTTCAACGAGTTGGGCCAAACTGTTCCCGAACCGAGTTGCCGAACCCCATTGATGTCCAGAGGACCCGAACATGGGGGCCCAAAAATGGCTGTAAAATGGAGGTAGCAAGGGCTAGAGGGCTGCAAATCGAGGGGAACACCAGGCCGATTGCTCTACAAATGGGCTAGGGAAAGTTCTCAAAACAATAACAGCAAATTTTAAAAAATCCAAGAAATACTCGAAAAAAAAAGGTTTTTTAAGGGGTGTTGGAGGCTGAATTAGGGGAATAACACCCGAGCGATTGCCCTGCGCGAAATGGGATAAGGAAAGTAAAACACTCAAAATAATCACAGAAAACTAAAAAAATAAAGAAATACACAAATAAATAAATATATCAATGAAACTCATCTGTCTGGGCACATGACCACACACCGCCCAGGAGCTGTGGACTGGTGTCCAGGAGCAGGCAGATGAGTGGTTGCTGCCGCTGCACCTAGAGGTGGCGTGTGACAAAGAGCAGAACCTAGCAGCCACTTCGGGGCGAGCTGGGTTGAGGCACATCCGTTGGTTTGTGCATGTGCTCATCTTTGTGATGTAAAGCTTCTTGGACCATTATCCAGACATGTCGGAGCTGCTGCATAATGTGCGTGCCATGTGCGTGCACTTTGGGCATTCACACCCTGCTGCTGCTTGCCTATCAGCACCGCAGCAGAACTTTGACCTTCCCTCCCACCGTCTCATAGGTGATTTGCCAACCAGGTTATAATCCACTTTACATACTGTATGTTGGGAAGGGTGGGTGAGCAGCAGCAGGCTATTGTGGAGTTCCAGCAGACAAGTCAGTAAATTGAACATGTGGCAAGAGCTTGCATATTATAGTTTGCTAGAACACAAAAAAAACCCAAACTCTGAGTATCTAAAGGCCTTTCTCACATTAGAAGAGTTCATCAGGAGTGAGCAAGAAGTTTACCCGAATGAGCCAAAAGGCTATTGGAAGGATGAGGGCAGAATTGAGCTCTTTGGTTTAAATGAAAAGCATGTAAATAAAAATAATTTAAATGAGAAGCTGGGGTCCTGCAGGGGGGCTGCAGTACGCACACAGAGGTCCGCTCCATTCTGCAGTCTTGCAGTCTTCCATTCTACCGAAGGCCGGCACCCCTGGAAGTTCCCCGGTCCAGAATAGCATAAGGGCTCATGAACTGGCAGGGCCAGGGGCTGGCGAGCATCTGAACCAGGGGTGCTCAAACTTTAGAAGACCATGGGCCTTTAAAGCAGATCAAAACCTACATTTTTAACTAGCATCCCCTTTTGCCAGTTTTTAATGATCCTGCTTCACTCTAATCCACCTGCACCATTTATTGCTACTGTGTGGCAATGATGTCATTGCCACCCAAAGCGGTTCTTATATTCATTTTTGTTCCAAAAGACGTGTTGGGGCTAATTTTCTGTGAAAATCGTATTTTTTCATTAAAAAAACCTACATTTCTTCAATATTTTCTTTCCAAAATTGATAGAGCTGGCGTAATATGGCAGCCCCCCCCCCCCCACACACACACACACACACACACACACACACACACACACACACACAAACATTGATCTGGTGGGTGCCGCTTCGTAAAAATTTTAATATTTGCTATGAGCACTACTGCACCCATAGTGTGTTTGGGTGGCGATGGGTGCTGTTGCAGAGTGTGCAGAGTGAGGCATGCTGTATACTTATAAGTCCAGGTTCCTGCATGTGGCTACCCCAACATCTGTGCACCTCCACAATATGACACAGGCTGTCACATGATGCCTGTGTCATATTGGAATGATGGAAAATACCTGGTGCCCGGGACAAGAAATGACTTTAGACTTTTCGTCCTCAGCCTCCAGTCAATTGTCATATTTGCTTCTGCAATAAGTGCGGGGCTCTCATGCACAGAAATAGTTTTGGGTCTTGTCGGATCTTTTGAGTGCATTTCTATTTTTCTAAACTATAGCTATAACTGTAACTATGGCTTATTTTGGGGTAGGGCTTCATCCTCAAAAATTCTGTATAATTGGGGCTAATTTTCAGGGTATGTCTTATATTTGGGGTAACATGGTATTGTGGGCAGCAAGCTTTGCAGTAACTAACACAAATAGATCAGCAGAGTAAGAAGCAGGTGCATATACAGTGAATACTGCATGATGCAGGGTCAGTTTTTGTCTTCTTACCCACTCACCCAATTTTTTACGGATGACATTCTTTTCCAAGGAGCTTCTCCCTATTGGCTCATGGTAACATATAATTGAACTATTATACGGGGAATGCCAGCCCACATTTGATGTTTTCCAAGTAAGAATACTTTGCGCAAACAAAGCTGAGGTAAAACAAAGCCCATTATTCTCCGCTCAGCATTTGGGACACATCAGCGCGGATTACACAAGCGAGGCTGTCGCTCACATGGAGCGTTTAATCGCTCGCCTCGGACATCTGAAAATACCTCTATTTTCCTTTTCAGCACGCTGATTCCTGGAAGCCTGCAACACCCATAACAGAGCTTCCAAGAGAAAGGATGCCATTGTTACCGGCGGGGAAGAGTTAGGTTCTGCAACCCTCTTGGCGCTGTGACAATGGGAAAATGATGATTAATAAAAAGAGCCTATTAAACGTTTTTGGAGCTGAAACAATAGGCTCTCATAGCAGAAGGCAACCTTTATATTTTTTATAGGAGAATCTTGTAATAAATTCTTTCCCAACCCTCCCCATGGTTGAACTTGATTATTTTAGACATTTGTCAAACAAACTAACTATGTAACTAAGTAACCTCAAAGGTGGCAGGGGGGCAGAATGCTATTTGTAATTCTGCTGTTCATATTTGTAATTGCCAATTTGTTTAAGGTTTTGGTGAAATTCTGGAAAATTTGACCATCTCTATTAAACAAAACATTTTAACACATGCAGTTTATCTGCGTATAATGGCAGTCTATCAAACAAATCAATTTTAGAGTGTAAGAAGAAGTCGAGTCATGGATTGAATAATTTCCGGTGGGAGGGTGTGGCCCAGATGCGGACTGGGAACAAAAATGATTCCAAAATCCTGAATTTCAGGAAAAAATGTTACTGGCACCACCCCACAGCTAAGGAGTAGCAGAGAGGCAGGGTCACATGGTCACAGCTTAAGAGGTCAAGTTAGCTGGGCCAATCCTGCTATTGCACGAAAGGGACAGTTTAGGGACAGTTTATGGCATTTTGAACCACGGGAAGGGATGCCTCTCACTAGCTGTAATAAGGGATGTCCTTCATTGGCTTGAATGAGGGATGTGTGTGGGGCTTGCCTGTATTATTATAATTGTAATAGTAAGCTCGCAAGGGCAGGGCACTACTCCCTATTGTCTCCTGTGCTCACAACACTTGGTTTTAACCTGTGGCATCTAATTTTGTATTGTTCTCTGTGCTATATGTTTTACATTGTCTGTATTCTTACCTTGTAAAGCGCTACGGAAGTTGATGGCGCTATATAAATAAAAATATAAATAATAATAATAGTATAATTATATTAATTATATATTTATATTATAATTTGCCCTTTCCCCTTTTTGGTACCACCCTAACAGGGACACCACCAACCCCTCCAATGGAGTAGCAGTAAAAGGACCTGACATTCGCCCCAATTACACCTCCTTTCTTGCGCACCACCTTCCGATGGAGCCACACCTACTTGAATTTTTTAGCGAACTCACCTCAGGGGTTGCCTTACATGGAATCACAAAACCTACCTCAAAGCTCTAGGCCGGTAATTTTGCCGTATGACGATGGGCTTCCCATATAGCATCTAGGTAACAAAATAGTGGTAAGAACTTTTCCAGATTCTTTTTCACAATCACACTTGCCAATATTAAAAAGGCCTGTAACCAATTCCCAGATGTCCTAGGAATCAGACGAAAACACCTTCTATCCTCAAACTGAAGTTTAAAGGGGTGGCAGAGTGTGCAGCAGTAAGCGTGCTGCTGTAAATCACCTTAGCCCGCAATCCTCTTCCTTTCAGCGATGACGACGGCGGAGCGGCAGGTAGGTAGGTGACCCCTTTAAAAAAAAAACAGGGATACTCAGTAGGGGCTACAGCAAGGTGGCCGCTGGCTCCCATAAGTGAGGAAACTTCTAGTACTAGCTGCAAGTGCTGGCACTAGATGTGTCCTCACTCTTGGGAGCTGGCAACCATCTTTTTGCCTAGGGATGGGAGCCGGCGACTATCAAATTCTAATGGACGCTGCTGCCACTGGGAATCATGGGCTAAGGTGAGTGTACCCTTAGGTGAAGCAGCCCCTCAACCGGCTTTTCCATGTTTGAGACAGGCGTACTCGACAGACTCAAACACGGACTTCTGGCTGAACTTTGCAGGTCAGGTTTACTCATCTCTTAATAATGGACTCTGAAGTAAAAAAAAGTTCTAAACATATTTCAAAAGGGATCACAAAACCATCAAACATTTTGTTTCACTTAGTCAACAGCAAGAAACTTGTTGAGAAAAAAGTAGTAAATTCATGTCCATGAAAAGTGAAGTGAGCAGGTAATCATCATCCTCCAGTGCTGTCATATTCTAGAACTGCAACCTGCCTGGAACATTTCCTGGTGAATCTCATTCATGCCTCTCCAGCGACATAATTTACCTGCTTGGTATTAAAGCTCCCCTCCCTGGCGGCTCTCATTACCCTTGGTGGGATGCCAGGTGGAAGCAGGAAGAGCCGTGTCCCCCTCAACTCCAGATGCACTTGTGGTGGCCATGGTCATCAGAAGACCTGTGGAGAGGTTGCTGTGTGGCGGAGATGAAGGTCCAAGGGACCCCTATACCAGTTCAAAGAGTAGGTGGGTGGCAAGCCACCTGCCCTTGCTCCCTGCCCATTACCAATACTCCCACCAGCCAGAGGGGTGCGGAAGAACTATTTGCCCCCGGTGCTGTAAGCACCCCTGAAAGAGCATCAGACCTGTTCCAAAGGGCATAGGGGCTGTTAAATATTTGGGTCAGGGGGCAGCAGGTCATTCCTTGAGCCCTGGCTTACCAGCCCTATGCCTGGTGCGTTAGTTAGTAAGCTTGGGGGGGGCGCTTTTGGGGAGCAGGAGGGGCATCTCAAAGAAGGGTCACTGCAGGGGGAGGGCATATGGTATCCCTTTGCAGCACTGACTGGCTGGCTAGGTACTCTCCTGGAAGCTGTCAGCGATCGGCTGGGTACGCGGCGGCCATTGTCAGTAAGGCTAAGACTCCTTTTTTTTATTTTTAAGCCCCAAATGACCTCAGTAACAAGCTGGAAGGGGCATCAGCATCGGGAACTGGCCTCCTACCTAAGGGCGTGTGACTGGGGTACTTTATATCTAATACACATGATAATGAGCATGAGTTAGGGGTTACTTTTTCCGACCCCAATTTAGATCCGTATGGTTGATTTAATTACTGATCAGAAAGTTGGAAGTTGCGGGTGTGTGGTCCTCTAGGTCAGTGTAACCTAGTAAATGGTTATATCCAAAGCATATAGCCGCATATCTGCTCCTCCTCCTCATATACAATGTGGCTTTTTACTCCCCGCACTCACATTAGTGCAGCCCCCTGTGGCCGGGAACTCTGCTGTGTAATATACATTCCGCTTTATTATGGATGGGAAACATATGACTGCCAGCACACAGACTCCTCATTGTTGGAAAAAGTAATTTTTTTCCGTGCTTACTGGTACAGTTCAAGATTCCAATAATCACCATTATTAGATAATGCCGCTACTTTATACAGAAGGATACGGCCCGCTGTGTCCCGATGGGTGATCACTTTACTTAATCAAAAGAGGAAAAATATCTCGGTGTTCACACAGATTGTATATCTCCACACACTGCTCCTTTCTCCGGGATGCTGCTCACCAGAAATTAATCCGATGGTGGATGGGATGAGATAACAGCAACTGGAATTTAGCTAATGAAGCCCCACAGAGGTCCGCTGACTTCTGATGACTTCTGGCTTACAATCATTGGTTATTTCAACATAGAGCATAACTTTAACTGTAATGTTTATTTAAATTGTTCAAACTTTTTATGTGTTATTTTTGGTCACTGTGACCACCATTGGAGAGATTTAGCTTCACTGTTCACTGAGTCCATTTGGGAGAACAAATCCTCATCTACTCCTACATTCATGGGTGTCGGTTTGGTGAGGGACCAAAGTCAAATATAATAGATCCACTTAACCTGCTCCTCTAGGGGTATCCCAATAATCTGACGTATGTTCTGCCCTAAAGGAATTTGTTTTTCTCCTGTCCAAGAAGGATGGACAGAATGCAAGGATGGACACCAATAGCACAAGAAGAAAATTCGTTTTTAAATTCAAGCAGTACTAGAGGCCCTAAGATTCAACTGTCCATGTGTAGGAGAACCATTCCTGGCTTATCATAGGTGTCATAGGAACTGTTCAAAGGTCACATGGAATTCAAGCTGTTCTGTCAGTTGGTAGTTTTGCAAGACTGTCCGCTAGCATGGGGAAGGGTCACTTTACACGCAATTACAAAGTCCTAACTATATTTGTCTCGTTAGTGAGTAAGGCAGTAATAATATCGTGCAAGACCCTTAAGTGTAGGATTGCCAAAAAAGGTTTCATGCTTGGAGCTCCTGATCAAGGTTGATCAAGGCCAGGGACGGACCGGGGTTACAAAACAGGTTCGCTCATCCCTATCAATGAGCACATTTTAAGAGGAGGTAACATCTATTGCCTTTCATTTCTCTCAAAAATGGGAACAATGAGACTCCTATATAATACATGCCTTCTGGTTCCAAGGGTACAGCTCCACCCAAGAAAAAGCAATCTGGCAACAGCCCAAGAATTCACTATAACTCAGATTGGTCTCCTCGTCCAGTTTTCTGTAATCACTGTCAGAACCCATATCCATGTCTTGGAGGTAGTTATGACACTTCCGTCTTTAGAATAAGGTTTGGGTTTTTACTCAAATCTCTTTTTTTGTATGGTTCAGATTGTCCTATTCTAAATATGATGTTTCCAAATTCTTACTTACATACTTTTTGTTCCAGTGCCCTGTTCTGTCCCAATTTACCGGGCACACCAGAGATGTCTCTGTTCAGAGCCAGGTGAGAATTCTCACTCATTTTTAGGAGAGAAAACTGCCATTCACTCACATTGTCTCCCTGTTGTAAATTTTCACCTGCCTCCGAATTAGCCCCAAGGCAATTTTTTCTCTCGAAGCGATCCTTCACTCTGAATAAGAGTCTATCTTATATGTTTCCCACATCCTGTACATACAGATTGCTCACATTAAAAATCATCCTACCTGCATCTACTGCATGTTATGAGCCTTTAAACATCCAAGATGGAGGCTCATGGAACATCAGGCAGCCTGCAAACAGGGAGTGCCCTCTGACTGTGCTGCTCTGCATTCTGGGATCGCTGACCTTTTCCTGACCCCAGCTCTGCTCTGTCTGAGCAAAGCACAGCTTTAACCCACCCCCTTTACTTTATCCCACTCTCCTCTCCTCAGTAAATGTGATGCTTCTGAGTCAAGATGGCGGCGCCCATATCCTAAAGTCCTGAACAGAGTTGCAGCCCAGTGGGGGAAAGAATAATAAATAAGTGACTAAAAACTTAAAATATATTAACTTTAGAAGCTGGGGAATCGTTTTTTAAGGTTTTGGGCTTTTCAATGAATCATGCTGAAGGTCCGGTTTAAAAAAGGAGTGAGTTTTTCTCACCAGGGTCTGAATCGATAGCAAAAGGTCAGGACCATTTATTTCCTTGTAGTAAAGTCCCCAACACAGAACCGGATTGGGAAAAATATTTACATTGTCCTGTCTACATTGGAAATTTTTGTGTAGTTTATAAATTGCATGGAGGTCAATGCCCTAAGTCTAACTTTCAACAGTTCTGAAGGTACTGGGTCTAAGAGTGGTTTAAGTGGAAGCATTTTCAGCTTAATATCAGACCACTGCAGTTGGAACAAGTCCCATAGTTGCTAGACATACTTTCAATCTTATCATTTCAGATTAAATCTACCTATCTTTGTTCCTGAGATCTTCTTGGAACACAGTGAGCTGCTCTTCATTCCAACCCAACGGCAAGTTCTTACAACGTATGCCAACCTGACAGGCTAGTGCGAAGTTTTGGAGGACGCGACTGCCTGGGGTCTGTGCTTCTTTGAGATGAGTGAACTTCTGAGTAATTCAGTCCAGTCAGATAAAGGCTTCGGACTACTTTATTAACCAGAGCGACCCAAGAGGCTGCAATGGCAGAGGTCAAATCTGCCAAAGGCTCTGGCTTCCAGATATATTCTCCAACCTATGTCACTAATAAAAGACTACAGATAAGGAAGAACTTCATAGGCCGTACAAGTGATCCCCAGGCCTTTGAAACATATGGACTAATAATTTCAGAAAGTATTAGGTTTAATGCTCTCTTCAGCTAAAACACTACTGACTTTAAAGACCTGGATAATGAATGCTAGTTCTAGAGAAAAAAAAGGCCTTTTCCCCTAGTGATTGATTCTTGGCTCAGATCTTGCAAGGAGTCCTTGGCTTTTCTATCACAGGTACTGGAAGTATTTTCTTTCCAGTGGAGTAAATCGTCTTCCTCCCTATCAAGGATCCTTTTTCTTTTGGGTTTAAATCATGGTCTCTCATTGAGAACTGTGGACAGGATAAGCCCTGTCATTCCCTTCCAGAGGCCCCTAGTATTCTTTGGTAATAAATTTCCTACAAGGAACAGTGGTTAGTCCCCCAATAAATGTGGTCATAGGGGTTAACACTCAGATGTGTGGGGAGTGCTTTCGGTAATGCTGGGCTCTGAGGGCCTCTTGGGAGCAATGTGGGGTTGGGGTGCTTGCAGTCTCTGGGGACACTGGCAGGGCACTCACTTGAAAGGAGACAGTCTCTTAAATATTAGCAGTTAGATGGTACATCCATGTTCAACAGGTATCAACAGAATAGTTGCAATCCACAGTTATAATCCATCTTTGTCATCCACTGCCTTCAGATTTCAGGTCCCTTCAATTGTAACTTGAGCCTTAGCTTCATCCACAAGCACCTGGGTGGAAAGCTTGCTTCTCCTAGTACATCGGCAAGGTTGGCACAGCCTGGCTGAATTCCCCACTGCTGATGTCTCCCTCCTGTGCAGTTCCTTGTCCTCCACTTCCTGCTGCTACAATAAAGAGGAGCAATGCTAACGCTAACAGGTGTTCCAATACCTTTTATAATGTTCTCTATTACCAGTCGGATGGTTAGAGTTCTCCCATAACCCAAATGGTAAGTCAGAGCAACGTAACACTTCTGCACATGTAAGGAGCATGTGAGAGGATGTTTACCAGGATCTGGATTCCAAAATAATTACAGTACAATATATTCCCTTCCTATGAACTTACTCTGAACTGTGATTAAGGGCCTTATTTATCAAGGGATAGCGCCAGGTAGTGTCTCACTAGCGCCAGGTAGCGCCAGCTATCGGCGGCTACCGACTCCAGAACGCCAGGCTGCGAACACAATCACGCATTTATCACGCTAAATGAGGCTAGCGCCGGCGAGAGCGTCAGCTAGCGCGGGATTCATCATGTTGCAGACTTCAGCGAACAGCGCCGCTGCTAATCCCATCACAGCGCCAGGTATGACCTCTCGCTACCTGGCGCTCTCCAATGCATTTCAATGGAGAAATCTTTAAATATTCATAATTAATTGATATTAATGTTTTTTTTTTTTTTTTTTTTAAATGTCAAAAATTCTGTGACCACTTCTGCAATGTTAGTTTTTTTTTTAAGGTAATAAAATTAAAAAAAAAAAATTGTGCAGAATTGATATTACAGGTCTGATATTAATGTATTCATATTACCAAATGTTTTGAAAAACATGTTTATTTTTCTTTAACAAAAATATGGTTGTTTGGGGGTTAAAAAACAACTTTTAACCCATCGCCGCCAGCGCTCTGGGGTTTAAACATGCATTTCACAGCGCGAGAATTTTTTGAGTGTGATTTGTTAATGAATATGCTGGGAGCCATTCGCTATGGCCATTCGCTGTCCTGTCATGCGCTCCCATACAGCGCGGAACCTGTCAAACAGCGACTCCTAACCCCGTATTCAACATTACCGCACACCGACTGAGTCGCTGTCAACAGCCGAACAACGGCCAAGCACAGCGAATACTAGCGGGCGCTGTGAAAATCACGCTACTGTCGCTCATCTGTCGCTACCTGGCGCTATTAATAAATCGGCCTCCCCGTTGTCGGGCAGGCTGATTCATTACTAACGCCAGGTAGCGACAGATGAGCGGCTGTAGTGAGGATTTCAGAGCATCCGCTAGTAGTCGCTGTGCTCGGCCATGGAGCACCTCAGTCACTGGCCGGCATTGATGAATATGTTGTGTGAGTCGCAGTACTACACTGTATGGGAGAGAACGGTAGCGCCAGCGACTCACACCACATTCAGCAAAAAAATAGCCTCAAACATCGCCGGCGCTCAAAATCGGGTAGTTGTAGCCCATAGCGCCAGAAGCTGTGTGATTAAAGTCTGTTTTTGAACATGTATCCACTAGTAACAAAGCGAAAACATATGCAATTACATTGTTATTACATTGTAACATGAACACTTTATATACCAGACATGTAAGGACAATTCTGCAAAAAAAAATCTTATTAATCCAATTCGTTTACAAAAATGTAATTTTCTAGGCCAGGATACATGTCAGAAAGTTTTGATATTTTATTAAAAAAATTAAAATTGGGATCAGGAAAGGGATTTAAGGATCTTCCATAGAAATGTATGGGAGAGCGCCAGGTAGCGAGGGGTAATATGTTGCTGCTCTGCAAGGCTGAACGCCGGCGCTGTACGCTGAGCCTGGGATAATGATGAATCGTACGCTACATGGCTTTGTTCCAGTTGCTCACCAGATTCGGCTTCATAAATGTGTAATTGCGTGCCGTGTCCGGCGTTCACCTGCCGCTACCTGATGCTGTACAGGCACTACCTGGCGCTAGAGCTTCATGAATAAGGCCCCAAGTTAACACTTTATGAAGGTAAGAAGTTGAAGGGATGCCGGCCACACTGTGTGCTGTGCTATTCTCCTGTGCACTATCAATGTTGTTCATTCATATGCACATAAAACACTGGAGGAGAGCATGCACCCTGGGAGTGGGAATAAGCGAACCCTGCAAATCAGGGGGTTTCACACAGCGAACATCCCAATTCAAAGTTTTGCTCCACTGTAAAAACGCAAAGTTATTGCTTACTCACAAATACTGTGTATCAGTTGGATAAAGATCAAATATCCTCATCAATCTTTCATTGCATTCTCTTCAGTGCAGCACTTCTCAGTCCCCCTCACCATGCTTTTATGTGGACAGAATGCCGGTGCTTTTTAGATTTTGCTAAGTTTGCAGGATCTTTCACCATTATGTTGCATTATTTATCTGGAACTGAACTCATCTCTGTTATAAATAATGCAAAGAATTAACTATGCTCTATACTTATAGCTTCTTCTGACCTTTTATAGGGTTACGCTAGGTTGGAAATGACAAGAGGTCACTTTTCTGATGTGGCCTTACTAAGAAAGCATCTCTTGTGCCCACCTGCTGAAAAACACCATCCAACAACAACTCAGACCTGAATATTTTAAAAGAATGCAGCAGTAGATAGAATCACCCCCTCCTCAGTTTATGCTTCTGACAGGGGATGTTTGAGATGCGTTTGCAGGAAGACTTGTGGAGTTGTAACTAGTTACTAGTAACTTGTGGAGTTGTAACTAGTGTAATTACATGAATAATTCCTTTTATACTTTGTTATTCATGTAATTGTTATAGCTCTCATGGTGTATCTCCTTGCCAAAAAAAGCATTCCTTGTCTGTACCCTGTACTTACTTGGCGGTTCAATAAAGTATTGAAGTATTGAAGTAGTTGCCCTGGGTAAAGGGGCACCAGGAATCAATTGGGAGACCCAGCCAGTCTTAATATGGTGATAGATTTCTAGTTTTCTTATATATATTGTTAGGGTAGTTGTTTGAGTAAGCACATATATAATTCTTTGCTGCTATTTCCTGTTGTTTTGCACTTGGCACTTTATGAATTCTATGGAATGTATTAGTTATTTGAATTTAGTTTTTGTTATAAATGTGATAGTGTATTAGCATTATTCAGCACTTCAATATTGCACGATGACACTTTTTTCTGGCTTGGTAGTCGCCCATGGAGAGATGGCTTAGGGTTTTTAATGATTTATGTATGAGCTCTATATTTTTAATGTTTCAAATAAACTTACGAATGAATTTGGAATTTAATAATACATGCCTGATTTTGTGATTATTTAGATTGGTGGTGCAGACTATTGGTGCCCTTTTTTGTGGTACTGGGCCACATGCCATATATGTTCACAAATTGCTTTGTCTTTTGGACACCGTTTTATTGCACACCAATCTATTATCTGTAATCTGTGGGGTGGTGCAGGGACAATTTTATTGTTTGTTCCTAGTTGCCCTGATCCAATTTATGACATCTTCATCTGGTGCACTCATCAAGTTCTTTTTTTGTAAGGCAGTAGACAATAAAAGAGAGGGTAATTAAAAAGAAGGTACAGAGGGAATACTTTCCAGATCTGTCTGTGGTGGAGTTCACATGGGTTTACTTTGACACATAAATATATATTAAAATGTATTTATGTAATTATGCAAATTCAGGATTCTATTATTCATGATCAGGCTCAGAAAGGACAGCAGTCTGCAGCTTAACTGGAAAAGAAATGGGAGGCTAAGGCTCGGGGAGTAGAGATGGGCAAACCTGAACCGCAAAGTTTGGTTTCGTACCGAACTTTGCAAGTTCGAGTTCCCAAACCTGAACACGGACATCAGCCAGAAGTCCTTGTTTGAGTTCGGCATCCAGCCCGAACACAGAAAAGCTGAGCAGCCCATCAACCAGCTTCACCTAAGCGTGCAGTAACAGGATGCTGCTGTAACTCACCTCTGCCCGTTCCCCCTCTGGCAGTGCCGTGGAGCGGCGGTTTCAGCAGCAGCATTTGAAACCGGCCCCAGCTGGGGGCTACAAAAAGATGACCACCGGCTCTCATGAGTGAGGCAGCTCCTAGTGTTGGCTCAGAAGAGGATCTGGCAGAAGTGAGACTATTAAAGGATTACATTTTTCAAAGTCTCCAGGCCCAAATGGGTATTCTGGGGAATATTTTAAGATGTTAATATAACAACACTTGCCTCATTTGCATAGGTTGTTTAATGAAATATTTAACACAAAAAAACTCCAGACAATTTTAATGAGGCAAGAGCTGTACTCATTTTGAAAGCGAGGAAAAAAAACTGAGAATATGTATTTTTATCGGCCAATATCACTATTGAATACAAATTTCAAGATTCTGTCTAAGATAATGATAGATTACAAACAATCCTTCCGTATTTAAATTACATCTTCTCAAACATGTTTTGTAAAAGGTAGGCCATCCGTGTATAATTTCAGTGCGGCAATCGGAGCTATACAATATAATCAGTCTGGAGTATAATAATCAGTCTGGATGCGAGTAAAGTTTTCTATAGAATATCCTGGGTACATAGGTTAGTGTACTTAAATTTAGGTCCTTTGTTAAAGTGGACCAACACCCAGGATTTTGACTATCCTGGGTTTTGGTCCACTTCGGCGGGGCACCCCGATCGGGGGTGTCCCGCTCTCTGAAACCCCCAAAAACTCACCTTTTCCCACTCCCACGTGACCGCGGCGTTCAATCCCCGCCGACGACGAAGCGGGTGACAGCGGCGTCCAAGACAGCGTGTCCGCCGCCGGCTCCCGCGCGTCACTCTCGGCGTGCGCGCGCCCCGCGCCGGCCATTCACAGACGGCCGGCGCGGGCACGCGCACGTCTAGAGGGGAGCGCGGGAGCGTGGGAGGCGGCAGCGGATCAGGTAAGGAGTTTGGGGTTTTTTTGGGGTGTTTCACCCCGCGGGACATCCCGATCTCGGATGTCCCGCGGTGAGTGAGGTGATCGGCCCAGGAATCTTATAGATTCCCGGGCCGATCACCCCTGGGTGTTGGTCCACTTTAAAAATGTTTAGATTTTGTACGTACAATAAACGTCCTTCCCAGATAAATTATGTATATAAATTGGATACATTCAGATCCAGTATATCTTCAGAGAGTCACTCAACAGGGACGATCAATGTCACCTTTATTATGCAATCTAGCATTGGACCCCCTGCTGAGAATTATGGAGAATAAACAAAAGATAAGGGGAATAGGAGAAGAAAACCTATATATTCTATCTAAAATTCTGGCTTTTGCTGACGATTTGTTGCTGTTGTTGGGAGGAAATAGTATTCCATTGATACTTGAAGAACTAAATAATTTTGGGAAAACAACTGAGTTCTAGATTAATACTGAGAAGTCGTTAGCACTGGCAATTTATAGAGGGATTAGGAAGGGTTGGGGAGATACCTTCCCATTCAAATGGAATCTGTAAGATATTTGGGAATACAATTACCAGCCAACTTGGATTGAATGTATTATTTAAATATAATACTATAATAAAAATTATAATAATAATAAAAATAAATATTAAAAATAATTAAAGATAAGAAAAAAAAACCTGCCTACTTCTTACTCTGGTGGATGCCATTCGATTATAATGGTATTATTTTGTAATTTCTATACCCTTTACAGAATTTGCCAATTATATTGAAAAAACAGATGAGAAATTGCCATATGAATTATTTAATCATTTAATTTGGAGAAGTACTAAAAGAGTGAGAAAATTACAACAAACGAAAAGATTTGGATGATTTAATATGCTTTATAACTAATATCATTTTGGAAGCATCTTTTATCTCTTCCAGAAACCTTCGATTTTTATTACATTCGACATTATCAGAAGATGTAAAAGATATAAGAGACAATCCTTTGTTATGGTCAACATGGGATAGAGTAGAATCCATAATTTTTTTTTCAGGCGGATCCAAATAGATTGATCTTCCTCCCCTTTGAAAGTAATCCATATTTTCGAGGTGGAGTCAAATTGAGAGCTTTAGTAGAATTAAGTAAACAGGGCTGCATAATGTAAGTATGTCTTATCATCTAAAGGATTGATATAAGAGGGTTTGTTGAATGAATCAAATGTATCTCTGCATCGGTTTTTAGATGAGAAACAACAAAAAAAAACCTTGATTAGTGCTATATATAATTTTAATAAACCTGACTTAGATTGGGAGAAAGGAACCATGGGAATAAAAAAAATGGACACGGGTATTCCCATCCATGACAATATACTCCCGATATTCTTTATAAAGCCAGGCTGATTCATTACCAGCGCCAGGTACCGACAGATGAATGTCTGGCCAGCATTGATTAATATATTGTGTGAGTAGCTCTAACACCAGTACAGTGCTGTATGGGAGCGAACGGTAGCGCCAGCTCTGTGCAACCGCCTCACACCATATTCATAAAAAAAATAGCCCCACAGAGTTCCGGCACTCAAAATCGGGTTGTTGTAGCCCAGAGCGCCAGAGGCTGTGTGATTAAAGTCTGTTTTTGAACATGTATTCACTAGTAACAAAGCGAAAACATATGGAATTACATTGTTATTACATTGTAACATGAACACTTTAATACCAGACATGTAAGGACAATTCTGCATAAAAATATTATAAATCAAAAAATGTCATTTTCTAGGCCAGGATACATGTCAGAAAGATTTGTGTTAAAAAAAAAATGGGATCAGGAAAGGGATTATAAGGAACATCCATTGAAATGTATGGGAGAGGGATAGCGACAGGTAAGACGTGGCGCTCTGCAAGGCTGAACGCCGGCGCTGTACGCTGAGCCTTGGATAACTATGAATCGTACGCTACATGGCTTTGTTCCAGTCACTCACCAGATTCGGCTTCATGAATGTGGAATTGTGTGCTGTCTCTGGCGTTCACCTGCTGCTACCTGCCGCTACCTGGCGCTGTACAGGCACTACCTGGCGCTATCCCTTCATGAATAAGGCCCTAAGTGCATATGAGAGAATAAATAAAAAAAGTAATACCCTATAGTAGCTATACTGATCCCAATATGCAAATATTGCACCAAGCTTACATCTTATCTGCACTTTGTGAAAAAATAGAATGCAAAACATTTTTGAAATGGCCTAAGTGCAGTGAAGTGGGGGCAGACCTGATCCACTGCATTTATTCCTGCCCAGATATACAACAGCTATAGGATAACGTTCATATGACAATATAATCTTTAGCTAACATATCTTTTGTGAAAACCCCAGAATGGGCGATGTTTAACATAATAATTGAAACTGAAGAGAGAAACCTGAATAAATCTAAAAAATCTTGTACCTGGGCAGGGGCAACTAAGAAGGCGATTTTACAATGTTGGCAAAGTAAAAAATATGCCTTCAATGGATTTGATAGTCAAAAGTAGCTTTCCTATTCAGAATGGATTGGTTAGAAACATTATTAGAAAAAGACAAATAGAAAAAACAACTTTTTCTGAATTGGGAATATTTTATTCATTTGGAATCTCAACAAACGGAAGATGCATTAATTAATCATTTTAAACTAACAACCTGGTATATGACAGGGGTGAATATGGGTCCAATTAAGATTAAATAGATGGATACACTGCAGAGAATGGGTAGGGGGGAGGGTGGGATTAGAGGAATAATAAAAGATACATTATAATTATGGAAACAAGACAATATAATGAATAAATAGAAAATATATGTTTAAACAAAACAAAAGAAGAAAAAAACTATATATTTATTATTTGGGAATGATACGAAGGGGATATAATTTGGTATCTAATCAAAATGCCTGAAACTAACCCCCCCCCCCCCTGTATTTACCCTTCCACATTTCCCCTGAATCAATCAATCAATCAACCAATCAATCAGATTTGCCTATTGGGAGGTGCACCCTGCACAGTATACCTGACTGATTGCCAGTGGTCATGTGACATGGTATGCTGACAGTTTGCTCAAACAGAACCTGAAAGTGGTATCAAGTCAGGATGCCGCACTGTGTACCCCTCCTCAAGCTGGAGACTGGACAGCGCCATACTGGCGTTCCTTCAGAGCTGGCTCTCTGTTCGTCTTGGCACATGATTGCCGGCAACCAATCGAGTACAAGGGGTTGGAGTGCCGGTGTTGTATACACTCCCACATGGCATATCTGCCCAGTCCTTGGCTTGCAGCATGGGTTGACCATAATCAAGATGCCCGAATGCTGCAGGGGTGGACCTTTCCTTTGCCACGCGGGCGGACTGGAGCTGAAAATCAGCCCAAGGAATTTACAGGTCCTGACCAGCCCATTAGCTTGTTAACCCCACCTCCAAGAAATTATTGAGCAGACCATTGTGATCTCTGACGCATTGTAGCCTTGTAGCATTGTAGCATTGCAGAACAGATCATGAGCAAGGCTGAATATGTGATCACAGATGCTACTGAAGCTTTAGTTTTGTAGGGGCAGATACAGTGGCAGGGTTGGGTATGACTCCCACAGTCATAGTGCTGTGGCTGTAGCATTGTAAGTGAGTTGGCCAGATATGGAGAGGGGGTTGAAGGGGGCTCGGGAAGCAGAGAGTGGAAGGAGGCTGTTAGAAGAAGCAGTGTATAGGATATGAGTGACGTGGGCTGCAAGCTGAAGGCTAAACCCATTCGTCCAAATGCAGAGCTGTCCACCAGGAATTTTTCCCTGTGCTCCCCACGGCCAATCCGCCCATGCTTGCAGCTCAGTACCATCCAGGGCCCTGGTCCACAGGAACACCTACCCTAACTCCCCAAGCCATCAGTAAGATACTCACATATTCCTAGCAAAGCTTCATCCAACCATCATACAAGACTCCGTTGTGTGTGGAAGTCGGTGGATAAGGATCCCTGTGAATCCAGTGTAGAAATAGCGAGGATAATTTAGGTCGTCTTTAAGAATAAGGTGGTTGATTTATATGTGTAATTTAAATGTGTCAGTTTAGGAAGGTCTGGGTAATCATTTTCTTTACTTAATAAAAATAATCAGCTGGTTATTGCGCTGGTGCGTTCTTTAGAACACAGTTGGCTCTTCTGCCTGGTTTAGCGTTCCCGCTCACAGTAATAAATCTGACAAGCGCCAGGGAAGCTGCTTAATTTATAATGGAGCCCACCAATGGTTTTCATTTCCAATCGCTGATGTGTGGTCTGATACTTCCATCTGACTTATGCTGAAAACAACGCTCACAGCTCCAGATTCTGCTGCTCCGGCTGCTTCTTGTTCATTGATACCCAACAGTGTGGTGGCCATGTCTGCTGCCAGGAACTTTGGCTTATAATATCTTTATTCTTCTTCAAGAAAAATATTTTAGCATCATGATATTGGAATGCCTGAGGAACTCTGAACTTTGAAACAGCTCACACTATTGCCTGTCACCCGCCCTGCGCCGATCACCACCGGCATCTGTCAGTGAGATGATCGGCGCGGGACAGCTCGCGAGGGACGTCGGATCGGAGGTGAGTACAGTGTAAAAAAAAATAATAAAGATTTTTTTTTCTTATGTGTGTGTGTCATTTTTTACTTTTAACCCCTTGTGAACTGGTAAGGGGTCCATGACCCCTATACCAGTTCACAAGGCTGGGGGGATGGCAAGCCACCTGCGCTAGCGGGTGGCTTGCCATTAACCCCTGGCACCCCCATTACCTGCCTCCCCAAAGGCCGGGGGGGGGCAGAAGAGCCCGGGCCCACATAGGCTATGTGGGCTCGTAGGCTGCAGGGTGGGGGGGCCACAAAAGCTGGCCCCCCCACTCTGTGCCTACAAGCCCCCATAGCTGGTCCCGGGCTGGTTACTTTGGGTAAGGGGGACCCCACGTCAATTTTTTTTTTGATTTTTAAGGGTTTTTAACCCTTAAAAATCAAAAAAAAAATGGGGTCTCCCTCCCCTGGGAGGGGGGACCTTATGTCATTTTTTTCCCCGATTTAACCCTTTGTAGTGTGGATGGTATTTGTATTTTTTTTGTGAATGTTATAAAATACTTGTTTCAGTTAGAGGGGTCTCCTGGGCAGGAACAGGGGGCTACCGATAAATATGTGGTACCGTTCTAATCGGTAGAAATGGGGCTTTCACATACAATATGATTTTCCTTAATAAAATACATTTTTTATTTAAAATAAAGGAGTCAATTTTCTAAAAAAAATTTTTATTTATTTATTTATTTTTTTTACTTAATAATATTGTAAAAAAAAAAAATGTACAAACAAGACATTTCATGTTAAAGCCTAAACTCTGCTGCAAAAAAATATATATATAATTTTCCTGAAAGTTCCAGCAAAAATGGCGCAAAACATGACGCAAAATGGGGAAAAATGGCCTGTCAACAGAGGGTGACAAAATCTCAAGTAGGCTGGCAATTAAAAGGGTTAATAGTACCTATGCATGTTGGGTATTGTTCTGTTCGGGGGACCTTGTGCTTTCAGACTTATCTTGTTTTTTCTGGTTTGCATATTTATATTTTAGGAAAAGGTGTTTTTTATTCAGCTTTTTTATAAATTTTTTAGGGAGACCCTGCGCAACCAAAGAATTCTTTGAGGTAATAATTCCAGAAAGATGAGCCCACTAGAACAAGCTGGGTACCCTTAGAAAGCTTAACGTGTGTACTTTCAGGGAATATATGGTTTATGGGGGATATTCCAAATGTCAAGGGTTGTTTTGGTTGAAAAATCGCAAGGTGCGCACTTTGTCTGCAGAGCTGAAATTTTCAAGTAAAATTACCGTTACGCACATGCTTTACTTTGGGGTGTTTGGCAACTCTTCCCTTGACAGAACCTATGCATGTTGAGTATTGTTCTGTTCGGGGGATGTTGTGTTTTCAGATTAAACTTGTTTTTTCTTGTTTGTATATAGTTTTTTTTAGGAAAATGTGGCTTTGATTCTGCTTTTTGATCCTTTTTTTAGGGAAACTCTTTGCAACCAAAGAATCCATTGAGGGATTACTTCCAGAAAACTATGGCCACATCAACAAGCCTGGTACGCATAGAAAGCCTGAGGTGTGTACTTAGTTGGGGGTATTTCAAATGTAAAGGGTTGTTTTTCTGGAAAAACTGCAAGGTGCGCATATTGCGTAGCATAGTTGTATTTTATCTGAAAATCCCCTAAAGCGCTGTTTCAGTTTGGGGGAGTCTCCTGGGCAGGAAAGGGTGTCTACCTATACATATGTGGTACCGCTGTAACCGGGAGAAATTGGGATTTCACACGCAATAAGATTTCATAGACAAACTTACATTTTTTATTACAAAAAAAACGACAATATGTAAAAATTGTATTTTATTTTTATTTTTTTGCACATATTTCACCCAAAAATATTAAGAATACACCTAACAAATGAAAAACAAGACATTTCATGTTAAAGCCCAGACTCTGCTGAAAAAAACAATATATCATTTTCCTGGGAAATCCCTGGAACTCCCTTCAAAAATCACATTTGAACATGGGGAGCGCAAAATAGTGCAAAATGGTCTGGCAACAGAGTGTGACAAAAACTCCAGGTAGGCTGGCACTTAAAGGGTTAATCACTTCGCGGTCTCATTCTTCTTCCATAATGCTTACCCTAATTACTTTGCGGTCTCATTCTTCTTCCATAATGCTTACCTTAATCACTTTGCGGTCTCATTCTTCTTCCATAATGCTTACCTTAATCACTTTGGGGTCTCATTCTTCTTCCATAATGCTTACCTTAATCCCTTTGCGGTCTCATTCTTCTTACATTATGCTTACCTTAATCACTTTGCAGTCTCATTCTTCTTCCATAATGTCTACCTAAATCACTTTGCGGTCTCATTCTTCTTCCATAATGCTTACCTTAATCACTTTGCGGTCTCATTCTTCTTCCATAATGCTTACCTTAATCACTTTGCGGTCTCATTCTTCTTCCATAATGCTTACCTCAATCACTTAGAGGTCTCATTCTTCTTCCATAATGCTTACCTTAATCACTTAGAGGTCTCATTCTTCTTCCATAATGCTTACCTTAATCACTTTGCGGTCTCATTCTTCTTCCATAATGCTTACCTCAATCACTTAGAGATCTAATTTTTCTTCCATAATGCTTACCTTAATCACTTTGCGGTCTCATTCTTCTTTCATAATGCTTATCTAACTCACTTTGCAGTCTCATTCTTCTTCCATAATGCTTGCCTTAGTCACTTCGTGGTCTCATTCTTCTTCCATAATGCTTACCTAAATCCCTTTGCGGTCTCATTCTTCTTTCATAATGCTTACCTTAATCACTTTGCGGTCTCATTCTTCCATAATGCGGTCTGGTGATTCTTCATATGTATATTTTGGGTTTTGGCTTCGTTTTGTGCTAAACAACCATTAATGAATGTATGTAGAAAAGAAAATGTCACCGAAACTAGTTTTTTTTTTTTTTTTTTTTTTTTACTAATAACTGGCATTTTTCGAGTGCCTTTTTTTTCAATTTAAAAAAAAAAACATTTCAAAATAAAATTTTTTTACAAACATAAATTCCAATCTAAAAAATATTAAACTTTTGTTTAAAATTGAACCTATATACAACTATATACAAAGCAATGGCAGGCCCCAGAAAATTAATCTTCATCTGTGGTCCCCAACGAATCGTGCAGCTCCTGCATCTCGCCCACCAACTGAAACACCGTGGCACTGAGTTGTGCCAATCTGGCACGTGTCGTGTCTGTTAAAAAAAGAAAAAGAAATCATTTTTTGGCAAATACATGTTTAACAGCTGTGGATGGAATGTTTATTAGGTTGCAAGCTAACTCATGAGGCTATATGTCATTATGCTAAGGAATTAATAAAAGGAAGAGGCCATATGTCATTATGCTAAGGAATTAATAAAAGGAAGAGGCCATATGTAATTATGCTAATGGAACTGACAATGGATTTAGGTAGATTGGTGATGATGTCATTTCCCACATACTCCAAACATTTACATTGCAACTTACTTAGCTGGGGGGTGACCTCTGCTTCGGGGACCACCCTCCGTTCTGGGACCTGCCACTGCTGGGAAGTTGAGGCTGTAGAGACATGTAAAATATGGTCACTTCTAATGTCTGATTCAACAGTAAGCAAATGACACTTAGAATGTGTGTTTGACAGAACCCACCTTCACCATGTGCCTCCTGGGCCTGATCTGCTGCAGTCTCTTCCACAGATCCTTCACCCGCTACATATTCATCTAGAAAAAGAGATTAAGGGAATCTGCTTTGCTTTTAATAGCATGTATGTGTGTGGGGTTACATTAAGAGTCACATACCAGAGGCTAATGGCTCCGTCGCTTGGTACGACTCCCTGCCCACGCCGTGACGTCCCTCCTCTGTAGTGAGGTCCAGGAGCTGGTCTGAGGCCACTACAGAGGAGGGGTAGGAACGTGGCCCTGGAGATCCACCACCTTCACTTGCTGCTGCAGATTCATGCAGCACTGGCCGGCCTGTGCGCCTCCGGGTGCGTCTGATTCGATACTCCATTTCCAACACTAGAAAGGAAAATAATTTATAAATAAAGGCCTACCTTTTGCATTAGTTACATCTAGCATGCAATCGCTATGTACTTACTTGGGAAATGGAGACCAAAGAATCGCCGCACCCGGGGCATGTGTAGTCGTTTCAGGTCCGACCAGTGCTGCATGATCTGTGTATGGGTGAAGGAGGTGTCCGTCTCCTGTTGGATCCGGGCCATGATTTCCAGGGCCATGTTCCTCTTCTCAAATGCGTTGAGCAGGTAGTCGTACCTGTGCTGAAGCATGGTCTAAAAAACACAAAAAAAAGTAGTTAGATCCAACTGCATACAAATATCTGTCACAATTAGATCTGTTGTCTAAATGACATTCCAAAACACATTTCTAGCCTGAAACTATCCTTTTAAATGCAAGTGACTTGGTTCGCACATGTGCGCACTAACTTCTGTTTTGCACTGAGTTTACATAACTTTTTATAACAACTGTTTCTTCCTGCGCTTCCTTAAGGCCTAGGCCTGCATTTAGATGGCAAATCAATGTCCTTACAATACACTTACAAGCATAATCAGCTCTTGTTGTTGGCGGGTGCCATCTTGTTTCTTGTCTGCAGCAGATAAGTAATGCCCCAGCGGTTTCAGGGTTCCGCACGGCCGGACGAACGGCCGGACGCACACCTACGCAAACGCATAAGCGTCATACCTAGTCATTAGTATTTAAAGGGTCATGGACACACAGCTCATTCTCTTTGAGATTCTCAGCATGGCACCCAAAAAACAGAGCGCAAAGCAAACACCAGCAAAGGAGGCCAAGACCAAAAGGCCACAGTGGCATGAGGACACTTCATCCTTCAGGCCGAGCACTCGGTCGCACCAAGCGACTAGCAAGGTGCGTGAAACGCGGAGCCAAAGTGGCCACCACAAGGCGACATTGCCCACAAATCCAGGACCATCTAAAACAGCAACCAAAAGCAAGGAAGGGACCTCAAAGAAGAAGGCACCCACATCCAAACAGCAAGGTACGACAATGTCCAAGGGCACCAAGAAGCAAAGGGCCCAAAGCCCCAGCCCACCAAGAACACCCTCTCCTCCTCCCCGCCCTACCACATCCCATGATAAACGGAACACCAGTTCCAATGCCACAAAGAAGCAGAGGGCCCAAAGCCCCAGCCCCACAAGCACATCCTCTCCTGCTCCCCGCGCAAGCACATCCCATGATAAAGGGAGCACCAGTTCCAAGGGCCAAAAGAATCAGAGGGCCCGAAGCCCCACCCCCCAAGCACACCCTCTCCTCCTCGGACACATTTGCCACTGGCACAGGTGGAATCCAGCGATACCTATGCAACATCCACGCCTGGAAGTTCGGTGGCCACCCAGGCAAGGACCCCCAGTCCTAATGCAAGTCCAGTCCAGTCTTTTTCCAGCCATCTGACGCCCGATTCATCACCACAGAGCCAGCCCAGAATGTCCCCCGAATTGCCACCAAACACAGATGAGCCAGAAGACCAACCATTAGGCAGAACATTGCGGCGAGGCCAGTTGAGTGGCCGGTTTGGGGAGGCACAGACCCTAGCATTGGCAAGTGGCCTCACACTTCATTATGATGAGCTATTTGGGCGACATTCTAAATCAACCAGCAAAATGAGAAAAACCCAAATCTTTGACAAGCTCACCAGACAGGTAAATGCAGCGGGGGACGAGAGGAAAGATGTGGAGCAGATACAGAGAAAAATATCTGACCTGAAGTATGCAGCACGGAAGAAACAGAATACACGGCGCAATCACAGGTACATATTTGAGTTGCGCATTTTGCTGCTTGTTGTAGTGACCACAATGCCCAAAATTTGTTAACCTCTGTTTTTCAGCTTACAAACTGGCGGAGGCTTCCCCACCAAATTACAATATACCAGAGCTGAAGAAATGGTCCTGGCATTAATGCACCCCGCCGCATTAGAGGGCCTCTCTGGCAGACAGGACACGGACATCCATACCATTTGTGCAGGTTAGTAATGTTTGTTTGAATGTGAACTATTGTAAACTTGTGAAATGAGGCTCACAGGCAAATATGAACACAGGCCCCTAGGGAGTGGCTTTGAGGGGAGGTTACTGCTTTAGGTGGGTGTTTAATGTCTGAGGAATGGCCTTCATTATGGCCACTCTCCCAGGGTGCAGTAGTTAATGGTCTTAAAACATATACATATACATACACGACCTTTGACAGTATTTATGCTCACTATTAAACTATTTATCTTAACAAAGCACTGCATGTGATGTGAATATAGTAAATAATAGACAATACTTACTTCTTTGTCTTTCTACCACTGGGGTTGTAGCTGGGCTTTGGTCAGACAAACTTGAGCTGGGGTCAGGGAAAGGGCTACATAGGAAGAATGCCAAGCAGCATACTCTGAAGCCAAATGCTATTTGCAAGCTGACTGGCCCCCTAATGCGCCATTTTGGATCTGTAAAGCCGCCTAACATGCAGTACATGCATGTTTGTATTATTTAAGGTGACCAATCTGTATGTACAGGGTGAGGCATACATATAAGAGATACTTACATTCACTGTGAAGGTCAACTTGCACCGTTGGGGGAGTTGTCATCCCTGCTTGGCCACATGTGTTTTCTAAAGCATATGTACTAATTCAGCTCATCAATGGATGTTTGTGTGTTTACGTGCCTTTTACTTTTAACCCTTTCGCTGCCAGCCTGCCTGGAGATTTTGTCACCCTTTGTTGCCAGACCATTTTGCACTATTTTGCACTCCCCAAGTTCAAATGTGATTTTTGAAGGGATTTCCAGGGATTTCCCAGGAAAATGATATATTGTTTTTTTCAGCATAGTCTGAGCTTTAACATGAAATGTCTTGTTTGTCATTTTTTAGGTGTATTCTCAATATTTTTGGGTGAAATATGTGCAAAAAATCCAAAAAAATCTATTTTTTACAATTTGTAGTGTTTTTTTGTAATACAAAATGTAAGTTTGTCAATAAAATCTTACTGAGTGTGAAATCCCAATTTCTTCCGGTTACAGCGATACTACATATGTATAGGTAGACACCGTTTCCTGCCCAGGAGACTCCCCCAAACTGAAACAGCGCTTTAGGGGATTTTCTGATAAAATACAACTATGCTAAGCGATAGGCGCACCTTGCAGTTTTTCCTGAAAAACAACCCTTTACATTTGAAATACCCCCAACAAACTATATATTCTCTAGAAGTACACACCTCAAGCTTTCTAGGTGTACCAGGCTTGTTGATGTGGCCATAGTTTTCTGGAAGTAATCCCTCAATGTATTCTTTGGTTGCAAAGAGTTTCCCTAAAAAAAGGATAAAAAAGAAGAATCAAAGCCATAATTTTCTGAAAAAACTATATACAAACAAGAAAAAACAAGTTTAATCTGAAAAAGCAACATCCCCCGAACAGAACGATACCCAACATGCATTGCTACTGTCAAGGGAAGAGTTGCCAAACACCCCAAAGTAAAGTATGTGCGTAACGGTAATTTTACTTGAAAATTTCAGCGTTGCAGACAAAGTGCGCACCTTGCGATTTTTCAAGCAAAACAACCCTTTACATTTGGAATATCCCCCATAAACCATATATTCCCTGAAAGTACACATGTTAAGATTTCTAAGCGTATCCAGCTTGTTGTAGTGGGCTCATCTTTCTGGAATTAATCCCTCAAAGAATTCTTTGGTTGCGCAGAGTTTCCCTAAAAAATGTATAAAAAAGCTGAATAAAAACCATCTTTTCCTAAAATATAAATATGCAAACCAGAAAAAACAAGATAAGTCTGAAAGCACAAGGTCCCCCGAACAGACCAATACCCAACATGCATAGCTACTGTTAACCCTTTTAATTGCCAGCCTACTTGAGATTTTGTCACCCTCTGTTGACAGGTCATTTTTCCCCATTTTGCGCCATGTTTTGCGCCATTTTTGCTGGAATTTTCAGGAAAATTATATGTATTTTTTTGCAGCAGAGTTTAGGCTTTAACATGAAATGTCTTGTTTGTAAATTTTATTTTGTATTTTTACAATATTATTAAGTATAAAAAATAAATAAATAAATATTTAAAAAAAAAAATTGACTCCTTTATTTTAAATAAAAAATGTATTTTATTAAGGAAAACCATATTGCATGTGTGAGCCCTATTTCTACCGATTAGAACAGTACCACATATTTATTGGTAGCCCCCCGTTCCTGCCCAGGAGACCCCCCTAACTGAAACAAGTACTTTATAATATTTACAAATAAAATACAACTACCATCCACACTACAAAGGGTTAAATTGAGAAAAAACATGACATAGAGTCCCCCTCCTGGGGGGGGGACCCCATTTTTTGAGGGGGATTCTTAAGGGTTAAAAACCCTTGTCCCGCGCCGCTGTCACTGACAGATGCCGGTAGTGATCGGCGCAGGGCGGGTGAGAGGGGAGGGGGCTCCGATCGGAACCCCCTCGCCTCTCACCCGCCCTGCTCCGATCACCACCGGCATCTGACAGATGCCGGAGCTCGGAGGGGGTGTAGGAGGAGCGGGATGACGTCATCCCGCTCCTCCCACATTGCAATATAAGTGTTCAGCATATAACAAATACAATTACCATATAAAGAAAAAAGTCATATACAAGAATGAACATAAAATTACATCACCAGGTACATGGAGTCAGGGTCCCCCGAACAGCGTGGCGAAGTGGCGATAGGCCACGCAACGCGTCGGTGGCGGGCCGCTGTTCGCTGTTCGGTCTATCTTAGTAATTGGTCCTTGCCCTGGGGCATCCCGATGGGGGGGGCATCCCAAATACTAGCATAAATATTTCAAGAGTACATGTCTACTAACTGGTTGCATCTTGGAATGAAAGTCACTTTTTAAGCAAACTTTGTCTTTAGCCGGGGGTGGGGGGCATCCCAAATACTAGCATAAATATTTCAAGAGTACTTGTCTATTAATTGGTTGCATTTTGTAAACAAAGTCACTTTTCCACTATAAAAGCAGCCAACCTATGTATTTGAAGAGGGGGCATCGCAAATACTAGCATAGATATTTCAAGAGTACCTATTTACTAACTGGTTGCATTTTGTAAAGAAAGTCACTTTTCCACTATAAAAGCAGCCAACCTGTGTATTTGAAGAGGGGGCATCCCAAATACTAGCATAAATATTTCAAGAGTACCTGTCTACTATCTGGTTGCATTTTGTAAACAAAGTCACTTTTCCACTATAAATGCAGCCAACCTGTGTATTTGAAGAGGGGGCATCCCAAATACTAGCATAAATATTTCAAGAGTATCTGTCTACTAACTGGTTGCATTTTGTAATGAAAGTCACGTTGTCAAATTGCCAGCAGCCATTGCCTTTAACCGGGGGGGGGGGGGGGGGGGGGCATCCAAAAATATGCTAGCATGTGTCTTTTAAGCGTACACACATTGGAGTTGCCAGCAGCAGCATTAGGAGCTCATATATTGCCTAAAAGACACACATATGAGCTGGCAGCAGCAGCATAGGGAGCCCATATATTGCCTGAAAGACACACCCTGGAGTTGGCAGCAGCATAAGGAGCTACCATGCATCAGCTACTACTATGGATCAGCCATTGGTGGCTGGAAATCCTGGCTGATCCATGCCTGATTCATCTTCACAAAGGTGAGTCTTTCCATATTTTTCGTGGACAGACAAGTTCTTCTTGGCATGACTATGGCCCCCGCCGCACTAAACACCTGCTCAGATGGCACACTACTCGCCGGGCAGGACAGCTTTCCCAGGGCAAACTCTGCCAGTTGCGGCCACAAGTCAAGTTTGGCTGCCCAAAAGTCCAGCGGGTTCTCAAGGTGCATTGGCATGGTCATGTCAAGGTATGACACTACCTGCTGGTTCAGGGCCTGCTCCAGGTATTTCTGCTGCTCATGATTAGCCTCACTATGGGGGTGAAGAAAGCTACTTATTAGTGCTCCTGCCACCCCCCCCAGCAGCCATGGCAGTGGAAGGTGAGCGCAGAGGTCCCCCCGAGTCAGACCTGCGAGAGTATGGACCATGGCGCAGATAGGCATCGGCCAACTGACTACGTAGAATGTCTCTGCAGTAGGTCAGTTTGTCCTCCCTCTCAGTGGGTGTAAAAAATGCCCCCATTTTGTGCCGGTAGTGAGGGTCCAATAAGGTGGAGAGCCAGAAGTCATCCCGCTGACAAATGGAGACAATTCTGCGGTCACTACGCAAGCACGTGAGCATGCATCGTGCCATTTGTGCAAGTGACTCGGAGGGACTACCTGTCTCCATCTCCACTGCATACTGCCACGGTGTGTCTGGGTCCTCTGTCTCGCCTTCCTCACAACCCTCTAGCTCCTCTGGCTGCTCCTCCTCTCCTGTCAGATGACTAGATAAAATGGCCATTTTGTCAAAACTAAACTGTGCTTCACTGTGCCCCACCCCCTCCTCCTCCTCCTCCTCCACTTCAGCCCCCACAGGCTTCATGTGGCCGTGAAATGTAGGCGCCATGTCTCCAGTGCCCTGACCAGCCATGGTTTCCAAAATGTGTTGTAGTACATGAAGCAGTGAAAGAACATTGTTCATCTCGTAGTCCTGGCGACTTACTAATAATTGGCTTCCTCAAAGGGCCTGAGCAAACGACAGGTGTCACGTATGAGCTGCCACTGGTTTACATTGAAGTTACAAAGGGAAGTCCCCCTATACGCTTGGATCATCAAGAAATCAGTGATGGCTTTTCTCTGTTCGTATAGTCAATCCAACATATGGAGGGTGGAATGCCAACGGGTGGAAACATCGCAAATCAGACTATGTTGGGGGTTACCAAGCTCAAGAAGGGTGTGCTTGACGGTGTAGGAGTGGCTGAAGTGCATGCAAGGTTTCCTTCCCGTTGTTAGGATGTATTGCAGATGGGGGGAAGACTTCAGAAACCTCTTGACAAATAGGTTGAACATGTGTGGCATACAGGGCGCATGGCTCAGGCCTCCTTGTCGCAGCGCAGACAAGATGTTCTTCCCATTGTCAGTCACCATGGTTCCCATTTGCAGTTTTCATGGAGTAAGCGATGATTTCATTTATTGATTTATGATTTTTAGCAGTTCCTCCCATGTGTGACTCCGTGGCTCAAGGCAAACCATGTGAAGAACAGCGTGAAACCGCCATGTCCTGCACACATGGTAGGCTGGAAGGGCACTGAAAAAAAATAAATAAATAAAAATACAGAAAAAAAAAAATATTTAGAAAAAACAACCCCCCCCCCCAAAAAAAAAAAAAATGTGTAAAAAAATTAACAAAAAAATATATAAAAAAAAAAATACAAAAAATAAAAAAATATATATTTAAAAAAATACAAAATATAAAAAAAAAAAGAAAATGAAAAAAAAAATACAAAATTAACCAAAAAACAAAATTTGATGAATTTTATATGTTATTGTTATTATGCTATATGTTATTGTTATTATGTTATATGTTATTATATGTTATTATTATAAATGTGTTCAAAATAAATGTTAATTAATATGTAATTGACAATTACGCACTTTTTTCTGTGACACCATTACTAAGTGCAAGTGCACTGTCACAGGCACAATGGCCTAGGAGCGTGAAGGCCACAGCAGAGGGACCTGTCCAAGTCGCTGTTGTGGTTGTGAAGGAACCACAATCACCCAGTGGGCCTTAAAGGATATGTATTATCCCTGACCGTAGTTACAGCTCCAGACGTAGGCACTGCCGTGCACTTTGGTACACACTGACAGGCTAAAGGACTGGCCCACCTTCTGTTCAAAAAAATTGTACAGGGCTGGTACTGCCATCTTTGCAAAGAAATAAAAGCGTGGGACTCTCCACCTCAGCTCGGCACAAGCCATCAGTTTTCTGAAAGGACCACCACCTCAAAAGGGAGGGACTGCAGCACCAGCAACTTATACAGGAGCACATTTAGCTTCTGCTCCTTGGATAAGGGGGCACATACTGTTGTCTCTTGGACATGGCTTGACCAATGGATTACTGGCGTGATGGCTGACTCGGATTTAGAGGAGGAGGAGCATCTGGAGCGACAGAGAATGGGTATGACACACAGGAGGTGGTGGAGCCTTGGCTGGCTGGAACAGGGAGTGGCGTGCCACTGGGTAATGCAGCAGGCTGGACCACCACTTTGGAGCCAACTCTCCCAGGCCACTTTATGGTGGCGCTGCAAATGTTGGGGCCAACATTGGGACCCTGGCCACACTTCGTCTTCTGCCTACACATCTTTCATATAGCCATGTTAACCTCCTGCAGATGCTTGATGAAAAACTGCCACATCGCCGAGTAGCTGATTTTCCTACCAACAGTCTGCACTAATTCACTGCTGCTGCCGCCGCCGCTGACTACAGGGACCCTCTTCCACTACCTCCTGGGAAAGTAGCCTGCCGCGCAGCAAGTGGTCTACCCCGAGGACATTTTCCTCCATACTTTCCCCTTCTGCCACCATGCTGACCGCTAAACCTGTCACTCTCCATCACTCCAAGCCTTTAAAAGTGCCCTCAAAACTCACTGATGTCCTCCTCAGGTTCCTCAACAGCGTCTGCTTAAGAAGTCAAAACGCTTGCAACACCACCTCCCACGCCACTCTCCTCATTACTACTTGCCTGCCTAGTGGAGGAAGCGGCAAGTGTCTCCTCCACTTCTTGGCTGGGCAGTAGCTGCTGATTTTTCAGATTATCAGATCGTCCTCACTGAATAGTGGAACTGAACCAAAAGCATAAGATATAACCGACAGTTGACTGGGGGTGTCAGATGTCACTTGTGATGAACTGGATGATCGTGTTAACCAATGGATGACGGCAGATGGGTTGCTGGTCTAGACACGACCACTAGCTGATACCGGGAGATCAGGCCTCTCACTGAGACTCCTGCTGCCACTCACCTCTGCTTGATGAATTTAGGCCTCTGCAACTTCTCTGTGCCCATCCTGGCACTTCTCTGCCTGACATACTTAGTGCGTATATGAGGGGAGGACAAAACGCTACACTACACTTAAAACAGGATTTGTCGATAACAGCAGCAGGTGTGTAACTATCTATGGCCTTTCACTAAGTAGTAACTAGGCCCTGAAGACTTTAACAGGAACAAAGTGGTGAAACTCTTAGATGTGCGTATGTGATGCTCTGATGAGGGCAATTCAATGTGCTCCAGTACGCTTGAAAAATGTTTTTTGAGAGACTGGCCTGCGTGAAAATAAATCGGCATGGACCAGCCAAGATTTCCACCCACCAATGCCTGATGCATCAGAGTAGATTGATCATGGTGCCAGACCAACACTAAAGAAATATGGATGGTGCAAAACAGATTTAAACTGGACCTTCAGCGTGATTTAATGAAAAGCCCAAACTCTTAAAAAATGATTCCCCAGCATCTAAAATTAATATATTTTACGTTTTTAGTCACTAACTTATTATTCTTTTCCCCACTGGGCTGCAACTCTGTTCAGGAATTTAGGATACGGGCGCCGCCATCTTGACTCAGAAGCATCACACTTACTGAGGAGAGGAGAGTGGGATAAGGTACAGGGGGGCGGGTTATAGCTGTGCTTTGCTCAGACAGAGCAGAGTTGGGGTCAGGTAAAGGTCAGCAGTCCCAGAATACAGAGCAGCACAGTCAGGAGGCACTTCCTGTTTGCAAGCTGCCTGATAAGATGGCGGCTTCCATAAGCCGCCATCTTGAATGTTTAAAGGCTCATAACATGCAGTAGATGCAGGTAGGATGATTTTCAATGTGGACAATCTGTATGTACAGGGTGTGGGAAACATATAAGATAGACTCTTATTCAGAGTGAAGGTCCGCTTTAAGCCGCTGCTCTCCAGTTACAGACATTCCTCCCCATCATACCACAAGTAATTATTGAGGAAATGCTTTACGTTAATCTTAACATTTATTAATATTCTTAGGATAAGATATATGTGCCCAAAATCTGTATATGTTCTCTTCATGCTGCTGCCAACTCCACTGTGTGTCTTTCAGGCAATATATGGGCTCCTAATGCTGCTGTCAACTCCAATGTGTTTTTCAGGCAATATATGAGCTCCTAATACTGCTGCCAACTCCAATGTGTTTTTCATGCAATATATGAGCTCCCTATGCTGCTGCCAACTTCACTGTGTGTCTTTCAGGCAATATATGGTCCCCTAATGCTGCTGCCAAATCCAGGGTGTGTCTTTCAGGCAATGTATGGGTTCCTTATGCTGCTGCCAACTCCAGGGTGTGTTTTTCAGCCAATATATGGGCTCCCTATGCTGCTGCTAACTCAAGGGTGTGTTTTTCAGGCAATATATGGGCTCCCTATGCTGCTGCCAACTCCAGGGTGTGTTTTTACAGGCAATATATGGGCTCCCTATGCTGCTGCTAACTCCAGGGTGTGTTTTTCAGGCAATATATGGGCTCTTAATGCTGCTGCCAACTCCAATGTGCCTTTCAGGTAATATATGGGCTCTCTATGCTGCTGCCAAATTCAGGGTGTGTTTTTCAGGCAATATATGGGCTCATCATGCTGATGCCACCTCAAGGCTCTCTAATTGTGCCGCTCTGCGACAGCGAATCTAATAGCGACGCCTCTGATCTGCATGTCATACTTCTTTACAATATTATTTCACTAACCCAGCATGCATCCTATGCATGTTACAGCCAAGCAAAACGTTCTGCAACCCTATGGAGGCTCTCGGAAGCCCAGAAATAGCCGTTTTTAAAAGAGATCATGAATAAATTCGGACCGAAACAAATTTTCCCTGTGCTACCCTTTAACAAGGAGCATGCCCGCGCTTACAAATGCCTGGCCACTGTTCGCACATGCACCATTGGACTGGGAAAGAAGGTGAATTTGAATTCCCCCGGAGGAAGCAAGTATGCCTGCCCTGTAGTCTCATAGACTTCAGGGTGGGATTTGGTTCAATTTAAAAGCTTACCTTCTCCTGATCCCACAACGCTGGATATTAGAGCTCATGCCATTCCAATCACAGTTTCCTTAGCTGACCTGGGTCATTATCATATCATGTGTATATATATATATGTTGTGTTGGCCTCACAGGGCGAGCTGGCTACCACAGTGACCCCTTATTGTTAGTTTTTGCTGCCCGTCCACAGCGGGAACAAAGCCTTATCTCATTATCATGGCTGCATATTTTTCAGCTTGTAAAAGCAATGATTCCTATGATTTGTGGAAGTACAGTGCAGTGAGTGGCCATGACCCATGGCTGAACTGCTGCGCAGCAGAATTTATCACGAAATCTCAGATCATTACTGAAAGCTGGTTAAGCAAGTATTTACTTGTTCTTCCGTTGTTCCAAAATCCTCCTCTGCATTCATAACTCTGGTCATCCATATGGGATCTGATCCAGTTGAATAATTTTAAAGGAACTCCATCATGACAAACTGATCTAATAATAGAAATGTGGATAAATATTGAAGGTAGGCAGAAAAGGAATTACTTATATACAAGCGTGCATTTGTCGTGAGGCAAAGTGAGGTGGTCGCCTCAGGCCACACTGTCTAGAGCGTGGATGCACAACCTGTTGCCCGGGGGCCACATGCGGCCCACACTGTCCTCATTAAAGTGGACCAAAACCCACCGCAATCGGCTGATTGCTCCCCCTGGCGCATTCAAAATCGAGACGCCCCGCTGTGTGAAACCCCCCCAGGTACACTTACCTTGTTTCCAGGTCAAATGGCGCATGTGCTAGCGACATCCCCGCTATCCCTTTAGCAGGGCGCATGCCCCTATCAGGCATTTGTGAATGGCCGGTGCGGGCACGCTCCCTGTTAGAGCGTAGCAGGAGATGCAGCCGTCAGCGCACTCGGAGCCGCTCACCTTAGACAAAGCCTTAGACGACAGTACATCAACCTCTCCAAGTGTGCTAACTGGACGCGCAGCCGTACACGCGACATAGGACCGGGAAGAGGTGACTTGGCTTTGGCGATCTGGGGGGTTTCACACACCCCGGAGAAAAGGATCAAAACCCAGTATAGTCAAAATCATGCGTTTTGGTCCACTTTAAGGCGTTAGGAAGCATAGCTTTCCTTGCAGTGCAAGCGGCTGGACACTAGAGAGCAGTGTGTCTCTAATTTCCAAAGCACAAAAAGTCCTACTGGCAGGTGCACTCTTACTGTGTTCAAGTCAGGGTGCCAGTTATGCGGTGGCGCAACTTCTTATAACATAAGTCAGTAAAACCGGTACTCCAAGTAAAGTATGCAAAAGACTGTATTAAAACATCATACAGTGCATACAAGTAATGTCATGTAGCCCACCCCCTCATCAGGGTAGACTGCTAACAGATATCCAGAGATAGACACACAGAAATAGCAGTCTGACCACCAAAGCAGAAAGTGGGTCACAGATAAACTTCTCTGTAGAGGTGGGTGACACACATGTGCTACTGGAGTGTTTGTGCTTGATGTGTCTAGAGATGCCCAGCTCACCTCTGCCCACCTCACCTATGCCTACTTCTTTCCTCCTTACCTGTGTTCATTTTACCTCTCTGTCTACCTCTACTCCCCTCTAGCTTCACCCATTATATACTCCTTTACAAAAAGGAAGAATATGTAGGGTGACAGATTTGTGAATGCAGGGGAGGACAGCTTCACTCATGAGCTAGTCTATGCTGGTATAATGCCTTATGAATAGAAGATATGCTCCAGGTGCCTGTAATTGCTTTTATCCATCATGCAATGTTTGGGCAGATATTAGAGTGGTGAATGGCATAGGTTGGCTTGTAAACAGCTAGAGGTGAGTAGTTCTCTGTTAAAGGGAAATTGAGACCTTAGTTCAGTAAACTTTCCTTTAATTGTACCAATCCTCACCCTGGAGTCTGTGAGATTTTAAGGCAGGCTAACTTCCTCCCTGGGTCATCCCGAACTGGAATGCTATGCTGAGTGAAACCGCAGCAGAAGAAGCTGATTGGAGGAGCAGCTGCACCATGGGCCCAACCGGGGTACCCGAGAGGGAAGGACCAAAACCTGAATGGGTTTTGGTCCACTTTAAAGAAAAGAATTACTCCAGGGCTGGGCAGCAGCATCAGTAACTTGCAGGTTTGCTTACCTTACCGCCACTTCTGCACCACAGATTATGCTCCAGTTTGCAAAGCTGGGATCTGCACTTCTGAGTTCTGACTGGTGGGCATTGCCTCCGAAAGCCATTGAAAACAATGAGGGCCTCCGTAAGCCAGAAACTTCCGTTTACGGAGGTGCCCATTGTTTCCAATGGGAGCCGGGTGTACAGACGCCAAACCCACCTGCCAGCTGGAACCTGGAAGAGCAGCTCCCGGCTTCACAAACTGGGACTCCGGGTGACAGTCAGTAAGGTAAGCAGATCTGCTAGGCACTGCTGGCCCTGTCCGGCGCTGAAGTCTTAGAAAAAATTCTTTGCCTACCTCTTTCCTCCCTACCTGTGTTCATTTTACCTCTGCCTACCTCTACTCCCCTCTAGCTTCACCCATTGTATACTCCTTTACAAAAAAAATGTACTCCAGGGCCAGGCAGCGGCATCAGTACAGAAGCCAAACCCACCTGCCAGCTGGAAGAGCAGCTCCTGGCTTCACAAACTGTGACTGCGGGAGGACAGTCAGTAAGGTAAGCAGATCTGCTAGGCACTGCCGGCACTGTCCGGCCCTGGAGTTCTAAAAAAAAACGCAAAAATAGACTTTAAAATATCTCATGAAAATAAGGGCTGTTATATGCTGTCTTTCAAAATATAGTTTTCCATTGAACCTGATAAAGGGCCACAGGTGGCCTCACTATCCTTTTGTGCCGGTTAAATATATATGTTTTGATGTGGACAAAGCCAACCATTTGCCACTTGAATCCCCGCATTATTGGACTGAATGGTGTGCAGTCAATGAGTATGATATCTACTGATATCTCAAAATAAGACAAGATTCCAACAAGAGAGTATTTACCATATTTTTTTGCCCTATAACATACCTCTCAACCATCCTGATTTTCCCGGGACAATCCCAATTTTTTACCGGCGGTCCCGCTTCCCGCGGTGAATGCCCTTGTCCCGCACCGCCCTCCGCCGACTTGCGACTGTAAAAGAAAAAAAAAATGACATTCACTCACATCCTCGCCCGATCCCTCTGTCCAGGGAGCGTTCCGATCCCCCCCCCCCCCCGGGCTCCGCAGGCTTCAGGTGAGGACCCGGAAGAGGGTGCTCCCCACCTCTCCTAGCGGAGGCAGCTGTATCTGCCGCCTTCTCCGCAGCACCTGCACGTGGTGGACGTGGAAGTGGCGGATGTGGCCATCGCTCGTGCATCGGCCATGCCCACTGCTGTATAATCCGGGTGTCTCTGTCTGGGTGGCAGGAATAGTGCGAGCGGCGGAGGCAGCTGTATGTGCCACTCGCACTGTCCCTGCCACTTCTCCCCGGCTTCACAACCGCTCCAGCGTCGGCCAACACTTTACCAAGCCATGTGTCTGTGTGTGAAGACGGCGGGGACGGCAGGGAGGATTAAAAAGTGAGTTTACTTCTTCCTTTTTTTTTTTTTCTTACTTTTGCCTATAGGGAATGAAAGGGGGGGGGGATGCCACACTGCCTATATGGGAATGGTATGGGGGGGATGCCACACTACCTATATGGGGGAATGGTATGGGGTATGGGGGGATGCCACACTGCCTATGGGAATGGGATAGGGGCATCCCACACTGCCTATGGGAATGGGATGGGGGCATACCACACTGCCTATGGGAATGGGAGGGGGCATGCCACACTGCCTATAGAAATGGGAGGGGGGAATGCAACACTGCCCATTAGGAATGGGATGGGGGAATGCTACACTGCCCATGGGGGATGGGGGAATGCCACACTGTCTGTAATGGGGTGTTTTATCACAACATTTGGCTTAGAATACATTTTTTTTTCCTCCTCCAAATCCTAGGTGCTTCTTATGGGCAAGTGTTTGTTATAGGGTGAAAAATACAGTATGTGTTATAAACACATAAAGCTTTTACTACTTGCTACTTACACCAAGGACAGGCCTGCACAGCACTGTGTGTCCACCAGCGGTGACATTGAGTGCAGAACTAGCATCCAGCATATTCATCTCTTGCATGCTCCACCCCTAGAGAGAATACTATATAATAAAGAAGGAGTATGATGGTGCTCAGGGTGCTAGGGATGTTTAAAGCTCCTGAAAGCGATAGATCTTTTGATATCAAAATGCCAAGGCTTCCAGCTGGAGCCACCAAGAGATTGGAGCATGGTTAGAGAAGAAAACATTTTGGCCATAGAAACAGCTGAGGATAGTCCCTGGGGAAGATGCACGAGGGTTGGATAAGTCTAAAATTGCAAACTTTGCAAAATTTTTTTGGTCCTAGCCGCAATCTCAAGAAACCCGAAGCCAAACTAGGCGAAACATGTTACATGTCTGCCCATATGCCTCCAGAGGAGATGATTGAACACAGATATATATATATATGTACAAAAGTCTTAACCACAGCATGACAGTATTGTATCATAGCACTAATGATGTCATTCGTATGAATTGAAATGTTTTAAAATTATTTAATAAAGTTATATACATTTTTAGAAAAACAATAAGGTGTGGTCATAGTCTCAAGCCTAGAATATCCTGAGGGGACCTAGCCCTGGGTTAAGTGGTAAGTCTAAAATTACTTTAGATTGCTTTTAACCCTCTCTCAAGCCATACTATTTTAGGATGCACCTCGAGGTAAAGATCTCTATAAATCTCAGGTAATAAAGTCCCTGTCCAGGTAACTTCTTCCCACCTTTTCCCATTCCACCTTAGTGTAAAATGAGCCATGTCAAAATATCTCCAAATCCCTAATTATATGTAAATATCTTGTTTTTCTATGCAAAGCAGCATTCTTAATTTCAATTTTTTATATTATGGCTGAGCTGAGAAGTGCATCTTATGGCACAGCTTTATTAGTGATGAGCGTGCTGCAAGCTTCAAGAGACAGAGTGGCTATTAGACCACTTTTTTTGAGTGGTACTGGAGGAATGAAATTCAAAGGAAGGAAAAGTATGGAGTCTACCTTCTACCAGGTGCTGCTGGAAATGCAGGAGAGGCCAAAAAGACAGGCAGATGAGCCACTTGCTGCCTTATTATTGCATTTGGGTTTACATTCCTGATTCAATATTTTTTATTAGACAATATAAGAGTATACAGCAATATTCCGATCAATCATGGGATTCATCAATACTGACAAGAATAATACCTTATTTCACATCTGTCAAACAATATGGAAGCTCAAAAGGGTTTACATTCCTTTTAATACGTTCCTGGATTATTGGGGCTGCACCAGTGTGTCCCCTCCACCAATTAAATATGAGCTCTACTGTCTTCCCTTCTGCACATGGGACACAAAAGTAGCACTGGAGGACAGTATGGGTGAGTAATTCTACCAAACATTGGACTTCCTAGGGCTATTTAACCGGAGGTTCACCCCTCGGGGTAGGGGTTAAAAGTTGTAAGCTTCCATATATGTCAGATGACATTCAGGAGCATCTGGCAGAAATAAAGACCTTTAAAACGAAAGATCTAACTCACGAATGACCATCCTTGAAAAAAGCAAAGTAGAGCTCACTATCCATCAGCAGCTGACCATTAAGGACAGAGACTCTCATGTTCTGTTACAGAGAATCTGCTGGTGGAGCTTTAGTCTCCTTTTGAGCAGCCTTTTGGGCCCAATGTCTTCACTCATTGCAGCCATTAGGATCTGGGGGACTCCAGACACACAGTCGCCGGGGATGACAGGAATCACTCTGCACACTGATAGTATCTACTGGGTTGCCTGTACTTTTCAAGGCACATATTTCAGACTGCAAGGCCGTCCACAGACAGTCAAGGACAAGTAGATGGAGAGGAAAGATCAAACGCTCTGAAAGAGAAAACATTGTATGTATATACAACTAGTTTTTCAGTACGGGCAACGTTAGCCCCAAGCATTTGAGACATGTGTCCTGGGTCCCTCCTACTGTCCAGTAAAAGCTATCATTTGGAAAAGGGTGCAGTGCTGCCTCCTTGTCCCACTGCTTCCCATGTCTATTTTGGCATTACATTAATCAGGCCTCTATTAGGCATTAGCATCCCGAGGTCTTCATTCAGCTCTGGTATAATGTCAAGGTGGGTGCTGCATGTTCCCACACTCTGATGAAAAAGTAAGTATGATACCACAAAACCAGGGTCTCAAATAATTGGGATGTGCTTTAGGGGGTGGTGGTAACAAGGCTATACAGCAAGAAAAGTTGTGGACCCCCTGAAAAACCACCATTAAAAATACCCACAATACCCCAAAAAATAAATATAAAATGATTAATATTTAATCAACTAATAAATAGGGTTGAGCAATCCAACCCGCAAAGTTCGATACGGATCCGAACTTAGCTCGTTGGATCCGCTCAGCTCTATTTATTAGGTAATAAACACCCATATCCGTGCATGAGTTTGGCGTTCGGGCCGGACCCAGAAGAAGGCCGATTGGCTGCATGGAAGCCGATCAACCTTGTAGCTTCCCTGTCATCTATTGGCCCAGCGGGACAAGTGACCCCACTGTATAATAAGCGGGACCATGTCAAGCTTCACACCGCAGCTGCTCACTCTGCATTATATAGGGAGAGGTGCTGCTGCTGAGGGACAGATAGGGCTTTATATTTGTTAATGACCTGCTTTTTTCAGGGCAAACTATAGGCAGGGATAGCAGCTGGAGTGAGGGCAAGAGTATGGTTGGACTCATTACTTCTTCACTAATACCACCGGCTTGTCACTACTGGGGTCTGGGTGCCTCCTTATACCACAACTAGCTGTAAACATTGGGATGAGTGTGTCCCCTTATACCACAACTAGCTGTAAGCACTGGGGTGAATGTGCCCCCTTATACCACAACTAGCTGTAAGCACTGGGGTGATGGCATGCCTGGCTGGGATACCATGGGCCATCAGCCTGCTCCTGATGCAGATATAGGGCTCACGGATGCCCAAGAGCTTCTGTGGGAGAATGATGTTGTGGCCAGCATACCATCACGGGACACCCTGGATGGTGATGAGACCCAGGTGCCAACTACTGCAGCTTATTGCAATGTTGAGCCTGAGAGGGAAACTAGCAGGGAGAAGTGGGTGGTAGAGAATGACAGAGAGGATGATGAGGTCCTAGACCCTATGTGGACTAAAGGCCATCACAGTTTGGAGGAAGAGGTGGTGATCACACATCCCCAGGCAGCCCGCAGAAGAAGAAGGGTACAAACTCTCAGAAGTCTTCCTTCCCACCCACCACCTTATATGTGACCTTCCCACCAGGTGGAATGCCACGTTGTACATGCTGGAAAGAGTGAGTGAGCAGCAGTATGCGATAATGGATTTGCAGCTCCAAAATGCCTGGGTGAGCAGAAGTGCAGACCAACACCCCCAGTGAGTGGGCCTCCATGATGGTTCAGTAGTGCTTCCAGTACGCTACCAATATGGTCAGTGCTGATGACGCCATCATCAGCGCTACCATCCCCCATTCTCTGCTTGCTGGAAAAAAAACCTTCGGACCATGATGGAGGATGAGATGGAGGCAGAGGAGGAGGAGGAAGACCCATTTTCCCCGCTATCAGGGCAGTGCACACGTGGCTTGCAGGGTGGGTTGCTGGAATGACAGCGGGCGGCTATGCCAATGATCAGCCATAGGACAGTTTTGGAGGAATCAGAGAAGCATGGCTGGAGAGAGGAGCAGGAAACACCTGACACTGAGGACAGCTTCTCCTTGACTCAGGGCAGCCTGGCTCACATGAGCCACTACATGCTCCAGTGCCTGCACGACCACAGAGTTGCCCACATAGTCACCAATGCAGATTACTAGGTGGTTATCTTGTTTGATACCTGCTATAGGGACAACATCCCCTTCTTGATTCCAGCACTGGAGCAGGATCGCACTACTAGCAGAGTTCCCAGCTGACTTTGAGGGCTCAGTGATGGCACAAGGAGGAGGAGGAGCAAGTCACCAATGCAGCAAGGGCACTGTCAGCACCTCACAGGGAAGGGTGAGCATGGCCACAATGTGGAACAACTTATTCCATTGTCCGCCACATCCACCACCATCGAATACTACAGCCCGTAGTACCAGGGGGCAAACTTTAACTCGCATGGTGGATGACTACCTGTCCACGCATCTCCTGGTACTGAGAGATTGGGGCCACATGGCCAGAGCTTGCTGATTTTGCCTGGGAGGTGCTGGCCTGCCCTGCAGCAAGTGTTCGGAACATGTGTTTAACACTGCAGGGGGTGTCATTACCAACAAGATGATCCGCCGGTCCTGCCCCTGGACCTCCACCATTTGCTATGTCAAGGGGACCTCCAGCACTTGTTTATTGTGGTCATCAGGAGGCCGAGGCAGGAAAGATGCCGGTGACGGCATGTCTGTATCAGTAAAACAATAAACATCTGACCTGTGCAGTGAAGAAGGGGCGTCTGCTCTCTAAGCCCCCAGATGTGTTATATATTGGTCTTGACAATATTATTTCTGATGTCATGGCTGTTAATATGCTAGAATATTGCAGAATGTGATTAGGTTTATCATTTTTATTTGGATAGAACAAATAACTTTCAAAAGTTTGAGTATCTCTTGTAGAGGGTTACCAGTGACAGAGGCTTACTTGGCCAAAGGTAAGGTAACTCTTTTCAAGTGACAGTGCATTCCGTGAGGGCAGTGGGGTCAGTAGGGTAGGTACTAGGTAGAATGTACATTCTGTTACCAGACCAGTGTTAGCCATTCGAAACAGTAGAAATGGAAGAAATAAGGTGATAACGTTGGCTTGTCTTGGCTTCTTTCACCTCTACTACAGATACGAAGCTGAGCGTGCCACCGCCCACTTTCCCACTCATTTTCTAGCTGTGGGCGTGCCCGCACCGCCCATTCAGAAAGGCCTGGTGCGGTTACGCGCACAGCTATAAGTAAGCGGGCATGCCTGTCTCTAAATTCACATTCTGTGGACTGACCAAGTTGTTTTGGTGGGAATTACTAAGTGCACCCTTCTGTTGTAGTTTAGGTTTATTTTGAGGGTTACACAAAGATCCAGGGAAAACACAGCTTCAAGCCTAGCTTGTGTTTGCTTCAATATCAAGTTTTTGGATGTGGAATTGTTCCTGTTGGCAGTCTTCGAAAAAGAATTGCTTGCTACAAACAGAAACATAATTTCCTGAATTGGGATTATTACCCATCTTTGTCAAGTGTCCATTCTCCTGGTGGTCGGGCATAACCCACCAATATCTAACTAACTGCTGTGCCTTCCATGACCCTTCAAGACATGGTATTTTATGGTCAGTAACTAAATTCTTTGTTTATCCTTTAGCCAACATGCAGTAAGATTTGTAGCAATATGGAAAGAGATTTTATTGGTCAGGGCATTGCATCAAGTACAAAATCATCAAGTTTTAGGTCTTAAAAACGTTAGTCGGGGTGATTTGATGTGAAACAGACACAAGCTATTCATGAAATTGCCTTTAATTGTCTTAAGCCTTCCTGGCTTTCTGTCTGCCGTGCTTCCTGGTGATAGAATAACTTCAGAGCAGGGTTTATATGAAAGAGGACAGATTCCATCTTGTGAGCGTGTCACTGGAAGAGGCTCGGAGGACTCGATACTTGAAAGAGACAGGTAAAGTCATTAGCAAGAAAGTAATGAGTTCCCAAACACTGTGTCACCTTGGAAACACCAAAGGCAAGTTGTGTGTTATTGGGGATGAATAAAGGAAGCCAATGTAAAAATAGAGATGTTACGGAGACACTCATTTAGAGAAGACATGTTAGTCATTAGGTGAAGAGGAAGGTCGTGGGAACAAAACAAACACATAGATGGTCAAGGATTTTGCAATACATGTCCACTGGACAAGGGTTAAAGAAGATCTTAAGTAAGAAAAATACGATTTTAGGCCTGCTTAACCCCCAACCCCCCCCCCCCCCCCCCCACCCCGGGGCATACCAATCTGGGATACTCTACTAATGATCACTACCTTGGAAACTCCCAAATCATGCCAAATGACTCACCCGTTCAGGATTGGACTGGCCCACAGAGGAACTTTGTACTCAAGGGGTCATTTGGGGTCCCCTATTCTTTGGGTGCCCTGATTCACATGCTACCAACAGCCCCACGCTTTCTCCACTGAGCACCTGGCAACATTATATCCACATCTTAGATTGGGCTCTATTTGCAGCCTGTCTTGGTGCTCAGACTAGGAATGTGAAATGGAATTGAAGCCCAATATAGGCTTCCAGGGTAAAGTGGTTCTTTAGTTTTCTTTGACAGGCGGGCCAATTTAAGATTGAACAAATGTTGCACAGCAGCCACACAGTATTCTCCTGTTTATAAAGCACATGTGGGCGAATTCCTGGTTGGATTCACTGCTTTGAGGCTGGCTGGGCCTGGAAGTTGTTCTCTAACTGCCTGTGAAGTTTACTCCTCCTCTTCTAACAACCTTCTCTACTCCCTGCCTCCCAAGTCTACCCCCAACCCTTCCCCCTGTACTCGCTCCCACTGGACCCCAACCCCAGGCAGCCAAGACACCCCAGATCTTTTTTTCGCCCTGCAATGCTTTAGCCTCGGCATCATAGCTGTAGGGGGGGGGGGGACTAATGCTTTAGTAGCACCGATTTAGGATGGGCTATGGTCAGGGATGATTTTGGGCAAACCGTGGTCCTGAGCAAAAAGCTGGGCCCCAGATCCTATTTTCACCAAATGAAACCTCCCACATCTGCCTGCCATCTGTCCTGGCAATTCTATGCCTCAGCTTACAGACTCACTCATTGAATAGTTGGGAAACAGTAGCTTGTGGGTTGGTTATGGCAGGGGCGTAACTATAGAAGGTGCAGGGGTATCGACTGCCCTGGGGATAATAAGGCCAAGGGGCCCCATCATTGTAGCATTGTGGTATCAGATTTGTTCTTTCATGGTATCATGTGCAGGAAAAAAAGTACCATTTGTCTCTGCTGTTTTAGGCTATAGTTGTCTAGTTGTATTTGAGTTCCAATGACAGGAAAAACAAACATTGTTTGAGGCATGATGGGGCCCTATTTAATGTTTGCACTAGGCTCAGTCACATTTAGTTATGCCACTCTAACCTGACCAGAGCCAGTTAAAACCCAAGCTGATTGTTAACCTCAGTCTGCCCCAGTGGGTATAGATGGGGTAGCTGTCCATTTGTCCAAATGATTTCTTTGCCTCTTTATATCCAGATATAATATACTTAGCAGATGTTTGAACTTCACTGTATTTCAAGGTAATTGATTTTTTTCCATCTCGCAGGACCTGATCCAAGCACGATTTTTTCCCCATTCCATAAGACGTAATATTGCAGCCAATCCGGCCGTTTGAAAAATGAATTATTTCCATTTACGAGTCTCCTTCGCCTGCTTAAAACAAAGGCCTCTCTTCCAATTCAAACACGGCAAAAATGATTCATTCTATAAGCATCTCAGGATCAGCAGCCCTCTACAGAGGAGTTTTACAGGGGCTGTGTAAAGGGAGGGGGAGAGAGGCGAGATCTGCTATAGGTAGAAAAAAACACACACAGAAGACTTATCTTAATCCAAATACAATTCTCCTTTATATGGGGATATTGCCGGAGAGTAACTCCCATCCATTTGCCAGGCTGCGGTCAATGCTGCTCTAAGGCTCTTAAGTGCAGGCACCCTTGATCGCATTGAAGTATTAGAAATAGACTTATGTCGGAGGTTTAAAGGGTGGCTTTGACTGAGATCTTTCAAAAAGCATGCAGAGGAGGTAAACATGGCCTTGTAAAATACCTTGCTTCAAAGTGGGAAACAAACAGTCCAATCAAAAGAGAGAAATTTGAGCATTGTTGGGGGTTGATGGGGTCAGATTTAGCAAGCAATAGGGGTTCTAGTGCTGTCTGGCCCCTTTCCTAAAAACTTCTAAGCTACAAGAATTTCCGTGCCTCACTTGACTGGTTTTTGCACTGTAATACCCCACAGGAGCAAAAGAAAACTACTCAGACTGTAACTCATAACTTCACATTCGCACCTTAGTGATTACAGCTGGAGAATAAATTCATGAAATTCTCTAAATGATCATCTTCAGGAATACTGCAAGGTAATGACCATATTATCATCACCTCTACCAATGGCCCACTGGAGACCTAGGCACTGGGAGTCCTGGTACAGTCTGTGTAATCTGGAAGGAGCTTTTTGAGCTTCCAAACCGTACCTTACCCCACAGGAGCAAAAGCAGGTTCACCAAACCTTAACCTATAGCGTCACACTCGCACCTTAAAGAGTACTGGGCACACATTTTATAAAACCCTCAAAATTATAATCTCTAGGTATTCTGGAAGGTAATGACCATTCCATGTCACCACCTCTAGCAATGTTTTTGTTACATAACAGAAGAAAAAGTATGCAGAGCAATAGAATATACTTTGAATAATTTTTGGTTGTTGGTGAAGGCCATGTTGGAACACCGTCATCTCAGGACAGCGTTTCAGCAGAACAGTGTTCTTTATTAGCATGTGAAAGTGGTTGAAGACTAAAGGCTTAGCTACTGTTCTTGGGCTTTGAGAAGGCATTCCCGTAATTCTCTCTGCCAAGGAAGAGGTAGCGAGTAAGTTGATATCTTTAGGAATGTCTGGCAAGATATTGGGGTGAAATCCGAAAAAAAGGGGGAGATCTTGCAGTGGAACTGTGGCAGGAGTTATTATATGCAGATTCCACCAGAGGTAGTAGCTGATACCAATCGTCTTTAAGGGCAGAAGAATAGAAACGGGGTATTGTTCAAGTGTATGGTTGGTAAGTTCAAATTGCCCATTCGACTGAAGATGATAAGCAAGTGAGTGTGCTAGAGATATTTGGACGGCTTCACACAGACGGGACCAAAAGTGAAGTGAATTGGGAGTCTCGATCCGAGAATCCAATCTCAGCGGGCACACCATGGAGTCGGACCACCTCCCGGATAAACACTTGAGCGAGGGTGGGTGCAAAAGGAACACCTACCATTATGGAAAATTATGGAAAATCTACCCACCACCATTAAGATGTTAGTGAATCCTTCAGAAGGAGGTCATTCCACAGTGAAGTCCATGGCCACTTACTTGGCCGGTGGGCAAAATGGAGGGCTGGGTATTTTCGTGCCATGTATTTTAAGTGGACACTACCCCAGGAGCCACCAACTATTTGTTATAGCTCAAATGACCACACATTGCTCTATCCCTATATATATAGGGCTCCGCCAAGATGGGAGCTCTCTGCTGGTCTAGTGGGCGCTGGTCTTCTGATTCCGGGAAACCGCTATTGCAGCTGCCCCACTTGCATTTGTAGTTAAGAGGGACACAGGTCCCTCCTTTGCCTTTGTTGGTATCCTGCCAAGCAAATGCGTGACTGCCGAGACAGGGAGGGTTTAATAACACTAGAGGGGAAGAAAATGGAGGGAGGTCTCAGGGGCTGCCATGATAGCAAGCAAGATCTGGGTCAAATAATCTTTCATGCCAACTGCCGGTGCCAGAGGGTTGATTCCGCAGATCTTGCAGGTATCAGGGATGCAACAAACCGTACCAAATCTGGGTCCAATCTAGCTTCGGCCTGGATCTGAAACCTATCACTAGTTATAACTATTAATGCCCTGTTCTAAAAACACATGTGCAGCACTTGTTGCAAGTGTTAATGAGCTTAAGGCTCTCTTCTGCAATGTAGCCTAAATGTACCTCCTTTTCACTCAGAACCATCTATTTTCATTCTACACCACACAGCAGCCTGTGAGATAGTATACTATGGCAATATCTTTCTCTAGCACTCATATATTTCTCTAGCACTAAAGGGGATCCATCCCTATTTACTATTCATGGGTCTGAAGGAATGGGATCCACCAGCACTCCACATGCTTGTGCTCTGCATGTTATTCCTGGGTCTGTGTGAAGGGGATCCAGCCAGTGGAGCATCAAGGATATTAAAACTGGGTGATCTGCCCAGCCAGACAGCCACAGTGTGTATACAGGGTTCTGCCTGAGTGAGGCTTTTACTATTTGTGAACCAGAGCTCCTGAGGGGCATACGAACACGCTGTCTGGTAGTGTTAGTGTGGCACTGGATCTACCTGTGTACCAAGAAGGCCATGTGTTGAATCCTGAGAGGCTACACATTTCCTCAGCCTTCATTTCTTTCTTTCCTTTCGTTCCTTCCTTCCATCCCAGATGCTGGGTCCCAATGCAATCTGCCAAGAGCTGGTCCTACCACTCAAACTCCCAGCAATCTGGGACCTTGGGGAAATTGCCGGATCTGTTGCTGGGAAAACAGAGAAGACAGAGTGATGAGACCATCCAAAATGTATTGAGTGTGGGCTGTGGGGGGATAATCGTCAAAAAGATGAGTTTTGGTCCACTTCAAAGAATCATAAAATAAAAAAATAACCTTTTGCTGTGTTTGTTCAGCACGATCGAGCACCTTTCAGCATGCACGCTTCTCAGATGCCTCAATTTGTCTTCCTCGTCTCAAAGGTTTCTGCTGTTAACAAATATTTTTTTAATTTGATTTTTTTGCCTCTTTTTTCCCTTCAGATCCTTTATTTTTCGGAGAGCTGGATGACCTGCTTTGTGTCACCCAGACGTCTGCGATTCGTCTGTGTTGCCTCCTTTGCTAACAATTAATTGGTATGCAGTCAAGCTCGAATCCTGGCCGTGCTCCAATTAAAAATTAATATTGTTCTGTTCCAGTTGTTATTATTCAGCCGCACACAATCCCAGACCTCCAATGTGTCGGGATTAACATTAATGTTCTCTGACCTGATGATTTTTTTTGTGCAAAATGATTATTCTTAGCTGTTTTTTTTTTCATTTATATATTTTTTTCATTTACTGAGCAAGCTGTAGCTGGCCAGTCTTGGCATGACTGATTTTTTTTCATGTCTAAAAATAACAAATTATTTTCACATAAAAGGTTTTGGAGGGGCTAATGCACAGGCCTGGCTGAAATTGAAATAGCGATTTATTGGTGTCACTTCATAGGTATCGTCAATCTGATATCAATTTATCAAATTGCTTGTGGTTGGTGTTGCGGTTACAGTCAGGCTGCGATTATTACCATATAAATTAGACAGGGTCGCTGTGAAAATAAAACGTGATCACAAAAGTATGAAACTGTAAAAATACATTCAGTCAAATATAATACTATGCAAAAAAAAGCCATTCATATGGAATGATTTGCACCACAGACAGTAAATACATTATTTCCAGATATAAGGGGGTCCGTTCAGCACCAGGGGCAAAAAGTGCACTTTACATAAAATAAAAAGGTCTATTTTGTGAGAATGTGACATAAATATCATCACTTATCTGGCCTGCTCCTATCTGTAAACAAGAACCTTATATAAAATGCAGTCTGAATCCCTGTCCCTAAGAAAATTTACACCCAGTGAATCACTAAACATTACAAATGTATGCTTTCCACTTATAATTCGGCCCTCCATCTTGCTAAACAGACCTATTTAATTAACTCCTCATTATACAAGATCCTTAAAAAAATTTCTTGACACTTTTCAATCACTACTTAGTCCTAAAGTGCAGGCACCTATCACTGACGTCTGTGCTGAAGACCTGGCCACCTATTTCAAAGAGAAAATCGAACACATCATGCAAGTTCGGCTCCCAGCCACTAAGGCCGGTTTCACACTACAGCGATTGCGGAGCACTCACACTTTCAGGTGAGCGCCCCACAATCACTAGTGTTGGCATGTTTAGTGCTGGCACTCTCCACTCACATGAAGGGAGATAGCTAGCGTGGTGCCTTCAGGGTGCTGCTGGCAGGGCTTTTTGCGGAGTACTATGAGTGTACAAGACATGGCTTTCATGGTTTTCTGGATGCTCCTTCAGTGTACCTTTGGTTGGCTCTACCTCCTCTACTTTTCCTAAGTTCTAGGGCCTCTCCTCTTTTCCCTCTACACAGCCCCTATTGTATAGACTATCACTAGACTTGGTTTTTAGTGTCATCTATATGCTTATATGCTGATGACACCTAACTATATACTTGAGCTAGCGACCTCACCACAGCCATACTGCAGAACACCAGTGTCTGCTAACTTTAACATTATGTCCTCTTTTCGTCCAAAACTAAATCTTTCAAAAACAGAAACACTTGTTTTCACCATCTACTAACCTACCTAAACCTGACTTTTCCCTTTTAGTGTGTGGCACTATCATAACTCCGAAGCAGTATACCCAATGTCCAGGTGTCACACTTGACTCTTGACACTTGATCTGACATTCACCTCCTATATTCAATCTCTGTCTCGCTCATGCCGGCTGCACCTCAGCAACATTTGTTTCCTTTTCACAGTGGAACCAAACAGCAAAAACTCTCATTGTTGCCCTGATCTATTGTTGCCTTGATTACTGTAACTCATTACTAACCGGCCTCCCTCGTACTAAACTTCCTCCTCTCCAATCTATCCCAAATGCAGCAGCCCGAATTATCTGTCTAATGACCACTCTGATGCCTCCACCCTCTGTACATCATTGCAGAGGTTACCCATAAAGCATAGGATTCAGTTCAAATTGCTCATTCTCGCCCACAAAGAACTTCATGGTGCTGCACCCCCTATTTTTCTTCCTTTCTGCAAACGATCTACAAGGAACACCCACCTTAGTCTTATCCTCCCACTCCCGCCTACAAGACTTTTCCTGAGCTGAACCAATTTTCTGGAATGCACTTACCCCAAAAAGTAGATTCATACAAAACATCAATAACTTTTTAGACACTCCCTAAAATTGCATCGTTTTAGGGTAACCTATCACCTTCCCTAATCTAGCTCTTCTCTATTTTTTAACCCGATCCAATATCAGATACTATGTACCACAACGTTTGCACCCAAAAGCACTAAATCAGATTGTGGCTGGCCCATACAGATTGTATAAACTCTTACCTTTCCCAAGATGACTGGACTATGGCACAAAGCATTTATTACTTTTTGTGTCACCTCCATGCTCCTCTTAGATTGTAAGCTTTAAAGTGGACCAACACCCAGGGGGGATCGGCCCGGAAATCTATAAGATTCCCGGACCGATCAGATCCCTCCCCGCGGGGCATCCGAAATCGGGATGTCCCGCGGGGAGGAACCCCCCAGGAGGCCCACAATCCTCACCTTACCGGCGATCCAACGGCGCATGCGCGAGACGCGGCCGCGTCTCTCGCTTCCCTCTAGCAGGGCGCGCTCCCGCGCCGGCCGTTTTGTGAATGGCCGGCGCAGGAGCGCTCCCTGTTAGAGGGAAGCGAGAGACGCGGCCAATGACAGCGCTCTGGTATGCGCGTCCAAGCAGCTTTGGACGCGCATACCAGAGCTGCTCTGAGCGCTGTCATTGGCCGGACGAGGTCACGTGGGAGCGGGGAGAGGTGAGTTTTTGCGGCGATCGGGGGGGTTTCAGACAGCGGGGCACCCCCGATCGGGGTGCCCCACCTAAGTGGACCAACACCCAGGATAGTCAAAATCCTGGGTGTTGGTCCACTTTAATGGATATCCTTTTCGTTGTTATTATTATTACCTGTTCCGCGGGTGGCCTACTCGTGGTTTACTGTGGTATTGGTTACACTTAGGATAAACTGAGATGAGAGGGGCCAGCAGGAAATCCCCTGCCAGGAAGCTACGCTGACTGGGGAGTTCAAAAAAATTCTGCAGACATACTGGCTCCAGTACTGTACATGGAATTATGAAGCCTCTGGGCACATTTTTGGAATTTATATCATATCATAATGCCATGTATGTGGGACTCATGTCATTCCAGGTGTTCAGGGCCCTAGTCCTGGGTGAGTCCATAGGCAACATGATCGGATATATAGGACCTTCCACCAGGAATTTATAACACTTATTAGTTCTTAGAAGTTTTAGCTAGCTACTGCTAGAGGAGCCTGAGACTCATCCCGGAGGCGAGGAGAGATGTGCTGTGATGTTGCCCTCATATGCCTGCCTGGGGTTGGTGTCTTGAGTAGGTTTTTAACATTCATCTACCCAGCTCATACAGCTGGGCATTACTGGGTCCTTCTTGATGATCAACCAACAATGGTGGCTGTAAAAAGACAAAACCCCAAAAATATTCAACAACATTTATTTTTAAAAAATTTGGGGACACGACCCCAACAACCATGAACTCTACTTATACTCAGTGTATTGATCTTTGTTGCACCTATGGTGTGTCCTTACTACACATGTCATTCACTGTTTAACTATCCTGATGTTAACAACACACACTATCTAGTTTTGATTTTGGACATTAGGCTCGATTCAGAGGCACATTTGTCTGCACTTCCGTAGCTGTCTGTGAAAGCTTTTGTGGGTGTTTGTATTTTTTTTTTGTTTTTTTCGGCCATTTTTCATTCGTACGAACGTTCGGGCAAATGCGTATATGCGCATTCGATTGACAAATGCAAATCGGAACATTTGCGTTAGTTCGGGTCATTTTCCCAACCAAATCTGATATTTTTCGTTCGTTCAGATAACTTACGTTATTGCTATGGGCTGCGGCCGATTCCTTTGCGATCCCCTTACGGGACCATTTTGACCTCGAGACTAGCAGCTATGGACGACTCTAGTGCATTTGAGGAGCATGAGGATCTGCAGCTCATGGGCATTGAAATTGTCCAGAGGGCTGAGACCAGATTGCACCGGTGACGCATGCACATCGATGGCATGTATGACGTTGAGCTGTTCGAGCTCACCAGACTTAATCGCCCTTCCCTCCATAAATTGTATAGTGAGATGCGGCCATGGTTAGCCCGCACCACAAGGAAGGGGCAAGCAATTTCAGGTATGACCAAGATGCTTGGCTGCCTGCAATTTTTGGCGAACGGCTCATTCCAGAGGCTGGGTGCCCTCTCCGTGGGGATCTCCCAGCCTACGCTGAGCCGCGCGCTATCCAAGTTTTTGGAAGGCATGGCTACCATTACTCGGAAATATATTTGTTTTCTTGACGGCATGGTAGCCAGAAACGCGATTAAGCTGGCAATTTATAACATCGCCGACATGCCCAACGTCATGAGTGCCATTGACTGCACCCACGTTGCCCTGGTGCCTCCGGCAGCCGACAAGTATATCTACAGGCAAGTAAAATTAGTCATATTTTGTTTAAATTTTTTTTTGTTTGTTTTTTATGTCAAACAAATTCCAAAAAGTCCCTCCGTGTAAAATGTCCCTCCTTATAATTATTCCCTCCTTTACAATAATCCCTCCTTTACAATAATCCCTCCTTGTAAGTTATCCATCCTTTAAAATAATCCCTCCTTTACAATAATCCCTCCTTGTGAGTAATCCCTCCATGTAATTATTCCCTCCTTGTAATTTATACCTCCTTGTAATGGATCCCTCCTTTTAATTATTCCCTCCTTTTAATTATTCCCTCCTTGTAAAGAGCCCCTGTGGAACCATGGCCCGTATTTAGTTGCATATAAATTTCACATGTGTTCACCAAGGAAACATTTTAATGTGTACCTGAAATAGACACTTCTAAGTTAAACCGGACCTTCACCATAATTTATTGAAAAGCCCAAACCCTTAAAAAACGATTCCCCAACATTTAAAGTTAATATATTTTAGGTTTTTAGTCACTTACTTATTATTCTTTCCCCCACTGGGCTGCAACTTCAGCACTTACGGATACGGGCCCCTCCATCTTGACTCAGAAACATCACACTTACTAAGGAGAGGAGAGCGGGATAAAGTACAGGGGGCTGGTTATAACTTTGCTTTGCTCAGACAGAGCGGAGCTGGGGTCAGGAAAAGGTCAGCAATCCCAGAATGCAGAGCAGCACAGTCAGAAGGCACTTCCTGTTTGCAGGCTGCCTGATGTTCTATGAGCCGCCATCTTGGATGTTTAAAGGCTCATAACATGCAGTAGATGCAGGTAGGATGATTTTTAATGTGGGCAATCTGTATGTACAGGGTGTGGGAAACATATAAGATAGACTCTTATTCAGAGTGAAGGACCACTTTAATCTTTCCTTTTTCAAACATACATATTCTTTTTTTGCTAAACAAAATACTTATGTACTTGTTTCTTGCTATTTTTACAGGTTTTGCTTAGGGTGTGATTAGTTAGTGTTTCCCTAGTTTTCCTTGCCTTGCTAATGTTTTTTGTTTGTTTTTTTATTCCAGGAACCGCAAAATGGGCCACTCAATGAATGTCCAAGCAGTGGTGGCCCCGGACATGCGGTTCCTTAGTCTGCTCGCTGGGTTCCCAGGCTCATCCCATGATGCCTACATTCTTCGAAGATCTGCATTGTACGGTCGGTTTGAGTCTGGGGAATTTTCAGGTGGATGGCTCCTTGGTAATTTGACGCCAATAGCGTCCTTTTTTTTATATGTATGGCTATGAATTTAGTTTGTGTCCCAAGATATGAAACTATGCCTATTTGAACACCTTGTTTACATGTGAAACACGACCTTAACCATTAGATTTTTCAAACAACAAAGCCTTGCCAAATGTTAGTTCTGCATTAGCAAAATGTTAAAAATGAATTTAGAGTAAAGTAAGAATTAGTCTTCCCCACAAATTAAATTATGTCCTTGAATTTATAATAGGGTCTGCGCCATCTTTGATTAGATGTATTACACTTACTGAGTAGAGGAAAGTGGGATAAAGTGCAGGGGGCGGGTTACAGCTGTTTTGGACTGTTGTGTTTAACCCTTTAAGTGCCAGCCTACCTAGATTTTTTGTCACACTCTGTTGCCAGACTACTTTTCACGTTTTTGCGCTACACGTGTTCAACCTGGATTTTTGAAGGGATTTCCAGGGATTTTCCAGTAAAATTATATACTGTTTTTTTCAGCTGTCTGGGCTTCAACATGAAATGTCTTGTTTGGGGGGGCGTGGCCGGCCATGAGAGTGTGAGGACGTGTCCAGCTTGGGCTCCCGCAGGCCGCCCTGATAACCCACTAAATCTACCAACACACCCACCTGATTTTTGAAGACAAAGCGATGGTGAAGAAGCGGAGGGGTGCCAAGACGCCTGCACGCGCCCACACCCGGAAGATCAGCACTTATATGGACCGGGGAGGCTCGCCGCATCCAAAATGGCGTCGACCCCTGCTGATGGCGCCGGGACCTCCTCTGGCCATCGGGAGGGCGGTGAGCGCGCAACTGCGAGGTCCCTCTCACCAACGGGGGCTCCTGTGACGGACCGGGAGGACAGGGCTAGGAGCTGCCCTCCTTCATCTGCCCCGCTCGCCTTGACTGTTGGCGGTGCTGCGGGGATGACGACAGTGGCGTCTCCTGAGTTGGCGGAGGCACGTGCGAGGTCTGCACAGCGGGCGGGGGAGAACTTCCCCACCGCCAGAGATGAGAGGCCACCGGGACTCGGCCAGGGGTGCCAGAGCAGCCGCTCTGCCGAGGCTGTCAGCGCGCCTTTGTTAACAGCGCCTGCGGAGGAGAATGACGCGGGGAGAAGCCCCCTCCCTGACGGCGCACGTGCGGACCGCTCCCGGGTGGCTGAGACGAGACCAGCGGCAAGTCCAGGTATGCCACAACTGAGCTGCCCAAGCCCAGAGTCTTGCCCTTCCTCACCCCACTATGGGGGGCGCTCCTGCGAGTCCCGTGCCCCGGCGGAATCCCCCTGCTGCTCACTGCTGGCTGCTGACTCCCCTCCGTCATGGCAGGAACCATCCAGCCTGAGATTTAGCCCTGGCCCTGATCTGCGGTCCATGGGGGACTCCCCCCAGCCCCGGGCAGAACTAGCCCCCTATCCCGCATCCGGGGGTACAGCGGCAACACCCATGGTACTGGGCGCCTTGGGAGGGTGTCACATGGACGGAGCCTGGTCGGGGATGCCCCCCTCCTTAGTGGGGCAGCAGAGGATATCCCATGCGGAGTCTGCCTGGTCTTGTGACCAGCCTATGGTGGAGAGGATGGGAACGGCGGCGCTCCCCCAGCGTGAAGATGCGCCTGCGAGAGCAACGGCTGACACTCACTCAGGCCTGCTATCCCTGCCCATGGTGTCGGGGCGTCTCCAGGGTTCACCTCCGCACGGTCCCCATGCTACGGGAGCCGTGCCCTTGATCTTCCATACCGCTCCGCCTGCGGTCGGGGTCCCGCAGCAGCCGATACAGTCCCACATGGATCCCATCCTTACAGCACTGAGGGCGGAGCTCAGAATCTTACCCACCAGGGAGGATCTTGAATCCTTCATCCAGAGGGTGGAAGGCGCTTTTAAGAAGGACATCGCGGATCTGCGGCACTCGGTTGGCAACCTTGACACCAGAGTTGATTCGCTGGAACAGTTCCAAAATGCGACCACCCAGAGGTTGGAGGCTCTAGAGCGGGACCTGGCCCATCAAAAAGCTGTTGCACAGACGGCGGTCCTGCACTTGGACGACCTTGAAAACAGGAGCCGTCTCAATAACATCCGCGTCAGAGGCCTTCCAGAGGCGACGGGCCCGGATCAGCTTCGCCCTACCATCATCGGCATCTTTAACGACATACTCAGCCGTCCGCCCGACGCCGAGATTGTGGTCGACCGAGTTCACCGGGCCCTTGGCCCTAGATCTCCCGATCCTTCCCGCCCATGTGACGTTATTTGTCGCCTATACTACTATACTGTGAAGGAGGACATCCTTGCAAAGGCCTGGGCGCAAGGTTGAATATGCTTTGACGGCGCCCCTCTGCAACTATTTCCAGATGTGTCACGTAGATCTCTCATGATGAGGCGAGTCTTGAAGCCTCTGCTGTCCAAGATACGGGACTGTGGGGGTTCCTACCGTTGGGGATACCCCTTCCATCTAGTGGTCCGAAGAAACCAACGCTCTTTCACTGTGAAAACCCGGGCGGACCTGCCGGGCCTGTTCACCTTCCTGGATTCCCCCCCCCCGATGGAGATCCCGGACTGGCGTGATGTCTCTCTTCCCCTGGGCCCTACGCGGCTCCCCGGGGGACAACCGCAGCGGATTCGGCGCCCGAGGGGCGGAAGCTCGGCTCGTGAGGGTCGTGCTGGTGGTCCGGTGAGGGGTCCCTGCCGCCCGGCCAACGAAGATTAGGCGGGCCTCTTTGTCACTGATGACCTCTTCGCGCGGCGCAATGTTTATGTTGCCTAGTTCTTCGATTGTTTGGGTTTATTCACTGCGCTTCGGGCTTGCCGGGTTTGGACGGACGGGCGACATGGGGGCGCGCCCTGTGCGTGGCCTGCTCCCCTGCACGGCTGGCCCTCCGATGGGGGGACCTGCTTCAGACGTGCTGTGTGTCGCTCGGCGGAGCCGAACCGGACAAGCCTCGAACCTGATCTTTAATTGTGAAATGTATGCAACGTATCTCATGCTTAAACGTGTTCTTCCCTTTGTTGTGAGGTTTTGCTTTACAGGTCCCTTACAGTAGAACTTTTCTGCAATGTTTGCGTTAGCCTTGTGTGTCTCGGGCTCGCCGGGCTGCTCACGGGCTCGCTCCCCCAGCTCACGGTGCGGGAGGTTTGGATTCAGGCCCCTGGGCACCGTGTCCACCATATACTTCCTGATTGGCGTGCCCCGCTGGGAGCGGCTCTCGGAGGCGGTGTGGTGCGGTCCGCACGGTCGGACCCGGCGAGTCTCGATTCAGGCGCCTTCTTACATGTTTGTCTGTGCCGGGCCGTACCGGGGTATAGGAGGCCTTATTATACTCCACGCTCGAAAGGCCCTTAGGGCCTGCTGTCGGTCCCTGGCGCTGGTTGGTCCGGCATAGCTGATTACATTTGGCTGTTGGTTTCATGATGATGTGGGTTTTTATTCTAGCTTTGACTGGGGGCCGCCTCTGGCATTGTCGCCGGTGGTGGCTCCCCCCTTTGGGTTGGGAGTCGGGGCGGCCGGAGGAGACCCCTTCCTGTGCCTCTCGGATCCATCTCGCCCCCACTATAGGCCAGGACCCCGTGGCCCCTTGGGGTAGTGTTTTGCTTGCCTCTGGTGCCCGGGGTCCGATTCCTGGAAAGTAGGAATTCTTTCCTTGCTTAGGTTCCCCTTGATTCCCCTCTTTAGATAAGTTTTCGTTACATTTGTTTTGGTTGGGTGTTTACCTCCCCTTTGTGTGCTTCCCTTTGTCCTTCGTGCTTGTCAACCCCAATACCCTTGGTGTGCCCCTTGCCCTTCCCTTCACTGCCCCCCTAGCTTTCTTCTTTCCTCCTCCACCCGCTTCTTCTCTCTGGCCTGGGACCCTCGTTCTTCCTTGGTGCTTTGTGTCTTTGGGCTGGTGGCGGCTCCCTCGAATCCGACATGTCTAAAGTCCAATGTACCTCCTTGAACGTTAAGGGCTTGAACTCCCCTGTTAAGCGATCTTCTGTATTGAGTGAGCTGAAACGACTGGGCGCGGGAATCGCCTTTCTTCAGGAGACTCACCTCAGGGAGGGTGCACAACTTGTCCAGCCGTTACTTTCGCCATCAATACCATGGCCTGTCCCCTGACTCTAAGTCGAGGGGGGTGGCCATTGTTCTGGCGGGACACCTCCCTTGGACACTGGAGGAGGAGATCCACGACTCTGAAGGCAGATACCTTTTTGTAAGGGGTACTCTTTATACCCAGAGGGTGACGCTGGCAACTTGTTACTGTCCGAGCTCGAATCAGTTGAAATTTATGAGGTCCACCATGGAGAGGCTGGCTGAGTTCTCCAATGGCATTCTTCTATTGGGAGGCGATTTCAATTGTGTTCTGGACCCTCAGCTCGATACCTCTAAGGGGACTTCTAGCATGCCTTACTCAGCGCTGCGAAGGATTAAAGCCCTCTTGTTCGAACATCAACTCTTGGATATTTGGCGGATTGTAAATCCCAGGGAAAGGGACTACACCTACTTCTCTCCCCCTCATAACGCCTACTCGCGGATTGATTGGTTCCTGGTCCCCCATAGATACCTGCATCTCATATCGCGACCGTCAATAGGCTCAATCTCGGTCTCTGATCACGCTCCCATCTCCATCCTACTGTCGGTCCCGGACTCCCCCCCTTCATCGGGACACTGGAGGCTTAACGGCTCCCTCCTTCAGGATCCTGAGTTCAAGGCAGAGATTGGATCGGCAATTTCTGAATTTTTCTCAGTTAACAACACCCCTGAAGTTTCCCGGATGTCTCAGCGGGAGGCTCATAAGTGTGTGATCCGGGGCCTTTTGATCAGAAGGGGCGCTGACCTTAAAAAGGAGAGGGAGAAACAAACAGCCCAACTGATGCAGGAAATTCAGACCCTGGAGACCCGGCATAAACAATCCCTAGACCCGGCTTTGGGGGTGAAATTGGCCAAATTACGAGAAGCCCTCAGGGACCTGAGTTTCGTTAGGGTGCGGGGCCAGATTGCTAGGTGCCGCAGGCACTTCTACGAATTCAGCAACAAAAGCGGCAGGGCCCTTGCTAGAGCTTTGCGGGGCAGCGGGCCAGGAACTTCATCCCTAGCATTGTTGACTCGGGAGGGAATAGACACTATAAAATAGGCGATATTGCTAAGACTTTTAGGGACTTTTATGAAGGCCAATACAATTTGCCACAAAACAAGTCTCAGGCTCACCAGCAAAAAATCAGGGCTTATATACAGAGGTCCGGCCTTCCCCGGCTGGAGCGGGGGGTGGTGGAGGCCCTGGAGGAGGAGATTGACGTAGGGGAGTTTTTGAAGGCCATCGGAGGTATGAAACCCGGAAAGGCCCCTGGCCCTGACGGCTTCAGCCTGGAATACTATAAGGAATTGGCGGGCACTTTAGGCCCCCACTTCATTTCATCCTTTGGCTCTTTGAGCGATGGTCTTCCCCCTCCGCGGGACACTCTCCGGGCCAGCATTGCAGTTATTCCTAAACCGGGGAAGGACCCAGCTAATTGCGGTAGCTACAGGCCCATTTCCCTTTTGAATTGCAACCTCAAAATCTATAACAAAATTTTAGCGGACAGAATTGCTCCTCTCCTCTCGGGGCTCATACATTGGGACCAGGTGGGTTTCGTCCCTGATCGCGAAGGGAGAGACAATACGACACGGGTTATGGGAGTGATCCATCACGCGCGACAGAGGGGAGAGGCGGCGCTACTTCTATCCACGGATGCCGAGAAGGCTTTTGATAGGGTGAATTGGGCTTTCATGGAGGAGACCCTTAAACACATCGGGCTGGGAGACAGGATGTTACACCGGGTCCTGGCTTCATACACCTGCCCCTCGGCATCCGTGGTGGTGAATGGCCTGTCCTCTCAGGCTTTCCACTTATCTAATGGGACGCGACAGGGCTGTCCGCTTTCCCCGCTTATTTTCATTCTCTCCCTGGAGCCATTCCTTCGGCTGATCAGACAAAATTTGGATGTGGCAGGTGTGAAGGTGGGCGGAACGGAGCACAAGGTGGCAGCTTACGCTGACGACTTGATGTTCTTCATTTCAAAGCCAGAGATCACTTTGCCAAACCTCCTTGCGGAACTCAGGAGTTTCCAGGAGGTCTCTAACTATAAGATTAATTATCAGAAGTCTTCAGCTTTGAACATTAATGTCCCCGCGGAGAGATTGCGCGCTGTCAAGGAGAATTTTCACTTTAAGTGGGAGCAGGAGGCTGTCACGTACTTGGGGAAGCGGATCCCTTCTAACCTGCAGGAAACGTTTGCACTAAATTTCCCTCCTTTGTTAAAAAGGCTGGATGAAGACCTCCGGAATTGGAACAGGGGAGTCTTTTCTTGGTTTGGAAGGGTCAGCGTCATCAAGATGAACATCCTTCCCCGGGTGCTATACCTATTCCAGACCCTCCCAATAGACATCCCCGCTACCTTTTTCAAGCAGCTCAGGAATGTGCACCAGGTTTGTTTGGGCGGGTCGTTCTCATCGCCTGGCGGCTTCTTTATTAACGGTCTCTAAGTCTAGGGGGGGGCTGGGCCTGCCGGATTGGAAGTGTTACCATGCGGCGGCTCATTTGAGTCGGATTATCGACTGGTGTCGACATTCGGCTTTGAAGCAATGGGTCCTGATGGAGCAGGTTGCCTCTCCCTGTCCTCTCTCGGGTCTACCATGGGTTCCACTGAATGGATTTCCGCAGCTGAACAAACACCCTACAATTGGTCCGTCCAGGAGAGTAGTGGATAGATGCTTCCCTCGGCTGGGTCTTTCCCCCGGGATGTCCCCCATGGTGCCGGTCTTGGGTCATCCCGATTTCCCGGTAGAGATAACTGGTGGTCCCTTTAAAGCGTGGATCCAGCAGAACTGCTTTAGGAGACTTCATATGCAGGCGGGCGGCGAGTGGAGGCGGCCAGAGGCCCTGGTTGGTGACCTTGCTCTCAAACCCATTACACAGTTGCAGACCCTCCAGCTACAGCACTATCAGCGGTCGGTCGGGTGTGCGGCTGCCGCTACTAGGCGGCCAACACAATTTGAGCAAACTTGTTTGGGGTCCGGCCATTTTAGGGGAGCCTTGTCTTACTCGTACTCGCTGCTGATGGAGCCCCCAGAGGACTTTGTCCCTCCGTATGTGAGGGGATGGGAAAGGGAACTGCGCCGATCCTTCACGGACGAGCAAAGGCTAGCCATGATTCAGTTAGCGCATAAGAGCTCTATATCCTGTAAATACCAGGAGACTATGTTTAAAATTCTTTCTCGCTGGTACCGTGTCCCTGCGCTATTGGCTGCCATGTTTCCTTCCTCTTCCCCCCTCTGCTGGAGTTGCCTGCGTGACAGGGGAACTATGACGCACGTTTTCTGGGAGTGTGAGAAGTTGTCCGATTTCTGGAAGGGGGTGCGGGAGGTTATTAGGAAATTAACGGATGTTGACCTTGGTGAGGACCCTGCGTGCTACCTGCTCAACCTGGCACCGGCGTCTATGAGGTCAAGACGCAGGTCCCTCCTTGCCCCGCTCCTGAGTGCCGCTAGGACTTGTATTCCGGCTAGGTGGAAATCCACTGAGCCCCCCACTACAGCGCAGTGGCTGGCTGTGGTACAGGACATATGTAGGATGGAGGAACTCACTGCATCGCTGCGGGGGACTCTGGAAAAGCATAGAAGGACCTGGCAGGAATGGGACCGGTTTACTTTCTCCCCTGATTTTCTCCTCTATACGTAATATGGCCGGGGCAGGTTGCCGATGGGTTGGTTTCCCTGCCCTCGCTCTACCTCACTGTTACTTCCTTCCTATTCCAACTGCTACACCCTATCCGCCCCCCCCCCCCTCCTGTACAAGTGTCTGTCTTGTCTTTCCCCCCTTTCCACCCCCTCTTGTTAATTGTTAATTGTTTATGGTTAATTGTCTTATTTTCCCTTTAACTGAAAAGTTGGGGACACGGATTGCAGAGGCTAAAGTAAGTTACAAACTGGGTTCGTTGTTCAACAATATAGAGCGGGCTCGTACCGGCCCTGCATTTTATTTACATGTCTTTGGACCTTTGAACATTGGTTGTGAACAATTCTGTTAATATGCAAATTGCTGCGTGTACCTGTGCGGCACAGCTTTGTCAAGCTCTGTAATTTACTGTGCTTCCCTCAATAAAAACGTTTAATTAAAAAAAAGAAATGTCTTGTTTGGCCTTTTTTTTGTGTATTCTCAATACTTTTGGGTGAAATATGTGCAAAAAATTTTTATTAAAAATTGTAAGTTTGTTAATAAAATATTATTGCGTGTGAAAGCCCTATTTCTCCCGGTTACAACGGTACCACATATGTGTTGGTATACACCCTTTCCTGCCCAGGAGACTCCCCTAAACTGAAACAGCAGTTTAGGAGATTTCAGATAGGATACAACTATGCAATATGATTGCATAGTTGTAAGGGGTTAATTAAAAAAGAAATGACATAGGGTTCCCCCTTCCCGGGGGGGGGGGACCTCATTTTTGGGGGGGAATTTTAAGGGTTAAAAACCCTTAAAATCCCCCCCAAAAAATGACATAGGGTCCCCCTTACCCAGCATTACCGACCCGGACCAGCTATGGGGGCTTGTAGAACAGGGCGCAGGGGCCAGCGTTGGTGGCCCCTGGCCCTGCAGGCTACTAGCCCACATAGCCACGTGGCCCGGGCCCTTCTGCCCCCCCTGGCCGTTGGGGAGGCAGGTAATGGGGGGCTGGGGGTTTTGGCAAGTCACCCGCTTGCCGCAGGTGACTTGCCATACCCAGAGCCTTGTGAACTGGTATAAGGGGTCTCATGGACCCCTTACCAGTTCACAAAGGGTTAAGTAAAAAGAAAGACACAGACACAAAATTCTTTATTATTCTTTTTTCACTTATACTTACCTCTGATCCAGTGCCCCGCGCCACTGCAGATGACAGCTGTCGGTAGTGATCGGAGCAGGGAGGGTGGCAGGCAGGGAGATCAGAGCCTCCCTGCCTCCCACCCTCCCTGCACCGATCGCTACCGACAACTGACAGAACGGAGCCCGGGTGCCGGTAATCCTAGGAGCGGGATGACGCCATCAAGTGGGTGGGGTTAGGGGTGGGGTTAGGAGCGGGGCCAGCGCCGGCCGAAGAGGATGGTGAGGGCCTGTTTCTGGGCCCTCACCCCAAGCATGGAAAGCCCGGGGGGGGATCGGAGCCCCCCCTGGTGAAGAGAAGACCCGGGGAGAGCCATCGCGCTGCGAGGTGAGTAAATGACATTTACTTTTTTTTTTTTTCAGATGTTGGCGCCAGCGGGGGGGGGGGGGGGGGCTATTACGGGCCCCCTCCTGAAGATCAGAGAAAATCTAATACTTGATTCTTGTACAGAATTGCTGGCACTTTTCAAATGAGGGGTCAGGTAAGTCTGTATCTTTTTTACTTTTTTTTTTATGGGGCTCTAAAGTCAGCTACGTGACTCTCACGTAGCTGCCACTTAACGGTTGGAGAGGCAGCTACGTGAGAGTCACGTAGCTGGCACTAGAAGGGTTAAGACATCCAAGAATGCTGAGCAACACAGTCCGAAACCAATACCTGTTAGCAGTCTGGCTGAATGGCCCTCATCCGCCATCTTTGATGTTTAATTTGTTTCCACATCTATTTGAAGTTTTTTGTGTTTTTTTTTTTGGCCTGTGCACTATGTATGCTCATGCTGTGTAGGAAATGTGACCTAGCCTCTTAGTCATGTTGATGGGTCATTTTGGGGATTCCATTTATGGAGTAATTTATGTTTTTTATAATACATTTTTGCAGGTGATTCCGGCTATCCACTCCCGTGGCTGTTGACACCCGTCCTCCGGCCCCAGAATGCAGCCGAGGAGGCATATAATAGGGCGCACAGGAAGACCAGGGCTGTGGTGGAGAGGGCGTTTGGCCTATTGAAGACCCGCTTCCGATGCTTGGACCATACCGGGGGAGCACTTCAGTATGACCCCAAAAAGGTCATAGATATTATAATGGCCTGTGCAGCGTTGCATAATTTTGCTCTATTGCAGCGTGTGACCCAGACGAGGACTATCGTGGCCCACCGAGTGCGTCTGCCCAAGCCGTGCGGTCTAATTTAATTAAGACACATTTTGCTTAATTTGGTGTTCCTTTGCTTGTTTTGTCCTTTTATTGTGTGTTAATTGTGTTTTTGGACCTTTGTGTTTGTATGTTTGTTTCTTACTTTTACAAACAGTAACTAATTAATTACAAACAACCTCTCACATGATTTTAGACTCTTTTTTTGGGGATGTTCCAAATTTGTTTGTGCCTACTTTAAGTCATCTTTATTCACCAAAAACATAAAGACATAAACTTAGTCAACAACAGGTTAATTACAATTTTATGGTGTTTATTTCAAAAGCAAACATTGGAGTTGATGGTCACTCCCATAGTTCCATAAAATACATGGTCAAACCACAAATGAAAGTTTTGGCAAATCAGGCCACATAGCAATTGGCCAGAGGCAGGAGTTTTAAAGTAAGGCACTCCTGTCAAATGTTTCAGACAAATGAAAATTAAAAAACATATGTGACAAGCATTGCCATGTCCACATTTGTCAGCAAACAAATAGGCCCACAGACACACCCTCTCCTGCTTGGCCACATTTGCCACAGGCACAGGTGTAAAGCAGCCAAACCTATGCCACATCTACACCTGTTACTCAGTGGGCCACCCAAACAAGAACCCCTAGTCCCAATCCAAGTCCAGTTCAATCTCAGCCAGGGGTCAAGGTAGTAGTTTGCCAGGCCAGAATGTCCCCCAATCATGCCTACAAACAGGAGGAGTCAGAACCAATGTAATTCACCACAAGCATGCAACGCAACAGCTTGAGTGGCAGGTTCATTGAGGCTTCACCTCCAGCATTGGCTAGTGGGCTACCTCAGTACTCTAATGAGCTATATGGGCGCAAACCCAAAGCAAACAAGCAAAGCCAACCCAAAAGGGTATATTGGTAGGGCTCACCAGACAGGTCAATACAGTGGGGATGTAGAGCAAAGATGTGGAGCAGATACAGGCCAAATAGGCCTTAAAATGGGGGATGCCCATAAAACCCAGGTTGGTGCCCTTGGAGGTGGGCCCTCACCTGGGCCTGTGTGGCATTCAGAATCTGCAACTGTTCCAACATGTTTCTATTTGAAGTTCAAAATTCAGCCATCATGGCACTGAGATTGTTAGTTAAGGTGGCCATGTGGCTGTTGCTATTTCGATCTTCCTCAAGCATGGCACTGTAATAATTGGATAAGGTGGCCATGTGGCTGTTGTTGGACCTAAATTCAGTCAGCATGGAGTTTAAGGTGTTGTTTAATGTTTCTAATTGCCCATGAAGATGCTCGTGGTTTTGTTGATTTTGGAGGCGAAATAGCCGCCTCTCATGGTGCCATCATCGGCGCGCCCCTCCCCTGGGAAACTGGGTGATGTAGTCAACTACGCCTCCCAATTCCCTGGGTTGGGGGGCATGCAGATGATGTGCCTCTAGGTCCACCAACAGCCACAGGTCTGCTTGGCAAATCCTCAGCAGCAGAGCTAACACTGGGGACAGTCGGCTCAGTCTCTGCATGCTGCCCACGATGGGCTGGCAGCATGCAGCCAGCTTCACTCTGCTGCTGAGGATTTGGTGGAGAAACATGTTGGGACAGTTGCACATTCTGTCCCAGGGGGAGCTGTTCCGAAGGTACAATGAAGGGTCCATCCTCCTCCAGCTCCTGGATCTCCTCCATCAGTGTGTGGGTCTGTTGGGACATGTAAATAAAAAAGTTTCAGTTTGGGGAATACATATGTAATTCAGCACAAAGAAACATGGCAAGGCACATGCATAAGCAACATCATAAAAAGACACTTACCGTATATATCGGATCCTGGGTCCGAGGCAGCACGGAAGTAGACGGCATAGTAAAACTGGCTGAGGATTCCCCACTAGCTGAGGGATGATGCTGGACTGCATTGTGGAAAAGAAGACATGTTAACACACAACTAGGCATTGGTGATGTGTAATAACACATATGGTTCATTCAAACACGGGCCCTATGACTTGACTATGAATTCCATTATCTGTTAGATGTATTAGTCAACAAGTACATACACATTGATCTCCTTAACCCAAATAAACATGCATGTACTGGCTGTTCTGAGGCTTCACACATCCCTAAAAGCCCATTATGGGACCACACTCAGCTTGCAAATAGCATTTGCCATTAGATAAGGCTGGTTGCCATTCTTTCTAGGTCAAACTTTCAAGCACCCCAGATCAAGTCTTTCTGAGCAAAGCACATCTCAAACCCAAATTGGCTACAGATAAAGCTGGAAGTGTTGTATGTAATTGACTCTAAATACATAACAGGCAGTCCTTTGCTAATCTCAAAATTGTTCCTCAAGACTCTCCAAACTCATGTATGACCAAGGAAAAACGCAAATGATGAGTCGCCACACATAACACACCCTGTTTAAATTGTTACCTCCACCACAAGGCACACCCTAGGGGCATGTGTTAATATATGGGTTTGGGCGTAATTTTACACGTAGATCACATTTTACATACACAGTAACATTACTAACCGGCAGGAATAGTTGGAATGTCCGTGTCCTGTCGTGCCGAGTGTCCCTCTAAGGCCACAGGATGTAGCAGGCCCAGCACCATCTCCTCAGCTCAGGTAAATTGCACTTTTGTGGGGAATCCGCCGCCAGTTTGTAAGCTGAAAAAGGAAGTGGGACACATTTAGCTAAATGTTGCCAATACAAGACGAAGACAAATCCACAAAGTATATACCGTATTTGCCGGCGTATAAGACGACTGGGCGTATAAGACGACCCACTAACATTTCCACTCAAAATATAGAGTTTGTTATATACTCGCAGTATAAGACTACTCCCTCTTCCGCACACCGAATAAAACGTAAAAGAACATCAGATTACACTGCAGCCGCATCCCTGCTCGCCTTTAGTTTGGGATGTGCCCACACTGGCTATTCAGAATGCGTCCCAGCTAAAGGCATAGTAGGGATGCGGCTGCAGTATAATGTGGTTTGGGCCCTGGGAAAAGGGCCAGATGGGGGGTTTCACACAGTGGAGGATCACAATTTGGGATACCCCTGGAGTAGGGAACAAAACCCAGTGGGGCCTCCCAAATTTGGAAGCCCCACTGTGTGAAACACCCCCGACTGGCCTTTTTCCCAGAGCGCACATCAGATTACACTGCAGCTGCATCCCTGCTCGCCTTTAGTTAGGGACATGCCTGTGCTGGCTATTCAGAATGCATCCCAGCTAAAGGCATAGTAGGGATGCAGCTGCAGGGTAATGTGGTGTTGGATCTGGGGATAGGACCAATAGGGAGGGTTTTACAGTGGGGCATCCCGAATTGGAATGCCCCAGTGGGTTTGTTCCCTACTCCAGGGGCATGCCAAATTGGGTTTCCTCTACTGTGTGAAACCCCCCATCTGGCCCTTTTCCCAGAGCCCAAAGCACATTACACTGCAGCCACATCCCTACTATGCCTTTAGATTGGACGCATTCTGAATAGCCAGCACAGGCCCCAACTAAAGGCGAGCAGGAATGTGGCCGCAGTGTAATGTGGTGTGGAGTCTGGGAAAAAGTCCAAACGGGGGATTCAGACAGGGGGGCATTCCATTTTGCTGCCCCTGATGCAGGGAACAAAACCCAGTAGGGCATCCCAAGTTGGGGTGCCCCCTGTGTAAACTCCCCCAATTTGGGATGCCCCCTGTGTAAACTCCCCTAATTTGGGGTGCCCCCTGTGTAAACTTCCCCAATGACCCCGTTTCCCAGAGTCCACACCACATTACACTGTGGCCACATCCCTGCTCGCCTATAGCTGGGGACATGCCTGGGTTGTTTAGAATGTGTCTCATCTAATAGCATAGTGTGTAATGTGTGGGGTCTGGGAAAGGGGCCAGTTGGGGGTTTTACACTGGGGGATGGCCCATAGAAACTTTTTTTTTTTTTAATAAATCTTAAATAAATCACACCTCAGATCAGATGCTGAAGAGTCCCCTTCAAAGTGGAGAGCAGCGGGGGCGATGTCAGGAGCATGTGCCAGGAGCCAGCCCCCTGCCTGCCCACACAGTGCCTGAGAGCAGGAAAGCTCACCCTGCTGGCCTGCTCAGTCTCTCCCTGCTCTGATCAACTAGTGCTGCCTGAGCAAGAGCATCGCTCTGCAGGAGGAGGACGATTGTGCTGCCCAGCTTGGTGAAGGTAAGTACATTTATATGTATGTGACCCAGGTGCACCCGGCGTATAAGACAACCCCCCCACTTGGAGGCACGTTTTACAGGGGGAAAAAGTCGTCTTATACGCCGGCAAATACGGTACCTGTAATTACGCCGTTTATTTTCTTTCTTCCGTGCTGCATACTTTAGGTCTGATATTTTCCTTTGTATCTGCTCCACATCTTTGAGCTCTTCCCCCGCTGCATTGACCTGTCTGGTGAGCTCCAACAAAAATTTCGGCTTTGCGCTGTTTGCTTGTAGCTTTGGATCTGCGCCCATATAGCTCATCATAATACAAGGTGAGGCCACTAGCCAATGCCAGAGTTTGTGCCTCACCAAACCTGCCACTCAACTGGCCTCTGCGCAATGTTCGCCCTGTTGGTTGCGGTTCGTGTTTGGCGCAAAATCAGGGGACATTCTGGCCTGGCTGTATGGGTGTGAAATTACTGACTGCTGGCTGCAGATTGAACCGGACTTGGAAAGGGACTGGGTGAGCGTGGATGGGTGGCCACTGAAGTTGCAGGTGTAGATGTGGCATATTCCACCTGTGACACCTGTGCCGGTGGAGAATGTGGCCGAGGAGGAGAGGGTGTTGTAGAGGAAGTCATGCTTGGGGCCCTGTGCCTCTGTGGGCCCTTAGAATACCCATGCCCCTTGAAGGTAGACGGTCGGTCCAGGGGTGACCCAGAGCTTGGGCTTCAGGGCCTGTGCCTTGCCCTCTTGGCTGCTGATTTTGACACCCGTGCAGGTGGGGAGAGCGAACTCGGACTTCTGGGCCTGTGCCTTGCCCTCTTGGCCGCTGATTTTGACACCCGTGCTGGTGGGGAGGGCGAACTTGGACTTCTGGGGCTGTGCCTTGCCCTCTTGGCATGAGCCTTGTGGCCCCGTGCGGGTGGTGTTGATGGGGAGGTTGAGCTGCTGGGGCTTCTTTCCCGGTGTCTCCTTTTTGTTGGCTTGCCATGGTGGCCACGTGGGTGTGGTGACCTTGGGGGGCTGGGGCTTCGCACCCTCTTGGTCCCTTTTTTCCCCTCCGTTGGGGTTGGCTTTCTGGCCTGTGGCTTCCTTTTTCCAGCAGCCTCCTTTTTTTTGGTAGTTGTGGTGGGTGGCTTTGGCTGTGCAATGCGGGTTGGCCGCAACTTCGTTTTGGTCATCTGTGACCGAGTCTTGGGCCCTTCAGCAGGCTCCTGCCGTTTGGCTGGCTGTTTGCTGGTTTTTGTTAAGATTTTTTAGGTGCCATTGCCATTGCTCCTGGTGTTGGAAATGGATTACCGAATCCGCCGCACCCGGAGACACACAGGCCGACCAGTGCTGCATGAATCTGCAGCTGGAAGTGAAGGTGGGGGATCTCCAGGGCGACGGTCCTACCCCTCCTCTGTTGAGTCGTACCCAGCGACGCAGGCGGGAGCCTCTGGTATGTGACTCTTCATGTAACCGCACACACATATACATGCTATTTCCACCCAAGCTGATTCACTTAATCTGTTTTTCTAGATGCTTCTGGAGCGGGTGAAGACGCGGAGGCTGCAGCAGATCTCGCCCAGGAGGCAGGAAGGTGGGTGATGTGACACACACATTGAAAATGACATTTGATTACTGTTGACTAAGACATTAGAAGTGACTCTATTTGCCATGTCTTGACAGCCTCTACTTCACAACAGTGGCAGGGCCCAGGACGTAGGGTTGTCCCCAACGAGGCATCCGTCGGCCACCAACCAAGTAAGTTGTAATGTCATTCTTTGCAGTATGTGTTAATTGACATAATCACCCAGATACATCAAGCCATAGTCAATGGCATTAGCAGAATGACCTGTGCCCACTTGCTTAGATTAAATACTTAGCAGAATGACCTGTGCCCACTTCCTTAGATTAATTACTTAGCAGAATGACCTGTGCCCAATTCCTTAGATGAATTACTTAGCAGAATGACCTGTGCCCACTTCCTTAGATTAATTCCTTAGCAGAATGACCTGTGCCCACTTGCTTAGATTAATTACTTAGCAGAATGACCTGTGCCCACTTCCTTAGATTAATTACTTAGCAGAGTGACCTGTGCCCACTTGCTTAGATTAATTACTTAGCAGACTGACATATGTCGTCCTGATTTATGTTGCCAACTAAAAAACATTCCATCCACAGGTGAGAAACATATATTTGTCTCTAAGTAATTTTTTCCCAAAAATTTGATACAGGAAACACACGGGCAAGAGTGGAAGAAATGAATCGAAGGATCCTTGAGTTGGTGGCCGATATGCAGCAGCTGGTTGACTCGTTGGGGACAACAGAAGAAGAATAGTGTTCCGGGTCCTGTCACTGTGTTTTTTTCTGTAAATAGTTTTTTATATTTTACATTTTTAAACATTTTAAAGTTTAAAAAAAAAAAATGTTTTAAAATTTGTACAAAAAAAAATTTTAAAAATGGCCTTCTAGTAAAAAAAAACAAACTAAACCAAAATAAAAGTTTCAGTGTCATTTTTTTTACACAAATACATTAACACCAAACGAAGGGTGAAATAAATATTTAGAGATGAAGATTCAGATGACTGGGAAGTGGTTTGGGTAAGTTTTAGGGGCCTAAAATGGAAGAAGAACCTAACCGGGAAGTGGTTTGGGTAAGTTTTAGGGGCCTAAAATGGAAGAAGAACCTAACCGGGAAGTGGTTTGGGTAAGTTTTAAGGGTCCAAAAGAGAAGATGGAGGATAGTGCTAAGTGTTTGGGGTGAGCTTTAAGGGTCCAAAAGGGAAGATGGAGCATAGCGCTAAGTGATTGGGGTGAGCTTTAAGGGTCCAAAAGGGAAGATGGAGGATAGTGCTAAGTGGTTGGGGTGAGCTTTAAGGGTCCAAAAGGGAAGATGGAGGATAGCGCTAAGTGGTTGGGGTGAGCTTTAAGGGTCCAAAAGGGAAGATGGAGGATAGCGCTAAGTGGTTGGGGTGAGCTTTAAGGGTCCAAAAGGCAAGATGGAGGATAGTGCTAAGTGGTTGGGGTGAGCTTTAAGGGACCAAAAGGCAAGATGGAGGATAGTGCTAAGTGATTTAGCTAAACATTGTAGTAGAAGTGAGGGAGGCAAATATGTAGGCGAGCACTTTAATGAGTTAAGTTTGTAATGCGTAGGTGCAAGATCGTAGGGATTTCCGTCTGGACGATTATTTATTGAAAAAGGGAAACAGAACCTGGAATCGTAAAGGATTTGTGGGAGGAGACGATGGGAAAAGGGCAAAAACGAAAGGCTACATTGTAACATGAGAAAATGAAACGGAAAAGTCACGCTGGAAAATGATGACATCCTCGTACTCGTACTCTGCCGTACGAACGGACGGAAACTTTACAGAAGGATTGCAATGCATGCATAGAATAGCTCGCACACTCATACGAGAGCGGGAAAATTTCAAAAATTATAAAATAAATATGTTAATATTAGTTTAACAGGTCATATATGCAATTCTAGCATGACATTGGTATCATATTATCCATCAGTAAATCAAGAAGCCTAAATAAACACAAACAACACTCCAAAGAAAGGTTATGCTGTTTGCACGTCATGGTGTGTGCAGATTTGATGTGTGTACTATAAACAAAGGGGACTGTCAATGAAGAATCATTTGAAAGTACACAACATATCATGAAGGACAGCTGAAACGTAAAGGTTAGATATACATTGGCTACAAACAATAACAATTACACAAAGTGTATTGTTGCCTGGCATAAGGATGCATTGCTGATGTGTTGTTTGGCCTTGTGGTTCCTACTAGCAATATATTACCTACACAATGGACATCAGGCACAATGTAATTGTTAACAAGGTGATGTTAATCCATACATACAGAAAAAGAACAGGCCACTACACTATCTACTTATCAACATGCTCCTGTTGTCTGCCAGAAGAGCAATATGTGGATGAGGAACATGGAAGAGTGTTGCCTAGAAAACAGATGGATAACAGCAAGGTTACAAACACACAGGGATATCAACCAATAACCATTCACAGAGCAAGGATATCACAACACTTTTTAATGTCCACGCAGAATCCACTTACAAACAGGCTCCAGTTGGCTGCATGAAGGGCGTGTGGTAGATGTTGAGGTTGGCATTTTGTGGACTACAAACAACCCCAAAATTACACTAGGCAAATACATAATAGATACAAAATGGTTCCTTCAACACAAGTGTTTAAAAGACAATGCATAGGCGCCAAACAGATTCTACTTACATTGAAGGTCATTTGGGCATGAAGAAGGGTGGCTTGATGCTGACGAGCTGGACATTATGTGGGCTGTAAAACACAATGAAAAACCACAATGCACAACCATCACAATTTGTGAACTTAAACCATGCCTCTAACTATCGAAAATAGACAATGCCAATAGACAATTCTGGACTCACTTACTCTGGTGCACAATTACCAAGGACTTCTGGTTGGCTGGAGGAACTTGTGGATGGGGTCATGGAAACTTGTTGACTACTGGTGGCTCCTACATTTCCCCACATAACTTGTGTGTTGCCTGTTGGCACTTCAACTTCATCACCACCATCAGACCTCCATGCTGCCTCTGCAGGTGGAGAAACATCAACTGACACTTAGCAACCAAAACATTCAAGGAAGGGCTGTGACATAGACACATCAACTTCACAAGCACTTACCCTCTGCCAAGGCTATAGTGTCATCCCAAGCATTCACACTCTGCAGACGACATAATGGAATTTTGGGCTTCAAATCTCCACATATGGATAATAGGAACTCTTTGACCCCATCCTTTTCACTACGCTCAATCAGCAGATCAGCCTCCGTCTTTTTAATTAGGGCTCTGCGCAAGGTGTTGAAGTATTTTTTGAGGAAGCAGCGGTCCTTTGTTGCGCTGCTGAACTTTTCAGGTCATCTGTTATAGACTGCCATATCTTTGTTCGCTCATGCTTATTGAGGCCCGACTCTGTGGCCCATATAGCAATGGCCACTTCACCAGGGTCAGCCTCACAAGAGTGTTTTTATCAGCCAAATTAAATTCTGCCTCACGCTTGGCTGAAGGTCTTTTATTGGCGGCAACAACAGAAGCCACAACCTCAGGTGAGATACGTTCATCATGGTGAGGAGCTGTTGTGGACTGCACATATCTGGCCCCAAGAGTTTGAGACACAGTAGCAGGCGGGGACAACACAGCCACCCACCTTGATAAACCGCTATTGGCAACATAGCTGCTGCTGCCACATGACCAAGACCAAGAGCCTGCGTCTGCCTGCTGCCAACACCAGGGCCACGATACAAACCAATGGTACTGCGCCCCCCATGGTACTGGGCAACTGAACGTAATGCATTCTTAGTATGTGCTATAGAAGACTCTTTTTATTTACACAATCACAGACAGAAGGTGACCTTCCAAGAAGTTAATGGAGCAAGAATAGTGAGATGTTGAGCAGGATTTATGTGATTGGTGGACAGGAGCAGGTCATGGTCAATTATACTAACAAGGGAAACACTGGTGTGTGGACTGTATGACGCTAAAACACTAATCACCCAATAACACACAGATGGCTGCTGCAACGGCTATTGTAGATGGTTAAAAAAAACCTCAAGCGGCATAAAGAGCTGATGGTGAAGGTGTGGCAACAGCAGGGAAGGCAAAAAATTTGACGCTATAATATAACGGCTATTTGAATGTTAGCTTAAGCAAAAATCTTTTACATATAACACAGGGAAATATGTAATTTTAACTTTAAGTTCGAATAATAACATAGACCAATTTTGTGTCCCTTACAGGCAGCATACTCCTATGGTAAAGGGAATTGCTGTGTGGATTAAGGTGGAACTAACATCTTTGTTTGACTTTATGATATCAAATTAATTTTATATACACATATTATTGAAAAAAAACGCTGCTGCAGATTGGTCATGAAACAATAGCAGCATTGGTAAGATCAGGCACTGCGGTGAATCAGGGAGAGCGCTTCTACAACACCCTCCAGACATCTCATTTATCAATGCTGGACAGGATACTAAAGCGTCACTTGTCCATTGGCAAACCTAGGTCACAGGCTGATTCATCATTAGCGGCAGGTAGCGACAGATGAGCGTCTGTAGCAGGCATTTTCAGAGCGCCCGCTAGTAGTCGCAGTGCTCGGCTGTGAGTCGCTACTTTATAGCGACTCAGTCGCTGTTCAGTAATGGTGAATACATTGTGAGGAGTCGCTATTTGACCAGTACAGCGCTGTATGGGAGCGCATGTTAGCGACTGCTCATAGCGACCGACTCACACCATATTCAGGAAAAAAACAGCTGCAAAAATCTCTGGCGCTGAAAAATAGTTGTTTGAAGCCCAGAGCGCAGGAGGCGGTGTGTTTAAAGTCTGTTTTCAAGCATCTATCAACTAGTAACAAAGCGAAAACATATGGAATTACATTGTAACAACATTGTAACATGAACACTTTAATGCCAGACCTGTAATGTCATTTCTTAGAAAATATATAAAAAATGAAAAAATTATGAAAAAACTGCTTTTTCAATGCCAGAAGAGGTCAAATAATTATTTGTGATTTTTTGGAAAAAAAAAAAAAAACCCGTTTAAAGAGAAGAAAAGGATCGTCCATTGAAATGTATGGGAGAGCGCCAGGTAGCGAGAGGTTATACCTGGCGCTGTGCAAGGCTGAACGCTGGCGCTGTTCACTGAGGCTGTGAAAATGATGAATCAGACGCTACATGACGCTATCCCAGTCGCTAAACAGATTCTGCTTGATAAATGTGTAATTGCGTGCCGTGTCCGGCGTTGACCAGTCGCTATCTGTCGCTACCTCTCATTAACCAGGCGCTACCTGACGCTATCCCTTCTTAAATAAGGGCCTATATTTAAGAAGAGGATACCACCTAATATTGTAATAACCAGGTCCAGGTGGGTAAAGCTATTTCTAGACCCTATTTGGTTGAATTTTGTTGAACTAGTGCAGATAAGCTTTAAACTGTTGCACAGTTTCTCCAACAAGGTCAGCCATGGGGTGAGACATACAATTGCTCTCCATGTGTTATATCGGCTTGGGGTCTGCTTTAAATGATGATGCTGAGAATAGCACATTTTTGTACTCAGAATTTAATTTATTTTATTGCTCTGTGAACAGCTCTGCTAATGACAACCCGCCAACAACAATATAGGCATTAGTATTTGTCTTCATGAATTTTAAATATTATCCACAGTAATGTAATGCACCACACCATGGGCAGAGTTTATTTATTCATCAGCATATTCCTTATGGGCTCCTAATTAATTCCGATATGCCTATATGTTTTTTCTCTGCAGTCCCCCATGATGCTCAAACCTAAAGTTATTCCATCCTGTTTTTTCTGAACACAGGGAAGATGTAGGTAGAAGAGACGCTCTGTTTAGAAAGAAAAATAAAGGACAAATGTAATGTTGTAGTAAGAAAAAGACACAGAACACTATGCAACATATCTACATAGATTTGCATTTTTCAGGCAGTGCATGATGCTTGAAAGAGGCTAAATGTTTGCGTGTGTACCATTCAATTTAACTGTAACTAAGGTGACCATTAGTGAATTATCGATGAGAGGGTTACAGTGTACCATTTAAGTTAAAGCAGAACTGAAGTGACCATTGGTGTAGCAAAGAGATGTTTGTAGCACATTATTTAATTTCAGACGAGATTAAAATGACCATTAGAGAAGAGATGAGTAGGGGACAGATTCATTCAAATATGTACAGAAGAAATAATAAAGGCCTGAAGCAAGAACAAGATACAGTAGTTAAAGGAGCAGTATCGCGAATTTTTCTTGGTGACTTATTTAAATGGTACTTTGAATGTAGGTAAGTGTTGGAGTAAGAATTGCAAATTTAGAAAAAAATGATGTGTGTGTTGTGCAGCTGGAGACTAATAGCTCATGTTTATGTCTGCTGAGTGTCGGGCCCGACACTCTGGCCTGTTCCATGCTGAGGAGAGGGGTGAAACAATGTATCAAAGTATCAGCTGTTCAGTGCTGGCAGCCGTCCAGCATAAGATAACAACATTGCCTGGCCAGAACTCATATATCTAAAACAGAGAGAAAAGCTCTAGAAGTCATTTAGCTGATTTTGACAGTTTTCCCTTCATGTTGGCTCTGCTGCAGAATCTTACAGTTTACCATTTTCTCTCTCTTTTCTCAACACATTTTTCCATATGATCTTTCTTTCAGCTTTGTGTGTTTTGAGCAAAGCCCAACCCAGGATCTGGAGTTTTGTTTTGTGCCCCTAGGGGCATCCCGACTTGGGATGCCCTGATATGTGAAATCCCCAAGTTCGCCTGTGAAAACGTACCTTTCCCTGTCCCACAGCGCATGTGCGGGCTCTCATCCAATCAGCTCTGTTTGCACACAGATGGGGAGCCTGAGCAGTAACCTTCCTGGCCGCCCGGCCTGTCTAAATGACTATCTGCGTGAGCGCGCCAGAAAAATGGGGGGATCTGTGGTTATCCAGGTGTCGTCTCACACAGTGGGGCATCCCGATTTAGGATGCCCAAGGGGGAAGGTCAATGGCCGGGTCTTATAGACTTCAGGGTCGGCAACTCAGTGTTTTGTTCCACTTTAATACCTTTAGATTTTCCTGCACAGTTATTCAAAGAAGAATTTCAGTTATTTTCAGTCAGTTTAGTTTATTTTGTATAGATTTTACACATTTGAGTCACCTGGTCTCATAACAAAAGCAGCACCTCACACACACACAGCCATTACCACTGATTACAGTGTCAGCCTCTGAGGTAAAGTGTTGCTACGAGACCAGTGGGCTAAATGAAGCAGCTCACTAAATACAACCCAGCAGATCCCCCTATTCAGCAAATGGACTGAGCCATTGTAATTATACAATTTAAAAGAGAGGCATATATTTTTTCCTTTTTCTATCGCCACATTATTTATACACATGTTAGAAGCTATTGTGTGGCTATTTAATTATTTATCTTTTTTAATGCAAATTTCGCAATACTGCTCCTTTAATCAAAGGATTTCTCCGTTTTAAAATACTGCACAGAGTATAACATGTTACATCACATGTTCAACTTGAGCTACATAAATCTGTATCCACAAACCAGTACTGCAAACAACAGAATTAGAGGTCAATTAGAAGAGTGCTTAAAGAGTAAGTCCACTTTAAATGTCATTCTTGAAAGTGTAGATTTTTTTGCCTAGAGGATGTCCTTAAAGAGGAACAAAACCCCTGAGAATGCCCTGTACAATTCACACCTTCCTAGTTCCTATGGCGCATGCCTAGGCAAGCAGCCAACCAGAGCCATTTGGTGTGTTTAGCTCCTTTGGAAAACACTTCTCATTGTGGTCGATTCAGAGCCAGCTGAAAATTCTAAGAGGCCGATTCATTAATAGCGGCAGGTAGCGACAGTTGAGCGACTGTAGCAGTATTTTCACAGCGCCCGCTAGTAGTCGCTGTGCTTGGCCGCTGTTCGGTTGTTGACAGCGACTCAGTCGGTGTGCAGTAATGTTGAATATTGGGTGAGGAGTCGCTATTTGACAGGTTCCGCGCTGTATAGGAGCGCATGATAGCGACTGGCCATAGCGACCGGCTCCCACCATATTCATTAACAAATCACGCTCAAAAAATTCTCGCGCGGTGAAATGCATGTTTAAACCCCAGAGCGCTGGCGGCGATGGGTTAAAAGTAGTTTTTTAACCCCCAAACAACCATATTTTAGGAAACCAAAAAAAACAAGTTTTTAATTACATTTTGTAATATGAATACATTAATATCAGACCTGTAATATCAATTCTGCACAACGTTTTTTTTTTTTTTTTACCATAATATCAAAAAAAACATTAATATGAATTAATTATGAATATTTAAAGATTGTTCCATTGAAATGCATTGGAGAGCGCCAGGTAGCGAGAGGTGATACCTGCCACTGTTCAAGGTCGGACGCTGGCGCTGTGGGCTGAGGCTGGAATAATGATGAATGAGTGGCTATCTGGCGCTATCTCAGTCGCTAAGCAGTATCGGCTTGATAAATGTGTGATTGTGGTGGGGAGCCGGCGTTCTCGTGGCGGTGCCCGTCATTACCGGTCGCTCACCAGGCGCTACCTGTCGCTATCCCTTGTTAAATAAGGGCCTAACTTTTTTTAGGAGAGAAAACTGTCATTGACTTTCATCGGGTGAAAATTTTCACCTAGCTCTGAATCAGCCCGAAGGTAGACAATGAAAGTCAAAGGCAGTTTTCTGTCCTAAAAAGAAAGAAGTGAGCATTCTCACCTGGCTCTGAATCTACCCCACTGTCTTTAATGTGGCAGCGAGCGCGCTCCCGCTCCACCCTACCTAAATGGTTGGGGTGGAGGCATGCACATGCCACCGGGGATGCAGGAGATACGGCAACACGCGCTCCCCACTGAAAATAATGAGAGCGGCACGGGAACACCAGTAAAGTACTGTACGTGAACATTTGTTAAAATCGTATGTGTGTTTTTTGTGTGTGTTTGTAGGGAGGCCAGACAACAGAGGACCAGAGGGTGCTCCATAAGATGCGCCAACATTTGCTGCCACTCTTGTCTTTCTTATAGAGCAAAAAAAAAATTTTTCGTTTATTTAACTGTCTGTACAATAAATGTACATTTTGGCACACAACCTAATGGAGTATGTCTGCTCGAGTATGTGGTTTGTATTAATTGCAGAGAACTAAAGAATAATGTAATACATAGGCTGAAGTATGTAATATGATGGTATTCTATTGTCAGGGTACATATAAAACAGTGAGGATGACCAGGTAGGTGTAGGTAGAGTTATGTGTGCCCACAGAGGGAAGCTGTAGACCATGAGTGTGGGGGCTTCAGGCATCAGGATGAGTTGCGGTCTTTCAGGGTGGCCCCGTGCCATCCCTGGTGAAAACAAGCCAGGACCTCTGTGGGGGAATAGGAAGGGTAAGTAAGGGAGGGCACATGGGGGTCTGTGGGCCTAGAAGGGTGAGGCAAGGGATTTGCTCACCTTGGCTGGGGATGTGCAGCCTCCACTCTAATCACGGTGGCCCCAGTCCTGGATGGGTTGGGGGGGAGGTGGTTGGTAGGTCCTCGTGGTGCCCGGTGGGGTTTTTGGACCCCTGGAGAGGACCCTCTCAGGAGAGAGAACCAATAGGGGTGCCGGAGGCGTAGATCTAACAGACAAGAATCCACCTGGTGTCGGAAGTGTACAAGGCCACAAGAGGTGCCTGGACTCCAGTAAGTTGCGGCTGTCCCTGTTGGAAACCCTTAAGCCCCAGGGAACTTTTGAAAAAGTTGGGCCCATTGTCCCTGAACATTTGTTGTCTAATGCAACTTAGAACTTAAAGAGTGATCAATATCCCTAAGGTGGAGAGGCTCTCCCTTAGTATGCGTGATTCCCCTGCCTTATGTTACCCAGAGTTAATGATCCCATCAAAGTGGGGTGGACTAGGCCCCAATGCCACAGTAATTTACTGTAAACAGTGAAATTCTGGTTTTGCCAGAAAGCTGTGGACATGGAATAAAAGGAATGTATATTGCTATAAAACAGATTGCATAAGCGAGTGTTAAAGAGCTTTGGCGAGTGGGTTAAATACAACATGGGTAAATACTAAGTGGAGTTAAAGTGGACCAACACCCAGGATTTTGACGATCCCCCCTAATCGTCCTATCTGCGCGCTCTGAGACGCTGAGGTATGCGCGTCAAAGCCGTGTCTAACCTCAGTGGCTCCGAGCACGCTGGCGGCCGCATCTCGCGTTTCCCTCTTTCCCTCGCGTTTCACAAATGGCCGGTGCGGGCACGTGGCCTGCTAGAGAGAAGCGCGAGATGCGGCCTGTGCATGCGTATTTGGACCAGGTAAGGTTTGCGCGCGTCCTGGGGGGGGGGGGGTATCACACAGCGGGGCATCCCGATCTTGGATGCCCCACGGGGAGGGATTCGAGATTCCCGGGTCACTCAAGCTGGGTGATGGTCCACTTTAACACAGGGGGAGGCAATTGTCTGTGCTGTTTATTTTTGTTTTAGGTTTACAGATTAAAACATTTGGTAACTGTTAACTGGCAGTACTGTATTGTGCTAATTTGGGTGTGGGTGGTGCTATTATTAATTAGGAGCCATTAAATTGACCTGTGTACACCCTGTGACTGTTTTGACAGAAATCCCCTTCCTCGTTTGGGGCTCAGGGAACACCCCACCAATGCAGTCCACCAATCGACATACCTGAACCATGATGGCTCATGCTAACCCCTCCCTCCCTACTCCGCCTCCTCCTAGCAGCGCTCTCTTGCTCAGAACTGACAGCTTCCTGCTGCCCAAGGAGCTGCTGCTACCCCCCACTGGAGGAGCCCCGCCACTGTCACTGAAGGAGCCCCACCAGAGCCAGGAAGATGATCGCCCCCTGCCGCTGCTGCTGGAGGAGCCCCGCCACTGTCACTGAAGGAGCCCCACCAGAGCCAGGAAGATGATCGCCCCCTGCCGCTGCTGCTGGAGGAGCCCCACCAGAGCCAGGAAGATGATCGCCCCCTGCCACTGCTGCTGGAGGAGCCCCGCCAGAGCCAGGAAGATGATCGCCCCCTGCCACTGTCACTGAAGGAGCCCCACCAGAGCCAGGAAGATGATCGCCCCCTGCCGCTGCTGCTGGAGGAGCCCCGCCACTGTCACTGAAGGAGCACCACCAGAGCCAGGAAGATGATCGCCCCCTGCCGCTGCTGCTGGAGGAGCCCCACCAGAGCCAGGAAGATGATCGCCCCCTGCCACTGCTGCTGGAGGAGCCCCGCCAGAGCCAGGAAGATGATCGCCCCCTGCCACTGCTGCTGGAGGAGCCCCACCAGAGCCAGGAAGATGATCGCCCCCTGCCGCTGCTGCTGGAGGAGCCCCACCAGAGCCAGGAAGATGATCGCCCCCTGCCGCTGCTGCTGGAGGAGCCCCGCCAGAGCCAGGAAGATGATCGCCCCCTGCCACTGTCACTGAAGGAGCCCCACCAGAGCCAGGAAGATGATCGCCCCCTGCCGCTGCTGCTGGAGGAGCCCTGCCAGAGCCAGGAAGATGATCGCCCCCTGCCGCTGCTGCTGGAGGAGCCCCGCCAGAGCCAGGAAGATGATCGCCCCCTGCCACTGTCACTGAAGGAGCCCCACCAGAGCCAGGAAGATGATCGCCCCCTGCCGCTGCTGCTGGAGTAGCCCCGCCACTGTCACTGAAGGAGCCCCACCAGAGCCAGGAAGATGATCGCCCCCTGCCGCTGCTGCTGGAGGAGCCCCACCAGAGCCAGGAAGATGATCGCCCCCTGCCACTGCTGCTGGAGGAGCCCCGCCAGAGCCAGGAAGATGATCGCCCCCTGCCTCTGCTGCTGGAGGAGCCCCGCCAGAGCCAGGAAGATGATCGCCCCCTGCCGCTGCTGCTGGAGTAGCCCCGCCACTGTCACTGAAGGAGCCCCACCAGAGCCAGGAAGATGATCGCCCCCTGCCGCTGCTGCTGGAGGAGCCCCACCAGAGCCAGGAAGATGATCGCCCCCTGCCACTGCTGCTGGAGGAGCCCCGCCAGAGCCAGGAAGATGATCGCCCCCTGCCACTGTCACTGAAGGAGCCCCACCAGAGCCAGGAAGATGATCGCCCCCTGCCGCTGCTGCTGGAGGAGCCCCGCCACTGTCACTGAAGGAGCACCACCAGAGCCAGGAAGATGATCGCCCCCTGCCGCTGCTGCTGGAGGAGCCCCACCAGAGCCAGGAAGATGATCGCCCCCTGCCACTGCTGCTGGAGGAGCCCCGCCAGAGCCAGGAAGATGATCGCCCCCTGCCGCTGCTGCTGGAGGAGCCCCACCAGAGCCAGGAAGATGATCGCCCCCTGCCGCTGCTGCTGGAGGAGCCCCACCAGAGCCAGGAAGATGATCGCCCCCTGCCGCTGCTGCTGGAGGAGCCCCACCAGAGCCAGGAAGATGATCGCCCCCTGCCGCTGCTGCTGGAGGAGCCCCACCAGAGCCAGGAAGATGATCGCCCCCTGCCGCTGCTGCTGGAGGAGCCCCGCCAGAGCCAGGAAGATGATCGCCCCCTGCCACTGTCACTGAAGGAGCCCCACCAGAGCCAGGAAGATGATCGCCCCCTGCCACTGTCACTGAAGGAGCCCCACCAGAGCCAGGAAGATGATCGCCCCCTGCCGCTGCTGCTGGAGGAGCCCTGCCAGAGCCAGGAAGATGATCGCCCCCTGCCGCTGCTGCTGGAGGAGCCCCGCCAGAGCCAGGAAGATGATCGCCCCCTGCCACTGTCACTGAAGGAGCCCCACCAGAGCCAGGAAGATGATCGCCCCCTGCCGCTGCTGCTGGAGTAGCCCCGCCACTGTCACTGAAGGAGCCCCACCAGAGCCAGGAAGATGATCGCCCCCTGCCTCTGCTGCTGGAGGAGCCCCGCCAGAGCCAGGAAGATGATCGCCCCCTGCCGCTGCTGCTGGAGGAGCCCCGCCAGAGCCAGGAAGATGATCGCCCCCTGCCACTGTCACTGAAGGAGCCCCACCAGAGCCAGGAAGATAATCGCCCCCTGCCGCTGCTGGAGGAGCCCTGCCAGAGCCTTGCTGGTTGGCCGCAGTCTTCCTTGAGCCACTGCCACCACCACTTCCCTTCCTCCTGTCTGCCTGCCCACTAGCCTACCTACCAGGTCACCCACCAGCCTGCCCACCTACCTACCAGGTCACCCACCAGCCTGCCCACCTACCTACCAGGTCACCCACCTACCTACCAACCAGGTCACCCACCAGCCTGCTCACCTGCCTACCTACCTACCTACAGGGTCACCCACCAGCCTGCCCACCTACCTACCAGGTCACCCACCAGCCTGCCCACCTACCTACCAGGTCACCCACCAGCCTGCTCACCTGCCTACCTACCTACAGGGTCACCCACCAGCCTGCCCACCTACCCCTTTTGGGAGCGCGCATACACTTTGGGAGTGCGCACATGTGCATTGGGAGTGCGCTAATGCGCTTTGGGAATGCACGCAAATGTGTTTGGGAGTTTGCGCATGTGCGATTGGAATTGCGGCCTTGTGTGTCTGGGGGTCCTGATCTAGGCTCACCTAGATGTCACCTAGCAATAGGGGGAGTGGGGAGAAGCACAGTCAGGGTGCTTGAAGCTAGTTCTGGGAATCTTACAGATCCCGCCCATTATGCTGCTTATTATGCAGCATCACAGAGCCATGCCATGCCCACTTTCTTCAGAAGAGAAATCATATGGTGAACCTGTAAACCTTGATATCATTTCTTTAATTTTAAACTGGAAATCAGTTCAGGACAGTGTCAAACATAGTCCTACGCAGTGGTGTGAGAATTGCCTTTGCCTTTAATATCACTTTAATAAAGAGGCTGATTCATTACTAACGCCAGGTATCAGCAGATGAGCATCTGTATAGCGGCGCTTAGAGCAATCGCTAGTGGACGCTGTAAACATGTATCAGGCGCTGTAACAGAGCCTCAGCTGCTGTAGTAACCTGGCTGACATTGATGAATGACATGTATGTTGGGCGCTCTAACACCAGTACAGCGTTGCAAGGAGTGAGAGGTAACGCCAGCTCAGTGCGACAACTCACACCATATTCAACAAAAAAACACACACAGCGTCAGCACTCTGGATCTGGGCGCTGTAGCATAGAGCACAAGACGCTGTGTGTTAAAGTCTGTTTTTGAACACATATCTACCAGTAACAAAGCGAAAACACATGCAATGAAATTGTTGTAACATTGTGACATTAACACTTTAGTGCCAGACCTGTAATGACAACAAAAACAAAAAAAAACATTTTCAAAAAGGACTTTTTCTAGGCCAGGAGAGGTCACACAATTATTTGAGAGAAAAAAAATTAAATAACAAACCCTGTTTAAACAGAAGAAAAGGAACGTTCATTGAAATGTATGGGAGAGCGACAGGTAGCGACAGGTAATACCTGGCGCACTGGAAGGCAGAGAGCCGGTGCTATACGCTGAGCCGCCTGTAATGATGAATCGGACGCTACATGGCGCTGTTAGAGTTGCTCACCAGATTCGCTTTCATAAATGTGGTTTTGCGTACAGCGCCGGTGTTCACCAGTCGTTGCCTGCCGCTACGAGGCGCTACCTGGCATTAACCTTTGATGACTAAATCCCAACGTTACCTCTTGTTTTGGAAGCAGCATCTTTGTGACCATGCCGTCTCTACAGTCCCATTGTCGCAGGGGGTTTGAGGCAAACTGACCAGGTGTGCAGCGGCAGAGAGCTTCTTGTCCCCCACCGGGAACACACATATTAAAATAGTACCACCTGAATGGAGTACAGGACGTTGATTGGCTGGTGGCACGTGCATGTGCACTGGAATCAACAGAAAGGTGAGTTTTTGTTGGTGGGCATCCCAAATCAGCGGAACAAAAGCCAGGAGAGTGAAAACCACAGGTTTTGTTCCACTTTAATTTATACAGACAGTTTAGAGTTAGCACTCGGTTTACAGAAGCGATTGCTTTAATTGTTTCATAGAAAAGACAAATGTTTGTTTTGCTTCTCGGGATCGGCGGCAAACATTTGAATGGTGCGCTGCACACGGGCCAACGCTTTATTTGAGAAGGAGGCTGCAGTCACAAATAATTGGCAAGACTTTCTTACCTTAAGGGATGTCTTCCTCTTCAAAGCCGTGCGCGTTGTGTATTTCCTTCAAACTGCGCCGATGGGGAAATCTATTGTTGATCAAGACAATGAGCGAGAAGAGAGAACGAGCCCCACAGAATTACCCATCACAGGAAACAAAGGAAGGTTTTGTGAGCACTGTACAGAAGAGATGTTTGCTCTCGGCTTTGTATTAAACAAAATAAAAAGGGAGAGCGAGAGTGCAATGAAGATTAAAGTGTCCTGAAAGTCAGCGCAGACCTTAAAGTGGACCAACACCCAGGATTTTGACTATCCTGGGTTTTCGCCCACTTCGGTGGGGCACCCCGATCGGCCCCGCTGTGTGAAACCCCCCAGAAAGCCCCAAAAACTCACCTCTCCCCGCTCCCACGTGACCGCTGCTGCCAATCCCTGCCGACGGACAAGCGGGAGGCAGCGACGGACAAGAGAGCGTGCCCGCCGCCGCCTCCCGCGCGTCACTCTTACAGGGCGCGCGCCCGCGCCGGCCATTCACAAACAGCGGGTGCGCGTCCTGCTAGAGGGACGTGCGGGAGGCGGCGGCAGGCACCGCTGGATCGAGGAGCAGGTAGGGATTTAGGGGTTTCTGGGGGGTTTCACACAGTGGGGCACCCCCGATCGGGGTGCCCCGCAGTCAGGGGACTGATCGGTCCGGGAATCTTATAGATTCCCAGGCCGATCAGTGGAGGGTGTTGGTCCACTTTAAAGTGGACCAAAACCCAGGATTTTGACTATCCTGGGTCTTGATCCTTGTCCCCGGGACACACCCGATCGGGGCTGTCCCACTGTGTGAAACCCTGCAGGTCCCCAGAACAAACTCACCTCTTCCCGGTCCTACGGTGCATGTGCAGCCAATCGTTAGCGCGATTGGAGTCGCATCCCCCACTAACCAATGCCTGCTAAAGGGATAGCGGGGATGCAGCCGCAGCTCGCACATGTGCCATTGGACCGAGAAAGAAGGTAAGTGTATAGGCAACCTGGGGGGTTACACACAGCGGCACCACAGAGGCCCCGGGGGAGCGAATTACTCGGCCTGAGGCCGATCGTTATGGGTTTTGGGACACCTTAAGCTGGAACCATGGCCATAAACACATTGCACTGGTGAAAGTTTTCGGTGTATTTACACTTACCGTATATACTCGAGTATAAGCCGACTTTTTCAGCCCACTTTTTGGGCTGAAAAAAGCCGCCTCGGCTTATACTCGAGTCAGTGAAAATTTTTGCCGAAATGGAGGAGAAAAAGGGGCAGGGCTATCACTGTTCCCGCTAGGGTGCGCGCTCACGCGGCCGCGCACCCACGCCTTCCCCCCCCGCGCAGCCCCGCCTGCCGTCTGCGCATGGTCGCCGTCGGCAGTGAGGATGTTCAAGATGCTGGAGCAGTGCGGGGCATGTGGTCCTCTTGTGTCCCCCTCATCAGGTAGGTGTGTGTGTGTGTGCCACACAGAGGTGACGGGTGACTTACCTGTGTGCGGCGGAGCCAGTGCGGGGCGGCGGCAAAAGCCGGAACTGGAGCACAGCGCCGCGGAGTCTCCTCACACAGCGCCGCCGTGTCCCCTTCCCCAGAGCCAGGCCACAGCTTCCCCACCTGCAGCTCAGTCACACTGTCACACTGCCCCGCCGCCCCGTCCCTTCATAGAGAGCCTCCGGCTGTGGGACGGCTACTGGGATATATTGCCTTTTCCACTGATAAAGCTGGGACACGTGCACTGCAGGGGTAAAGCATTTACAACTATTAGTAATTAACTTTTACACATCTCTCTCTTTTACTCTTTCTTCCCTTTTCCACATTCTTTCTTTCTTATTTTACGCCTTTACCTTTTTTTCTCCTTTTCAGATTGCATCAGTCTTCTCTTTTCTACATCCAACATTTTCCACATTCCCTCCTTCTTGCTCTTTTCCACATTCCATCCTTCTTGCTCTTTACGGTATTCAAAAACATTATTGGTATCTATTTTTATTTTTGAAATTTACCGGTAGCTGCTGCATTTCCCACCCTAGGCTTATACTTGAGTCAATAACTTTTCCAGTTTTTTGTGGTAAAATTAGGTGCCTCGGCTTATATTCGGGTCGACCTATACTCGAGTATATACGGTATATACAGGGCCGGTGCCAGCACAGGGCAAACCTGTGCAGTTGCCAGGGCATCTTCAGGTGCCCACTCAGGCTCACACTTGGCCATGGTATTATTTAACAGTGGACCCAAGTACCGATTGCCGGGTGTTGTGTGCAGACCTGCTCATGGCTGGCCTCAGCAATAGGGGCTGATCAGCAACAATGGAGAAGGTGGCCTGGAATGGAGGGCAATTGATGGAAGCTCAAAAGGACTGTAGTGCAATCAGCAGCAGGAGATAACCCATTTGTGGCAGTGGGGCTGAAAGGCGACATCATGAGACTCACTACTTTGGGGCCCATTAAGACTCTCTTGCCCAAGGGCCCCCACAAACCTGGAGCCAGCCCTGCTTATATATAATCAGTATAAAAAGTTAGAGCCTATAGGACTCTTGGGGGGTTGGTCTACCCTTGGCACATCTCCGTGCTGCAGCCGCATCCCCTGTATACCTCTAGCCAGGCACACCCACAGCTACAGGCAGGGATACAGCTGGCAGCACTCGCTCCATTCAGATTTCCTTGCTGCAAAGACGTTAATGGTACGGGTTCTGCTGAATGGCTGAGCAGCCTGCATATGCGCCATGGGAAAAGGGAAAAGGGGAGTTTATGGACGACCTCAGGGACACACACATACCTCCCAAGTGTCCCTGATTTGGAGGGACTGTCCCTCTTTTCAGTCCCCGTCCCTTGTTGTTCTCCTTTGCCCCCCTTTACAGTTTAACATGCAGATCTGCATCAATAAATGATATTTAAAGTGTTTATATTGTTTTAACTGTTATATCTCCTATCCATCAATCAATGAGGGGGCGTGGCCTAATTTAACAAATGTCCCTCTTTCCCACCATGAAAAGTTGGTAGGTATGCACACACAGTGGTGCATCCGAAATCTGATTAACTTTAGTAGATTTTCCCCAGAGACATGGGCGACCTTTTGCGTGTGTTGGCTGTGCGGTCCCTCAGAGTACCATCAAGTTTTTTCTGTTTTCCTTCCTAATCCATTTTGCCTCTTACTACCTCTCTTTGGTTTTTCTTTCTATTTTACATTCCTTTTTTTCATTCCTTTTCCTGAAGACCTCAGACCACGAGTCGACCTGCTTACCTGCACTCCGCTCTGCACTTACCTGCGGAGGCGCCAATTGAAGCCAAAATATACAAAAGGGAAACTCCCCTCCAATCTTTATTGCTGGTAATTCATTAAAAAGCTAAATGTATACTTTCAACGAGTAACCGCTATTATTTGATAAATCAGTATCAGGAGCAGAGGAAACAGAGAAGAAAGGAAGGAATACGAAAAAGGATTTGTGCCTAAATCTGTTGCAGCAATGAAATATTGCATGCGTATTGCTGTATTTATCAAAAGATTTATAAATAAGTAAATAATGGCATTAATATTATTATTTAATATATCACATGATTATTGATTTTATAATATAGTAAATATTGGTTTGTATGGTACATACTTACAGTATACAGCTGGATAGTCCCGGAGTCCTGAATGCCGAGTACAATAGCGCCGACCACCACAACATGTATACCACCAAGCTAATGCCAGGCCGCCAGGGCAGGGAAGATTTTATACTCCAGAGAAGGAGCCTCTGTGAAATCCCCTACATGTGACTAATGATGTCACTGGAGGGGAGGGACATGGAGGGAGATTCCTCGGGAGATTCTCCCCTATTTCCCTACCGTCCAGTGATTATATTAGTCCATAGCCCATATATATATATATATATATATATATATATATATATATATATATATTCTATTGAATGGTACCATTAATACAACTTTTTAGTCATGCAGTAGATGCCAGGCCTTCCAAGTCAAGGATATTTACCAACCTGTCATTCTGTTATAGAAAATATATGTATACTTGTATAATGTATATTATATATAAAAAAATGTATAAAATAATTAAATTTACTTGTATTGTTCTATAAGATGCACCTGCTCATAGCACACACCTAGTAGGAACCAAGTAATAGGCAAGATGCAGAATCCCATCATTTAGAGGCATTCCCCCCCATCCACCATGGCGAGAGGGCCTCCCCCCCCCTCACTTTCCCCACAGGCAGTGTGGCATTTCCCCCTCCCATTCCCATAGGCAGTATGGCATTCCCCCCACCCCATTCCCCATATAGGCAGTGTGGCATCCCCCCTCCCATTCCCCATATAGGCAGTGTGGCATCCCCCCTTCCATTCCCCATATAGGCAGTGTGGCATCCCCCCTCCCATTCCCCATATAGGCAGTGTGGCATCCCCCCCTCCCATTCCCCATATAGGCAGTGTGCCATCCCCCCTCCCATTCCCCATATAGGCAGTGTGGCATTCCCCCCTCCCATTCCCCATATAGGCAGTGTGGTATTCTCCCCCTCCCATTCCCCATATAAGCAGTGTGGCATTCCCCCCTCCCATTCCCCATATAGGCAGTGTGCCATCCCCCCTCCCATTCCCCATATAGGCAGTGTGGCATTCCCCCCTCCCATTCCCCATATAGGCAGTGTGGCATTCCCCCCTCCCATTCCCCATATAGGCAGTGTGGCATTCCCCCCTCCCATTCCCCATATAGGCAGTGTGGCATTCCCCCCTCCCATTCCCCATATAGGCAGTGTGGCATTCCCCCCTCCCATTCCCCATATAGGCAGTGTGGCATTCCCCCCTCCCATTCCCCATATAGGCAGTGTGGCATTCCCCCCTCCCATTCCCCATATAGGCAGTGTGGCATTCCCCCCTCCCATTCCCCATATAGGCAGTGTGGCATTCCCCCCTCCCATTCCCCATATAGGCAGTGTGGCATTCCCCCCTCCCATTCCCCATATAGGCAGTGTGGCATTCCCCCCTCCCATTCCCCATATAGGCAGTGTGGCATTCCCCCCTCCCATTCCCCATATAGGCAGTGTGGCATTCTCCCCTCCCATTCCCCATATAGGCAGTGTGGCATTCCCCCCTCCCATTCCCCATATAGGCAGTGTGGCATTCCCCCCTCCCATTCCCCATATAGGCAGTGTGGCATTCCCCCCTCCCATTCCCCATATAGGCAGTGTGGCATTCCCCCTCCCATTCCCCATATAGGCAGTGTGGCATTCGCCCCTCTCATTCCCAATTCCTGTCCCCGTCATCTTCGCTGTATCTGCTGCCGCTGCCTGCACGCGCAGACACCTGGCTCAGTACAGCGGTGGACGTGGCCGATGCTCGAGTGTCCACCTGTTGTACGAGGCTGTATGTCTGTGTGTGCAGGCGGCGCAGAGAAAGCGGCAGATACAGTGAAGACAGCGGGGACAGTGCGAGCGGGAAGAATGGAAAGATGAGTTGACTTTTTACCTGTTTTTTCCCACAATCGCCCGCATTGACATCCCCCCCCCCCCCCCCCCACACTTTTGGGAGAACATAAGTGCTTCTTATAGGGCAAAAAATATGGTATATTATAGTTAATTTGCTGTATTATAACTGCTGATTATATTTCCCTAATCTATTTCTTTGGTAATCAAATATCTAGTCACTTCATTTATGAATGTAAAATACCATATTTTTTAGGCTATTTAAACTTCTATTTCATTAAATATAATTTTTTTTAATTCATTAAATTCTTGTACAATAAAAGTTTTCCACTGATTGTATATTGGTTATTTAATGCTCCTACATAAGCCACCTCATTATTCTGTAACTTTTAGTAATAGCTTGATGCGTTTCAATGGATTCCGACTGAGCAATAAAGCCTATAAACAAAGAGTCTGATTTATCAAGCATCAGAGCCTGTTAATAACACACAGCGCCAATATTTTTGCCTCTTGGGCACTCGGTATGTGATTAAACAAACAAAAAAACAGGCAGCACCAATGCGGTCGCCAGCATGCGTCTAATCTAGCGCTAGCGCAATATAGTACACAGTGCCGGGTGCTCTTGTTTCAGACGCGCCAGTTTATAGTGGTACTGTTGGTCAAGATTTCATAGACCACAGTGGGCAGATCTATTTTCTGCTTATAATGAATATTACACAGCTTTTTTTGGACAGAACTTGCATTGTGATTTGTCAATAATGCATAAGCAGGATATAGATGTCATTTAATTTTGGCCCTTATTTAAGAAGGGATAGCGTCAGGTAGTGGCTGGTTAATGACAGGCAGACTGGTGAACGCCGGACACGGCACGCAATTACACATTTATCAAGCAGAATTTGTTTAGCGACTGGGATAGCGCCATGTAGCGTCTGATTCAGCCTCAGCGAACAGCGCCGGCGTTCAGCCTTGCACAGTGCCAGGTATGACCTCTCGCTACCTGTCGCTCTCCCATACATTTCAATGAACGAAACTTTTCTTCTCTTTAAACGGGGTTTATGTTTTTTGTTTTTTTTTTTTTAATCAAAAAATCACAAATAATTCTGTGACCTTTTCTGGCATTGAAAAAGCAGTTTTTTCACATTTGTTTAATGTTTTATATATTTCTTCAGAAATGACATTACAGGTCTGCCATCAAAGTGTTCATGTTACAATGTTGCTACAATGTAATTCCATATGTTTTCGCTTTGTTACTAGTGGATAGAGGCTGAAAAACAGACTTTAAACACACAGCCTCCTGCGCTCCGGGCTTCAAACAAGCATTTTTCAGCGCCAGAGATTTGTGAGGCTGTTTTTTTACTGAATATGGTGTGAGTCAGTCGCTATAAAGTAGCGACCCACGGCCGAGCACAGTGACTACTAGCGGGCGCTCTGAAAATGCCTGCTACAGACGCTCATCTGTCACTACCTGGCGTTAGTGATGAATCAGCCTGCCCATTTTTTTTTCTTGTAAAATTGTTTGTCATGGCTTCTTTTGCTTACCATTGTGTAATTTGGACAATAACTCAAACCCAGTCTAAATGCACTCTAAAGTTTGTCCCCAGCAGTGATATCTTGTAAACGTAAAGATGAAATGGCATCCATCGCTGGTGAAATCCAGCGGCAATCAAAAATGAATAAATATGCTGTGCAGCGCCTATCAAATCAATTAAAGCAAATAATTTAACATCCAGCGCTGTGACTTCCAGCATCATTCTGTCCAATGCCAATGCTCAGAACAGCCACTATAGCCACCAGAAAGCTAAATGGCACATTTTATAAATAAGGCCCTAAATATGAATTGCATCCAATGTAGATATTCACAGTTTAGATATACTCTGTAACTATAATATGGACAAAAGAAACCCCTAGTATTTTGGATATCTTTATGGTTAAGACCTCCAGCCTTACACACTGCTCCATGGGCAAAATAAGGGATAAACTATCATAGTTTTCACCCTATATGACGCGCCTGCCCATAAGATGCACCTAGGATTTGGAGGAGAAAAATAAGAAAAAAATATTCTAAACTAAATGTTGTGCTAAAACACCCCATTACAGGCAGTGTGGCATTCCCTTCTCCCATTCCTCATGGGCAGTCTAGAATTCCCCCCTCCCATTCCCATAGGCAGGTTGGCATTCCCCCTCCCATTCCCATAGGCAGTGTGGCATTCCCACCTCCCTTAGGCAGTGTGGCATTCCCCCTCCCATTCCCATAGGCAGTATGATATTCCCTCTCCCATTCCTCATAGGCAGTGTGGCATTTCCCTCTCCCATTCCCATAGGCAGTGTGACACCCCCCAGATTCTCATAGGCAGTGTGGCATCCCCCCTCCCATTCCCCATAGGCAGTGTGGAATCCCCCCATTCCACTCCCCATATAGGCAGTGTGGCATCCCCCCTCCCATTCCCCATAGACAGTAAAAAAATAAGTAAACTTACATAAAAGCTGTCCCCACTCTGGCTTCCGGTGCTGCCACTCCCTCTCAGGTGTCAGTGCACGCTGAGACAAACACCTGAGTGTCAGCGTGCGCCAGCCCGAGAGGTGGTGGTGGTGACAGAGCGGGAACAGCGGCACATAATGTAAGTATACTTTTTTTTCTTTTGTGCGCCCAAAAGGACGCACTGACATTTTCCTCCATCATTTGGAGAAAAATAGTGCGTCTTATATGGCGAAAAATACGCTATATGTCTGGCTGTCAATTTCTGTAGATTCTGCAAAAAATGTGATTTAAATCAAAAGTGATGGCAGGATGAGCACAACATGTTATCAAAAATATGGGAGGACAATTTGCATTCATCAGCTCAGAAGCCACGTTTATTTTACACATATTTATTCATTTATTTATTAATCACTGACTTGGAATGAAAAAAGCCGTGATTGACGCTTTCCAACCAGACTGACTTTGTACTTCTCTCTCTTTTTAAGAAAAACCTTTATCAGAAGAAAAGCATTATGTAGAAAAAAAAAAAAACTAACACCCCGCAGAGATATGTACAAGAGTGCTGAATAAATTATTTAATTATAGTGTAGGACTCAATTAATTTGTACAGAGCGTCAGACCACCCTAAGACATGAAGCCGGAATGAAAAAGAAAAAAAAAGTAGGTCAGGGATACACTTCATCTGCTGTAATTGCTTTTTTACTATCACGGGGCAATATAATTTTAAACACATTTGCTTGTATATTAAAAAAAAATGTAATATTATACAAAATGAAGGCAAACCTGTATTGTGCATTCCATCCATGTTGTCAGAACGCAGTTACCAGAAATGTAATATTTATTGGGGGAATATGTTTTTATTGCCATTTTGCTTCTTTGTTCTGTTTTTTTTTATGGCATGGCTCGTTTTTCATATCAAATACATTTTGCAGAAAAAATACAAAACATCTTTTTCTTCATTTTGATCCTGTGTACTGTAGCTGGACCACACGATTGCTTCAATGTAACAGGCTTCTTAAAATATATATCCTTTAAGGTTGGCGCTAGGCTTGGACTGGCCCACCAGCTTACCACCATGGAAATCCCCCTATGAGCCCTGACCTCCCTAAAAGGGATGCACTATGTAATAGTAATTATTAGACTGCCTATATTTCCTTGCTATGAGTAATGCTGGATGTGACTGTTTATGACAGGAGAGCTCAGGTTATCCACTTACACACAATACAGTTAGGCAGTAGTTAATAAATAGTTAGTTAACTAATAGTTAATAACTGTGCACCAGCCCTAAAAAATAAGAAGGTTACTGTAAGGACTATACCGGACACCAGTCTGTCTTGAGCTGACAATCCCCAATCTCCACCGCCTCTTCTGCCTATAGACAAGTCCCCGCTTGTAGGAGACGCGGGTAATGCCTCTCCTACTCGGTTACCCCCAGGACTTACAGGGCGCAAAGATTATCAGCTTAAGGTGGAGACTGATGAACGGCAGGGAGTCCCAAGTGAGGATGCCGGATGGCGGAAGTCCGATTACAAGCCGAGGTCAGAGCCGGGAGGTCACGGGGCGAGGTATCAGAGGGGTCAGGCGAAAATCGTGGTCAGGCAGGCAAAAGGTCGGTTCAGGCTGAGGTTGACAACAGGAATCAAACGAGCTTCAATGCTTGGTACTAGGCGCTATAACAGGCAATGACACACTGCAGTGGAAATCCCTTTATAGTGGGAAAACCGGCAGGATTGGACAGGGAGACAGTGGCTGTGATTGGTGCATTTAGGATCTGACAGCAGATTGGAGCACTGGCCCTGTAGTCTGATTGGTGAGCTCTGGGCTGATTGCTTCAGCTGAGCTTCCCAGGCAGACTGCTCAGAGCTGCACCTTCTAGACTTTGGTCTCTTAAACAGCCTCCGGTGGCCTTTCTGAGTATTGCACCCCCGGAAGACATGAGCTGACTGTAAAGGCCAGCAAGCACAAGCTGAGTGACAACGGGCAAGGGGGGAGGACTTACTCGGCGACACACGCGCCGCTGGGGATGGCATCGGAGGCAGAGGCAGCTGCTGGGCAGGAGAAACCCTGGCCAGTTGCCTAGGGACACCACGGGCACGGACTGAAGGCAAGTCATTCCTGACAGTACCCTCCCCTTCACGAGGGGCCTCCGGACCCTCACCAGACTTAACAGGATTATCACCCTGAATGGTTCCGGCGGACTTCAATAAAGATACATGAGGTACCCTCATGGATGGAGAGGCAGACGGACAAATAAGCTCTGAGACTTGGGTTGCTCCAACTGTGATACTATAGCAATGTTCTGCACAGTGCGGGCTCCATCCTGTCAATTCCCCAGTTTCCCAATCAAAGGTAGGGTTGTGCACCTTTAACCAGGGGAACCCTAAGACAACCGGGGCTTCAGGGCTGTCTAAGACAAAAAATTCAAGGTTCTCAGAATGGGAAGGTCCCACAACTAGGTTAATTAAAGGGGTTTTGGAGGTGACAGTTCCTCTAGGAACAGGAGTATTGTTTACTGCCAAAATCTGAAGGGGCTTCCCAAGGGGGATTAAGGGAATGCCTAAGGCGGCTACTATGGATTTATCCAAGAAGTTGCCAACTGCTCCGCTATCGACAAAAGCAGAGACGGATTTCCTGGACAACTCCCAACCCACAGTAGCAGGTAACAACATTTTATTTCTATGAAGGGAAGTTACCTGACCGTCCTGACAAACTTTCTCTATCTTGTCAGGACGTTGCAATCCCGCCAAAGGTCTTTTATTGGGGCAGGTCCTAACCAGGTGACCTGAAACCCCGCAGTACATGCATAGGCCTAAGGTGCGACGTCTACTCTTTTCAGCCGGGGAAAGGTGAGTAGCACCAAGTTGCATAGGCTCTTCTGGGGGCGAAGATGAGACAACATCCATAGAGGATGACTCCTGGTGGGAAGATTCCCAGAAGTGAGAGTGATTCTTCTCTATATGTCTCTCCCGTAGCCGTCTGTCAATTTTAATGGCCATAAGCATGAGTTCATCCAGGCTTTTAGGGTAAGGAAAATTTGTTAGAACATCCTTAACACCTTCTGAAAGACCAATTCTATACTGACTACAGAGAGCAGGATCATTCCAACGGGATTCAATCGCCCAGCGGCGGAATTTGGCACTATATTCCTCTGCTGAGCGTTTCCCCTGTTTCAGGCTTCGAAGCCTGGCATCAGCGGTCGAAGTCCTGTCAGGGTCCGAATATAGGATCTCCATAGCGGAGAACAAGGCTGAGACAGATTGCAAGGGCTCATCTGTGGGCGCTAAGCCAAACGCCCAGGACTGTGGATCACCCTGGAGCAGAGAGATAACCAGGCCCACCCTCTGCATTTCTGTGCCTGAAGAGTAGGGCCGTAGTCTGAAATAAAGTTCACAGGAGTTCTTGAAGTTGGAGAATCTTGTACGATCCCCATCAAATTTCTCAGGAAGGGGAACCTTCGGTTCAACAGGAGGTGAGGATACAGGTGGTGCAGGCAGCTGGCGATTTTCTTGATCAGCCACACGTTGGGCCAGCTGGTTAATGGCAGTAGCCATGGCCTGCACTTGTTGTACAAGTTCTTCCATATCAATTTTTTGGGCCTGTTATAATGTAAGGACTATACCGGACACCAGTCTGTCTTGAGCTGACAATCCCCAATCTCCACCGCCTCTTCTGCCTATAGACAAGTCCCCGCTTGTAGGAGACGCGGGTAATGCCTCTCCTACTCGGTTACCCCCAGGACTTACAGGGCGCAAAGATTATCAGCTTAAGGTGGAGACTGATGAACGGCAGGGAGTCCCAAGTGAGGATGCCGGATGGCGGAAGTCCGATTACAAGCCGAGGTCAGAGCCGGGAGGTCACGGGGCGAGGTATCAGAGGGGTCAGGCGAAAATCGTGGTCAGGCAGGCAAAAGGTCGGTTCAGGCTGAGGTTGACAACAGGAATCAAACGAGCTTCAATGCTTGGTACTAGGCGCTATAACAGGCAATGACACACTGCAGTGGAAATCCCTTTATAGTGGGAAAACCGGCAGGATTGGACAGGGAGACAGTGGCTGTGATTGGTGCATTTAGGATCTGACAGCAGATTGGAGCACTGGCCCTGTAGTCTGATTGGTGAGCTCTGGGCTGATTGCTCCAGCTGAGCTTCCCAGGCAGACTGCTCAGAGCTGCACCTTCTAGACTTTGGTCTCTTAAACAGCCTCCGGTGGCCTTTCTGAGTATTGCACCCCCGGAAGACATGAGCTGACTGTAAAGGCCAGCAAGCACAAGCTGAGTGACAACGGGCAAGGGGGGAGGACTTACTCGGCGACACACGCGCCGCTGGGGATGGCATCGGAGGCAGAGGCAGCTGCTGGGCAGGAGAAACCCTGGCCAGTTGCCTAGGGACACCACGGGCACGGACTGAAGGCAAGTCATTCCTGACAGTTACGTGTACGTTAGGACAGTTTTGGACTGATCTACTAGAGCACCAGAGGCAGGGCCGTATTTGGTGTTCATGGTGCCCTAGGCACTTTACGTGCTTGCGCCCCCCTTTTTTTATATTTTTAACTATGTGTTATACTGTCATTGTATGTCGTGTGTCTATGATTCAATATCACAATAAAATCCAGTCATTTGTTTAATATAGTGTGTGCGGCTTACTTATGTGGTGAGAAAATGGCGATCTAATACTGGTAGATTGCTTCTTAAGCTAGTGAGATTACTGTCCATATAAAAAAGTGTTTAGATGGAAAGGGTGCAATGGGCTAGATGCAGAGAATGTGTGTGGATGCAGGCACAAAGGGGGAAATGCAGAGAAGCAGACAAGCATGTTCCATATTTTACTGCATTCTGACATACAGGAGTAACATGATCACACCGATGGAGGGGAGATGGTCTGGCCTTTGTTCAACCCATTGCCCTCCCCCCCTCACTTCACACAAATACATTCTGCATCCTTCTGTGGCTGGGGGGTGTGCTTGTTAGGTGGAATTAATGTTCTGGCTATGGGATTTTTAATTCCTTTTCTTTACTACAGTAGTAAGGGCAGTATCCCCCCCTTCCAGGTTTCCACCCTAGGCACGTGCCTAGGGTTGCCTAATGGTAAATACAGCCCTGACCAGAGGATCCTCTGGTGGGCCTCAGGCACTGAACCAGAGCCACCATCAGGGCTTGCCTGAAGTCTTCTCAGAGTTTGTCATTTCTTCAGTAATTGACATTTGATATTTGGTCAATAGATTTTATATTATTAGAATCTAATTGGGTTGGGTGGATAAGGATAATATTGAGCCCCAAGAATGATTCCCTCTGGTGGGCCCCTGGAGTCAGATCCATACCATCCAAGTCCAACACTGGTTGGCACTCATTCCTACATATTCTATTAGGACCAGTATAACAGGAACTAGTCAGATGACACGGCTGTATACTAAATGTATTGTCCAGGGTCCAGAGTGACCGTTATTCCAATTACATTTATCAGCCTAGGTTATAACCCCACAATTGACAGCATAACAGCCATGAATGTGACCATACATTCTGTATATGTTGAGTGCAATCAATTCAGTTTAAACAGGACCTTAAGCATTGCTGTGCATGCCACAGAGGCAGGGGAGCCCTGGCAGAAGGTGGCCCAGTACAAGCACTATGGTTTGTAAGCTGAGCGACTTCTCACCCACTAGCCAGCGGCTCCTCAAGCTAGCAGAGCAAGGACCCACCGGAGCCACCATCCTAGGCAGTCGGAACAAACCACTTTGCACAGCAAATCTGGTGGGCAAAAGCAGTAGTGGCAGGCATAGTGGGCCTCCAGGTGACTGGAGCTTGCTCTGCAGGCTGCCTGAGCCATCCACTGGCTCCACACTGCCGGCTTCGTCCTCAATGAGATCTCGTGCTCATAATCCACTATTCCTGGCCTAGCCCTGACCCTGGGCTCTGACAAAACTCAGGATAGTCAAAATCCTGGGTTTTGGTCCACTTTAAAGGAATAATTCCCAAAATATAAAAATCATATATTACCATGTTTTAGAATATGTTTCCCACCCTCAGATAGTTATGTATTAACCCTTTTTTACTGTATCTTCCAATTCCACAGCCGGCCGGCTGGTCTGTGCTCTGTGCTTAATAACCAGATTAGCTATCTGTTTGGTTAAAAAGGTCAGCCGGTCTGTAAATAGGCACAAAGGCAAGAGTATCTCGTGTAATTATCTCTCGATGGGCTCCGGCATTGAAAACAAATTACCGTAGTTATTCTTAGCCATGAAAAGTAACAGAAATTAGCAGCAATCAGCCAGTGAGCAAGGTTACCCGACTCATCATAAAAAGGAATCCAAAGAATCAGCCAGTATTCTGAAAGCCAGAGATAAGAAACATCTACACTGTTCCTGAAATATAGGAAATATAGGAAGCCTCTCAGATTCTTCACCTGCCCAATATATCCACAAGTCACCACTTGTATCATAAATCTTGTATCACCCCCGCTGTGTACACGACATTAACAAAATAGGTCCAGCTGAGAATAATGCTAGACAAAGGGTCAGGACTTTGTTATAGAGGACAACAGTGTGACTTGTGTGTACTTACCTGGCTGCCACACTCTCTTTCTTTTGGGACTGTGGTGGGCGCCCCTCAGCATGGCGAATGCTAGCCAGAGCTGGTCACAGTCCTTCTGAGCATCTCTGCTGCTTAGCAACAGTAGATTGGAGGGATCAGTGCTCCAGCTGATGGAGGCAGCTCATTTAAAGTGGACCAAAACCCAGGATTTTTACTATCCTGGGTTTTGGTTCTTGCCACCAGGGCACCCCGATCGGGAGTACCCCGCTGTGTGAAACCCGCAGGTCACTGAAATGAACTCACCTCTTCCTGGTCCAATGCACATGTGCAGCTGCTGCCCAATCAGCGTGCTTGAAGCGCTGGCAGCCGCATCCACCGCTATCCTCTAACAGGGAGCATGCCCGTCCCGCCATTCACAAATGCCTGGCGCAGGCACGGACAGCGGGAATGCTGCCCCGATTTAGGCATGCACCGTTGGACCCGGAGAGAAGTTAAGTGTATGGGTGACCTGGGGGGTTTCACACAGAGGTGCATCACGATTTTTGATGCCCCGGGGGGAGGGAAACAATTGACCCAGGAATCTTATAGATTCCCAGGCTGATACCATGGGTTTTGGTCCACTTTAAAAGACCTGGCAACTGCTGGGCAGCATTGGACACAGAAATTGCTACGTCCCAGAGAGCTGCTAGCAACATCACCTCCTTTGCTGCTTAGTTGCTTCACATAGGTAGACACCGGTGGGCTCAGCGTGCCAGCAGTTAATTTAAAAGCCCTTTTTTCAGGAAAAGGGGGACCTGTTCCATCACCACTCTACGAGGTTGGCTGCTGCCAATCTGCTGTTACCTTGCCGATCCATTGCTACAATTGACCATGTCCTAGTCCTCACTACGTCTGCACTATTACTTCTGCCCATCGGCAAAGGATGGTGCAACAAACAAAGTAAGCAGTGTGTTACACACAATGCACTCTACCCTGGAACACTCTGCACAGCGAACTAGTTTGAGGCCTTGGTCCTGCTTGGAAGGAACAAAAATGCCATCATAATTTCCGGTAAAAAACAAATACCGGCACAAGAGGGACAGTAAATACATCGGCCCCACTGGTGGCAGCCTTACACTGGTGTCCCCGCGAGTGCTCTGATAGGTGTGGCCACACGCAATGGGTTGGATGGTGGGAAAGACAGTGGTTGCTGACTTCCCACAGTTTCATGCTGCTTGGGGGCCTGGAAAATGTGAACGATGCAAGGAGGCCTATGGATAAACTGACTAATTTTTCAGAGGGACAACTAAACAAATCGCTAGGTTAAATATATAGCGATAGCAACAACATTGTGTGACATTTGACAAATGATTTCGCTACTGAAAATTAACCTAGCAATTTGTTAAGCTGTCACAATTTAAGAGTCCCAACTCTGCCCCTCTTTGGCAATATTCTGGTTCTGCATCACCCAAATCCGAATCGCATTATTGCCTATAGAGGGGAAATTTAGAATGTGCTTTTGGCACCAAAATAGCCTGATGGAAAGAGCACAAAACATGGGGCAATTTGTTCTAATTGCAAAAAAATTTAGTAATTGTCACCGTATTGAACCATCAAATGCTTCTTCTGTTTGTTGATCAATTCTAACACTTAGGGGGTGATTTACTATGTACCCTTCTGTTTGCTGCCCCACACAAAAGCATGTTTGGCGCACATGTGGGAGACTAGTGAGTAAGCAAACTTACTGCAGCGAACAACAGTGAACACAGATTATGCAATGCATTTTGTTGTGTTTTCGCCACAATTAGCTGGCAAAAGTCACTGGTATTTACATTGAAAGTGGTTTGGAGAATGCCAGAGAATTGCTGGCTAACTGGTGTGGCACAATTCTTTAGCAAAACATTAAATCTTGCTGAAAACACACTTTTATAGCATATGTCGGCATTGGGGGGGTATAAGAACATATGTGGGTTATCTTGGAAGTGTCTGGGTTGTTTGAAAAGCTTAAGAATATTTTAATCTGAAAATATAAAGTCATCTAAAATCATTATTATTAGTAGAGACGAGCAAACTTTTCCGAAAATGTTTGGCTCAGTCTGAGCTAGTTCGGGACGAACTTTCATCTAAAACGCATCGAAAACAATGGCAGATGGCCCTAAAAGTCCTCTATAACACGAATTACAACAATGCTAATTAGCATACGAATCACCCGCATTTCAATAGCCTGCTGTTGTCTTTGATTTAACACATAAAACATGGGGAGAAGCAACAGGGTTTGTGTTCCGGCAAAGTGAAAAGAAGTAATGGCTTTTTACAAGCATTCAAAAATGTACCCCTTTGTTTCAGGCATCACAGGGGGCACACCTGTGGTTGTGTAGACCTGACAGTAGCAGGCAAGCATTCAAAAAATTATCCCATTTTTACAGTGGTAGCAGCGGAATTGGCATCTTGACAATTTAGTTGAAGGAGACCAAACAACGTAATTTTGTTTTACAAGCCTTGATAAATGTACCCATTTTGTGCATCGCTGCGTTGCGGTTGTGTGGGCCTAGTAGTTGCAGAGGGTGGCAGGGGAGGTGCTGTAGGCGAAAGTAGTGGCATTAGCAGTACTGAAAGACTAGGCAGAGGGACAGGAGACATGTGGTGGATGTGTAGGGCTGGCAGTAGTGGGCAAGCCCCCAAAATATAATCCCATTTCTAAAGAGGGGTTATCAGTGGGATTGGCATCTTGACAATTTAGTTGAAGAAGACAAAACAATGGCTTTTTTTTTGGCCTTGATAAATGTACCCATTTTGTGCATCTCGGCGTAGACCAGCAGTTGTGTAGGCTTAGTAATAGCAGAGGGTGTCAGCGGAGGTGCTGTTAGTGGTTGGAGTGGCTTTAGCAGTACTGAATGACCAGGCCGAGGGGCAGGAGACCTGTGGAGGGTGTGTAGGGCTAGTGTTAGTAGATAGCAGCAGGGGTGCTGGTAGTTGTAGCAGAGGCACAGATTTTAAAGACTAGGTCAAAGGACAGGAGACCTCTGGTTGTTGTGTAGGCTTTGTGTAGGCCTGGCACTGGCTGTAGCTAACAAGTATTCCGAAAATGATCCAATTTTTAGAAGGGTAGCAACAGGATTGAGTTCCTGGAAACGGAAAAAGGGCATTTCGATCGTCCCATGCAGCTTTGTGATGCCGCGTCAGGTGCCTATGTAGACCCAAAGTTCCTAGATCTAAATTTGCCCTGATTACGGCTAACTTTCTGCTTGCAAATCTGGCACTGTGCTAGGTTTTGTTCTCCAGGCAATGTACAAAAGAATTGCCACATGGCAGTGGATCATAAATAAGATGATCTAGAATGTCCACCACCTGACTTTGCTCCTCCTCTGGCAGGCTTTTTTCGGGGGTCTGCAAAAGCAGCATCAGTGTCGCCATCACCTGCTCCTGAGTGGACCATACCAGCAGACCTAGCCCTGTGCCATTTTGCAAATGATCTGGCCCTACCATGGCTTGGCTGTTTGTCGCTGCCAGAAGTACCCTCCTGCTCTAACGATGTTCCTTCCTTGGAGTATCATCATACTCCTTCTCCTGATCCCAGCCACTTCCCTGTTCTAATGTTTCATCATGGCCTACTTGCCTCCCCACACCACAACCCCCTTCATAACTGCCAGTATGTCCATGTCTACCACTACCCCCCACTGCCACAGCAATACGTTTAGGATACTGCTACCACCTCCGCAACACACTCCAAAGAATGACTGTAGTCAAACAAATTCTCCTCATCACTATCCATAGCAATCAGGCTGCTGAGAAAAGTGGGTGCCCCACTAGGAGGGGGCAGTAAAGAGACTGATGAAGGCTTCTTTTACTGTGACATGTAGCATGTAGTGGAGGAAGAATCCACTGAAACCTGTCTCAAAGTCATTGGAGAGTCTTTCTCCTCCTGAGATGAGCGAGAGCGAGTCAACCAATCCACAATGGATGCATTGGCATGCTGTTGCTGCTACTACTACCATGTACATTACTGCTGCTGCCACTGCTACTACTAGCAGTGGCGGGCCTGGGCAAATGGATGCTGTGACTACTATGGCTAAGTCTGGGCAAATGGCTGGTTCTACTTTTACTGGGCCTGGGCACATGGCTGCTGACCACAGTGTTGGTACTGGCACCAACATCCATATCCTTAGTGGCAGGAGGAATTGCAGGTATGTCTTTTCCTCTACCTCATCCTTTTCCACCCTTCTCTTTCCCAGACATTTTACTTACTATTCAAAAAAAAATATTCGGAGCAGCGCACACACCAAAATGACACACTTGCACAGCCCAGCTAAAACAGACATAACAGGCTAACATATCGCTTAACAGGTGAAAAAGATTGTTCTTTTTTTAAATTGTATTACACGCTGAGACACCGTGGACCCCAACCTAGAGAGAGACAGGGCCTGTACAGCTAAAACAGTGCTGTCCTCTAGGAAATAATTCTTGGAAGGTGAAAAAGATTTTTTTTTTAAAAACAGTTTTAAACACAGAGGCACTGTGTTTCCCAAGTTCCCCAACACAGTGACAGTGGCCAGCTACACCAAACATATTTGGCCAAAAAACAAAAAACCCTCACTGAAGTTTTCAGACTTTACAGGTTAGACTACAATGACCAGCAGATCCCAGCACAGGCAGATGCAATTTTTCTGTGCAGCATACACCCCCTCCCCTCAGCGTCCCACTGTTCCCCCCTTTTTTTTCCTCCTCCTTTTCTCCTATGCTGTGGTTTAAAATGCTCTAAACTGTCCCTAAACTGTCCCTGATCAGCCAGCTCAACGGTGCATCACATGACTATCTGCTGCAATGGCGCCTCCTGATTGGCCCAGCTACTCTGACCTTGTAAGCTGCTACCATGTAATTCTGTCTCTCTGCTTCTCCTTGGATGGCCGTGACCTGTGGGGTGTTGCCAGTGAAATCCCGCCAGGTTTGCCTTCTGCCGCGAACCACGTGAAGTTCGGGTTTGCGACGAACCAAACTTTTCCTAAAATCCGCTTTGAAACCGGGTTCTACCGGTTCAATTCACTCATCTCTAATTATTAGTTATTTTTCACATACTGGGTAACTTTCAAATGTTCACTCTCGAAAAATACATTAAAGATGCTTAAACAACCTAAAGTGACAATCTCTCCCTAAATAACATTGATTCCTATGGGGTTTGTTTCATAAATTACTCCCTTAATGATAAAATTTAACAGTTACTGATACATTTGTATCCTTGGCTTTAGATGCAGATATTATAATGTACGGTAAGAAAACTACTCTAAAATTACATTATTTTGTTAAAGGGCCCTCTAGCTTTACACAAAGGTGACCTAAATGAACTATTCTTGTACTGTGAAAATGCATTATTCTGTTAAAGAGGGGCCTCTAAAATTAAAGTCAATTTGCAGACAAATAACCAAAAAAATGCTATACTCACCATTTGTACCACAGCTCCTCACTCCTAATATACAGCTGCAGCTATTACCTGATCGTTTGATCCAGGTCCATTGCCAAATGGTCAATTGCGCGTCTCTTCCTGTTATTCTGATGCCGCGCTGCCCTTCGCCATTCACTGCAATGGAAAGTGTCATATGAAAACCTAACACACCCCTTTCCCCTTTCAGTGAAAAGAGATGCACGCCCAACAGCCAAGCTCCCCCCACACATACAGCCAAGCTTCCCCCACACACACCTGGATCTATCCTGTAGGTGAGAGCAGCAGCTGCATGCTAGGAGCAATGGTCTGCGTGGAAGAAAAGGTGAGTTTAATTGTTTACTATAATTAAAAGAGCTTCCTTTTACCCTTTTCCACTTTTAAATGCATTGGTTGGCTAATGGTGACCTCGTTATCTACAGATGCATTACTAGTGTTACTGTGGAAGTGGAACTGTCCCTTTGGTGGGACAGTTCCACTTTGAGACTCCTAAAACAATGGGGAAACTTAAATGTCCCACTTTGCGGACATTAGTGGGAAGACTGTCCCACCAAATCCAGAATGTCTAGTCAATTTACAATTAGGGATTACAACTAGGGATTACTCAAAAACTCAAAAGACAATGAATATGCCACACCCCCTCCACACCTATTCCTATGTAAAGTGGGCAGTTCAATTACATGTCTGACTTTGAGTCCCCCAAAAAATGGTCCGTTAAATCATCCCTCACTCATTCAATTAAATTGGTGGGTGAGGCCATGCATGGAGTGGGGGGAAGCCACTTCTTTATGTTGCAATTCCCTGGGGAGGGTCCTAGGGAAGGGCGGCATGTACCTAGAAGACAGTTCTTCTACTTTAGGAGTCCTCATTTAAACATTTATTGGCCCAAATCTTCAAAATCACTTTCAACCACCACCATCAGTATGAAATCCTGCAGACCTCAAAAATAAATAGCTTGGCTTTACAAAGTCTTACGCACATATAATCCCATTTGAATGAATCATTTTTTTCATTTCTTTCTGTAAATGTTTCCTGTTGCTGTCCTGGCTGTTATAACTTGTCTTTACACAGCGTACCAGGAGATGAAACTGATTAAGAGGAATAAAGAGGCCACTTCCTAGGCTTCTGTGGATCTGGACATGATGTCTATTGGCTTTGGCACTGTAACTGACTTTGCGGCCCGGAGAGGAGGGGAAGCCAGGGACACTGTGGTGGGTGGGCGTAATGTGAACTTTCTCAAGACTTCTTTACTCTGATAGTGATGAGTGATGAGAAGGACTGGGATGCTGAGAGTAAATAAAGAAAGACCATGAACAGAGGACACAGTTGTGCTCTGTTCAGTCTACAATGTGGACCTTCATCCTCATCGCTACACTGGTGTATAGATAAATCTGTCTATCTATTCTATCTATCTAGGGGGCATAAGGACAATTCCAAGAGGGTCACACTGCTTTTGGGCAATCATAGCTTTTAGGGTCATACCACCTCTTTCCACAGTATCTGCCATTACCCCCCAAGTGTCTGGGACAATCCTGCTTTTGGGCCCCTGTCCCATTGTCCTATGCTGCAGTGTTGCATCCTGGGGCACTTTGCAGCGTGTATGGTACTTTAAGGTGTCCTGCAGCCCAGTAGCTGGATGGAAGTTAGAGGGGGCAGTGCAGGGCAGGTGGGGTTGGCAGAGCTGAAGGTGGGCCGCTGTGATATGGAACCGTCAGGGCAGTGTTCAGGAGGTAAGGCGTGTTGTGTTGTGTAAGGCTGGCAAGGCCCCACACAACACAACAGAGAGAGAGAGAGAGAAAGGAAGAGACGTGTGCGGGGGGCTTGGCTATGTGTTGGGTGGCTTGGCTGTGTAGGGGGCTTAGCTCTACTTGTGAGGCTTGGCTGTGTGTGTGGGGGGGCTTGCCTGTGTGTGGGAGGCTTGGTTGTGTGTGGGGGAGCTTGGCTGTGTGTGGGTGGGGGGGCTTGGTTGTGTGTGTGAGGGGGTGGCTGTTTGTGGGGGAGCTTGGCTGTGTGTAGGGGGCTTGGCTGTGTGTGGGGCAGGCTTGGTTGTGTGTGGGGGGCTTGGCTATGTGTGTGGGGGAGCTTGGCTGTTTGTGAGGGGCTTTGCTGTCTGTAGGGGGGCTTGGTTGTTTGTGGGTGGGCTTGGCTGTTTTTGGGGGGGCTCGGCTGTGTGTGGGGAGCAGGCTTGGTTGTGTGGGGGCTGGCTTGGCTGTGTGTGGGGTGCTTGGATGTGTTTCGCGGGGGCTTGATTAGGTGGTGTTTCCCTTTAAAGTAGACCAAAACCCAGCTGGATCGGCCCGGGAATCTATAAGGGGTGCCCGCTACACTCACCTGAATCCTGGTCCTACGGCGCATGCGCGGGCCGCAGCCGCATCTCACGCTTCTCTCTAGCAGGGCGCCTTCCCGCGCGGCCATTCCCTGTTAGAGGGAAGCGCAAGACGCGCCCGCCAGCGTGCTCGGAGCCGCTGAGCTAAGACCCCGCTAAGACGTGCATAGCTCAGCGGCTCCAAGGATGAGCAGCCGCGCATGTGCCGTAGGACCGTGGTGAGGTGAATTGATCCGGGCGATCTGGGGGGTTTCACATAGCGGGGCACCCCCCGATCGGGGAATAGTGAAGATCCTGGGTTTTGGTCCACTTTAAAGACTGGGGGCGTGGCTTGGGGGCATGGTTTAATGACAAAAAAAGTCCCTCTTTTCTGTTTTTAAAAATGGGGAGGTATGTTGCAGTATTAAAATGTCATTACCATGGCTTTAAAGTGGACTAAAACCCATGATTTTGACTATTCTGTGTTTTGTTCCTTGCAGCCGAGGCACACTGATCGGGGATGCCCGCTGTGTGAAAACCCCCAGATCGCCTGCTCTCACTCACCCTTCCCCGGTTCTACGGCGCATGCGCAGCCCTCTCGTCCAATCATCGTCCAATCGTCCTTAGACGAGCGGATCCGAACATGCTGGCGGCTACACCCCCCGCTACCCTCTAACAGGGAGCGTGCCCGCGCTGGCGATTCACAAATGCCTGGTGTGGGCATGTGCCCTGCTAAAGGGATAGCAAGGATGCGGCCACAGCTCGCTCATTCACTGTTGGACCGGGAAAGAAGGTGAGTTTCCGGGCGACCTGAGGGGGCTTCACACAGTGGGGCATCCCGAAGGGGAGGGAATTCAGCGGCCCTGGAATCTTATATATTTCAGGGCCATTGGGGGCGTGGGTTTCAAGTCACTTATCCCCTATGCCCATGATCTGCCCCTGCAATGCCACAGCCTCAGCTGAGGAACAAATTGGGAAGCTAATTGGGAAGCTAATTTGGGACAGGCTCAGCAGTTAATGGTCTAGTCATTGGCTGGATAGAGCCAGTAAAGTCCTGGGCTTATTTTTGGCCCCTGTCAACCCCTTTTATCTATTCATATAGGATGGCTTGTTCACAGACATGGTTGTATAAAATTAAAATTACAATTTTCAAGGCATCTCAAAACCTAATTATATGCAAATACCTTATGTAAGTTACTGTAAGCGATGCCGCTTTCGTTGGTGTCATTTCTGGGTCATGGCTGAGCTGGGAAGGGCATGTCATGGCACAGCATTTATGACTTATGCACAAAGTCTGCTGTGGTCAGAGATAGTTGTGGGGCCACTTTTTTATGGTCCTAGAGGAATGGAATTTAAGGAGGCCAATTTTTTTTAATTACCTAATGCACAAAGCAAGGGAGCAGTGGGATAAAAATGGAAGTAGAGAGGGGGGATATCTACGGGCATTATGTCCACTTCAAGGAAAAGGAAATATACTTTGTGTGGTATATTTCAAAGTACTACTGGGCCTTGAGGAGGATCTGTGGGCCCTTTATACAGAAGGAGACGTATCATTTTGTACTGCATAGTAAGTTGTGTGTTATAAAGAGACTTTGTTACTGAAGCTGGGGGAAGCCTAAACCATTTATTTTCTTTAAACGTATGGCCATAATAAAGTGGTTTCTGTGTTTGCACCATATCTGGGCTGTCACTGTATGTCTTTTAAGTGTGTTTTATAAGCCGAGACAAAGAGCCTGCTCACATATGGAGGAGGAATGCAGTGCAGGCAAAAAAAACACACCAGCACTGAAGGTGTTAGGCCCGGTTCACACTGCCACAATAGTGTTGTATCAGAGGTAATCGCTATTGCAATGTGATCACACTGTCCCGGTAATTTGCCAGTATTTTAGGAGTGATATGGTCATGACTAGATTGGAAAACATTTAGAGACACAACAATGACCAGACCAGTTCAGGTTGACCAAGTAGCAGAAAGTTTATTTGGACCCCTTACCAGTTCAAAGTAAAAGTGGAAAACAAAACACACACACACACACACACACACACACACACACACTCTTGATAAAAAATAACTTTATTAATCAAAATTAACTTATACTTACCGCCCCCCTCGGGCTTGCTAAGTTGTCTTTTAAATGTATGCCACTGGGGCGTCAAAGGAGCCTCTGCCTGCATTTAGCAAGGAGGGGAACACAGGTTCCTTACTTCTTTCCAGCTCCTGGCTGGGGGACTCTATGATGAGCCACTGAGGAGCGTCTTTTTTATTAAGAGGCGGAGCAACTCCCCGATGTCGTTTATGGCATCACAAAAGGGGAGTGGGATGGGGCACGTCGAAATCCCCTTTAGGCTCCTCCTCTTCTGTGAAATCAGCCCCCTGACCCCTTACCAGTTCACAAAGGGTGAAATGTAAACACACACACAAGCAAGCAAGAAAAAAAAAAAATATATATATATTTTTTTCATACTTACCTCCCATCCAACCCGAGCACTGTGTACCATGCCGATACCACTCTGGCTTCTACTCTTCTGCTCCTGCTAGAAGCCTTTTATACCTGCTGAGTGATGGGACATAATTTAATTAATTAAAAAAGAAATGACATAAGGTCCCACCTTAGCATAACCAGCTCGGGAAACAGCTATGCAGGGCTTGTAGACCGGGGCGCGGAGGCCAGCAGTGGTGGCCCCGGCCTGGAAAGCTACAAGCCCACATAGCCTTCACGGCCCTCGGGCTCTTCTGCCCCCTTCCGGGTTTTGGGGAGGCAGGTAATGGGGGGAGCTGGGATTTAATGTCAAGTCACCTGCTAGCTGCAGGAGTCTAGCCAGCACCAAACCTTGTGAACTCATATAGGGGCCTAATGGTTCCCTTACCAGTTCACAAAGAGTTAACAGTAAAAATAAACACACAGACACCAGATAAAAAAATGTAATTTACTCCTTTTTTTTTCTTTATGCTCCTCGATCCTGTGTCTCACACCGCTGTCCTGTGCCGTTGACGGATGACAGATGCCGCTAGAGATGGGTGCAGGGGATCAAGGCCTCCTGTCCTCACATCCGCTTTGCACCGGTACCACCAGCATCTGGAGCTAGAGCCGAGCCAGAAACTATGAGAAGGCAGGCTGCAGGTGCCAGAGCCAGGGCCCTGTTCCGTGCCCGCTGCTAAAGCCTGTGGAGCCCTGGGGAGATTGGAGGCCCCTCAGGTTAAGAGAAGAGTCGGCTGGAGGGATCAAGCTAGGAGGTAAGTGAATGCCGCAAGTGTCAGCGGAAATGCAGTGCCCTGTTTAAGGCCCTCTCCTGAAGATGGAAGACCTTGGTTTAAGGCTGGGTTAAGGCTGGAGGTGAGCGTGTTTTTTGTTCAACTCTCTGGGGGTAAATGCCAAGCCCATAGTTTCTACGGGGTTTGCACTTAACGGTAGGAAAAGCAAACCCATAGAAACTTTGGACTTCGCATTTAATGGGTTAAAGGGCAGACCAGAGGTGAGCTTGGCACTCCTTCTGACCGAACCAACCATGTACCCCTAACAGCTCTAATTGACATTGAGCTGGTGGGTGGGCATGTTAATGTATTGAGCGGGTAGGCCCAACTTTATGGGGCCCCCTTCCCAACATGTGCAATGGCCCACTTTTCATATCTAAAAGGACTGGCCCTGGTAGGGAAATTTTTGGTTAACTAGGCTAAATTTCAGGATGACCCTAAAATATATTTTTTACCTTTATGGGTAAAATGAATGTGACCTTCTGTAGATTTTTGAATGTATATGTCTAACTGATCAATGTTTTAGTAATTGTTGCACAAGGAGCTTTACATGGGGTATTTGAACCATGAATATCCCCAAAGAAAACCTGTCTCAATTAGAACTGGTATTTAAACAGTCCTCCTCATCATGCTGTTCACATATTTAAATCATGAAACAAAGAAGACATCTAACTAGAGATGAGCGAACTTTTGAAAAATTCGATTCGACTGATTCGCCGAATTTTCCGACAAAAATCGATTCGACCCGAATTTATTCGCGACGAATCGCTATTAAAAACGGCTATTTCTGAGCCTCCTAGAGCCTCAATAGGGTTGTAAACCATTCTGCCTTGCTGTAACACGCACAGGATGCGTGCTGGGTTAGTTAAATAATACTTTGAATAAATATCACATGCAGATCAGAGGCTTCGCTAATAGAATCGCAGAGCGGCACAATTGCAGAGAGTTGAAGTGGCATCACTATGAGGGGCAGGAGCCCAAACATTGCTTTAAAGAGACACTGGAGTTGGCAGCAGCAGGAGCCCAAAAATTGGATGAATCACACCCTGGAGTTGCAAGCAGCAGCAGGAGCCGAAACATTGGCTGAAAAAGACACTGGAGTTGGCAGCAGCAGGAGCCCAAAAATTGACTGACACACCCTGGAGTTTCAAGCAGCAGCAGCAGCAGGAGCCCAAACATAGCTTGAAAGAGACACTGGAGTTGGCTGCAGGAGCCCAAAAATTGGATGAATCACACCCTGGAGTTGGCAGCAGCAGCAGGAACCCAAACATTACTTTAAAGAGACACTGGGGTTGGCTTCAGGAGCCCAAAAATTGGATGAATCACACCCTGGAGTTGGCAGCAGCAGCAGCAGGAGCCCAAATATTACTTTAAAGAGACACTGGAGTTGGCTTCAGGAGCCCAAAAATTGGATGAATCACACCCTGGAGTTGGCAGCAGCAGCAGCAGGAGCCCAAATATTACTTTAAAGAGACACCGGGGTTGGCTTCAGGAGCCCAAAAATTGGATGAATCACACCCTGGAGTTGGCAGCAGCAGGAGCCCAAATATTACTTTAAAGAGACACTGGAGTTGGCTTCAGGAGCCCAAAAATTGGATGAATCACACCCTGGAGTTGCAAGCAGCAGCAGGAGCCCAAACATTACTTTAAAGAGACACTGGGGTTGGCTTCAGGAGCCCAAAAATTGGATGAATCACACCCTGGAGTTGGCAGCAGCAGGAGCCCAAACATTACTTTAAAGAGACCATGGGGTTGGCTTCAGGAGCCCAAAGATTGGATGAATCACACCCTGGAGTTGGCAGCAACAGCAGCAGGAGCCCAAACATTACTTTAAAGAGACCCTGGGGTTGGCTTCAGGAGCCCAAAAATTGGATGAATCACACCCTGGAGTTGGCAGCAGCAGCAGGAGCCCAAACATTACTTTAAAGAGACACTGGGGTTGGCTTCAGGAGCCCAAAAATTGGATGAATCACACCCTGGAGTTGGCAGCAGCAGCAGGAGCCCAAACATTACTTTAAAGAGACCCTGGGGTTGGCTTCAGGAGCCCAAAAATTGGATGAATCACACCCTGGAGTTGGCAGCAGCAGGAGCCCAAATATTACTTTAAAGAGACACTGGGGTTGGCTTCAGGAGCCCAAAAATTGGATGAATCACACCCTGTAGTTGGCAGCAGCAGCAGCAGGAGCCCAAATATTACTTTAAAGAGACACTGGAGTTGGCTTCAGGAGCCCAAAAATTGGATGAATCACACCCTGGAGTTGGCAGCAGCAGCAGCAGCAGGAGCCCAAATATTACTTTAAAGAGACACTGGAGTTGGCTTCAGGAGCCCAAAAATTGGATGAATCACACCCTGGAGTTGGCAGCAGCAGCAGCAGCAGGAGCCCAAATATTACTTTAAAGAGACACTGGAGTTGGCTTCAGGAGCCCAAAAATTGGATGAATCACACCCTGGAGTTGGCAGCAGCTGCAGCAGGACCCCAAATATTACTTTAAAGAGACACTGGGGTTGGCTTCAGGAGCCCAAAAATTGGATGAATCACACCCTGGAGTTGGCAGCAGCAGCAGCAGGAGCCCAAATATTACTTTAAAGAGACACTGGAGTTGGCTTCAGGAGCCCAAAAATTGGATGAATCACACCCTGGAGTTGGCAGCAGCAGCAGGAGCCCAAACATTACTTTAAAGAGACATTGGGGTTGGCTTCAGGAGCCCAAAAATTGGATGAATCACACCCTGGAGTTGTCAGCAGCAGCAGCAGCAGGAGCCCAAACATTACTTTAAAGAGACCATGGGGTTGGATTCAGGAGCCCAAAAATTGGATGAATCACACCCTGGAGTTGGCAGCAGCAGCCAGCAGCAGGAGCCCAAACATTACTTTAAAGAGACCCTGGGGTTGGCTTCAGGAGCCCAAAAATTGGATGAATCACACCCTGGAGTTGGCAGCAGCAGGAGCCCAAGCATTACTTTAAAGAGACCCTGGGGTTGGCTTCAGGAGCCCAAACATTGGATGAATCACACCCTGGAGTTGGCAGCAGCAGCAGGAGCCCAAACATTACTTTAAAGAGACACTGGGGTTGGCTTCAGGAGCCCAAAAATTGGATGAATCACACCCTGGAGTTGGCAGCAGCAGCAGCAGCAGGAGCCTAAATATTACTTTAAAGAGACACTAGAGTTGGCTTCAGGAGCCCAAAAATTGGATGAATCACACCCTGGAGTTGGCAGCAGCAGCAGCAGGAGCCCAAATATTACTTTAAAGAGACACTGGAGTTGGCTTCAGGAGCCCAAAAATTGGATGAATCACACCCTGGAGTTGGCAGCAGCAGCAGCAGGAGCCCAAATATTACTTTAAAGAGACACTGGAGTTGGCTTCAGGAGCCCAAGAATTGGATGAATCACACCCTGGAGTTGGCAGCAGCAGCAGGAGCCCAAACGTTACTTTAAAGAGACCCTGGGGTTGGCTTCAGGAACCCGAAAATTGGATGAATCACACCCTGGAGTTGGCAGCAGCAGCAGGAGCCCAAATATTACTTTAAAGAGACACTGGAGTTGGCTTCAGGAGCCCAAAAATTGGATGAATCACACCCTGGAGTTGGCAGCAGCAGCAGCAGGAGCCCAAATATTACTTTAAAGAGACACTGGAGTTGGCTTCAGGAGCCCAAAAATTGGATGAATCACACCCTGGAGTTGGCAGCAGCAGGAGTCCAAATATTACTTTAAAGAGACCCTGGGGTTGGCTTCAGGAGCCCAAAAATTGGATGAATCACACCCTGGAGTTGGCAGCAGCAGCAGCAGGACCCCAAATATTACTTTAAAGAGACACTGGAGTTGGCTTCCGGAGCCCAAACATTGGATGAATCACACCCTGGAGTTGGCAGCAGCAGCAGGAGCCCAAACATTACTTTAAAGAGACCCTGGGGTTGGCTTCAGGAGCCCAAAATCTGGATGAATCACACCCTGGAGTTGGCAGCAGCAGCAGCAGGAGCCCAAACATTACTTTAAAGTGACCCTGGGGTTGGCTTCAGGAGCCCAAAAATTGGATGAATCAAACCCTGGAGTTGGCAGCAGCAGCAGGAGCCCAAACATTACTTTAAAGAGACACTTGGGTATGCTTCAGGAGCCCAAAAATTGGATGAATCACACCCTGGAGTTGGCAGCAGCAGCAAGAGCCCAAATATTACTTTAAAGAGACACTGGAGTTGGCTTCAGGAGCCCAAAGATTGGATGAATCACACCGTGGAGTTGGCAGCAGCAGGAGCCCAAATATTACTTTAAAGAGACACTGGGGTTGGCTTCAGGAGCCCAAAAATTGGATGAATCACACCCTGGAGTTGGCAGCAGCAGGAGCCCAAGCATTACTTTAAAGAGACACTGGGGTTGGCTTCAGGAGCCCAAACATTGGATGAATCACACCCTGGAGTTGGCAGCAGCAGCAGGAGCCCATACATTACTTTAAAGAGACACTGGGGTTGGCTTCAGGAGCCCAAACATTGGATGAATCACACCCTGGAGTTGGCAGCAGCAGCAGCAGGAGCCCAAATATTACTTTAAAGAGACACTGGAGTTGGCTTCAGGAGCCCAAAAATTGGATGAATCACACCCTGGAGTTGGCAGCAGCAGCAGCAGGGGCCCAAATATTACTTTAAAGAGACACTGGAGTTGGCTTCAGGAGCCCAAAAATTGGATGAATCACACCCTGGAGTTGGCAGCAGCAGCAGCAGGAGCCCAAACGTTACTTTAAAGGGACCCTGGGGTTGGCTTCAGGAACCCGAAAATTGGATGAATCACACCCTGGAGTTGGCAGCAGCAGCAGGAGCCAAAATATTACTTTAAAGAGACACTGGAGTTGGCTTCAGGAGCCCAAAAATTGGATGAATCACACCCTGGAGTTGGCAGCAGCAGCAGCAGGAGTCCAAATAGTAATTTAAAGAGACCCTGGGGTGGCTTCAGGAGCCCAAAAATTGGATGAATCACACCCTGGAGTTGGCAGCAGCAGCAGGAGCCCAAACATTACTTTAAAGAGACCCTGGGGTTGGCTTCAGGAGCCCAAAAATTGGATGAATCACACCCTGGAGTTGGCAGCAGCAGCAGCAGGAGCCCAAACATTACTTTAAAGTGACCCTGGGGTTGGCTTCAGGAGCCCAAAAATTGGATGAATCAAACCCTGGAGTTGGCAGCAGCAGCAGGAACCCAAACATTACTTTAAAGAGACACTTGGGTATGCTTCAGGAGCCCAAAAATTGGATGAATCACACCCTGGAGTTGGCAGCAGCAGCAGGAGCCCAAATATTACTTTAAAGAGACACTGGAGTTGGCTTCAGGAGCCCAAAAATTGGATGAATCACACCCTGGAGTTGGCAGCAGCAGGAGCCCAAATATTACTTTAAAGAGACACTGGAGTTGGCTTCAGGAGCCCAAAAATTGGATGAATCACACCCTGGAGTTGGCAGCAGCAGGAGCCCAAATATTACTTTAAAGAGACACTGGAGTTGACTTCAGGAGCCCAAAAATTGGATGAATCACACCCTGGAGTTGGCAGCAGCAGGAGCCCAAATATTACTTTAAAGAGACACTGGAGTTGGCTTCAGGAGCCCAAAAATTGGATGAATCACACCCTGGAGTTGGCAGCAGCAGCAGCAGGAGCCCAACCATTACTTTAAAGAGACACTGGGGTTGGCTTCAGGAGCCCAAAAATTGGATGAATCACACCCTGGAGTTGGCAGCAGCAGCAGCAGGAGCCCAAGCATTACTTTAAAAGGACCCTGGGGTTGACTTCAGGAGCCCAAACATTGGATGAATCACACCCTGGAGTTGGCAGCAGCAGCAGGAGCCCATACATTACTTTAAAGAGACACTGGGGTTGGCTTCAGGAGCCCAAAAATTGGATGAATCACACCCTGGAGTTGGCAGCAGCAGCAGCAGGAGCCCAAATATTACTTTAAAGAGACACTGGAGTTGGCTTCAGGAGCCCAAAAATTGGATGAATCACACCCTGGAGTTGGCAGCAGCAGCAGCAGGAGCCCAAATATTACTTTAAAGAGACACTGGAGTTGGCTTCAGGAGCCCAAAAATTGGATGAATCACACCCTGGAGTTGGCAGCAGCAGCAGCAGGAGCCCAAACGTTACTTTAAAGGGACCCTGGGGTTGGCTTCAGGAACCCGAAAAATGGATGAATCACACCCTGGAGTTGGCAGCAGCAGCAGGAGCCCGAATATTACTTTAAAGAGACACTGGAGTTGGCTTCAGGATCCCAAAAATTGGATGAATCCCACCCTGGAGTTGGCAGCAGCAGCAGCAGGAGCCCAAATATTACTTTAAAGAGACACTGGAGTTGGCTTCAGGAGCCCAAAAATTGGATGAATCACACCCTGGAGTTGGCAGCAGCAGCAGCAGGACCCCAAATATTACTTTAAAGAGACACTGGAGTTGGCTTCAGGAGCCCAAAAATTGGATGAATCACACCCTGGAGTTGGCAGCAGCAGCAGGAGCCCAAACATTACTTTAAAGAGACCCTGGGGTTGGCTTCAGGAGCCCAAGAATTGGATGAATCACACCCTGGAGTTGGCAGCAGCAGCAGGAGCCCAAACATTACTTTAAAGACACCCTGGGGTTGGCTTCAGGAGCCCAAAAATTGGATGAATCACACCCTGGAGTTGGCAGCAGCAGCAGGAGCCCAAACATTACTTTAAAGAGACACTGGGGTTGGCTTCAGGAGCCCAAAAATTGGATGAATCACACCCTGGAGTTGGCAGCAGCAGCAAGAGCCCAAATATTACTTTAAAGAGACACTGGAGTTGGCTTCAGGAGCCCAAAAATTGGATGAATCACACCCTGGAGTTGGCAGCAGCAGCAGCAGGAGCCCAAATATTACTTTAAAGAGACACTGGAGTTGGCTTCAGGAGCCCAAAAATTGGATGAATCACACCCTGGAGTTGGCAGCAGCAGCAGCAGGAGCCCAAATATTACTTTAAAGAGACACTGGAGTTGGCTTCAGGAGCCCAAAAATTGGATGAATCACACCCTGGAGTTGGCAGCAGCAGCAGCAGGAGCCCAAATATTACTTTAAAGAGACACTGGAGTTGGCTTCAGGAGCCCAAAAATTGGATGAATCACACCCTGGAGTTGGCAGCAGCAGCCAGCAGCAGGAGCCCAAACATTACTTTAAAGAGACCCTGGGGTTGGCTTCAGGAGGCCAAAAATTGGATGAATCACACCCTGGAGTTGGCAGCAGCAGCAGAAGGAGCCCAAGCATTACTTTAAAGAGACCCTGGGGTTGGCTTCAGGAGCCCAAACATTGGATGAATCACACCCTGGAGTTGGCAGCAGTAGCAGGAGCCCAAACATTACTTTAAAGAGACACTGGGGTTGGCTTCAGGAGCCCAAAAATTGGATGAATCACACCCTGGAGTTGGCAGCAGCAGCAGCAGGAGCCCAAGCATTACTTTAAAAAGACCCTGGGGTTGACTTCAGGAGCCCAAACATTGGATGAATCACACCCTGGAGTTGGCAGCAGCAGCAGGAGCCCAAACATTACTTTAAAGAGACACTGGGGTTGGCTTCAGGAGCCCAAAAAATGGATGAATCACACCCTGGAGTTGGCAGCAGCAGCAGCAGGAGCCCAAATATTACTTTAAAGAGACACTGGAGTTGGCTTCAGGAGCCCAAAAATTGGATGAATCACACCCTGGAGTTGGCAGCAGCAGCAGCAGCAGGAGCCCAAATATTACTTTAAAGAGACACTGGAGTTGGCTTCAGGAGCCCAAAAATTGGATGAATCACACCCTGGAGTTGGCAGCAGCAGCAGCAGGAGCCCAAATATTACTTTAAAGAGACACTGGAGTTGGCTTCAGGAGCCCAAAAATTGGATGAATCACACCCTGGAGTTGGCAGCAGCAGCAGCAGGAGCCCAAACGTTACTTTAAAGGGACCCTGGGGTTGGCTTCAGGAACCCGAAAAATGGATGAATCACACCCTGGAGTTGGCAGCAGCAGCAGCAGGAGCCCAAATATTACTTTAAAGAGACACTGGAGTTGGCTTCAGGAGCCCAAAAATTGGATGAATCACACCCTGGAGTTGGCAGCAGCAGCAGCAGGAGTCCAAATATTACTTTAAAGAGACCCTGGGGTGGCTTCAGGAGCCCAAAAATTGGATGAATCACACCCTGGAGTTGGCAGCAGCAGCACCAGGACCCCAAATATTACTTTAAAGAGACACTGGAGTTGGCTTCAGGAGCCCAAAAATTGGATGAATCACACCCTGGAGTTGGCAGCAGCAGCCAGCAGCAGGAGCCCAAACATTACTTTAAAGAGACCCTGGGGTTGGCTTCAGGAGGCCAAAAATTGGATGAATCACACCCTGGAGTTGGCAGCAGCAGCAGAAGGAGCCCAAGCATTACTTTAAAGAGACCCTGGGGTTGGCTTCAGGAGCCCAAACATTGGATGAATCACACCCTGGAGTTGGCAGCAGCAGCAGGAGCCCAAACATTACTTTAAAGAGACACTGGGGTTGGCTTCAGGAGCCCAAAAAATGGATGAATCACACCCTGGAGTTGGCAGCAGCAGGAGCCCAAATATTACTTTAAAGAGACACTGGAGTTGGCTTCAGGAGCCCAAAAATTGGATGAATCACACCCTGGAGTTGGCAGCAGCAGCAGCAGCAGGAGCCCAAATATTACTTTAAAGAGACACTGGAGTTGGCTTCAGGAGCCCAAAAATTGGATGAATCACACCCTGGAGTTGGCAGCAGCAGCAGCAGAAGCCCAAATATTACTTTAAAGAGACACTGGAGTTGGCTTCAGGAGCCCAAAAATTGGATGAATCACACCCTGGAGTTGGCAGCAGCAGCAGCAGGAGCCCAAACGTTACTTTAAAGAGACCCTGGGGTTGGCATCAGGAACCCGAAAATTGGATGAATCACACCCTGGAGTTGGCAGCAGCAGCAGCAGGACCCCAAATATTACTTTAAAGAGACACTGGAGTTGGCTTCAGGAGCCCAAAAATTGGATGAATCACACCCTGGAGTTGGCAGCAGCAGCAGGAGCCCAAACATTACTTTAAAGAGACCCTGGGGTTGGCTTCAGGAGCCCAAAAATTGGATGAATCACACCCTGGAGTTGGCAGCAGCAGCAGGAGCCCAAACATTACTTTAAAGACACCCTGGGGTTGGCTTCAGGAGCCCAAAAATTGGATGAATCACACCCTGGAGTTGGCAGCAGCAGCAGGAGCCCAAACATTACTTTAAAGAGACACTGGGGTTGGCTTCAGGAGCCCAAAAATTGGATGAATCACACCCTGGAGTTGGCAGCAGCAGCAAGAGCCCAAATATTACTTTAAAGAGACACTGGAGTTGGCTTCAGGAGCCCAAAAATTGGATGAATCACACCCTGGAGTTGGCAGCAGCAGCAGCAGGAGCCCAAATATTACTTTAAAGAGACACTGGAGTTGGCTTCAGGAGCCCAAAAATTGGATGAATCACACCCTGGAGTTGGCAGCAGCAGCAGCAGGAGCCCAAATATTACTTTAAAGAGACACTGGAGTTGGCTTCAGGAGCCCAAAAATTGGATGAATCACACCCTGGAGTTGGCAGCAGCAGCCAGCAGCAGGAGCCCAAATATTACTTTAAAGAGACACTGGAGTTGGCTTCAGGAGCCCAAAAATTGGATGAATCACACCCTGGAGTTGGCAGCAGCAGCCAGCAGCAGGAGCCCAAACATTACTTTAAAGAGACCCTGGGGTTGGCTTCAGGTGGCCAAAAATTGGATGAATCACACCCTGGAGTTGGCAGCAGCAGCAGAAGGAGCCCAAGCATTACTTTAAAGAGACCCTGGGGTTGGCTTCAGGAGCCCAAACATTGGATGAATCACACCCTGGAGTTGGCAGCAGTAGCAGGAGCCCAAACATTACTTTAAAGAGACACTGGGGTTGGCTTCAGAATCCCAAAAATTGGATGAATCACACCCTGGAGTTGGCAGCAGCAGCAGCAGGAGCCCAAGCATTACTTTAAAAAGACCCTGGGGTTGACTTCAGGAGCCCAAACATTGGATGAATCACACCCTGGAGTTGGCAGCAGCAGCAGGAGCCCATACATTACTTTAAAGAGACACTGGGGTTGGCTTCAGGAGCCCAAAAAATGGATGAATCACACCCTGGAGTTGGCAGCAGCAGCAGCAGGAGCCCAAATATTACTTTAAAGAGACACTGGAGTTGGCTTCAGGAGCCCAAAAATTGGATGAATCACACCCTGGAGTTGGCAGCAGCAGCAGCAGGAGCCCAAATATTACTTTAAAGAGACACTGGAGTTGGCTTCAGGAGCCCAAAAATTGGATGAATCACACCCTGGAGTTGGCAGCAGCAGCAGCAGGAGCCCAAATATTACTTTAAAGAGACACTGGAGTTGGCTTCAGGAGCCCAAAAATTGGATGAATCACACCCTGGAGTTGGCAGCAGCAGCAGCAGGAGCCCAAACGTTACTTTAAAGGGACCCTGGGGTTGGCTTCAGGAACCCGAAAAATGGATGAATCACACCCTGGAGTTGGCAGCAGCAGCAGCAGGAGCCCAAATATTACTTTAAAGAGACACTGGAGTTGGCTTCAGGAGCCCAAAAATTGGATGAATCACACCCTGGAGTTGGCAGCAGCAGCAGCAGGAGTCCAAATATTACTTTAAAGAGACCCTGGGGTGGCTTCAGGAGCCCAAAAATTGGATGAATCACACCCTGTAGTTGGCAGCAGCAGCACCAGGACCCCAAATATTACTTTAAAGAGACACTGGAGTTGGCTTCAGGAGCCCAAAAATTAGATGAATCACACCCTGGAGTTGGCAGCAGCAGCCAGCAGCAGGAGCCCAAACATTACTTTAAAGAGACCCTGGGGTTGGCTTCAGGAGGCCAAAAATTGGATGAATCACACCCTGGAGTTGGCAGCAGCAGCAGAAGGAGCCCAAGCATTACTTTAAAGAGACCCTGGGGTTGGCTTCAGGAGCCCAAACATTGGATGAATCACACCCTGGAGTTGGCAGCAGCAGCAGGAGCCCAAACATTACTTTAAAGAGACACTGGGGTTGGCTTCAGGAGCCCAAAAATTGGATGAATCACACCCTGGAGTTGGCAGCAGCAGCAGCAGGAGCCCAAATATTACTTTAAAGAGACACTGGAGTTGGCTTCAGGAGCCCAAAAATTGGATGAATCACACCCTGGAGTTGGCAGCAGCAGCAGCAGCAGGAGCCCAAATATTACTTTAAAGAGACACTGGAGTTGGCTTCAGGAGCCCAAAAATTGGATGAATCACACCCTGGAGTTGGCAGCAGCAGCAGCAGGAGCCCAAATATTACTTTAAAGAGACACTGGAGTTGGCTTCAGGAGCCCAAAAATTGGATGAATCACACCCTGGAGTTGGCAGCAGCAGCAGCAGGAGCCCAAACGTTACTTTAAAGAGACCCTGGGGTTGGCATCAGGAACCCGAAAATTGGATGAATCACACCCTGGAGTTGGCAGCAGCAGCAGGAGCCCAAATATTACTTTAAAGAGACACTGGAGTTGGCTTCAGGAGCCCAAAATTGGATGAATCACACCCTGGAGTTGGCAGCAGCAGCAGGAGCCCAAACATTACTTTAAAGAGACCCTGGGGTTGGCTTCAGGAGCCCAAAAATTGGATGAATCACACCCTGGAGTTGGCAGCAGCAGCAGGACCCCAAATATTACTTTAAAGAGACACTGGAGTTGGCTTCAGGAGCCCAAAAATTGGATGAATCACACCCTGGAGTTGGCAGCAGCAGCAGGAGCCCAAACATTACTTTAAAGAGACCCTGGGGTTGGCTTCAGGAGCCCAAAAATTGGATGAATCACACCCTGGAGTTGGCAGCAGCAGCAGCAGGAGCCCAAACATTACTTTAAAGAGAACCTGGGGTTGGCTTCAGGAGCCCAAAAATTGGATGAATCACACCCTGGAGTTGGCAGCAGCAGCAGGAGCCCAAATATTACTTTAAAGAGACACTGAGGTTGGCTTCAGGAGCCCAAAAATTGGATGAATCACACCCTGGAGTTGGCAGCAGCAGCAGGAGCCCAAACATTACTTTAAAGAGACACTGGGGTTGGCTTCAGGAGCCCAAAAATTGGATGAATCACACCCTGGAGTTGGCAGCAGCAGCAAGAGCCCAAATATTACTTTAAAGAGACACTGGAGTTGGCTTCAGGAGCCCAAAAATTGGATGAATCACACCCTGGAGTTGGCAGCAGCAGCAGCAGGAGCCCAAATATTACTTTAAAGAGACACTGGAGTTGGCTTCAGGAGCCCAAAAATTGGATGAATCACACCCTGGAGTTGGCAGCAGCAGGAGCCCAAACATTACTTTAAAGAGACCCTGGGGTTGGCTTCAGGAGCCCAAAAATTGGATGATTCACACCCTGGAGTTGGCATCAGCAGGAGCCCAAAAATTGGCCTAAAGACATAAATATGTTTTGCACCATTTGGAAAGTGTAAAACGTGGCACCATGCTGAATCTAATCGCATGCATCAGACATTGGTGGGTGGAAATCCTGGCTGATCCATCCCTGATTCATTTTGACAAAGGTGAGTCTCTCCACATTTTTAGTTGACAGACGAGTTCTCCTCCCCGTAACTATGGCCCCCGCCGCACTAAACACCCGCTCAGATGGCACGCTACTTACCGGGCAGGACAGCTTTTCCAGGGCAAACTCTGCTAGTTGCGGCCACAAATCAAGTTTGGCTGCCCAGAAGTCCAGCGGATCCTCAAGGTGTGTTGGCATGGTCATGTCAAAGTATGACCTGCTGGTTCAGGTCCTGCTCCAGGTCTTCCTGCTGCTCATGAGTAGCCTCACTATGCGGGTGTAGAAAGCTACTCATTAGCGACTGAAGACTGAGGCTGCTGCTGATGGAGCTGCTGCTGCTGCTCCTGCCAACCCCCCCAGCGGCCATGGCAGTGGAAGGTGAGCGCAGAGGTCCCCTCGAGTCAGACCTGCGAGAGTATGGACCATGGCGCAGATAGGCATCGGCCAACTGCCTACGTAGTATGTCTTTGTAGTAGTTCAGTTTGTCCTCCCTCTCGGTGGGTTTAAAAAATGCCCCCATTTTGTGCCGGAAGCGAGGGTCCAATAAGGTGGACAGCCAGAAGTCATCCCGCCGACAGATGGAAACAATTCTGGGGTCACTACGCAAGCACGTGAGCATGCTCTAGCTCCTCTGGCTGCTCCTGCTCCTCCTCTCCTGTCTGCTGACTAGATAAACCAGCCATTTCGCCAAGCCTAAACTGTGTTTCGCTGGCCAACTCCTCCTCCTCTTCCTCCTCCTCCTCCAGTTCAGCTCCAACGGGGTTCATGTGGCCGTAAGATGTAAACGCCATGTCTCCAGTGCCCTGACCAGCCATGGTTTCCAACATGTGCTGTAGTACATGAAGCAGTGGAATCACGTCGTTCATCCCGTAATCCTGCCGACTGACAAATAAAGTGGCTTCCTCAAAGGGCCTGAGCAAACGGCAGGTGTCACGTATGAGCTGCCACTGGTTGACATTGAAGTTACACAGGGGAGTCCCCCTATCTGCTTGGATCATCAGGAAATCCCTGATGGCTTTTCTCTGTTCATATAATCGGTTCAACATGTGAAGGGTGGAATTCCAACGGGTGGAAACATCGCAAATCAGACTATGTTGGGGGATACCGTTCTGATGCTGTAGCTCAAGAAGGGTGTGTTTGGCGGTGTATGAGTGGCTGAAGTGCATGCAAAGTTTCCTTGAAGTTGTTAGGATGTCTTGCAGATGGGGGGAATACTTCAGAAACCGCTTGACAACCAGATTGAAGACGTGAGCCATGCAGGGGGCATGGGTCAGGCTTCCTTGGCGCAGCGCAGACAAAATGTTCTTCCCATTGTCGGTAACCATGATTCCCATTTTAAGTTTTCTTGGAGTAAGCCATGTTTGGATTTCCTGATGAATAAATTTAAGCAGTTCCTCCCCTGTGTGACTCCGTTCTCCAAGACAAACCATGTGAAGCACTGCGTGACACCTCCGTGCCCTGCACACATGGTAGACTGGAGGGGCACTGAGACTTGAGCCTACAGTGGAGGGTGAGGAGATGGCGGAGGATGAGGAGGCCGAGTCGCACGGTGTCACAGGCCCAACAGGCCGAAGCGGCGTGCCCTGTCCAAGTTGCTGCTGCTGCTGCTGCAAAGGGACCACATTCACCCAGTGGGCCGTAAACGACATGTACTGTCCCTGACTGTAGTTACAGCTCCAGACGTCGGCGCTGCCATGCACTTTGCTACACACCGACAGGCTCAAGGACTGGCCCACCTTCTGTTCAACAAAAGTGTGCAACGCTGGTACTGCTTTCTTGGCAAAGAAATGACGGCTTGGGACTCTCCACCTCGGCTCGGCACAAGCCATCAGTTCTCTGAAAGGTGCAGAGTCCACCACCTGAAAAGGGAGCGACTGCAGCACCAGCAACTTGGACAGGAGCACATTCAGCTTCTGCGCCGTAGGATGAGTGGGCGCATACTGCTGTCTCTTGGACATGGCTTCGCTGATGGATTGCTGGCGGGATGCATGACTTGGAGGAGGAGGAGGAGGAGCAGGAGTGACAGAGGATGGGTATGACGCACAGCTGCCTTCGGCTGAGGTGCTGGAGCCTTGGCTGGCAGAAATTGGGAGCGGCCTGGACCACCCCTTGGGAGCCTCGGTTCTCCCAGGTCGCTTTATGGTGACGCATCATATGTTGACGCAGGGCCGTGGTGCCAACATTTGGACCCTGGCCACGCTTTACCCTTTGCCTACATATCTTGCATGTGGCCATGTTACCCTCCTGCGGATGCTTCAGGAGAAACTGCCACACTGCCGAGTAGCTACTTTTCCCACCCCCTGGCCTCACTGATTCACTGCTGCTGTTGCCAACTCCAGGAACCCCTGCTCCACTACCTCCCGATAAGGTAGACTGCCGCACAGCAGGTGCTCTACCCCGGCCCCGGCCGGCTCCAGCCTTTGGAATTGTGCCCCCATGCTGACTGCTACCACCTTGCTGCCTCAGCTGCTGACTCCGGGGCAACCTGCGCCCCTCTTCTCCTGATGATGACGATGAAGTCCCTTCATCACCCGGCTCCCAAGTGCGATCGGCTTCATCGTCATCATCATCATCACCGAGTTGTGGCTGTACGTCACTGATGTTCGTGGATTCGTCAACAGTGTCTGGCGCAGGAGCTGGAACGCTCGCAGCACCCACAACACTGTCCACATCACTATTTGTCTGCCTAGCTAAAGAAGCCACCTCCATTTCTTGGCTGGGCAGTAGCTGCTGACTGTCCTCTATCTGATCGTCCTCCTCACTAAAGAGTGGAGCTGAACCCAAAGCATAGGATACGTTGCTGGGGGAGGGAACGGCGTAGGACAGAGGCAATGGGATGACAGGGACTGCTCTCGGGGCATGCCAACTCAGGGTTGTGTCAGAGGAACCTACCGATCCTAGACTGGGGGTCTCAGACGTAAGTTGTGATGATGTTGTTGATGACCGCGCCAACCAATCTACCACGGCAGATGCGTTACTGGTGGAGACCCGACCGCTAGCAGATACTGGCAGATTAGGTCTCTCAGCGTGACTCCTGCTGCTACTGGCCCCCAGTCTGCTGCGACCTCTGCCTGCGGAATCGTGGCCTCTGCCACTCCTCTTTTCACTTCCAGGCACTTGTCTGCCCGACATAGTCTAACTGGCGTGGTAGTAGGTGATATTTTAAGAACCCCCAGGCAGCAGTGGGTCTATATGAAACAGAATTTAATGCACACCAAAAGTGAGCAGTAACACTCAGCCTCCAACAGGCCTGCTTAGTGTAAATAAGAGAGCTGCTTAGTGTAAATAAAGAGGGGTATGGTATGTTACAGAATGGGATGCCCCAACAGGAGTGCACCTGTGAGCAGTAGTACTATGCACAGCAAAAGTGTGTTTATCAGGCCAAATTTCTATTAGAATAAGTGCAAAGGGTTACAGCAGTAAATAGAGGCTGGTGTAGTCACAGAATGGGATGCGCCAACAGCCAGGAGTGCACCTGTGAGCAGTAATACTATGCACAGCAAAAGTGTGTTTATCAGGTCAAATTTCTATTAGAATAAGTGCAAAGGGTTACAGCAGTAAATAGAGGCTGGTGTAGTGACAGAATGGGATGCGCTAACAGCCAGGAGTGCACCTGTGAGCAGTAATACTATGCACAGCAAAAGTGTGTTTATCAGGCCAAATTTCTATTAGAATAAGTGCAAAGGGTTACAGCAGTAAATAGAGGCTGGTGTAGTCACAGAATGGGATGCCCCAACAGGAGTGCACCTGTGAGCAGTAATACTATGCACAGCAAAAGTGTGTTTATCAGGCCAAATTTCTATTAGAATAAGTGCAAAGGGTTACAGCAGTAAATAGAGGCTGGTGTAGTCACAGAATGGGATGCCCCAACAGCCAGGAGTGCACCTGTGAGCAGTAATACTATGCACAGCAAGTGTGTTTATCAGGCCAAATTTCTATTAGAATAAGTGCAAAGGGTTACAGCAGTAAATAGAGGCTGGTGTAGTCACAGAATGGGATGCCCCAACAGCCAGGAGTGCACCTGTGAGCAGTAATACTATGCACAGCAAGTGTGTTTATCAGGCCAAATTTCTATTAGAATAAGTGCAAAGGGTTACAGCAGTAAATAGAGGCTGGTGTAGTCACAGAATGGGATGCCCCAACAGCCAGGAGTGCACCTGTGAGCAGTAGTACTATGCACAGCAAGTGTGTTTATCAGGCCAAATTTCTATTAGAATAAGTGCAAAGGGTTACAGCAGTAAATAGAGGCTGGTGTAGTCACAGAATGGGATGCCCCAACAGCCAGGAGTGCACCTGTGAGCAGTAATACTATGCACAGCAAAAGTGTGTTTATCAGGCCAATTTCTATTAGAATAAGTGCAAAGGGTTACAGCAGTAAATAGAGGCTGGTGTAGTCACAGAATGGGATGCCCCAACAGCCAGGAGTGCACCTGTGAGCAGTAATACTATGCACAGCAAAAGTGTGTTTATCAGGCCAAATTTCTATTAGAATAAGTGCAAAGGGTTACAGCAGTAAATAGAGGCTGGTGTAGTCACAGAATGGGATGCCCCCAACAGCCAGGAGTGCACCTGTGAGCAGTAATACTATGCACAGCAAGTGTGTTTATCAGGCCAAATTTCTATTAGAATAAGTGCAAATGGTTACAGCAGTAAATAGAGGCTGGTGTAGTCACAGAATGGGATGCCCCAACAGCCAGGAGTGCACCTGTGAGCAGTAATACTATGCACAGCAAAAGTGTGTTTATCAGGTCAAATTTCTATTAGAATAAGTGCAAAGGGTTACAGCAGTAAATAGAGGCTGGTGTAGTCACAGAATGGGATGCCCCAACAGCCAGGAGTGCACCTGTGAGCAGTAATACTATGCACAGCAAGTGTGTTTATCAGGCCAAATTTCTATTAGAATAAGTGCAAAGGGTTACAGCAGTAAATAGAGGCTGGTGTAGTCACAGAATGGGATGCCCCAACAGCCAGGAGTGCACCTGTGAGCAGTAATACTATGCACAGCAAGTGTGTTTATCAGGCCAAATTTCTATTAGAATAAGTGCAAAGGGTTACAGCAGTAAATAGAGGCTGGTGTAGTCACAGAATGGGATGCCCCAACAGCCAGGAGTGCACCTGTGAGCAGTAATACTATGCACAGCAAGTGTGTTTATCAGGCCAAATTTCTATTAGAATAAGTGCAAAGGGTTACAGTAGTAAATAGAGGCTGGTGTAGTCACAGAATGGGATGCCCCAACAGCCAGGAGGGCACCTGTGAGCAGTAATACTATGCACAGCAAAAGTGTGTTTATCAGGCCAAATTTCTATTAGAATAAGTGCAAAGGGTTATAGCAGTAAATAGAGGCTGGTGTAGTCACAGAATGGGATGCCTCACAGCAGACTTGAGATCAGTTCAGAATATATGCACAGTAAGTGTATAAGCAGCCTGAAAACGCTAACAAAGCCTGTCAGCCAGCCAGTAACACTCAGGCTGGATGAAAAAAAAAAATCTCCCTGTGACTGCCTCCGATTTTTCCTAACTTTCCCTGCTTTTCGCTGACTTTCTGTCTGTCTCCTGCCTGTCTCCTGCCTGTCTCCAGCCTATCCCTGTCTGTCCCTGGCTCTCTGTCTCTCCCTCACTACAGCAGCGTCCTGTCTCTCACGAATGCAATAGAGAAATGAGGAAAAGCAAGATGTCCGCCGACTTAAATAGCGCTGTGACGTCACCGGGCTTGCTGGCTGCTGATAGGCTGCATGTGACTGCCCCAGCTTGCACTGGCGCGGGGTTGATGTCTGGACATGTCCCGTCCGCCATCTTAGAATGCCTGTAATGTAAATGAATGGATGTTAAAGGAAAACTTCGAGCGATCGAAGCACGGGGAAATTCGGATTCGAATCCGGGTTCGTCCGGATTCGCTCATCCCTACATCTAACAGTTGACCAACAGCACCTTGCCATTGGGAGGCTTAAAACAGGATGTTCTCTGATGGAAGTGGCCGCTGAGATGAGACCGATGATGCAGAGTCATCACATGGCGCAGTCTAATTTCCTGTGTCATCTCCTATATATAGGAGCCTGCGGAAACAGGAATGTTTTAACACACGGAATGCGTGGTCAATGGAATGCTCCAGCATCAATCAATGCACAGGCTTTCGTCCAATCAGTGTTGTATGCCACACATATTAATGTACGGCATACAGCTCTGTTGGTAAGAGGTCACAGGTCAACACAGGTCGACTTGTCATTTTACTTATGGTCACTTCAGTTCCACTTTAATTTAGATTGTTAGCTCTCAAGCACTATGTATTCCCTTCTTGAAATACACATATAGTTACCCTTGATGATGTCAGTGTTCTTATTTGACATTTTACTCTAAAAAACAAATATAAATTCTCTTTTGAAGTAACTTTGTTATTCAAATTCCAAAAGGAATCAATATGGTTCAAAAGAGTTGAATGCAGGAAAATAAAATTTACCAGGTGGCTTTTGCCTGGTTGCAGTAAATTATGATGGGTGACCTTTCTATTCCATCAGCAGCTCCCAGAACACAAAGCACCGGGAACAGGTATTGCTCTGCGGAATATTACTCGGGATTTCTGTTCATATAAATGTCAGATGCAGAGTTATTTAAGATAAATAAAATCACTCACACTTATGCAAATAGAGGAGGAGGAAAGCCTTCTTCTCTTGATAACAAAATGCCAACAAGCCTAGTTGTGAAAAGTGCGGCATTGTCCTCCTAAAGAGAACCTGTCAGTCATCTGATCACGAAAATGCCCTTTGTCATGTCAGGTGGTTAAGAAGAGCTCTCCTTCCATAAGCCACAAGCCCTTTTAAAGCGGAACTCCCCTAAAGCCCTACTTTGAGAATCGGTGTCATATGCTGTTTTAGAGGGCTTAACTTCAGATAGATGTTGTGGCAAAGCTCCTAGAAATACATGGTAGCAGCAAGCAGCTTGATAAAGGTTTTTTTTCCCCGAAACGCATATCGCTGTTGGGATTGGGGAGGGCATCTATGCCTGTTCGTAAGCACACCACTATCGAATGATTTTAGCACTATGATAGTTTAGTAAAAGTTAAGTTTTATCTGTCATTGGAGTGGATCTTGCTTGAATTTGTATATTTTGGACATGTGGTACTGATGTAACTAGAAGAAATTGGGATTTTACACACAGTATGATTTTATTGATCAACTTACATTTTTCACATATTTCACATCACAAAAAAAATAGCAAACAAGACATTTTATGTTAAAGCCCAGGCTCTGCTGAAGAAAAATTCAATATATAACATTCCTTGGAAATCCCTTCAAAATTCACAGTTGAACATGTATAGCGCAAAATATAGAAAATGTTCTGGCAACATAGGGTGACAAAATCTCTAGGCAGGCTGGCAGTTAAAAGGTTAAGGCAAACTCAGCAGGAAATTGCATGATGGAAGTCCACACCTCTCAGAATTAGCTATATGTTACTGTCTGGGAACTGGCAGAATCTTTCGCAGTTGAAGAGAGCCAGGTGAGGCAGAGTTGCCATCCTGTTTGGTTTATGCGTGCCATGTGCAGAACTTTGAAACCGACATAAAACCTCTACCCCTTAAGTGCCAACCACGGCACGCAATTACACATTTATCAGGGCAGAATCTGTTTAGCGACTGGGATAGCGCCATGTAGCGTCTGATTCATCATTTTCCCAGCCTCAGCGAACAGCACTGGCGTTCAGCCTTGCACAGCGCCAGGTATGACCTCTCGCTACCTGACGCTCTGCCATACATTTCAATGGACGATCCTTTCCTTCTCTTCTCTTTTTTTTTTTTTTTAAATCTCAAATAATTCTGTGACCTCTTCTGGCATTGAATAAGCAGTTTTTTCACATTTTTTTTATTTTTTAATTATTTCTTCAGTAATGACATTACAGGTCTGCCATTAAAGTGTTCATGTTACAATGTTGCTACAATGTAATTCCATATGTTTTTGCTTTGTTACTAGTTGATAGATGCTGAAAAACAGACTTTAAACACACCGCCTCCTGTGCTCTGGGCTTCAAACAAGCATTATTCAGCGCCAGAGATTTGTGAGGCTGTTTTTTTGCTGAATATGGTGTGAGTCGGTCGCTATGAGCAGTGGCTAACATGCGCTCCCATACAGCGCTGTAGTGGTCAAATAGCGACTCCTCACAATGTATTCAACATTACTGGACAGCGACTGAGTCCCTATGAAGTAGCGACCCACGGCTGAGCACTGCGACTACTAGCAGGCGCTCTGAAAATGCCTGCTACAGACGCTCATCTGTCGCTACCTGGCGTTAATGATGAATCAGCCTGCCCGTCTAGTTTGCCTGTGGACCAACTCCCCTCCCTGAGTCTCAAAGGGGAGTTTAGGTCTGCTTTAAGCCCATCACACAGTGGAATAGTGGTGGTTTCATATATAAACAAACCATTAGCACAATGAAATGCATCTCCCATTACAGAAATGAACATTAAAAGGGATATATTTTCCTCACAATAATTGTAATCACTGCAAAATTTACCGCCATTCACAGTGGTGTCCCTGCTAAATAACGCTGATGGGAAATTAGTGAGGAAGATAAAGGAAAGAGGTGCTCTCATTAAGGTGGCCGTGCTAAAGATAATGACACGGCCATGTCTAAACCCGTCATTACTTCAGCCAAACTTATGTCATCAGCAGGCCTCTGTGGGCCGCCATGACGCCGGGGAGCCGGCAGAATGCAAATAGAGCCCAGCGTGTGTCAGGCAAACACATCATTAGCTTGATTAGATTACATTGTGGTAGATGGTGAGTAACATTTAACCGAAACATCAGCCGTCGCAAAACGCAACATATATTTTGTTTTAGCAAAGCGCAGCACTGCAGCAACTAGGCCCCAATGTTTACGTAGAGGCTGATTCATTATTAACGCCAGGTATCGGCAGAGGCGCTTAGAGCAACCGCTAGTAGGCGCTGTAAGTGGGTATCGGGTGCTGTAACAGAGTGCCTCAGTCGCTGTGGTAACCTGGCCCGCATTGATGAATGTGATTTATGTTGGGTGCTCTAACACCAGTACAGCGCTGCAGCGAGCGAAAGGTAGCGCCAGCTCAGTGCGACCGACTATCAGTGCTCCACACCATACTTATCAAAAAAGGACACACACACAGCCTCGGCGCTTTAAATCTGGTCGCTATAGCATAGAGCACCAGACGCTGTGTGATTAAAGTCTGTTTTTGAACACATATCCACCAATAACAAAGCGAAAACGCATGGAATGACATTGCTTTAATACTGGGACAATAACACTTTAGTGCCAGACCTGTAATGACAATTCTGCATAAAAATATAAAAAGTCCAAAAAGTTTCTAAAAGTGTTCGTTTGCAGCCAGGAGAGGTCACACAATGATTTGAAAAAAGAAAATGTCAAACACGCTGTTTAAACACAAGCAAATGAACGGCCATTGAAATGTATGGTAGAGCGACACTGAGCGAAAGGTAATACCTGGCGCTCTGGAAGCTAGAGCGCCGGCGCTATACACTGAGCCGGCTGTAATAATACATCAGACGCTACATGCCGCTGTTAGAGTCGCTCACCAGATTCACTTTCAGAAACGTGGTTTTGCGTACAGCGCCCGGTGTTCACCAGATGCTGCCTACCGCTACGAGACACTACCTGGCCCTATCCCTTCCTAAATAACACCCCATCAATCCATGTAATACTTGAAGGGGTCTAACACGCAGTCTCAGGGATGGATGTAGATTCACTGTGACCTCCAAAAAATCTGTCCCAGAGCAATTAAACCTCCCAAGTGTCCCTGATTTGGAGGGACTGTCCCTCTTTTGAGTCCATGTCCTCGTTGTTCCTATTTGCCCATCTTGCCCATGTAACATGCAGATCTGCAGCAATGAATGCTTCATTTGCCTTTTGAGTTTTTTAAGTTAAATTAAGTTTTTATATTGTTGTAACTGTTACACCCCCATCACCTATCCATCCCTCAATGAGGGGACGTGGCCTAATTTAACAAACGTTCCTCTTTCCCACCATGAAAAGTTGGTAGGTATGCACTCTGTCCCTTGTTGCTCTCAGCGTGAGCAAGGCAAGTAAGGTCTAATGGCCCCACAGCTGTCTCTTACCAAAGCAGGGCGTGCTCTTGACTCATAAAGTTACACCTGACCACAGCCCAGAAACTGAAGTGAAGAAATCAGCTTTGCTTAGAATACATAAAGCGTTTACATATAAACAATAGACAATGTACAAAAAAGATGCAGTTGAGGCGGCAAGCTCCAACTGTCACCAATAAGGGAGCACTACTATTTAAATTTATTGAGAGTACAAAAAACCTAAGATCAACATATACACACAAGACAATTAAAAACAACTGCTGCCTCAATCTCACCCAACCTCTAGATAACCCACAATGTAAATTACATAACCATGATAAGAGGGACCCAATTAATAATAAATATAATCTTATTTTTGTGCCTATCAACTGTCACAAGTGATTTATTGATAGTTGTATGTAACAATTGATTGGTTTTTATAGCACAGGTGAATACTTACCTTTCTTTATAGTGTATTTAATTGATCAAGCTGTCTTGTAATTTTGCTATATATTGCACGGTCACTTTGTTAGAGGGTGTATTAAATTATTATGTTTTTTTTGTGCCAGCACAAAAATAAGATTATATTTATTATTAATTGAGTCCCTCTTATCATGTTTATGTAATTTACGTTATGGGTTATCTAGAGGTTGGATGAGATTGAGGCAGCAGTTGTTTTTAATTGTCTTGTGTGTATATGTTGATTTTAGGTTTTTTGTACTCTCAATAAATTTGATTAATTGAATTGTTTGGTAGTGCTCCCTTATTGGTGACGGTTGGAGCTTGCCGTCTCAACTGCATGTTTTTTGAACATTTAAAAAGTGGCTATAGAATAGGGGCTGATGTTCAATGATTGTTGTACAATACCTTTTTTATGAACCCGTGCAGTAGCTTGGATGGGGCCCCATATCACATGCCCTCGTCAGGGCCCTGTCCCCCTCATCGTTTGGTCCCTAGGTGCAGGAGGCGAGCGGCAAGTATCAGGTGGCATGCGCATTGAGGTGAGGAGGATAGAGGCGGCATGAATGGCTAGGTGAGTATATACATTGGCACTGGGCGTACATTCTGCAGAGGTGATGTAGGTAGCTTGCACTGGGCCCTCGGTTCCAGGGGCCCAGGGGCACATGCCTACACTGCCTTTAAGGTATGTATATCCCTGAAATCATGAGTCCAGAATGAACGTATCTGATGTCTTAGAGAGATGGAAGGCATGATGGTATAAGTGGTCCCTCATTTGTAAAACCAGCACAGGCAGCCATGTCTTTCACCGCATCTTATTAGTTTAACCTGTCATTAAATATACATTAGCCCAGATGGCAGGTCGTGAGCGCTGTTTATGGTAGAGAGTAAGGCTTATACACATTGACTGGCTCATTATCATTGAGTAAAATGCAGAACATACAATGGGGACAATATGGTCATGTTAAAAGAGGCACTCAGGAGCTTAGGACCCCAGGGACCAAGAAGACGATGACAGACATGCCACTGATGACACCAAGGTCGCCGCTACTCCATGATAAGGAGGAGAGTCATTAGGAAGCCTAATTATTACTATGAGCGGATGATCTCTCAGGAGCCGATCTCTCACTACTGTAGCTTCAAGGCAGACAAATGTCTTGTCTGACAGTTTTTTTTTTAACTTCAGCCTAGTAGGCAGCCAGATATCCCACTTCCTGGCACTCACTGGGTATAAAATATGGATTAGAAGCAATGACACGTTGAAAGATGAAATTCACCAGAGGGGCACAGGTCTCCTCCGCGGGAGAAAGATCCAAATGGTACCCAGATGTTCGGGGGGCCCTGTCCGTCTGTGCTCCCAACCTGTGCCGCGGTGGCGAGAGGTTTTGGCAACAGTGGAATCAATATTTGATGGTGTTGTTTTTATAAAACGTCAGCTCAGCTAGGGACTGTCATTGCAAATTAAAGCCAAACTTAGCCACTGTTTTATTTTTTAATTTAGATACAATGGGCAAATTTGGCCCGCTTTAGTATTTTTCTTTTCAATACATTTTTAATAAAGGCCCGATTTAACAAGGGATAGCGCCAGGTAGCGAATGGTGAGCGAACGGTAATGACGCTCACCGCCATGAGAACGCCGGCTCCCCTCCGCAATCACACATTTATGAAGCCGATCCTGCTTAGCGACTGACAGAGCGCCAGATAGCGAATAATTCATCATTATTCCAGCCTCACCCCACAGCGCCAGCGAGCGACCTTGAACAGCGACAGGTATGACCTCTCGCTACCTGGCGCTCTCCAATGCATTTCAATGGAGCTAACTTTAAATATTCATAATTAATTGCTATTACTTTTTTTATTTTTTTTAATGTCAAAAATTCTGTGACCACTTCTGCAATGTTAGATTTTTTTTTTAAGCTAAAAAAAAAAATAAATAAAAATTTGTGCAGAATTGATATTACAAGTCTGATATTAATGTATTCATATTACAAAATGTTTTGAAAAACATGTTTTTTTTTTTCTAAAAATATGGTTGTTTGGGGGGTTAAAAAACTACTTTTAACCCATCGCCGCCAGCGCTCTGGGGTTTAAGCAAGCATTTCACAGAGCGAGAATGTTTGGAGCGTGATTTGTTAATGAATATGCTGGGAGCCGTTTGCTATGGCCGTTCGCTGTCATGCGCTCCCATACAGCGCGGAACCTGTCAAACAGCGACTCATAACCCCGTATTCAACATTACCACACACCGACTGAGTCGCTGTCAACAGCCGAACAACGGCCAAACACAGCGAATACTAGCGGGCGCTGTGAAAATAACGCTACTGTCGCTCATCTGTCGCTACCTGGCGCTATTAATGAATCAGCCTGAAAGAGTCTATGCTGATGAAAAAAAGCCATACTCACCCTTTGCCTCCTGCAGTGCTTTCATCTCACATCTGCTAAAAAGAACCCACTATGTGCCAGCATCAAAAAGCGCAGCATTTATGGTCAATAGTGGGCATAGGGGACCAAGAGAGGACATGCATCCTTCATTGTAATGAATGAAGAAAAAATAGAGAGTTAGAAAAAGAAGAATTCTAAAGGGTCCAACTGAAATTAAAAGAAGCATTGAATTCCCATTTACCTGGAGGAAGTCCAAGGCTCCCAAATTTGCTCTGTGAGCCATTCAGAATAGAGGACAATTATGTAATTGACTCGGACCAGAAGCCCATTGTATGGGATCTCTTACTTTAGACTCCAGAAATAACCTACTTGAGACCAGGCAGTTTCAATAAAATAAGTTCCTATCCAGGCTAAAAATAAAATTAAGAAAGTTCTCCTTTTCAGCCATTCCAAATCAGCCTTACCAGGTCCCAAGATCGAGTCCTGCGGTGTCCTCGCTCACCAGCAAGCACCACAGCCACCTGCACCTCCTCAGTCATAGCATTTTGCAGTATGCCAAGTATGCTGGCCACACCCTGTAACTGACGCAGTGACGGCCGATAGTCACATGGGTCCGGTAACCAGAAGCTGATTGTTGTGATCCTGGAAGGGCTCTACCATGTTCCTTCACAACGATAGAAGTCATCTGAAAAAAAAGGGGAGTAGAGGTTTGACAAGCTTATATTACTGAGTATGTGCTTCCCGTATTGAAGGGGCCCAGAAAAAAGGTTAAGGGAACCCCATCACATATTGCCTGTTTTTATTGCTTCTGAACTGACCAGATGTACCACTTTAGGTGGGACAGTCCCACTTTTGTCCCACTGCCCCCCCTTAAACTCTGGGGACACTTAAATGTCCCACTTTGCTGATATTGGCGGGAAGACCCATTTCATAATTTTACATATGAGACCATGCTCCGGCTCATTGACTGAATGGCAGCAGTGGAATGTATAGATTGGCTGAGAATTATACCAATCACCAACAGCTTTTAAAGTGGCTCAAAACCCATGCTGATCGATCGGGGCACTCCTGGGGCATCCAAAATCGGGATGCCATACTCGTCCCGATTGACCGATGCCATACTCATCCAACCCCCTGTTCTCCCCATTCACTTACTTCATTTCCTGGTCCCACGACGCGTCTAAGAGCAGCTGCTGCATCCCTATATCCCATAAGCAGGGTGTGTGTCCACGCCAGACATTTGTGAATGGCCGGTGTGTGTACGCTCCCTGTTAGAGGGAGGCGGAGGATGCGGCCATCAGTGCGCTCAGAGCCACTGCTCTTAGACGTGCCGTGGGACCGGGAAGAGGTGAGCTGGTCTCGGCGTCCTGGGGGGTTTCACACAGCGGTGCCCCAGGGGAATGAACCAAAACCCAGGTGGTATTCTGAGATTTTGCATCCAGAGTAACTTTACTTAATGGTTCACACAGCAAATTCCCTCAGGGCGGCAGTGAGTTGAACGTATTAGCACCCAACATTGGGTTATTGTTCTCCACCGTGTGTACTTTCATCTATGCTGATCGGGAGCATTGAAGTTTTGATTTTGGAGACAATGATAGACCTGGAGTGATCTCCCTTGAGTAAAATGAACGGCTGACGGACCAATCTGCTTCTGGATCTAGAGGTGTGGGGTGGCATCCAAGTGATGCTCAGGTGGCAGATAAAACAGTGCACAACCCAGATGGGTCCAAGATAATCCTTGGTTGTATAATGAAGGACACTATACTATATATATACACACTATATATATAATATATATATGATGTAAACACAATAGTGGAAAAATGGGAGACCCTAAAGCAGGGGTGGGCAATTATTTTTTCTGTGGGGCCACATGAGAAACTAAAAATATTGTGGAGGGCCGGGCCAAAAGGCTGAACTCAATTCTGCATAATATTAATTGTATTGTATTAATTGTATTTCCCGACCCTCCACCCAGGTAAGATGGAGCCGGAGCCTACCTCCTTCTCCTCCCCTGGTTGGGCTCTTCTTTACTGTCGGGTGCCCGCCCGTCCCTCTTCGCAGCAGGTCAGCGCCTCCTGCACTCAGTGAAGAAGGGAGAACGCGCCAGACCCAATGAGCCAAGCGGCTGCTTAAGTGATCGCCTGTGTACAGTGCGGGAGGCGGGAGGCGCTGACCCACTGCGTAGAGGGATGGGCGGGCGCCTCGCATGCAGCACGAGTGGAGGGATGCCAAATCACAAGCGGAGGGACTCCGCCAGCTCAGCCCGGGCAGGTCAGAGCCAATAAAAGGGCCGTACAATGCCCAGGTCTGCCCTAAAGGCTATTGAGGTATAAAGCCAGTAGTAAGTTTGATGTTTCATTTTAACCTACCTTAGCATCCAAATACTGGGACTGGTGACTGTCCTATTTCTGAGCCCTATAGCAGTAGAAATTATAGCAGCAGTTACCCATGTATGGCTTACACAACTGTAACTTATCCCCAGGACAGAGGTCCTGTGCAGGCGGCTGGGGATGCCACTCTGGCCCTGGCATTGATATATCTCAGTTGTGCGGTGTTCTCACTCTATATTCACACAATGTGAAGGTAGATTGTACACGCCGTGCTCCGGAATTGAACTGACACCTGGCTGAGAAGAGTACAGCTTTACAGAAACCCTTTATTGCAGCACAGTAGGATTCTGCTGCTCATCTATTATTAAGAATGCTGCCTATGGGCTGCAGCCTGATAAATACACACAAGCCTGTCATTGCTCACTAGTACAAGCTACAAATTAGACCAAGCCTTATTTCACTTGGCTTTCTGTGGTCGCTGGGCCCAAATTGGGATGCTGTGGTGGTGGGTCCAAATGGAGAGACTGTCCCTCTTTTGAGTCTGTCCCTCATAGTTCTCATTTGTCCCTCTTTAAGATATATCATGCAGATCTGCATCAATTAATGATGCATTTGCCTATTTAACGTGTTTATATTGTTTTAACTGTTACAACCTATCACCTATAAATCCCTCAATGAGGGGGCGTGGCCTAATTTAACAATTCTCTCTTTCCCACCCTGAAAATTTGGTAGGTATGCCCTAGGGTAGACATCTTTCAGACTGAAATTCGTTTTAGACTTTCATTATGTTTTAATCAGTTATTGTTTATTAATGTTTTCTGCTGCTATGCTGATGATTATGTGTATGGAGGGAAGAAACACATCACTATTTTTGGAATTTCTATATTACATTTGATATTATCCATAATGCAGGGGTGCAGCTAGGGGGGAACAGGCTGTGCACGTGCCCCGGGTGCAGCAGATCAGGGGGGCGCCAAATGGGGGCCTGAGAACAGATGGGGGCGCCATTTAGAATCTTTGCCCCGGGTGCCAGAAAACCCAGCTACTCCTCTGAATAATGTCTGAAATTTTTTTTTTAATTATATATATAATTTGCCTAGTCGCCTTTGTCCATAATGTTATGTAACTTGCATTCGCTAAAGAGCAAAAACAGCCTCACTGGAGCCTGAAAGACTTCCTCATCCCTTCGAAGCCCTGGAAATGTTCTCATCCTGGGATGCCCTGTTATGTGAAACCACTGAGATCGCCCAGTATACACACATGGCTGGCGATCCCACCATTCATGGGCCGCAGGCGCATCCCCACTATGCCCTTAGCTGAGGCAAGTACACTTACCAGGCTTTTCTTAAAGTGGACCAAAACCCAGGATTTTGACTATCCTCGGTTTTGGTCCACTTCCCCGGGGCACCCCGATCGGGGTTGCCCCGCTGCGTGAAACCCCCCCAGAATGCCCCGATCAACTCACCTCACCCCGCTCCTATGGCGCATGCGTGGCCGCTCGTCCAATCAGCGTGCTCAGAGCCACTGTGGTATGCTCATCAAAGCAACAGCTTAGCTCAGCGGCTCCGAGCACGCTGGCGGCTGCATCTAGCGCTTCCCTCTAACAGGGAGCGCGCCCGCACCAGGCATTCACAAATGGCCACTGCGGGCACGCACCCTGCTAGAGAGGTCGTGGCCCACGCATGCACTGTTGGACCGGGATTGAGGTAAGGTTTGCGGGCGTCCTGGGGGGTTTCACACAGCGGACATCCCAATTTTGGATGCCCCGCGGGGAGGGAATGGATCAGCCCGGGATTCTCGGGCCGATCCTGCTGGGTTTTGGTCCACTTTAATGTCTGCTGCGGGTACGCAGAGGACCGGAATACTGCCATTCATTTATCTTTTCTAATGAAGGAAGAATGGAGCGCTAGCACTACTTAACTAGTGGACCATGCACGCATTGCGGGACCGCCGGACAGTGTGTTTTTCCAAGCTATCCATGGGATTTCATACAGTGGGGCATTCCAAATCGGGGTGCTTCGCTGAACAACACCCGAGAGAATCAATATATATATATCAATATATATATATATATGTATATAGGGAGCCTTATTTATTAAGTGACAGAGCCACAAAGCGCCGCCAGCGGGCTCCAGCAGGGCTCGGCCGCCAAAGTGGCCGCCAGAGGGCTCGGAGTCGCTAGGCTTAGACAACGTGACGACAGCGGCTCCGAGCACGATGACTGAACGCGCCGTAGGACTGGGAAGAGGTGAGTTGAGCTTGGCTATCTGGGAGGTTTCACACCGCAGGGCACCCCCAATCAGAGTCCACTTTAACACTAACTCCCAAATGTTACACAGTGTGGTGAGCTCTGTAGGTCAAGATCACAAAGAGCACAATGGGCAGAACTGGATTGAAGTATTTTATGCTTATAATTCATATTGCATACATATTTTTGGTACAGAACTTGTATTGTGACTTGTCAATAAAGAAAACGCAGGACCTAGATTTCGCCAAATGACATTTTGTTTTTAATGGAAAAATCTATTTTCCTGGCTTCTTTTTGTTACAAATGTGTAATTTGGACAACAATTAAAACATACACTGTAAAGATTGTTCCTTTTGTCCCCAGCAGTGATTTCTAGAAACTGTAATGATGAATTGCTGATGGAAAAATACATTGCTATTCTTTTCAAGGAGGAAAATAATCATAAATATGCTGTGCAGTGCTGAAAATATGGCGGGACTAGGTGGTGCTCACTGGTGAAGGTATAATCAGCTCCAACAGGCACGCTGACACAGGCAATACACAATACCTAGTGCAACAATCAAAGCAAATTAGTTAGCACTTTAGCTAATGAATTCTAACGCCATTGTAGTCCACAGTGTGGCGCCAGAAAAGCCAAAAATGCCGGCGCTCGATAACTGGCGCTTTGGTCACCAGAAAGATGCCGCACATCATAAAGAAGATTATATTAACTTTATTCCATTCCTTCCATTATTAGTGATGAACGGATCCAACCCACAAAGCTCGGATCCATGCTGAACTTTGTGGGGCCCCCAAACCCAAACATGGATTCAGCGTTCAGGCCGGACCCCGAAGAAGGCTGATTTGCTTCACAGAATAGGCAAGATTGTGATTGGCCATACGGGACACGTGACCTGCTGTATAAAAGTCTGGGTTGCATGTCCCGGCGGCTTTGCAGTGCTGATTTAGATAGGGAGAGGTTCCTGACGCAGCGGTTTAGGTACATTGGTAAAAAAACTGCCCTTTATAGGGCAAACTATAGTCAGGGATAGTGGCTGGAGTGAAGGTTTGGACTCACTACTACTACTCACTACTACTGCAAGAATACCACTTACCAGTTGCCTTTAAGATGGCCATTTTTAATAGTGACCACTGGGCACTCACTTCTGCTATTCTGTTCCACTCACCTAATTTTCTTTCTACATACTCCGCCATTTCCTTAAAGTTTGTCTTCCTAAAGTCTAGCACTTTGGTTCTGGTGTGTGATTGCACAATGTCTGTTTTTATTCTGAACCATAAGCATTGATGGTCACTGGAACCCAGATTTTCTTCAACCCTGACCTCGGACACCAGATCCCCATTGGTCAGAACTAAGTCCAGAATGTTATCTCCTCTAGTTGGCAATGTCACAAGTTGTTTTAGAGACACTCCATTAAGTGCCTCTAATATAGTCCTGCTCTTGCATGTCGATGCACTTGGGATATTCCAGTCTACATCAGGCATGTTGAAGTCACCTGTAATGACAATGTCCCCCTTCTCTGCCATTCCACTGATTTAATCTATTAACAGGTTATCTAGATCCTCAGATTGTCCAGGGGGCCTATATATCACACCAATTCTCACCACAGCTCCCTCCTTAGTCTGCATGGTAACCCAGAGAGTTTCTAGTTCATTATGTGTATGCTGAATTATTGCTGATTGAAGTGTAGTCTTGACATAAATGGCTACTCCACCGCCCTTTCTATCCAATCTGTCTTTTCTGTACAATGTGTAACCGGGTATGGCTATCTCCCAGTCATTGTGATCCTTGAACCAAGTCTCTGTTATTGCAACAAGATCCAATTCATCCCTGGATATGATAGCCATTAATTCACAGAGCTTGTTGCCCAAGCTGCGAGCATTGGTACACATCATGTGGATGTTGTTGGTATTGTATTTTAGTGTGTCCTTGATCTTTTCTACCTCTAGCCTACCACTGACCGGGCTTCCTGCTTCAATGTCCTGCTTCATCCTAAATGGTAGGGGACAGAAATCACCCTTACAAGTTACATCTCTGTCCCCTTCCTCTAGTTTAAATCAAAAAAATGCTCTGAGTTCCACTCCAAGTTCTTCTGTGCCTTTCTGTGAAGGATGCAAGCCATCCCTCTTAAACAACTCACTGTTCGACCACCTTCTAACATCATGACTAAGTTAGAAGACACAGTGACACAGTTAGAAGACGCTTCCTGTTTGCAGGCTGCCTATATTAATTTTAGATGCCGGGGAATAGTTTTTTAAAGATTTGGGCTTTTCATTAAATAATGCTGAAGGTCCGGTGTAAGCACTGGGATTTGTGTGCGGCCTTAACCGACCTTTTTATTTAAAGCTGACCTTCACCCTGAATAAGAGCATATCTAATATGTTTCCCACACCCTTTGCATACAGATTGCTGACATTAAAAAGCATCCTACCTGCATCTACTGCATGTTATGAGCCTTTAAACATCCAAGATGGAGGCTCATGGGGCTTCAGGCAGCCTGCAAACAGGAAGTGTCTTCTAACTGTGTCACTCTGCATTCTGGGATTGTTGTCCTTTCCCTGACCCCAGCTCTGCTATGCCTGTACAAAGCACTGCTATAACCCAGTCCCCCTGTACTTTATCCCGCTCCCCTCTCCTCAGTATGTGATGCTTCTGAGTCAAGATGGCGGCGCCCGTATCCTAGAATCTTGAACAGAGTTGCAGCCCAGTGGGGGAAAGAATAATAAGTAAGTGATTAAAAACTTCAAATATATTAATTTTAGATGCCGGGGAATAGTTTTTTTAAAGATTTGGGCTTTTCATTAAATAATGCTGAAGGTCCGGTGTAAGCACTGGGATTTGTGTGCGGCCTTAACCGACCTTTTTATTTAAGCACTGGGGTTTGGTTGCTCCTTAATTTACCTTTTCATTTAAACACTGGCGTTTGGGTTCCTCCTTAACACATCTTTTCATTCAAGCACTGGGGTTTGTGTGCATCCTTAACCCACCTTTTAATTTAAGCACTGAGGTTTGTGTACCCCCTTAACCCACATCTCCCTTTAAGAACTGGGTGTATTTCCTTATCCTACAAGAAGCTATAAGCAATGGTTTTTGTGCCCCCTTAACCCACATCTTATTCCACAATATCCTCTAAGTACTGGAGTGAACTGCACTTGAATACCTATTGTTCAGGACACTTGTGTGTTTGTGCTCTTCAATACCTATTGTTAGGGCAGTATCCACTGGTTCAGGGAACTTAAAGAGGAACATCAGAGGCCCTGGAGTCTAATAGACTCCAAGGTCATCCGAGTTCCATCCCCACTGTGTGAACCCCCCATCGCCAGTTTCACTCACCTTCTCCTGGAGCTCTCACCACATCTATGTACTCCGGCTGCATCCCTGCTCACCTATAGCCGTATGTGTGCCCGGCCTCTGAATGGCCACAGCTACCAGTTGAGTGCAGGATGCGGCTGGAGGTGCTGCTCTGCTCCCTTCAGCTTAGCCATCAGTGGTGCTGAAGGGAACCGAGTGACAGCGAGCGCGCTGTTTCGCTGAGTGCGACACTCAGCCAATCAATGTACTCGCTTTCACCTGAGTCTGTGCTGTGGAAGCAGAAGGAAGGTGAAATGGGGTGACCTGGGGGGTGCATACAGCAAAAGTGAAATTCCTGTAAAAAAAATAAACATTTTTGTGTGGTTACCAATTGTTCAAGGCACCTGCTCTTTTCAGTTCAGGGCACTTTAGGTGCATTTTCTTGCAAACAGAGCGGGGCCATGGTGCTTCTGCTGCTGCAGCTGGTATTGGAGCTGGTGCTTATCGAGTTGCTGGTGCTGCAGGGAAAGGACGACTTTCATGCTTGTCTGCTACACCTTCCTCTGGTGCAAGCAGGTGCCAAAGTTTGGAGCACATTTTTGTAGGCCCCAATGATGGCAGAGTGGTGAGGCCAGAACATTTTGAGGCAGTTGTAGATTATATGGCACACAGTGCTAACAGTTCCGGGGGATATTCTTCCACCTACTCCACTGCAGCCAAGAGTGCAGAGCCCTCCACATCACCCCCCTAAAATCTTCAAGGCCATCCCAGCCAGAAGTCACAGAGTCAATAATGCTCTATGATGACACACCTGGCTGTGATACCATGGGCCATCTGCCTGCCTCATTTGCAGACCTAGGGCTAACAGATGCCCAAGAGCTTTTGTGGGATAATGAGGACGTGGTCTTTGATGATGATGAGACCCAAGTGCCGACTCCTGCAACTTTTTGCAATGTTGAGGCTGAGAGATAGGCTAGGAGGGAGGAGGACATGGAAAAGGATGTCAGGGGTGATGACGAGGCATCCTTGATGATGAGATCCAATGTGGACTGAAGGCCATCAGAGTTTGGAGAAAGAGGTGGTGGTCACACAGCCCCAGGCAGCCAGCAGAAGGAGAAGGGTGTGAACCCTTAGTAGTCAACTCATTGCTGCCACTGCCCACCACACCAAGGCAGACTCAAAGGATCTCACCAGTTTGGCATTTTTTCAAGCAGTCCACAGTGCACAAGACAAAGGTCATTTGCAAGCTGTGCCAATAGTCGCGGAAACTGCCAATCATCTCTTCACTTCATGTATGACCAGGTATATATATATATATATATATATATATATATATATATATATATATATATTATATTACAATGCCGTTATTATTTATACAGTATTGCTGAAAGAAGGATGACATTTTTTTAATTAAATATGTTGAGAAATCAAAAATGTCTCCATTCTTAATTTCTCCTGGTCTTTGTAAACCAACCTCATTCTAACCCCAAGGCCCAGCTACACTCAGACAATTGTGTGGCCATGTTGGGATCCTGGCTGGCTAACAGACAAGCTCAATGGGAGTTGTAGGGTGGAGACTTTCAGAGCCCGCTGCCATCTAATAGACAGCTTCTGAGCATCTAGATAGCAGACTCCCGCCATTGTTGGAAGGCAGATTCCACAGGGAAAAGGGTGATAAAGTGATGGACACATTCCAGACTGCTAATAGCTAGCAATTAGGTAAACAATTATCTAAAGACGCCAAGGCTAATTACATAGAATTGCTCAATATTATGAAGGCAAATGTTTTCCAGATCGACATTAGAAGGCAAATTATAGACCAGTGACTACACATTACTGTAAAATGCACCAGAAAGTCGTGTTTTCACATGTTTACAGCCTCACTCTTACCCATGATTAGATTTCTGGCACAGGGATGTGAATTTGGATTTCAGTTTGGGTCCAATGTATAAGCGAGGACCAGAAGCTGAAGGAAGTTCGGAGGAAGCTGTAGCAGGTTGGGAGCTATGATTCATCTTGGAAATCCGCAGATGTGCAGTAACCTTTAATGCAGAACAGTTCATGGCATTCATGTAAATGATAACTGTAGTAAAAATGACTGTCCCTTAGGTCTAATAAGCCCTTTACTTTCCATTCTATGCTAGTAAGAAACTTTCATTTCCTTAGCTTTGTTTTCCTGATAATCTTGCCTAGTGCCCCCCTGTAAACCAGTGTGCAAAATGACAGAATCGGACGTGGAAAGCTCAAGGCGGCAAGATAGCTTGATTAGCACTAGAGCTAATTATTAGCCTTTATTAAAAATGTGGACCATATATGATCCGGTACAGAGTTTAGAAAAATGTCACAATAAACACAAAAATAGCAATCAATTATAAATAAAATCAATCACTTTATTATGGTATCATGAAATGTTTAAAAAAATGATCTTAAACAAAAAGGAAATCCAAGTTTAGATATCATTTATTGGCTAACTCAATAAGAATGCAAACTTCCAAAGCAATTTAAGCTTCTCCTTCAGGCATAATACAAATCTGTAACTTAGACACACATTTATACAGAAAACTACAGAGGAGTCACAATTGTTTTTCTACTGACATGCATGAAAAATAGCAAAGTCGTAAAATTGTAAGCTGTAAGATAAGATTCAGGGGTATTATGAAAATTAATGGTGGGCTGATAAGAATGGGAGGGGTAGAGGGTGTGTGGAATTTTTATTGCTCTCACATCAGCCCAGACAGTCTGTTTAATATCAGACCCTGTGATGAGTCCAGTCTATTTAATCCACGTCATATGGACACATAAAATTATTATCCCTGTGTAGCTCACAGCCCATCGATTTGAAGATTTAAAGTATTTACATTCCCACTCCATTCTCTCCTTTTGTGAACAGAAGCCCACTTTGAGCACTGTGAGTTTGAGTTTTTCTTATTTTTGTGTGGATTTAGTCGCTTTCTTAGTGCTTGTGTCCACCTGATGTAAAATGCTGAGGGGCACTGCACACACATGATCAGGTATACTACATTACGGGATTGCATGTGAAAATATCCTATATTTTGTAATCGTGTTGCATACCTGGTGTCATTATTTTGTAGGTGGTATAGATGTACCATATTTTTGGCCCTATAAGACGCACTTATTTTTCCCCAAAAGTGGGGGGAAAATGTCGGTGCGCCTTATCGGGGGAATGTAAAAAAAAAAAAAAAATTTAAAAAAAAATTTAAAAAAAATAAAAACTCACCCGTCCCCAGCGCTCCCGCGTTGTCTGGCACACTGCGAGAGGCCAGAGGAGCGGCGGGGGCTCTGTCCCGGCCTCGCCCCTGCGATCGCTGTCTTTTCAGGCAGCGATGACAGCGGCGGGGCCAGAGACAGAGCCCCTGCCGCTCCTTCATCTGCTGCCAGGCTCAGAACACACGCGAGCACGTAGGTCCCGGCAGTGGGTGGGCGTGGCCTGCACCGGCGCAGGCCACGCCCGCCCGTGCCCGGACCTTCGTGATCGCATGTGGAGGAGCAGATGGAGGAGCGGCAGGGGCTCTGTCTCTGGCCCCGCCGCTGTCATCGCTGCCTGAAAAGACAGCGATCGCAGCGGCGGGGCCGGGACAGAGCCAGCTCGTGAATGGGGTGGGCGTGGCCTGCGTCGACGCTGCGGCGCAGGCCACGCCCACCCCATTCACGGAGCCGGCCGCTCAGCGCAGCGGTGTCAGCGGACAGGTGAGTTTAACTTTTTTTTTTTTTTTTATATGGCGCCTGCCTATACTAATGGGGGGAGGGGGGTGGGAATGGGGGGAGAGGGGCCACACTGCCTATGGGAATGGGGGGAGGGGTATGCCACACAGCCTATACTAATGGGGGGAGGGGGATGCCACACAGCCTTTGGGAATGGGGGGAGGGGTATGCCACACAGCCTATGGAAATGGGGGGAGGGGGATGTCACACAGCCTATGGGAATGGGGGGAGGGGGATGCCACACAGCCTTTGGGAATGGGGGGAGGGGGATGCCACACAGCCTTTGGGAATGGGGGGAGGGGTATGCCACACAGCCTATGGGAATGGGGGGAGGGGGATGCCACACAGCCTATGGGAATGGGGAGAGGGGGATGCCACACAGCCTATGGGAATGGGGGGAGGGGGATGTCACACAGCCTATGGGAATGGGGAGAGGGGGATGCCACACAGCCTATGGGAATGGGGGATGCCACACAGCCTATGGGAATGGGGGGATGGGGATGCCACAAAGCCTTTGGGAATGGGGGGAGGGGTATGCCACACAGCCTATGGGAATGGGGGGAGGGGGATGTCACACAGCCTATGGGAATGGGGGATGCCACACAGCCTATGGGAATGGGGAGAGGGGGATGCCACACAGCCTATGGGAATGGGGGGAGGGGGATGTCACACAGCCTATGGGAATGGGGGATGCCACACAGCCTATGGGAATGGGGGGAGGGGGATGCCACACAGCCTATGGGAATGGGGAGAGGGGGATGCCACACAGCCTATGGGAATGGGGGGAGGGGGATGCCACACAGCCTATGGGAATGGGGGGAGGGGGATGCCACACAGCCTATGGGGAGAGGGGGATGCCACACAGAGTATGGGAATGGGGGGAGGGGATGCCACACAGCCTATGTGAATGGGGATGCCACACAGCCTATGGGAATGGGGAGAGGGGGATGCCACACAGCCTATGGGAATGGGGGAGGGGGTGGCCACACAGCCTATAATAATGGGGGGAGGGGGATGCCACACAGCCCATGCTAATGGGGAGAGGGGGATGCCACACTGCCTATGGGAATGGGGAGAGAGGGATGCCACACAGCCTATACTAATGGGGGGAGGGGGGAAGCCACACAGCCAATGAGAATGGGGGGAGAGGAATGCCACACAGCCTATACTAATGGGGGGAGGGGGGGATGCCACACAGCCAATGGGTATATGGGGAATGGGAGGGGGGGATGCCACACAGCCAATGGGTATACGGGGAATGGGTTGGGGGCATGCTACACTGTCTATGGGAATTGGATAGGGGAATGCCACACTGTCTGTAATGGTGCGTTTTTGGTTTAAATTTTTTTTTTCTTATTTTCTTCCCCCAAATCCTAGGTGCGTCTTATGGGCAGGTGCGTCTTATAGGGCGAAAAATACGGTATGTGCACGTTTCACACCTTTTCTGCAGGCAGGGCCATGTCCCATTTTATGCTGGGTCACTTACAATTAGTTTTCTGAGATTGGGAGGTTGTCTGTACGCCAACAGAGGAGGTTCGGGAAATATTTCAGAAAGTCCTTTATTGCTGTGTAGAAGGGGTTGGAGCTCCTTCACAATTTTCTTCAGACGTGGATTGTATGTGACAACCAGAGGGGCACGATTCTGCTTTTGGGATTCTTTATATTGCAAGAGACTGTCTCTGGGGATGTGAAGTGCTTCTTGTAACTGGGCCTCTGTTGCTGATGGTTTATAGCCCTGCCTAATGAAGTTCCTTTTTAGACTTTTTAGACATTTCTGTCCATTGTATTAGAACATATTCTGTTGTATCTGATCCCCTGGCTAAACAATGGACCTCTTGATATGATTTGGGTGGACACTGTTATGGTTAAGGTATGTAGGTCAGTCTGCGAGATTCTGGTAGATGGGTGTTTGTAAGTCCTTTCTCTTAACACATATGGTGGTGTCAAGGAAATTGACTTCTGTTGGTGACTGGGTAAGTTTCAAATGTTTGTGGGATGGAAGTCAATGAGGTCTTCCTGGCTTGCAGACCAGATGATTACGAGGTCATCTATGCCACACCCATCTGCTGCACATACTGGTTTTTGCCAAAACAGCAATAGTTGTGGGTGAGGATGAAATGTGTTATTTTGGTGATCTCATCTGTGGGTAGGTCATGTTCTTGCATGTACCATGGACAAGCAGCAATACTGTCATCATGTGGCATGTTGGTATACAGTGATTCTACATCCAGTGGCCAAGATGGTTCCCTCTGGTAAAGGTCCAATTGCAGATAGTTTATTAAGAAGGTGTGTTGTATCCTGAATATAACTCAATGTTTTCTGAACCAGAGGTTTGAGTATTTGTTCCACCCAGCCTGACAGGTTTTCATTCAAAGTCCCAATAACAGAGATTGTAGGTCTTCCTGTAGTTCATGACTTATGAACTTTGGAGAGCATGTAAAAGCAGGCCACCTTTTGGTCTTCTGGTATCAGCTGCATTAGGAAATTCATGAAAGACTGATTTTACTAGTACCTCGTGTAGATGTCTGTGGGATCCTCCTGCTGTCTGACATAGTGTATGGTATTAAACAGCTGTCTGTATGCCTCCTGTTTGTAGTCACTGGTGTTCATAATGACTATAGCTAAACTAACCAGATGGCCCGCTTTTGGTGGGACTGTCCCACTTTGAGACCCACTGTCCCTCCGGAAATGTCCCACTCTTCTGACATTAGGGTAGACTGTCCCACCAAATGCAAAATGCCGGATGCCTGGTTGAATGGTGGTAGTGGAATGCATGATCTTCTGAGCATTGGCTTAATCACCAAGATCTTTTATGAACCAAGTATTCCTAGAGCATATGACCCGTAATTAGTCCACAACATAAACCACACCTCTTGCGACGCCCATCACCCTCAAACTGGTTTAAACTGTCCCACTTTAGGAGGACCCAAATAAATGGTCAGGTTAACTATAGCACCACCTTTGTCAGCTGGTTTTATTATGTCCATATTTTCTTTTACGTTTCTGATGGCCTTTTGTTCATCCTTTGTGACATTTTGCACCAGTCTTGCATTCCTCTGCAGGACTGCGGTTGTGACCCTTTGCCTAAAGGTGTATATACCTGTCCAGGGTAGAATTTTTGCCCGGTCAGGGTGTCCAGGTAGAGTTTCAGCTTCCAGCCCTCCCATTATACTATAGTCAGATCCCCCCCCCCCCCCCCAAAAAAAAAAGAAAAAAATGACTAGTGCCAAATAATTAACGATTTAAACCATCTGCGAAGGCTACCTTAAAAATCTATGGGCACAGAAAATAAAGATAGTACATAATAAATCTATATACAATTATAATTATGCGACAAGTCAGGAGTGGAATAAAGAGTGATGGGCTTTGGATCTGGCCTGAAGGGGGCTGTCAAGAGCCCTTGGCTTCAGTTTGAGTGGGTGCAGGAGCATGTGTAAGTAATGACAATGATTCGGTATCATGTATGCAGATGAGGGGTAGAGGTGGGACCAATGTGGCTAGTGAGTTATAACATGCTGCATGGTAGTTAATTACATTTCTTTAGATGAACCCTTAAATAGGGGGCTTTTATCCCACTTTAATAAAGGGATTGCTTAGGCAACAAATCCTTTTGTCCCCCACAGCTCCTCCGTCCATCTTACTTGGTCACCTGGCCAAGCAGGGTTTTGGTCTGCTTAGAGCCTAACTCCATAAGGTAGTTTGCTCTTCCGTTATGGTGCTCAGGTCTTACCCCTCATACAGTCATTAATTTCAGCCTTGTGCTGATAGCCACACGCATGAATCATGGGTCCAAGAGTGATGGCTGTGTAACTGGTATGAGCGATAGTTAAACAAAACATGCTCAGTGGCTTTTATGCAATTGGAATAGCATAGAACAAAAACAGATTATTTGCATAGCTCCACCTACTCACTAAGAATAATGGGTATTGCCAGTGGTTCTGTCTGTATGTGTCATGTAATTACAACAGTGCTTTAACATTAAAAACGCAGTAAAATGAAATTTACACAGCACAATATTGGGCACTATAACACATAGGGTATAACCCGCACAATTGTTAAAGGGGTCTTCCCTGAATAAATATAACTGAACCAGCAATACAGTTACAAATGACAATAACTAGGAGACGCCATTGCGTTGCCTGTTTGAAATAGAGCAAACTGTTTGAGGTGCTGATTTGAATGTGTGCATGGACAGATGGGTTGAGGATCTCGCTGGGCTGATTTGGAGATGAAAAGGGGCTTCCAGATGCTCAGTATAAAAAAAAGATCTAAAAGCAAAAAAAACGTCCATGAGGAAGAAGAGGGGACATGAAAAGATTTTTAAGCAGCAAAAAGATACAGTACAAATGTGCTTCCAAAAACCAACACACAACAGTAACATTGCTCTACAATTGCCCTTGGTGAAGGCCCCAAAGATTCGGACCCCATGGCTGTTGAGTTCTGGTCTAGGTGTAGTTGTGCTAAATTCCTCCTGAATTCTGCTAATAGAGACCAGAAAGATCAGACTCGAATTTTGGTCAAACCTGGGTAGAAATTCAGCCAGTCTGGTTTATAATAAACATAAAATTTAAAGAGGAACAAAACCAATCCTAGAGTCTATAAGACTCTTGGGCAAGTGGTCTGCCTATTTTTGGGCCATCCTGATTAGTGATGAGTGAGCCTGATCCGCAAAGGTCAGGATTGTAGCAAACTTTATGTACTCGGACCTCTAAACCCGAACACGGACTTCATCAAGAAGTTCAGGTTCAAGTTTAGCATTCGGCCGAAACCAGAAAAGCAGGTGAATGGGCTGCTTCAACCAATCATCAGCTTTCAGGCCCTAACAACCACAGCCATGCCCATACTGGACATGGCTGTGATTGGCCAGGCAGGAAACATGACCCCGCTGTATAAGAAGCTGGGTCACACATAATTTTAACATTTTGTGTAGCTAGGGACAGCCTGGAGCTGGAGTGAGGGGCAGATAGGAGTTTCGGGGCAAATAGGTAGGGAGAGTAGGCTGCTGGAGTGAGGCACAGCGAGAGATATTAAAACTGTCCTATTTAGGGCAGCTAGGTTGGGTGAGTCAGCGGCTTCAATGAGGGACAACTGTGTCCAATCTGATCTGTGCCCAATCAGATCTGAGCCCAATCTGTGGCTAGTCTGATCTGATTTAATAAAACTGTACTCAATTTGATCTGATTTAATGCTACTGTGCCCAATCTGTGCCCCATTTGATCTTATTTAATACAACTGTGCCCAACTGAATTGTAGTAGGTCTGTATTTAATACAACATCTGATCTGTGTCCAATTGAATTGCGGAGAGTGGGCATATAATACAACAAATACAGCAAGATGTATATATATATAGTCAGGATCTAGGGTGCTAACAGCAATGACACTGGAAACAGTTCTTAGTTGAGATAATAAGTGTTTTTTTTTTTTGGCTCAGTTTGGATCTTCAAAACTGTTTTCAAAGTCGTTCATCTAGTGAGGTAGATCACTTTAACATCATTGCCAGGGTTAAACTACTTACTTGTGGTTGTGTGTAGTGTATATTTCGCCCTGTGTTTTGTGAGTGAGCTTCTTTTTTTTTTTTTTTTCCCTGCGCTCCCCCCTACTCCTTCTTACCCGTGAGTTACCCCCCCATGAACCCCGTATGCCCCCCCCCCCGAACTGGTTGCCACGGATATAATTGGATAGTTATGGATACATCAACACCTATACTTGAGTAAGTATATATATACATACACATGCACGGTTTAGTACGTGTACATGCACACCCATACACTCATTCTGCTGCACACAAGAAAAGGAAGGAAGGCCTCTCTCTCTCTTCCTCCCGTCTTCTTACTTATTTGTCGTCTTTTCTATCTCTCTTTTCTTGGATTAACTCCCCAAACCCTTGAAGCAGAGACCTGGTCTCTCCCGGTTCTGTCAGTGCTAATTCTATTTCTACAGTTTTTGACATCTCTTCTTTCCATTTTTTGGAGGTGGGGGGGTTTGTTCTGCGCCAGTGTTTGATTATGTAGAGTTTTGTGCCCATTATAATGAGGTTGACTAGGAATCTTGCAGCTATTGGGTGATCTGTAGTTGGGAGGTTTAGAAGCATTTGTGACTTACACAGAGGGAACTTTATTCCAGCTTCTTTCTCTGTGAAGGTTATTATATATTGCCAGAGATTCTTAATAAGTGGTTTATTGAAGACAAATTCCAACAGAAAAATCTCTTAAATTCAGAGTATAATGCAGGGTACAATGCAGTACACTCAGCGGTTTCCTCACCAGCTTTAGCAATGTCCAGTGTCTGATAGCTACAGATTATTGCAAGTCCTCGATATCACAGGTCCACTTTCAGGGCATACAAGCCCAGGCTGCTAATCCACAGGTTAAAAAAGTTCGACCAAATATGCTGAACCCGAACTTCTATGGGTTCGCTCATCCCTAATCCTGATGTTTGAATCCCCTAGGATTATAGTGAATCTCATCTTTCCGACACTCCCATGGTGCATATATACAGGGCTCTTTGGCATCCATGGCATCCCCCCTGTTGCACCAGGCCTATCTGAATGGCCAGTGAAGACATGCACAGATGGAGAGAGTGGCAGCTGGGATGCAAGACTCTCTGACTCCCTTATAGCGAGGCAACCTCTTCCCTGGAATTGGGATGACTTGCTGTGTATATCCCTGTGGAACGCATGGTATGCTCACCCCGCTAGTGATCCCATGGCCTCAACCACGCTATACATTTAGCCTGGACACATACCCAAACCAAGCATTCAGTCAGCTTTTCTTGCCGCTGTGAGTTCAGACTAGCAAGAAAAAGAATACAAACTGCTAATTGGAAGAGCGCCGTGGGAACAAATGAAAGGTGAGTTTTTGGGTGATCTAGGGTGATACACACAGTGGGGCATCTCAAATTGGGGTGTACCATGCAGGAGGAACAAAATCTATGATAGTGTCCTAAAAATGTTATAACTTTCATTTTTCACAGAATGGGTGTTTTTCCTAGCGCAGGGGAAGTCCCAAATGCTGTTAAAAGGAAGAAATCTTAACTCTCTTCTGTTCCGTGGTTGCCAGCGGCCTGATACCTGGAAAGAGCCTGTGGACCATGTGACGACCGAGCACAGGGGAATAGAAAAGTAAGAGTTCTCCAGTTTAACAGGAATAATGCACAGGTGGCACCAGCAATAGGGATGCCCCCCTGTGCTAGGAACATCAGCCATTTTGTGAAAAATGGGTGTTGTTCCAGTTTCCGCTCCCTCACCTCAGCAGCACCACTCTATGTGTACAGGCAGGAATGGCTCCAGGTTTATGTGGGCCCTTGGGCGACATGGTCTCAGTGGGCCCCTTTGTGTTGAAGAGTCGCATCACATCACAGAGGGACATCCCAAATCTGGATGCCCTCTAAGGATCATGCTACTTGGACCAAAACTCTAGTTTTGGTCAACTTCGAAGCCTGACCTCGGAGTCTAAACCTGACCTCAGAGTCTAAACGAATCTAGATTCCTCTGATTTTGGATGCCCCTGTGTGTGACCCCCCCCCCCCCACCCTTTGTTCATTATTTACTTCTAACTGGTGAATGCACTGTGCAATCGCCAGTTTGAGTGACCAAACCAGGGGGGTTCTTGTTGGTTCTTGAGTAAGCGGACCAAAACTCGGGGTGGAAATGCTTAGTGGGTTTGCCAGCGATCCCAGGGGGTTTCACACAGTAGGGTATCACAGATTGGGATGCTCCAGGGATAGGAAAGCAGCTGGGGTGAGCAACGTAAAAGCAGAACCAGAACAAAACCCAGCACTTCCTCCCCTGGAATCTAAATCAAGATACCCCATTGTGTTGGCCCCCCTCCGGAGCGTGGGGGCCCCAGGCAGCTGCCCCACCTTGCCAGGTGCTGACGCCGGCCCTGTGTACAGGATCACTTCCCTCTTTTTGTAGATCTCGGTGTACATATTAGATCTGCTCAGCACCTTCAAGACTTCCAAATGGTACAAAAAATATACATTTAGAAAAATGTCATCAAAACTGGACTTTTCCTTTAAATATTTAAAACCGTAGCATTAATGTTTGTTCTGCAGAGTCGGGTATCTTTTATCTTGTGACAGTTTCTAACTCCACATATTTGCAGTTAATAACCATTCTAAGATCCATCCCCTTACAAAGCATATAATTCAGTGGGCCACAGCGGTGCGCCGCTTCAATACGACTCCTCTTGGTTAACCAGGTCAGGTCTAAGGGCCGCCATTCCAAGCTGACTCAACGCTTCCGCAAGGACGTTCATATTTATTTAATTTAGATAATTCTTATTTGTCGAGTCTTTTCCCTCCGTGAGCTGGCGCACATTACCTTCTGAAAACATGGCAGAAAATATGTCTGGGTAACAAGCGGGCTTTACATGCTCTACAGCTTAATGTACCTGGACAAGACGAGAAGCTCTATTAAGCAGATCTAATTGGCCGACACCAGGAAAACATTTCTTGACTTGATTTAAAGAGGAAATGCCACATTAAACTGTCATCATTCAATGTATCTCTTGTTGGACCCGGGAGCCGCTCGTTGAACTCTCAGGGGGTGGGCGTTCCTTTAGCGTACATTAGCCATTTACAGTGTGAATGGAATGTATGGGCTGCAATTGAGGCTTGGTTCTGGTTGTCCTATACTGTTACGATCAGATTAAAGGAGGGAAGATTGAACCAGGACTCTCACCCTCCAGGCATTTGTGAATGGCCGACGCAGGCACGCTCCCTGTTAGAGGGAAGCGGGGGATGCGGCCGCCAGCAAGCTCGGAGCCGCTGGCCTTAGATGTGGGCTTAGACAGCGTGATGTCAGCGTATCCAAGCACACTGATTGGACGAGTGGCCATGCATGCGCCGTAGGACGCAAGAGGAAGAGGTGAGTTGCGCTCTGCAATCTGGGGGGTTTCACACAGTGGGAAAGAACCAAAACCCAGGATAGTCAAATAGCTGCTGATCCCACGATGCATTCGTGAATGGCCAGCACAGGCACAGCCCCAGCTAGAGGCGAGCAAGGATGCGGAGGGCGGCACACTCACTCCATTCAGTTTCAGAATGGAGTCTGGCACTCTGCCAATAACTTGTGAACTGAGTAAATCCTTTCACACTGCAGGGGGGGGGGGGGGTATATATGTACTGTTACAATAGCTGGAGGGGGGTCTGCTTGTACTTTGCCTTGAATTTTCTTTTTTTGTGAGGTATAGGAAACACCATGCCAAATGTGGTGCGGCCATAAATCGGGTCCAGTCATAGCTCCCACTGTAACATTTTTTTGTACTTTTTTTGTATACAGCTAAGCTACCTCTGTACCCCATGTAGTTGCATCCCTGTTGCTAATCGTGTAGTAGGAAATAACACAACATTAAGCCCACAAACAATGAGTAAGACCTATCTGGGGAATTGTCTGTTGAAATAAAAAGGTGTGGTTGTTGTTGAATCTTTGGGCACTAGATGGGAGTGTAGGACCACCAATGGTAACACAGAATTGAATTCCAGCTCAGATTTCTAACTCAGTTGCCCTTTAGGATGAGTTATGGGGCATACGCCACATTTGAGGAACAACAGGAAGCTGTGCAGGAAACATTGTATAGAACAGAGGTTTTATAAGGGGAAGCTAGAGGGGCATACAGGGAAATCATTCATAGCCCCCACCTTATGAGAAATGGCTGGTGTGGCTATTATGGGGAAGACAGGAGTAGCCTGTAAACCGTGGGTAAGACAGCTGGGTTACTACAGAAAGAAGCCAGGTTGCAGCTTGAGCGAGTAAGAATTTGTGGCTGAAGTCCATGCAGGAAGAAGCCCAGTGGGGTTCTGGTGTGGATGTGACAGGCAAGGCTTCCCTTAGTAATAAAAGGACAAACCTATTAAGCCCTGTGTGAGCGATTGGAGTGAATAGCAGTGACACAGACAACAGTTCTTCAAAAATTAGAGAAGTTTTATTGAAACTAAAATGTTCAACATAAAAAAATGTCTCTTACTTCACAGGTTGCAGCATGCAATGCAATAAATCAAGCGGTTACTTCACCAACTCAACTGAAAGTCCAGGGTTTGATACTCCAGCGAAACTGCAAGTCCGGGGTATGTCAGGTCCACTTTACAGGGCATACAAGCCCACGCTGCTCATCCACAAGTCCAAGTTCAGAGATATCAACAAAGTCCTTTGGCGATCTGTCATTCACTTTGAGCAGTACAGCCTGGGCTCCTTCCTCCAGGCTGGTAAACAGCAAACTGACAGGCTCAGCGGCTCCTTTTATTTAGGCTTCCCCTGCAATCAGCCTCATCACCTGTGCGAGGCCTGGAATCAGGGAACAAACCTGTAAAGGACTGGGGAATGTGAACTGGGTCTTGAAACCCCGGCATGGACCATGCCTGATACAGCATAGCAGGGGAGAAATACACAACATTGATCACTTTTCCATACACCTTACCACACCTGATACTGAAATGTCCTTATAAAGCAAATGTGCCTGTGTTTGCTTTCTACAAGCAATGCAAGTTTATTTGGTCTGTGATCTGTTTTTTTTGGCGGTGACATGGATTAAAACATTAAATCTTTCTTTTCATGATCCTGCAACAATAAAACAAGCAGATTATCTCATCACTACTGTCTTGCTATTAAGTGTCTGCTGAGGTACTGTCTTACCATCACCCAATGCTGGGATCCAATCAAACCCTTACCATCGGCTACCACACCTGTGTACTGTGACTCCTATTATTTGGATTACAATAGCTTATGGTTCGAGGGATCTCCTTGCACTCTGCTATTCATTTTGTTAATGTGGAATGTGTTCTAACCTGCTGATCTGAACTGCACAGTGTGCCTGTGACCAGAATCCTTCCTGACAAAGAGTCGTATGAGAAGGTATAGGTCTACTTTAAAGTGGACCAAAATGCTCAAGCACCAGCTCTTTTAGACTCCAGGGCCGGACGCTTCCCAACGCCCAAATTTGGGATGCCTTGCTAGGTTAAACCCCCTGGATCATCTGTAAAACTCACCTTTCTAGCGATGATACAGGGATGTAGCCATTCCCCTTTTGCTACGTTGGAGCTCTGTTCCAAACAGAACTATATGCAGTACGTACATGCTGTGAAAGTTGAGTTTCCTATGTGATCCCGGGGTATTGCATAGCATTCCAAACTGCGAAACTGCCAAAACCTGGTCACAATCCTGGGTTCTGGGTCACTTTAAGGGAAGGTGTGCACATCAGATAGAGAAGTGTTGTAGATGGTATTAGAGGAACCAGCATGTACCATGGGATCAATTCTTAAGGTAGGTCGTGATTATTGGCGATCGCAGAGGTTTCCCCAAATTGGGACATATCGGGGGCAAACTGTAACCTGGTCCTGGAATATTTTAGACCATTAATTCTCAACTCTTTTATGCCAAGTACCCCCTAGTGACAAGAAACTCCAACCAAGTAACCCCTAGGAGGAGGGGATAACTTATAAATGTCACAAAAATAAGTAGGTCACAGGCCTTGTAACATTTTAAAGTTAGAAGAAAAAATGTATTACTGTTAAATGATATGCCAAACCCATCAGACCTACCATGTTGGTGCACCCCTGAACATTTCTGCGTAATCCTCCAAGCTATGGCGAGTGTCCCCTGGGGTACCTGTATAACAGTGTTTTAGAATATAAAGCCAGGTTACCAAGGTTTTGGCCCTCTTTAACCGGAAGGGCATTACAAACTAGGATGGTAAATGGGACTGTGGCAGTCCACAGATTTCTAGTTCTCATGGTAAAGAAGGACAATCGCCTCTGCAGATTGAATCTCTATTAATAGCAGGGAGTGCTTTTCCCCCATTTTTTTGTATTGGCCATTTAGAAATTGGTACAAAGTAATCATGTCCCCCTTAGGCACCTCCTCTCAAGACACTATGAGGCTGATTCATCATTAGCGGCAGGTAGCGACAGATGAGCGTCTGTAGCAGGCATTTTCAGAGCGCCCGCTAGTAGTCACTGTGCTCGGCCGTGGGTCGCTACTTTATAGCGACTCAGTCGCTGTTCAGTTATGTTGAATAGATTGTGAGGAGTCGCTATTTGACCAGTACAGCGCTGTATGGGAGCACATGGTAGCGACTGCTCATAGCGACCGACTCACACCATATTCAGGAAAAAAACAGCCTCACAAATCTCTGGCCCTGAAAAATAGTTGTTTGAAGCCCAGAGCGCAGGAGGCGGTATGTTTAAAGTCTGTTTTCAAGCATCTAACAACTAGTAACAATGCGAAAATATATGGAATTACATTGTAACAACATTGTAACATGAACACTTTAATGCCAGACCTGTAATGTCATTTTTGAGGAAATATTTAAAAAATTATGAAAAAAATGCTATTTCAATGCCAGAAGAGGTCAAATAATTATTTGTGATTTTTTTGAAAAAAAAAAAAAAACCATTTAAAGAGAAGAAAAGGATCGTCCATTGAAATGTATGGGAGAGTCATACCTGGCGCTGTGCAAGGCTGAATGCTGGCGCTGTTCGCTGAGGCTGTGAAAATTATGAATCAGACGCTACATGACGCTATTCCAGTCGCTAAACAGATTCTGCTTGAGAAATGTGTAATTGCGTGCCGTGTCCGGCGTTAACCAGTCGCTATCTGTCGCTACCTCTCATTAACCAGGCGCTACCTGACGCTATCCCTTCTTAAATAAGGGCCTATATCTGTTTTAACCCTGCTGCTATCACAGTGTTATGGCTTCTGAAAATCGAATCCCCTTTCCTGTCTAGGAGGAGTCAGGTCAGGTGGAGGGAGATGGGATGAGCATGTGATACATGTAGTAATGTCATATTTCATCATTCTCCTCATTCCTGCCATTCTTAGTCTCTCTCTACTTAGAGACGCTTCGGGGCATCATGCTGAGCGCAGTGCAGCAACACAAATTTTTTTTCAACCTTTCAGTTGTGCTTTGCTTCACTTTAGTTTTATATCTCCTTTACATCTGCTTTTGTATGCTGGTTAGTTGAGATTAGCTTTAGAACTGCTTTAAAAATTTGGATGCCCTCACTGTGTTAAATGTTTTAATGCGGGAGGTACAACATTTGGGATGTCCCAGAGAAGGGCCAGTGGCAAGCTCTCAATCTTTTAGGCTTCAGGGATGGCACACCAGGGTTTTTCTTCTGATCCATTCCAGACCCTCCTTACACTTGGGATTACTTCCTTGCCCGAAGGGTGAGACAAAAAAGGTGTGGCCCCTCCTGGCCCATAAGTAGCAGCTGCCTCCAAATCAACACCAGTTTCATTCTTGCAGTTGAGCTGACTGTGAAGGTTGAAGGTTGTTGAAGTTCTCTCTTAAGGATTGGCAGCAAGCGGGGGAATGCACCCTGTCAGCTTCCTGCACAGCCTTGTTCCCATGGATCCCCCAGACCCATTTTGCCTCCCAGAGTCTGCTGTTCAGAGGTCCGTGAAGGTAAGGTGAAGCGCCGGGGTCTTGGGACGCTTGCAGAGTCTCTGGGCAGCAGGCGTTCTTTGAAGAGCACGCCAGCCGCAGGTTTTTCTCTGGTGTACCTGCTGAGGAACTGTGTGTTTTTTATACAACCCATCCTTCTTCCACATGTTTTAGGTTATTTAAAAGAAAAATAAAAAATAAAAAAGTTTTTTTCACATTTTTCAAATTTCGGGCCTTCAGCTTTAAGGGGCGTGTTTTGTTGTTGGTGACGTCACGTCGGGGGCGGATGCGTGATTGCGGCTTTCCGATCCCTCCGGCATGAAAGGAGGATGAGAGAGTGCGCACTCTGCCACCGAGACCTCCGCTGAATACCCCTGCATGGGAAGACAGGAGGTAGGTGGCAGCAGACCCCCGTACATACATTTGGATAACCTGGAAAGGTTGGATAACCTGGAAAGACAGCTCTCTTTGGTCGTCCCTAAAAAGGCCGCCAATAAGAGGAGGCATTTGAGCCTGCTTTGCCTCTTTTGGTTCTGAGGAGGAGGAAGAGATTATTGATGAACCACTCTCAGAAGATGAGGTACGCTCCGGTGAGGAGGACAATAATTCTATCTTATTTTTTTCTGATGAAGATCCCTTACTCCCAGACGAAAAAGAGTTTACTTTCTTCTGTGTTTGAAACTTTAAACATTACCCCTCCTAAATTGGCGAAGAGGGGGAAGGGTGACCTGTTTAGGCCTGTGAGACAGAGGCAGGTGTTTCCGGAGTAGTCACATTTCTCCAGGATGGTGTTAAAGGAATGGGAAAGTCCTAACAAGCTGCCTGATGTCCCTAGGATCCTAGATTCAAGGTATCCTTTTCCGGCTGATATGATAAAGTTATGGTCATTTCCACCGGAGGTGGACTCACCTGTGTCAGGCCTGTCCAATACTACTATCATGCCGTCTGCTACTAACGCTTCTTTAGGAGATCCCACAGAGAGACGAATGGATCAGCTGGCTCGCCATGCTTTTGCTATGGTAGGTTCTCTATTACGCCCTGTTTGTGCCACGGCTATCGTTTCTTTGGCTTCAAGAAAGAAGGTAAAGCAACTTCTGGCCAGGGCTAAGTTTCGTAGACATACTCAAGAGTCCAAGGAATTTAGGGCTTGCTTGGATTTTAACGCCTTTGCTATTACTGCTATGGATGATGCGGTCATGCTAGGTGCCAGAACTTCTGCTCTTTTTGTTGCCTTGCGCCGCTCTTTATGGCTAAAACAATGGTCGGTTGATGCTGCCGCTAAAAAATCTCTTATAGATTTGCCCTTTTTGGGGAGCAGACTCTTTGGGGAGCGGCTTGACCTCATGGTCAAGGATGGCAAGCTTCCTCAGAGAAGAAGGTCGGCTCGTCCCTTTCAGAGGCTCTCATCATATCGGCCCTTTCGGAGCGGCAGAGGCTCCTTCATATCATGTTCCCGTAGGGATTTTTGGGGCAGAGTCAGGGCCCGTAACAGGGCGGGTGGCGCTTGGAGAAGCAGGCCTAAGCCTCCAGCCCAGTCCACCCAGGCATGAAGGGGCGCCCTCACCCAGGCGGGTGGGGGGACGGCTCTTGCAGTTTGCTCCAGTCTGGAGACGCCACGTGGCGGATCTTTGGATCCAGGAGGTGGTGTCATCAGGCTACAAGATCGAGTTTGCAGCCAGACCGCCTACAAGGTTCCTTTGGTCAGGGGCATCCCGGAACCAGTTAAAGGCAGATGCCGCGAGAGCCTCTGTTCGGCATCTTCTTCAGAAAGGGGTAATTTGTCAGGTACCCTATCAGGAAGAAGGTCAGGGATTTTACTCCAACCTGTTTACGATTCCCAAAAACGATGGGTCAGTGCGTCCTATTCTAGACCTAAAGGGTCTCGACAAGTTTATCCAGGTGAAACATTTCCGTATGGAAACTTTGAGATCAGTAGTAAGATCGATTCAGCTCGGAGGTCTTATGACCACAATAGACATAAGGGACGCGTATCTGCACATTCCGATCTTTCCAGGGCATCAGAAATTTTTATAGTTTGCCCTGGAAGGCCAACATTTCCAGTTTGTGGCACTTCCATTCTGCATATCCTCGGCTCCAAGGGTGTTCACCAAGGTTTTGGCAGGTTTCATGGCCATCCTGAGGAGCCAGGGGATATGCATTATCCCATACCTGGACCACCTTTTGATTTCTGCTCTGTCCCTTCAGGAGATCAAGAAGGACACGCAAACTGTATTGTCAACCCTAGAGGAGTTTGGCTGGCTGATCAATTATCCAAAGTCGCATATCTCCCCATCGCCAGTAACGGCCTTTTTGGGAATGACTCTGGACACAGTTCAGGTCAGAGTTTTTCTGCCAGAGCAGAAGGCTCGGTTGCTCTGGAGCCAGATAGAGACCTTACTGGCTTGTCAGCAGCCAACTATTCGGCTAGGGATGAGACTAGTAGGCCTGATGGTGGCCTACTTCGAAGCAGTGCCTTTTGCCCAGTTTCACATGAGGCCTCTTCAGTTTGTTCTGACTCCCTCAGCCAGACAATCTCTCCTGTGGTGGTTGGATCCTCTACACCTATCAGTAGGCAGGTCCTTTTGAACACCTCAGTGGCAAATCGTTTCCACGGATGCCAGTCTTACAGGCTGGGGGGGGGGGGGTATCTGGCAGACCCAGAAGATCCAGGGGCAGTGGGGTCCGAAGGAGAACCAGTTTCCCATAAATATCTTGGAGTTAAGAGCAGTCTGGCTAGTGCTCCAGCATCTGACCTCCAGTTTAAAAGGGCAGGCTGTCCAGGTCAAGTCAGACAATCGGACGGCGGTAGCCTATATCAACCATCAGGGGGGTACTCGGAGCAAGAGTGCCCTAAGGGAAGTAAGCCGGATTCTGGTTTGGAAAGAGGAGAATGTTCCCTGCATCTCGTCAGTTTACATCCCGGGGGTAGAGAACCAGGAGGCAGACTCCTTGAGCAGGGGGTCGCTGCGTCGGGGAGAATGGTCTCTCAGTCAGAAGATCTTTCAAGCCCTTTGCCTTCGCTGGGGTTGGCCAGAGGTGGATCTCTTTGCGTCCAGACACAATCACAAACGACCAAGGTTTATGTCTCTTTCGAGAGACCCTCTGGGCATAGCAACGGACGCTTTGACAACCCCATGGACAAGGTTCAATCTCCTGTATGCATTTCCCCCGCTCCCGCTTCTGAGCTGTGTACTAAGGAAGGTAGCTCAGGAGGGGGTACCAACCATCCTGGTGGCTCCTCGCTGGCCAAGGAGAAGCTGGTTTTCAGACATAGTAAGGATGTCAGTAGACCATTTGCGTCTGCCAGACGTTCCAGAGCTTCTCACACATTTACAGATGCTGGCTTTGACGGCCTGGCTATTGAAACCTCGATCTTGACAGAAAGGGGTTTATCGGCCAAGGTTATTCATACCATGATTCAGGCCGGAAGAAGACATCTTCCAAGATATACTACAGGGTCTGGCGAGCGTGTGGTGAGTCCAGGAAGTTTTCATGCAGAAGATATTCTGTTTCTAGAATTTTAGAATTTCTGCAGAATGGTTTAGAGTTGGGTCTCCAATTAAGCACCCTAAAGGGGCATGTTTCGGCCTTATCAATTTTTTCCAGAAGTCTATCGCTAACAATAGACTCATTAGAACTTTCTTTCAGGGAGTCACTCATGTCCGACCACCGCACAAGCCTATTTTACCGGTGTGGGACTTAAATCTGGTGGTATCTGCTCTCCAGGGTGCTCCCTTTGAACTTTTGATTGATGCTCCATTGAGCATTTTGATGCTCAAGGTGATATTCTTGGTGGCAATCACCTCTGTGCGGCAATTTTCCGAATTAGCCGCCTTATGTATGAAGTCTCCTTATTTTGAGTTACACAGAGACATGGTAGTTTTTCGGTTTAAGCCTAATTTTCTACCTAAGGTTGTTTCTCCTTTTCACCTTAATGAGGAGGTAATTCTACCTTCTTTCTACTCTTCATTCTTTGGATGTAGTCAGAGCCATAAGATATACATGGCGGCTACAGAATCCTTCCGGAAGTCGGATTTTCTTTTTGTTATATCAGAAGGCGCTAGAAAGGGGCTCCCACCTGCTAAATCCACTGTCAGTAAGTGGATTAGACAGGCAGTGGTAAGAGCCTACTCGGCCAAGGAGAAGGAACCCCCTTTTCGGATTACGGCCCATTGCACTAGGGCCATTGGTGCTTCCTGGGCCTTTCAGCATCAGGCCTCGGTGGAACAGGTTTGTAAAGCTGCCACCTGGTGTTCAGTTCATACATTTACCAAATTCTACAAGGTAGATGTTAGGGCCTCAGCTGACGCTGTGGTTGGTCGTAAGATTCTTCAGGCGGTAGTGAAATAAACTACCTGCTGTTCCGCGCTGGGGATCCCGCCCATAGATGGCACTGCTTTTGGTGATCCCAAGTGTAAGAAGGGTCTGGAATGGATCAGAAGAAAAAACACAATTCTGTGAAACTCACCTGTAGAATTATTTTTTCTGGGGATCCATTTCAGACCCTCCGGCCCACACTTTTTGGGTCATGATCTATCTTTTGATGCTTTTTTAATGGTGTTGTTAGCCCATTTATTATTTCATTGGCATTATAAAAAGAAAAAAATAATAATAATAAATAATAAATTATAAGAGAAAGTATATTTTGAGAGACTTCAAGCGGAGTTCGGTGTGAGGTAACATGGTCTCCTATGAGGGGGCCTCCCGGCCTGCCTCTGGTTATATGATTTACTGCTTTTTAAGTACTGGTGTTGATTTGGAGGCAGCTGCTACTTATGGGCCGGGAGGGGCCACACCTTTTTTGTCTTGCAGTCACACCCTTCGGGCAAGGAAGTAATCCCAAGTGTAAGGAGAGTCTGGAATGGATCCCCAGAAAAACCAATTCTACAGATGAGTTTCACAGAATTGTGTTTTTATCATGCTTTAACATCATACCCCCAAATGTCCCTATTCATGTCCTGCGCCGTCGTCACTTTCCGTCGCCCGTTGCTGGAACGTCGCCTCGGCCTCTCAGATGCCCGACCACCGCACCCTCTCAGACACCCGTCACCGCCGCCACAGGCCCAGGTGTGCAGCTGAGTATTCACACCCATGCTGGCTGCTTTTTTTTTCTTTCGTTATGCTTATTGGTGGTTCAGTGGGTGGGCGGGACTCCAGGAAGGAGCCTGTCCATGCCGCTGAGCCGTTGGTGAGCGGGTCTTAAGTCTGCATTACGGTGTGAGTCTCTGTGTCTGTCTCTTTGTCTGTCTAACTGAATGCCCCTAACTGGCTGTAATGAGTGATGCCCCTCATTGGCTGTAATGAGGGATGTCCCCCACTGGCTGTATTGGAGGGATGCCCCTAACTGGTCACTGGTTGTAATGAAGGGATGTCTCTTACTGGTTGTAATGGAGGAATGCTCCTCACTGGCTGTAATGGGGGATGCCCCTCTCACTACAGCCCCTGGCTGTAATGTGTTTGTGGAGGCCTTGCCTGTATCATTATTATGATTTATTTAATTCTTAGGCGGTGTTTCCCTTTAAGAGCTTGGCTAGGGGCGTGGTTTAAATGTAAAAAAAAATGTCTTCTCATGTCCCTCTTTATGGCTTTCAAAATTGGGAGGTAGGTTTAACATAGTCATAAGCCAGGTTAAGGAGAGACCCAAGTTAGGTGGTTTCAAGAGATTAAATAGACTGAAAAGCCCTTTATTTAAAGCGGAGCAAAATCCACCCAGCTGCTGGCCTTCCCCCGGAGCTCCCGCTGTGTGTAACCCCTGGAGCGCCTGTAAACACTCACCTTTCCCCCACTCCAACAGGCCAGTGTGGAATCTCTTCCAATGAGAGCCGTCAGCTGTGACATTTGGCAAACAGCTCTCAATATTGTGAATGCTGCCCCAGCCTATATGAATGGCTCCCCAATTTAGTCAATGACAGCCATTTACTGAATAACATAATCACGTCAGACGGCTCTCATTGGACAAGAGCCTATGCATGAGCCACTGGAAATGGAAGAGTTGATTGAAAAGCAGCGTTCTGGGGGTTTCACACAGCAGGGCAGCTCAATTTAGAATGCTCCGGGGACTGGAACAAAACTCAAGAAAGTCAAATCCCCTGGTTTTGTCCCGCTTTAAAGAAAGAAGCAGAGTGCTTTCTTAAAACAGAAAGTAATTGTATTATGCATACAGCAGATCATATTAGAATTTCTCCCAGGATCCTTTGCAGTAGGTGTAGCCATGCAAATACATCCCTTTTAGTCTTAGGAAGAATTCCAAAAGCTCCCAGTAGTGGCCGAGGTGTGTTAGCTACACTCGAGCATTGTACACTGGCAGGATTGGCTTCCAAGAGCTTCAGGGAATACCCCTGAGATGAAAAGAAATTTATTTGCATGACTCCACCTACTGCAGAGGATCTTGGGAGAAAGTTAGTCAGTTATACAGCACCAAGACACAAGATTTTTTTCAAAAGTTAATGTAGATGGACCAATAGCCGGACTAATTTCAATTTGGAAGGCTCAACGTGAAATGCCATGGTTTCCCTGTATACTCACCTTGATCCTCAATCCCTCAGGGCAGGGCCGGCGCCAGCACCCGGCAAGGTGGGGCAGCTGCTGGGGGCCCCAACCCTCCGGGAGGGCCCACTGACATGGCCGGCCTGTGGGGTGTGCGACGGCACTTGACCGGGGGCGGACTGGGAGGACACCAAAGCTGGTCTCCTCGAATGGTGCGGTGCCACACATTAAGACGCCTCAACTTAGTTCCAGGGGAGGAAGTGATGGGTTTTGTTCTGCTTTTAAGTTGCCCACCCCAGCTGATTTCCTATCCCTAGAGCATCCCAATCTGTGATACCCTACTGTGTGAAATCTCCTGGGATCGCTGGCATACCCACTATGCAACCAATTCCACCCCTGAGTTTTGGCCCGCTTAACAGGGGTATCTCAATTTGGGATGCCCCTGTCTGTGAAAGAACCCCCCTGGTTTGGCCTTAACTCAAACTGGCGATCCCACAGCACATTCACCAGTTCCAGGAAAGTAATGAACAAAGGGGGGGAGGGGGGTCACACACAGGGGCATCCAAAATCAGGAGGATCTAGATTCGTTTAGACTCTGAAGTCAGGCTTAAAGGGGTTTGCTGTGCTTCAAAGTAGACCAAAACTAGAGTTTTGGTCCAAATGGCATGATCCTTAGGGGGCACCCAGATCGATGATGTGACACGACTCTTCACCACAAAGGAGCCCACTGAGACCATGCTGTCCAAGGGACCACATAAACCTGGAGCCGGCCCTGCCTCAGGGCATGCACTGACCTCTGGCGGCATTGCCACTCTGCACACTTGCGGGATGCCCTGCAGTGTGAAACTCTCTGGTTTCCTTGTATACTCACCTCGATCCTCACCCTCGTACCCCCTCTGTGTGCTTTCCATGCTCATCACATATGAATATCTGCTGGTGGGCCTGCACTGGCCAGAGGGAATAGGGGTGCTGTGGTTGAGGACTGGGGTGAGTTTACAGGGAAACCAGGGGGTGTCACATTGTGGTACACCCCAAATCTGGAGGACGCTAGGGAAATCTCTTAAAGTCGACCAAAATCCAGAATTTTCACTATCCTGGGTTTTGGTCCTTTCCTCCCGGGCACCCCAATCGGATCGCTGTGTGAAACCCCCCAGATCGCCGAGCGCAACTCACCTCTTCCTGGTCATACGACGCATGTGCGGTCACTAGTCCAATCAGCACACTCAGAGCTGCTGACATCAGGCCATCTAAGCCACAATCTAAGGCCAGCGGCTCAGAGAGCGCTGGCGGCTGCATCCCCCACTTCCCTCTAACAGGGAGCGTGCCTGCACCGGCCATTCACAAATGCCTGGTGTGGATAGCGGGGGTGCAACCACAGCTCGTGCATACAGGAAGCAAGGTAAGTAAACGGGGCGACCTGGGGAGTTTCACACAGCAGGGCATCCCAATTTTGGATGCCCCGGGGAGAGGGAATCGCGCTGGGTTTTGGTAAACTTTGGTAAAGAAAGTTTAAGGACTCTTAGGGGGATTTGGTTACCTCTTTATGAGGACATCCCAAATAAGGATGCCTGCTGAGTAAAATCCTCCACATCCTCCAATCCTCACCACTTCCAAAAGACCATGCCTAGCTGCTTCCCTGGCATACCTCTATCTATCCACGCACGCATGCCAGACTTTTTTGAATGGCTGGTGCACATGCAGCTAGAGGCAGGAGAAGGGATGTGGCCGGGCTCATGAAAGAGGTGAGTGGATTGGGTGATGTGCGGGTTGACATCAGTGGGGCAAAGAAAATTTAAATGGAACAAGTGCCGCTGATTGGCTGAGCGGCACGGGAACAGGTAAAAGGTGAGTTTACTGAGTAATCCAGGGTTATACACACAGTAGGGAATCCCAATATGGGTTGCCCCAACAGAGGGCAACAGAGGGCAACAAAACTCAAGTCAATTTCATTGGTGTTGTTCCTCTTTTTTTTTTTTATAAGTTTTGATCTACTTTTTGCAAAAATGACTGTTGGTCCAGTCCAGGAAGAATCATAGCAACATAGAGAGTTGATAGAAGGAAACTCTAATCTTCCCTAATGTGCATCGAATTGATGACAGTTGATGAAACCCCCAGAGCTGCCCTGCTGCTGGTGCCCCCTATGAGATCACTGGCGGCCAAAAGGATTGCTCATTGTTCCCCTGCCACAAACCAGGATATGCAGAATGACTAGCTTTCAATTGCTCTTAAATTGGTGGGGCAAGTTAGGATGGGGGTAGATATGGACCTAAGGTTTTTTTTGACTGTAGGTACACTTTAAAATATGAAGTCATAGATCCCTGTAGGTGGCTACCCAAGCAGAGACAATCAGCAGTTAAATTAAATAGATACATAGTTAATACGGTTGAAAAAAGACATATGTCCATCAAGTTCAACCAAGGGTCGGGGTTGGGGAAAGTTATTTTTTTTTTTACTGGAAGCAGCTAAATAGTAATTGTTAATGTTTTCTTCTAAATAAGCATCTAATGATTTTTTGAAGCTGTCAGCTGTTGATGCTGTAACAAGCTTCTGTGAGAGGCTATTCCACATATTTATAGTTCTTAAAAAAGATTGTCGCCTACGGAGATTGAATCTTTTTTTTCCCCAGGGAGTGCCCTCTTGTCTTTCAAGAGGATTTTATCTGAAATAGTCTTTACTCATATATTTTGTATTGCTCATTTATATATTTATACAAGTTAATCATGCCCCCCTTTAATTCCCATAACCCTTCTTCATAACTAAGATCCTTCATTCCTCATATTAGTTTGGTGGCTCTCCTCTGCACCCTTTCCATAGTCCAAGCATCCTTATCCTTATGAACTAGTGCCTAGAACTGGACGGCATATTCCAGGTGAGGGTGCGCCAGTGCCTTGTAAAGCAGAGAAATTACATCCCTAGCCTGTGATTCCAGGCCTCTTTTAATGTATGACAATATCTTGGTGTCCTTGGAAGCAGCTGCTTGGCATTGCATGCTGTTATTCAGCCTGTGATCTACCAGTACCCCCAGATCCTTCTCAACAAGTGTTTCTCACAGTTTCACTCCCCCCAAAAACATATGTGGCCTTTAGGTTATAAGACCCCCAAGTGCATGACTTTACATTTCTCCACATTGAACATTATTTGCCAAGTGGATGCCCAGACAAGTGTCCAAGAAGCTTGTGAACATCTTCAATAGACTGCGCTGTGCTACATATCTTTGTGTCGTCCGCAAATATAGAGACAGTGCTTCTAATTCACCGCTTACAACCAGTAACCATTCAGAGTAGGGATCATTAACCACAACTCTATGCACATGATCCTTCAGCCAGTTTTCAATCCAGTAACAAACTGTATTTTCTAATCTCGAAGACCTCAATTACCCCAATAAGCATTTATGGGGGACAATGCTTGCAAAAACACCTCTGTCCAGGCTTCTACTCACTTCTTCATAGAAGCCAATCAGGTTAGTCTGGCAGCTTCTCCCCTTTAGTTAAACTGTGCTGGTGTTAGTCTTTAAAGATCAAGAAAAGGGGTGATGAGATAACTGAGCCGAGTTCTTTAAAGTGGGCCAACACCCAGGGGTGATCGGCCCGGGAATCTATAAGATCACCTCCCTCCCTGTAAGAGGGACGTGCGGGAGGCGGCGGCTTGTCCGTCGCTTGTCCGTCGCCGAAAAGGTAAGTTTTTTGGGGATTTTGGGGGGGTTGAAAATCCTGGGTGTTGGTCCACTTTAAGAACTCTTTGGTGTCCTGCAGAAGTCCATCCTGTTTTGCAGTCTTATTCACATTTAAATTATTTTGTCTTTCTTGGATTATATCCATGTTTAGCTTGTTGAGTATTATATTTGGGTTATTACTATCAGTGGAATTTCCTGTATTGGCTCCATGCTCCTCTCTTGCGTACACAGAGCTAAAGAACCCTTTAAACAGCTCTGCCATCTCTTCATCCCCAATGACTAATTCCCCATCATCATTAATTATGGCACCTACCTGTTCCAATTTAGTTTTATTTGAATTTATAGATTTAATGAAATGTTTAGGGTTGGTTTTGCTTTTTTGGCCACATCTTTTTTAATGTTGTACTTTTGCCAACTTTATTTCTTTTTTACATGCTTTATTTACTGCTTTATACTTTGCAAGGGTTACAGCTGAGAGCTTAGCCATGTAGTTTTTAAATACCCTTTTCTTTATTGCCCGTTTAACCACAGGTGTCAGCCACAAGGGATTGAATTTTAGCCTCTTATTTTTTACCCATATAAATACATTTAGCAATGTTGGTACTCACAATTGATTTAAATCACTCCCATTTGGCATCTGCATCCTTATTCCTCAAAAGATGCTCACAGTCTAGGTTCTGGAGTGCAGCCCTGAACCTGAGGAAGTTGGCCTTCCTAAAATTCAGTGGTTTCTGCCCTCCCAGACAGAAAATGTTTTTACAGTTTATGTTGAATACTAGGGACGAGCGAATCGATCCGGACGAACCCAGATTCGTTCCGAATTTAATGAAAAATTTGTTTTTGAACGAATCCGAATTTCCCTGCGATTCGATCGAAATTTTCCATTAAACTCCATTTATTTCAATTACAGGCATTCTAAAATGGTGGATGAACATGTCCAGACATATCCCCTGGGGCAAGGTATCATGGGAAAGTCACATGCAGCCTATCAGCAGCCAGGAAGCCCAGTGACGTCACCGTGCTATATAAACCGGCAGCCATCTTCCTTGTGCGCATTTCAGCGTTCTATTGCGGCCAGAGCACAGCTGGTTACAGACAGGGACAGAGAGTTAGAGATAGGTAGGGAGAGTCAGAGAGGCAGACAGAGAGGTAGACAGAGCCAGGGAAAGATAGTGAAAGATAGGGAAAACCAGAACGATCATAGAACAGCATAGAAGTGACAGTGAAATTTTTTTTTTTCATTAGCCAGATCAGTTTTCAATTCAATTTTAGTTCTTTGTGCTGTAAATCAGCCTTGCCACTGTGCATCCCATCTATGCAGTGGCTTATTTAATCCTATCTGTTACACACAAGCATTTCTAAAAACTGGATTAGTTTTAATTTAGTTTTAATATTTTTTGGTCTGCTTTAAATACACCAGCCCACATGGGCATCCCAAGCCTGCACTTAGCAGCCTATCTGTTATACTAAATATGCTTGTTGATCCTCAGCTTAATCAAACTATAGCATTTTGAATTGGTTTTTGTCCTGCTGCCAAAACACTAGGCCGCAGGGTATCACAAACCTGCACTTAGCAGCCTATCTGTTATACTAAATACGCTTGTTGATCCTCAGCTTAATCAAACTATTGCATTTTGAATTGGTTTTTGTCCTGCTTTAAATACACCAGCCCACATGGGCATCCCAAACCTGCACTTAGCAGCCTATCTGTTATACTAAATACGCTTGTTGATCCTTAGCTTAATCAAACTATTGCATTTTGAATTGGTTTCTGTCCTGCTGCCAAAACACTAGGCCACAGGGTATCCCAAACCTGCACTTAGCAGCCTATCTGTTATACTAAATACGCTTGTTGATCCTCAGCTTAATCAAACTATTGCATTTTGAATTGGTTTCTGTCCTGCTGCCAAAACACTAGGCCGCAGGGTATCCCAAACCTGCACTTAGCAGCCTATCTGTTATACTAAATACGTTTGTTCATCCTCAGCTTAATCAAACTATTGCATTTTGAATTGGTTTTTGTCCTGCTGCCAAAACACTAGGCCGCAGGGTATCCCAAACCTGCACTTAGCAGCCTATCTGTTATACTAAATAAGCGTTGTTCAGCCTCATTTTAATTAAGATATTGCATTTTGAATTGGGTTTTGTCTGCTTTAAATACACTAGCCCACATGGGCATCCCAAACCAGCACATGTCACCCTATCTGTTATACTAAATAAGCGTTGTTCAGCCTCATTTTAATTAAGCTATTGCATTTTCAATTGGTTTTTGTCCTGCTGCCGAAACACCAGGCCGCAGGGTATCCCAAACCTGCACGTAGCACCCTATCTGTTATACTAAATATGCTTGTTCATCCTCAGCTTAATCAAGCTATCGCATTTTGAATTGGTTTTTGTCCTGCTGCCAAAACACTAGGCCGCAATTTTTGGCCTCCTGCTGCCAACTCCAGTGTCTCTGCTGCTGCTTGCAACTCCAGGGTGTGATTCATCCAATTTTTGGGCTCCTGCTGCCAACTCCAGTGTCTCTTTAAAGTAATGTTTGGGCTCCTGCTGCTGCTTGCAACTCCAAGGTGTGATTCATCCAATTTTTGGCCTCCTGCAGCCAACTCCAGTGTCTATTTAAAGTAATGTTTGGGCTCCTGCTGCTGCTTGCAACTCCAGGGTGTGATCCATCCAATTTTTGGCCTCCTGCAGCCAACTCCAGTGTCTCTTTCAAGCTATGTTTGGGCTCCTGCTGCTGCTTGCGACTCCAGGGTGTCATTCCTCCAATTTTTGGGCTCCTGCTGCCAACTCCAGTGTCTCTTTCAAGCTATGTTTGGGCTGCTGCTGCTTGCGACTCCAGGGTGTCATTCAGCCAATTTTTGGGCTCCTGCTGCCAACTCCAGTGTCTCTTTAAAGTAATGTTTGGGCTCCTGCTGCTGCTTGCAACTCCAGGGTGTCATTCATCCAATTTTTGGCCTCCTGCAGCCAACTCAGGTGTCTCTTTCAAGCTATGTTTCTGCTCCTGCTGCTGCTGCTGCTTGCACCTCCAGGGTGTGATTCAGCCAATTTTTGGGCTCCTGCTGCCAACTCCAGTGTCTCTTTAAAGTAATGTTTGTGCTCCTGCTGCTGCTTGCAACTCCAGGGTGTGATTCATCCAATTTTTGGGCTCCTGCTGCCAACTCCAGTGTCTCTTTAAAGTAATGTTTGGGCTCCTGCTGCTGCTTGCAACTCCATGGTGTGATTCATCCAATTTTTGGGCTCCTGCTGCCAACTCCAGTGTCTGTTTCAAGCTATGTTTGGGCTCCTGCTGCTGCTGCTTGCGACTCCAGGGTGTCATTCCTCCAATTTTTGGGCTCCTGCTGCCAACTCCAGTGTCTCTTTCAAGCTATGTTTGGGCTGCTGCTGCTTGCGACTCCAGGGTGTCATTCAGCCAATTTTTGGGCTCCTGCTGCCAACTCCAGTGTCTCTTTCAAGCTATGTTTGGGCTCCTGCTGCTTGCAACTCCAGGGTGTGATTCATCCAATTTTTGGGCTCCTGCTGCCAACCCCAGTGTCTCTTTCAAGCTATGTTTGGGCTGCTGCTGCTGCTTGCAACTCCAGGGTGTCATTCATCCAATTTTTGGGCTCCTGTAAATCCCACTGAGAATCTGTGGCATGACTTGATCATTGCTGGTAGAGACATAATACCCCAACAGATTTACAGTTTCATTGCAAGAAGTAGACTCGGGAGTTGCAGACAAAGTATTGACTCAGGGGTGACGGAATACACAGGCCCGCCGCACTTTTCAGATTTTTTTATTAAGAATGAGGAAAAACATAAATCATTCCTTAACACTTCTCAAACACTTGTTACTTTGTGTTGCCTGATTATAAAAAATATCAATAAAATACAGTCACTTTAAAGTAGACCAAAAACCAGCATTTTTACTCTCCTGGGTTTTGGTCCTTTCCCCTGGGGCACCCCAATCAGGGGTTCCCTGCTGTGTGAAACCCCCCAGATCGCAGATGCTAACTAACCTCTTTCCAGGCCTACGGCGCATGTGCAGCCGCTCATCCATTTAGCGCATTCAGAGCCGCTGACGTCACGTCATCTAAGCTTTTGTCTAAGGCCAGCGGCTCCAAGCGCACCTGCGGACGCATCCCCTGCTTCCTTCTGCGTTCCTGTGCCGGATATTCGCAAATGCCTGGCGCAGACTTGTGCCCTGCTAGAGGGATAGCGGGGATGCAGCTCGCACGTGTGCCGTTGGACCGGGAAACAAGGAACATGTATGGGGCGACCTGGGGGGTTTTACACAGAGGGGCATGATGATTTTGGATGCCCCGGGGGCAGGAATCTTATAGATTCCCAGGCCGATCAGCGTGGTTTTGGTTCACTTTAAACATGTAGAAACGTTCTCAGAGCATTAATATTTTTCAAGGCACTATATATATATATATATATATATATATATATATATATATATAAAACTAAAGCATAGTGCAAATGTGAGACAAAGACATACCTCCCAACTTTTCTGGGTGGGAAAGAGAGACAATTGTTAAATTAGGCCACGCCTCCTCATTGGGGGATGGATAGGACATATAGGGCCTGATTTATCAAGCACTTCTGCCAGACAATGCCACATCCGTGCAAATAAGAGTGGTGCAAAATATTATTTATATCTTTTTTTACACTGGTGCATGTGGCTTTACTGCAAGTAACACATTTACTGGAACATTAGCAGTGCAGCAACATTCTGAAAAGATTATAAATTATATTTTACTCTACTCTAATTTCCACTGATGTGACATTGTCTGGCAGAGGTGCTTGATAAATCAGACCCATAGTGTAAACCAGATCAAACAATATAAACACTTGGCAAATGAATCATTTATTGATGCAGATCTGCTTGTTACACCTCAAAGAGGGACAGAGAAGAACAACTAGGGACAGGGGGACATGGACTCAAAAGGGGGACAGTCCCTCCAAATCAGGGACACTTGGTTGGTATGCAAAGATGTAAATCCAAAGAAGAAGAAGACGGGCACTTTGGGCTAATCTACAGCGATTTCTGTTCTTTTCTTCGGAAGTAAAGCTTCACTTTTAACGATCTCATGGCTTTGACGCTCGCTGTCATATTTGGGGCATGTTGTTCGGCTCCAGCTGCTGAGCGGAGGAAAAGTTAATATTATATGACTGCAGAAAATGTGAGTCACAAAACTGGCAATAAAACCAGTCCGGGCACGATGCGGCGAGCTCAGGAGCGTCAATCTTCTGGAATGTGGAACAACAGAATTCTCATCTCGTCCTAAATCCACGGCGAGGAGGAAACAAAAACATTTGCTTACACTATTTAGGGGCCGTCCGGCGATATAGATTTTACCCAGATTTTGACTGTCTGGGAATGAAAAGAAGATCCTCATTTAAAAGTAAGTATCCATTTTTTTTCTTTATACTTCATGGCATCCAATTGTTCCTTGTTGGGGTTGTGCCTTATTTTTTTTTAAGTGGCTTAAAACCCAGCTCGACCGGCCCAGGAATCTATATGATTTTCAGGCCGATCAATGCCCTTCCCCCGGGGAATCCAAAATCGGGATGTCCTGCTCTGTGAAACCCCCCAGGTCGTCCTGTTCACTCACCTTTGTTCCCGGTCCAATGGCGCATGTGCGGCGGGCCACATCTCCGCTAATCCTCTATTAGAGGGAAGCAGGGGATGTGGCCACGACCATTGTAGCAGGAACAAAGGTGAGTGACCGGGAGACCTGGTGGGGGGTTCACACTCAGAGCCACTGGACTTAGACGGTGTCTTAGATGGCGTGAGGTCAGTGGCTCCAAACGCGCTGATTGGAAGAGTGGCCGCGCATGCGCCGTAGGACCAGGAAGAGGTAAGCTTCTTTGGATTATCTGGGGGGAATCACACAGCAGGGCATCCCTGATCAGGGTGCCCCGGGGGAAAGGACCACTTTAACCTCTGTCCCTTGTTCGCCTTATTTGTACCTCTAATTGTCAAATCAAAGCAGTCTTGCTTTACCTTCTATACAGCTGATCATGTGATTCTGCTGCATAAAGTGGACCAAAACCCAGGATTTTGACTATGCTGGGTTTTGGTTCACTCCCCTGGGGTGCCCTGCTAGGTGAAACCCCACAGATCAACTTCCCTCCCCACGGTCCTACGGCGCATGCACGGCCGCTCATCCAATCAGCGCGCTAGGAGCCGCTGAGCTATGCACGTCTTAGCGGCGCCTTAGCTCAGCAGCTCCGTGCGCACTGGCGGACGCATCTTGCGCTTCCCTCTTACCTCACGTGCCCTGCTAGAAGGATAGCGGGGATGTGGCCGCGGCCCTCGCATGCGCCAATGGACCGGGATTAAGGTAAGTGAATGGGGCGTCCTGGGGGTTTTCACACAGCGGGGCATCCCGGTTTTGAATGGCCCGCGGGGGGGGGGGGGGGCAGCTGGGTTTTGGTTCACTTTAAGGCTGTCTTTGTCATGACCACCTTTTTCTACATTGAGATGTAGACTGAGCCCCACCCCCTCTTCCCTCACACTGTGTGGGACACATTATTTTCTGTGTCTTAAAGTGGACCAATAACTGCTGTTGTCGGCCCTGGTCTAGAAACATTCTAAAGCAGTCTAAAATATTACAGGGCTGGCCAATTAAAGCAGACCAAAACTCACATTTTTAACTAGCATCCCCCGAATTGCTCAACCCATGAATAGAACCTTTTGCCAATTTTCACTGCTCCTGCTTCACTCTAATCACAGATAATGGCGCCTGTTTTAGCTGTAAAGCTCCGCCGTCTCCATTCATTTCCACTGTTGTGTGTGGCAATGATTCAAAAGCGTAAATATATCCATTTCTAGTTCTACACCCTAATAAGGGAGGAGGGGCTTTGGCCAAATGTATTTCACAAGTTAGGTGAGTTTTGGTCTGCTTTAAGTGCCCCAGGGGCATTCCAGTTCGCGATGCCCTGATATTACCCCCCCCCCCCTCACAGAGGCCTGCAAGCACTTACCTTTTCAGCTGTCCTGTGCCCTGATCGGGGCCACAGTCGCATCCATGCAGCTGAGGTGCATTCTGCACACCACAGGGAACCCAGGTTGTGGCCACTCACACGACCTGATTGATTCCCTCCCCCGGGGCAACCAAAATCGGGATACCCCGCTGTGTGCAACCCCCCAGGTCGCCCCATACACTTACCTTGTTTTTTTACCTTGCCAACTCACCTCTTCCTGGTCCCTCGGCGCACATGTGGCCGCTGACGTCACGTCATCTAAGCCTTTGTATCCCCCGCTAACCCTCTAACAGGGTGCATGCCCACGTCAGCCATTCTTGGATGGCTGGAGCGGGCATGCTTCCTGTTAAAGGGAAGCGGGGATGCGAAGGCTTAGACGCCGTAACATCCGCGGCTCTGAGCGGCCAGACGTGCAGTGAAGGACCAGGAAGAGGTGAGTTGGCATCAGAGATCTGGAGGGATTTCACACAGTGGGGCGCCCTCGATTGGGGTGCCCTGAGGGAAAGGACCAGAACCCAGGATAGTCAAAATCCTGGGTTTTGGTCCACTTTAAAGAGAAACAACCCCTCCCCATATAAGAATCTAGGTGCAGTGGTCTCCCTCTTTATGAGGCAATCCTGAATCAATGTGCACTGCTGTGTGAAACCCCAGGGGTCACCCGATCCACTCACCTTTTCTCCAAGCCCAGAGAGGCATAGAAAAATCGAATTAAAATGTGCGCCTCTGATTGGCTGAGCAGCCCGCACATGCATAGTGGGAACAATAAAGTAAGCTTACAAGTAATCACAGGAGTCAAGTCAGGATGCCCCAGGCAGGAGGAACATTACCCAAGTTGAAGTGAAAATCTTAGGTTTTGTTCCTCTTTATGCCAGGCAAAGGGTTAAATTAGACCGATATCTGCTTGCACCATGCTGGCTGTCAGGGGTGGCGCCCTTACTTTACCAGCACCTTGCACTGCTTGATAAACCCTACAGAACTTGCTCCGTTCTGCTCACATATCATACTGTACATAGTACAAAGAGGAAAGAGTTCACTAGCACTCATCAAAAATGTAAAGCAGGCTGAATGAAGGATGCAGCCCCTACAGGAGAAAGGAAGATACATTAACATTTTGCCTGGAATGTCCCTTTAATTAAAATGTTGAGCATAGATGCCCTTTATAGATGACCTAGTGTCTATAAGATGTCCACCCCCAGAGCATGACAATTTGGGATGCCCGTCTATGTGCAAACACCCAGTTCCCTGATATGCTTACCTCTCCAACGAGTCCATGGCCCATGCACAGCTGGCGACGGCATCTGTCGCATCCTTCTCGGTTTGTGCACGGCCACAACTGCAGTAACTGCATGGCTGCCGCGCACAGCCTAAGGATGCAGGAGGTGGCGCGCACTGAAGAAGCTGATTGGAAGAGAGACGCTTCTCCTGCAAAGTATGTAGATCAGGTGATCTGCGTAGTGTCACAAATTGACATGCCCCAGGAGGATGTACCAAAACACAGGATAATGAAGATCCTGGGGTTTGGTCCACTTTAAAGAGGACCAAAATCCTTGATGGTCTCGAAGGGCTGGACAATTCTTTCACCCTGAGGCAATTTGGGATGCAGCACCAAGTTAAAGTGGACCAAAACCCAGCTCAATCGATCGATTCCCTCCCCCCAGGGCATCCAAAATCGAGATGCCCCACTGTGTTAAATCCCCCAGGTCGCCCCGTTCACTTACCTTGCGTCCCAGTCCAACGGCGCATGTGTGAGCCACATCCCCTGTTCATTCATATGCACAAACTAGAAAAGCGTTTGGATGAGTATACCTGGCACATGGGGGGTGAATCAGATTTGGATGCCCCCTAAGTGAGGGAAGACACTTTAAAGTGGACCAACACCCAGGATTTTGACTATCCTGGGTCTTGGTCCACTTCCCCGGGGGGCCCCGCTACGTGAAACCCCCCAGATTGCGAGTAAAAACTCACCTCACCCCGCTCCTAAGGCGCATGCGCGGCCGCTCGGTGGTATGCGCGTCATGCGCATCAATGAGACGTCTTACCGCAGCGGCTCCAAGTACGCTGGCGGCTGCATCTCGCGCTTCCCTCTAACATTCACAAATGGCCGGCGCGGGCACGCGCCCTGCTAGAGAGAACCCTGAGTTGCGGCCGCGGCAGGCGCTTGCGCCGTTGGACTGGGATTCAGGTAATTGTTGGGGGTTGTCCTGGGGGGTTTCACACAGCGGGGCATCCCGATTTTGGATGCCCCGCGGGGAGGGATCGGATCGGCCTGGGAATCTATCAGATCATGCAGGGTGTTGGTCCACTTAAAAGTGGACCAACACCCACGCCAATTGGCCCAGGAATCTATGAAATTCCTGGGCTGATCGATTCCAAAATCAGGATGCCCCGCTGTGTGAAACTCCCCAAGTCACCCCAAACACTTACCTTGTTTTCTGCTCCAACGGCGCATGTGCGACCAGTGTCCGAATCCCCGGTGCGGGCATGCTCCCTGTTAGTGGTAAGCGGGGGATGCGGTTGCCAGCGACCTCGGAGCAGCTGGCATTAGACGAAGCTTAGACGGCGTGAGGTCAGCGGCTCCAAGCACGCTGATTGGACGAGAGGCCGCATATGCGGCGTAGGACCAGGAAGATGCGAGTTGGCATCGCTGATCTGGGGGTTTTCACACAGCGGGGCATCCCCGATCAGGACCAAAGCACAGGATAGTCAAAATCCTGGGTTTTGGTCCACTTTAAAAAGCCTGCTTTGCAATGTAGCTCCACAAGGTGCCCATGGCCAGATTTATCTGAAGCACAGTTAGGTCTCTCTTCTGCCTGCTGGTGGTTTGGATGACAGCTTTTAAAGGGGCCCCATCACAGAATTGTCTTATATTAAAAATCCATGTACACACGCTGGATAGTAAGAGGAGGGGTCACCTATAAACCTGCACCCCCCCCCCCCACAAGCTTGTGGTACTCCTCCCCTGGTAGGAACACCTCCCCCCACTAGGGATTATATATCCAGAAAACAAGGTTAATTTCATCACCTTCCATCCCCAGCCCAGAGCCACAAAACCTGTGGTTCATTTTTTGCTAAAGCCTTTGCCCAATATTCATAAAAACAATAACCAAATGCAGTCTGATGTTTGAATGATTGACCATATTGCTCCATCCATGATACGTTCAGTTAAACACAGCTCAGCATTTGGGGTCAGCCTTACCAGTTATAATAACTGCAATTAGAGATGAGCGAATTTTTGAAAAATTCAATTCGTCGGTCCGAATTTATTCGCGGCGAATCGCTATTAAAAGTGGCTGTTTCTAGCCTTCCGAGAGCCTCAAAAGGGTTGTAGAACATTTTGCCTTGCTGTAACATGCATAGGATGCGTGCTGGGTTAGTGAAATAATACTGCAGATCAGAGGCGTCGCTATTAGAATCACTGTCGCAGAGCGGCACAATTACAGAGCCTTGAGGTGGCATCAGCATGAGGAGACCATAGAGTGGCCGAATGACCCAGCGTGGAGGTGGCAGTCTGCAAAAAATTTGAAAGCACTAAAAGCTCAACTGCCATTATGTGGAAGTTTAGCTTGCAACTGAATCTTTTAGCATACAGCTGCCATACGAACATCATACTGCTTCCTGTTGGTGTTTTTATGAATATTGGGCATTAAAAAAATAAACACAGGCCGTTTTGGAGCCCTGGGCTGGGGATAGACGGGGACAACACAACCTTATTTTCTGGGTAGAGGATCGCTTTAAATTCTTGATTCTTCAAGAGCTTTTTGGAATTTCAACACAAGCGCTGAAGACTTTCCATGGAAAAAAATGGTCTAACGCCACTGACATGGCTGTAACTGACATTTCCACACTTCCAAAAATATCCCAGGATCCCGGGACTGCGACTGGCTGCTGACCTTCATTTGTGAGGCTGCTTCAAGTTCCAGCAGCCTGAGGGCTCCGTCCTCTCTAGCCAAAGCCAACCTTAAAGAGGACTTACACTCTCCTTGCAATTTAGTGCCAGGGAAGGTTGTGATTCACAGGGACACTAAACTAATATAACCTACCCCTTGCACAATCAGTGAGCCCTTCATAAGAGGCATACTCGCCTTTTTCACCCTGATGGGGGACAGGAAACCACTGTGCATACATGTCGAAGCATACAGCTAATCCAATAGGAGACGTGCTTTATTGCAGTGTGCAGCTATATATTATACAGAGTTCAATACCCGATTATAGCTAATGATCTATAAAGCTGAGCAATCTTCTCTGATTGGCTGACTGCCAGATGACAAGACCATCCTGCTGGCTGCATCCCTGGCTTCCCTCAAGTCTGGGTAGTGCACTCAGATAATGGGAAGCTGGGGATGAGGCTGTGGGCAGCCCTGGTAAAGGTAAGTTTTGCGGGTCACCTGTTCACACAGCGGGGCATCCCGATTTTGGATGCCCCAGGGGGAAAGCTGGTGGCTAACCCTGGAGTCTTTTAGACTCTAGAGCCAAACACAATGGCTTTTGTTGTGCTTTAACGGAAGAGGCTGATGGTGAGGGTGGGGGGGCTACAAAAGAAAAATCCTCATGTCATGTCAGACCTGGAGGACTTGTAAGAGTATAGCGAATGCAGCAAAATACAGGGGAATCCTGGAGAAACCCTAAAGTAAGAAACTTGGGTGAGGATCTTACTGAGCAGCCAGGCATAAAGAAAATGATGATGAATGTGGCTGAGCCAATGTCCATTATTAGCTCAGACGGGAAGCCCCTGCTATGGATTTGGTTTTAGGTGTATGTCATGCATGTATGTTAACTTAATCCTCATGTCGCTCAGAATCCAGCACTGGCATTCTCTGGTGGGGGAACCCGCTCGCTCCAAGGTGGCTGCACCCAGAGCCCAAAATGCAGAGCAACAGTGCTGCATTCCAGGCGAGGTAAGTTTTTTTTTTCCAACCCCTCCACCCTGCCTCAACACAGTAAAAAAGCAAAAAGGTACTTACCTTTCATACAGCAGCTCCCGAGCATTCATCCCCCCTCCCCCCGGAGAACCGGGCCGTACAGAAGCTGCAACAAAGGGGGGGTTGTACCGGTTTGTTTTTTGATTTGCCTTTACAAACATTATAACTCTTTGCAACAGTGTGGCCTAGTTTCATCAACCTTTGGTTCATCCAGGCCAGGGCTGCATTCATTTTCATATACAAGCTGCCACTAGGAGGAGCAGTAGGTGGACAGCTAAATAGGTTAAAGTGGACCAAAACCCAGGACCGCTGTGTGAAACCCCCCAGGTCGCCCGAACAAACTCACCTCTTCCCAGTCCTATGTCACATGCGCGGCCACTTGTCCAATCAGCGTGCTCGGATCCGCTCGAGCCCCTTCGTCCAGGAGCTCGTCGTGTTACTCACAAATGCCTGGCGTGGCCATGCGCCCTGCTGAAGGGATAGCGGGGATGTGGACGCGGCTCGCACATGCGCTGTTGGACCGGGAATGAAGGTGAGTTTTTGTGTGAACTGGGGGGTTTCACACAGCAGGGCACCCCCAAACAGGGTGCCCAAGGGGGAGCGAGTATGCCTGCCCTGGAGTCTCATAGACTCCAAGGTGGGTTTTGGTTCTCTTTAAAGTGGACCAAAACCCAGCAGGATCAACCCGGGAATCTATAAGATTCCCAGGCCGATCCATTCCCTCCCCGCGGGGCATCTAAAATTGGGATGCCCCGCTGTGTGAAACCCCCCAGGATGCCCACAAACCTTACCTGAATCCCTGTCCAACGGCGCATGCGCGGGCCGCATCTCGCGCTTCTCTCTAGCAGGACGCGCGCCTGCGCCGGGCCATTTGTGAGCGGGTGCGCTCCATTAGAGGGAAGCGCGAGATGCGGCCTCCAGCGTGCTAGGAGCCACTGAGCTAAGACACCGCTTTGACGCACATAGCTCAGCAGCTCCGAGCGCACTGATTGCACGAGCGGCCGCGCATGCACTGTATGAGCGGGATGAGGCAAGTTGATCTGGGTGTTCTGGGAGGTTTCACATAGCGGGGCACCCCCGATCGGAGATGCTTTTTGGTCATTTGATGCTGGAACCAGAACCAAACTATCTTCACCATGAATAGACCTGGAGAACTTGTAAGAGTATAGCGAATGCAGCAAAATACAGGGGAATCCTGGAGAAACCCTAAAGTAAGAAACTTGGGTGAGGATCTTACTGAGCAGCCAGGCATAAAGAAAATGATGATGAATGTGGCTGAGCCAATGTCCATTATTAGCTCAGACGGGAAGCCCCTGCTATGGATTTGGTTTTAGGTGTATGTCATGCTACTTAAACCGGACCTTCAACATGATTTAATGAAAAGCCCAAACTCTTAAAAAACGGTTCCCCAGCATCTAAAATTGATATATTTTACGTTTTTAGTCACTAACTTATTATTCTTTCCCCCACTGGGCTGCAACTCTGTTCAGGAATTTAGGATACGGGCGCCGCCATCTTGACTCAGAAGCATCACACTTACTGAGGAGAGTGGGATAAGGTACAGGGGGCGGGTTATAGCTGTGCTTTGCTCAGACAGAGCAGAGCTGGGGTCAGGTAACGGTCAGCAGTCCCAGAATGCAGAGCAGCACAGTCAGGAGGCACTTCCTGTTTGCAGGCTGCCTGATAAGATGGCGGCTTCCATAAGCCGCCATCTTGGATGTTTAAAGGCTCATAACATGCAGTAGATGCAGGTAGGATGATTTTTAATGTGGGCAATCTGTATGTACAGGGTGTGGGAAACATATAAGATAGGCTCTTATTCAGAGTGAAGGTCTGCTTTAACTTAATAAATTATTATGTGATTAGTTTATTTGGGTGGATAGTGATATTTTTGGTTGCCACTTATTAGCGGTTGCTGGGGCCACATTATTTGGTATTTAATTGTCAGGCATAAATATTCATGCCAATGAGTTTTGACCAGACGAAAGTCCATGCATGCATCACGGGAGCGTGGAGTAAGGGGATCCCAGGGGCTTCACACAAAGTCAGGATTAAAGCCTATGCTGTGTGCCTCTTGATGGCTGTAGGCAAGTTTACCCCCAATCCCCACAGCAGGGCATCTCCAATCATCACCCCGCCCTGGAGTCTTTTAGATGAGATGCCGCAAGTGGCGCTGTGGGCACAGGGCAAGTTTACCCCCAATCCCCTTCAGCAGGGCATCCCCGTCCTGGAGTCTTTTAGACTTTAGGACCGAGCATCAAGGGTTATGGCCCAATTTAAAGGGATCCAGAAGGCAAAGGCAATTGTTGACCATTGCAGTAGTTCTCAAACTTCCTCCTCAAAGGCCGAGACAGGCCAGGTTTTGCAGCTCTCAACGCTACTCCACAGGTGAATTAACTGGTGCTCAGACAGAGCTATAGCCCTAATTATTACATCTGTGCATCAGCATAGAGAGCTGCAAAACCTGGCCTGTCTCGGCCCTTGAGGAGGAAGTTTGGGGACTACTGGACCATTGCGTTGGGCGACATTTGGCACTGTCCTAAACGGTTTTATATTTTTAAACTGATGAACAAATGGCCGAGATATCAAGGTTTAAAGTTTCACCTTATGATTTATCTTCTGAAGCATGTGAGCTTAGTCCTTAGGTCTGTGATGTCGGAAAAATAATTAGCATAATGAGCAGGCTCTGTAAGACAGGCAGTCTCATCACCCTGGCTGTTCTCTTTCTCTCTTAGAGTCCACAGTCTGATGATTCAGAGCTCTAGACCACCAGCTTAGCCCTATGATTGGTGGTCTATGGGAGAGGAACTCAAGGGATGTGCCACTACTCTTTGCCTTGTTTCTACTTTCAGGAGCAGCTGTGTTCTGGCAGGAAGGGAGAGCTCAGCCATGATGAGGTGAGCTGCTGAATCATACTTACAGAGTACCTTTAGCCTTTGCCATAGCCTACAGAGTCCCTTTAAAGTGGAACAAATCCCACGGCAATCATTCCCGAGTCGATCGAATTCCCTCCCCCCCAGAGCATCCAATGCGGATGCCCCGCTGTGTGAAACCCCCCAGGTCACCCATACACTTACCTTCTTATCCGGTCCGACGACGCATGCGAGAGCCGCGGCCGCATCCCCGCTATCCCTCTAGCAGGGCGCGTGCCTGCGCTAGGCATTTGTGAATGACGGGCATGCTCCCTGTTAGAGGGTATCGGCTGTCAGCGCGTTCGGAGCTGCTCGCCTTAGACGAAAGGATGTCAGCGGATCCGAGCGCACTGATTGGACCGCTCATGCGCCATAGGATCGGGAAGAGGCAAGTTTGTTTCAGCGACCTGGGGGGTTTCACAAAGCGGGGCACCTCTGATCGGGGGCAAGGCCCAAAACCCAGGATAGTCCTGGCTTTTAGTCCACTTTAAAGAGAACCAGGCTTGAAAAAAAAATCTGCTGAGCATTTTTAAATGGCAACATTTGTTATAAAAGACTCATTCCTGTAGAAACCACCCCGGGTCCATCAACCCAGGACATTTGCCTGTGTTTGATATAGACTGTAGGAAAGGTGCCGTATTAGTAACAAAATGGCTGCCGCCCTACAGACACACAAGTAGGAAAGACATTCCCAGGGGACTGGAAGCCCACAGGCAGCAATGTATCACCATAAGCTTTGATTTAAATATAGGTCCGCTTGATGGGCCAAAATCTCTTTCCAATCACTGAGGCCTAAAAAGCTAGAGCCAATAATACAGCCTGGTGCAGACCAAACTAAAGCATGCCTACATCAACCAGCAACATTATACTATTCATTATGCTGCATTACAAAAATGTCTGCTATTCACTTACACCAGCTCAGTCCATCCTATTATCACACTACCCATAGCCCAAATATCCATATGCAGATTTAAAGGGAGTGTGTTTTATGGAAGCAGTATTTACTACCTGCAATTTGTTGCTATTAGCAACCATACACCAAAAAAGAGAATAGTGAGGCCTGTACACACAGAACACTGCTGCTATGGCGACTGCGGAGATGAGGGAGCTCACTTACACAAGCCCAGCAGCAGCGTTCTGTGTGTACAGGCCTCACTTCTCTCTTTGTGGTGTACGGTTGCCAATAGCAACAGAAGCAGGGAGTGAAAACTGCTTCCATAAAACACACACTAACAGATCTGTACAGCCCCTTAAACCTAAACCGGACCTTCAGCGTGATTTAATGAAAAGCCCAAACTCTTAAAAAACGGTTCCCCAGCATCTAAAATTAATATATCTTACGTTTTTAGTCACTAACTTATTATTCTTTCCCCCACTGGGCTGCAACTCTGTTCAGGAATTTAGGACACGGGCGCCGCCATCTTGCTGAGCATCATACTTACTGAGGAGAGGAGAGTGGGATAAGGTACAGGGGGGCGGGTTATAGCTGTGCTTTGCTCAGACAGAGCAGAGCTGGGGTCAGGTAACGGTCAGCAGTCCCAGAATGCAGAGCAGCACAGTCAGGAGGCACTTCCTGTTTGCAGGCTGCCTGATAAGATGGCGGCTTCCATAAGCCGCCATCTTGGATGTTTAAAGGCTCATAACATGCAGTAGATGCAGGTAGGATGATTTTTAATGTGGGCAATCTGTATGTACAGGGTGTGGGAAACATATAAGATAGACTCTTATTCAGGGTGAAGGTCCGCTTTAAGGACATACAAAATACACAAAAATAAACACTTTCAACAATTCCATCTAATGTCGACCTTTCCTTTAAAGGGATTCATCCCCCATCTCTGGTGCTCTCACATGACATTGTTCATGTACAGATGTCAGCTGCCAATACTAAAAGCAAAACAAAGATGCATTGGTTCTAATAAAAGCTTACACATTTTCCATGCTGAGCTGGCATTTCATTTTCTTAGTTTTATTTTTCCAGATAATCTCTATTAGTGCTCCCCCTGGTGGCCATAATCAGTCTGCAGCTTACTGCTCTCTGCTATAGTGTGGCCTAGATTCATCCAACCATTTGATCTGATTGCAAGAGTGTCACACAACAGAAAAAAAAAAATAATATATATATATTTTTTTTTTTATTATTAAGTAGACCAATACCCAGGATTTTTACTATACTGGGTTTTGGTCCTTTCCCCCTGTGTATGTGAGAAACCCCCCAGATCCCAGCTCACCTCTTCCCGGTCCTACGGGGCATGCGCGGCCGCTTGTCCAAACAGCGCGCTCTGAGCCGCTGACGTCACATTGTCTAAAGCCAGCGGCTCAAAACGCGCCGACAGCCGCATCCCCTGCTTCCCTCTAACAGGGAGCGTGCCCGCGCCGGCCATTCACAAAGGGGGATAGTGGTGATGCAGCTCACGCATGCGCCGTTGGACCGGGAAACATGGTAAATGTACGGGGCATCCCAATTTCAGATGCCCTAGGGGGAAGGAATCGATTGGCCCAGGTGGGTATCTCATTAACATTGTCGTAAATAACCCTCCCACCCCATTACATGAATAGCCTTTTGGCTAGCCACAGATTTTAAATTGAGATGGTTTTATTTTATTTTTGTTTATGCTACTATTAAAAATCATAAATATATTCCTATTCATATTATTAATAATATATTTTTTAATAATAACTCAATATGTCCTGCTTATATAATTGACAATATAGACATACTCAATGTATTTTGTATTCCTATATTGTCAGTTACATAAGCAAAGCATATTTGTGTTATTAAATATCTTAAATACGTGGTATATACTGTAAAAAAAAAAAAAAAAAATATATATATATATATATATATATATATATATATATATATATATATATATATATATATATATATATATATATTATATTTGATAGATATGAGATAGATATAGCTATAACACATTAGATCTAGTATTACGTGGTTCTTTTGTATATCCTCATTGCATTGCATTGTGTGTGTTTATTACACACAAGACATGGCACATCTCTAAACCCTAAAAATAAATAAATCCTAGCCCTACAACCCTTAATTGGCAGTAACCAAAACATGAAAAGAACACAAACCCTGCACACTGGAAGCAGCAAGTAAAACAGATGACTACATGGTGAAGTCACATTTTTAACCCCTAAAAGACCCAGTTTCGAGATTACGAAGCGTCATAGCAGAATACATCACAACACAAAAAGTGAAAAGAACGCAGTTTAAACCAGTCCTTGGTTTTGTATTTATTGCAAAGAAATTAAAAAGGATATATGTCTATATAAACTATTTCTCTATAAATATAAAATGATTTTCTGAAAGCAACAAAAAAAAAAAATGTAAAAAAAAAACTTATTTGGAAACTGTTTTGTTCCAGGGCATGAAAACTATACAAATAAAACCATAATCAATATATATTGAAATTCAGAGACCAAGAAATCGGGACGTTCTGCAATGAAGGAGGAGAGTCTAAAGTGAATTTTAATAGCAGTATGTACGGTAATCTTTAAAAACAAAAATATTATAATAAAAAAGCTATTAAAATAAAACATATATAAGATGATTTAGCTTATGTGTGGTTCTAAAATAGATTGAAAAATTAGACTTAGGCTAAATTCTAGGGGGCCTTTTCCAGACGATATATAGTCTCCATTACAGGCTCTTAACCACAAATGAAGCGAAATTGCATTCATTCCACTGCAAATTTACTCCACACCCTGTTGCTATAAACACGCTGCTATACAGCAAAGGGAAAAATGGCAAATAAATTCAGTTCATTGTTATATGGCGACCTAATTAACCCTCCAACTCAATTAACTTTGCTTGCTGTGGCAGTTATCTAGTTAAACTAATCTGTTCTCTGCCAAATGCAGAGTCTAGAAAAAAATAGGGACGGACAAGGTTAACAAAGGCGGACCTTAAGGAGAATTGAACAAAAGAATCAACTTTCAGCTTGCCATGAATCAAGTGACTATGGAGAGTCTATGCTGAGCAGAGAAAGAAAAAAAAGAGACATACAGGGAAAAAAAACCTAGACAAGAAAAAAAATATAAACAAAAAGTTGCAAAATTAAAACTGGAAAAAAAAAATAAAATAACAGTAAAAACTTGAAAAGCACAACTTATTTTGGTTTAAGATGTGGACATAAGTGAAAGTGTAAACAAAAAACAAACTATAACTAAATGAAAAGGCAAAAAAAGGAAAAGAAAAAAAATGTAAAAAAGTGCTAGGTACAAGAAAACTGTTTTAAAAAAAACCACATCTGCACAATGCATTTAAAAAGAACTGCAGACACCCTTTTCAGCGCAGTCACAACGCAAGGAAAAATGCTGACCATTGTTTTTAATGGGCCAGTTCACATATATACGCAGCATGTAATATATATATATATATATATATATATATATATATATATATATATATATATATATATATATATATACTGGCCAATTAAAAATAATGGGCAGAGCCTAATGCTCTGTTCACACCTCTCCGATTTCTCTGTGTTGCAACGCAGAGGAAACACTGAATAATTCTAGATGGAATAGTTCACACATCTGCGCTGCATTGGCAACACATTGAAAAAGCGTTGCAGACACATTTTCAGCGCAACGTTGTAACAGCGCAAGTCATTCGAAGTCTATGGCAATGCAAGCATAACACATGTATAACGCATCTAACATGTATCTGCATTGCGTTTCGCTTACGTTGCAATAGACTTTACCACTTACTGTGCAAAAAAGTATTTTCTTTTATTTATTAAGGCAATGCTAAAGCATTAAAAGCACAGCATTTGTTTTGATTCTATGCCCCTCTGGCACATTGACAAAACGCTTGCGCTTAATGCAACGAAGGGGTGTGAACAGAACCTTTACAGTAAACACTGCAATGGGACAGTTCTACGTGTCAGGTACATTTTACAATGCACTAAAAGCACTAAAAACTCAGCCTCTCCGAAACTGAATAAAGCATTTAAATAACCCTCAAAACATAAAAAAGAAAAAAAAAAATGAAAGACAAAAGCGGATAAAATTCTAAGTGTCAGGAAGGTTATTTGTGTATTTTAAAGGAGTATTTAAAGTGAACTTTTTTTTTTTAAAGGGTTCTCAAAAATAGTTCTATAAAACACAACCTGATCCACTTCTAATGTTAATTTAAAAAAATGTTGAGGCCCCGTTTTCTCTTTAGACAAAGAAGTTAAAAGGATAAAAAGTGTGGGATTTTAAGAACTAAATGAATTTAATGAAGGTAATATGGGGGGGGGGGTGCATATGATTTCAGAGCCAAGGCTTTTGCAGCACAATTTGAACTGTTCTACAGGTTGGGTACATGAGTTGCACAGTTCGGTTAATATTATTTTCTATTAAAAGCTTTAAAAAATCAGCTTCTGTTAAAACTGAATAAATCATTTTAATAACCCTCTAGGTCCGTGTTCTCCAACCCTCTCCTCGTGGGGCACCAACAGTTGCCATGTTTTGCAGATCCCCATATTGATTCACAGGTTAGGTAATTAAGGCTCAGCCAGAGCTAAAGATACAACAATTTGTGGATCCACAAAAAAAGAGGCCTTGTTGGTGGCTCTGGAGGAGAAGGTTGGAGAACTGGAGGGGTAAAAAAAAACAAAGAAAGAGGAGGTCAGAGGTGGAAGGCCAAAAGTTTTAGATAACTGGGACTAAAGATAAAAAGCTGCTTGCAAGTGCTATCAAAGTCCTTCCCAAAAAATAAAGCATTTTTTATCTTCAAATGGCAAACAAAGCAAACAGTTGTCCCCATGGAACATCCTACACATTTTTTTTTATAAAAAGGGAATAATCTGTAGCTGTTTAAATACAAAATATACTTACAAAATGTTACAGCTATTATTTACACGTAACATACACATTGTACAAGTGAGCAGTCTTGGAAGAGGGGGCCGTTCAGACCGTCGTCTCCCCCTGTTTACTGTTGGTGAGTCTCGAATAAAACTTTCTCCAAGAGTTGAGCGTTTTGCCGGACCAAATCCAGAAGCCGGACGTAATCCCGACAATCAAAGTCATGAGATACTTGATCATGAAGACCGTGAAATCCGGACTCATGGGAGGATGGTGGGTGCTGGGACACGGGATAGCGTAGGTCTTGCAGCTCTGACTGACCCAACTTTTCTCCCACTGTTCCCTAAAAGCTTGCTCATAAAAATAACAAGCAATGACGATGGTGGCCGGCACGGTGTAGAGGACGCTGAAGATGCCAATCCTCACCATGAGCTTCTCCAGCTTCTCGGTCTTGGTGCCGTCGTGTTTCATGATTGTCCGGATTCGGAAGAGCGACACAAAGCCGGCCAGCAGGAAAGACGTCCCGATGAACAAGTAAACAAAAAGCGGGGCCAACACAAAGCCCCGCAGGGCGTCCACGCTGTTGATCCCCACAAAGCATACTCCGCTGAGGATATCTCCATCTACCTGCCCAACGGCCAAGATGGTGATGGTTTTGATGGCTGGGACGGCCCAAGCGGCCAGGTGGAAGTACTGCGAGTTGGCCTCGATGGCCTCGTGGCCCCATTTCATGCCGGCGGCCAGGAACCAAGTTAACGAGAGGATGACCCACCAGATGGAGCTGGCCATGCTAAAGAAGTAGAGCATCATGAAGAGGAAGGTGCAGCTTTCCTTTTTGGTTCCCTGCGCCACTGTCTTGTAGCCGTCCTCGGAGAAGCGCTCGTTGCACACCACCTTGTCCTCCAGGAGGAAGCCGGCGATGTAGGCGACGGCCACCATGGTGTAACAGCCAGAGAGAAAGATGATGGGCCGCTCGGGGTAGCTGAAACGCTTCATGTCCACCAGGTAGGTCAAGACTGTGAAGAGGGTGGAGGCGCAACACAGCACCGACCAGATGCCGATCCAGATGCGGGCAAAGCGCAGCTCGTCCGGGGCGAAGTACATGAGTCCGTGCACCTTGCCCGATTCGCAGGGGGCACCGCAGTCCTTTTCACCTAGGAAGTGGTAATTGACGTAAGCGGGTACCTTGAGGGCGCGGGGGCAGGAGAACTTATCCCGGGGGTAAGGGGGTCGGATGTTGGGGTTGCTGGTCCATTGTTCGGGCAAGGCGGGGGTCGGGGTGCCCTTATCGGACGTGTTCTGGCCCACGCACAGCTCGCCGGCGCCGTTCACCGGAAACTTCTCGCAGCGGAGGCTTTCGGGCCACTGGAAACCGAACTTGTTCATGAGAGCCTCACAGCCCTGGCGGGCGCGTTCGCACAACGACCGGCATGGCGGCAACGCTTGCTCCAGAACCGTGCAAACCGGGGCGTACATGGAGCACAGGAAGAACTTCAGCTCGGGCGAGCATTGGACCTTCACCAGGGGGTAGAACTGATGCACCTCCAGCCCGGCGTCCTCCTGGTTGGTGTGGCCCAGCAAGTTGGGCATAATGGTCTGGTTATAGGCGATATCGGTGCATAGCGGGATGGCGATGGGCTGGCAGTAGCCATGGTCCGGGATGGAGATGCCCTTCTCGCCGTTATACTGAGCCCGGCAGCTCCGAACACACACGATCACCAACAGCAGCAGCAGCGGAAGGCTGGAAAGTTTGGCGGCGCCCCGCCGAGACATGCTGCCGCTGCATCAAGCCTCCTCCGCCGCTATTCCCGCTGCTGCCGCCTCCTCCGCCGCCGCTATTCCCGCTGCTGCCACCTCCGCCGCCGCTATTCCCGCCGACTACGCCGTCGCTGCCTCTCCCGCTGCTGCTCCACCGCCGCTCTGACCATTTGTGTCAATCCTTCAACTCATCTGGGGAGTTTCCAGGCTCCCCGCCTCCCGCCTGGCTGAGAGGGAGGGGCCTTGAAACCGGCCCAAAGTTCCAGCCTGGAAGTGGCCGCTTCCTCCTCTGGCTCCGCTTTGCCGCGCCGCCTCCTCTCTCTCTGTGCCGGTACCGGGCTGCCTCTCTCTCTGTGCCGGTACCGGGCCGCCCCTCTCTCTCTGTGCCGGTACCGGGCCGCCTCTCTCTCTCTGTGCCGGTACCGGGCCGCCTCCTCTCTCTGTGCCGGTACCGGGCCGCCTCCTCTCTCTCTGTGCCGGTACCGGGCCGCCTCCTCTCTCTGTGCCGGTACCGGGCCGCCTCCTCTCTCTCTGTGCCGGTACCGGGCCGCCTCTCTCTCTCTGTGCCGGTACCGGGCCGCCTCTCTCTCTGTGCCGGTACCGGGCCGCCTCCTCTCTCTCTGTGCCGGTACCGGGCCGCCTCCTCTCTCTCTGTGCCGGTACCGGGCCGCCCCTCTCTCTCTGTGCCGGTACCGGGCCGCCCCTCTCTCTCTGTGCCGGTACCGGGCCGCCCCTCTCTCTCTGTGCCGGTACCGGGCCGCCCCTCTCTCTCTGTGCCGATACCGGGCCGCCCCTCTCTCTCTGTGCCGGTACCGGGCCGCCCCTCTCTGTGCCGGTACCGGGCCGCCCCTCTCTCTCTGTGCCGGTACCGGGCCGCCCCTCTCTCTCTGTGCCGGTACCGGGCCGCCCCTCTCTCTCTGTGCCGGGCCGCCCCTCTCTCTCTGTACCGGGCCGCCCCTCTCTCTCTGTGCCGGTACCGGGCCGCCCCTCTCTCTCTGTGCCGGTACCGGGCCGCCTCTCTCTCTCTCTGTGCCGGTACCGGGCCGCCTCTCTCTCTCTGTGCCGGTACCGGGCCGCCTCTCTCTCTCTCTGTGCCGGTACCGGGCCACCCCTCTCTCTCTGTGCCGGTCCCGGGCCGCCTCCTCTCTGTGCCAGTACCGGGCCGCCTCCTCTCTGCGCCAGTACCGGGCCGCCCCTCTCTCTCTGTTCCGGTCCCGGGCCGCCCCTCTCTCTCTGTTCCGGTCCCGGGCCGCCCCTCTCTCTCTGTGCCGGTCCCGAGCCGCCCCTCTCTCTCTGTGCCGGTCCCGGGCCTCCCCTCTCTCTCTGTGCCGGTACCGGGCCGCCTCTGTCTCTCTCTGTGCCGGTACCGGGCCACCCCTCTCTCTCTGTGCCGGTACCGGGCCGCCCCTCTCTCTCTGTGCCGGTACCGGGCCGCCTCTCTCTCTCTGTGCCGGTACCGGGCCGCCTCTCTCTCTCTCTCTCTCTCTGCCGGTACCGGGCCGTCTCTCTCGCTGCCGGTACCGGGCCGCCTCTCTCGCTGCCGGTACCGGGCCGCCTCTCTCTCTCTCTCTCTGTGCCGGTACCGGGCCGCCTCTCTCTCTCTCTGTGCCGGTACCGGGCTGCCTCTCTCTCTCTCTGTGCCGGTACCTGGCCACCTCTCTCTCTCTCTCTCTCTCTCTCTCTCTCTCTCTCTCTCTCTGCCGGTACCGGGCCGCCTTTCTCTCTGTGCCGGTACCGGGCAGCCAATCACAGGCGCCCATCGCTACCGGAGGAGCAGCTGCTGTATAGCGCCCAACATGAGAGCCTCGGTATCTTTCTTATAGTAAACTCTCGTTTATTAGGCTCTTAAAGCGGTTCTACATGTTTCTTGAGAACTGCTATAGAGGGCATACGCCATACCCATTGTTAAGATATTTCATGTTCCCCCTATTTTTCCTTTGAAACCAAAATGGTTTGAGAGTATTTTTATCCAGTTCATTTCCAGGACACTAAGGGGAGTTGATACCTGTTTTTTTAATATTTTTTTTTGAAATGTAACCTTCCATAGGACGTGGTTGGTCCACTTTATCTTGATCCATTGTCCCATAGTGCATGTGCAAGCTCTCCTCCAATCAGAACTTCATGCCTGGCAATGAGATTGACTCCCAAATCAGAATACCCCAGGTGGAAGAGTTTTGATGTGAGTGGATTTAGGTCTGTTCTGAAGAATACTAAAAAACAGGAATCTCACATTCCTGCACTTTGTGACCGCATTATAGAGGCATCCCTGTATGGGATTGGCTGTTTACTCACCTCCATTGACACTCCCACAAAACACACATGGGCTCTTGTCCAATCAGAATAGATTGCAGTGCTGCAGGCCATCCGGACCTGTGCCGGGAAGGCCTTTTTTTCCTGAGACTTTTGGTCCACTTTAAAGCTGAACTGACATTAAGTTTTTTTTACGTGCAGCTTAGTTTACCTAGAGAGATTACCTCCATGTTTATGGCTGAGGACTCCGCAGGATTTATTTTTCTACACCTTGAACATCTTTTTTGCCCTATGGTAAGAGGAAGTAATGGGGAACATGAGAAAGTAAAGAGCTCTGTGATTGACTGACCCAGCTGCGTATTATCAGGTTCAGGAGCATGAGTTACAGCAATGGATAGATTGCAAGTTGTAAGAATTCTGCAGGCGTGTGGGGTCAGTGAGTATAAGGCTAAGTTCAAGGATAACTGCAGACAGAATGGTCATTAATTAGCTCTAAAAAGACTTTCTTTTCTCGGATCATTATGTTGGGGCATCCCAGGTAGGAATGCGGGGTACTATCCACACGAAAAGCCATTTTTGATTTTCGGTCTAGTTTAATGAGAGCATACTTCTTAAAGTGGACCAAAACCCTTGGCAATCTATAAGATTCCCGGACCGATCGGTGTCCCGCTGTGTGAAACTCCCCAGGTCTCCCCATACACTTACCTTGTTTCCTGGTCCAACGGCGCATGCACGAGCTGTGGCCGTATCCCTGCTATCCCTCTAGCAGGGCGCATGCCCGCGCCAGTCATTTGGGAATGGCTGGCGCAAGTACGCTCCCTGTTAGAGGGAAGTTAAGGAAGTGGCCGTCAGCGCGCTCGGAGCCGCTGGCCTTAGACAATGTGTCGTCAGCGGCTCCGAGCGCCCTGATTGGATGAGCACATGCATTGTAGGACCGGGAAGAGGTGAGTTGGTTTCGGCGATCTGGGGGTTTCACACAGTGGGGCACCCCCAATCGGAGTGCCCGGGGGCAAGGACCAAAACCCAGGATAGCCAAAATCCTGGGTTTTGGTCCACTTTAACGCGGACTAAAGGACTCCAGGGCCAGGTAACACTTGCCCCGGGGGCAACCCCACTCATCTTGATCTTCAATCCCTTAGATTCAGTTAGGCTATCTGAACTCTACAGCTCCTTCAGGCATTCGCCTTCCCATCAGCATATAAGTCTGCCAGCACGACAAGCGCGCAGAACGGAAATGCTGCAAGAGGCCTGTGCATGTGCTGCGGGATCGAGGATCAATGTGAGTGTACAGAGATACCAGGATGCCCCTAGATCAGGGGACCACCCAGCCCTAGACACTAGAGCCTGGTGAAACAGGTTTTGGTTCTTTTTCATTCCACGAGAGCCCACTAGGGGGAGCACTAGCCCAAACAGGAATGCCGAAATAGACTATTCAATTAGTAAGAAAAATAAATGTTATCATTATGCTGAGGACTGTCTTTATTCCCTATATTTGTACTTTAAAACCAAAATGTGTCACTTTGCATTTTTTTAAATGACTGAATAAAGGCAGACAGAGTAATCTATCCCATATCTATCTATCCCATATCTATCTATCTCATATCTATCCCATATCAATCATCTCTGTCTCATATCAATCATCTCTCTATCTCATATCAATCATCTCTAGCTCATATCAATCAATCATCTATCTCATATCAATCAATCATCTATCTCATATCAATCAATCATCTCTCTATCTCATCTATCAATCAATCATCTCTCTATCTCATCTATCAATCAATCATCTCTCTGTCTCATCTCATATCAGTCAATCAATCATCTCGCTATCTCATATCAGTCAATCAATCATCTCTCTATCTCATCTCCTATCAATCATCTCTCTAACTCATCTCCTATCAATCAATCATCTCTCTATCTCATCTCCTATCAATCAATCATCTCTCTATCTCATCTCATATCAGCCAATCAATCATCTCTCTATCTCATATCAGTCAATCAATCATCTCTCTATCTCATCTCCTATCAATCAATCATCTCTCTATCTCATCTCCTATCAATCAATCATCTATCTAATCTCCTATCAATCAATCATCTCTCTATCTCATCTCCTATCAATCAATCATCTCTCTATCTCATCTCCTATCAATCAATCATCTCTCTATCTCATCTCCTATCAATCAATCATCTCTCTATCTCATCTCCTATCAATCAATCTCATTATCTCATCTCCTATCAATCAACCATCTCTATCTCATCTCCTATCAATCAATCATCTCTCTATCTCATCTCCTATCAATCAATCATCTCTCTCATATCAATCAATCATCTCTCTATCTCATCTCCTATCAATCATCTCTCTAACTCATCTCCTATCAATCAATCATCTCTCTATCTCATCTATCAATCATCTCTCTAACTCATCTCCTATCAATCAATCATCTCTCTATCTCATCTCCTATCAATCATCTCTCTATCTCATATCAGTCAATCAATCATCTCTCTATCTCATATCAGTCAATCAATCATCTCTCTATCTCATATCAGTCAATCAATCATCTCTCTATCTCATCTCATATTAGTCAATCAAGCATCTCTCTATCTCATATCAGTCAATCAATCATCTCTCTATCTCATCTATCAATCATCTCTCTATCTCATATCAGTCAATCAATCATCTCTCTATCTCATCTCCTATCAATCAATCATCTCTATCTCATCTCATATCAGTCAATCAATCATCTCTCTATCTCATATCAGTCAATCAATCATCTCTCTATCTCATCTCCTATCAATCATCTCTGTATCTCATATCCTATCAATCAATCATCTCTCTATCTCATATCAGTCAATCAATCATCTCTCTATCTCATAGCCTATCAATCAATCATCTCTCTATCTCATATCCTATCAATCAATCATCTCTCTATCTCATCTCTCTATCTCATCTCCTATCAATCAATCATCTCTCTAGCTCATCTATCAATCAATCATCTCTCTATCTCATCTATCAATCAATCATCTCTCTATCTCATCTCCTATCAATCAATCATCTCTCTATCTCATCTCCTATCAATCAATCATCTTTCTATCTCATCTCATATCAGTCAATCAATCATCTCTCTATCTCATATCAGTCAATCAATCATCTCTCTATCTCATATCCAATCAATCATCTCTCTATCTCATCTCCTATCAATCATCTCTCTATCTCATCTCATATCAGCCAATCAATCATCTCTCTATCTCATCTCCTATCAATCAATCATCTCTCTATCTCATCTCATATCAGTCAATCAATCATCTCTCTATCTCATATCAGTCAATCAATCATCTCTCTATCTCATCTCCTATCAATCATCTCTGTATCTCATATCCTATCAATCAATCATCTCTCTATCTCATATCCTATCAATCAATCATCTCTCTATCTCATATCCTATCAATCAATCATCTCTCTATCTCATCTCCTATCAATCAATCATCTCTCTATCTCATCTCCTATCAATCAATCATCTCTCTATCTCATCTCCTATCAATCAATCATCTCTTTATCTCATCTCCTATCAATCAATCAATCATCTCTCTATCTCATCTCCTATCAATTAATCATCTCTCTATCTCATCTATCAATCAATCATCTCTCTATCTCATCTCCTATCAATCAATCATCTCTCTATCTCATCTCCTATCAATCAATCATCTCTCTATCTCATCTCCTATCAATCAATCATCTCTATCTCATCTCCTATCAATCAATCATCTCTCTATCTCCTATCAATCAATCATCTCTCTATCTCATCTCCTATCAATCAATCATCGCTCTCATCTATCAATCAATCATCTCTCTATCTCCTATCAATCAATCATCTCTCTATCTCATCTCCTATCAATCAATCATCGCTCTCATCTATCAATCAATCATCTCTCTATCTCCTATCAATCAATCATCTCTCTATCTCCTATCAATCAATCATCTCTCTATCTCATCTCCTATCAATCAATCATCTCTCTATCTCATCTCGTATCAGCCAATCAATCATCTCTCTATCTCATCTCCTATCAATCAATCATCTCTCTATCTCATCTCCTATCAATCAATCATCTCTCTATCTCATCTCCTATCAATCAATCATCTCTCTATCTCATATCAGTCAATCAATCATCTCTCTATCTCATCTCCTATCAATCATCTCTCTATCTCATCTCCTATCAATCAATCATCTCTCTATCTCATCTCCTATCAGTCAATCAATCATCTCTCTATCTCAATCATCTCTCTATCTCATATCAGTCAATCAATCATCTCTCTATCTCATATCAGTCAATCAATCATCTCTCTATCTCATATCAGTCAATCAATCATCTCTCTATCTCATATCAGTCAATCAATCATCTCTCTAATCTCCTATCAATCAATCATCTCTCTATCTCATCTCCTATCTATCAATCATCTCTCTATCTCATCTCCTATCAATCAATCATCTCTCTATCTCATCTCCTGTCAATCAATCATCTCTCTATCTCATCTCCTGTCAATCATCTCTCTATCTCATCTCCTGTCAATCAATCATCTCTCTATCTCATCTCATATCAGTCAATCAATTATCTCCTATCAATCAATCAATCATCTCTCTATCTCATATCAATGAAATCTATCTAGAAATTGTCTAATGTTAATTACACAAAGGTGTGTGGCCCAGACATTCTCAGAGCCAGTAAAATGTCCGCACCACTGTTCATTTATCCTTCATTCAGTCACTTAGTGAACTCTTTCTCCTCTGCAGGGCCTTCAGCAGCAGATGACGACTTGCCCATAAGTGTTCCAATGTGAGGAAGTCAATTCATTTTAGGGACCCAGAAAAATGCAGAAGCCAAAGTTTTTTAGGGTTTATCAGGGAAAGTTTTGGGAAATCAAAGATGCAACCACTGACCAGGGGGTGAACTGTGGTTACAAATACTTGCAGGGCTTTTCTGGTCACACCAGCCCTTCTGCAGTGTGTCTGGGTGGTATCCACACCCCCCATAACAGGCAGTGTGCAGAAACCCACCTATAACAGCATGTTATGGGGGGGGGGGGGTCCGCATCAGAGCCTTTTATGCTGAGTGGCAAAATCCCCCATAACATGCCGAGTGGCAGAATCCCCCCATAACATGCCGAGTGGCAGAATCCCCCCACAGCATGCCGAGTGGCAGAATCCCCCCACAACATGCTGAGTGGCCGAATCCCCCCATACCATGCTGAGTAGCAGAATCCCCCCATAACATGCCGAGTAGCAGAATCCCCCCATAACATGCCGAGTGGCAGAACCCCCCCATAACATGCTGAGTGGCAGAATCCCCCCATACCATGCTGAGTAGCAGAATCCCCCCATAACATGCTGAGTGGCAGAACCCCCCCATAACATGCTGAGTGGCAGAATACCCCCATAACATGCTGAGTGGCAGAATCCCCCCATAACATGCTGAGTAGCAGAATCCCCCCATAACATGCTGAGTAGCAGAATCCCCCCATAACATGCTGAGTGGCAGAATCCCCCCATACCATGCTGAGTAGCAGAATCCCCCCATAACATGCTGAGTGGCAGAACCCCCCCATAACATGCTGAGTAGCAGAATCCCCCCATAACATGCTGAGTGGCAGAACCCCCCCATAACATGCTGAGTGGCAGAATACCCCCATAACATGCCGAGTGGCAGAATCCCCCCATACCATGCTGAGTAGCAGAATCCCCCCATAACATGCTGAGTGGCAGAACCCCCCCATAACATGCTGAGTGGCAGAATACCCCCATAACATGCTGAGTGGCAGAATCCCCCCATAACAGGCTGAGTGGCAGAATCCCCCCATAACATGCTGAGTAGCAGAATCCCCCCATAACATGCTGAGTGGCAGAATCCCCCCATAACATGCTGAGTAGCAGAATCCCCCCATAACATGCTGAGTGGCAGAATCCCCCCACAGCATGCCGAGTGGCAGAATCCCCCCATAACATGCCGAGTGGCAGAATCCCCCCATAACATGCCGAGTGGCAGAATCCCCCCATAAAATCTTGGAAATGTTTGGTTTTGGTTCACTTTAGTTAAAGCGGACCTTCACCCTGTATAAGAGCCTATCTTATATGTTTCCCCCGCCCTCTACATACAGATTGCTCACATTAAAAACCATCCTACCTGTATCTACTGCATGTTATGTGCCTTTGAACATCCAAGATGGCGGCTCACAGAGCATCAGGCAGCCTGCAGACAGGAAATGTCTTCTGACTGTGCCACTTTGCATTCTGGGATTGCTGTCCTTTTCCTGACCCCAGCTCTGCTCTGTCTGTGCAAAGCACAGCTATGTATGTGATGCTTCTGAGTCAAGATGGCGGCACCTGTATCCTAGAGTCCTGAACAGAGTTGCAGCCTGGTGGGGGAAAGAATAATAATAACTGACTAAAGACTTAAAATATATTAATATTAGATGCTGGGGAATAGTTTTTTAAGGATTTGGGCTTTTCATTAAATCATGCTGAAGGTCCGCTTTAAGTTTGTGGGAACGAGTAGAAACACATTTTCCAGAACAGATGACCATTGAAAATCTTTCTGTAGTTGCGGGTTGTCCTCAGAGACTGCGGTTATCAGTGGTCGATGATGAACGAGGTTACCAGTGGTTCCATAGTCATGGGAGAAGCTATGGGCTGTTAGTCTGGAGTGGGGGTAATCTAGGGGTTTTCAGGAGTGAAGGACCAATTCTGTGAGGACTTGAGGGCATACCTCCCAACTGTCCTTGATTTGGAGGAACTGTCCCTCTTTTGAGTCCATGTCCCCCTGTCCTTCATTGTTCTCATTTGTCCCTCTTTGAGGTGTAACATGCAGATCTGCATCAATATATGATTCATTTGCATTCATTTAAAGTGGACCAACACCCAGGATTTTGACTATCCTGGGTCTTGGTCCACGGGGTGCCCCACTATGTGAAACCCCCCCAGATCGCTCGTAAATCTCACCTCACCCCACTGCTATGGTGCATGCGCTCCCGCTTGTCCAATTAGCGCACTCGAAGCCGCTGTGGTATGCGCTTCCAAGCAACGTACAACCACAGCGGCTATGAGCACGCTGGCGGCCGCATCTCGCGGTTCCCTCTAACAGGGAGCGCGCCTGTGCCGGGCATTCACAAATGGCTGGCGCGGGCAGTGCCCTGCTAGAGAGAAGCGCGAGATGCGACCGCGGCCCACGCATGCACCTTTGGATCAGGATCAAGGTAAGGTTCCTGGGGGGTCTCACACAGTGGGGCATCCCGTTTCTGGATGCCCTGGGGGGGAGGGATCGGATCGGGAATCTTATAGATAAACCCCCCCGGTCACCCTGTTCAGTTACCTTGCTTCCTGGTCCAATGGCACATGCGCGGGCCGCGGCCGCATCCCCGCTATCCCTCTAGCAGGGCGCGTACCTGCGACAGCCATTTGTGGATGGCCGGCACAAATAGAGGGGAGGGGGGATGTGGCCGCCAGCGTGCTCGGAGCCACTGGCCTTAGACACCCTCTTAGATGGCGTGACGTCAGCAGCTCCGAGTGCGTTGATTGGATGAGCGGCTGCGCATGAGCCGTAGGAACGGGAAGAGGTGAGTTGGTTTGGGTGATCTGGGGGGTTTCACACAGCGGGGTGCCCCTGATCATTTTAAAGTGTTTATTTAGTTTTAACTGTTATATCTCCTATCCAACACTCAATGAGGGGACGTGGCCTAATTTATGAAATGTCCCCCTTTCCCACCCTGAAGAGTTGGTAGGTATGCCTGAGGGTCACAACTCTAATGAGAAACTTCAAGAAAATGAGTGGAGAGAAAGGTACGGGAATATTAATTCAAACATTTACAATGTGTCCTTATTAAGTGTTCTTGCTGATATATTATTCCACCACTTTGTGGAACGTTTCGCCAAACGGTTTCCGAAATATTGGCGTTTTTCTGGCTCAATTTTCCCATAGGAATGAATGGGAGGAATGTTCAAAACTAGAGTGGGAGAGGAGTGTGAAGTGAAAAATCAGGACATGATTTCTAAACTGCGACCTCTCCCTCATTTTAAGCTCCACCTACACAAATCTTATATCAAAACGTATGGCTAAGCCATAGCCCTAACAGTTTTCACAATATGACCTTTTGTTTGCAACTCACACCTCCCATTGACATTCATTGAAACTCAACTCTAGACACCACAAATTTGAATGGCAATTTCTAAACTGCGACTGTGCCTTCATTTTTAATATTTCAGAGACATGCTATACACATTGTAGGCCTGGCTCTTGTGATTCTTACAGTATAAAGCTCTTTGCTGTAGGATGTATACTTTTTAAGCTACAGCCATTTGAATATGGCAACCACCAGTGAATTAGAAATGTGTTTTAATGTGCATTCTCTGGTTACCTTAGAGTGAGTTGCCATAGCAACACAGCTGCAGCCTGGCTCGTTACATTCATTTTACAGCTGCTCCGCCCACACAGCCAGTCTCAGGAAAACTCTCCATGAAAACATGTTATGGAAAACAGGTTAGACAAATGACATAGCCAGTCATTTAGCAAGATATAAATACTTCATCATTTAATGCCTACTATCTTTACTCACTCCAAACAATCCATATAGTTACTCTGCCCAGTCAAACCTTTCCACAGTTACTCCAGCCCCTCCAACCACACAACAGTTACTCAAGTCACTCCACCCAGTTACTGTTAATAGGTAGTGCCGCCCCTGGCTGTTTTTTTGTTTGGTTTTTAGAAATGTATGTTTTAATGTAACTGTTAAGCACTTTGAGCAACAACATTGCAAATAAATGTGCTATATAAATAAATAAAAGCTGAAATGCATTTCTCACTCTATGAAGCCTGCCATGTGCACTCTTTAAATTTGATCAATCCATTGGTTAATTTAGTGCTTACTATCTTTACTCACTCAAAACAATCCATAAAGTTACTCTGCCTACTCCATATAGTTACTCTGCTCAGTCAAACCTTTCCACAGTTACTCCAGCGACTCCAACCACACAACAGTTACTCCGCCCACTCCAGTTGTAGAGAACTGGTGGAGGCAAGAACACTTCATGCAATTTCCCCACAAATTGCACTTTGTCTAGTTATTTCTGCTTTTATTAGGCGTTGCTGTTGCCCCTGTGAAGCCCACCAATTACCCCCTGACATGGAGCTGATATCAGGACAAGCTGTAACATCAATTGGGACTCTTTAGAAACCAGCAGTGTACTGTATATAAAGAACTCTCGTGCTCTTACTGATCTGCTTATCTCTTCATCTTTCCTCCATTTCAAAGGACTTTTCATGTCTAGTGTTTTGTGTGTAGAAAAGTCTGTTTCTTGTATAACATCATGTCTGGCGACAAGACCTGGGGAGCCTCCAAAGTTTACATTCAAAATATTTGCCCAATAAAAGCCATTGCCTTACACTCACCTACACAACAACACTCACCCCTAACACCCTGACTACCACCACTGTGCTCCTGACTGATAAGCTGGGACTACTACCCAACTACTTAAAGTGGACCAAAACTCAGGATTTTGACTATCCTGGGTTTTGATCCTTGATCCTCGCCGCATGAAACCCCCCAGATCGCCGAAGCCAACTCAACTCTTACCGGTCCTATGACGCATGCGCAGGCGCTCGTCCAATCAGCATGCTCGAAGCAGCTGACTTCTCGCCATCTAAGGCTTCGTCCAAGGCCTGCAGCTCTGAGCACGCTGACTGACGCTTCCCCCGCTTCCCTCTAACAGGGAGCGTGCGCTAAAAGGGATGGCAGGGATGCGACCGCGGCTCATACGTGTGCCATTGGAACGGAAAACATGGTAAGTGTATGGGGTGACCTGGGGGGTTTCACAAAGCGGAGCATTCCGATTTTGGATGCCCTTATAGATTTCCAGGCCGATCGTTGTGGGTTTTGGTCCACTTTAAATCTGATTTAGATTAAAGGGACAATCCCGCCTTTTGTTCTGTGGCACAGGGGCATGCCAAATCGGAAAACTCACTTTTTCCTAGTCCAATGGTGCATGCACAGTCTCTCGTCCAATCAGAGCCATTTGCCGTGACTATGTTATTTGGCAAACTGATCTGATAGACTTCAATGGAGAACACAAACAACCGCATCCCCAGCGGCACTCCAGCCCAAGCTGCTCTCGCTCCCCATTAGAGCCGTTTGCTGAATTACATAGGCACGACAAATGGTTCTGATTGGACGAGAGCCCGCACATGCACCGCTGGACCAAGGAAAGATAAGCTAATACAGTCGAACTGGGGTGTTTCACACAGTGGGGCGTCCCAATTCAAAATTACCCAGGAGAATCTTATAGATTCCCGGGCTGATTGGCGTGGGTTTTGGTCCACTTTAACAACCCTGATTACCACCACCGTGCTTCTGACTGATAAGTTGTGACTACTACCCAAGTCCTTAAAGTGGACCAAAACCCAGGATTTTGACTATCCTAGGTTTTGGTCCTTTCCCCCGATCGCGGTGTCAGAAGACACTTCCTGTCTGCAGGCAGCCTCAAACTCCACAGGTCGCCATCTTGGATGTTAAAAGCTTAAAAAAATGCAGTAGATGCAGGTAGGATGATTTTTAATGTGGGCAATCTGTATGTACAGCGTGGGGGAAACATACATTCTCCATACTTGAGGTCAGTCTGGAAAACAGATGAGCCAGTTTATAAGCAATTTCCTAAACTCGGCCTGCTCCTGGAATAGGAAATAATGTGATGATTTCTCAGGCTTAGGAGCTCAAAGGAGCCAGTGTTTTCCCTGGGGAGGGAGGGGCTGCTGAGAACATAAGGTCAGCATAAGGGGCTGCGTGATGTAAAGTCTCAAATCATACTGTAGGGGCCATTTAGTATTGGCAATTCATGGCTACTCTCACTCTTTAAGGACCAAAATCCATGGCGATCGGGCCAGGAATCTATAATATTCCGGGGCCAATTGATCCCCTCCCCTCTGTATGAAACCCCCCAGGTGGCCCCCGTTCACTTACCTTGTTTTCCGTCCAAGGGCGCATGCGCATCCCTGCTATCCCTCTAGCAGGGCGCGTGCCCACGCCAGGCATTTGTGAATGGCTGCATTAAGCACGCTCTCTGTTAGAGGGGGGGGCGGGGATGTGCTCGTCAGCGCTCTCAAAACTGCTGGCCTTAGATGAAGGCTTAGAGGACGTGACATCAGTGGCTCCAAGCACGCTGATTGGACGAGATGCACCCTAGGACCAGGAAGAGGTGAGTTGGCATCAGCGATCTGGGGGGTTTCACACAGCAGGACACCCCCGATCGGGGTGTCCCGGGGGCAAGGAACAAATCCCAGGATAGTCAAAATTCTGGGTTTTGGTCCACTTTAACAACCAGTGACTACAACCTGTAACTTCTTCTCACCCGTTCTAGATTAACAACCCATAACAAACATTTACTACCCCACTCCTGACTGACAACCTGTAACTCCCGCCCACTTAAAGTGGACCAAAACTCAGGATTTTGACTAACCTGGGTTTTGGTCCTTGCCCCTGGGACATGCCCCATTATGTGAACCCCCCCCCCCCCCCCCCCCGTCGCTGGAACTAACTCATCTCTTCTTGGTACTACGGTGTATGCACGGCTGCTCATCCTATCAGTGTGCTCGGATCCACTCAAAACCCTTTGTCCAAGAGCTTGTTTAATGTGAGTGGATCCGAGCGCTCTGGCAGCTGCATCCCCCGCTACCCTCTAACAGGGAGCGTGCCTTCACAAATGCCCGTCGTGGGCACTGCTAGAGGGATAGCGAGGATGTGGCCACTGCTCGCATATGCGCCTTTGGACCAGGAAAGAAGGTGAGTGTATGGGGCTACCTGGGGGCTTTCACACAGCAGGGCATCCTGACTTTGGATGCCCCAGCGGGAGGGAATCAATCAGCCCAGGAATCTTATAGATGGGTTTTTTGTCCACTTTAAATGACAAATTGTGATTATCACCACCTCTTCCTGACAACTTACGACTGACCCCAATTTTGAATGACAACATATCTCTCAAGTGTCCCTGATTTGGAGTGTCCCCCTGTCTCTCGTTGTTTCCATTCCATTTCCGTTCCTCCTCCAGGTGTAACATTCAGATCTGCATCAATAAATGATTAATTTGCCTATTCAAAGTGTTTCTATTGCTGTAACTGTTACAACCTATCTCCTATACACCAATGGGGGGGGGGCTTAATTTAATCATTGTCCCTCTTCCCCACCCTGAAAAGCTGGGAGGTATGACTACACTTTGCCTTGATGCAGAACATGGCCTGTTGGTGGCCCATCTTGGTGAGTTTGTGCACCATCAAAGAGGTGTGTCAGTAAATGATTTAAACTTGTGCTACAATCAAAAGGGATAAATTCTCCAGATTGTGGAGTGTGTAGAGATCTGCAGACCGTGGCCTGTTGGTGGCTGTTGAGGAGGGGAGCTGAGCATGTGTGTCCAAGGTCTACTGTCTCCCATTTCATCTGGGCCAGTCATGGTGGGGTTGAGTGAGGAAGCCATTGTAGAAAAGTCCACAGGCAACATGCGAGTGATTCCATGTAGCAGCGTGACCAGTTTCATGTACAGGGCCCTTGTAATTGAAGATAAATGATGGGAGAGCTGAAAACACTTGTGTGACGGGTTGAAAGATTGACACGAGTTTTTTTCATGATGAAGCGATGGTGAGAAATGGTTCTTTCCTCTCATCTTGTCTACACAAGCTTTTCTCACCCTCCAGGGAAAATCATCCAGGAGCAGGAAAAACTAGATATATAAATTATCAACACATGAGGTCAATCTGGAGGCCACATGGAGATGAGCCAGTTTAAAAAGTATTTCCTGAACCCCGTTTGCACTTGGAAGTGGAAATAATGTGATGGCCGGACGTGAGGAGGATTGCTCAGGGTCGGTGCCCAACCTGCAACCTGCGGTGCTGAGATCTGGAGAAGCTGCAGAGAACATAAGGTGCAGCGTGATTGTAAGACTATCAGCTTTTCTATAGGGGGCAATTTTGTATTATCACTCCAGCTAAGCCAAAATGATATATTAAAATAAAAATATATAATTGTCTCAATCAGGGCCGGCATCAGCACGGGCATACGGCATACTTGGACAGGTGCCAGGGCCCCTGAAACTAGGAAGGGCCCACCTCATTCCCTGGGAAGCCCCATCAGGACATGGGCCGTTCAGTAACCAGGACTAAGGACTGTCAGCTAGAGGCAGATTGGGGTTTGGGAGAGCCGTTCTTTCTGTCAGTCCTTTCCTTCTATGCCTTTAAATTTATTCTTTCTTTCTGTGATTCCTTCTATTCTTTACATCATTCCTTCTCTTTCTTATTTTCTGTCAGCCCTTCTATTCTTTCTTTCCATCTTTTCTTTTTTGCTCCCATTCCTTCTGTCTCTTTCCTGTCATTTTAATTCTCTTTCCTGTCACTTGAATTCTCTCCTTGTTTTTGTAATTCATTCTATGCCTTTGTTCTTTCTTTGTTTCTTTCCTTTTATTTTTATATTTGTTTCTATCTTTACATCTATTCTTTCTTTTTTGTCTTTCCGTCTATTTTTCATTGTTTATTCTTCTTTGTTTCAGTAATTAATTCTATTCCTTATGCCTTTTATACTTTGTCGTTCCTATTATTTTTGTCTTTCTATTGTTTGGCAATATTCACCATACATAGAACGTTATCACCATGTATGGAGTATCATACTGCACCGCAAGGGGCCCATTGAGAATCTATTGCCCAATGGCCCCATAAACCTGGAGCTGATCTCAATGTTCTTCTCATGACAGTCCCCTTCTCTGTCAGCTTCTTTTCTGAACGTATTCTCGAAGACCTTCCTTTCAGTTACTCACCTTTTTTTTTTGCCCTGTGGGAACAAAAGAAAGGGGGGTCCACACAGTGGGGCAGACAGGAGGAACAAAACCCAAGATTTACATGAAAGGATTAAATTAAAAAAAAAGTTGTTGCATTACTAAAGTGGAAGTTTTAGGTTTAGTCTAGACCAGGGGTACTTAACCACTTCTTGTAAAGGTCCATTTAAAGGCATCCGGTGAGAGGTGAAGGTCCAGGCAGAGGGCTGTCGCGGGGAGGGCGTGGATAGTTAGAAGTCAGTATGATGGGGGAGGGGCTATAGATTCCCCAGGCAAAAGTAAATAAAGGCTACTTGCCCCCCCATTCACCCAGAAAGGGGGGAAGCTCTGAGCACAACACAGAAGCAATTGAGTGCAGGGGTGTCAGGGCAGGGGTCCGGAAATCTGGCGCCAAAGTTCGCATTCGAACCCTGGGACTTCAGTTGAGTAGCGCTGGTCTAGACTGACAGCTTACTACTACACCAACTCTAGACTGACAACCCATGACTACCTCTAAGAAGAAGCTTAAGCTTTTAAGAAGAAGCTTAATGATAGAACAAGGGGCAACCTGAAGTTAGTCGGGGGGAAGATCAGGAGCAATGTTAGAAAATATTATTTTACAGAAAGAGTAGTAGATGCTTGGAACAAACTTCCAGCAGAGGTAGTTGAAAATCAACAGTCACTGAATTTAAACATGCCTGGGATAAGCCTCCATCTATCCTAAGATAAAGAGAACATACAGTATACACATAAGGGCAGACTAGATGGACTGTATGGTCTCCTTCTGCCGTCAACCTCCTATGTTTCTATGTTTCTCTATTCTACACATACAGCCCATCACTACTCCCTTTGCCTTGGGTGCCCTCACTCCCTCCTGGCAACCTAATATTTACCCCTACACTTTACTGGAAACCCACATCTACCCCTCAGCACATTGGGGGAGGGGCTAGAGATTCCCCAGGCAGAAGTAAGTAAAGGCTACTTGCCTCCCCCATCCACCCAAAAAGGGGCAGCTCTGAGCATGGCAACATAGAAGCAATTGAGTGCAGGGCTGTCAGGGCAGGGGTCCAGAAATCTGGTGCAGAGGTCCACATTCAGACTCCGGGCAGCCAGTTGAGTGTCGCTGGTCTAGACTGACAACCCATGACTACCTCTATTCTATATATACCAACCATCACTACTCCCTTTCCTTTGGGTGCCCTAACCCCTCCCTCCTGACAACCTAATATTACCCCTACTCTTTCCTGGAAACCCACATTTAACCTCAATATCGCCTTGGAACACACCGCTTCCTTCTTTCCTGACGGAAAACGAAAAACCTCTTCCATTACAAACCACACTCACCTTCAAGGAAATGAGGAAAACTAGACTCGTATTCTAAAACCTGGGCTAACCAGCTTTTATTTCATCATAATCAATGTCCTAAGTTCAGTCCCCTGCCAGAGCTGTGCTGCAGGACAGTCTTTCCCACTGGCTGCAGGGGATTTTTTCTTCTAATAATTCCATATTTTTGCAAGTGTTTGTGTTTTGAGGTAAAGAGACTTTCAAAATGCAGAGCAGGGGTTTTCATGAAACATTCTCTTTCTAAAATGCGGAGAGCCTCCCCAATTAAAACAATGCTCTATGACTGTAACACACACCTGAGAAGCTTTTAAAGAGGCTGAATCCATTTTAAGGAACAAAACTATCTGTGGATCTCTGCACCTGTCAGCGGCCCCCATCATCTCCCCTCCACAGGGTGACTGGAAACAGAGATTTCTCTGCGGGTCTATTAAAGGATGTCATTTAAAAATGGTGTTAGCACATTCCTGTCCCCCTGAGCCCTTCTCTTACATTCCCGCTGTCACCAGGACAGTGAGGATGATTAATCTAATGCAATACGATCAGATATGGAAAATGTCAACTTGCCTGCCGGGAATATGGATGTATGGGAGCGCAGACAATGCAGAAAATATGATCCCAGGTATGTGTGTAAGCTGGAAGCACAGTCATTGTGCCCCTATACGATAGCCATTGCCTATACAGACTGCCTGACTCTGGTATTAATATGGTACAACTATACTGTACACCCTAGGAGTCAGAATTCTTCATCCACTCTTGGATCTTTCTATCTCTGAGCCTCTGGACCTTGCACACAGGGGGAAGTCACCAACTTCCAGATAAAACAAGTCTTGGCTTTAGGTCAGTTTAGGGACAGTTTAGGGCATTTTGTACTACAGCATAGGAGCACAGTGGGATGCTGAGGGGGGTGTATGCTGCACAGAAAAACTGCATCTGCCTGCGCTGGGATCTGCTGGTCAATGTAGTCCACCCTGTAAAGTCTGAAAACTTCAGTAAGGGTATTTTATCTTTTGGCCACATCTGTCTGGTTTAGCTGGCCACTGTCACTGCGTTGTGGAACTTGGGGTACAAAGTGCCTCAGTGTTTTGTTCTTTTTCACCTGCCAAGGAATTTTTATAGGGGGCAGCTCTGTTTTAAGTGTGCACACACCGTCTCTCTCTAAGTTGGGGTCCATGGTGCCTCAGTGTTTAATAAATATAGTTGAAAAAATAATCAATCTTTTTCAATGGCCAAACGGTATTTTAGGGCACAGCTGTCTGTTTTAGCTGGGCTGTGCAAGTGTGTAATTTTGGTGTGTGCGCTGCTCAGAATATATATATATTTTTTAAACATGTCTGGGAATGGAAGGGGTGGGATAGGATGGGGTAGAGGAAAAGACATCCCTGCAATTCCTTCTGCCACTAAAGAAAACGATTTCGGTGCCAGTACCAACACTGTGGCCAGCAGCCATGTGCCCAGACCCAGTAAAAGTAGCACCAGCCATAGTAGTGGCAGCATCCATTTGCCCAGGGCTGGCAATGCTAGTAGAAGAAGCAGCAGCAATGTACATGGTAGTAGTAGCAGCAGCAGCAATGTACATGGTAGTAGTAGCAGCAGCAGCAGCAATGTACATGGTAGTAGTAGCAGCAGCAGCAATGTACGTGGTAGTAGTAGCAGCAGCAATGTACGTGGTAGTAGTAGCAGCAGCAGCAATGTACGTGGTAGTAGCAGCAGCAATGTACGTGGTAGTAGTAGCAGCAGCAGCAATGTACGTGGTAGTAGCAGCAGCAATGTACGTGGTAGTTGTAGCAGCAGCAGCAATGTACGTGGTAGTAGTAGCAGCAGCAGCAATGTACATGGTAGTAGTAGCAGCAGCAGCAATGTACGTGGTAGTAGTAGCAGCAGCAGCAATGTACATGGTAGTAGTAGCAGCAGCAGCAATGTACGTGGTAGTAGTAGCAGCAGCAGCAATGTACGTGATAGTAGTAGCAGCAGCAGCAATGTACATGGTAGTAGTAGCAGCAGCAGCAGCAATGTACGTGGTAGTAGTAGCAGCAGCAGCAATGTACGTGGTAGTAGTAGCAGCAGCAGCAATGTACATGGTAGTAGTAGCAGCAGCAGCAATGTACATGGTAGTAGTAGCAGCAGCAGCAAGCCAGAGTTCTCCATTTCCTCCAGTGGCCATGTTATTGCAGACAATGCATCCATTGTGGATTGGTTGATAACTCTCGCTCATCTCAGGAGGAGGAAGACTCTGATGCAATGACTTTGAGCCAGGTTTCAGTGGATTCTTCCTCCACTACTGCTACCACCGTTAAAAAGGGGTCATTTATTGAGGGCTTGCTTCAACATCTGCAGCCTCTGCTAATGCTGCTACTATTACTACCACCAACAGTGACTCCGCTGCCAGCCTGCCACACTCTGCTAATGCCAGACCAACACAACCCTGAGATGCCCAAAATGGGCACATTTTTCAGCGTTTGTAAAAAGCAATTGCTTCTTCTTCAGCTAAAATTTAAGGGTGCCAATCCCACTGCTACCCCCCCTTACAAGTGGAACAATTTTTGAGGGATTGTGCGCTACTGCCAGCCCTACACAACCACCACAGATCTCCTGTTCATCTACCTAGTTTTTCTGTACTGCTAATGCCACTACTTCCACCAAACAGCACCTCCACTGCCTCCCTCTGCTACTACTAGGCCTACACAAATGCAGATCTACGTCGTTATGCACAAAATGGGCACATTTATCAAGGCTCGTAAAAAAAAAAACAGTTTCGTCTTCTTCTACTAAAAAGATGCCAATCCCACTGCTACCCCTGTAAAAATGGGATCACAGCTCTAAACAACCGCAGGTCTACCCCCTTTGATGCCCAATATTGGTAAATTTTTGGAAAAGCCATTACTTCTTTTCACTTTCCGGGAACAGAAACCCTGTTGCTTCTCCCCATTTTTTTTATATGTGTCAAACTATGAAACACAGCCACGGGCTATTGAAATGGCAATTAGGTCGCAGGTGATATGTATGCTAATTAGCAGTGGCCAATTCAAATGCTAATTAGTCAACTAAAACATGTTTTTATACAGCCTTGGGTGACTTCAGAGTGTTATAAAGGACTTTTAAGGCTGTGACTCTTTGTTTTCCATGAGTTTTAGACAAAGGTTCGTCCCGAACCGCCGAACTGAACTTTTAAAAGTTGCTCATCTCTATCAGTTACTTGGCTGGAGTATTATTTTAAAGGAAAAAAATACTTCACCAGATTTTGTGCCCAGGGGCCTCCACCACGCTTAATCCAGCCCCGGACACCAATTTGTATCGATTACCACTAGGGTTGGGTTTTGGATTTGTGCCATGCTCAACTCTGTTCTGCTGTTTAAAGTGGATCAAACTAGCTGATTCTGTATCCCCAAAGCATCCCAATGTGGGATGCCCTCCTGTGTAAAACCCACTGGGATCAACAGCATCTAGCAATCCCATGCCACATACATAGAGTTTCATCCAATCAGCACTCTATGCTGTATATATCAATGGCCAGAGAACTCTTTTTTTTCGCAGAGTCTGGCATAAATAGCTGGGAGCAGCTGGCATCCCTGGTCTTCCTTCAGCGTGGCAGCACATCAGCCAGGAAAGATGGGGCTGTGGCCCATGCATGTGCCATAGGATTGCTTGCAAGGTAAGTGTAATGGCAATCCCTGGGGGTTATACACATCGGGATGTCCTGGTTATAGGGAATCAGCCAGTCCTGGAGCATTTTAGACTTTCTGGCCACCTTAAAGAGGCACCCTGGCCACCCAAGTTCCACTCCTTGGGGCATCCCAAATTGGGATGCCCCACTGTGTTGAACCCTCCTGATCCCCAGATTCACTCACTAGTTCCCGGAGCCCTCGCCACATCTCAGTGCCACAGCCACATCCTCGCTCACCTCTAGCCGTGCGCGCCCATCCTCGTTCTGGCCTTTCTGAATGGACGGTGCAGGCATACCACAGAAAGAAGCCGAGCAGGGGATGTGGCCAGCAGCGCATTAAGCTTCCTTTGGCTCAGCTTGGCAGCTTAGCCATAAGCCTAGCCAAAAGGAGTTGAGTAAAATCGAGAGTGCTGATTGGCTGAGCGGGCGATCGGGGGGGGGGGGATACACACAGCGGTGCATCCCAAGTTTTATTTATTCATGATTTATTTATTTATGTTTTGGATTGTGGGTTTCTTTTTTTAGCATATAGTGATGATCCCTCTAATGCAGGGGTCACTTATGTAATGTAATGGAGTAGGTTAGGCTAGTTTAATGTCCCAGTGTACTAGAACCCTCTGTAGCACAGGGTTGCTTTAAAGCATGGAGGTCTGCTATAACTTTATGGAACAGCCTGAAATCAGACCCCAAACCCACCCCTCATGCCTGTATGGTGAAACCTATCGGCTGCAGGTGGATTATGAGAGGGCAGCAGACGTGGACATCCAGTTCGTGACTAGCCCAATTTGGGATGCACTGGAAGGTGGCGGTTGCAGCTGTCCCAAGGACCACTGCAGGGTTAAAAGTGGAGGGCCACCTTAAACCTAGGCTGGGCCATCACACAATGTAGGAGACCACCATCCAAGTCTCAGGGTGGGGGCGGGGGGACCTGAGGAAGCTGTGCCAATGGTTCACTATCAAAACTCCATGGGAAATTGGGGAAAAGGTAATTTAGTAACTGCTACACATTGAATTACTATTCTAATTAAGTGTTCTTGCATGGCAAGATCACTTATTGTTCTTGCTGATATATTATTCCACCATATTTTGCACTGTAACTCCTCCCACAGTTTTTACACTACATAGACCATAATATACCAAGATGTGCGGATCGTTCCCGAATGGTGTGCTATTACTTTGTGGAACATTTCCCCAAACGTTTTCCGAAATATTGACGTTTTTCTGGCGCAATTTTCCCATAGGAATGAATGGGAGGAATGTTCAAAACTAGAGTGGGAGATGAGTGTGAAGTGAAAAATCAGGACATGATTTCTAAACTGCGACCCCTCCCTCATTTTTAAGCTCCACCTACACAAATCTTATATCAAAACGTTCAGCTATCCCTGCTGCCACTAAAAATGCTAAGCCATAGCCCTAACAGTTTTCACAATATGACCTTTTGTTTGCAACTCACACCTCCCATTGACATTCATTGAAACTCCACTCTAGACACCACAAATTTGAATGGCAATTTCTAAACTGCGACTGTGCCTTCATTTTTAATATTTCAGAGACATTGTAGGCCTGGCTCTTGTGATTCTTACAGTATAAAGCTCTGCTTTATTTGCTGTAGGATGTATACTTTTGAAGCTACAGCCATTTGAATATGGCAACCACCAGTGCATTAGAAATGTGTTTTAAAGCGCATTCTCTGGTTACCTCAGAGTGAGTTGCCATAGGAACACACCTACAGCCTGGCTCGTTACATTCATTTTACAGCTGCTCCGCCCACACAGCCAGTCTCAGGAAAACTCCCCATGAAAACATGTTATGGAAAACAGGTTAGACAAATGACATAGCCAGTCATTTAGCAAGATAGAAATACTTCATCATTTAATGCCTACTATCTGTACTCACTCCAAACAATCCATATAGTTACTCTGCCCAGTCAAACCTTTCCACAGTTACTCCAGCCCCTCCAACCACACAACAGTTACTCCAGTCACTCCACCCAGTTACTCTGCCCACTCCAGTTGTAGAGAACTGGTGGAGGCAAGAACACTTCACGCAATTTCCCCAGAAATTTGGCTAGTTATATTTAATTTAATTATTTCTTTATAATTAAAAATAGTTTTAAATGACATTTAATTACATCTCAATGGCATTTTATAGGGTATAGCATTTATAGAAAAAAAAGAAACACTTTATTTAGATCCACTGTTGCGATTGCATCAAAGCTAAAATTAAGGATGAGCTAATCCAAACTGCTAAATTCAGGTTCAGATCAAACTTTGCAGGTTCGAGACACTAAACCCAAGCACATATTTTAGCAAAAAGTCTGTGCTCAAGAACCTGAAAACCAGGAACCAACTTTTTTACATGGACATGGCTGTGATTGGACAGGTGGGACACCTGACCCCATCGTATAAAAGGCGGGGTCGCATGTCACGCCAATCTCAAAGCGCTCTGCAGTAGATAGGGACAGGTTGTTGCTCAGTGAGGGACAGATTAGGGATCTGTTTAAAAAAAAGAACAAATAGGAGGGGAGAGGAGGCTGCATCTCAGACTGTCCTTATCATGGCATCTAGGACAGGCAGGGAGAGGGACATAGCAGCACATCTGCCTGTTCTCATTGCGCCCTGAGGATGTGCAGCTGCTGGGGCACATATGGGCCCATACAGCTCATCTGTGGGCACCACTTGCATTATACTTCTTGGGGATTTGATTAAACTACTTACTTGTTGCACACCTTGCATTATACTTTTTGGGGCTTTAATTAAACTACTTACTTGTTGCACACCTCGCATTTTACTTTTTTGGGCTTTAATTAAACTAATTACTCGTTGGCACTCCTTGCATTATATTTCTTGGGGCTTAGATAAAACTACTCACTTGTTGGCACCACCTGCATTCTATTTACTGGGGATTGATAAAACTACTTACCTGCATTGTACATACTGAGTTTATGATACAAGTCATCTGTGCCCAATTTTATTGCAGTCAGTGGGCAAAGACATCTGTTCTTTGTACCATTTAATTGCACGTCCAGGGCTTGCCAGCTACTGGGCACATTTAAAAACATTTGCTGACTGTTCCTCTTAATTGTATATCCAGGGACAGACAGCTACTGTGCCACATAGAAAAAACATGTGCAAATTTTCATAGCACATCCAGGGACAGGCAGCTGGAAAGGGCAATTCCACTTTCGGTGGCAAGTCTCCATTATTGTTTGCCAAAGTGATGTTAAGCTTATCTGTTTACGTTTTTTCCTTTGCTATTTGTTTGCAACTCTGTGTTATAAAAGAAAACAGTTTTTCCTAGCAACCGTGTGTTTACCTTGGCAGTAAAGGTAAAACCTTAAAACCTCTTTAACCTGGCTTACTAATAATATGCTTGGTTGAAGCATATATGGCAGATGGAACCCCCTCAGCTGTAATTTAGCTTCTTCAGAAAGAGTGGATGGGTCTTGCTAAAGGGTTACTGGAAGTGTTCTCACCTGGGGAGGTCATTACTCCTGCTTGACTTAGCCAAAGCTGCTAAAAACCTCACTTGTTACATTGGACGAATTCTGGAACCTTTAGTCAGTAGTTTTTTCTCAAGGCCAGTAAAACCATTCCCACTGTAGCAACACAGAACGCCAGGTATATGAGACTTTTGGAAACAGTGTGTAGATAAACCTGGCGTGGATCCCACAGGACTTGGCTGTGCCAGCACCCGAGCAAGTGGTTGCCCAGCCTCTGTCTTCTCTTCCGCCATGTGACCAAAGAAGATTCAGGTTTGCCAGGCTGGCGGGCACACAGTGTTGTGCTAATCAGAATGGTCACCGGTATTCATGTGATTGGTTGCCATATGAGGGAACGTGGAATTGGTGAGCAGGGCAGCCATTGGAAAGCTCCTTGTACCAGACTGCAGCATTGCGCCCCATCAGGACAAGACTGACTGTGAACCAGCCACCCTTAAGAAAAATCTGGTAAGCATAAGGTGTCAACTTCCAGGAGAAACCCCACCGCCCTCCAACTAACCCCCCTGTGAGGAACAACTGTTATAATTAAATTGTACTGGAAGAACACCCTTAACGTGAAAATTCTACAACCACCTGCGCTATCCAGATTGCTGCCAAAAAATACAATTCTGTGATTACTCACCTGTAGAATTGATTTTACGGTGTACAGCACGGCTTGCTTCAGTTCTTATTCTTGATATGTGGTAATCCGCCACCAGGTGGTGCAGTCGACTGCAGGAAGACTTGTGGCCCCTCCCGGCCATAAAAGGGCCGGAATTACCCAGAAGACCCCAGTGTTTGAAAGCAGTAATGCAAGAAGCCGGAAGGTAAGGATGATGTTAATAAAAAACACAAATCACATAGAGACTCTCTCAACAAAATCACAATAACAAGGCAAAAGAGAACAACGACAACAAGGGTGGGATGAAGCAAGCCGTGCTGTACACCGTAAAATCAATTCTACGGGTGAGTAATCACAGAATTGTATTTTTCCAGGTTTACAGCACGGCTTGCTTCATTTCTTATTCTTGACATGTGGGACATCAAACAGCAGTGTCCAAAAAGAAGGATGGGATCCCCAGAGAGCAACGGCATGCAGTTCAAACCACTACCGCCTGAAGCACCTTGCATCCAAAAACAGCGTCAGCTGGGGCCCTAACATCAACTTTGTAAAACTTGGAAAAAGTATGAACCGAAGACCAAGTAGCGGCCTTACAAATCTGTTCTACTGAAGCCTGGTGCTGAAAAGCCCAAGAAGCACCAATAGCCCTAGTAGAGTGAGCTGTAAAACGGAAAGGGGGTTCCTTCCCCTTGGCAGAGTATTCTTGCACCACTGCCTGTCTAATCCACTTACTGATAGTGGATTTGGCTGGAGGCAAGCCCTTCCTAGGTCCGGAAGGAAGGACAAAAAGAGAATCAGTCTTCTGAAAAGACTCAGTGGCGACCAAATAGTACTTGAATGCCCTGACCACATCCAGAGAAAGGAGGTTCCGTTCCTTGGAATTAGCAGGGGCAGGGCAATAGGAAGGTAAGACAATGTCCACTTTGAGATGAAAGGCAGATACAACCTTTGGCAAGAATTCCGGCTTAAGACGGAACACCACCTTATCCTGATGCCGCTGAAAATAAGGAGGTTTCATGGAAAGCGCTGCCAGCTCAGAGACGCGACGCACCAAAGTGATAGCAACCAAAAAGACCGCCTTAATAGTCAGAATAGAAAGAGCAGCATCGTATATGGGCTCAAAAGGTGGACCCTGTAAAGCAGAAAGCACCAAGTTCAAATCCCACACCGGTAGCAGAGGCTTAAGTGGTGGACGTACATGAGTGACTCCCTGGAAAAAAGTTTTTACAAGTCTGTGATTAGCGAAAGATCTTTGGAAAAAAATAGCCAAGGCAGAAACCTGTCCTTTGAGGGTACTCAGTTGTAGACCCGACTCCAGACCGTGTTGTAAAAATTCCAGAATTCTAGAAATAGAGAATATGCGACAAGGAAAAGACTTAGACTCACACCAGGCAATATAAGCATACCAAACCCTGTAGTAAATCATAGAAGAGGATTTCTTCCTAGCCTAAATCATGGTGCTGACGACGGAAGTCGGCAAGCCCTTATCCGTCAGGATAGAGGTTTCAGCAGCCAAGCCGTCAAAGCTAGCGTTTGTAAATTGGGATGGCAAAGTTGCCCTTGAGTGAGGAGCTCTGGATCTTCGGGCATGACGAACTGATCCACCGCCATCTGAACGACATCCGCAAACCATATCCTCCTCAGCCAACGGGGGGCCACCAGTATGGTCGGTACCCCCTCCTGGGCTATCTTTTGCAGCACACGACCCAGCAGAGGAAAAGGAGGAAAGGCATAGAGGAGTGGAAACTCCGTTCAAAGAATTGCTAGCACGTCCGTGGCGAAGGCTAGAGGATCTCTTGACAGGGAGATGAATCTTGGAAGCTTGTGATTGTGACGGGATGCGAACAGATCCACGTCAGGCTGACCCCAATGGCGACACAGGGCATGAAAGATCTCATGGTCGAGAGACCACTCCCCCAGACGAGCAGTCCCCCTGCTCAGAGCATCTGCCTCCTGGTTCTCCACCCCCTGGGATGTAGACTGCCGAGATGCAGGGAACATTCTCCTCTGCCCATGACAAGATCAGGGACACCTCCTTGAGGGCTCGTTTGCTCCGAGTCCCGCCCTGGTGATTGATGTAGGCGACAGCCGTTTGGTTGTCCGAACGTACTTGGACCGCAAGACCCCGAAGATGGAGAGTCAACTGAAAAAGTACCAGCCTGATCGCTTTTAGCTCCAGGAGGTTGATGGGTGTGTGAGCCTCCTGAGGACCCCACTGTCCCTGGAACTTCAGCGATTGCCAAACTCCTCCCCAACTGGTCAGACTGGCATCCGTGATGACAATCTCCCATCGTGGCGGCAGAAAGGACCTGCCCACCAGGAGATTTCTCGGGTCCAACCACCATGAGAGAGACTGCCTGGCCAGAGGGGACAGAGCGAACTTCTGCTCCAAGGACTCCTGACTACGATCCCAGACGGTGAGGAGATTCAACTAAAGAGGTCTCATGTGGAACTGAGCGAAGTGCACAGCCTCGAAGCAAGACACCATGAGACCCACCAACTGCATCCCCAGGCGGATGGAGGGATGAAGGCACGATAACAAGGCCCGCGCCTGCATCTGAAGACCCTCCACCTTCTGCTGAGGAAGAAACACCTTGACCTGAGAAGTATCCAGCGTCATTCCCAGGAAGGATCTCACCGAAGAGGGAGAGAGTGAGGACTTGGGATAATTGATCACCCAACCGAAGGACTCAAGGGTGGACACTACCACCTGAGTATCCCTCTCGGTCTGATGAAAAGATGGCGCAGCAATCAGCAGGTCGTCCAAGTAAGGAAGAATGCAAATGCCCTGCTCCTCAGCAGAGCCATGACACCCGCCAGCACCTTGGTGAACACCTGGGGGGCCAAGGTGATTCCAAACGGCAAGGCCACAAACTGATAGTGTTGAACCCCCAGAGCGAACCTCAGAAACCTCTGGTGTCTCAGGAAGACAGGAATGTGCAGATAGGCGTCCTTGATGTCCACAGTTGTCATGAAGTCGCCTGGCCGAAGAAAATTCACCGCCGACCATAGAGTCTCCATGCGGAAGTGTTTGAACCTGACAAATCTGTTGAGACCCTTTAGATCCAGGATGGGTCTCAGGGAACCGTCCTTCTTGGGCACCATGAACAGATTGGAGTATCCCCGACCCTGACCCTGTTCTATCAGCGGTACAGGGCAAACAACTACTGATGAAAGAAGATGTTGTACGGCCAACCTCAGGCCCTGCGCCGTCACGGGATTTTGTGAAATCCGGGAACGAATGAGTCGTGGGGGCGGCCAAGCTATCAGCTCTATTTTGTATCCGGAGGACACCACCTCCTGAATCCACCGGTCCGAGACGCGTTGTCTCCAGACGTGAGCAAAACATTGAAGCCGTCCCCCCACCCAGACGGGTGAGGGTGTCCCCTTATGCCTGAGGGGCCTTGGTGGAGGGCTTAGGCTTGGATCCCCAGGCGAGGCCGGGGACGACCTCGGGCTCTACCTCACCCCCATGAGTCTCTGCGGCCACCAGAGAAGGAAGAACCTCGTCCTCCATGTGAGGGGCGAAAGGAAGAAGAAGAACCCCGAAAGGGCCGCACCATCTTCTGATGCTGAGGAAATTTCCCGTCCTTAGCCAGAAGGTCCAATCGTTCCCCAAATAGCCGGAGTCCCAGGAAGGGAATACCTGTGAGAGCTTTTTTGGCGGCAGCGTCCGCTGCCCATTGACGCAACCAGAACGGCGCAGCGTGACCAGTGCAGCCGAAGCCCTACCACCAAAACGGACTGCGTCATCCATAGCCGATATGACAAAAGCAAGGAAGTCTGCACAAGCTAAAAGCTCCCTATACTCCTCCACTCGCTTGTGAGATCTGGTGATGTCAACGAGACGCCTCACCTTCTTTTTATGGAGACAATGGGCGCAGCACAGATAGGGCGCAGACCAGTTCCCACGGAAGTGAAGGCGTGACAGGCTAGCTGATCCATGCATCTGTCAACATAATCACACAAGGATGAAGTCTCAGGGGACGGCATAACCGAGGTATTGGAGAGCCCCAGAACAGGAGCATCCACTTCCGGAGGATGGGACCAGAGGCGAACCAAATCCTCCGAAAAAGGATACCATCTGTCCAGCCCCCTAGGCACCGACGGCAACCTATTAGGTTTCTCCCATTCCTTCAACACCATCTTAGAGAAGTGGCCCTGTTCAGGAAAAACAAGACGTTTTCTCTCCGGGTGAAATAGGTCCCCCTGTTTCTTCTTGACCGCCTTGAGAGGAACAGTGTGCAGGGTTTCAAATACCGCCGACAACAGCTGCTCTGTATCATCAGGGGGCCACTGATCCTCATCGGATGAGGACCCGGGGCAACTATAAAGGTGTCCCTGACTGTCCTCTGAGAAGTCAGAACCCTGGAGCAGCTCACCCTCCTCAGCGGAATCTCGGCCACCAAAGGCTTAATAATCCTCATCGTCATCGGCAAAGATGGCGCGAAAAGGTTCCAAATGCCGCTTTTTACGCTTGGCCTTGCCAGCGGCCGAACACGCCAACTGACGCTCAATACTAGCCAGTCTAAGCTCAAGATTACTACGAGAGCCCCCACTGGCCTCCCCCTTGCTAGGGGCCAGAAGCAGACGTGGGGGAGTCGGCGAGGCCGTCGGAGCAATGGGGCTGGGGTCAGTAACACTCTCCCCATCCTGGTCCGAAATAACATTCTGGGCGCAGGGCACACAAACTGCGCTGCGTCTGCTCAGCAGGCATGTACCACACAAAAGACAAAGCTTAGCAAGTCCCTGAGGGTTCCCTAGCCCGCTATTCCCAGAAGCCTCCATCATGGTGATTATGGTAAGAAGAGACGGGTCACAAGGCACTAAGGAGGCCCAGAACCGTACAAAAAATCCCCAATCTGACCCTCAGCACCTTAACCCGCAGGGCAGGAAGGAGTGGTGGTAGGGGGGGGTGGGGGGGAGTGGAATGGACCGGGAGGAACCACAAGTACAATACAGGACCCTGAAAAACACAAGAGGTGGATAACATGAGCGTCCCACAGTGCATGCACCACCATAAAAACCACACAGTATCTAAAAAGTTAATAATAAAAAGACCGGACTCACTGACCAAAGGTGTAGTGAAGAGTCGGGAAGAGCTCGTGCAGCATGGGCATCGCAGAACCTGCAGAAGCGCTGGATAAGACCCCTTAGGAGCGTAGGACCCCCACCTCTGATATTGCAGAGGGCGCTATGAAGCGGGAGGTAGCAGGGAATTAGCAAGAAAAAGGCGCCAGATCAGCCCAGTCAGGACCTCGAGGGGCGGGCCGCGGCGTGATGACACGGATCACGTCATCGTGCGGCTCCGCTCCCCGCAGTGCTCCTACAACTCTGGTCGCCAGAAGGGCAAAATGGCGCCCGGGAATAACGAGAAAGGGTGGGAGGGACTCCCCCTCGCAGAAGCCGCCTCAGCATATCAACCGCCGCCCTCAAGAACGTTTGTGGGAAAACATATGAAAAAGAGGGTCACAGGGTGGTTCCTCCCCTCATAGCATATGTCCGGCTTACCTTGAGGAAAAAAGGTCTGCGGCCCAGAGCAAAGCTCTGCCGAACGCTTGACCCACAGCATTCCCCTACCGTCACCTGATCTGCAGCCATGGCTGGGAGGCAGAAGGGTCCCGGAAGTAGGTGGGAATAGGGCTTGTAGCGGCCGATGGGCTTGGGATGCCCCGCTTCTCTGCGAAGTCCATGGAGAGAGGGAAAGAGACCATCTTCGCAGCCAGACTGAAGGAGAAGACTGGGGTCTTCTGGGTAATTCCGGCCATTTTATGGCCGGGAGGGGCCACAAGTCTTCCTGCAGTCGACTGCACCACCTGGTGGCGGATTACCACGTGTCAAGAATAAGAAATGAAGCAAGCCGTGCTGTACACCTGGAAAAAATTAGTATCACCTTTTAATTTTTTAAGAATCCATTTTAAAGATGATAATGGTGGCTCCTGGCCACGAAATCTGGAAGCCTCTTTGGCTGGCAAAATCTGAGGTTGGAAGGGCTCTGCTGGTAATGAAATGAAAGGGGTGATCTTGGTGACAGTGATGTCAGTTGTAGCCATGAGGTACAGATTTCATCACACACACTTACCCCTCCAGAAGCAACCTTCCCCCTTGCCCTCACCCAGAACAAATGGCACCAAGGAGGTGTAGTTGCTCCATTTGTACTGAAATGTTGTTTGGGGGAAGTGGGGTACAGTGGCCCCACCAAGGAAAAGACCTGGATCCTTATGGGTAATACTTGTCCCTACTCCTTGATGCAATCTAGAGTTTAGGGGGGGAGTGGTTAGAACCCTTACCCGGGTTTACTAACCCTCTATGGAGTAGTTTGCGGGACTAACCTTTTTTACCAAGGTTAAGGTATAACAAAGTCTATTTCAGAAATGATATTTGTGCGTGCATTTATTTGTCACAGTTCATCTTAGTTACTGTACACGGGTGTTACACACATATTTCACCATCACATATTTTCACCAAGTTACACCAATTCATCAAACATATAACAATCTTTTTCACATATTTTAAAAAAAATTATTACAATCTTTTTCACATATTCATAATACCCGGGCGCAACAGTTTCAGTTTGTAGCAATAGTGCTTTGCACTGGTTTGTAGCAAGACCTGTTGCGCCGTTGCTTTCTAATTGGTTAGGTTCGGTGCATCTGTTGCTATCATATGGTTATGCAAACGTTTCGCTGGTTATCCAGCTTCCTCAGTGCATAATTTTCCTGGTTCAAACATATGAAATAATAATGAGTAATTATGCAGACATTGTATGTCCTATAATGAACTAGTTAATGGCTGGGTGTACTTACTTTCCAGATGCCCTGGTTATTGAGGGCTGGACAGCCTCTCATAAATTAATCCCTGTAAGAAATTAATTTAATTTTAATTTTGTGCTTAATTGAGCCCCGGACCGCTATATGTCTCTGCTGTATTAGTGATTGAAAAGTACCTTATTTGGTCTTAACATTTGCTTTTAGTAAGTACTATTTGGTGGTGTGGGGTAAAGTGTGCTTCCTCTTTCTGGAGCTGCTGTGCCCATATACCTGTAAATGTAGAATAACAGGATCTTAGGTTTTGGCTTAGTCACATTTTTGTTAGGAGGTATCTATATACTGGTAGGTGCTTACCTGGGGCGGGTTGCAGCTTGCTGGATGGATCCCCTCAGTGTTTCATATGTGGGGTCCTTGGTGCGCCAGTCCTATGGGTCGTATGGTTCACCCATATATGTGCCCAGGTGTCTCCTTGCTCCCTCCGGAGTCTGTATGTGTGCTGGCTGCGGTGGGGGCCACCTCTTCCGGGTTTAAGGCAGTTGTCCCGCCCTCCGCCCGTTCTCTGCCTGTGATTGGCAGGAGGGAGATGAAGTCAGGCGCGCCGAACGCGCAGGCGCATCTCCCTCTCGGCGGCCCTGTGTGCTTCGCTGTCCCCGTCCTGGGCCGCGCCATTTTGGGTGTGATCGCCCTCATTAGTTGTCAGTGGCTTTTATTCTGGTTAGGGGCTAGGCGTCCTATTAAAGGCGCTTATATATTTGGGTAATGGTGCTGCGAGCGCCATATAGCCAGTTTATGATTAGGGCATCTGGGTGTATTTGCACCCAGTCATATTACATATATAAGGCTTTATTCATAAAGTTATTAATAAAGTTATTAATGACAGTTGTTTCCGTTACTTGTATGTGTTACTAAGTGTAGCTGTCCTAATTGGTAATTCTATTCTGTTGGAGAGAGAGAGAGAGAGAGAGAGAGAGAGAGAGAGAGAGAGGGGTGGTGGGGCTTGGGGGGAGGGGAGAGAAATAAAGGGCTGTGGGGAATGTACTGTATATGGGGCAATGCTATTGTTGATGGGAATGTATCAGAGAGCGGTTGTGATTCATTAAAGTAATATCCTATATCTGGGGCATATTGGAGACTAATTCAGCTTCTCTACTGTGCCCTCTGTCTAATACCGCTGCTGTGAAGGAGTTTTTTATTGTTTGTTATTTTTCATTTTTTATACTTTTAGAAAGGGGGCAAAGCTGACTGTGTCATTCAGTCCAGGATATGTAGTGGCTTTTAGTTTGGTGATCCACTTAGTCTCAAGCTGTAAGGTGGTTCTGCGTATATCGCCACCTCTTGGATGGGTGTGTACTCTGTCTAGTATTTGGAAGAATGTCCCTTTTGGGGACCCATCATGGTATCTTGAGAAATGTCGTCCCACTGGGGTTAATTGATTTCTGTTTTTGATGTCTTTGATGTGTTCATACATCCTTATTTTCAGTTTTCTATTGGTTTTTCCTATATAATAACATGGGCATGTGCATGTTAACACATATATAAGGTCCGTGGTATTGCAGTTACCAAAGTGCTTTTGTCTTACTTGGGTGCCAGTGGGTAGGGAGATTTCCTGACTCGTTTTCACGTATTGACACATTGTGCACCCTTCACACCTATATGTGCCTATCACTTTGCAGCATTTTTTCCGTTCCGTCTCATCTCTATAGTGGCTATTGACTAAGTAGTCTCTCAGCGCCTTGTTTTTTCTATAGGTAATTCTGGGTTTGTCTGGTATCAGGGAACCCACTAGGGGGTCTCTTTTTAGTATATACCAGTGTTTCTGCAGCAGTTGTCTCATCTGTGCCTGTTGGGCATCATAGGTAAGTATCAGGGGTGCAAATTCTAGTTCTCCTTTACTCCTACATTTCTGATTCAGTATCTGTGTCCTATCCTTTTCCAGTGTTTTTTGTATGCTCTTTTGAGTACTTTGTTAGAGTAACCCCTCTGTTTCAGTCTTTGTCTAATCCCATCTGCTGCCTTTTTGAAATCTTCGTAAGTGGTGCAGTTTCTTTTTGCCCTAAGGTATTCCCCATAGGGGATACTATCCTTCAGTGATTTGGGATGGGAGCTAGTGGCTCTCAAAATATTGTTTGCTGCTGTGTCCTTCCGGTAAAAATCAGTAGTAATATTACCGTTTATGTCTATTCTAATGTTGAGGTCAAGGAAGTTGATAGCTGTCTCACTGTGTTCTAGCGTGAATTTAAGGTTATAGTTATTGTTAATGCTGCAAAGTGATAGGCACATATAGGTGTGAAGGGTGCACAATGTGTCAATACGTGAAAACGAGTCAGGAAATCTCCCTACCCACTGGCACCCAAGTAAGACAAAAGCACTTTGGTAACTGCAATACCACGGACCTTATATATGTGTTAACATGCACATGCCCATGTTATTATATAGGAAAAACCAATAGAAAACTGAAAATAAGGATGTATGAACACATCAAAGACATCAAAAACAGAAATCAATTAACCCCAGTGGGACGACATTTCTCAAGATACCATGATGGGTCCCCAAAAGGGACATTCTTCCAAATACTAGACAGAGTACACACCCATCCAAGAGGTGGCGATATACGCAGAACCACCTTACAGCTTGAGACTAAGTGGATCACCAAACTAAAAGCCACTACATATCCTGGACTGAATGACACAGTCAGCTTTGCCCCCTTTCTAAAAGTATAAAAAATGAAAAATAACAAACAATAAAAAACTCCTTCACAGCAGCGGTATTAGACAGAGGGCACAGTAGAGAAGCTGAATTAGTCTCCAATATGCCCCAGATATAGGATATTACTTTAATGAATCACAACCGCTCTCTGATACATTCCCATCAACAATAGCATTGCCCCATATACAGTACATTCCCCACAGCCCTTTATTTCTCTCCCCTCCCCCCAAGCCCCACCACCCCTCTCTCTCTCTCTCTCTCTCTCTCTCTCTCTCTCTCTCTCCAACAGAATAGAATTACCAATTAGGACAGCTACACTTAGTAACACATACAAGTAACGGAAACAACTGTCATTAATAACTTTATTAATAACTTTATGAATAAAGCCTTATATATGTAATATGACTGGGTGCAAATACACCCAGATGCCCTAATCATAAACTGGCTATATGGCGCTCGCAGCACCATTACCCAAATATATAAGCGCCTTTAATAGGACGCCTAGCCCCTAACCAGAATAAAAGCCACTGACAACTAATGAGGGCGATCACACCCAAAATGGCGCGGCCCAGGACGGGGACAGCGAAGCACACAGGGCCGCCGAGAGGGAGATGCGCCTGCGCGTTCGGCGCGCCTGACTTCATCTCCCTCCTGCCAATCACAGGCAGAGAACGGGCGGAGGGCGGGACAACTGCCTTAAACCCGGAAGAGGTGGCCCCCACCGCAGCCAGCACACATACAGACTCCGGAGGGAGCAAGGAGACACCTGGGCACATATATGGGTGAACCATACGACCCATAGGACTGGCGCACCAAGGACCCCACATATGAAACACTGAGGGGATCCATCCAGCAAGCTGCAACCCGCCCCAGGTAAGCACCTACCAGTATATAGATGCCTCCTAACAAAAATGTGACTAAGCCAAAACCTAAGATCCTGTTATTCTACATTTACAGGTATATGGGCACAGCAGCTCCAGAAAGAGGAAGCACACTTTACCCCACACCACCAAATAGTACTTACTAAAAGCAAATGTTAAGACCAAATAAGGTACTTTTCAATCACTAATACAGCAGAGACATATAGCGGTCCGGGGCTCAATTAAGCACAAAATTAAAATTAAATTAATTTCTTACAGGGATTAATTTATGAGAGGCTGTCCAGCCCTCAATAACCAGGGCATCTGGAAAGTAAGTACACCCAGCCATTAACTAGTTCATTATAGGACATACAATGTCTGCATAATTACTCATTATTATTTCATATGTTTGAACCAGGAAAATTATGCACTGAGGAAGCTGGATAACCAGCGAAACGTTTGCATAACCATATGATAGCAACAGATGCACCGAACCTAACCAATTAGAAAGCAACGGCGCAACAGGTCTTGCTACAAACCAGTGCAAAGCACTATTGCTACAAACTGAAACTGTTGCGCCCGGGTATTATGAATATGTGAAAAAGATTGTAATAATTTTTTTTAAAATATGTGAAAAAGATTGTTATATGTTTGATGAATTGGTGTAACTTGGTGAAAATATGTGATGGTGAAATATGTGTGTAACACCCGTGTACAGTAACTAAGATGAACTGTGACAAATAAATGCACGCACAAATATCATTTCTGAAATAGACTTTGTTATACCTTAACCTTGGTAAAAAAGGTTAGTCCCGCAAACTACTCCATAGAGGGTTAGTAAACCCGGGTAAGGGTTCTAACCACTCCCCCCCTAAGCTCCATTTGTACAACCTAAAGCCCAGCCATGGTGGCCAGTATTGGCTGCCCAGTCTCCGAGTTTGCGAGGCAAAGATGTGCAGTGAGGCATCTCAAATTGCCCCAATGAGGCTAGGATCAGGTAGTGAAGTTATTTCTACTTTACTTCCTCTTTAAAGGTTACATGGAGGCCTCACTTATTCTTCTAGAGCAGCTGTTCCCAACTTTCTTTTCATGGAGTACCACTTCAATCAGTGAAGTCAGCCCTGGATCACTTGCTCCCAGCTCCACCAGCAGGTTGTTGGGTTCAGGTTTACCGAGCAAGCATGCACTCACCTGCCTGATGAACCCAGTTGCCCAGCAGCAAGGCTATAAGACTGGCATGAGAAGCACAGATCCCATAAGAAATCTAAACATACAATGGCAATATATGACCCCCCCCCCTCAAAAAATTGAGTAATAAAAAGTAATTTAATCCAACTCTGGCAGTGTGAGAATGCGGCTTGTTTTAACTGGATCATTTAACCCATTTTCTAGATTCCGGTTACAAGGTTCATCTACGTTTGGCTTGTTGGCTAAGGGCTGAACAGAGCCGATTGCGCCAATGGTCGCAACCCTGCTAGGCTCCAGCTGGGGATGGGCCCATGGCCAGCCAACCATAAATGCCTGGAGCGGGCACGTGCCTGGCTAAAAGTATGATGGAGAGCAGCTGAGGCCTACAAAGCAAACAGATACATTTTACTGGGGGACGGGTTCACCCAGGGAAGCATCCCAAATCAGACTCCAGGGCAAGTTTTGCTCCACTTTAAATATTATAGCTGAATCTGCAAGTGATTTATTTAAAATAAAAGGAAGGAGAGAGAAAGAAAAGGGCACTTCCCTTGTATAATCTAAAGCTCAATATAACAATCTCTTCCATCTCTACCTGTAGTGACAGGTGTGTAGAGAAATTGATGTGTTTGATTGAACTGTTCTCATTGTGTTTGTCAGATCGAATTAACCAACTCTGTGCAAACCTAAGGGCCTAAGGACTAGAAGCCCCTTTTGGAGATGGGAGGCTTGAGTACAGAGGCCCACTGGGGGATTCCTCTGTTTCCCTATGGGCCAGTCTGAACCCGGTTAGGTTCTTTCTAGGGTCATCCCAAAGGTTAAGGCCAATAGAGGAGGGTAATCATCAGGCCCAAAGTCTTATTTGACTTCACTTTTAATCCTTGGACCAAAGGTTTACTCCAATTTTTTATGTAATATAGTTCCCAAACAAAATCTAAGCCCTAAACCAGGGGTCCCCAACCCTCTCCCACAAGGTCCACTAACAGGCCATGTTTTGTAGATCTCCACACAGATGCCCAGGTGATGCAATTACTGCAACGGCAGAGTTAAAGAGCTGGGTGTGTGAGATCCACAAAAATACAATTCTGTGATTACTCACCTGTAGAATTGGTATTATGCGTATACAGCATGTCCTGTTCCAGAATATTCCTTACACATGGGTAATACATCCACAAGATGGCGCTGGACTGCAGAAAACAGCTTGTGGTTCCTCCCGGCCCTATATAAGTCAGGGACCGCCCACAAATTCCCCAGTATTGAAAAGCAGTTAACAAGGAGCAGGGAGAACAGTACGTGCTGTATACATATAATACCAATTCTACAGGTGAGTAATCACAGAATTGTATTATTCTAAGTATACAGCACGTCCTGTTCCAGAATATTCCTTACACATGGGACATCCAATAGCAGTGTCCGTAAGGTAGGGTGGGATCCCCAAAAAGTAACAGTGGGCAATTTAAACTACTGCCACCAGCAGAACTTTGTGACCAAAAGCAGCATCAGCTGAGGCCCTAACATCCACCTTGTAGAGGAACAGAAGACCAAGTAGCGGCCTTGCAAACTTGTTCAACAGAAGCTTGGTGCTGAAAAGCCCAAGAGGCACCAATAGCACGAGTAGAATGAGCAGTAAGGCGGAAGGGAGGCTCCTTCCCCTTAGCAGAATAGGCCTGTACCACAGCCTGACGGATCCACTTGCTGATAGTGGACTTAGCTGTAGCCAGACCCTACTTAGGTCCAGACGGGAGCACAAAAAGAGCATCAGTCTTCCTGAAGGATTCAGTAGCCACCAAATAAAACTTCAGAGTCCTGACCACACCCAGAGAGTGTGAAACCCTCTCCTTAGGGTTACTAGGATTAGGGCACAGAGAAGGCAAAACAATGTCCTGATTGAGATGAAAAGCAGACACAACCTTAGGCAGAAAATCTGGCTTAAAACGAAACACCACCTTGTCCCAAATCCAAACCATGTTGCAGAAACTCCAGAATCCTAGGGACAGAAAACACCCGACAGAGAAACGACTTAGACTCATACCAGTCAATATACGCCTATAGTAGATGGAGGACAAGGACTTCTTCCTAGCTCTAATCATGGTATTAACAACAGAGGCAGGCAGCCACTTTTCCATCAAGATGGAGGTTTCAGCAGCCAGGCCGTTAAAGCCAGCGTTTGTAAATTGGGATGGCGTAGCTGCCCCTGAGTGAGCAGGTCTGGAACCTTGGGAAGGGCGTACTGATCTACTGCCAACTGCACGATGTCTGCGAATAACACTCTTCTTGGCCAACAGGGGGCCACCAGGATGGTTGGCACCCCTTCCTGGGATATCTTGCGCAGCACCCTGCCCAGCAGAGGAAACGGAGGGAACACATAAAGGAGCTGAAAGCTCTGCCAAGTCATTGCTAGTGCATCCATGGCCAAGGCCAGAGGGTCCTGGGACAGAGAGACAAAGGCTGGAAGCTTGTGATTGTGGCAGGACGCAAACAGATCCACATCCGGCTGACGTCAACGGTGGCACAGGGAGCGAAACACCCTGCTGCCAGGCGAGAAGTCCCCCTGCTGAGGAAGTCTGCCTCCAGATTCTCCACTCCCGGGATGCACACAGCTGATATGCAGGGAACATTCTCCTCCGCCCAGGACAGTATCAGAGACACTTCCTTGAGGGCCCTCTTGCTCCGGGTCCCTCCCTGATGATTGATGTAGGCAACCGCCGTCTGGTTGTCCAAGCGGACCTGAACAGCCCGACCCCGAAGGTGTGGAGTCAGTTAGACGAGAACCAACCGTATCGCCCTCAGTTCCAGAATGTTGATATGGGTGTGGGCCTCCTGAGGGCCCCACTGACCCTGGAATTTCAGGGATTTCCAGAAACCCCCCCAACCTGTCAGACTGGCATCTGTGGTGACTGTCTCCCAGCACGGAGCCAGATCTGCCCACCAACAGGTTCCTTGAGTCCAGCCACCACGAGAGAGACCTCTTGACCACAGGGGACAGAACAAACACCTGATCCAGGGACACCGGGTCCCGATCCCAAACTGACAAGAGGTGAAGTTGAAGAGGCCTCATGTGAAACTGAGCGTATGGAACAGCCTCGAAGCAAGACACCATCAGGCCCACCAGCTGCATCCCCTGCCGGATGGAAGGATGAGGGCAAGACAGAAGAAGCTTGGCTTGAGCTTGCAGACTGTCCACCTTCTGCTGAGGGAGAAGGATCTTGACCTGAGATGTATCCAGAGTCATACCCAGAAAGGACTTGACCATTGACGGTGACAGGGAAGACTTGGGATGGTTGATCACCCAGCCGAAGGACTCCAGTGTGGACACCACCATCTGGGTATCCAGCTCAGCCTGCTGGAAGGACCGAGACGTGATGAGAATATCGTCCAAGTAAGGAAGGGTGCGAATGCCCTGAGATCTCAGCAGAGCCATAATGCCCGCCAGCACCTTGGTGAATACCCTGGGAGCCGAGGTGAGACCGAAGGGCAAGGCCACAAATTGGTAGTGCTGATCCTCCAGAGTGAACCTGAGGAATCTCTGATGACCTGGAAAGATTGGTATATGAAGGTAAGCATCCTTGATGTCTACAGAGGTCATGAAGTCCTCCAGGTGTAGTGAATTTACAGCTGAGCGCAGAGTCTCCATGCGAAAGCGTTTGAATCTGACTAATTTGTTGAGGTGCTTTAAATCCAGGATGGGTCTGATGGACCCGTCTTTCTTGGGAACAGTGAAAAGATTGGAATAGTAGCCTCTGCCCCTTTCCTCTAAAGGCACTTGGCATATGACCCCTAACTCCAGAAGATTTGGACAGCAAGGCACAGACCCTGGGCTAAAAGGGGGGTTTGAGCCATCCGGGATTTGATGAATCTTGGGGGCGGCCAGGCTGCTAACTATCTTGTAACCGGAGGACACTACCTCCTGAATCCACGGGTCTAAGATGTGAAGTCTCCAGAGGTGAAGAAAAAAGGCCGAAGCCGTCCCCCCACCCGGATGGGTGAGGGCGCTCCTTCATGCCAGTGGTCTCCATGGTCCCCAGTAAAAGAGACTCCACGGTTAGTTCTGGAAGCACGAAAGGATGGAAGAAAGGTACCTGTCCCCTGAAAAGACTGAGATGGCCTCCTGCGTTGAGGTAACCTACCACCCTTAGCAAACAAATCCAAGCGTTCCCCAAGGAGACGCAGGCCCTTGAAGGGAAAACCAGTGAGAGCCTTCTTAGCAGCATTGTCAGCCACCCACTGACGTAGCCAGACAGAGCGGTGTATAGCCACCAACAGGGCAGAAGTCCTACCACACATTCTAATGGCATCATCCATGGCAGAGAGGATATATGCAATAAATTCCTCACAAAGCAGGAGAGATCTATACTCTTCTCTACCCGCATCCTCAGATGCCCCATCCAAAATACACTTAAGCACCCCTTTAATGGCAATAGCCGTAATAGCAGAGGCACAAACCGGGCGCAGTGCTGTCCCCACACAGTCAAAGGCATGACAGGCCAGTTGGTCCAAACGCCGGTCTTCGGCATCTCGCAGAGTAGGGTCAGGAGAATGCATGACAGATGTATTGGACAACCCTAGAACGGGCGCATCCACCTCGGGAAGACATGACCAACTCTTCGGCACCCCGGGCAGCTTGCTAGGCCGTTCCCATTCTTTGAGCACTAGATTATTAAAGTGAGACTGCTCAGGAAACTCCCAGCGTGGCTTAACCGTATGAAAAAGCTCACCCTGCTGCTGCGGAGCCACTGCCGGGGGAGAAATACAAAGCACTTCAAATATGTGACTCAGCAATCTGTCAGTGTCATCAGGGGACCACGGGTCTTCCCCAAAGGGAGTCCCAGTACCACTGTATATCTTAGGTTGTTCCTCAGAAGATTCTGAATCAGAAAATAATTCTCCCTCTTCAAGAGGGTAGGGACCTGAGAGTGAGTAAGGGCCCTCATCTTCCTCAGGGAGGAGGGAAATCGTGGGTGATAAATGCCGCTTCTTAGCCTTACGCGGGGCAGACCCAGCAAGATGTTTCTCAATGCTGGCCACCCATGCAGCTAAATCAGGTTGAGACTCCCCACTAGTATGCCCCGCAGTGGGGGTCAGATGTAAGCGTGGGGGGGTAGGTGAGGCCAGAGGGGGCGCACCACCAGGCCCAGTAACAGACAGCCCAGACTGCAGCGCAAGTACCTGCTGGGCGCAGGGTGTGTGTACTACCCGAGATGCCCCAAGAACTGCTAGGGAAGTGGGAGTTAGTGAGGGAAAATGGCCGGGAGAAACCACAGTGCTGAAGTATTCACCCGCCTGGAAGACATAATCAACATTCCCATGAGAATAAGGCAGTTAGAAAAAACTTTTAGAAAAAAAATCACCCCAATCGGGGTTACTCACGGACCGCAGAGAGCCAAGCAGCACGCAGCAAGGAGACAAAATGGTGTCCGCAGACCTCGAGGGGCAGGCTGTGGAGTTATGAGGTAAATGCATCATTCACAGGGCCCGCCCCCACCTGAAGAGCGTGAAACGCGCCCACGTGATCCGGCCGGCCAATAGCGGCCCAGCAGCTCTGAGGTGAATGGGGCTGCCAGGCGCGGACCGCAGTACAAAACGCGGTGGCGTCAGATTATAGAGAGAGTGAGGAAGGATAACAGCAGAATTCCCAGGGACAATGGCGCCCAGAGGACTAATGTGAGAAGTGAGGGTGGAGGGGAAATGAATAGGGTTTAACTGCACAGAATAACCTGGCAAAACCCATGAGGCAGTGGGGGCATCCCACAAAGGCTCACCATTAGCCTAAACCACCCACCCTGTTAGAGCAGGGACTGCGGTAGGAGCCTAGCTCCTCAGCACCATTGGTGCTTGCTAACCTACCTTCACCCAAACCTTAACAGCCGAGGCTGGGAGGCAGTAAATGAGACGGAACGGGTGGGAATAGTCTTGCAGGCATATAAGCCCCGCTCACCTGCGCCACAGAGAGCTATCTTCTGTCTTTGCAGTCCAGACTGCAGAAAGGACTGGGGAATTTGTGAGAGGTCCCTGACTTATATAGGGCCAAGAGGACCCACAAGCTGTTTTCTGCAGTCCAGCGCCATCTTGTGGATGTATTACCCATGTGTAAGGAATATTCTGGAACAGGACGTGCTGTATACTTAGAATAAAGGACCTGTTGGTGGCTGTGAGGAAAAATAGTTTTGTGAGTACTCACCTTTAAAACGGGTATTATGAGTGTGCCATACACTCCACTTCGATCTTCATGACATGTGGGTAATCTCCAGTAGAGGGCGAACTTCTGCAGAGATGAATATGCAAAAAAGAAAGCCCCTCCCAGTCCATATATACCTGGGACCTCCCACCAATTTCCCAGTGTAAAAAAGTAGTAAGGGGACCAGGAAGAACCAATTATAACCTAACAATCAAAACCATATAAAAGCCCCAGAATACCTGAAAAAGGGGTAGGGCGAAGTGGAGTGTATGGCACACTCATAATACCCGTTTTAAAGTTGAGTACTCACGAAACGGTATTATTCTAAGTGTGCCATACACTCCACTTCGATCTTCATGACATGTGGGACATCCAATAGCAGTGTCCATCATGGGTGGGAACCAGAAACAGTAAAGAATGTACCAACTCAAACCACTGCAGCTTGCAGAACCTTGCGGCCAAAGACAGCATCCGCTGAAGCCCGCACATCAACCTTATAAAACTTGGAAAAAGTATGAATGGAAGAAAAAGTAGCAGCCTTACAAACTTGTTCAACAGAAGCCTGGTGCTGAAAAGCCCAGGACGCACCAACCGCATGAGTAGAGTGTGCAGTGACCCTAAAAGGAGGAGTCCTCCCCTTAGCAGAATAGGCCCCAACAATGGCCTGACGAATCCATTTGCTAATCGTAGACTTAGCAGGTGCCAAACCTTTCCTGGACCCGCAGGGCACCACAAAAAGAGCATCCGTCTTGCGAAAAGAAGAAGTAGTCACCAAATAGTACTTCACACAGCGAACAACATCCAAATTGTGCAGAACCCTCTCCTTGCCATTGTTAGGCTTAGGACATAAGGAAGGGAGAACAATATCCTGGTTGAGGTGGAAAGCAGACACCACCTTAGGAAGGAAATCCGTCTTAAAACGAAAAACCATCTTATCCTGGTGTCTCTCAAAGTAAGGGGCCTGAATCGACAGAGCCGCCAACTTAGAGACACGTCGCACAGATGTAATAGCCACCAAGAAAGCAACCTTCTGAGTGAGAACCGAAAGAGCAATATCCTGTAGCGGCTCAAAAGGAGGACCCTGGAGAGCCGAAAGAACCAAATTCAAATCCCAAACAGGAACCACGGCCTTCCGAGGGGGCCGCACATGCGCGACCCCCTAGAAAAAATACCATTTTGTGAATACTCACCTTGTAAAATGGGTATTGTAAGTATGTCACACACCCCGCTTCAATACATTCATTACATGTGGGTAATATGATCTGTAGAGGGCGAACTGCAGAGATGATAGGAAAAAAGAAGCCCCTCCCAGTCCTATAAATACCTGGGACCTCCCACTCATTACCCAGTATCAAGAAAGCAGTAAGGAAAGGGACCAGGAAGAGCCAAATATACGTCATAACAACGCAAAGTTCACAACATGAAGGATCCAGAATATAAAAGGGCGGGGTGAAGCGGGGTGTGTGACATACTTACAATACCCATTTTACAAGGTGAGTATTCACAAAATGGTATTATTCTAAGTATGTCACACACCCCGCTTCAATACATTCATTACATGTGGGACATCCAATAGCAGTGTCCAAAAAGGGTGGGGATCCAAAACAAGGCATAAAGCACAACTTAAACCACCGCAGCCTGCAGAACCTTGCGGCCAAAAACAGCATCCGCTGAGGCCCGAACGTCAACCTTGTAAAACTTGGAAAAAGTGTGAACAGAAGACCAAGTAGCAGCCTTACAAACTTGCTCAACTGAGGCCTGGTGCTGAAAAGCCCAGGAAGCCCCAACCGCACGAGTAGAATGAGCCGTAACACGAAAAGGGGGATTCCTCCCCTTAGCAGAATAGGCCCAAACAATGGCCTGACGAATCCACTTACTGATGAAAGACTTAGCGGGCGCCAAACCTTTCTTGGGCCCGGAGGGCACCACAAAGAAGGCGTCAGTCTTGCGAAAGGCAGACGTTACCACCAAATAGTATTTCACCACTCGAACCACATCCAAGGAATACAGATCCCTCTCCTTGTCGTTACTGGGATTAGGACACAGAGAGGGCAAAACAATCCCCTCGATTCAAAGAGCAAAAGTTAATTGATTTCGTATCGAGAATCGTAAGTTTGGGTGGGTGTTTGTCATTTTTTCTTGTTTTTTTGCCCATTTCGTATTCGCACGATCGTTCGCGCTTAGACGAATATGAACATACGCATTTCGTACGGGAATCGTATATTTTGCGTTAGTTCGTGTCTTTTTCCCGTCCAAATCGTATTATTTGCGTCCGATCCTATTTTTTACGTCCTTCACATGGGCTTGCGACCAATTCAGAGAGGTGATTGCTAATTGTTTTGAAGCCCATTAAAGAGCTGCTTTACGAAATGTTTGCCGGCAGCTATTTGGCCTCGGGAGTAGGATGGAGAGGAGCGAGTTTGTGGCACATCAAGGGCTTATGCTTTTTGGCATTGAGTTGATCCAGATGTCTGAGAGCAGATTGCCCCTGCGTCGTCGCATGAACATCGATAGCATGAATGATGTTGAGCTGTTCGAGCTGACCAGGCTTAATCGCGCTTCCCTCCATAAATTATATAGTGAGCTGCGGCCATGGTTAGCCCGCACCACAAGGAAGGGGCATGCAATTTCAGGTATGACCAAGATGCTTGGCTGCCTGCAATTTTTGGCGAACGGCTCGTTCCAGAGGCTGGGTGCCCTCTCCGTGGGGATGTCACAGCCTACGCTGAGCCGCGCACTATCTAAATTTTTGGAAGGCATGGCTGCCATAACTCCAAAATATATATATTTTCCGGATGATATGGCAGCCAGAAACGCCATTAAGCTTGCTTTTTATAATGTGGCCGACATGCCCAACGTTATTGGTGCTATTGACTGCACACATGTGGCACTCGTACCTAGGGCTGCCGACGAGTATATATATAGGTATTGAGATTGGTTATTATGTTGCCCAACGTGTAATGTAACCTGTTTTCCTTTGCGGCAGCATATTTTTTTATCCCTCATTTGTGTAGCTGCTTTATCTAGGCTTTTCATTAGTATTTCCCAATAGAGTGCAGACATGTTTTTTTTTTATTTTCATTTTTACAAATATCAATTACCCTTTTTGTATGTTTTTGCCTTAAGGAATCGAAAAATGGGACACTCCCTTAATGTCCAGGCCGTGGTGGGGCCGGACATGCGTTTTATGAGTGTCCTTGCCGGCTACCCAGGATCGTCTCACGACTCCTACATACTCAGGCGATCAGGGTTGTTTAGGAGATTTGAGGCAGGTGAATTTTCGGGTGCATGGCTGCTTGGTAAGTGTGTCCTATTTGTGTGCTATTAAATGTGGGATTAATCTTGTATTTGTTGATATTTTTGTATTTGAATTCTTTACATAAGCCAGAAACTGCCTTTTTGTTGGGTCATATATTATGAACTCCAAACCAAAATGCTTGCCTCGCTTTGTCCTTCAGAATGTTTTCCCTTTAGTTAGGATGTCTGTAAGTTCCATGTCCCTAAATATATTGGTTGGGAGTTTATACCCAAGTATCTGTTAGCTTTTGCTCCTTTTGTAGTATTGGTCTTTAAATGGCAAAGTGGACTTAAACTGCATACATTGTAGTTTTCATATAAATGTTGATAGCCCCTCAGCAGCATCCTAATTGTAACATGTCAGAAAACTAAAAATATATTTAAATTCCAACTACCCTTGGCCGTGCAGATGTTTGTTAATTAATTGGTATATTGAAGTGCCATTTTTAATTATGTACTACATTAGTGGCAATAGTTATTTTGCTAATGTGCCCTGGGTGTATTTTTTTGCCCTTTACCTTACATCATTATGATATATGTTAAATTCTTTGTGTTTGTTGTGTTGCCTTTTTAATTTTTATTACATTTAATTGACTGTTTAAGGTGATTCCGGGTACCCACTTCTACCCTGGCTCATGACGCCTGTGCTGCGGCCCCAGGATGCCTCTCAGGAAGCGTACAACCGTGCGCACCGCAAGACCAGGGCTGTTGTGGAGAGGGCCTTTGGGCTGTTGAAGACCCGTTTTCGGTGCTTGGACCATACTGGGGGCGCCCTGCAATATGATCCCAAAAAAGTGATCGACATTATCATGGCATGTGCTGTTTTGCACAATTTTGCAATACTCGAACGTGTCCCACGTTATGTGGATAGCCTGCCCTCTACAGCCCAAGAGGATGATGGAGATAATTTTGTTGGGCCACCCAGTGAGTCTGCCCAATCAGTTAGAGCAAACTTGATATTGCAGCATTTTAGTTAATTTTATTTCGTGTATCCACATTCTGTGTGTCTGTGTTAGCCTTTTTGTTAAATATGTTGTTTTGCCGTAATGTGGCATTACCTCAAATTAAAACATTTTTCCCTTAATTGTTGCCTAATGTATTTAATGTAGTTTCCTTAGCTTGATATTTGCATTGTTACACCTCTTAAAACAAAAATTATCTGGTTTAGCCCAAGCTGTTTAAAATGTGTTCCCACTAAAAACGCCACAAGTATTGTAAGTGAGAATATTTTTTTACTTAGGAAAGTTAAAATTATTGTGCTTAACAGAAAACATTCCACATACATCTGTGGTTACAAATGGATGAGATAACAAAAAATACATCGAGCACATCTACACCTGGAAGTGAGTGGCACAACCAAACAAGGACACCCAGTCCAAAGGCCAGCCTAGTCCAGTCATTAATATTGCCTGTGCCCAGGGATATTTGGGCATGGCCATAATGTCACACAAACATGTCTGCAAACAGGAGGAGCACCAACCAAATACATATTTAAAGCCATAAGTGGCCAGATACACTCCACATAGACCTATGGCATTGGCTAGTGGCCTTAAGCATTACTCTAAGGAGCTATATGGGAGCAAATACAAAACACAACCTGCATGAGCAACACAAAATGGATTGTTTGAAACCTCAAAGGACAAGTAAATACAGTGGGGGTTAAGAGAAAAGATGTCCCACACAACCATGGCTTAATAGGGTGGCTGCCCATAATACCCAGGTGGAGGTCCAGGTGGAGGTCCATGTGAATGGGACCTAGCCTGGGCCATGGCAGCATTGTGAATTTGAAACTGCTCCACAATGTTTCTCTGCATATTGGTCATCTCAGCCATGGCTGACTGGATGCCATTACTTGCAGTTACCATGTTGCTGTTGAGGGTACGCAACTCCGCGAGGATGCCCTGTAAGCTGGTATTGATGTTCACCATGTCGGCATGCCTTTCCTCACGCTCTGTAGCGAGCTGTGCCTCATAAGAGTCCCTTTCTTGGGTCCATAATTGAAGCAGGGCACTCTGCCTCCCCTGGGAAATTGTGGGGCGGCGTAATGGAGTCCGCCGCACAATTACCCTGGCTCTTGGGCGTGCCCTGCCGCGTGGTGTCGCCCCCTCAACAGCAACAGGCCTGCTTTGCAAATCCTCAGCAGCAGAGTGAACACTGGGGACTGTTGTGTCAGTCTCCCCATGTGCATGCACAATGGATGGAGATTCACTCTGCTGCTGAGGATTGGCCAGAGAAACATTATGGAGCAGTTCCAAATTGGGACCCAGGGGGAGGTCATCGGACGTGCCCTGCATGGAGACATCAGCTTCCTCCATTTCCTGGATCTCTTCCATGAGTGTGCGGGTCTGTAGGGACATATAAAAAAAAAAGTGTAAGTTGGCGTCCAAATTTGGGATTCCCACAGTTTAACACATGCTTAAGCACTTGGTAGTATTTATGGTACTAAATTAACTTACCGGAAATCTCGGATCTGGGCTCCTATGCTGTACGGACCTGGTAGGCATAAGCAAACTGGGGGGTGAGTTTACCCTTGCTGAGGGATCATGCTGGGCTGAAGAAGAGAAAAACAAACAAGGTAAACACACACATAACCATTTTTTTTATAGGTAATCAAATAAACCACTCTTTGTAATATTAAGCAACTCTACAGCAATGGGGACATTTGTTAAAAGACACGCAATTTTAGATAGGTGCAATGCCTCGAGAAAACTGCTAACTGACCTCAGTTCTAAGTCAGGAAGTGTACCCAGTCAGCATACAACTTGCCACGCAAATTTTTGGATTAAGACTACCATTCGCTAGGTCCGGGGTACTCAAACACTTCTTGTAAAGGTCCATTTAAAGGTATGTGGTGAGAGGTGAATGTCTGGCCATGGGGCTGACGCAGGGGGTGTCTAGTTAGAAATAAACACACTGGTGGAGGGGCTTGAGATTTCAAAGTGCAAACTAATAAAGGCTGCTTGCCCTTGCTGGGCTGGATGGGGCAGAGCTGAGGGGACAGGGATTGGATGGCTAAAGGGGGGAGTTCACGAATTGATGGTGATGGGATGGATGGAGCAAATCTGTTACAAATGTATGGGGCTTATGTGGGGGGGGGGACATGGGGGGACTGTGGCAGATGGGGCAGAGCTGGGGCAGCGGGACACGATTGTGCCAAGAGAAAGATGTACCAAGTTACTGTGTACCTTGCAATGCCACTTCCTGTGCAGTACTTCATATTGCAATGCTATGTTTCAGGGAGCCATGACATTGGGCAGGAGAGCAACCACTACATCGCCGATCAAGGGGGCAGCTCTGAGCACGTCAACACAGAAGTAACTGAGTGCAGGGCTGTCTGGCCAGGGGTCCTGGAATCTGGTGCCAAGGTCCGCATTGGGACCCCGGGCCGCCAGTTGAGTCTCGCTGCTCTAGGTCAGATATGTTTGGGGGTGGGTAATTAAATTGTTAACTCAAACACAACTCACACAACAAATAGACAACCCATCCATAATGATGTGTGTTTTGTGATTGATTCCAAATATATCACTTTTCATGATAAACTTCATTACTTGACCAATACAATTGGAAATTGGATCTTTGCCATAATGGATGTGGTCCTAAATGTGTGATTCACAGGGACCAAAAGAGGACACAAACAGGCACAGTAGTGCGAGGCCAAGCAAGCCAAACCATAGGGCCATCCCGTCATCTTGTTACTAGTGAACTTTAGATTATTTAGCAAACAGGCAAACATGCAGATTTAAGAGTACTCACCGTGGGTACGGGTCGGTGAGTCTGTGTCCCTTAGACCAGCATGTCCACCGACCGCGACCGGATGGAGAAGGCCCAGCACAATCTCCTCAGCAGGGGTAAACTCCAGTTTGGTAGGAAATCCACCTCCAGTTTGCATGCTGAAAAGAGAAAATCGTTTGGTACTCAGAAAATGTGCATACAGTACATCCTAATCCTTATATTTGGAGACATCATTTATTTACCTGTAATTATGCCTTTTAATTTCTTTTTGCCGTACAGCATATTTCAGATCCGAGATTTTCTTCTGAATTTGGGACACATCTTTCCTCTCTTCCCCCGCTGCATTTACTTGTCGTAGGATGGTTTCAAACAATTCCATCTTGCGCTGCTTTGTGGTGTGTTTTGATTTGCTCCCATAGAGCTCGTCATAGTATAATGTAAGGCCACTAGCCAATGCCATATTTTGGTCATGGGAGAATCTCCCACTCAACTGGCCGCGGCGCAATGTGCGGCCAGATGGTTGGCTTGGCTGCTCCTCCATGTGTGCAGACACATGTGGTGACATTATGGCCTGGGGCTGGGTAGGGGACTGGACGGATTGTTGGCTTCCCAATGACTGGACTGGACTGGCCAAGGGACTGGGTGTTCTTGCGTGGCTGGCCACCGAACTTCCAGGTGTAGATGTGGTCATGGTGGACATTCTGGGCCCTCTTGGGGGGCTATGTTCCCGGCTGGTGCCAGGTCGGGGGCTCTGTTCCCGGCTGGTGGCAGGTCGTGGGCTTCTGGCCCTGCTGCGGGGCCTGTAGGGGCTTCTGGCCCTGCTGCGGGCCCTTGCTGGGGCTCTTGTCCTCCGGCCTCGCCTTTCTGGGCTTCTGGCCCTGGATGGGGTTCGGGCCCTGGATGTTCTTCTGGCCCTGGATGGTGTTCGGGCCCTGTATGGGCTTCTGGCCCTGGATGGTGTTCGGGCCCTGGCTGGGCTTCTGGCCCTGGATGGGGTTCGGGCCCTGGCTGGGCTTCTGGCCCTGGATGGGGTTCGGGCCCTGGCTGGGCTTCTGGCCCTGGATGGGGTTCGGGCCCTGGCTGGGCTTCTGGCCCTGGATGGTGTTCGGGCCCTGGCTGGGCTTCTGGCCCTGGATGGTGTTCGGGCCCTGGCTGGGCTTCTGGCCCTGGATGGGGTTCGGGCCCTGGCTGGGCTTCTGGCCCTGGATGGGGTTCGGGCCCTGGCTGGGCTTCTGGCCCTGGATGGGGTTCGGGCCCTGGCTGGGCTTCTGGCCCTGGATGTTCTTCGGGCCCTGGCTGGGCTTCTGGCCCTGGATGGGGTTCGGGCCCTGGCTGGGCTTCTGGCCCTGGATGGGGTTCGGGCCCTGGCTGGGCTTCTGGCCCTGGATGGGGTTCGGGCCCTGGCTGGGCTTCTGGCCCTGGATGGGGTTCGGGCCCTGGCTGGGCTTCTGGCCCTGGATGGGGTTCGGGCCCTGGATGTTCTTCTGGGCCTGGATGGGGTTCGGGCCCTGGATGTTCTTCGGGCCCTGGCTGGGCTTCTGGCCCTGGATGGGGTTCGGGCCCTGGCTGGGCTTCTGGCCCTGGATGGGGTTCGGGCCCTGGATGGGGTTCGGGCCCTGGATGGGGTTCGGGCCCTGCTGCGGGGCCTGGGTTGCCGAACTGCCCTACTTGAACCCATGGGCGGTGTGGGCTCCCTTGGGCGGCCTCTTCTGGGGGCAGAGGTGGTGGGTGCTGCTGTTGGCTGTTTTTTTGCGGCAGGGGCACGTGCCTTGGGGCCCCTTTTTTGGCTTCCAGAGGGTCCAGTGTCCCTTGGTGGGGCAGAGGTAGTAGTCTGGGATCGCAGCTTTTTCCTACCTTGCTGGGACCTGGTGGTTGGGCCCTCCGAGGTCTGGCTTTGCTGGGGTCGTTTGGAGATTGCCTTTTTAGGTGCCATCTTCCACAAATGCTCAAAGAGAATGAGCTTTGGGTGCAGGGACCTTTAAATAATGAGCCCAGCGTGTGACGCCTATGCGCACGACTACGCGCTCGTACGGACGTACGTTCGAGCGGAACCAGGAAACCGCTGGGGTTTCACTTATCTGCTGCCTTGAAGAAGCATAAAGATGGCGCCCACTATCTTCACCCGTCAACAGGAAGAGATCCTCATGCTGGTAAGTGCCTGCCTCTGCATTTTAATGTAATAGTCAATGATGGCCTAAATGTAAATGATGCGTTTGGAACTAGTTTGGGGTCTCTTAATGTTTAATAACTGGCTCCTCACACTTCATCCTCAAGGGCCGAGCCTGGCCACGTTTTCACCTGTCTATGCTGATGTCCTAATTAGGGAAATTGCTCAGGCTTAGCAACAGTTAATTAACCTGTGGAGTAGCGGGGCTAGCTGTCAAACCTGGCGTGTCTCGGACCTTGATGCGGATGTTTGAGGAACACTGTTTTCCTAAGCCATAAAAACACAACGGGAAGCCACACACGTGGTCCAAAAGCCTAAGCATAAGCCTACATCTTGGATGTTTAAACCATCCTAACATGCCATAGATGCAGGTGGCCTGATTTTTGATGTTGGCTATTATCTGTATGTACATGGTGTGTGATACATATAACATAAGACCAGACTCTCATTCACAGTCAACGTCCGCTTTAAGGCACTCCCCAAAAATGGCTGCCACTCTAAATGTGTGTGTTAATGACATGAAATTCTCAACTTGTGATGCAACACATATGGGTCTGTGTGTAAAAGTAAAAGCTCTGTGTCCATTATGTTTTTCAGATCATGCTTCAGCGCCGGTATGACTTCGCGCCCAATGTGTGTGAAAAAAGGGACATCGCCCGGGAGATCATCGCGGAAATACACCGTGTGACTAGCACCACCTTCACTCACACCCAGATAATGCAGCATTGGTCGGACCTGAAACGTCTGCACATGCCCCGGGTGCGGAGGTTTTTTGGGATCCATTTCCCAAGTAAGTACAAAGCAATTGCATGGTATATGTTCCAAATGTATAAGTTATGCCTTTATTTATAATGACTTTTCTTTGGTAGTGTTGGAAATGGATTTCAGAATTCGCCGCACCCGGAGGCGTACAGGCCGACCAGTGCTGCATGAGTCTGCATCTGTGAGTGAAGGTGGTGGATCTCCCGGGCGACGGACCTACCCCTCCTCTGTGGCCTCCTCAGACCAGCCCCTGGACCTTACCACAGAGGAGGGGCCCAACCGCGTGGGCGTGGAGTCATGCCCGGCCAGGCATGGGGAAGGCTCTGGTATGTCACTCTTCATGTATAGGCACAAAGATATACATGGCAGGCCAAAAACTAAGTTATCCTTTATTATGTATTTGTAGAAGCTTCTGGTGCGGGTGAGATAGTGGAGGAGGAGGCAGCAGAGATGCTGGAAGTCGATCCTGGCGAAGGTGAGTGATGTCAGCCAGACTGGGAGCCAGATATGTTGGGAATAGTGACTCTATACAAGTACTAACCAAATGTCACATGTTTCTCCAGGGACTTCTTCACAGCATAGCCAGGACCAAGGGCAGCCTGTTGGCCCCAACCAGCCATCTGTCGGCCACCAACTCCGTAAGTCTCCATGCCATTATTCATATTAATGTTTTGTTAGCTAATAACACACACATAACTAAAGGCGTAGCCAATGTGTAGTTAACACTTTCATGTGGGCACTTCGTTAGCTTAAAGCGGACCCTAACTTGTATTAAGAACATAATAATTAGCCAACACACTGTACCTACAGATTTGAAACATTGAAAAACAGCCTTCAGCCATCTAATGCATGTTAGTAGACTGAAAAAAACCAATATTGCGGAATATGGAATGCGCAATATTTACAGGCAGCATGGGATAGAGATTGAAAAAAGTAAGGTGCTGCCATGCATTGTGGGACTGATGACCTTTCCCTCAACCCAGCTATGCTCTGGATTCCCAACGCACCACTGTAACCTACTCCCCTGTACTTTATCCAACTCTCCACTCCTCATTAAGTGTTATGCTTCAGAGTCCAGATGGCGGCGCTGTAATCAAAAAACCTCCCAAATGTACTTTGATCTGGTGCAGAATCATTTGGGAATAGTTATTGGTTTTCATTAAATAATGTTGAAGGTCCGGTTTAAGGAGTTTAAAGACTTACCTGTGGGAAATGCATTAACTTTATCCCTTGGAAGAATGACATATGTCATGCATTTACATGTATTTGATTAACCCCAAATCTATTTCCAGCATACAAACCGGTCTGGGACTCCTATTTATGTTTATTTCTCTATTGGTTACAGGGATGATCCCAAAAACATTGGCTGGTAAAAAAAAAAGAATCCAGGAGTTGGTGGCCGAGCTGCTGGCCATACAGGCGACGTTGGGGCCAACAGATGAAGAAGAGGAGGAGGATTAGTGCCCTTGGTCCTGGCTACTTTTGTTAAATGTTTTTAACATTTTTGAATTTTTAATATTTTTTTAGTTATTTTTAAAAAAAAAAAACAAAAAAAAACTTTTAACTATGTTTTTAACCCAAAAAAAAAAAAATTTAAACTGTTTGGAAACCCCAAAAAAAAAAAAATTGAATCTGTTTGTAAACCCCAAACAAAAAAGTTTGAATGTGTTTGTAAAAAAAAAAAAAATAAAAAATTAAGATGTTTTAAACAAAACCAAAAAAAAAAAAAAAAAAAATATGTTTAAACGAAAAAAAAAAACAAAAAACAAAATAATTTAAATAAATTATATTTTAAGCCTTCATAAATGTGTCTTTTCTAATATGCGCACCCAAAAAAAAATTACACAAACAAGAAAAAACACGCTTAGAAACATATAGACATATGTACATTATGTGGTTTGTGTAAGTTTTAGGGTCGTCAACATGAAGTTGGATGCAAGCGCTAAGGGGTTTAGGTAAGTTTTAGGGACCGAGAAATGAAGTTGGATGCAGGCGCTAAGGGGTTTAGGTAAGTTTTAGGGACCGAGAAATGAAGTTGGATGCAGGCGCTAAGGGGTTTAGGTAAGTTTTAGGGACCGAGAAATGAAGTTGGATGCAAGCGCTAAGGGGTTTAGGTAAGTTTTAGGGACCGAGAAATGAAGTTGGATGCAGGCGCTAAGGGGTTTAGGTAAGTTTTAGGGACCGAGAAATGAAGTTGGATGCAAGCGCTAAGGGGTTTAGGTAAGTTTTAGGGACCGAGAAATGAAGTTGGATGCAGGCGCTAAGGGGTTTAGGTAAGTTTTAGGGACCGAGAAATGAAGTTGGATGCAGGCGCTAAGGGGTTTAGGTAAGTTTTATGGACCGAGAAATGAAGTTGGATGCAAGCGCTAAGGGGTTTAGGTAAGTTTTAGGGACCGAGAAATGAAGTTGGATGCAGGCGCTAAGGGGTTTAGGTAAGTTTTAGGGACCGAGAAATGAAGTTGGATGCAGGCGCTAAGGGGTTTAGGTAAGTTTTACGGACCGAGAAATGAAGTTGGATGCAAGCGCTAAGGGGTTTAGGTAAGTTTTAGGGACCGAGAAATGAAGTTGGATGCAGGCGCTAAGGGGTTTAGGTAAGTTTTATGGACCGAGAAATGAAGTTGGATGCAAGCGCTAAGGGGTTTAGGTAAGTTTTAGGGACCGAGAAATGAAGTTGGATGCAAGCGCTAAGGGGTTTAGGTAAGTTTTAGGGACCGAGAAATGAAGTTGGATGCAGGCGCTAAGGGGTTTAGGTAAGTTTTAGGGACCGAGAAATGAAGTTGGATGCAGGCGCTAAGGGGTTTAGGTAAGTTTTACGGACCGAGAAATGAAGTTGGATGCAAGCGCTAAGGGGTTTAGGTAAGTTTTAGGGACCGAGAAATGAAGTTGGATGCAGGCGCTAAGGGGTTTAGGTAAGTTTTATGGACCGAGAAATGAAGTTGGATGCAAGCGCTAAGGGGTTTAGGTAAGTTTCTGGTTGAGGGTGCGCATGCGCAAGATCTTATAAACATACGAACGCACGAATCTAAGAGGCCAAAAACCAATGAAAACCAGAGGCAAACGCAAGTAATTGGAAGAGGTGGACGATGGAAGCAGCAGAAAAAACAGGCTGCCGCCGCAACAAGTGAGCACATGAACGTGAAATTTACGATTGTCAACTGACTGAGGCAAGTTCGGGAGATAACATACGAACGGACGTATATTTTAGGATAGAAACGTATTTGCTTATAGAATCACTCGCAAGTTCATACGAACGCACGAGCGGACGTGAAAAATAGGATGATCGGCACCCAAATCCAAGCTGTTACATGTTTCTTTGAATCAACCCAAATGTCCTGATTTATGTGAAAAGCAGAAACCACCTTAGGAAGGAAATCAGGCTTGAAACGGAAAACCACCTTGTCCTGATGTCTTTCAAAATACGGGGTTTGAATGGACAGAGCCGCCAACTCAGAAACACGCCGAACAGAAGTGATAGCTACCAAAAAGGCCACCTTCTGTGTAAGGGAAGACAAGGCAATATCATGCAAAGGCTCAAAAGGAGGACCCTGAAGAGCAGAAAGAACCAAATTCAAATCCCAAACCGGAATCAGAGGCTTCCTAGGAGGCCGCACATGCGTAACCCCCTGGAAAAAAGTCTTAACCAGCGGATGAAGCGCAAAAGATCTTTGGAAAAACACCGCCAGGGCAGACACCTGCCCCTTCAGAGTACTAAGTTGGAGCCCTAGATCCAAACCGTGTTGCAGGAACTCCAAGATTCTAGAAATAGAGAATTCCCTACAAGGGAAGGCCCTAGTCTCACACCAATCAATATAAGACCTCCAAGTCCTATAGTAAACGGAAGAAGAAGAACTCTTCCTAGCGCTAATAAGAGTCCGAATAACAGCATCAGAAAGACCTTCCTCCTTCAAGATGGAGGTTTCAGCAGCCACGCCGTCAAAGCCAGCGTTGGTAAATTGGGGTAACGTAGATGGCCTTGTGTGAGAAGATCCGGCAGCAGAGGCAGAACGAACTGATCTTCTGCTAACCTTACCACATCTGCGAACCAAACCTGTCTTGGCCACCTTGGAGCCACCAGAATTGCTGACGCTCCCTCTAGAGCCAGCTTGCGTACTACTCTGGCTACCATGGGAAACGGAGGGAACAGATACAGAAATCCCAGATCCCTCCAGTTCAGGGACATGGCGTCCGTCGCGAAAGCCAGTGGGTCCTTCGCCAGAGACACAAATGCCAGAAGTTTGTGATTGTGACGGGAGGCAAAGAGGTCCACCTCCGGTGACCCCCACCTGAGACAAATCGAGCGAAACACCTTGGGACTGAGAGACCATTCCCCCTTGCGGGCTGACAACCTGCTCAGAGAGTCCGCCTCCGTGTTCTCCACTCCCGGAATGTAAACCGCCGAGATGCACGGGACGTGGCTCTCCGCCCAGTCCAGAATCAGCGGCACTTCCCTGAGGGCACTCCTGCTGCGAGTCCCTCCCTGGTGATTGATGTAGGCAACCGCCGTCCGATTGTCCGACCGGACCTGAACCGGCAAGCCCAGCAGGTGATGAGTCAAACGAAAAAGAACCATTCTGATGGCTCTCAATTCCAGAACATTGATAGGCTCGTGGGCTTCCAGGGGTCCCCACAACCCCTGATATTGCAGATCCCTCCAGAAGCCCCCCCATCCTGAAAGGCTGGCATCCGTGGTGACCACCTCCCAACGAGGAGTCTGAAAGGATCTGCCCCTCAGCAGATTGGCTGAGTTCAGCCACCACCGAAGTGAGCGGCGAACCCGGGGAGACATCAAAAAGGATTGATCCATCGACAGAGGAGACCTGTCCCAGACAGCCAATAGATGGAGCTGTAACGTCCTTGTGTGAAACTGGGCAAAGGGGACTGCCTCGAAGGAGGCTACCATCAACCCCACCAGTCTCATCCCTAGCCGGATGGTCGGACGAGGAATGGACATGAGCAACCGAATCAACTCCTGAATCAAAAGAACCTTGGATTGAGGAAGGAACACTCTGGCCTGATCTGTATCCAGAGACATTCCCAGAAAGGATACTATCCTGGACGGGTAAAGGGAGGACTTGGGGTAATTGATCACCCAGCCGAACCTCTCCAGAGTGGATATTACCGTCCTGGTGTCCAATTCCGCTTGGCTGAATGACGATGCCATGATGAGGAGATCGTCCAGATATGGCACTATGCGAATTCCCTGCGCTCTGAGAAGAGCCATCACCCCAGCGAGCACCTTGGTGAAAACCCTTGGAGCTGTGGTGAGACCAAAAGGAAGAGCTACAAACTGAAAGTGCCGATCTTCCACCACAAACCTGAGAAATCTCTGGTGCGCGGGAAAAATCGGAACATGGAGGTAAGCGTCCTTGATGTCTATGGACGTCATGAAGTCCCCCTGACGAAGAGCGCGGATAGCTGAACGCAGCGTTTCCAAGCGAAATTTTCGCAGTCTGACAAACCTGTTGAGGATCTTCAGATCCAGGATGGGCCGGATAGAGCCATCCTTTTTGGGGACCGTGAACAGATTTGAGTAAAAACCCCGACCCCGGTCTGATGGAGGCACTGGAGAGATGACTTCCATCTCCAGAAGACTTGAAACCGCCGACCCGGAGCCCCTGCATGGCCAGTGCGTCCGGGGGCACCCGAGACCTGAAGAAACGCGGAGGGGGGCGGGACTCGAACTCCAACTTGTAGCCGGAAGACACCACTTCCCGGATCCATTTGTCCGAAACCTCCCGAATCCAGATCTGGGAGAAGTGTCGCAGCCGTCCTCCCACCCGCATGGGTGAGGGCGCCCCCTCATTGCTGAGCAGGCTTGGCCGCAGGTTTGGGTTTTGAACCCCAGTTGTATCCTGAGCGGGCACGTCCTCTGCCCCTATTCCAGGAATCTCCTCTTGTAGAAGGGAAGTCAAATCCTCTTCCTGCTCTGGATCCGCGAAAGGAATGAGTGAAAGAAGCCGCTCCTCGAAAGGGACGTCGTTGCTTCTTGCGTTGAGGTAACTTACCCCCCTTAGCTATGGAATCCAATTTTTCTCCAAAAAGCCGTAGCCCCACGAAGGGAAGAGACGTCAGCGACTTCTTTGACCCAAAATCGGCCGCCCACTGGCGCAACCAAACTGAACGCCTGATAGTCACCATCAGAGCAGAAGCTCTGCTACACATAGTCAAAGAATCATCCAAAGCGGCTAACATGAAGGACAAAAACAACTCACATCGTTTAAGGCCCAGAAATTCGTCACTGTCCGGATGCAAACCGGAAGAGGACAACAAATCCCTGACCACCGACTTGGTAGCCACCACCAACAGAGACGAGGCACAAACAGGCCGTATGGCTGCCCCAATACTGGCAAAACCATGACAAGCCATCTGGTCAATTCGTTTATCCTCGCCATCTTTAAGAGAAGAGCAATCAGGGTTATTCAAAATGGCTGAGTTGGATAACCCCAGAATTGGTGCATCCACCTCGGGGGGGGGACGCCCAGCGCTTAACCGTATCCAAAGGGAAAGGATATCTTTTATCCCAACTCTGAGGAATGCCTGGGAGCCGAGCCGGCCTCTCCCATTCCTTAGAAATAATCTTATCAAAATGCTTATGATTAGGAAATTCCAAGTGCGGCTTGGATTCCTCGTAAAACTCCCCTTGTTGATGAGGAGCAACCTCTGGAGGAGAAATAGCCAGAACCTCAAACATCTGAGCAAGGACGTTAGGAGTATCCAAAGAACTCCCTGACCCCCTCTCAGAATCAGCGCCAACAAATTGCTGATCATCCGAATAAACCGATTCGTCAAACAACTCCTCTTCCTCCAGTGGAGAGTAATCTGACCAATCCAGGCGATCCTGATTGTCATAATCAAATGTCGGTGGGACCGGTGACAAATGCTTTCTCTTAGCCGGTGCCTTTTTGGCAACCGCAGAAGAGATACATTTTTCAATATTAGCACACACATCAGATTGCGACTGCCCACCCATGACAACGTCACACGGGACACGGGCCAAGATGGGGGGGGAAGGGGATGAAGCCAGTGGTGCTGACCCAGAAGCCTGGGGTTCGGACTACCGTGTAATAGTCTGCTGTGCACATGGTATACATAAAAATACATCATCCCCTGTTAGGGATACCCCACAGCCCATGCACTTCCGGGATTGCCCCGAGGGGAGCCCGGTATCCGGGGATGCCTCCATACGGTGAACTTATATGTAGTCGCTATGACCGAGGGAATTACGCTAATAAGCAACCCGGGATGCCCTTATAATTGTTCCAAGTGGGAGGATTTTAAAACAGAAGCTTTAACCCAGGGACCTAAGGACCGGGAGAAGACCCCCTAAAACCTAAAGTGGTCTACCTGAAAGACACAAAGAAAAAAGGAATATCAGCATAAAGTGACTGCCGGCATAAAAGAAGAGAATATATATATATATATATATATATATATATATATATATATATAGTAGAGGGGGCCCATAGGGCCACTCACTGTGCCTTCCAGGTGAAAGAAATGGCGTCCACACCACACGCAGCTCTGAGATGGAACAGGGGGCGTGGCCAGCGCGGAGCGCGCGATATGCGTAGCTCCGCCCCCTTACAGAGCGGATAGCAGGCTCCGCAGTGGCGCCTGCCTTACAGGGGCGGGGCGAGCGTCCCGCTCGACAGCCCGGTCCCACCCCCTATACCCAAACGTGTGAGGGGAATCACTCCTCACAAGCGCACATAGCGCACACATATACCGGCGCCGCAGCAATAGCGGCAGCTGCGGCGCCGGTAGCAGTAAAGACCTTAGCAAAGTAACGGGAGCGGGCCGCGGCGACGCACCAACGCCCGGCCCCGCCCCCTGCGGCCAGCGTGTGAGGGGAGATCTCCCCTCACCAGCGTAGAACCGCCAACAAAAGTACCCGCGCCGCGGCCATTGCGGTGGCCACCGCACCAAGGGCAGCAAAGACAGGGGGGCGAGCCGACACTAACGGCCGGCCCCACCCCCAACCACAACTTCTGAGGAGAAAAGTTCTCCTCAGCCCTGGTGCCAGGAGCAGCCAGCGCCGCTGCTAAAGTAAAGCAAATACACAAGCATGTAAAACATAAAGCCTAACTCTGAGGAAAAAATGGGGGCCCCACGACTTCCTATCCCCACCCCCCCAGGAGAAGGGCATCAGGAGAGGGGAACACCAGCTAGGGTGAAGTGGCCAAGGGACAGGGAATCCCAAACCGGGGTCACCAGCCCGGATAACCGCCTACCCTCTGGCACAGGGTCTCGCGGTGGAGCATGGCTCCAGAGCACTGAAAGTGCCATTCTACCCTCACCCGGGATACAGCCTAGACTGGGAGGCATGTGTATGGGTCTAATAAAAATATCCGGGTGGAAATAGAGAGAAAAGCGGACCGGGAATAAACCCGGCTACCTGAAATCCCCCTGTGCAAGGAGGAGACATCATCTTCTGACTTGCTCGCTGTCTTGCAGAGATGGAAACTGGGTAATGAGTGGGAGGTCCCAGGTATTTATAGGACTGGGAGGGGCTTCTTTTTTCCTATCATCTCTGCAGTTCGCCCTCTACAGATCATATTACCCACATGTAATGAATGTATTGAAGCGGGGTGTGTGACATTCTTAGAATAGATCTTAACCAGCGGGTGTAAGGCAAAAGACCTCTGAAAGGACAGGTTTCTGCTGTCGGTTTTCTTCCAAAGTACTAAGCTGGAACCCAAGATCCAGATTATGTTGAAGAAACTCCAAAATCCTGGGTATCGAAAACACCCTGCAAGGCAAGGCCCTAGCCTCATACCAATCAATATAGGACCTCCAACTCCTATAGTAAATGCCAGAAGAGGACCGCTTCCTAGCCCTAATCAAGGTCTGAACAACAGCCTCAGACAAACCTTCCTCTTTCAAGATCAAGGTTTCAGCAGCCAAGCCGTCAAAGCCAGCGTTTGTAAATTGGGGTAAAGTAGATGACCCTGAGATAGCAGATCCGGCAACAAGGGAAGCCGGTACTGATCTCTGGCCATCCTTACCACGTCTGGGTACAAAACCCTGCTTGGCCACCTTGGAGCCACCAGAATCGCTGGTGCCCTTCTAGAACCAGTTTGCGAACTACCTTACCCAGCATGGAGACGGGTGGAAACAGGTACATAAAGCCCAGATCCTTCCAAGCAAGGGACAAGGCATCCACTGCCAGAGACAGAGGATCCTGAGAAAGAGACACAAAGGCCGGAAGTTTGCGATTGTGCCTCGAGGCAAAGAGATCCACCTCCGGAGTCCCCCACTTGCGGCAAAGATCCAGAAAAACCTCGGGGTTGAGAGACCACTCTCCTTGGCGAGAGGATCCCCTGCTCAGGGAATCCGCCTCCGTGTTCTCCACTCTCGGAATGTAGACTACCGAAATGCAAGGAACATTGCTCTCAGCCCAGAGCAGGATCAGAGAGACTTCTCTGAGGGCACACCTGCTGCAAGTCCCTCCTTGGTGACTGATGTAAGCTACCGCCGTTCGGTTGTCCGAACGAACCTGAACCGGTAGACCCCGTAAATGTGAGGTCAGCCGAGCCAGAACCAGTTGGATGGCTCTGAGCTCCAAGACATTGATGGGGATGTGAGCCTCCAGAGGACCCCACACCCCGCTGAACTGATGACTTTTCCAATAACCTCCCCAGCCCGACAGGCTGGCATCCGTGGTAACCGTCTCCCAACAAGGGACCAGAAAGGATCTGCCCTTCAACGGATTGCTCGATTTCAGCCACCACTGAAGGGACTGCCGGACCCTGGGAGACATCCTGAAAGGTTGATCCAATGACTGCGGACACCTGTCCCAATGCGTCAATAGGTGAAGTTGAAGAGATCTCATGTGAAACTGTGCAAACGGTACCGCCTCGAAGGAGGATACCATCCTGCCCACCAGTTTCATCCCCTGTTGGATAGAGGGACAAGGATTGGCCAGAAGAAGGCGGATCAGACCCTGAATCCCCTGCACCTTGGTCTGGGGCAGAAACACTCTGGCCCGACTGGTATCCAGATTCATGCCCAGAAATGAAATCACACGAGACGGGGAGAGAGAAGACTTGGTGCGGTTGATCACCCACCCGAACCTCTCCAGTGTCGACACCACCTGGTGGGTGTCCAGCTCCGCCTGACGGAGGGAAGAAGCTGAGATCAACAGATCGTCCAGATAAGGCACAATGCGAATGCCCTGAGCTCTGAGCAGAGCCATTATTCCCGCCAAGACCTTGGTGAAGACCCTCGGCGCCGAGGTCAGACCGAAGGGAAGAGCTACAAACTGATAATGTTGATCCTCCACCGCAAACCGGAGGAATCTCTGATGTTCCTGAAAAATCGGAACATGCAGCTACGCATCCTTGATGTCTATGGATGTCATAAAATCCCCTTGGCGAAGGGAATTGATAGCCGAGCGCAGAGTCTCCATGCAGAACTTTTTGGCTCTGATAAACCTGTTGAGAACCTTGAGATCTAGAATGGGTCTCACCGAACCCTCCTTTTTGGGAACTGTGAAAAGGTTGTAGTAACCCCTGCCTCTCTCCGACGGAGGCACCGGGCATATAACCCCCATGTCTAAAACTGTTTTTAAGAAGAAGCTTAATGATAGAACAAGGGGGCACAACCTGAAGCTAGTCGGGGGGAAGATCAGGAGCAATGTTAGAAAATATTATTTTACAGAAAGAGTAGTAGATGCTTGGAACAAACTTCCAGCAGAGGTAGTTGAAAAATCAACAGTCACTGAATTTAAACATGCCTGGGATAAGCACACATCTATTCTAAGATAAAGAGTACATACAGTATACACATAAGGGCAGACTAGATGGACCGTATGGTCTCCTTCTGTCGTCAACCTTCTATGTTTCTCTATCTATGTTTCTATGTCCAGAAGGTTTTTTTACTGCTAAGAGGAGCCCATGTGCAGCCTGAGGGTCCAAGGGCACCCGAGACCTTAAGAATCTTGGGGGCGGCCAGTACTCGAACTTCAGTTTGTACCCGGAGGAGACCACTTCCAAGATCCAATTGTCTGTGACCTCCCGGGCTCAGACCTGGAAGAAGAGCCGCAGCCGTCCCCCCACCCTTGCTGAGTCGGTTTAACAGCAGGCTTGGACTTGGAACCCCAGGCAGCCGCGGGACGTGCCCGACCTCTGCCTCTGTTCCAGGACGAGCCTCTGACACCCGAGAAGGCCAAACCCCTAGCCGCTCTGGCCCCTCGAAAGGAAGGAGTGAACGAGCCAGCCCCCCGAAAGGGGCGACGCTGTTTCCTCCTCTGAGGTAACTTACCTTCTTTAGCAACAGCATCCAATTTATCTCCAAACAGCCATGAACCCAAGCGACTTCTTGGCCCCAACGTCCGCTGTCCACTGGCGGAGCCAGACCAATCTGCGCATAGCCACCAGTAAGGCTGAAGTCCTACTACACATGACAATAGAATCTTCCATCGCAGCCATGACAAAATCCATGAACAATTCACATCTCTTAAGGATAGCGAACTCAGCGCCAGCTGGATCAAACTGAGTGTTATTCAGCCAGTCCCTGATAAGAGACCTAGTAGCAAGTGACACCAGGGCAGATGCACTAACAGGCCGCAGGACTGAGCCCACCTTGGCAAATGCATGGCACGCCATCTGATCAAGGCGCTTATCGTAGCCATCCTTAAGGGAAGTGGCATCAGGGGTGTTCAGCACAGAAGAGTTGGTCAAACCTAAAACTGGCGCGTCGACCTCAGGAGGAGACGACCAGCGCTTAACCGCCTCCACCGGAAAAGGATACTTCTTATCCCGTCCCTGAGGAACACCAGGAAGCCGACTGGGCCTCTCCCATTCTCTAAGGATCAGCGCATCAAAGTGACCCTGGGTAGGGAATTCCAGACGGGGCTTGCGGTCCCCCAAAAATTCCCCCTTCTTGAGAGGGGGCACCTCAGGCGGTTCAATATCCAACACCTCCAATAAATGTGATAAAACAGTGGCCGTATCTACGGCATTCCCAGACTGAACATAGTCAGCCTCTGTTTCCTGATACAATTCCCCCTCCTCTAACGGGGAATAATCTGACAAATCAGCGGAATCGTCGTCAACATCCCACAAGGACTGGGCCGACGACAAATGTCTCTTTTTAGCCTGGGCCTTCTTGCCCACCGTGCTAGCAATAATTTTCTCGATGCTGGCCAACCTAGCCCAAACATCAGAGAGCGAATCCCCGCTGGCACCAATGTCACTTGGGGTACGGATAAGGTGGGGAGGGGAAGGCGATGAAGCGGGAGTAGCCGACCCAGAAGGCTGGGTACCAGACTGCCGCGTTATGGCCTTCTGTGCGCATGGTATACAGATCAGCACATTCTCCCCCGTAAGGGATTCCCCACACCCCACACATGGCCCGGATTGTCCCAGAGGGATCCCGAGCCCAGTATCCTGCGGAGCCTCCATATGGTGAATTTTTGTGGTCAGCCGCAAGACCGCAGGGAATTTACACCTAAGCAACCCGGAATGCCCCTTAAAAGTCCCGGTGGGAGGATTTGAGGTGAACAAATTTACCCTAGGGACCCCAGGACCAGGAGGAACCCCTTAATATGCACATATACAATGCAATCTGTAACACACAAAACAGGCAACATAAGTGCAATCCTACATATATATGGCAATAACAGATACCTAATTGTATATGTATATAAACATGTATATATATATATCTGTATCCCAGCCAGACATGCGTAACCTACACAAAAAAACACACACACACATGCCCGCAATCAGTGGGGGCCCCCCGCTAGAGAGGGGCCCCCACACAAGCTAAGGAAGTGGCCATCCGGCCCTTACCGCACAGAGCGCAGCTCAGAACCAGCGTCAAAATGGTCCCCGAGAGGAGCCTCATGATGGAAGGGGGAGGGCGGCGAGCGCAGAATGCGCGCTCGCCAGGCCACACCCCCCTCTCAGCAACGCGGATCCCCTAGAAACGAGCTACAGAATTACGCAAAAGAAGGGGGCGGGGCTACCCCTCCCCGAACACAGCCTGAGGGGGAGAAGCTCCCCCAGGCTAATCACAGCACCTGACATGGCCCAAAAGTAAAAACACTTACTGCCAGTCACACACACGCACAGTGAATTCACACACCCACACACACAGGGGCATGGGAGAACGAAATAACGGTCAGGCCAGGCAACCCCCCTGGAGGGGAGTAAGGGACCCAGAAGGGGGGGAACCCTGCCAGAATCCGACCATAAGCATAGAGGGATGGGGCATCCCACACCAGGATCACCAAAAACCTGGATAACCACCTACCCCATAGTGAGGTCTCACGGTGGAGCAGTACTCCTTCCGCACCCATAGGGTGCTGCCTACCTTCACCAGGACCCGCAGCCTAAGCTGGGAGGCTCAAATAGGGGCAATTTAGAAAGGGTCCTGGCAGTAATAGGGACAATAGACGGCCGGGCGCACCTGTAAGGTCTTCATCTTCTGTCTTGTCGCCTTCCCTGCAGAGAAGGAACTGGGAAATTGGTGGGAGGTCCCAGGTATATATGGACCGGGAGGGGCTTTCTTTTTTGCATATTCATCTCTGCAGAAGTTCGCCCTCTACTGGAGATTACCCACATGTCATGAAGATCGAAGTGGAGTGTATGGCACACTTAGAATATAGTAAACATTTCACAGGAATGCACTCCATTGATGGGGCATGTTGTAGATCATAAAGAATTATGTAACTGCCAGGAACTTTAAACATAAACTAAACACGTTTGGAATCTGGAGATCATAACGCAGGCGTACGTGGGTCCCCTATCATTTCCAAACATACAGGGCCTGAGATCCCTCAAATTAAGGTAGGAGCGATATCAAACAGTGGTGTCTGTTTTCATAGCATCCACACCCTGCAACTGGGTCGTTTGGCATCAGAATTACAACTCTAGGATTTTCCACCCAAAAAGTTATGCCACGCATTACTTAGGTGTTTCAGCTAGTCATTGCTAGGGGAGGAGCCCATCATCCCAGAGGAGTATCACACCTGTGTATAAAGGTCTGAGAACTTAGGCATTCTTAGTATTACTTCTAGGGGGGTCACATGTGTAGGAGGGGGACCAGTATCCAAGCAGGTTCTACATGCCTCCCTGTGGCTGCCTCCATCACTGCATAGCATCTACCTGCAAATAAGTTAACTTTTTCTGATTGTAAATGACTGCCCTTCTGTCCTATATTGCATGTATTCATTGTATGTATACCGTTTGTCTAGTCTGCTCTTTTAGCAATAAAATGTATACGTTAAAATGATTGGCAAGTCAAAAGTTAAAAAATAAATTTCCATAGCTTCCCTTACTTTGAGTCCCTACAGAGCTCTCCTTCCTGCTATGTAAGTCAATATAGTATAGTAAGCAATATAGTAAGTATAGTGAGGAAATCATTCAGCTTTCAAACTCCACCCCGCTGACCTGGTCCTTCAACCTTCAGTGGACCGAGAATGGAAACATCCCCCACTTCCTCACAAAAACATCCTGATTAGCTGCCCCTCTGCAGCTATGAAACCCCACCCTCTTCCCTGGTCATTGGTCACTGGTCATGTGCTGGCAGTAATAACTAGAGGCACAACAATGCACTTATTTTTTTTACTATGATATATGTAAAGCACACAGTGTGCTTACATCACATCGCTGTTGCGATTGAAAACGGATTTAGACAGTGCAACATGCAGCCCGAGACAATGGGACAACAAACAGTCGCTCGCCCTTTAGTATAACTTTAATCTTGGGCTGTTCTGCTATCTTGATCCACGAACTCACACTTTTTCGTACTTCTCGGTTATATTACACACTACTGGGGTGGCTTCTGGACCAATATACAGTCATGGCCGTCAAAGTTGGTACCCCTGAAATTTTTCATAAAATTAAGTATTTATCACAGAAACGGATTGCAGTAACACATGTTTTGCTATACACATGTTTATTCCCTTTGTGTTTATTGGAACTAAACCAAAATAGGGAGGGAAAAAACACAAATTCTCACACCAAACTCCAAAAATGGACTGGACAAAATTACTGGCACTGTAACTTTCGACTTTGTGGATAAATAAGATTGTGTCAAGCATGTGATGCAACAGAAAGAGGAGAAGAGAACTGTCTAAGGACTTGAGAACCAAAATTTTGGAAAAATATCTCCAGGTTACAAGTCCATCTCCAGAGACCTAGATTTGCCTTTGTCCACAGTGCAAAACACGAAGTTTTCAACCCATGGCTCTGTAGCTAACCTCCCTGAGCGTGGATGGAAGATAACAATTGTTAACACAGGATAGTCCGGATGGTGGATAAGCAGCCCCAAACAAGTTCCAAAGATAATCAAGCTGTTCTGCAGGCTCAGGGAGCATCAATGTCTGCTGACACAGAGACATAAAAAAAACAAGACTACATTTTGCCACAATGCACTTGAGTAAGCTAAAATCCTTTTGGGAAAACGTCTTGTGGACAGATGAGACCTTTTTGGTAAAGCACGTCATTCTACTGTTTTCTAAAAATGTAATGAGGCCTACAAAGCAAAGAACACAGTACCTACAGTGAAATATGGTGGGGGTTCAATTATGTTTTGGAGTTGTTTTCCTGCCCCTGGCACTGGTTGCCTGGAATGTGTGCAAGGCATCATGAAATCTGTGGATTACCAACGGATTTTGGGTCGCCCAGTGTCAGAAAGCTGGGTTTGCGTCCGAGATCTTGGGTCTTCCAGCAGGACAATGACCCCAAACATATGTCAAAGAGCACCCAGATATGGATGGTAATCAAACGCTGAAGAGTTCTGAAGTGGCCAGCAATGAGTCCAGATCTAAATCACATTGGACACTTGTGAAGAGATCTTAAAATTGCCATTGGGAAAAGGTGCCCTTCCAATAAGAGAGACCTGAAGCAATTTGCAAAGGAAGAAGAATGATCCAACATTCCATTATGTCCAATTAACTTTTTTTCTCCCTTTTTTGGTTTGGTTCTAAAACACAAAGGGAATAAACATGTGTATAGCAAAACACGTGTTACTACAATCCTGCATCTATGAGAAATACTTAATTTTCTTGAAAAATTTCAGCCAACACTTACAGCCATGACTGTAATCCCTTTAATGGACAGGGATATATTGAATAGGCATTCATATGGGACTGGAAGGGCTCTGTTCAATGGTAGTGAAACAGCCCTGCAGCCTGTTAGGGTCTCTATCAAGTAACACATACAGCATGTACAGATCTTGATAGCAGTGATATCAGCTGAGGCCACGAGGTACAGATTTCATAACAGTGGCCCTTGAGGAGGAGGGCTGAACATGTTTGTCCTAAACATACTATACCATTGCAACTCTTGATGCTGGACACTAGGGGTTCTGCTTGAATATTTAGGAAATGGAAGGAGGCAGATGCTAAAAGTAAAAGGTTGCCCTTTGGTGAGGTCATGGGCAGCGCTTGACATTCACTGTGTCCAACAATTGGACTATCGATGGTGTAAACAACGGTAATTATTTTCAAGTTCAAGATGGGACGCATAACAAGAGTCAGCATGAATCTACAATGAAAGCAAGGAAAAAATACCATTTTGTGATTACTCACCTGTAAAATTATAAGTATGTCACACACCCCGCTTCAGAATAGTCATTACACTTGGGTTATACCGACCTGTAGAGGGCGATCTTGCAGAGATGTCATGAAAAAAAGGAAGCCCCTCCCGGTCCATAAATACCTGGGACCTCCCAATCATTACCCAGTATTAAGACAGCAGTAAAAGGACCAGGAAGAACCAATTATAAACAGTAACATTAAAAAGGTTCACCATATAAAGGATCCAGAATACCAAAGGGCGAGGTGAAGCGGGGTGTGTGACATACCCATTTTACAGGCGAGTAATCACAAAATGGTATTATTCCAAGTATGTCACACACCTCGGTTCCACTATTTATGACATATGGGACATCCAATAGCAGTGTCCGTCTTGGGTGGGGATCCAAGTACAGCAAAAAATGCACTAAATTAAACCACTGCAGCTTGCAGAACCTTGCGGCCAAAAACAGCACCCGCTAAGGCCCGCACATCAAATCGTATAAAACTTGGAAAAAGTATGAACGGAAGACCAAGTAGCAGCCTTACAAACTCGTTCAACAGAAGCCTGGTGCTGAAAGGCCCATGAAGCCCCAACAGCACGAGTAGAATGAGCAGTGATCTTAAAAGGAGGAACCCTCCCCTTAACGGAATAGGCCCCAACAACGGCCTGACGTATCCATTTACTAATGGTAGACTTGGCTGGCACCAAACCTTTCCTGGGCCTGGAGGGCACCACGAACAAGGCATCCGTCTTACGAAAAGGAGAAGCAGCAACCAAATAGTACTTCACACAACGCACCACATCCAAAGAGTGCAAAACCCTCTCCTTGTCATTGCTAGGCTTAGGACACAAGGAAGGGAGAACTACATCCTGATTGAGATGGAAAGCAGAAACCACCTTAGGAAGGAAATCTGGCTTAAAGCAAAAAATCACCTTGTCCTGGTGTTTCTCAAAGTAAGGGGCCTGAATAGACAGAGCCGCCAACTCAGAGACACGCCGAACAGAGGTAATAGCCACCAAAAAGGCAACCTTTTTGAGTGAGCACAGAAAGTGCCACATCCTGCACCGGCTCAAAAGGAGGCCCCTGGAGGGCCGAAAGAACCAAATTTAAGTCCCAAACGGGAACCAAAGGCTTTCTAGGGGGCCGAACATGAGTGACCCCTTGGAAAAAAGTCTTGACCAGATGATGCAAAGCACAGGGCCTTTGAAAAAAAGACAGCCAGGGCAGTAACCTGACCCTTCAAAGTACCGAGCTGGAACCCCAGATCCAGGCCGTGTTGTAGAAACTCCAAAATCCTAGGAATCGAAAACACCCTGCAAGGTAAGGCCCTAGCCTCACACCAGTCAATATAGGACCGCCAAGTCCTATAGTAAATGTCAGAGGAAGACCTCTTCCTAGCTCTAATCAAGGTTTGAATAACCTCCTCAGACAAACCTTCCTCCCTCAGGATGAAGGTTTCAGCAGCCACACCGTCACAGCAAGCGTTTGTAAATTGGTGTAACGTAGTTGACCCTGAGAGATCAGATCCGGAAACAGGGGCAGCCTGTACCGATCTACCGCCAGTCTTACTACGTCTGCGAACCAAACCTGTCTTGGCCACCTTGGGACCACCAGAATTGCTGGTGCCCCCTCTAGAGCCAGCTTGCGCACTACCTTGCCTACCATGGAGAAAAGGGGGAAACAGGTACAGAAACCCCAGATCCCTCCAGGCAAGGGACAAGGCATCCACTGCCAGGGCCAGAGGATCCTGAGACAGAGATACAAGGATGGAAGCTTGTGATTGTGCCGAGAGGCAAAGAGATCCACCTCCGGAGTCCCCCACTTGTGACACAGGGCCCGAAATACCCTGTGGTTGAGAGACCATTCCCCTCGGCGAGAAAACCCCCTGCTCAGGGAGTCCGCCTCCGTGTTCTCCACTCCCGGAATGTACACTGCCGAGATGCAAGGAACATTGCTCTCCGCCCATGTCAGAATCAGAGAGACTTCCCTGAGGGCACTCCTGCTGCGAGTCCCTCCCTGGTGATTTATGTAAGCTACCGCAGTTCGATTGTCTGATCGAACCTGAACCGGTAAGCCCTGGAGGTGAAATGTCAGACGTGACAGAACCAAACGGATAGCTCTGAGCTCCAAGACATTGATGGGGGTGTGAGCCTCCTGAGGACCCCACAACCCCTTGAACTGATGATCCTTCCAGAAACCTCCCCAGCCCGACAGGCTGGCATCCGTGGTAGCCGTCTCCCAACAAGGGGCCAGAAAAGATCTGCCCCTCATCAGATTGCTTGGTTCCAGCCACCACTGAAGGGACTGCCGAACTCTGGGAGATATTGAGGATTGGTCAGGAGAATACGAATCAGATTCTAAACCCTCTGCACCTTTGGCTGAGGTAGGAACACTCTGGCCTGACTGGTATCCAGGATCATGCCCAGAAAAGAGATCTCCCGTGATGGGGAGAGAGAAGATTTGGGGTGATTGATCACCCATCCGAACTTTCCCAGCGCCGTCACCACCATCCTGGTGTCCAGCCCCGCCTGGCATAGGGAAGAAGCTGTAATGTGCTCGTCCAGATACGGCACAATGCGAATGCCCTGGGCTCTGAGCAGGGCCATTATGCCCGCCAGAACCTTGGTAAACACCCTCGGTGCCGAGGTCAGCCCGAACGGGAGAGCCACAAACTGAAAATGCTGATCTCCCACCACAAAGAGAAATCTCTGGTGCGCTGGGAAGATCGGTATATGGAGATAAGCATCCTTGATGTCTATGGACGTCATGAAGTCCCCTTGACGAAGGGAACTGATGACTGAGCGCAGAGACTCCATGCCGAACTTCTTGGTTCTGATAAACCTGTTGAGAAGCTTCAAATCCAGAATGGGTCTTATTGAACCATCCTTTTTGGGAACCGTGAAGAAGTTGGAATAGTAACCCCGGCCTCTCTCTGAGAAAGGCACTGGACACATGACCTCCATATCCAGGAGATTCCTCACAGCCAACAGGAGCCCCTGCGCAGCCCGGGGATCCGAGGGCACCCGAGACCTTTGAAATCTGGGAGTAGGCCGGTACTTGAACTCCAGTTTGTACCCGGATGATACCACTTCCAAAATCCACTTGTCTGTGACCTCCTGGGCCCAGACCTGGAAGAAGAGCCGCAGCCATCCCCCCACCCGTAGGGGTGAGGGCGCCTCCTCATTGCTGAGCTGGCTTGGCAGCGGGCTTGGAACCCCAGGTAGAGGCTGGACGGGCACGTCCTCTGCCTCTGTTCCAGGAATCACCTCTGAAGCTAGAGAAGTCAAGACCGCTGCCCACTCGGGCACCGCGAAAGGAAGGATTGAAGGAGCTTGCCCCCCGACGCTGCTTCTTACACTGAGGTAGCTTTCCACCTTTCGCCACAGAATCCAATTTGTCTCCAAACAGCCGCGTACCCAGGAAGGGCAGAGCTGTAAGTGATTTCTTGGCCGCAATGTCAGCCGCCCACTGGCGTAGCCAGACCGATCGGCGCATGGCCACCAGCAGAGCCAAAGTTCTACTACACATGGTAATAGTGTCGTCCATAGCTGACAAAACAAAATTCATAAACAATTCACAACTATTAAGGGCTGTGAATTCAATGCTGGCCCATGAGCTGGGACCCATTTAACATGTCCCTAATCTCAGACCTGGTAGCCACAGCCACGAGTGCCGATGCACAGACAGGCCACAAGGCTGAACCCACACTGGCAAAGGCATGACATGCCATCTGATCAATGCGCTTGTCCTCGCCATCCTTAAGGGTAGTGGCGTCAGGAGTATGTACAACGGAGGTGTTGGACAATCCTAAGATGGGCGCATCAACCTCGGGAGGGGAAGCCCAGCGCTTCACCGTGTCAACTGGAAAGGGATACTTCCTATCCCATCCCTGAGGAACACTGTGAAGATGACTCGGCTTCTCCCATTCTCTAAGAATCATGCTGCCAAAATGATCCTGATTTGGGAACTCCAAGCGGGGCTTAGAGAACCCAAAGAATTCCCCCTTCTTCGGAGGGGCCTCCGCTGGTGGGGAAATATCCAGAACCTCTAAGAGATGGGCCAGGACCTTGGGAGTATCCACAGCATCCCCCAGCGCCTGCCCAGCATCAGAATCAAAGAACTGCAGTTCCTCAGTCTCAGATTCCTCAAACAATTCCCCCTCCTCAAGCGGGGAATAATCAGCCCAGTCAGGGGAGTCATAATCATCAAAATCAATTACCGGCGTAGCCGGTGACAGATGCCTTTTTTTAGCAGGGCCTTTCTGCCCACTGAGCTAGAAATAATTTTCTCGAGGTTGGCCAGCCTAGCACATACATCTGAGTGCGACTCCCCACTAATGACAGTGTCACCTGGGGTAAGATAATGCGGGGTGGGGTGGGAGATGAGACGGACGGCGCTGACCCAGACGCCTGGGATTCCGCGTTATGGCCTGTTGTGCACATGGTATGCAAATTAGTACATTTTCCCCCGTAAGGGGTACCCCACAACCCACACATAGCCGGGATTGTCCCGAAGGGAGCCCGAGCCCGGTATCCTGTATAGCCTCCATATGGTGATTTTAAGGTAGTCGCAATGACCAGAGGGAATTACGCTGGTAAGCAACCCGGGAAGCCCCTTTTGGTCCTGAGTGGGAGGATTTCTAGGTGCCCCAAATTACTCTAGGGACCCTAGGACCGGGAGAACCCCCTTTTAAGCAGAGGAGCAGGGAGTCCTCCTGAAAGACACAAGGCAGTGGCCATAAGCACCTGCACACACACACATATGCATAGTACAATCAAACAAAAATTAACTTATAACACAGTGTGACCAGCGCTGCCCCCAGTCTGAATGGGGCACATGTAAAATACCCTAACAGATGAAAAGGGGGCCCCAGGAGGGCACTCACGTGTCTCGCAAGATAGCAGCTAGCAGCACCGAGAAGCAAAGAGAGAGGGAGAAGGGGCGGGCCAGTGCGGATCGCACGCCACGCCTGGCCCCTCCCCCTTCCCTCACATCCAGCAGCGCGGTTCCCAGCAGCCGGCTGGGACCGCAAAAGGCGCCAAAGCAGGAGGGTACGGGCCGCGGCAGCGTGCGAGAGCCCGGTCCCACCCCCTCAAACACCGCAGCCTGAGGGGAAGAAGCTCCCCTCAGCGGACTGCAGAAAATGCAAGAAAAGGCGTACAGCCCTGTAAGGTGAAGCACCCAATCACACCGCACACACACACACTCATATAAGTATGAAAGAAAATGAAGAGGGAGAATACCCATCTCCCCCCCCCCCCACTGCAGGGTTAACAGAGGGACCCGGAAGGGGGGGAAACCCGCATCATGGGTGTAAGGGATATATATATATATATATATATATATATATATATATATATATATATGGGACAGGGCATCCCAAACCGGGATCACCAACCCGGATACCGCCTACCCCCTTGTATGGGGTCTCACGGGGGAGCATGGCTCCCTAAACACCTATTAAGGTGATGCCTACCATCACCCGGACCTGCAGCCAAGGCTGGGAGGCTAGAATTGGCCTAATGTAAAAGGTCCGGGCAGAAATAGCGCAAAGAATGGCCGGGTGTACACCCGGCTTACCTGCAAGGAAGAGCAGCATACATCTTCTGACTTGCTTGCCGTCCTGAAGAGAAGGAACTGGGAATGTGTGGGAGGGCCCAGGTATTTATGGGCCGGGAGGGGCTTCTTTTTTGCTTTCATCTCTGCAGAAGTTCGCCCTCTACTGGACTATAACCCATATGTCATGAATAGTGGAAGCGGGGTGTGTGACATACTTGGAATATAAAATATTCTACTGATACAAATAATCCAGCCAAACCCACACCAGTGTAATCTGGGTAAGTAGGTTTCAATCTGTTATGACAAAATTTTTTACAATATAGAATGATACAAAAAGTATGTTTTTTTCAAGGCAAGGACTCGATAGCCTTGGCTGTTCGCTATTGCTATTTATCAGACATGGCCATATTCATATTCCGTAAAGTTCGGTGGGTAAGCGTTTAACTACATACAAAATTAAACGCTTTCGCCAGACATTTATTGCCACATCGGGTTTCCGCATTGCATGTGAAATGTCCTTTACTCAAACAAAGGTTGCCACATTGTATGTTATGTCTATAATATGACCCAGCGGGATCCCCTTATGCCACAGACTTTCATTACAAAACGCCTAACATTGACAGCTGTCAGTGTGGCAGTCTCCTGGGTGGTAGAGTTGTGCGCGCTCCCCGTGGCGATGCAGGGGTGCCCCCTACTGTAGGGGGGGATGTTGCTGGCACATCGGGCGCTGTGGGTGTGAACATCCAGGTTGGTGCATTTCAGTCTGATTGTCAGGAGTCAGGCCTGTTAAGATGGGCTGCCCTTACGCCATTCCTCAGATGACGGACCGGGCGTACGGCTGCGTGCCAACACTTCCGCTGGCGGCTGGTGTTTCCCCTCAACTGGGGCATAAAAGGGGAACATGGCTCTACAAAAAGTAAATCCTGATGAAGTGGTAGGTGTCTACCACGAAACGCGTCAGTGCTGATCTGCGTTGATGACGGCCACAGCTCTGTCCAATGGGTGATATAAGCTTTACTTTATTTTGGCTGCTCTTTTTCCTTGTCACTCCTTATTTGTTCCCTTCCACTATCAGTTGTCACTGCCCTAGTAGTGGCCAGCGGTGTGTGGGCAATTTTATACCCACACACAGCGTCCACCTCTGACACTATGCCCCTATGAATTGTACAGAAAATGTATATTAATTAGCACTTGCACTTTCTAGCACATTGGCACTTGTTGCAGCACAAGGATTCATTGCTTGAGTTTCTGTATGTTTGTATTATTATAGCTGTTTGGTATGATCATCAGAGCTTCTTGTCATATATGTTTTTTAATATTGTCTGATATGTTTTTGTCTAGTGTATTGTGGCTATGAGAGATGTAGTAATAAAATTATTTAGATTTTATTATACACGGAGTGCGGCAACAACTTTTCAGTGGGGTACCTTGGGCTGCTCTGAGGGCCCAACTTTTGTCTTTTTTGAAATGTTATTTAGCTTGACAAATACACAAGTGGAAGATGTTCTGGAATCGGGAATTGGGGAGGATTCCAGATATGAGCACAGGGATGCGGGCGTTTCTGTAATTGAAGGAACAGAATGGGAGGAGGGTGTAAGAGAGCATCTGTCCAGTAATTACTCTTTAATCTTCATATAAATCACAGGGTAGCAAATTGCGTGCAAGCCTTGAAGCAAATAGTTGGGTGAAACAGTGTCTTGTAGAATTCTTAAGCCTCGTTTCTGGTCAACAGAAGGCTGATAACCACCCAAAGATTCCATCCCGAGAGGCAAACATCTTCACGTCTATGATTTCCATCCTTCCACGACCGAGGTCTTATCCTAAGAAACAACAGAATGTTCATGTTAAAGGGTCGCGCGCAAAACAAATGAACAAAATTGCCATTGTGACATCATTTACTGAGAGCTGAGCCAAATTATAAGTGGTGCAATGGAGCACCTGCTTAAGGAGTGACGCAGCTTATTGGGATTCCAGTACTATTATGAAGCAGGGCCCATACCCCCGACTGGATTTTAGTGAGGGTACCCATGGTGCATGCCTCCAAGTAGAGGGGCTCTACCCCTGTTCTCAGGGGGCCACTGAGGCAAGAGGCCACCCACAATGCAGCATGCTGTGCTAGAAGCAGATGGGCCTGTGTGGAAGCTGCAAGCTATGGTTTCTCATTACAATCCAGTGGGCCATTTATGATATGGGGGTAGACGAATGTGTGATGTGGATCAAGCTGACATGGTCTAGTTTGCTGGGGTCAGGTGTGGTGGGGTCTGGTGTCAGGTAAGTTGGGTATTGTTGTGTTTTTGGATAAGATTGGGGGGGGGGGGGCTGGCACTTGTGGAGTATGTGGTGGAGGAAGTACCATTGTGGGGGGGGGGATAAAAGAACTGATCCATAATGTAACATGGACACCCCTAATATGGCCCTTGGCATGCTAAATTCTGTGCCATGCTATGGCTGCATTGGAGAGATATATTACTTTCATAAGCCAAGCTTTATACATTCAGTAGCCACATTTCCAAAAGGGTCTGTAGCACTGCAGCATGCAGCCATTCCCTGGTTCCTACAGAGGTTTGTTAAATAAGCAGTGAGTATCTCCTACATCGAGTTCTAGCAAGTGGGTTAGGGTCCTTGCCAAGGATGTGTGATGGCTGGGGGTTCCCCTTTAATGTTTGATTCATGCTTTTGAATGGCTGCAAATCATTACAACTCAAAATAAGCAATGAAAAGTAAGGAGCTAGCGATGAAACAGTGAACCCCAAGAAGAAGCTCTGCTTCAATGCATTTCTCAAGTAGTTACTCAAGAGCGAATCAGTATCTCTTTAAATACAATAATACACAAATAAAATAACCAAGAAGAATATCAGTAAGTAATAAGTGCTCAAGACGTGTAGGAAAGTACAGTATCCAAAAAGACTCGGTACAACAACACAGGGCAAACAAACAAGTCATTGTACATGTTAATATTTAGCTTTTGAAATAGTTTTATTTCCTGTATATGGATTACAACGGTTCAAAAAATATATATATGAATGCATTCAGGGGCGGGCTGGCCATAGGCCAAACCGGGCAAAATCCCGGTAGGCCGACGGCAGAGAAGGCCGCAACAACGTTAATGACATGATGTGGAAGGGTGGGTGGCGGCCGGTCTGCCAGTCACGTGCCCCGGCTGACACACACCCACACACTTTGTGGTTGTTGCGCGCTGCTCAGTGGGCGTCTATGGGCGGTGTCCATTGCTTTCATTGGACGCTGGCCATCTGGGGCACGCCCACCGGCCAGCGCCCTGCAGCCGGCATGAAATCAATTGTGGCGGAGTGACCTGAAATGAGAGGAGTAATGACGAAGAAGGACGCGGCATTAAGGGGGGAACGGCGGCGGAGCATGCAGCAGTAGGAGGAGGGAATGGCGGCGGTACCTGGCAGGCCGGGCCGTGACTGTAGTTGATATTACAGCATGTCATCGGGGGTAGTACTTGGATGGCGCCTCCCCAGCTGTAGAGTGGGAACACCCCCCCCCCCCGCGGATAATGGCAGCGTCCAGGGGCGTTCCCTTCTCTACATTGCTGGAGTGAAGATGGCGGACAGGTGGCCTGAGGTGAGCAGGAGATTGGGGGCATCGGGCTTCAGAGGGACCAGGCTGGGAGGGTATGCAGGGGTGAGAGACAGCCCGCGATTGGGAGGGTGCGCCCTTTATCGAGACCAGTGTGCCGGCCTGAGGTTGAGCAGGAGTGTGTGTGTTGCACTCGTTCTGAGTGTGTGTTGCTCTTGTTCTGTGTGTGTGTGTTGCTCTCGTTCTGTGTGTGCCTCTTTCTGTGTGTTCCTCTTTCTGTGTGTGTGTCTCTTTCTCAATTTCTGTGAGTGTGTGTGTGTCTGTACTGAGGGATGCCCCCACAGTTGCTGTACTGAGGGATGCCCCCACTGTGTCTGTACTGAGGGATGCCCCCGCTGTGTCTGTACTGAGGGATGCCCCCGCTATGTCTGTACTGAGGGATGCCCCTGCTGTGTCTGTACTGAGGGATGCCCCCACAGTTGCTGTACTGAGGGATGCCCCCACTGTGTCTGTACTGAGGGATGCCCCCGCTGTGTCTGTACTGAGGGATGCCCCCGCTGTGTCTGTACTGAGGGATGCCCCCGCTGTGTCTGTACTGAGGGATGCCCCCGCTGTGTCTGTACTGAGGGATGCCCCCACTGTGTCTGTACTGAGGGATGCCCCCACTGTGTCTGTACTGAGGGATGCCCCCGCAGTTGCTGTACTGAGGGATGCCCCCGCAGTTTCTGTACTGAGGGATGCCCCCGCAGTTGCTGTACTGAGGGATGCCCCCGCTGTGTCTGTACTGAGGGATGCCCCCGCTGTGTCTGTACTGAGGGATGCCCCCGCTGTGTCTGTACTGAGGGATGCCCCCGCTGTGTCTGTACTGAGGGATGCCCCCGCTGTGTCTGTACTGAGGGATGCCCCCGCTGTGTCTGTACTGAGGGATGCCCCCGCTGTGTCTGTACTGAGGGATGCCCCCGCTGTGTCTGTACTGAGGGATGCCACCGCAGTTGCTGTACTGAGGGATGCCCCCGCTATGTCTGTACTGAGGGATGCCCCCACTGTGTCTGTACTGAGGGATGCCACCGCAGTTGCTGTACTGAGGGATGCCCCCGCTGTGTCTGTACTGAGGGATGCCCCCGCTGTGTCTGTACTGAGGGATGCTCCCAGTGGCTGTAATAGGATATACTGCAACATGCCTCTGTAGGATGCTCCTCACTCGCTGTAATGAGGGATGCCCCTCCCTGCCTCTAATGGGAGATGTTGCCTGTGGGATGCCCCTCACTTGATGTAATGAGGGATGCCCCTCCCTGCCTCTAATGGGAGATGTTGCCTGTGGGATGCCCCTCACTTGATGTAATGAGCGATGCCCCTCACTGCCTCTAATGGGAGATGTTGCCTGTGGGATGCCCCTCACTTGATGTAATGAGGGATGCCCCTCACTGCCTCTAATGGGAGATGTTGCCTGTGGAATGCCCCTCACTTGCTGTAATGAGAAATGCCCCTCACTGCCTGTAATGCGGTGATTCTGTGCACTGTCTGTAATGTGGGGATTTATCACACCATTTGGTTCAGAATATTTTCCCTGGGCGCGTGTTATGGAATGAAAAATAAGGTGTATATATAATGTGACATTAATATACTATACTGGGCCAGGAACAGTAGAGCAGGGCCGGTGTGCCCCAAAAAGTCCCGGGCCGTTTTTTAGCCCCAGTCCGCCCCTGAATGTATTTGTGTACATGTTTGGCTGTACTTAGTAATAATCCAATAGCAGTTTGGGGTTGTATGGAAAGTTGTTACTGTTAGGGGAGTAGAGTTTGGAAAGTACAGTATCCAAAAAGCCTTGGTACAAGAACACAGAGCAAACAAACAAGTCATTGTATATGTTAATATTTATCTTTTTAAATAGTTTTAATGTTTAAATCATATGGATTACAACGATTCAGTAAAAATATATATTAATTCATTTGTGTATATGTTTGGCTGTACTTAGTAATTATCCAATAGCAGTTTGTGGTTGTATGACAAGCTGTTACTGTTAGGTTAGTAGCGTTTGGATGGACGGGCAGTTATGGTAGGGAAACAGACCTGTGACCGGAAGGTGGCAGGTTCGATTTCCAACATGACTGAAGTGTCCTTGAGCAAGGCACCTAACCCCCAATTGCTCCCTGAGCACTGAGTTTGGGGCAGCCCACCGCTCAGTGCATGTGGTCACTCCACTGCCCCTTAGTTTGTAATTCACTTGTGTATAGTCACTCATATGGTGTTTATTCACTGGTGTGTACACGGAGTTGTGCTGTTCACAGTGCACGGATGTGTAAAATGCGGAAAAGGAATTCCATGTGTGCGTTGGCACACAATGGCCACTATTATTATTATGTATGCCACCACCATTTTGGATGAGGGAGAAGGAGATGTCCCGGAGGGTCCACCGAGACCATGCAGCAGCTGCTGCTGATGAGCTTACCTGTTACAGTGGAAGGGTGCTGGATTTGTAGGCAGAAGCTATACTAGAGCTTTATTCCAGGACACTTCAGCAACACAGAGCCACCGGAATACAAGAAACTTGAAAACATCATGCTGATATGTAAATCACAGGTCTGGGGGCACAATTCTAACACACGTATATTTTACAAACTAGAAGAGGAAAACAATGAGGCTGAACACAAAACCTGGTCAAAAAGGGAGTTTTATTTTAACCCGGACCTTCACCCTGAATAAGAGTCTATCTTGTTTGTTTCCCCCACCCTGTACATACAGATTGCCCACATCAAAAATCATCCTACCTGTACCCATTGCGTTTTCGGAGCCTTTTAACCTCCAAGATGACAGCCTGTGGAGTTTCAGGCTGCCTGCAGACAGGAAGTGACTTATGACTGTGCTGCTCTGCATTCTTATAATGCTGTCTTTTCCTGACCCCAGCTTTCCTCTGTCTGTGCAAAGCACAGCTATAACCCTGCCCCCCTGGGCTTTTTACCCTTCTCCTCTCCTCAATGTGTGATGCTTCTGAGACAAGATTGCAGCACCCGTCTTCTAGTTCTGAACAGAGTCGAAGCCCAGTGGGGGAAAGAATAATATGTAAGCGACTAAAAAACGTAAAATATATTAATTTTAAATGTTGGGAAATAGTTTTTTAAGGGTTTGGGCTTTTCATTAAATGATGCTGAAGGTCCAGTTTAAGGACTATTAAGATGATTACATGTACCATGCTGCATGTTACATGCATTTATGTCAATTTTGTGGTTATCCAGATATTTTTTTTCCCTTGTACGGGTTTTTTGGACCCCGTGGCCATGCTGCTGAGTGGCTGCACATCATTACAAATCACGCCAAGCATTTCAGCTGTGTGTTTCACGTTTTTCGGTTGAAATTCTGTTTTAATGTGAACCACATGAATACACACATTCTCTTTTCTGCAGAACATTTTTGGAGGAATCATCCAAGATAGCCGTACGCTAAAGAAAAAAAAAAGGATGTAAAAATGAAAATGAGAAATCCCGCTGAGCAGGTGAATGAACTGTGGGAGCAGACCCTGCCTGCCAGGATTTTCCGACATGGCAAGCATCAGACACAGAGCAATTGATTAGATCATCTTCTACCTGCCACCGACCAGGCTCAGGAGACTAATTAGAAGAAGTGCTGCTCTCTCAGACACCCCATTGACACCTAATTTGCTCAGCCGAAGCCCTTGGGGAGAATGCATTATCTGTGCAGCTGCACTTTTCTGCTTTGCTGAATTTAGACATAAGCAAAGCAACCGGGATTAGAACAATGCTCTGCTCTCCCACACAATGCCGAGCTCAGCAATGCTCGCACATACATTTAGGAAGATCCATAATCGCTTGCTTATGAATAAACACTATTCAGGACCCATACAGAGAAAAAAAAATACAACCAAATAACTAGTTCAGTAAATAATTTATTTTTTTTTACTTTTGCTCCATATTCAAAGAGATGCAAGAATCCCTACGGCAACAAATATTATTATGCAATGACTGCCTGGAGGAGAAATGCCAGTGGTGAGAGGCTATAGCCACGAATGTGGCAACCAGCACTGGAAGAAGGACAACAGAGAGGATAGTGGCTAGTGGAAGGAAAAGTGGCGGCAGCAGCATAGGAAGAGGGACAACAGGGAGGATAGTGGCTAGTGGAAGGAAAAGTGGCGGCAGCAGCATAGGAAGATGGACAACAGGGAGGATAGTGGCTAGTGGAAAGAAAAGTGGTGGCAGCAGCATAGGAAGAAGGACAACAGGGAGGATAGTGGCTAGTGGAAGGAAAAGTGGCGGCAGCAGCATAGGAAGAAGGACAACAGGGAGGATAGTGGCTAGTGGAAGGAAAAGTGGTGGCAGCAGCATAGGAAGAAAGAAAACAGGGAGAATAGTGGCTAGTGGAAGGAAAAGTGGCGGCAGCAGCATAGGAAGAAGGACAACAGGGAGGATAGTGGCTAGTGGAGGGAAAAGTGGTGGCAGCAGCATAGGAAGAAGGAAAACAGGGAGAATAGTGGCTAGTGGAGGGAAAAGTGGTGGCAGCAGCATAGGAAGAAGGACAACAGGGGGGATAGTGGCTAGTGGAGGGAAAAGTGGTGGCAGCAGCATTGGAAGAAGGACAACAGAGAGGATAGTGGCTAGTGGAAGGAAAAGTGGCGGCAGCAGCATAGGAAGAAGGACAACAGGGAGAATAGTGGCTAGTGGAAAGAAAAGTGGTGGCAGCAGCATAGGAAGAAGGACAACAGGGAGGATAGTGGCTAGTGGAGGGAAAAGTGGTGGCAGCAGCATAGGAAGAAGGACAACAGGGAGGATAGTGGCTAGTGGAAGGAAAAGTGGAGGCAGCAGCATAGGAAGGACAACAGGGAAGATAGTGGTCAGTGGAAGGAAAAGTGGCGGCAGCAGCAGTGAGGATGATCGAAAGTGGATGTGAAATGAAATGGAGGCAGAGAAAGTGTGAAATGACAGTAAGGATGACAGGGAGGAACAGAGGAGTAGCTAGGCTTTCTGGCACCCGGGGCAAGATTCAAAAGATTCAAAATGGCACCCACACCTGTTCTCAGGCCCCCCTTGGCACCGCCCTGACCAGCTGCACCGAGCATCCCCTGCTGCCCCTAGCTACACCCCTGGAGAGGAAAATAGAGGAAGTGACAAGGATCTAAGCTAGTGTGGAAGGAAGGAGGACTGGCAGCAGGGTCAAGCATGACATTTGGTAGGGAGATAATTAGAAGCAGAGGCAAGGATGACAGCCGGATGTGTTACGGTTAATAAAGGGGAAAATCGTGGCAGTGGTGACGATGACTACTGGTAGGAAGGAAAGGGGTGTAGACGACAGTAACGTTCATGGGAAGATAAGTGGCCGCAACAAAAATAAAAAAACAAGGTGAAAAGAAAAGTTATGACAGTGACAAGCAATAGTCAGCAATAGAGTCAGTAGGGAGAAAAACTGAGGCATTGGGGTCGATTCAGAGCCTGGTGAGAAAACTCACTTCTTTTTCAGGAGAGAAAACTGCCATTCACTTTCATTATCTACCCGGTGTAAATTTTCACTTGGCTCTGAATCAGCCTCAATGTAGACAATGAAAGTGAATGTCAGTTTTCTCTTCTGAAAAAGAAGTGAGTTTTCTCACCAGGCTCTGAATCGACCCCATTGATGGAAACTAGAGACAGAAGTTGGGGCAGGGTAATGGATGGCATTCAATAGGGAGATAATTGGAAGCAGAACCAATAATGACAGCTACCCAGTCAGTAAGAGGAGAAGTGGCAACTGGTGGAGATGGAACAGACCCGCAGAGAGGTGGCAGTAGTGGCAAGATTGACTGTTGGTGGGAAAATAAGCAGCAATGAGGATGACAGCAGCAAGGCCAAGTATAGCAGCTGGTGTGGAGAGACATGGAGTTGGAGAGGATGAAGTCACTAGGAAGAGAAATAGTGCAAATGTGGAAGTGAGGGGGAGTGGTGCAGTTACAAGGATCAGAGCAGAGCCAGTGGGGAGGAGAACTGAGGCAGTGGCAAAGATGAAAGCTAGTGAGGGACCATTGACCACAGGGTCAATGTGAGGGGAAGTGGTGGCAGGGTCAAGAATGACATAAGGTAGGGAGAAAATTGGAAGGAGGGCCAAGGATGGCAGGGGGTTGTATTACATTTAGCGAGTAGAGAAGTGGCAACAGTGGTGAAGATGACAACTGGTGAATAGGGAAGGGGAAAGCCGGCTGAGACATAGAAATTGCAGCAGTGGCAAGAATGACTGTTGGTGGGAAAATAAGCAGCAACGAGGATGACCGCAGCAGTGCCAAGTATAGCAGCTGGTGTGGAGAGACATGGAGTTGGAGAAGATGAAGTCAATAGGAAGAGAAGTAGTGAAAGTGCCGATGTGAGGGGAAGTGGTGCAGTGACAAGGATCCGAGCAGAGCCACTGGGGAGGAGAACTGAGGCAGTGGAAAAGATGAAAGCTAGTGAGGGACAATTGACGGCAGGGCCAAGGTGAGGGGAAGTGGTGGCAGGGTCAAGGATGGCATCAGGTAGGGAGGAAATTGGAAGGAGGGCCAAGGAAGACATTTAGCAAGTTGAGAAGTGATGCTAGTGGTGAATAGGGAAGGGGAAAGCCGGTCGAGACATAGAAATAGCAGCAGCCGCAATGACTGTTGGTGGGAAAATAAGTAGCAATAAGTATGACAGCCAACAGGATGACTGGAGCAGGGTCAAGAATATCAGCTGGTGGGAAGAAAAGTAGAGGATGGTGAGGATGACAACTTGTGGGGAGTGTAATGGTGTCAGTATGGAGAACGCATGTTAAAGGGAAACACAGCGATGTCAGAGGAATTGATGACAGCAGGATTAGCAGCAGTGGCAAGAAGGACTGGTGGAAAAATAGCAACGTAGATGACAGCTAATAGGACAGCAGCAGCAACAATGATTAAAGTTGCTGGCAGTGAGAAGTGTTAGCAGAGGCAAAGAAGGCTACTGATTATCTACCCACACCTATTGTACCATATATAAGGATACTAACTATCTCCCCACACCTACCGTACCATTCAAGTAGGCTTCAAGATCAATTTCTCTCTAAGTGGACTTCTATAAACACAATTATATTCTACATTGACTACCCAAGCCCTAAACTAATACTTACTTACTTCCTATATACTTTTTTAGGTACCATTTTCTCACGGTCAAAACAAGCTACAGACACTATTTCCCCCCTCTCTGCGGTACTGTGTCGACAAAAAAAATAAAAAAAAATAACAATTTTAGCTTTTTAAATGTATTATTGTAATTGGTTAGTATTGTAAAGTGTGCTATAAGAATAAGGTATAATAATTTGTATAGAATTGAGCAGTAAAAGTTGATGCTAAGTGCTGTAAAAGGCAAAGCTCCCTGTTTTCCCCCATTTGTCTCTGAGGTACTGTGTGCTGAGGTACTGTGAGTTCAAATTGAATTTTGATAGGAAAAGAAGGAGTTAATTGACTTGTAGAGGATATTTAAGCATAGCATGGCAGGCTCCGGGCAGCCCAAGGAGGAAGTCGAGGAGCCTAGTGACCACTTGACTTTCGAAGGAAGACAGAGATTACTGAGCCTGCGGCCGAGGCATCGGGTAAACATATATGCAGAGCGGTAGGAGCCTGAGCTGATTGCGGTGGCGAGACCGCTGGTGGTAACACGCAGCTTTGTCTTCTCAAAAATACTATATGCTGGATTGTATTGATATATTTGTTGAGCATTACATAGTGGGGGCAATTGAAACAGGAATCTGTGCAATTTTACACTATGTTGGCGTTTTTGTTTTTTATTGCAAATCAACATTAAATTTGGAGCGAATGCTTGATGTAAAAATATCACAAGACCGGTTTTTATTGCCATTAAGAAGTGAAAAAGGGGATGGATTTGAAAGTAGCAGATCCCAATGCTTAAGGAGGAACTAAATTATTTGCTATTTGATTACAAGGCATTTTTTCTAAAGAAATCTGGTACGTGTTTTATACTTATAAGGTGGTGTAGGGAGTGACATTTGTAAAACCCACATCGTAATCCTCGGTTGCCCAGACCTCCGGTGGCACCAAAAATAGGCAAGGGTCATCCAAGAGAATGACAGGGAAATAGGCTGCACGGCAGCTCTTCCTCCTGGTGTTCGGTGTGAGGTTATAAATGTCACTGTCAACACGGACCCCACCCTCCGGGTTTATTCTGAGAGAAATGGCCATTTTTGCCATTAGATCCCTTCCCAGTAGGTTTACTGGACAACTAGTCATGATCTTGAATGCATGTTTTAGTTTTAGTGAAGGACTGTAAATCAGTAACGGTTAATTCTGGTGTTTCAAATGTCTGTGTCAAAATCCCATTAATTCCTATAGAGGGGGCAGCCATTTCCCTTGGTCCCGTGTATGCGTTTCTCCCTAACACACTGCAAGTGGCCCCTAAATCGACCAGAAATGTTAGTTGCTTTTGGTCAATTATTAAATCAATACATGGCTGTTGTGAGAAATGCTGTGAGACTATTGGAAAAGTGGGATGCACGCCAACCCCCGGGCAGCCCTATTGCTGAGGTCCGATGTTTTTCCAGTTTACATTGATTTGTGGGGCTCCAGTCCTTTGAGTGTTTGTGGAAGTGGGTTTGGGTTCTGTCTTGGCTGTCTGTGATAATCCCGCTGTGGTACGTCCGGGTATGGGCAATCTGCTTTCCAATGGTCTGCTGCTCCACAATTAAAACACCCTGAATTTTGTTGAGGAGCTGGTCTTTGGGGTCCTCTGTTTCCCGCACCTCTAAACTTCTGGCATACCCTAGAACTCCCTCTAGCCTTATTTTGGGCATTCCTTCTTCTGTCCTCCCAGTATTGCTGTTTTCCCCAATAGTCCCCAAAGGGATAGGCGGGTGGCTCCGGTATGCTCTCCGGCCATCCACTTATCTGTGCGATGTGTAACGGAGCTCTTGATTATTTCAAAACATCCCGCAGAATCTTTGCTCATTAAAGTGTGGCCGAAATCATTAAGGGAAAAGTTAGTCCATCCATCTATCTGTTGCCTGGTCTGTAAGTCCAGACCAGGCAGACAATTCGAGATGAAAGTACTAATGCAAAGGGAAGGCATACCAATGCCGTCTCCCATCTGGCTTTCCAAACGCCAGACCTGTAAGAATCTTAATGTCTCCCCTTTTTCTGTTTACATGCCAGTGATGGTGCCATGTCAGCCCGTGGTTTAAATTTGTCATCTAAATGTCTTTCCAGTGCTATCCACATCGTGTCTTCATTATTATCTTTATATAATGGGATTTCTCCGGGTTTGATCATTGGGTCTACACTTTCGTCGATGTAGGGTATTTCTTTCCAATTGAGTGGACTATTTTCTCCAACCACCATATCCAGTACCATTTTAATGTCATCTGGCATATAATTCTTTCCCTTAATAGCTCTTTTCAAGTAGGCTACCGTACCCTTGGAGGACTTTGAGGGATGTGGACAATGTTTGGCCAGGTGATCTAATTCTTTCATGTCGGGAGGAGTGATAATTAATATGTCTCCCGCTGTTATAAATGGATTGTAGGTCATAGTCATGGAACTTTCCCCAGCGGTAGCCGCGGCTGCACCAGGGGTCTGTATGGTTTGTAGGGGTTCCTCCTGAAAGGTTTTGGATGCTTGATCCAAAACTTTTGTCCTGGACCTAGTTTGTGAAACCCCCACATTTGCATTATACTGTTTAACTCTTTTCTGTTTATTTTCCTTCTCTTGTTTGTCGGAGGGCTCGGTAATCTCTGTGTCAGTGTCCGAGCCCACCGTTGTTTCCTCTCTTTCTCCCTGCTCTTTCGTTATTCCCTTAAGCTGCGGATTTTCTTCTCCATCAGCATGGGTCCATAAATTCTGATTCTCCGATGGTAGGTTTTGTGTTTTTTGTTCCCTCTCCTCTCTTTCTTTCCTCCACTTTCTACCTCTTCTTTCTCTCTTCTCTGTCAAGTCTGTTCATGACCTATGCTGGCTATCAACCCCATAGCTTGCCCCTTAAAGAGGACCAACACCCAGGGGTGATCGGCCTGGAAATCTATAAGATTCCCGGGCCGATCACCTCCCACCCCGCGGGACATCCGAGATCGGGATGTCCCGCGGGGTGAAACCCCCCAGAAACCCCCAAAACATCTTACCTGATCCGCCGCCGCTTCCGCCGCCTCCCGCGCGCCCCTCCAGACGTGCGCGCGCCCGCACCGGCCCTCTGTGAATGGCCGGCGGGGGCGCGCGCGCGCCGAGGCGTTCCTGATCCCCGCCTGGACGTTGGCGGGGATTGGCTGCGGCGTTCACGTGGGAGCGTTGAGAGGTGAGTTTTTTGGGGTTTCTGGGGGGTTTCACACAGCGGGGCACCCCCGATCGGGGTGCCCCGCCGAAGTGGACCAAAACCCAGGATAGTCAAAATCCTGGGTGTTGGTCCACTTTAAGGATTTCCAGTGAGGGATATTGGGTGGTGGTTACAGTTTTCACTTTAACCTGCTTTGGTTTGAGCTCCTTATTATCATAGGGCGGGGGTGGCGCCGTGGGTTTAATATCAGAGTTGGAATGATTTCTAATCTCTGAGACTTATTATTCCATTTCTCCTATACCATTCTGGTGCTATTTCTAACCATTTTATTCCACACTCTCTCATATAGGTCTTATCCCAATTAGGGTCTTCTGTGTAGTAGGGCCACGCCTTTTTATCCCGAGGCACATTCCTTTGATCATATCGATATGATATGCATCATTATCTCCTGTTCTAGGAAAAGGATTAGGACTACCCATACTCTCTATCCAACCTGCCATGTTATCTACAAAAGGTAAAGTACAATAGGCACCTCTCTACATAATGTACACAGTCCTCGCCTATGTTGGGAACTTTACTTTCTGACTGACCCATAATTACAATTCAAGGCACAGCACACTAATTATTCTTATCACTCTAGATCAACTCTCTGGGTTCTGCTCACCTTCAGAACCGTCTAACAGTACAAACAGATAATTGTTATGACTCTAAAATAGTTCTATATCAGCAAGAAAAAATATTATAGGCACAGACTACTCAAAAGACAGTCACTTCCTCTTATTTGTATAGCGCGCTCTGTTTCTCTGAGGCGACAGCCCGTGTCCCTCCTCTCTCGCCTAACTTCGAGAGGCAACTAAGGACACAGCTTTTGACCTTCCCTCTGGGTTTTAGCAACAAAATTACTTACCCCCTTCAAGGTGCTGTGCCCGCATTCTCCACCACACTGTTAGGTAAATGTGTGAGCAATCCTACTTTGATTCTCACCTAGGAACGTAGCCCTGTATTTGTAGTAGTCTGTTACCTACAATCAGACATGTCTGGAGTTTGCATTGATCGCAAGAAAAGACACAGATAACAGCGTATCCTATGCCAACTCATTTAATGGGGGGTGGGGATTCCTTATAAAACATCAAAAACCACAAGGAGTGGTCACATCTCACTTATCCCTATATGGTTACAAATATAAAGGAGATATCATAATTGGTGCATTTAGATATGGCATAATACATGGTATGTCATTACAGGGCGTACTTTATTACTCAAACATCCTATGCATCGGGGTACTTTCCAAACTCTACTTTGTTCCAAGAGATTTTGCGGATCTTGTGGTTAAGTATAAAAAATGCCTACGTGACTAAAGCGAACAAGAAAACAGTTTGGGGTATTTCAACAAAGCGGCTCGTTATTTTGTAAGCCTTGCATATTCCCCGCCATCCATTTTGTTACAGCTTGAACTTAAACCAGCAAAATTGATATACAATAACATTAATCAATACCTTTCAGGTGGTGGGATAAACACACCTCAATGGAAATATAACACTTTTGGTGTTGAACTTTGAAGTTGTATGTCCCGCGGAGTGACCAATATATAACCAGCTGTGGCTATATAACAAAACTTGCTTGCAAGCTACAGACACTTCCTCCGAAACCCCCTTGATGAAGCATTAACGCGAAATGTGTCTTGATGAAGCATTAATGCGAAATACTTGTCTGCAAGTGAGACCTAAACTAAATCAGCACTACTAACCTATCTGAGGCATAACCGAACAGTTCCTCCTCACCACTCACAAAGTGAAAGCTACTAATGTTACTGTGTAATGTGTTTTCTGTCTGCAAAGACAGCCCAATTTGGGCCGATTACGAACTTTTTTCTTGTCACTAAACTACTGTATGTTTCCCATGCCTAACAATTATACTGTAGCGCATTATAAATTGTAACTAGCAATGTGTTGAGATACTAGGGTCTATTACTAACCTTGAGATACCAAATTGCTTTATTGTGCTTATCCTCAACAAACATGTAACCAAATGTTAACAGAGGCAAAACTTTAGAAATACAGGTTGTGCCAAGCATAACAAAAAATAAAACATTGTGTGTACTTTGACAATTTTTTTAGGGCCATTCAGTTTGTACTAATAGGTCCAGGGCACTAAGGCCATTCTAAGCAAACCCCAAAATACCCTCAAGGCTACTGATTACAAAAAATGGCAGTAGGTGGCTGGGTTGAATATGGGGGCAACAATGAGGATGACAACTGGAAGGGACAAAAGTAGTCCTCATGACCAGCATTGTAGTCTGTAGGGAGAGAAGCAGAGACACCAGAATCAAGGTCTACTCCAGCCAAAACGTTTACATAAGAAGAATGATGGAGCGGCCCTTATAAAAGTTGTCATCCCATATCAGGGTACCCAGGAGTCTGGCGGACCCCATGGCTGATGTAGGCTTTAGGTCTGCTTTATAGACCTTTATAGACTAGCCAAATATTATTGAGTTATGATAGGGTAAAACCAGGTTTTAGGTGGGGTTTAAGGTACAAAGCATACATGTTTGGCTTTAAGCAATTAATGGACTTGCCTTCAAACTTCTCAATTCCCTCAATCGGAGGGACAGCCATTTATTAGGAACTCATTTGAAGTCTGTCCCATGTGCCTCTCCTCCATTGCTGTAACAGGGCTCCAAAGTTTGACTATCCTTTCAGTTTCATTCCTCCATGACCACCGTCAAAAGTGGTTGCAACCAAATTTTGAGCATAGTCATGGTAAGGAAAGGAGGGAAAAACTTTAGAGCCCTGCTACAGCATCTATAGCACACTGTAGGAAATATAGACACATGGGACAGACTTAAGGTGCCTCTGTGCCATATTTTGTCATTGCCTGGGCTGCCTCTTTAAGTGTCCATCTATTAGATCTAATGTATAGATGACATTAGATGAACATGATGAAGAAAGAGTACTGTGTGATAAAGGTGTCTCTTCTTTTGGAAAATTCAAAGCATGTTAACAGTATATGGATTTTGAACAGACCAATGGAGGACTCTTATCCGAAAAATCTACAATGAGCATCTCAGTGAATGAATTTACCCGTTGATCTTAATGGAAAAATGATGTCAGGCAGCTGCAGGACTGAGGTGGCTCAACTAATAACACTCTGGCTTCTTTCTGGGAGAAGGTGGCGGGGTAATGGAGTGTGCTGTGGTTTTGTGGGGCAGGGGAGAGGTCTGATCCTCTGCAGAGCCCATTTTATGTGACAACATCTAAGAGATGACTTACGTCATGAAGTTTCACACTCTGTTTCTCTTTACACATATTAAACGTTAGACCACATTAGCGGCGTGGAACAGAAATGAGATATACTTTCCATGAGAGAAATGTTGAAGGACCTTCTCAAGGAACCTCTGTAGCTTCTGTTCTGCATTCAAATGAATTGTATGGTCTCAAGACATGTTGATTCCAAGCAAAATCTAAAGAGAATATGCAAATTCTACAACCTGTGGTGAGAAGTGAACCTTAAGCTGGGTTGCATGTCCTGGAGGTGAACTGTCTAAGATTATTCAGATCTGCATAGAAACATTTTTGCTAGGCTGTAACACAATCTCTGCATATTTTGCATTGGTCCGAGGTGCTCACAATGTAATATCTCTATCACCCCAACATAATTCTACTACTACTGGAAAACTTAGCCACACACTAGATAGGCTGCCAGCATGTTTTTTGGGGCTGGAAGAAAACATGAATAGATAAAGAGATCACGCTCAAGGGCAGCAGCAGAAAATGTGGCCTCACACATGGTGCAGAATCTATATCAGGGGTACTCAACCACTTCAAAGTCATCCAGTGAGAGGTGTAGGTCCGGGTGGAGGGCTGGATGGATTGGATGGGCAAAGCTGAGAGGACAGGAATGCATGGGGCATTGAGACTGGGCTGGATGGGGGAGAGCTTAGGGGGCAAGAATGGATGGAATGGATAGGGCAAAGCTGGGGGGACAGGAATAGATGGGGCTGAGCTTGGGCGAGAAGGATTGGATGGAGTAAAGAGAGTTTGTGCGTACCTTGAAATGCCACTTGCCGTCCGTGCAGTACTTCGTATTGAAATGCTAGGTGCCAGGCAGCAATGACTCTGACAGGGAGACTAAGCACTAAGCACTACATTGCTGATCAAGGGGGAAGCTCTGAGCATGGCAACACAGAAGCAACTGAGAGCAGGGGTGTCAGGGCAGGGGTCTGAAAAATCTGGCACCAAGGTCAGCATTCGGACCCCGGTCCACCAGTTGAGTATCGCCGATCTATACAGTCTTTGTCTTTTAAGCCCCTAAAGATGCGTATGGTCTTGGCTGTGTGCTGCTGAAGATAAAAAAGGAAAACTGAAGGAAGAGCAACTAAAATAGGCTCAAATAGACTAAAATTGGTGTATAAGAATACGTATTAGATTGTGTGTTGTATGTTGATGGTGTGGTGTTGATGAACTGGCACCTTTATTTCAATATACCAGTAATTAATTTACTAATATCTACTATTAACTATTACATCAATATTAAGTCTTGTTTTTGCACTGATAAAACTACTGATTTGCATATGGGTACCAGGCCCCCGAAAACGTAGTCACTTGCTCTTATATGGGGAGGTTCTCCATTTTGTATGGTACAACACACCCAATTTTCACTTTTCGGGGCATTGTTCCTCACAGTGGGACTCACGCAGACTTGGGCGAGAACGAGCATGCTCAATGGCTGAGTGGTTTGTTCAACCAATCAGCGCTCTTACTTTCACTTGGCTCCCTTTCGCCCTGCTGACGTCTAAGCCACCTGGATGCCTGAAAGGGAGCTGAGTGCGCCAACAGCCGCATTCCCTGCTCACCTCCCAGCCTTCCCGTGCCTGCGCCGTCCATTCAGAAAGGCTAGAGGACAGCCGGGATGCGGCCGCTCCGTAGAGGCGCATCGAGGGTTTCGGGACAAGGTGAGTGAAACAGGGCTTCTGGGTCGTTTTATACAGGGGGGTATCCCCATTCAGGATGAACTCGGATGGCCCTGGAGTCTTTTAGAATTATCATTAGACACCCCCACTATAGGGGGTATTTGTTATAGTGTGGTTGCTGGTTCCTTATATATTCTTCTTCTACAGTTTTCTGCAATTAATGCATCCCAAAGAGCTAAACATACAGATGCAGTCGATGCTGCATTTCGAAGATATTGTCTCTGACAGGTGTGCTATGTATTTTTGGAGTTGATTTGTTTTTCAAAAATGTATGTTAAAATACTTAGATAGAATTTATACTTCCATTGATGATTTCACAGTCTAACAACCACCTCACAGATATTCCCTCTCATAAATTCACACATGGACACTTCAGGTCTGTTTTAAAGTGGGCGGTAAGCTCCATTGGGGGTTATCTATCATAATTCAACTACCGTTGACAATATTAGAGTCTGACTTCCACCCAGTATCTCAGACAGAGAACACATGCACAGATTCTCTTGTCACTTCCCGCATGACCGGGGGGGGGGGGGGGGGGGGGCTTATCATTTCTGGGGCCCCATGCAAACTTGTGTCTGGGGCCCTGAATCAAAGATTTTTTTTGTATAAGCAGTAAGATGCTGCCGCTTCCAATGTGCATTCTGCAGAGCTGGGAGCCACCTGACAGGGGGGGGCCCATGCAATTGCATGGGTTGCTTGGTGGTTAGCACACCACCACTCATGACCATTTCAGTTCCGCTTGAGTGAAGCCTGTAAGCACCCAAGCACGTGTATTTCCTCCTGTAAAGGCACATCTAGTTTACTTTCTATTTACTTTTTATGACCCTGTATAATCTATATAGAGAGTTATATATGTATGTCCTGCACGTGTCCCCCCCTACTGAAATGTCCATCACTGCCCCTGCCCCCTCCGCTGTTTGGATTGATATTGGAAAGCTCAGCATTCTTTGTGCTGCAGGAGCCGATTCAAATGGTAATTGCTAAAGGCTTGGGAGACTTTGTTCTTTGCACAGCAAATCTCCTCAGACAATGTCAGGGTAAGAGAAAGGTTCTGCCTGAGTGTCAAAGTAAAAAAAAAAAAGAATTTCAAAAATAAATTATGGTATTCTCCAGAGAAGGAGGAAATGTACTCAGAAAAAAAAATGGCAGCATCCAGAAAATCTCAAAGGTGTTTAAATATGGATAAATGATACAGAGCTTTTTAAGTTCAGGAACAAACTGTGCTTAAGATTTGCCTTTATGTTTATTACGTTTCTCTTTACAGCCGGGGTTTGAATCGATGGGCTCTGGGATGTTTAATTTGCAGCATTGTGTTGCATGACGCATTCAGCTCCAGCACAGTATATAGATCCTGGAAGCCAATATTTGGAAGAAATGTAATGACGCAATGAGAGGGTTGCTTGTAATAAACCTAATTAATCTATATGTATATATATATATATATATATATATATATATATATATATATATATATATATAATGTGTGTGTGTATGCCATGATTAAACGCCATATGTCCATATATAGACAAAGACAAGTACACTAATGTGGGTGTCCATGTGGTGAAGGGCTGGCTCTGTGTATAATAAAGTGGACCAAAACCCACATTTTTAACTAGCATCCCCTATATTGTTCCCCCCACGAACAGCAATTGCCTATTTTTACTGCTACTGCTTCACTCTAATCCCAGATAATGGCGCCTGTTTTAGCTGTAAAGCTCTGCCTCCTCCATTCATTGCCACTGTTGCGTGTGGCAATTATGTCATTGCCACACCTATGCAATGACTGATCCTCTGCCATCTTACAGATAAGTGCAGCCAAAAAAAAGTGTTCCAGGGCACTCTGATAAGTGAAAATATCCATTTCTAGTTCTACACCCTAAGAAGAGAGTATTGGCAAGATCAATGGGTTTTGGTGCGCTTTAACTGTGAATATCATCCACCGGCACACTAGGATTTTCTTTCAAGGAAATTCTTCCTTTTTGTTAGATCTTCAAAGTGGAATGAAACCCGGGGATTTTAAAGTGGACCAAAATGCAGGATTTAGACTATCCTGGGTTTTGGTCCTTGCCCCACTGGCACCCTGTTGTGTGAAACCCCCCAGGTCGCCAAAACCCACTCACCTCTTCCCGGTCCTACGGCGAGGTCACTCGTCTAATCAGCGCTCTGACAGCTGCATCCCCCGCTACCCTCTAACAGGGAGCATGCCCGCGCCGACTATTAAAAAAATGCCTGGCACAGGCACGCATCCTGCAAGAGGGATAGCTGGGATGCGACCGATGCATGCGCATGCGCTGTTGGACCGGGAAGGTGGATTTATGGGTTTCACACAGCGGGGCATACCGATTTTGGATGCCCTGAGGAGCAGGGATCAATTGGCCCAGGAATCTTATAGATCTCCATAGGTTTTGGTCCACTTTAAGTAACAAGACAGTCACCCACTCCCATACAGCAAGGTGACTGTACTGATCTGTCCAACCCCACGTCATACTGTCTCTCATGTCTACAGATTTCATGCAGAGCCCAGGCCCACGTCGGCATTCAGGGAGGATTGCAGTGATCAGGTAAGTTGTTTTATTATTTTAATGCCTAATTCAGGCTTAGCACAGGGGATAGAGGGGTGGCTGGGGGTTACAAAAAGTTTTGACCTTCTTTTTAATATCTTATAAAGAGCAACATCCTGGTGTGCAGTGTAAATAGACCAAGAACATCCATCTGACACACTTCACTGATCTGTAATAGAAGCAACATATTTATTTTAGGATTTAATTATTTTAGCAGGCTATTTAAAGTGGACCAAAACCCAGGATTTTGACTATCCATGGTTTTGGTCCACTCCCCCTATGTGAAACCCCCCAGATCGCCCGCATCAACTCACCTCACCGCGGTACTACGGCGCATGCGCGGCCGCTCGCCCAATCAGCATGCTCCGAGCCGCTGAGCCATGCACGTCTGAGCGACATCTTAGCTCAGCGGCTCCGAGCGCGCTGGCGGCCGCATCTCGCACTTCCCTTTATCAGGAAGCGCGCCCGAGCCAGCCATTCACAAATGGCCAGCGTGGGCACGCCCCTGCTAGAGAGATAGCGGGGATGCGGCCACGGCCCACACATGCTCCGTTGGACCGGGATTAAGGTAAGTGTAGCGGGTGACCTGGGGGTTTTCACACAGCAGGGCATCCCGATTTTGGATGCCCCGTGGGGAGGGAATGGATCGGCCTGGGAATCTTATAGATTCCCGGGCTGATCCAGCTGGGTTTTGGTCCACTTTAATTGAAATTCCCATAAAGTGGACTAAAACCCAGGATTTTGACTATCTTGGGTTTTGGTCCTTTCCCCGTGCGCATCCTGATCGGGAATGCCCCGCTGTGTGAAACCCCCCAGATCGCCAATTCCAACTCACCTCTTCATGGTTCTACAGAGAATGTGCAGCCGCTCATCCAATCAGCGCGCTCAGAGCTGCTAACGTCGCATCGTCTAAGGCTCCATCTAAGGCCAGCGGCTCTGAGCGTGCTGACGGCGGCATCCCCAGCTTCCCTCTAGCAGAGAGCGTGCCCACACTGGCCATTCACAAATGCCTGACGCGGGAAACAAGGTAAGTGTATCGGTTTCCTGATTTTGGATGCCCCGGGAGGAAGGAAACGATCGACCGGGGAATCTTATAGATTCCCGGGCCGATCTGTGTGGGTTTTGGTCCAGTTGAGACGAGAAATTAAGGCCCCCTAAGTATCCCATTCCCTGACAACCCCCCCCCCCCCCAGCTCTCAACCGAGCTGGAACCAGGGATGCTCGCCACCAATTCCTGCCATCTTAGTTTTAATGCACAGAACGCCTTCCCCGGCTCTATGAGCATATTTTTTTCTTGTAACCCCCCATGCCCTGCTTCAGCTATGGGGGGTACTTAGGAGACTGGACTTCGATTCAATAAATAACATTATGGCCTCGATTCAATAAAGGTAGTAAAAAATTAAATTCATGACAAAAAAGCCTGAGAATGTCACTGTTACTGAATCACCAGATAAAAAGACAATGAAAGTCAATGGCAGCTTTTACTACAGTGTAGAAAGGAGTAAACAGTTCTCTACTTTTCTTAGGAGTAAAAAAGTGACTTTCATTGTTTTCCTAGCTGGTGATTCAGCAACAGTGACCATCTTTTACTACTATGAGAATTTTTTTTCTACCTTTATTAAATCGAGGCCTAAGACTTCAGACCAGTTGTGATTGCCGATGTGACTGCTGAGTGTATAGGTGGATGACGTCCATTTATACTCCCGTGATAAAGCGCTGCACTTCCTCAGCGATGTGTCACTAAGTGGATGATAACTGTGCCCTATAACTGACAAATTAATGCGTAATGAGTGTATCTGCCATTGGCGGTTAGCAGAGGAAATTACCATACTACAGAGGCTAATGAGCGTGCACTAATAGCCGGTAATTTTCCCAACAGCCAAACAATAAATCTGGATCATTTTCAATGAGCGCCGCTATAGCCCCGGTGTCAGCAGACACAAGGCAATGGATCCAGATCAGAGGCTCGCACATTGTGATCTTCTGGGGGTCCTCGAATGGACCCCTAAACGCTGATCACTTTCAAAGAGAGCTTGTGCTGTTTAGGCCTGAGAATAATAATTAACCTGGCAAACGTATCTAGTGAGTTCCATACAGGAGGGCACCTTTAAATGAGGCCAGACGGGGATTTTTTAAAAATACATTAAAATTTATAGGTGGCTGCGGTAGAGGCCAGGCCGCTGAGCCACCAATGAAATCTGATATATAGATAGTTTACCATTTGATAAGTGGAGGAAGTGTTGTCTATAGTTCCCCTCCGGCAGCAGAGAGACTAGCTTCATCCCCTGGTTCTTTATAATGTATTTTATAAAGAAAGTTGCATACCTCCCAAGTGTCCCTGAGTTGGAGGGTCTGTCCCTCTTTTGAGTCCATGTCACCCTGTCCCTCATTGTTCTAATTTGTCCCTTTTTGCGGTGTAACATGCAGATCTGCATCAATAAATGATTCATTTGCCTATTTAAAGTGTTGGTCCACTTCCGCGGGGCACCCCGCATTCACAAACGGCCGGCGCGGGTGCGCGCCCTGCTAGAGGGACGCACGGGAGGCGGCGGCGGCTTATCCGGCGCTTGTCCGTCGCCGATAAGGTAAGATTTTAGGGGCTTTCTGGGGGGTTTCACACAGCGGGACACCCCGATTTCGGATGCTCCGCGGGGAGGGAGCTGATCAGGGGTGGGTGTTGGTCCACTTTAAAGTGCTTAAATGGTTTTAACTGTTACAACCTATCACCTATCCATCCCTCAATGAGAGGGCATGGCCTAATTTAACAAATGTCTCTCTTTCCCAACCTTAAAAGTTGGTAGGTATGCTCTGTAAATGTGGCCATAGGCTACTACCTCACAATCACCCTGCAAACAAAGTGAAACGCTCTGGTCTGAAAAAGGTCTCACTGTTTGGCCACTGCTCTATAATTGCAGCCAGCCCACATTTTTCCACATTCCTTCCAAATAATCTTTTTTTACATTATCTAATTTTCACTTTACATGTCTCATACTTCTTCTCTTTATATTTTCTTTATATCTCTCTTTTCCACATGTAGAAGAGAGTAAGATGGAGGGAATTTTGAAAAATAAAAAACAAATGTCCAAAAAAGAGGAGGAGGAGGGAGTATGGAAATGAGAAGAATATAAAAGGAACTTGAAAAATAAATTAATAAGGAAAAAGAGAAAAATAAAGGAATCAAGTAAAAGAGAAAAAACTAAAGAAATACATTAGGAAAAAAATAAGAAAAGAAAAAGCAAGTTAATAAAAGTGAGAAATATGGGGTAAATGTGAAAAAGTAAGACCAACTGAGAGCTATCTATCTAAAGGAGTGTCTGAACCATGTCTCCTGGCGCCCCCTTACAAAGAGGTTATGATAGGCCATCAAGATAATATCATGCATTAAAAGAGGCCTGGAATCACGGGATAGGGGTGTCATTTTGCCTCTTTACAAGGCACTGGTGCGCCCTCACCAGTTCTGGGCACCCATTCATAGAAAGGACGCTCTGACTATGGAAAGGGTGCAGAGGAGCCACCAAACTAATAAGAGGAATGAAGGATCTTAGTTATGAGGAAAGATTGCAAGAATTAAATCTGTTTAGTCTTGAGAGGAGACGACTGAGGGGGGACATGATTAACTTGTATAAATATATAAATGGCCCATATAAAAAATAGTTTCAGGTAAAATCCTCTCTAAAGACAAGAGACAAGGTGTTGGAATATAAGAAATGTAGTCTTCGGATGCGACAATCATTTTTTTACCATAAGAACTATAAATCTATGGAATAGCCTCCCACAGAAGCTTGTTACAGCATCAACCACTGACAGCTTCAAAAAAGGATTAGATGCTTATTTAGAAGAAAATAACATTAACAGTTACTATTAGCGGTTATCAGTAAAAATAAATAAATAAATAAAATAAATAACTTCCACCTATAAAATAAAAAATAACTTCCCCTACCCAAACACCATTGGTTGAACTTGATGGACATATGTCTTTTTTCAACCATATTAACTATGTAACTAAGAGAACAGAAGAGGGAGGGCAGCTGACCAATGGGTAAGGTGAGCATAGGTTGTTTTTGGTTTTATGCTATATAGAATTCATATTCTAAAGCTGAGTGGTCCAGAGTGAAAAGAAGGTTACAGGAGTTTAAACTAATGAAGAGGACACAATTATGTAGAAATTTCCAGGCCTATAATATCTGGTAGTTATTTGTTTGTAGAGCCGCTAACCTGCTGTGTGTCACCCTAATCTGACAGGCGTTAGACATATTTCTGCTGTTAATCCGCATGACACCTCCAAACAGAGGCGGCAAATGCCGGACAGGCCCGGGCACGCCGCATACACTGCAAATGCTTCTCAGTCTCCAAATGTACAGCCACTGAAGACACATTCTCCCCACGCATTTTGTTTAACCATGCGCCATCTGTCCACACACACACACAAATAAACAAAAAACTGTGGTTTACCATGAGAGTGCCTCTCTGTAGATAAAGTTTTAAAGTGACAAGCGGTGGAAGTGTGGAGGAAACAGGGAAACAGTGGAAGTGCGGACTTTCATTCTTAGTCAGCGTGTTAGGGCATTTCAAATCTGGAGGCGCGGAGAGATAGGTTAGTAATTCTGCTGCATTTCGACTTCCTAGGAATTGTTAGCTAGAGGGGCATCCCAAAAGAGGGGCACTATGACCTCCAATCGGAGCCCAGGCGTCAAGATGACCAATGGTGGGATCTGCGGGGGGGGGGGGGGGGGAAGTCACAAGGGAAGGAGGGAGGCTTTATAGGGGACTGGGGTTCCCTGCCCCCCATCTTTGGCCTCCGTTTTCCTCAGCACTGGGCCAGCAGTCTGTGCCAACGCTGGACCAGCTGCATGGATGTAGCCCTTGAGAAGTACCAGCAGGTGGCTGAGCAGTGCGGCGAGGACTGGGTGAGCAGTCTTTCTGTGCCTTCATCCGGAGGTGGTATCGGAAAAGTTAGATAAGGAGCCATCTATGGGTAGGATGTTGGGTCCTTTTTCAAAACCGCCTTTGGAGAGATAGGTGGTGTCCAGTACCAGTAGTATGGATACCCCACCTGCTTTTACAAAGGGAGGTTCGGTCAAAGATAACATTGCTAAGGAACTTTCTTCTGTTACTTACACCTCCTTTGTTTTTACATTGATGCTGCTGTTACCGGTAAATCCTGGAAGCTCTCATTTGTTGGGATGTTTTTTTGAAGGGGGATATTAGGTGGATCGGTATCTGCAATGGGCTTTTCAATACTGTGTTCTTATTTTGAAGCTTTCAGCTCCTTTCTGGAATGGGTGGTGAAAGGGCGGGTGGGTGTTGCCTGTGCCATGCATTATCTTAACGGTTTTCTGCGTTGACAATGAATAAGGTAGAGGATCTGGTGGATGGATTGAGAAGGGCGTTGGGCATGCAGAATATTAGATTGCAGCAGTTACAGTCATTGCTTGGCAAACTAAATTTTGCATGTCGTGTGTTACCAGTGGGGCACGTATTAATGTGGCAGTTATCGTTAGCCACAGTGGGAGCATGGGAGCCTCATCATTTTGTAAAGGTTGACTGCAGTGTTAAAAGAAGACATTAGGTTCGGGTTGTTGCTTCTTGAGGAGTTGGATGGTTTGGCATTCTTTGCGGACAAGGCGGGATCATCAGGTTTTGGGGCCAAGTTTGCGGGGCCCAACAGATGGGTAAAGTCTGCACTGGTCAGGAATATGGTGTTCCTCAAGCTCTTTCCCTTGGTGGTGGCTGCGGTGTTGTGGGGACCATTACTTAGGAATAAGGCTGTGTGTTTTCATTCTGACAACATGTTGGTTGTATCAGCGGTGAATGCTCAGACATCGTCTTCCCCTCTGGTAGTTACACTGTTGCGCCAATTAGTGTTGGCGTATTTGCAGCACAATGTATTATTTAGGGTGGCTCACGTGCCGGGAGTCAAGAACGGGATACCTAATGATCTTTTTCGTTAACATTGGGATCAATTCAGGCACTGGACACCAACGAGAATGGCGATGCATGCCCGCACTGGTTGTTGCAGGATAGTGGCACAGCTGCCCATAGTGTTCACATCTGTTCGTTGGCGTTTTACTGAGATTTTCATATAAGTGAGCTGGTTAGCCCCAATAAACCCACACCAGACGGCCTGATGGCGGGGAAGGTCTGGAGATTAGGCTTTAGGTGTCAAAAACAGACCAGACGGGAAGGGGTGTTAATGTTTATTTGGGCTGGTTAGAAGGTTCCTCTTCTGGTCCGTTGGCGACCGTCAGGGACAATCTTGTGGTGAGGTCGAAGGGAGGGGGGCTGATGTTGATACAGGAAGATGGTCACATTTTTTATTCTTGGTGGTGTTTAGGAAGTGTTTGGCTGTAATAGCTTTGTCCAGCCAGGAATACGGTACCCACTCTTTTGGCATAGGGACAGCTACAGAGGCGGCACCATTGAGGTTACCAATGGAAGCGGTTAAAGCGGTTAACAAAATTGGGAAGTAGGGAAACAAGGAGATTCCAGTCATATATTAATCTGGATATAATCAAACAGACTTACTGTCTTTATTAAAAAAGGGGGGTTACTGTTAAAGGGGGTTTGTTGCTAATTGTCTCTTTTCGTTGTACATTCATTTATCGTGTAGGCTGTAGTGGGCTGGCATTTGTGGCCTTCAATGGAGCGAGCTGCGGGAACACGCGGTGAAAGAGGCCAGGGGGTTCGGGACTCCTTATGTTTTGGTTTTCTACGCCAGGGGGAACTACATGTTTAATGTCCTGCTGCACGATAGGATAGAGTTGGCAGGCTGGTCGGGAGTGTCAACGTTTGTAACTGAATTAGTACTGTATGGAAATAGAAAATTTTAGTCAACTAAGCTGGAGGAGTGCTAGAACCAGATAAATGGTATATTTAGGAAAAGGGAGACTAAGATGGCTATGTTTGAAAAGGAATAAAACCCAGGATTTTTACTACCCCAAGTATTTCTCTAGAGGGAATCCGTGCATACACCATGGGAAATGTAAAATTCACATTGGGGGGTTAAAATTTCCAGGTATTCCAGATTGGAGACAAGAAGCCATGGAGAGGGTGGAGGGGGACAACTGGCTGGTGGTTGCTCCTATTTAAAGCGGACCAACACCCAGGGGGGATGGGCGATCAGATCCCTCCCCGCAGGGCATCCGAAATCGGATTCTCACTGAAAAGTCTGCTCTGTTACGGAGACCTGGTTTTATGCCAGTGAGCTGATAGCTGTGCTCATTGTAAAAAAATAGAAACGAATAGGAAACGAGTGACAAGTGCCTAATGGAAAACACTGGTGTAACCTGTGCCAGCTTATTAGGGGGTCAGCCATATTACAGAAACAATGCAATGTTAGGGAGCACCATATGCAGGCACTAAAGGCCCTTTCTCAAGCTTTTGTTGCATTAGAGTAACCTGCATGCGATGGGTGGTTTGCCTCCCCTACACTTTAAACTGAGAGATATAAAAGCTTCTCCCTACAATAGCAGTGTCGCTCTGCACAGCCTAAACCCTCCAAAGATTTTTAAACAAGTTCCCAGGATATCTGACTTGCTTACAGAGCAGTGGAGATCTTCAAGCAATTCACTGGGGACCAAGAAGAAGACATCAGCGATGAGTAAAACTTAGTCCCAATCGGTGAAATCCCGGATTGCCACATATTCTTATCTCTCCGGCGCTTCCACAGCACATGCGTGGGTAGCAGCTGTAACTCTGACTTCCTTCTAGCTGCGCCAAGCATTTCTGAATGTCAAGCGTTGGGGAGCGTCCAGCGCTTCATTCAACTTTACGGGGTGGCTTAATAAAGCTTAAAGCAGACCTTCACCCTGAATAAGAGCATATCTTATATGTTTCCCACATCCTGTACATACAGATTGCTCACATTAAAAATCATCCTACCTGCATCTACTGCATGTTATGAGCCTTTAAACATCCTAGATGGCGGCTCATAGGGCTTCAAGCAGCCTGCAAACAGGAAGTGTCTTCTGACTGTGTCGCTCTGCATTCCCGGTTTGCTGTCCATTTCCTGACCCCAGCTCTGTTCTGTCTGAGCAAAGCACAGCTATAACCCTGCCCCCTGCACTTTATCCTGCTCTCCTCTTCTCACTATGTGATGCTTATGAGTCAAGATGGCGGCGCAGGTATCCTAGAGTTCTGAACAGAGTTGCAGCCCGGTGGGGGAAAGAATAATAAGTATGTGACTAAAAACTTAAAATATACTAATTTTAGATTTTTTAGATGCTGGGGAATAATTTTTTAAGGATTTGGGCTCTTCATGAAATCATGCTGAAGCCGCTGATTGGGGGCAGGCCCATGCATGCGATGGAGAAGAATTATTGACGATCTGAGGGTTTCACACAGATAGTAAAAACCCTGGTGGTTGTTCTTCTTTAAACTAAGGGCCTTATTTATCAAAGGATAGCGCCAGGTAGTGTCTCACTAGCGCCAGGTAGCGCCAGCTATCGGCGGCTACCGACTCCAGAACGCCAGGCTGCGAACACAATCATGCATTTATCACGCTAAATGAGGCTAGCGCCGGCGAGAGCGGCAGCTAGCGCGGGATTCATCATGTTGCAGACTTCAGCGAACAGCGCCGCTGCTAATCCCATCACAGCGCCAGGTATGACCTCTCGCTACCTGGCGCTCTCCAATGCATTTCAATGGAGCAATCTTTAAATATTCATAATTAATTGATATTAATGTTTTTTTTTTTTGTTTTTTTTTTTAAATGTCAAAAATTCGGTGACCACTTCTGCAATGTTATATTTTTTTTTTAAGGTAAAAAAAAAAACAAAATTTGTGCAGAATTGATATTACAGGTCTGATATTAATGTATTCATATTACAAAATGCTTAGAAAAACTTGTTTATTATTTTTTTCCAAAAATAAGGTTGTTTGGGGGTTACAAAACTACTTTTAACACATCGCCGCCAGCGCTCTGGGGTTTAAACAAGCATTTTACAGTGCGAGAATTTTTTGAGTGTGATTTGTTAATGAATATGCTGGGAGCCGTTCGCTATGGCCATTCGTTGTCATGCGCTCCAATACAGCGCGGAACCTGTCAAACAGCGACTCCTAACCCCGTATTCAACATTACCGCACACCGACTGAGTCGCTGTCAACAACCGAACAACGGCCAAGCACAGCGAATACTAGCCGGCACTGTGAAAATCACGCTACTGACGCTCATCTGTCGCTACCTGGCGCTATTAATAAATCGGCCTCCCCGGGAGAGAATTTTAGTTTTTTTTTGTTTTTTTATACTACTTGTGAACTGTGCCCCACCTGATTATCCACACTCCACTCCTGGGCACTGGGGAAGAAGAAGAGCCCGGTCCTTATTGACACGAGCCTGGTGTTCTTTCAGAATTCGGAGGGTAACAATGGCATAGCACAAGACCTACGACAATGGGCATAGGGCTGAAATGGCCAGGATACCATTCCTCATGCCATCCGCATGGGCAGCCTAGTAGCTCCAGGGAGGAAGAGGTCACATTAAAAAAAACAAAAAAAAAAACAATTGACCAGTTTTTGACTTTATGGGTTTCCAAAACTGAGGAGCCGAAAACAAAGCTAACTGAACAGCTGCTAAGCCCTGCTAGAGTCTATCTCTAAATGCTGTAAGCTTACAAAACCACAACGCACGTTAAACAAGCTGCACCCAGTCTTTGCAGAGCAGATCAATGCCATATGTGAAAATGCATATTTAAGTGACTCAAAAGTCTAAATTTAGGGTGCCCTGCAGTGGGAATCACTACTGAAAAGTCAAAGTTTTGTATTCACCTCATATGTACTCACCTTCTTTTGGATTTCTGTGGCAGTCTTGTGCAGCAACATCCCTGTTGTCTTTGCTCTGTGCACCCTGCATTGGAGGTAGTCTAGGGCTAGAAGCTGTCAATCCCTCACCCTGGGGGCATCCTGATTTGGCATGCCCTTAACTTAACTTGAAAGTTAAGAACAAACTGGGACCATACCCATGCACCACCAGCTTCAAATGTAGTTCACCAGTAGGTAGTGACATCATCCATGGTGTGTGCAAGAGCAGGCTGAGAGTATGATTCAGACACATCTGCCATCAAGGAAAGAACAATATTCCCAAATCAGGATGTGTGGGGTGTGTGAGGACCTTCAGTCATTTTTGACTGGAGGTCTGTTTTAATCCATCAGAGATCAGAGTGTTTAATTAATGCCATTATCCTTCTGTCAGCCCCATAGGCTATTGACACACTTGACTGTTCCATTCAAACCTCTAAACATAAATAGAAACATGGCCATCATCAAGAGAGCCTGCTTCCTTATAGATAGAAACCGAACTGTGCCCAAAAGCCGTTCGGGAAGTGGGCTGACAGCAGGAGAAAAGCTGGACCTTCACCCTGAATAAGAGTATATCTTATATATTTCCCCCACCCTGTACATACAGATTGCTCACATTAAATATCATCCTACCTGCATCTACTGCATTTATGAGCCTTTAAACATCCAAGATGGCGGTTCATGGATTCTCTGGCTGCCTGCAAACAGGAAATGTCTTCTGACTGTGCCGCTCTGCATTCTGGGATTGTTGTCCTTTTGATGACCCCAGATCTGCTCTGTCTATAACTCACCCCCCCTTGTACTTTTGCCCCCTCTCCTCTCCCCAATATTCTGAGGCAAGATGGCGCCCATATCCTGGAGTCTTGAACAGAGTTGCAGCCCAGTGGGGGAAAGAATAAAAGGCAAGTGACTAAAAACTTAAAATATATTCATTTTAGATGCTGGGGAATAGTTTCTTAAAGGTTTGGGCTTTTCATTAGATGATGGTATAGGTCCGGTATAAGCAATCAGGGCTGTGTGGGATCAAGCCTGCTGTAGGTCAGGTAGAAATAGGCATGTTCCTTAAGGATCTTTACAGAAAAGAATAGATTGCAAGAATTCGACTGCCAGGGAAAAATACCGTTTTGTGAGTACTCACCTTTAAAACGGGTATTATGAGTGTGCCATACACTCCACTTCGATCTTCATGACATGTGGGTAATCTCCAGTAGAGGACGAACTTCTGCAGAGATGAATATGCAAAAAAGAAAGCCCCTCCCAGTCCATATATACCTGGGACCTCCCACCAATTGCCCAGTGTAAAAAAGCAGTAAGGGGACCAGGAAGAACCAATTATAACCTTAACAATCAAAACCAATGGTTCACCATATAAAAGCCCCAGAATACCTGAAAAAAGGGGTGGGGCGAAGTGGAGTGTATGGCACACTCATAATACCCGTTTTACAGGTGAGTACTCACAAAATGGTATTATTCTAAGTGTGCCATACACTCCACTTCGATCTTCATGACATGTGGGACATCCAATAGCAGTGTCCGTCATGGGTGGGAACCAGAAAACAGTGAAGAATGTACCAACTCAAACCACTGCAGCTTGCAGAACCTTGCGGCCAAAAACAGCATCCACTGAAGCCCGCACATCAACCTTGTAAAACTTATATAAACCTTGTAAAAAGTATGAACGGAAGACCAAGTAGCAGCCTTACAAACTTGTTCAACAGAAGCCTGGTGCTGAAAAGCCGAGGATGCACCAATAGCACGAGTAGAGTGCACAGTGACCCTAAAAGGGGGAGTCCTCCCCTTAGCAGAATAGGCCCCAACAATGGCCTGACGAATCCATTTGCTAATTGTAGACTTAGCAGGCACCAAACCTTTCCTGGGCCCGCAGGGCACCACGAAAAAAGCGTCCGTCTTGCGGAAGGAAGAAGTAGTCACCAAATAGTAATTCACACAGCGAACAACATCCAAATTGTGCAGAACCCTCTCCTTGTCATTGTTAGGCTTAGGACACAAGGAAGGGAGAACAATATCCTGATTGAGGTGGAAAGCAGACACCACCTTAGGAAGGAAATCTGGCTTAAAACGAAAAACCACCTTATCCTGGTGTCTCTCAAAGTAAGGGGCTGAATCGACAGAGCCGCCAACTCAGAGACACGCCGAACAGAGGTAATAGCCACCAAGAAAGCATCCTTCTGAGTGAGAACCAAAAGAGCAATATCCTGTAGCGGCTCAAAAGGAGGACCCTGGAGAGCCGAAAGGACCAAATTCAAATCCCAAACAGGAACCACAGCCTTCCGAGGGGGCCGCACATGCACGACCCCTTGGAAAAAGGTCTTAACCAGCGGGTGTAAGGCAAAAGACCTCTGGAAGAAAACCGACAGAGCAGAAATCTGTCCTTTCAAAGTACTAAGCTGGAACCCAAGATCCAGATTATGTTGAAGAAACGCCAAAATCCTGGGAATCGAAAACACCCTGCAAGGCAAGGCCCTAGCCTCACACCAATCAATATAGGACCTCCAAGTCCTATAGTAAACGCCAGAAGAGGACCGCTTCCTAGCCCTAATCAAGGTCTGAACAACAGCCGCAGACAAAAAATGAAGGTTTCAGCAGCCAAGCCGTCAAAGCCAGCGTTTGCAAATTGGGGTAAAGTAGTTGACCCGAGATAGCAGATCCGGCAACAAGGGAAGCCGGTACTGATCTACGACCAGCCTTACAACGTCTGCGTACCAAACCCTTCTTGGCCACCTTGGAGACACCAGAATCGCTGGTGCCCCTTCTAGAACCAGTTTGCGAACTACCTTGCCCAGCATGGAGACGGGCGGAAACAGGTACATAAAACCCAGATCCTTCCAAGCAAGGGACAAGGCATCCACTGCCAGAGATAGAGGATCCTGAGAAAGAGACACAAAGGCCGGAAGTTTGTGATTGTGCCTCGAGGCAAAGAGATCCACCTCTGGAGTCCCCCACTTGCGGCAAAGATCCAGAAAAACCTCGGGGTTGAGAGACCACTCTCCTTGGCGAGAGGATCCCCTGCTCAGGGAATCCGCCTCCGTCTTCTCCACTCCTGGAATGTAGACTGCTGAAATGCAAGGAACATTGCTCTCCGCCCAGTGCAGGATCAGAGAGACTTCCCCGAGGGCACTCCTGCTGCGAGTCCCTCCTTGGTGATTGATGTAAGCTACCGCCGTTCGGTTGTCTGAACGAACTTGAACCCGTAGACCCTGTAAATGTGAGGTCAGCCGAGCCAGAACCAGTCTGGTGGCTCTGAGCTCCAAGACATTGATGGGGTGTGAGCCTCCTGAGGACCCCACACCCCGCTGAACTGATGACTTTTCCAATAACCTCCCCAGCCCGACAGGCTGGCATCCGTGGTAACCGTCTCCCAACAAGGGACCAGAAGGGATCTGCCCTTCAACAGGTTGCTCGATTCTAGCCACCACCGAAGGGACTGCCGAACCCTGGGAGACATCCTGAAAGGTTGATCCAATGACTGCGGACACCTGTCCCAATGCATCAATAGGTGAAGTTGAAGAGATCTCATGTGAAACTGTGCAAACGGTACCGCCTCGAAGGAGGATACCATCAAGCCCACCAGTTTCATCCCCTGTCAGATAGAGGGACAAGGATTGGCCAGAAGAAGGCGAATCAGATCCTGAATCCCCTGCACCTTGGTCTGGGGCAGAAACACTCTGGCCTGAATGGTATCCAGATTCATGCCCAGAAATGAAATCACACGAGACGGAGAGAGAGAAGACTTGGGGCGGTTGATCACCCACCCGAACCTCTCCAGGGTCAACACCACCTGGTGGGTGTCCAGCTCCGCCTGACGGAGGGAAGAAGCTGAGATCAACAGGTCGTCCAGATAAGGCACAATGCGAATGCCCTGAGCTCTGAGCAGAGCCATTATTCCCGCCAAGACCTTGGTGAAGACCCTCGGCGCCGAGGTCAGTCCGAAGGGAAGGGCTACAAACTGAAAATGTTGATCCTCCACCGCAAACAGGAGGAATCTCTGATGTGCCAGAAAAATCGGCATGCCCTTAACTTAACTTGAAAGTTAAGAACAAACTGGGACCATACCCATGCACCACCAGCTTCAAATGTAGTTCACCAGTAGGTAGTGACATCATCCATGGTGTGTGCAAGAGCAGGCTGGGAGTATGATTCAGATACATCTGCCATCAAGGAAAGAACAATAGTCCCAAATCAGGATGTGTGGGGTGTGTGAGGACCTTCAGTCATTTTTGACTGGAGGTCTGTTTTAATCCATCAGAGATCAGAGTGTTTAATTAATGCCATTATCCTTCTGTCAGCCCCATAGGCTATTGACACACTTGACTGTTCCATTCAAACCTCTAAACATAAATAGAAACATGGTCATCATCAAGAGAGCCTGCTTCCTTATAGATAGAAACCGAACTGTGCCCAAAAGCCGTTCGGGAAGTGGGCTGACAGCAGGAGAAAAGCTGGACCTTCACCCTGAATAAGAGTATATCTTATATATTTCCCCCACCCTGTACATACAGATTGCTCACATTAAATATCATCCTACCTGCATCTACTGCATTTATGAGCCTTTAAACATCCAAGATGGCGGCTCATGGATTCTCTGGCTGCCTGCAAACAGGAAATGTCTTCTGACTGTGCCGCTCTGCATTCTGGGATTGTTGTCCTTTTGATGACCCCAGATCTGCTCTGTCTATAACCCACCCCCCCTTGTACTTTTGCCCCCTCTCCTCTCCCCAATATTCTGAGGCAAGATGGCGCCCGTATCCTGGAGTCTTGAACAGAGTTGCAGCCCAGTGGGGGAAAGAATAAAAGGCAAGTGACTAAAAACTTAAAATATATTCATTTTAGATGCTGGGGAATAGTTTCTTAAAGGTTTGGGCTTTTCATTAGATGATGGTATAGGTCTGGTATAAGCAATCAGGGCTGTGTGGGATCAAGCCTGCTGTAGGTCAGGTAGAATTAGGCATGTTCCTTAAGGATCTTTACAGAAAAGAATAGATTGCAAGAATTCGACTGCCAGGGAAAAATACCGTTTTGTGAGTACTCACCTTTAAAACCGGTATTATGAGTGTGCCATACACTCCACTTCGGTCTTCATGACATGTGGGTAATCTCCAGTAGAGGACGAACTTCTGCAGAGATGAATATGCAAAAAAGAAAGCCCCTCCCAGTCCATATATACCTGGGACCTCCCACCAATTGCCCAGTGTAAAAAAGCAGTAAGGGGACCAGGAAGAACCAATTATAACCTTAACAATCAAAACCAATGGTTCACCATATAAAAGCCCCAGAATACCTGAAAAAAGGGGTGGGGCGAAGTGGAGTGTATGGCACACTCATAATACCCGTTTTACAGGTGAGTACTCACAAAATGGTATTATTCTAAGTGTGCCATACACTCCACTTCGATCTTCATGACATGTGGGACATCCAATAGCAGTGTCCGTCATGGGTGGGAACCAGAAAACAGTGAAGAATGTACCAACTCAAACCACTGCAGCTTGCAGAACCTTGCGGCCAAAAACAGCATCCACTGAAGCCCGCACATCAACCTTGTAAAACTTGGAAAAAGTATGAACGGAAGACCAAGTAGCAGCCTTACAAACTTGTTCAACAGAAGCCTGGTGCTGAAAAGCCGAGGATGCACCAATAGCACGAGTAGAGTGCACAGTGACCCTAAAAGGGGGAGTCCTCCCCTTAGCAGAATAGGCCCCAACAATGGCCTGATGAATCCATTTGCTAATTGTAGACTTAGCAGGCACCAAACCTTTCCTGGGCCCGCAGGGCACCACGAAAAAAGCGTCCGTCTTGCGGAAGGAAGAAGTAGTCACCAAATAGTAATTCACACAGCGAACAACATCCAAATTGTGCAGAACCCTCTCCTTGTCATTGTTAGGCTTAGGACACAAGGAAGGGAGAACAATATCCTGATTGAGGTGGAAAGCAGACACCACCTTAGGAAGGAAATCTGGCTTAAAACGAAAAACCACCTTATCCTGGTGTCTCTCAAAGTAAGGGGCTGAATCGACAGAGCCGCCAACTCAGAGACACGCCGAACAGAGGTAATAGCCACCAAGAAAGCATCCTTCTGAGTGAGAACCAAAAGAGCAATATCCTGTAGCGGCTCAAAAGGAGGACCCTGGAGAGCCGAAAGGACCAAATTCAAATCCCAAACAGGAACCACAGCCTTCCGAGGGGGCCGCACATGCACGACCCCTTGGAAAAAGGTCTTAACCAGCGGGTGTAAGGCAAAAGACCTCTGGAAGAAAACCGACAGAGCAGAAATCTGTCCTTTCAAAGTACTAAGCTGGAAACGCCAAAATCCTGGGAATCGAAAACACCCTGCAAGGCAAGGCCCTAGCCTCACACCAATCAATATAGGACCTCCAAGTCCTATAGTAAATGCCAGAAGAGGACCGCTTCCTAGCCCTAATCAAGGTCTGAACAACAGCCGCAGACAAAAAATGAAGGTTTCAGCAGCCAAGCCGTCAAAGCCAGCGTTTGCAAATTGGGGTAAAGTAGTTGACCCCGAGATAGCAGATCCGGCAACAAGGGAAGCCGGTACTGATCTACGACCAGCCTTACAACGTCTGCGTACCAAACCCTTCTTGGCCACCTTGGAGACACCAGAATCGCTGGTGCCCCTTCTAGAACCAGTTTGCGAACTACCTTGCCCAGCATGGAGACGGGCGGAAACAGGTACATAAAACCCAGATCCTTCCAAGCAAGGGACAAGGCATCCACTGCCAGAGATAGAGGATCCTGAGAAAGAGACACAAAGGCCGGAAGTTTGTGATTGTGCCTCGAGGCAAAGAGATCCACCTCTGGAGTCCCCCACTTGCGGCAAAGATCCAGAAAAACCTCGGGGTTGAGAGACCACTCTCCTTGGCGAGAGGATCCCCTGCTCAGGGAATCCGCCTCCGTCTTCTCCACTCCTGGAATGTAGACTGCTGAAATGCAAGGAACATTGCTCTCCACCCAGTGCAGGATCAGAGAGACTTCCCCGAGGGCACTCCTGCTGCGAGTCCCTCCTTGGTGATTGATGTAAGCTACCGCCGTTCGGTTGTCTGAACGAACTTGAACCCGTAGACCCTGTAAATGTGAGGTCAGCCGAGCCAGAACCAGTCTGGTGGCTCTGAGCTCCAAGACATTGATGGGGTGTGAGCCTCCTGAGGACCCCACACCCCGCTGAACTGATGACTTTTCCAATAACCTCCCCAGCCCGACAGGCTGGCATCCGTGGTAACCGTCTCCCAACAAGGGACCAGAAGGGATCTGCCCTTCAACAGGTTGCTCGATTCCAGCCACCAAGGGACTGCCGAACCCTGGGAGACATCCTGAAAGGTTGATCCAATGACTGCGGACACCTGTCCCAATGCATCAATAGGTGAAGTTGAAGAGATCTCATGTGAAACTGTGCAAACGGTACCGCCTCGAAGGAGGATACCATCAAGCCCACCAGTTTCATCCCCTGTCAGATAGAGGGACAAGGATTGGCCAGAAGAAGGCGAATCAGATCCTGAATCCCCTGCACCTTGGTCTGGGGCAGAAACACTCTGGCCTGAATGGTATCCAGATTCATGCCCAGAAATGAAATCACACGAGACGGAGAGAGAGAAGACTTGGGCGGTTGATCACCCACCCGAACCTCTCCAGGGTCAACACCACCTGGTGGGTGTCCAGCTCCGCCTGACGGAGGGAAGAAGCTGAGATCAACAGGTCGTCCAGATAAGGCACAATGCGAATGCCCTAAACTCTGAGCAGAGCCATTATTCCCGCCAAGACCTTGGTGAAGACCCTCGGCGCCGAGGTCAGTCCGAAGGGAAGGGCTACAAACTGAAAATGTTGATCCTCCACCGCAAACAGGAGGAATCTCTGATGTGCCAGAAAAATCGGAACATGCAGATACGCATCTTTGATGTCTACGGATGTCATAAAATCCCCTTAGCGAAGGGAATTGATAGCCGAGCGCAGAGTCTACATGCGGATCATTTTGGCTCTGATAAACCTGTTGAGAACCTTGAGATCTAGAATGGGTCTCACCGAACCCTCCTTTTTGGGAACCGTGAAAAGGTTGGAGTAGTAACCCCTGCCTCTCTCCGACGGAGGTACCGGGTATATAACCCCCATGTCCAGAAGGTTTTTCACTGCTAACAGGAGCCCCTGTGCAGCCTGAGGATCCGAGGGCACCCGAAACCTTAGGAAACTTGGAGGCGGCCAGTACTCCAGTTTGTACCCGGAGGAGACCACTTCCAATATCCAATTGTCTGTGACCTCCCGGGCCCAGACCTGGAAGAAGAGCCGCAGCCGTCCCCCCACCCTTGCGGGTGAGGGCGCCCCTTCATTGCTGAGCCGGTTTAATGGCAGGCTTGGGCTTGGAACCCCAGGCAGCCGCGGTACGTGCCCGACCTCTGCCCCAGTTCCAGGACAAGCCCCTGACACCCGAGAAGGCCAAACCCCTAGCCGCTCTGGCCCCTCGAAAGGAAGGAGTGAACGAGCCAGCCCCCCGAAAGGGACGGCGCTGTTTCTTCCGCTGAGGTAACTTACCTCCTTTAGCAACAGCATCCAATTTATCTCCAAACAGCCGCGTACCTAAGAAGGGAAGAGCTGTGAGCGACTTCTTGGCCCCAAAGTCCGCAGTCCACTGGCGGAGCCAGACCGATCTGCGCATAGCCACCAATAGGGCTGAAGTCGTACTACACATGACAATAGAATCTTCCATAGCAGCCAAGACAAAATCCATGAACAATTCACATCTCTTAAGGGTAGCGAACTCAGCGCTAGCTGGATCAAACTGGGCGTCATTCAATCAGTCCCCGATAAGAGACCTGGTAGCAAGCGACACCAGGGCAGATGCACAAATAGGCCACAGGGCCGAGCCCACGCTGGCAAATGAGTGACACACCATCTGATCAAGGCACTTATCCTCGCCATCCTTAAGGGAAGTGGCGTCAGGGGTGTTCAGCACAGAAGAGTTGGTCAAACCTAAAACAGGCGCGTCGACCTCGGGAGGAGAAGACCAGCGCTTAACCGCCTCCACCGGGAAAGGATACTTCTTATCCCATCCCTGAGGAGCACCAGGAAGCCGACTGGGCCTCTCCCATTCTCTAAGGATCAGTCCATCAAAGTGACCCTGGGTAGGGAATTCCAGACGGGGCTTGCGGACCCCAAAAAATTCCCCCTTCTTGAGAGGAGGCGCCTCAGGCGGTTCAATATCCAACACCTCCAATAGATGTGACAAAACAGTGGCCGTATCTACGGCATCTCCCAGCGTCTGCCCGACATCGGCATCACCAGACTGAACATAGTCAGCCTCTGTTTCCTCATACAATTCCCCCTCCTCTAACGGGGAATAATCTGACAAATCAACGGAATCGTCGTCAACATCCCACAAGGGCTGGGCCGACGACAAAGGTCTCTTTTTAGCCTGGGCCTTCTTGCCCACCGTGCTAGCAATAAATTTCTCGATGCTGGCCAACCTAGCACAAACATCAGAGTGCGACTCCCCGCTGGCACCAATGTCACTTGGGGTACGGATAAGGCGGGGAGGGGAAGGAGGTGAAGCGGGAGGAGCCGACCCAGAAGGCTGGGTACCAGACTGCCGCGTTATGGCCTTTTGTGCGCATGGTATACAGATCAGCACATTCTCCCCCGTAAGGGATACCCCACACCCCACACATGGCCCGGATTGTCCCAGAGGGAGCCCAAGCCCAGTATCCTGCGGAGCCTCCATATGGTGATTTTTGTGGTCAGTCGCAAGACCGCAGGGAATTTAGCAACCTGGGATGCCCCTTAAAAGTCCCGGTGGGAGGATTTGAGGTGATCAAATTTACACTAGGGACCCCAGGACCAGGAGGAACCCCTTAACATGCACAATAATAAAGCAATCTGCAACACACAATAAGGCATATCAATTACTATACAGCAAATATATATATATATATATATATATATATACACACAATTTTACATAAATAATTAAATAGATAAAAGGCAAAACCTGCCAAAAACCAGCACCACAGGGGCCCCCCCCACCAGAGAGGGACCCCCAAGTGACAAAGAGGTGGCCGACAGGCCCCTACCTGTCCCCAAGAACGGCAGCAGCAACCACAGCAAGGCAGCAAAAATGGCCCCCGGGTCCTGGCAGTAATAGGGAAAATAAACGGCCGGGCGTGAGCCCAGCTTTACCTGCAAGTAAAAGAAGTCGTCATCTTCTGTCTTGTCGCCTTCCCTGCAGAGAAGGAACTGGGAAATTGGTGGGAGGTCTCAGGTATATATGGACTGGGAGGGGCTTTCTTTTTTGCATATTCATCTCTGCAGAAGTTCGCCCTCTACTGGAGATTACCCACATGTCATGAAGATCGAAGTGGAGGGTATGGCACACTTAGAATAAAGATTCCAACTGTTTTGTCTTTTTAGCCCAATGTCATATTTCTGATGAGGAATTTAGAACCCGATTCCCGCGGCAAGCCATTTTGTCTTGCCTCATTTGGAAATGTTGTCGCTCCCAGGAAAGTCTTGTGTCACAAAGTGTGGCTAGGAATCATTTATCTAGATAAAAGACTACAGGCGGTTAACCTTCTCAGTGGAGGCAACGCATCCAGGCAACGGGAAAATGACCTCTACCCGAATGTGGAAGCCATCAATTTGATTCTATGACAGCTAGACAAAAAGCAATCGCTGCGCCACAGGAAAACTTTATCAATGATAACTCAGTCTGCGCGATGTGAACGGAATGAATTAGCATAAAGTACAATGGAGAGGCGAATATTGATCTCCGGCAGGAATTTTGGCAGCTTCATGTCTCTGTCTGCAGGTGCATGTTAAATATTTCTTTTTGTATAAATGTTCTGAGTGTGGCGCAATCATGGGGTGTTTGTGTACAAAGGCAGTGACTGCATTTTATACTCATTCTAAGTAGGCAGCGTGTACAAGCCTTTAATAATGCAGCTCTACTCAACAAGATGATCTAACCAGTCAATTGGCCAGCCCCGGGGCAACAAGAGGATCTGAGCACCAAATAGCTAACGCTCTACGAAAACTCAACTCCAGGCAACAAGATCCCAACCACTACATTGCTCAAGTAAAGCTAATATCCAGGCAACAGGACATAATGGCCAATACATTTTCAAGCTCTTTTAAAGATCAGCAAAACAATACAAACAAATGGATACTAGAGTACTAAAATGAAAGCTCTGGGCAACCAAACATTTTAACAACACAATGCCAAACTTCTATGAAACCTAACCTCATGAATAGTGTTGGGCGAAGTTCAGGTACCCGAACTTGACCCGAACCCCATTGAAGTTAATGGTGACCTGAATTTGGGGACCCAAATACAGCTGTAAAATAGAAATAGTAAGGGGTAGAGGGCTGGAAAATTGGGATAACAACATGGCAGTACTAATAGTATGTATACTTTATTAAAAAATAATAAAGAACCCCCCATAACCCTATAATAGGCTGTGTGCCAAAACCCTCCATCACCCCATAGTAGACTGTGTGACAGAGCCACCATCACCCCATAGCAGACTGTGTGACAGAGCCGCCATCACCCCATAGCAGACTGTGTGGCAGAGCCGCCATCACCCCCTAGCAGACTGTGTGACAGAAATCCCTCATCACCCCATAGTAGACTGTGTGACAAATTCTCCATCACGCCATAGCATACTGTGTAACCGACCCCCCATCAACCCATAGCAGACTATGTGACGGAAACCCCTCATCAACCCCATAGCAGACACAGTGTGACACAGCTGCTCTCACTGGCCAGGTTGGACAATGTAGTCCAGCTTGCAACCATCCACCGTTGCTTCCCCACCTATGCCACACCTGCTCCTCTATCCTGATTGCTTGGGGGCAGGGCACAGGTGGGTCTGGGCAGGGGGAGGGGGCAGCAAGATTGCCGGCTTCTCTGGTGAGATCCCTCCTCTCATTAGCCTATTTATTTATTTAAACTTTTAATATTACACAATTTCGCAATGCACCCTTCCTTTTAAATGATCTGTTGTATATATGTATGTTCATATTCGCATTCTTTCTGTTCGACATATTCTGTTATCACCAGGTATTTTATACAGGTTTAGTATGACGAACCAACTATGGTTTGGTAGTTGGTTCACAAATGTCTTTTTTTATTGTTATAAATTGTACTGTTTGTACCAAGTTATTTAAAATAAGCTATTATAATTTCAGGCTAAAATGACAATGTAACCAAATGCGATCATCATTGAACTATGTTTAAAAATTAAAATGCAAAATAAAAAAATAACTGTTTCCCATTCCGATAGGCAGTGTGGCATTCCTCCTTCCTATCCCCCATAGGCAGTGTGGCATTCCCCCTCCCATTCCCCATATAGGCAGTGTGGCATTCCCCCTCCCATTCCCCATATAGGCAGTGTGGCATTCCCCCTCCCATTCCCCATATAGGCAGTGTGGCATTCCCCCTCCCATTCCCCATATAGGCAGTGTGGCATCCCCCCTCCCATTCCCCATATAGGCAGTGTGGCATTCCTCCTTCCCATTCCCCATAGACAGTGTGGCATTACCCCCTCACATTCCCCATATAGGCAGTGTGGCCTTCCCCCTCCAATTCCCCATATAGGCAGTGTGGCATTCCCCCCTCACATTCCCCATATAGGCAGTGTGGCATTCCCCCCTCACATTCCCCATATAGGCAGTGTGGCATTCCCCCCTCACATTCCCCATATAGGCAGTGTGGCATTCCCCCTCCAATTCCCCATATAGGCAGTGTGGCATTCCCTCTCCCATTCCCCATACAGGCAGTGTGGCATTCCCCCCTCCCATTCCCCCATATCGGCAGTGTGTCATTCCCCCCTCCCATTCCCCATATAGGCAGTGTGGCATTCTCCCCCTCCTATTCCCCATATAGGCAGTGTGGCATTCCCCCTCCCATTGCCCATATAAGCAGTGTGGCATTCCCCCCTCCCATTCCCTATATAGGCAGCGTGGCATTCCCCCCTCCCATTCCCCCATATAGGCAGTGTGGCATTCCCCCTCCAATTCCCCATATAGGCAGTGTGGCATTTCTCCTTCCTATCCCCCATAGGCAGTGTGGCATTCCCCCCTCCCATTTCCCATATAGGCAGTGTGGCATTCCCCATATAGGCAGTGTGGCATCCCCCCTCCCATTCCCCATATAGGCAGTGTGGCATCCCCCCTCCCATTCCCCATAGACAGTGTGGCATTCCCCCCTCACATTCCCCATATAGGCAGTGTGACATTCCCCCTCCAATTCCCCATATAGGCAGTGTGGCATTCCCCCCTTCCATTCCCTATATAGGCAGCGTGGCACCCCCTCCCATTCCCCCATATAAGCAGTGTGGCATTCCCTCTCCCATTCCCCATATAGACAGTGTGGCATTCTCCCTCCCATTCCCCATATAGGCAGTGTGCCATCCCCCCTCCCATTCCCCATATAGGCAGTGTGGCATTCCCCCCCTCCCATTCCCCATATAGGCAGTGTGCCATCCCCCCTCCCATTCCCCATATAGGCAGTGTGGCATTCCCCCCCTCCCATTCCCCATATAGGCAGTGTGGCATTCTCCCCCTCCCATTCCCCATATAGGCAGTGTGGCATTCTCCCCCTCCCATTGCCCATATAAGCAGTGTGGCATTTCCCCTCCCATTGCCCATATAAGCAGTGTGGCATTTCCCCTCCCATTGCCCATATAAGCAGTGTGGCATTTCCCCTCCCATTCCCCATATAGGCAGTGTGGCATTTCCCCTCCCATTCCCCATATAGGCAGTGTGACATTTTCTCTCCCATTCCTCATATAGGCAGTGTGGCATCTCCTCCTCTCAATCCCAATAGGCAGTGTGGCATTCCTGCCTCCCATTCCCCATATAGGCAAAAGTAAAAAAAAAAAAAAAAAAACTCACCTTTCCATCCTTCCTGCTGCCCGCGCCGTCTTCGCTGTATCTTCCACTGCCGCCTGCACACACAGACACCCGGATCAGTACAGCAGTGGGCGTGGCTGATGCTTGATCCTCTGCTAAGCCCAGCGAAGATGAAGATAGAGCTGCCTCTGCCGCTTCTTCTCCACGACGCCAGCACACACACTCTGTAAAGGCTCGGTACAGCGGTGGGTGTGGCCCATGCTCGAGCATCGTACATGTCCACCGATGTACGAAGTCGGGTGTCTGTGTGTGCATGCGCCATGGAGAAGAAGCTTCTTCTCCGCGATGCTCAAAAGTTGACCACGTCTACCTGCTGTACAGAACCGGATGTCGCAGATACAGGGAAGACGGCGGGGACAGCGTGAGCGGGAAGGATTGAAAGGTGAGTTGACTTTTTTCCTTCCCGATAAGACGCACTGACATTTCCCCCCCCCCCCCCCCCCCCACTTTGATCAACCAAGCCAAGGTAGTCCCATCATAACTGAACAGTTTAGATTATGCTGGAGGGACCCCTTGCAGTTGGAGAAGAGTTGCACATTATCAAGTCCAGTTACCCAACTGCAACACTGAATGGTAAAAAGAGAAAGGTGCAATTTAAACCAACTGTGGGAAGACCAGAACCTTTTTTTACCTAGTAAATCTTAGTTACCATATATTGCCATACTTATCTACACCGTCAACCATGCCAAGACTCTTACCAAGTCTTGAATAACTTTTTTACCCTATCTGTATGCCTGATACTGAATCATTGTCAGCACTTTTGCTCCTATATCCACTGATGGTCGAGGCCATCTTGCAGGACCTGGGAGACTCTTTCCCAGCATCCCAGCTGTGCTGCTGCCTGGATTTAACTGATAATTAAATCTAACAATATCACTAACAATATACAGTGACAGAAAACCCAACTGCACTTGTCAGCTACCTGCAGCTCCATTGGACACCATTAGAGGGGAAAATCGTCCAAAAAGGTAAATTAATTTTTATCTGCAACAATATGAATTGTCCTGGGAGAGATGCATAGGACCTTGTAATGGTGTTGGTCTGGTTTATTGACAAAAAAGGGAGACTGAGCTCATCCAAGTACAATTTAAACCATCCCTAGGAAGTGTTAGAGGGGTGTAACCACATACTGGATACAAAGATTAATTTAACCCTCAACACACAAATTTAGATGAAAAACTAGATGACTTGTTTAAAAACAGGACTTAGTGAACATATATTGTAATACTGTAAATATAGGCTGATCTGCGTAGTCCCATCTCTATGCTATTAGCACTTGCCTGTATGTTATATTGGCCAATATAGTGGGTAGATTACAGAAAAGGCTTTGGTGTTCTTTTTTGTAGTTCACCCTATAAATTGTTTAAAATGATCTCCTATTTAAATATTTTTAATTCATTATAGATATTACTAATTAATTCTATGAACACCTAATGTGAATGTATTCTGAGATTTTGGGGTGTAAGCCTTGTTACCGTTTCAAGTAATGGACCACCTAGAAAGTCAGCAGTTGCCAGGGGAAGGGGGGGGGGGGGGGGGATTACAGGAGCGGAACATCTGCCTTCTTGGACAAAAGGATGCCCGACTAATAAGGCAGACTATGCAGGTGCCTAATCTAACGTTTCTACCAGACGAAAATCAATAAGGATACCATTACCAGCTACACCTGTGTGAATAGTTTGGCTATTCAGTAGCTTATATTGTGGAAAGGTTTAAATCTGAGCATGCTGGGATTTCACACATTTAACTTAAGTCCATGGTGTATATTTTTGAATATTTTTGAATTAATCAAACCCACATCCACTTTAAAGTGGAACAAAACCTTGGATTACTACTATCCCAGGTTTTGTTCCATGCCACAGGGGCATCCAGAATTGGGAGGCCACACTGTGTGAAACACCCCTAGGATCGCACAATGCTGCATGCGTAGGCTCTCCAATCAGAGGCATTTGCTGTGACTGCCATTTGGCAAATGGCTCCAATGGGCTTTAGCCCAGCCTATCTGAATGGCTGTAGTGGGAATGTGTACAAAGCATGAGGATGCGAGGGATGCAGCCGCTCTCACTCTCCATTGTAAATAATCACAGACGTTTTGTCGGATTACATAGGCATGGTAAATGGTTCTGTTTGGACGTGCCCTTGGACCGCAGAGAGGTCAGTGAATACTGGCCACCTGGGGGGTTCACAAAGTGGGGCCCTGGGGGAAGCCCTGGAATCTTTTCAATGGGTTTTCTTCGGTTTTAAAGTGCAACAAAACTCTCTGGTTAATCCCCCACATCCCTTACTCTACAGGGAGCACCTTTTAGATGGTCTTGCCATCCAGTCTTCTAACTCCTCAGCAATAGATCCAGCAATTTGGAGTTTGAGGCCCGTGACGACCCAGGAAGTGAGAGCGGGGGCATCTGACTGGATTCAGTAATAACCCGCCTAGCACCGATCAGTGGTGAGGAAACAAAAGGCAAGTTCCCTTTTGTTTTTTTCTTGCTGCTGTATGACTTTAAAGACTTTTTCTGATGTGCCTCACTAAACATCCCTTCCCCCCTCCCTCACTGCCCTTTGTATGTCAGCGTTATCTGAAACGCATACATCCAGCAGCATTCCTGGCCCTTTTGCATCCCCGCCCCCCCTTAGCCGTCACTGAGTGAAGGCTGCAAGCCTTAGCCGTACTCACCCTTCCCCGTCCCTCTTAAAATATCCCGCGCCACTCTTCAAATGTTGCAGGATTTGTCATTGTAGCCTATGCAGTTACACTGCGCACGTGCAAGATCGGAGGGCCGGAGCAGAGCATGACCGGACGGCAAGATGATGCTGGCCTATGGAGATTGTGCGGGGCCGAGTGAATACAATTCGACCGGTTGTGTAATGTGTAATGTTAAACTGCAGGGTCAGGTGGGGCGATCAGGCCAGGTTTGGGGAGTTTTAAGGAGGAAATCACGCTTTTTGTATCCCTCTGGCCACCCCTCCCTCCCCTGTACCAACCCGGACATTAATATAATAAAACAATTCACCTGGTCCATCCTACCCTGATTCAGGTGGGGAACTGGGCTCTGCATGGCAGCCATGGGCTCGAATGACAATTGGACTTGAGCGACAGATCAGTACAGTCACACTGCTACACGGGATTGGGTGACAGATCTATCACTCAAGGTCCTAGCTTTAGCCTTTTTGCAGATTGCCCGCCTCAGATTGCCCAATTAGGGTGTTTCACAGGTGGGACAAGCCGGTGGAGTGTAAAAAGAAAACTTTCTCCTTAATGTTTATTTCAATATCAATTCTATCAATTTTAGAAATTCTGAATTATTCTCTCTATAGTAAAATTAAAACCAAAAAGCCCAGAGATCTTCTTTATAATAAAATATCTATGCGCCTATAATAAGAACCTAACATGCTGATAAGTATATGAACACTCAGTGACTGTCAAACAGAAATAAAGCTGGAACACAGAATGGGATTAATTAAAAGGATTCCTGTCTGATGCCTTCGCTCCTGAGAAGCAACACGCTGCATGACGCGAGGGTAACGGGTGACTCTGGCCAGTCAGCATATTGCATACAACAGACTGAGCCCGGATCCGTTCCCTACCTGCTGAGCATGAACAATCCCCGCACACTCGGGGTGCCCAAACCCTTTAAGTGGCTTGCTCTGTAACCTCGGCCTCACACAATCCCTCATTTCTTTCCCTTCCCCTGCCAGCCGAGCGCAGTAAATAATAACCGCGGCCCTTATTAGCCCACTACTGAGCGTGAAATCATTACACCGCCATGCCCTACTTTCTCATTCAATCAAACAGGCCCCAAAGGTTCAAAACAATAAGCGAAAATGTAGAAGTGCAACAAAGAGCTGCTAGATAAAAAAAAGAGAAAAATAAAATGCAATAAAAGCTATTACAATGAATGATCATGAAAATAATAATAATAATAACAGAGCAAAAAGACATGTAAAATTAGAAATATTTTCTTAATAAACAACCTTCTTTCATAATGGACCATCAAAAACAACTTTAAGAGGAACAAAACCGAAGAATTTCAATTTTTTTATTCCTCCTTGATTGTTCACAGAGAAAACACACACCAAATCGGGATGCCCCTTTGTGTGTTTTCTTTGCGTGTTTCCTTTTGCTCACCTACTGAGCCAGACAGTGGAAAACCACTTTATTATTTTCTCAAAATAACCCTGGACAAGTTATGGTTAAAGTTATAAATGGCTACCAAATTAATTTGCCTCATAACTTTAATATGACTTCTGATAGAACCCTGGTGAAACCTATTGATACCTTAATGAGATTTCCGGAAGCCTGATTATATTGATAAAAAGAATGGTGATTCCAGCAAGGGGAATGCATAAAACCTGTGGGGTATGATATTTGATAGCATTAGATAGTTCACCACTGGAGACAAATCATGAGCCTGGAATCAACCTGGGGGGAACTTCCCGGCACAGGTTATGGTTATAATTGCAAATAGATCATTCTTTCCACTGGATGATAATAAATGTCATCAACCACTCATTTTGGGTGATTCTACCAGGCAATTTCAATCACTTAAAGTAGATGTACACCTTTATTAAAAAGGATCCAGTGCAGATCTTGCACAGAGGCTTCATGTAGTGGCATCCAGAAAATAAGCGAGCAGCCTTTCCTAGTTGGGCGCACCCAGGGCCATAAACACCGGGGCAACAGTTCTGGATTCCAGGTGAGGTAAACTGTTTTTCTTTGCTTTTTGCAGCTCTTCCCCCTTCCTTCTTCACAAGGGGAGGAGGAAGGGAAGAAGGGCAGGGGTGGTGAAGGGGATTCTCCTAAAGTCGCCTTTGAGCGGCGAAACGCGCCGGAAGCCCGGGGTCTGTTACCCTTATGGATGCCTAATTTTACTATCCGGATTTTGTACTAACCTCTGAATTTGGCCTGTTGGATCATTGGGGGCGGTGAAAACATTCGCTATTCATCTGATTGTTAAGCGCTTTTACATTTTATGTTGGTGAGTAGATTTTTATTGGATCATTAAAGCTTTTTAGACTTAAGTCAACAATATTGCACTAGATGTTTTCTGCTCTCTTCCTGTTTACATGGATTAACTGGTTGAGCCCTTTTGACTGTCTTGAAAGTGAAAACTGTGTGATTTCATGATATTTAAAGCGATACAACCATACTCAATGGAGGATTGACATATCCCAATTTTTCTATATTGGACCAATCTTGCATGAACGCTAAAACGTTTTCTCTGTCTGGTAAGAGTCAGATATTGATTGATGGTGGGCACATGATGGTGAAGGACGCATGCGCTTTGGGATAAGTCAGTCACTTTGGATTATTCAGAAGCTCTGTGTATTTCTACTAAATATCTATTTGTATTCTCTCCCTTATTTCCAGATTTCCTCTGTATCTCTCTGTTTTCTATATCCCTGTCTTTTTCCTCTTTTTCTACATTTCCTTCCTTGTTTTCGGTCGTTTTCACCTTACTCCAGTCTTTCATTTTTTTCTGCATCCAATCTTTCCTTTTTCTTGTTTTCTTTCTCCTGTTTTCCATGTTTCTTCTTTCTTTCCCCTCCCCCCATCTCTCTCTTGGGGAACCCTCCTGAATTCTTGCAGAGGGTGATATTTACCCTGTATAGGCCTTCTCATTCTGTTGTTGAGAGGCCTGAGCACTTCTTTTTGGATGCTGTGGCTGCACTTTCTTACCATGGAACACTACTTATTTACATTACATTATTTACCTACTCCAGGCACATGGATTGCATTGTTTCCAGTGCCCCCCTCATATTCACTGTAATAACATTCCTTTGTAAAATACCTTATTTCAATGGAATAGTAGAATGATATAACAACAGATTATTATATAACTGAAGCAGATAATGTGTCCGTGTGTTCTATTCTTTGGGCAGAGCTGTGCTCACTAGGCTTTATTCAGGGGGCTCCACTGAAAGAGCAGATGATGGCTCGCCCTCTGAAGTGGGAGCTCTTTTGTTGAGCTTCTATTGGGCATCAGTGCGTGTCTAATCAGGCAACACTAAATTACATTTGGCTTTGTCTGTATTCTCTCCACCACCAACACATGACCCGACGCATTCACTGGTTTTCAGGCCTCTGCTAAACCAAGGCCCAGTGTTTATCAAACACAAATACACAAAATAAAATCATACCTGAGGACAACGCAGCCATCAATTGTCAGGATAATGCCTCAACCGAGCACAAGTCACGGCTGACCCCAGCTTCTCCGGGCAAAAAAAATATATTTACCTTCCAGCACACAGGCATGATTACATGGAGGCCTGCTAGCTGCATTGCTCTGGATTCAGTCCGCTCCAGTGCTGACAGCGACCTCTTCAACAGGCCTAAAAAGGTTGACCTACGCCCTCTCAGGGAAGTCTTTATTGGGTATTCATGAGATATTTAAAAATTGTGAGGCAGTACTTAAGCTCGATCAGCCAGGGAATATATTAAATTCCCGGGCCGATCGATTCCCCCCCCCGGGGCATCCATAATCGGGATGCCTCTCTGTGTGAAACCCCCCAGGTTGCCCCATTTATTTACCTCGTTTCCCGGTCCCACAGCATGTCTAAGAGCCACGCCCGCATCCCACTATACCTCTAGCAGGGCACGTGCCTGCGCCAGGAATTCGCGAATGGCTGGCGCAGGCAGGCTCCCTGTTAGAGAGAAGCTGAGGATGCGGCCGTCAGAGCCGCTGCGGGACCGGGAAGAGGTGAGCTGGTCTCTGCGTCCTGGGGGGTTTCACACAGCGGGGCACCCCCGATCGGTGTGTCCCCGGGGGCAGGACCAAAACCCAGGATAGTCAAAATCCTGGGTTTTGTTACACTTTAATGGTTGGTAGACACTGACCTACACCCTCTCATACAGTATGTTGGGCTGCGGATCCCCAACGGGTGTCTGAAAACTTGACACTGAAACTGCTCCTCCAAAAGGTCCTCTGTTGGACAGAACACACCCAACATAATAGTTGAGTAGCTCCTGACTGTGGGACCCATGGGTGGCAGGAGGGGAGGTCATGTGCTAAGGAGAGCCCTGATGGCAGCCCCGCCCCTGGCTTAGTGTTGGACTGGCCCGACCGGTGGGTCCCCAAGCTGAGTTTGCCCTTTCTCTGCTTCTGTGCCCTGCCAGCTGTGCCTTTTTAATGAAAAAACAAGCAGTCTAGCACCAGCTTGCCTTGATGAGATGCACAAAGGTGGCTGGGTGTAAATGATGAGGGAATTCTTCATGAGTCTACTCACCATTCATAAAAAAACTGGTGGACAAAGCTCCACCCTATGCTGCTCATTCACTGAGACAGAGGGGGCATGCTAGACAGTACCTATGGGCAGACCTGCTACATGAGGCGGCAAAAGCGCGATGAGACCCGTTCTCAGAAACTGGTAATTTTGCTTTGGTCATGAGGGACGGGAGATCAGTATGTGTTTTTTTTTTTTTACATTTTTCTAATCAGGGATTTTACTCTTGTGATTGTATGGGGCCCATAAATTCCCGATGGCAGCACTGAGTCAATCCCTTCAAGTCTGTCTACAGTTTCACTTTAAACAAATGTAGATATGTTTTAATTAAACAACAAATATCTGCCAGAGCGCAGTGCGGAGGGTTCCTATTAGCAGGATATTATGCTGGAATAAAAAAAAATAAGGAAAGAAAGACCTTCAAGAGGACTGCTGGTAATGAGATCTCTGGCACAACAATGCGCCCCCAAACTCCCCCAAAGCTTTGATTGCTCAGCCATGGCCCCAGCGAATCGTTTGGCTTTCAGAGAGGAAAAAAACAAGAGCATTCATTCTCACCACAATGGAGAGACAGTTTTAATTAAACCTTATCAAAAGATGAATACGGGGTAGAAAGGCTGGCTCTTCCTACTTATTCCGCAAGACTTTCTCTTTACAACCGTTTAGATGGTGGCATGCATGTTCGTGCTGTAATTAAGCCCTGTTGAAGAAATGCTGGAGTTGTGTTAATGTTGGTTAAGATTTAATTAGCTCAATTATCGGGAGAGTTATGCAATTCACTGAGTGCTAGTTCTCATCAAGCCTCGCCAATGCCTCAACTTACATCCACAGGGCTCGCTTCAAGGAAATGTTTCAGGTGACAAGGACACAAAAATATTCTAAGCTAGTTATTAATTTAAATGTGAAATACTATCCATCTCTTATGTGGAGGATCTCTCCACCTCAACACACAAGAAGAAAAAAAAAATGTAAACTGGGGTTTGAGGTAGAGACAGTTTCCACAAATAAGCATCCACTATGTCAGACAGTGGCGGCCTGGGGCCAAAAATCATCCCGGGATTTTACCAGCTCATAACCAGCCCACGATTTCCCCACGGAGCAACCCCCCCCCCGTGCATCCTGGGCTGTCAACGAATGAGCTCCAGGGCTGAGACTATAGAGTTACAGGGGTAGATCGTGGTGGATGTAGCTACTTTTAAAGTGATGGTACTGAAAGTGTTACTATTGTAGGGGCAGATAACATGGGAAGGGTGGGTATTGCCTCTCACAGTTATGCTGAGGCTATAACATTGCAGGGGCAGAACATGGACTGTGTTTTTGGCTGGGGGTATAGGGGGGTACGGGTACAGGATGTTCTGAAGGGTGACTAGGGAGGCCCCCCCAAACAATGTAAATGCTAAAGTTATAGGGCAAGAATGGATATCACCAATCTTGAAGATATAGTACTGAAGTTTTAGTACTGCGGGGGCAGATGCTGTAGCAGGGGTAGGAATGATCCCGTCATACCTATCCCTGCCACAGTATCTGCCCCCACAGTACTAAAACGTCAATACCATAGCTTCAATATTGGTGATATCCATTCTTTCCCATGATCTGTCCCTGCAGAGCTATAGCCTCAGCCTTGGAGCACACTTGTTGGAAGGAAGCACATCGATGGTAATCCATTCACAAAAAGACTGGAGCACAGTTACAGTGGAGCATCACGAGATCGGCGGCATAAGGGTTTCACACATTGGGGCATCCTAAAGAGGGAAGAAGGATGCCCCCTGAAGAGGGAAAACACTGGCTTCAGAGTCTTATAGTTTTTAGGCCGGTGGTTGCTCCTCTTTAAAGCAGAAGTCCAGTATACCTATAATCCCCTGCTAAGCCGCCCTCCCCCTGGTGCTAAGGGGGGGTCACAAAAAATAACCTCCTTACCCTAACTGGGATCCAGCATTGTTCACCAGTCGGTTCCAGCGCAGCCAACTTTGACTGGCCCCATCTTCAATTGGCCGACTCCCCCAAGGTATGCACTGATCCCGCCTGCTCATCCCCTTGAACGGTCGGGTATGCCTATAGTGCAGCAGAAGCAGGGGTGTACATAACCCCCACTATCAGCAACAAACCACTCAGCAGTTGGTCATAATCTTCGGGGAGCGCACGCTGCATTATCGGAGAAGTGGGAGGTGCGCGTTGCCACCGGAGAGCGGCGCCCATGTAGAAGCAAGGCCCATTCCCAGAGGGAAGGAGCCAGCATGGCTAGGTACATATGAAGGTACATACTGCAGAAGCAGGGAAGACAGGGTGCACCAGGCCACCTTGTTCCATGAACCCAGGAACACGTGTCTGCACTGCCTCTAGCCCCAGAGCAGTAGCCTCTGTGTCCACTGACTCTGCACCGGTAACAGCACTGGTTCCCGAGCAAGTTAAGGGGTTTTATTTGTAACCTCCCCACCGTTCCTCAGCACCAGGAGAGGGTGGCATGAGGGGGGAGGGGTTATAGGTAGATCGAACATCTACTTTAATTTGTGGTCTGATTTCATCCACTAGGGGGATCACTAGCTGGCATTATGATAAAAACACAAAACTAAGGAAAGGAATCAACAATTTCTTACTAACACAAATTAAAAAGTTCAAAGGAGTTTATTAGAACTAAGAATTTTTCATTTTGCCTTCAGTTGGCCTTGAATTACTTTGTATATGTTTTGGATTGTGAAGGCTCCAAACAATAAAATAATAAAAAAATTACATTTAACAGTAAGAAAAAAACTTGCCAAACAAAATCAGAATGGTTTCTCAAACCTGAACTGGTCCTGCCTCCTCTCACCCCTGTTCTTCTGAAATGCAGGAGACTTTGATATATAACCCCCATTGTGAGTCCCCATTCTTCTCTCTGACATTAAAGCAGTTTTTTTCTTACAACAAAAATGTGTTGTAGTTCAAAGAAAAGCTGTTCCAAATTCATTACAAGTTTACCGAAGTGTTTGGCTTTTGTTATGAAAATTGCTCGTAGCCCAACTATACATCTTGCCATGAAAGACCTGAGAAAACAGCCACTGAGAACTTCTCCTGCGTGAGAAAACTTTCGTTCAGGGCCTGTGTTTGATGCTGATGGGCGCAAGTGACTAGCGGCCAATCACTGTGTTATTATCATTGGCTTAACAAATACAATTTTTATGCTGGTTGGAGACAATTTATAAAGCCAGACAAGTAGTTGGGCAGGACGAGAAGAAAAATGGAGCTCTCCAAGGGTAAATTAGCATCAGCCTTGAACTTTTCATGGTCATGTAGCTTCTTCGTGACTTTTGCTATGCCTGAACTTTAAACGATTTGAGTTCAAACTTGTCAGGAGGCTGAAATTACGGTTGTCTGGAAAGTGGAACTTTTTTTTTTTTTACATAATGAATATGCGGAATGAAGCACTTTATTTGAAGGCTTTAGTTGGTCACCACCACCACTCAGGTTTCAACCCCCAATCTTAGTCCTGCGTGCTTCACCTATCGGTGTACACCTGTCTGGAGTCAAACTTTCAGCTACCCATGGCCTCCTAGGGAGCAACAGCAGGACCAGAAAAGTATGTGGGCATGGACCTGGTAATTCAGTCTGATTTTGGTCTTTATAGAAATAGTTATGTAGATAGGCATCCCAAACTGGGAGGGTTAAAGCAGGTCTTCAAACATTTTTAGAAGGTCCTCTTTAATATGTTTTTGTAGGGTTAAAAGTAATAATTACCTTTCCCCTCTTTCTAAGGCACACATAGCCCATGCTCCTGCCATGGTGTTTGCCCACTTCAGTTTGGTTTCAAAAATGCTGCCCCAAAACACTCAAACCAACCATGCTGATACATGGATTGACCTACAGGGAAAAGGGGAAACCCGGGTGGACTTCTGAATCCAGTTGGGGACTCCCATCTCCAAAAGGGGCTCCCTGACATAGGCTCCCTGATTTTTATATTTTCCCATTGTGTCTGTATATCTGCCCTGCATCAAATAAAGCATTTTTTGTTATTTCTTTATAACTTTTGGCTGTGCAGCCAAAGGCAGCTAACATGTAGAGCAGTGGTTCTCAACCTTTCTAATGCCGTGACCCCACAATACAGTTGCTCACATTGCGGTGACCTCAAACCAAGAAATAATTTTGGTGGCTACTTCAAAACTGTAATTTTGCTACACTTATGATTCGGAATGTAAATACCTGATATGCATTATGTATTCTCATTGCTACAAATCAAACAAAATTTAAACATAGTGATTAATCATAAAAACAATTTTTAATTATATGTTGAGAAATATTTATTACTAATTCCAATAAATAACATTTCACCATGGCATAGCATGTGTCGGAAACTGTCATTTATCCGCCTCTCATTGAAATTAATAGGAGGCTGCGGCGGTTTGTGTGGTAACTCGAGATTCTCGGGAGCTCCCTTCCACAAAACCGCCGCACTCACAATGCCGGAAACTGCTGATTTCAGCAGTTTCCTCATTCAGAATATGGGAAAATAGTGGGAGATAATGGGAGATAATTATACATTGGGGAACAGTGTGAACTACATCTTATAGTGGTCTCTTATAGTATAAGACCGATGTAGTTCACACTGTGTAAATGTATGGTGCTTTGTGTAAGTGTAAGCTGCTTTGTGTACTGTGTAATGATTACACACAAAGCACCTTACACTTACACAGTATTGTGTGTATGGTGTGTGTACTGTTTTTTACATTATTAACCTTTTTTACACCAGCAGCCTGTCTCGCAGGCTCTCTTGCCTCTCCGTCTCCTAGGCTTCTGTCCTCCGGCGCTTGCTGCGTCCGCCCACTGATGACTTCAGCAAGCGCCGGACACACGTAATACGCTGCTATGGACTGTGGAGCGTTCCCTCCCACTTCCCCCGCCCCTTAGGCCCCGGACGGGTGATGCAATCACATCTGCGCAGGCATTCAGTTTGGAACGCGCATCCATAACGGCGTGTGTTCCAGCTGAATAGCGCTGCTGCAGACAGTAGCGCGACTTCTCAGAGGCTAAAGCCATCGTAAATATGTATTTTCTGATGGCTTTAGGCGACCCCTGTGTTTTGGTCGTTTGACCCCCGCCGGGGTCCCGACCCACAGGTTGAGAACCGCTGATGTAGTGGATCAAGCCATGTAAATTTGTGTTTGTTATGTGTGGGTACAGAAGTGTATCTTAGTACAAGTGGGGCCCAGTGCAGACATTAAATCAGAAGTCGCACTGGACACTGCCAGCAGCCACTGGTAGTTTACATGTGTAGGTAAGCGCTGATATATTCTTGGGTGCTCTACAGAGTAAGTAAAAGCATCAACATCAGCCTCTATCCACCCAAAAAAAGCTCAAAACCTAATATCACTAGCACACTCACACCGGCGACAGATTTCATAGTGTTATATATTGTATTACATCATCTCTCCCTCCTGCTGTGGCTATACCAAACAAGAGGAGTCATCCTGAAAAGCCTGCTAGCTCCTTGGTGCTTCTTGGCAACTTGCCAGCAGGACAGACATGAGGCTAGAACAGGCACAACTTACAGTATAGAGACCAACCAGTTTTTTTTGCTATGAATAGGGTCTGGACTGCACAGAAACACTGTATTCTTTACTGTTTTGTTCACTTTTATTTTACAGAGCTGAGGCCTACCAGCCACATGGAGCTTGAGGATCTTCTCCTTTTCTGGCAGAGGCTTGGTTCAAAAAAGATGAATTACTATGCAGGCTTGATAAAAAAAATGTAGACCACAGAAGATCAGGCAGGTATGGGCTGGTACAGATGCTCAAGATCCATGTGGCTGGTTCAGACCAGGACAAGGATTCCCAATTTGTTTCATTAAAGGGATACAGAAGGCAAAGGCAATTGTTACACCATTGCGTCGGGCTATGTTTGGCACTGTCCTAAACTTTTTTTAAGTTTACAAATTGATTAAAACATTGCAAATCTAATTCAGGTGGTGTTCCACTACCCTTGTTTGGACTTTCAGGAGCAGCTGTGTGCTGACTGGAAGGCAGAGCGCAGCCATGATGAGGTGAGCTGCTCTATGACAGTATATGCACTTTGCTTAAACCAGACCTTCACCCTGAATAAGAGCCTATCTTGTATGCAGATTGCCCACATTAAAAATCATACTACAGTGCGTATTCAGAGCCTTTAAACATCCAAGATGGCGGAACATGGAGCATCAGGCAGCCTGGAGACAGGAAGTGTCTTCTGATTATGCCGCTCTGCATTCTGGGATTGCTGTCCTTTTACTGACCCCAGCTCTGCTCTGTCTGAGCAAAGCACAGATATAACCCACCCCCTGTACTTTCCCCCACTCTCCTCTCCTTAGTGTGTGTGATGCTTCTGAGGCAAGATGGTGGCGCCCATACCCTAGAGTCCTGGACAGAGTTGCAGCCCAGTGGAGGAAATAATAGAAAGTAAGCGACTAAAAACTTAAAATATATTAATTTTAGATGCTGAGGAATAGTTTTTTATGGGTTTGGGCTTTCCATTAAATGGTGCTGAAGGTCCAGTTTAAGTAACAATTCCTATCTTCTAATAAGCTCAGACACTTACCATAAACGTCTTCCCTGTTATTGTGCTAGTTCTTTTTAAAGAGGACATATATTTATCTATATTTAGTCTATATTTAGTCCTCCCAGCTCAGCAGTGCATGCCCTGCTGCCAGCATTGCCAGGATCCCAAGACTCTGGTGGTGTGATGCACCCTATATACTGATGACCTACTGAAAATTTGGCCCACCTGCTTTTTACCAGCCTCCAGTAATGGGCACTACTGGAGGAGGGCTCAAGTTCCACCAACGGTACTTGTACCTCTTCTCTAGGGTATACACTGAATGGTAAAAATGGGTCAAAAAATGCTTTTGGAGTTTTTTTTTTAGCAGGTTAGTGAGCAAAAAGGAAGGGTTGGAAAAAGTAGGGTGCACAGGACAGTATAGCTGGGCTTCAGAATGGTATGTGACGCTGGAAACTATGTATGGGTCATATGGTTGTATAACAGGACAGTTGATGTACCAAATGATTGGGCAACATGATCATGCAAAGGTATGAGATAGTATTCGGACAAAAGGCGACACGAGAGCCTTTTATAGTATGAAGTAAACAGGGTGGTATGAGATGTTGGGCACCATTGTATTGGGAAGCCTTGGATGGTACAGTAGCAATGTCTTCCTAGTGGTAGGTATTGAGGTTTTGGCAGGTCCTAATCAGGGCAGCCATCAGGGCAGGAGAGCCAAGACTGTATGGGGCCCAGTGGTAGAGGGGAGGCCTAGACCCTGGCCAGGGATTCCTGATGTCAGCTCTGCTCTGATTCCTAAATTGCTGGTTGCCTCATTATTGCTGCTGCTGGCTGATGAATATGACAAGGGTGCATTGATGCTGTTACGACCATTGCAGCGCTCACCACAGTCGTCTCTGAGATATATGGCAAACAGAAGGTCAAACTAAGGGCCCAGCCATCACATCATTAGGTAATGGGAGACCAATGCATAATACAGGCTGTAAAGAGTCTGGGTCCCAGCATAACCTATTTGTGATAGCTAGGCCCCTGTTTTGGATTGGGTTCAAGGCAATCAGGCTTGTCCCATTAATCATACTATATAGAAAACTGCAGTTAAAACTAGAGACCCAAACATCACTTTATAGGTTATAAGTGGGGTCCAGACACAAGTGAGCCCAATTCAACAATAGGCCCCGCTATGGCATGTGGAGGCCAAATCATTGTGGGGATCCAAAAATGATGGCAGCCCTGCTCCTAATAAATCAGCTCCTGTGACTTACAAAATATCTCCAGTGAATTAGCAAATATGTCACAGGAGCGAAGGATCTTTATAAAAAAAAAATCAAGCCCTTAGTTCTCCGATTCTTCCTCATGCTAATTAGGTGGCATATGAATAATGAACAATTGTGAAGCCTCCGAATAATTGATGTGAAATATTCTCACCTTAGAGGACCTTGAGTTTTTTTTTTATTTTGAAATGCAAACATTTGATCATCCAGCTGGAGAAAATGGAAATATATAAATATATATCTTTCAAAACCAGAAAAGTACTCCAGGCATCAACAGTCACCCCTTAAATTTGTGCATGGAAAAAAAAATAAAAAAAAAAATCTTCTCTTAAAGAAATAAAAAAAAAAATCCCAAATGGTTTTTCTGCAAAGTTTTATCTGCTGTACTCCAGCCTCTGGCGATGGAGCTCTCCTAACTAAGTGAATTCCTCTCTCTAATGTTCAGCTCTGGTGGTTAATGTAAGTTTTCATTCTAAAATGTTCTCTGTAACCCAAGCCCCAGAGCATTCTGATAAGTCTGCCGAAGATTTAAAATTGTTCAGCTAACTTATCTCAAAGAATTATGGGAAAGGCAGGAAAAATAAGCATATCTGTGTGTGTGTGTGTGTGTGTGTGTGTTCGTCTGACAACAAAATAGAAAGCTTGCATCCTTCATCTTAACACATTATACCTGCACATTCCTCAGCATTGAAACAGGAAGGAATAATAGAAACCACAGGATCCATGGACATGTTAACGATATGCAAATGATTGAAAAAATGTAAACTAAATTTTCTAAACATCTCCAACTTTGCATTATCGAGTATGAGCGACACACATATACAATTACACACACAAAGATGCCTTGGTGTGGCTGAATAAGGGGTCAGCATGCTGTTCCCTTTAAACTTCAAACACTTATTCCTACACATAAGGACACATACACCAACTCTGAGCACCCCAACAACCTATTTTCTACCTTTCTCATTGTCGTCCAAAGCAGAGAAAGGACCTCTTTCCTTCCTCCAGCTCTTAAATACAACCCTGGCTGCTTTTCCCTGCTAGGACCTTGACAATGAGCCATGTGTAGCCAAATGCTTTAGCCCAACCCCTGGAATATATTCATAGCCACATTATTTCAGCACTGAAAGGTGAACATATACAAAAAAGCAAGGAAAAGACAGGCACGGAAAGCAAGGATCAGCTATAGAGATGGGCGAACCCCCCAAAGTTCGGGTTCGGCAAGTTGGCTAAACTTTAAATAAATATGTTGAAGTCAATGAGCACCCGAACTTTAGGGGGGTCACTGGGGGAGGGGTTGTGCTACAGAAGCGCTGCTGTAACTTACCTGAGCCCCGATGACCTCCTGTCAGCAGCGGCAGAGACGTTCCAAACAGGCCCCAGACAGGGCTATAAAAGATGGCCACCGGCTCCCATAAGTGAGGAGGCTTCTAAAGTCAGCACCAGGATTGTCCTCATTCATGGGAGCCGGTGGCCATCTTTTTGTAGCCCTGGCTGGGGCCAGTTTGAAATGCTGCTGCCTCTACTACCACCACTCTGACGCCGCAGCTGGACGAAGAGGATCGGGCAGAGGTAAGTTACAGCAGCGCTTTTGCTCAGCAACCCATCAACCAGCTTTTCCGTGTTCAGACTGGAAACCGAACTCAAACTTCTGGCTGAAGTGCATGTTTTGGTTTGGGAACTTGAACTTGCAAAAGTTTGGTACGAACCTGAGCTTTGCGGTTTGATGTTGCCCATCTCTAATCAGCTATTCTCTCCTGCATGTACAGATGATGGTACAGGAAAAGGACTTAAAGTTATCCCACAATGTGGGATGCTTGTGTCTGCGGAGGGGGGCCATTCCGATTGGCAATGACACCACACATAGTTCTCCACAAAATAAAAAACTAAGTCCCTGGAGCTCACCTCGGGACTGGCAACAGTCAATTGCTGTCGCCGTCAGGTCCATAGCTGGCAGCCACGTGGGTCCGGAACTGGTCGTCGATGGATCAGGTGCCAGAAAACCTAATCACAACAACAGCTTTTTTTCTGCTGCACATCAGGACGAATCCTCTGCTTGGCATGTAAGCAGACAATGATTTGTTTTTACACTTAGCCTGGAGGCCCCTCAAAGCCTAACGCTGGTCTACCTCTAAAGTGGCTTGTTCCCTCTGTTATGGTGCTCTCCCGCTTTACCCACAGCCATCACATCCAGCCTTGTGCCGATGAGGACTCCTAGTCCGCAAGATGCGTCCACAAATAGGAAGTGATGGCTGTGTAACATTATCCCGGAAATGTTTCAATACAGGAAACTGGAATATTTTAAATATTAGCCTACTACCGTCTGGAGGGTTTTTGGTTTGGATTCCAGGCCAAAATCTAGGGGTGATTTGGCAAGGCTCAGTCAGAGGGACATGTTTCTATTTTTATACTAAATGACTATGTAACCATATCTATATATATAAGAAATATTTAAGAAGTCTTGTCTATTAGCAGAAAAGCATCTATAACAAGCTGTAGAGACCCGGAAGGTCCAGACATCATCCTTCATTATTTTTCAGATCTGTGGCATTGCTGTACTAAATGGCAGCATCAAGTCCTCCTTTAAAACAATGTTGTATAATATTAAACGATTGGGTTGCCAATTTATTTCTGTTTGGCTGAAACATCCGTCGCTCAGTGATGACCTCCCAATCTGAAGCGACAAAGATCAGCAGCGATAAAAAATAAATGCAGAGCAATTATAAGCTTCGACGCTGTATCTTGATGTGACCTAGCCTTCATCTCAGCACAGCAGGAGGTTGCTGTTTTCCAGGCAAAAAAAAAATCTTTTCCAAGCCAGATGAACAAACCACTGAAGCCGACTCAGCTGCTTGTTGATTCTGCGCCGCTGCCTGACAGCTTCTAGCCTGGCAATGTAAGATAAGGATGTCAGTACACAACTGATGGGGCCCTTTCAATTAGGCACTAGAACCGCGCCAAGCCGTTGAAAAAATAATGAAGGCTCCTGGACCTTCTCGATCCCTTCTCCTTATAGATGCCTTGTTGCACCAATAACAAGATTCCCAATGCAAAGGCCTGCCAGTGCACTGCTGAAAAATAAGCGCCCACTGCAATTTCGAATGTTTTTTAATATTAAAGCAGACCTCTACCCAAAGTAAACACAGAAGCTCGGACATTCAATGCACTGCCCAGGTCATGCTTTTTTTTTAAAAGGAGATGGCTGGGATTAGGTTGAGAAAATACAATTCTGTGAAATACTCACCTGTAGAATTGATATTATTTGTATACAGTACGTCCTGCTCCAGATATAATACTTACACTTGGGTTATCCTCCGCCAGATGGCGCTGCACTGCAGAGACATGTAAAAACAGGCTCCTCCCAGCCCTTCAAATACCCAGGCACCTCCCACAAATCCCCAGAATTGAAAAGCAGTGAACAAGAAGCCAGGAGAATTAAACCACCCAAAACAACTGGTAATGATAACAATGATAACAATCACCATACAGGGGATCCAGAATAATGCAAAAACCAGGGTGGGGTGGAGCAGGACGTACTGTTTACAAATAATATCAATTCTACAGGTGAGTATTTCACAGAATTGTATTATTCTTAGTATACAGTACGTCCTGCTCCAGATATAATACTTACACTTGGGACATCCAATAGCAGTGTCCATAAAGTAGGGTGGGATCCCCCAACAAAAAGGTGACAGCAGACAGTTTAAACCACTGCCGCCTGCAAAACCTTGCGGCCAAAAACAGCATCAGCTGAGGCCCTAACATCAACCTTGTAAAACTTCGAAAAGGAATGAACAGAAGACCAAGTAACGGGCTTGCAAACTTGTTCAACAGAAGCCTGGTGCTGGAAGGCCCAAGAGGCACCAATAGCACGAGTAGAATGAGCAGTAAGACGGAAGGGAGGACTCTTCCCCTTAGCAGAATAGGCCTGAATCACAGCCTGACAAATCCATTTGCTGATAGTAGACTTGGCCGGAGCCAAACCCATCCTAGGACCAGAAGGGACCACAAAAAGAGCATCAGTCTTCCTGAAAGCCGCAGTGACTACCAGGTAATACTTCAGACACCTGACCACATCCAAAGAATGCAGAACCCTTTCCTTAGCGTTGCTAGAATTAGGACACACTGAAGAAAGAACAATATCTTTATTCAAATGAAAAGCAGACACCACTTTTGGCAGAAAGTCTGACTTAAAGCAGAACACCACCTTGTCCTGGTGTCTCTCATAGTATGGGGGCTGAATAGACAGAGCCGCCAGCTCAGACACACGCCTGACCGAAGTAATAGCCACCAGAAAGACAACCTTGAGGGTAAGTACAGCCAGAGCAGCATCCTGAATAGGCTCAAAGGGAGCACAGGTATGTGGTTGGTCCTGAGGAAGGGGGCCACAGTGCACCCCGAAACGTCGACCAGAAACCAATCCCTGTTTTGCATGATTTATGGTGTTTGGATTACAAATATAAGCTCATTTACTTTTACCTTTACATTGGAGTGCTGGTTCTTTACAAAATTCTTGGACTTTGGCGGTGTCTCCGCGGACCGCGCACCCACCCGACATGGGATACATATGAGTAAGAGTGCGACAGCCACTAGAAAATTTCCTGCAGGTGATCGGTCAACTGCTCCAGTACCAACCTGACCGCCCGTAGTTCCAGAATGTTGATGGGTAATTGGGCCTCCTGAGGGCCCCACCTCCCCTGGAACCTCAGGGACTTCCAGAATCCCCCCCAACCTGACAGACTGGCATCTGTGGTGACCGTCTCCCAGGAGGGGGCCAGAAAGGACCTGCCCTTTAGCAAGTTCTTGTGGTCCAGCCACCACGAGATGGACCTTCCGACCAATGGGGGAAGCACACAAGCCCCGTCCAAAGACGCGGGGTCCTTGTCCCATACTGATAGAAGGTGAAGCTGCAGAGGCCTCAAATGGAACTGGGCAAAGGGCACCGCCTCGAAGCTCGCCACCATCAGGCCCACCAGCTGCATTCCCTGCCTGAGGGAGGGCTGGGGGCACGAGAGCAGGGACCGCACCTGCGCAGTCAGAGCTTCCACCTTCTGTTGGGGATGGAATATTCGTGACTGAACCGTATCCAGAATCATCCCCAGGAACCGTGAGGTGATGAGGATGTCGTCCAGGTAGGGCAGCACTCGAATGCCCCCTGACCTGATCAAAGACATCACCCCCGCCAGCACCTTGGTGAACACTCTGGGAGCTGAAGTGAGGCCAAACTGTAGGGCCACAAATTGGTAATGTTGATCTTTCAACGCGAATCTGAGAGACCTTTGATGTCCCGGGAACACAGGGATGTAAAGGTAAGCCTGACTGACCCATCTCTTTTGGGCACTGTGAAAAGGTTGGAGTAGAACACCTCCCCCAATTCTCTCAAGGGGACCCTGCAAATAACTCCCAGATCCAGAAGTCCTTGCACGGCCTGCATCAGGACCTGAGCTGATACCGGGTCCTGGGGGATCCGGGACCTGATGAATCTTGAGGGGGGCAGCACAGCAAACTCTATCTTGTAACCAGAGGTAACTACCTCCTGAATCCACCGGTCTGAGACTTGGCGCCTCCAGACGTGCGCAAAGTGCTGTAGCCGTCCCCCCACCCTGGCGGGCGAGGGCGCCCCATCATGCCTGAGGGGTCTTGGGAGGGGCTTTGGGTTTGGTCCCCCAGGAGGAGCCAGGACATCGCCCCCTGCTCCTATGCCAGGAGTCTGCGCGAGCCCCCGCGAAGGACACCCCTTTCCCCTGCTTAGCGCCTCTGTAGGGGACTGAAAGGGGGCCCTGGCTACGAAAGGGCCGAGGCTGCCGCCTGCGCTGTGGTAACTTACCTCCTTTAGCAAAAAGGTCTAGGCGGTCCCCAAACAGGCGCAGCCCCTTAAATGGAAGCCCAGTAAGGGCCCACTGGCGCAGCCATACCGCGCGGCGTATAGCCACCGCCAAGGCGGAAGATCTGGCACACATCCTAATAGCATGATCTGATGCAGACAGGATAAAGTTCACAAACACATCACAGTTAGACAGTGCATTAATAGTATCAGTAGGCAACTCGTCTGGGCCGTCAAGTGCATTCCTGACCATGGCCCTGAGCGCCACAGCAGTAATGGCCAAAGCGCAGACCAGGCGCAGCGCCGCCCCTCCAAATGCAAAGGCATGGCATGCCAATTGGTCAATATGCCGGTCCTCAGAATCCCGCAGTGTAGTAGTGTCAGGGGAGTACATAATAGAGGTGTTAGACAGCCCTAGAATCGACCTCGGGAGGCGATGACCAGCACTTGACCATATCAGCAGGAAATGGATACTGCCTGTCCAAACTCTTAGAGATCCCGGGAAGTCTACTGGGATGTTCCCACTCCTTAAACACAAGGTTAATGAAATGGGTTTGCTCAGGAAATTCCAATCGAGCCTTAGCAGTATGAAAAAGCTCACCCCTTTGCCTGGGAGCTGCAACAGGGGGAGAGATGGACAAAACCTCAAAAATCTGAAGCAGCAGTTTATCAGTATCATCCGGGGTCCAGTGATCAGAACCAGAATCGTCATGACCCCTAGACTTCTCGTCAGATGACCCTGAGTCAGAGAACAGCTCCCCTTCGTCCGAAGGGGTATGGCCATATAGATGCGAAAACTCATCAGACTCCGTAGGGAAAGGAGCAGAGTCAGGGATTATGTGCCGCTTTTTTGCGGTGGCCTTACGCGCTAAGGTATTAGCAAGCAATTTTTCAACACTGGCCAGTCTAGTAGCCACATCAGGATGAGAATCCCCGCTTGTATTGGGGGTTAGACTCAGGCTTGGGGGAGTAGGTGAAGTGAGGCGAGGTGCAGGCCCAGCCACAGGAGGGGCGGGAAGTACCATTAGCGCCTGCTGTGCACAAGGGATGCAGACCCGTGCATTGTCACCGCTGATAGGAGAGACCCCACAAGCTACACACAGCCGGGCTTGTCCCGAGGGAACCCCGTTCACAATATCCTGGGATGCCTCCATATGGTGATTAATAGGCACAATAGGCCAGTAGGGATTGACGCTGTAAGCTACCCTGGATGCCCCAAAGACCCGCAGGGAAGTGGGAGAAATTATACTAGGTCCAACTGGAAATTACACCGGGCCGGGAGAAGCCACTGGATTCGACCGTCTGAAAGACACAATGGGAATAGGGATGTCAGAGCCATGCGCGGTAAGCAAGAATGATGAAAATCGCCCGCGAGGGCACTTACAGAGAGAGGGAGGAGGAGGACCGTTACCACGCGTGCGACGAGCATCTAAATGGCGCCAAGCGAACCTCGAAGGGCGGGCCAGAGCGGGCTGTGATGTGGAGCGCGCCAAGCCAGGTCCCCGCCCCCCCGAAGAGCGCGAAGCTCTGAGACAGTAGTCAACGCAGTCAAGAGACGTGAGAGTATGACACACTTAGAAAAAAAGGTTTGCCAATGAAGACGCCGCAGCGTCTGAGGCGCCGCCGCCGCCCGGCGCATGCACATCCAATAAAGGCAAAAGACTCGCGTGGTGGCGGCCGATATACAATAAAAAGCAAACAGCGCGTCTCTGACACCAGGTATATAAGTCAAGGACAATACTAAGGCCATAAACGTGTAACTCAATACACTAAGACCACCACACACACACCCCCCCCTTTCTTTTCCCCCTGAGCTACGGGGGGAACGAGGGAGGATGGCGACCCTTGGCACAGGGTCCACCGCTACAAGGGGTATGGGGCAATAATGCGGGAGGGGCATCCCCTAGAGGCCTTCAGCCTAAACCGCCTACCCTTTGGTGGGGGACTGCGGTGGAGCATGGCTCCATAAGCATGCATGGTGCTGTCTACCTTCACCCGACCAGCGCAGCCCAGGCTGGGAGGCACATCACGAAGAGGACGGGTGGGAATAGTCCAACAGGGCCGCAGGCTTTAATAGCCCCACTCACCTGCGAGAGAGTGATACTTCATGTCTTCGCAGTCGGCACTACAGAGAAATCTGGGGATTTGTGGGTGGGTCCCTGGGTATTTGAAGGGCCGGGAGGAGCCTGTTTTTACATGTCTTTGCAGTGCAGCGCAATCTGGCGGAGGATAACCCAAGTGTAAGTATTATATCTGGAGCAGGACATACTGTATACTAAGAATAGAATGTTATTTATTGTACTATAATGGGGTGATGACAAAGTGATGTAATGGAAAGCAACAGGAAATTTGGAATCCCGTCCAAGTCTTCTATGTAAGACAGCCTTATAGCAGTACAAACATAAAGGTGGTGCTGCAGTACACAGTAGGCTCTGTTGCTGGCTTTTGTATGCAATTTCTGGAAGAGAGGAGCTTTCCTAGAACGGAAAGTATTTGCACAGTACCCAGTACAAGGACAGATAGCATTACCCATCTATCCTTGCAGCAGGCGGAGCTATGCAAATCATCTCTTTCTGTCTCTGTGCCATCCAAGGCCCTTAGAAACGCTAAGGGTGCAATGCCAAGGATTAGCTTTAAATTTAAACAGCCATACACATCCAACTAGTGGACATGTGTTTCAAGCTTTAGGCTCTCATCAGCACTAGGGCGGATGTTTCTGGCTGTATGGGGGGTGAGACTTGGTCATAAAGAGATGATTTGCATGGCTCCGCCTGCTGCAAGGACAGATGGGTAATGCTATCTATCCTTGTATTGGGTACTGTGCAAATACTTTCCGTTGTAGGAAAGCTCATCTCTTCCTTTACCTAAGTAGAGGGTTTTTCGGTCTCTTTAGCCCCCCTATATTAAGCCAAACATGGGTCTCTCCACATACTGGCTTGCAACTCTGTATGTGATGTCTGTATCCCTGGGTTGCCAAAAAGGGATGCACTGCCCACCAAAAAGTGTTAACCTTGGAGATCAGTTTGGATGGTAATGGAACGGTATTATTTTTGCTTTTTAGGGTTGGTGGCCGGCAGGACCTGCCCACGTGACCGCCTGGCGGCAAATCGCGGGACTCCGTTCTCGCCGCTGGCACGTTATGAAGGTGAGTAAAACAAGCTATTTATGCGGTTTGCTGCGAGGGGGGCTCCAGCATTCTGGATGTCCCCCCTCACTTCTTACAATGACCACACAGCCAGACCAACCCCGTTAGGCTAAAAACGGTCCGGTTTAAAGTTTCTAACACTATCACGGGCCTATTCAACTGACAGGACTTTAATGTTTCCTACTTGTAGTGTTGCCCTTGGTTTCCACTCATCACATATATAACATGTTCATCACACAAAGAATGATTCTCCCATTGTACACTTATACTGGTGTCTTAAAGCAGGCCAAAGCCCACTGAACTTGTAAATTACATTTGGCCAAAACCCCTGCCAATACTTCCTTCTTGGGGTGTAGAACTAGAAATAGATATTTTTGCTTTTCGATCCACCATGGAACACTTTTATTTTGCTGCTCCACTCTGTAAGATGGAGGGCGATCAGTCATTGCATAGATGTGGTAATGACGAGGCGGAGCTTTACAGCTAAAATAGGAGCCATTATCTAGGATTAGTGTGAAGCAGGAGCAGCGAAAATTGGCAAAAGGTGCTCTTCATGGGTGGAGCAATTCAGGGGATACCAGTTAAAAATTTGGGTTTTGGTCCGCTTTAGGTAGAATAATCCTCCTTTATCCTCTAGGTCAGGGTGTGCCAAGCTTTTTCATAGCTGTCTGCAGTGCTTCGTATCCCCCCACATTCATGAGTACCACCAGAGACGATCTTAAGTACCACCAATAGTACCAGTACCACTGGTTGGGAACCCCTTCTGCTTTACTCATAATGAGCTTCAGGAGGTGGATGTATGAAAGATCTGTAATGAAAGGCTTATAGTCATTAAACTGGACCAACAGACTCCCAAACTCCCCAAAATGCACTTGCCCCGCCTGCATTCCTGAATGAGCTGAATCATTGTCAGCAATTACATTAGTCCCTGCATCCACTCAAATCTGAATCGCCATCCCACCGATATTCTCCTAGTCCTGGCATTCTTGCAGAACATGGAAGAACTCACTTCCCAGCATCCCAGCCATGCTGCTGCCTGGATTTAAGTGGCATATTTCCACAATGCACAGCGGCAGGAAACCCATCAGCACTTCCTCTTTGCAGATGGCCTGCAGCTCCATAGGATGCCATTAAGGGGGAAAACTCACAACAGCAGGAGTTACAAAAAGGTAAATTATTTTTTATCTGCAACAATCTGAATTGCCCTGGGAAGGGATGCATATGAACACTGTTTCTTGTAAAGGTGTTGGTCCAAGTATCAGCCAACCTGAGCTTGGACACCCAAGCAAACAGGCTGTACACTCATGGTCAATAGGAGCACACACCTTTGCCACCCACAAGCTGGACCTACATCATGCTGGCACAGTGGCAACCCACAAACCTTATTGAACCACCACCACTAACTTGCTCTGATACTTTAGCCCAATAAATTTGGCTGATAACTAATGACTACAAGACTTCCATTATTATTGATCCTCCACAGACCCAGCTTCTGAAGAAGCTGCTTAGGGGTGAAATGCGTTTTCCTTAAAAGGAGGCTATTGGGTACTGGATGCTGGTACAGGAGCCTGTCACCCCTGATTTCCTCTTCCTGACATTAAAATAAAAAAGAAATTAAAAAAAACAAGCCTGGCTGGATATTACTTGATGCCGGGTGTATAAGTGACCTCTCCTCCCACTATCCAGCATATTTGTATGGATTCTTATCATTGAACCATTTTTCCAGACAGTGCTCCTTTAAAGTGGACCAAAACTCAGGATTTTGACTATCCTGAGTTTTGGTCTTTGCCCCTCAGGGATCAGGGATGCCCTTCTGTGTGAAACCCCTTCTGTGATTGCCTCATCTCACTCACCCTGCCCCAGTCCTATGATACATGCGCAGCCTCTTGTCCAGTCAGCATGCTTGGATCCGCTCCTGCCCCGCCCCTTCATTCAAGAGCTTGTCTAAGGCGATCAAATTCAATCGCGCTGGTGAGCGCATCCCCCACTACCCTTCACCTATTCACAAATGCCTGGCACGGCACGCGCCCTGCTAAAGGGTAGCAGGGATGCGGCCGCTGTTCGTGAATGCACCATTGGACTGGGAAAGAAGGTGAGTTTCCGGGCAACCTCAGGGGTTTTACACAGCGGGGCATCCTGAATCTGGATGCCCCGGGGGGGGGGCGAGTATGCCCTCCAGGGTGGGTTTTGGTCCACTTTAACTCTTTAGCCTCGATTCAGAGAGACACAAAAAACTTCCGTTTTAGTTCCGATCTGTGAAATGTTTCCGTTCTCGTATGAGCGTACGAGCGATTCAATGCATGCATTGAAAACCTTCTGTAAAGTTTCCGTCCGTTCGTACGGCAGATTACGAATTACGCGGATGTTATTTTCCATCCAGACTTTTCCGTTTCATTTCCACATGTTACAACGTAGGCTTTCGTTTTTGCCCTTTTCCCATCGTATCCTCCAACGAATCCTTTACGTTTCCCGATAGATTCTGTTTCCATTTTACAAAAAATAATCGTCCAGATGGAATCCTTACGATCTTGCGCCTGCGCACTACAAACTTAACTCATTAAAGTGCTCGCCTACATATTTGCCACCCTCACTTCTACTACAATGTTTAGCTAAATCACTTAGCACTATCCTTCATCTTCCCCTTTGGCCCCTTAAAGCTCACCCAAACCACTTAGCACTATCCTCCATCTTCCCTTTTGGCCCCTTAAAGCTCGCCCAAACCACTTAGCACTATCCTCCATGTTCCCTTTTGGCCCCTTAAAGCTCACCCAAACCACTTAGCACTATCCTCCATCTTCCCTTTTGGCCCCTTAAAGCTCACCCAAACCACTTAGCACTATCCTCCATCTTCCCTTTTGGAACCTTAAAGTTCACCCAAACCACTTCTCGGTCATGTGAATATTCATCTTTAAATATTTCTGGGCCCATTAGTTTTGTGTTAATGTATTTTGTAAATGAAATGACAATGTAACATTTTTTTGGGATGCCATCATAAAATAAAAAATGTATCAAAATTTTGAAAATTTAACATTTTTACAACTATAAAAAACAAAATACATAGCAATGGCAGGCCACAGAACATTATTCTTCATCTGTGGTCCCCAACGAGTTGCGCAGCTCCTGCATCTCGCCCACCAACTGAAGGACCCTGACACTCAGTTGTGCCACTCTGGCACGTGTGGTCCCTGTTAAAAAAAGTAAATTAAAATATTGGTATAACCTTGTTGGGGTCATACTGCAGTGCCCCCCCCCCCGTACCCCCCCCCACCACGGGCCGGCTTTTGCATAGTGCCTGATTAGAGAACCCCTGGCCCGCATTCTGCAGGCAAAAAACGGGCATCAGGAGCAAGGGCGAGTGGCACATCTTGCGGTTCCTGCAACCAAATATAAAATAATTACACAAAGCAAAGGTAACCAACTAAAACAAGAACTCCTACAACAAATTAAGATTCAAGTTCAACAATCCTAATATAATTCACAAACGACATAAGTCTAAAAAAATTTAGCAATTATATGGATGTGTGGGAAAATAAATGTTTACATGCTAAGGAATAATTAAGGTCAGCATTAAAATGCTTCTATAAGGCACACATGAAATGTATTGATTCAGGTATGCATTGCTATACAATTTATGGCCTCGGCCATGCTGATACATGCAATGCCTTGGTGCTAAAGGCGCGCAGACTCCTCCACATAGCCACAAAACATGTTCAGCAATAGCAATCCGAGCCCTCAAAGGTCTCGTAAGTGGATCGGAAATGAAACGGATTTATAGGGTGGTGATCCGTCGGAAATCAGCTCTCTGAATCAGACGGAAGCTCTGTGACTCAACGGAAGTTTTCTGAAGGAACGGAAAATTTCCGATTTTGTTTGGAAAATGATCCGAACTAACGGAAATGTCCCGATTTGCTTCCGATCATCGGAAGCGCATTCCCGAACGTTCGTGCGAGTAGAAAATGGACGAAAAAAAGCAAACAAATGACAAACACCCACCAAAACTTTCACAGACAGCTACAGAAGTCCGGACGAATGTGTCTCTGAATCGAGGCTTTTGAGCATGTGTGACGCAGCACAGCACTTACAATGTGCACAATCCTCCGCACCCTTGAGGGAAGCAGTTTTCTGCAAATGAGTCAGGCTACTTTTAGTGGTGTAGGCCCCTCATCCTTTATATTGGACCCAGGGGTGGGAAGGGGGCACTGCTGCTAAGGTTGCGGCACAGGGTGGCACACACCTGTATGGGACAGTCCCAACACCTTAGGATGAGAAGGGGTGAGGCAGATTTGGCAGATGTTTTCCTTCCTGCATTGAGCGTTGTTTTGCATAGAAACTGCCCTGTGAGGAAATATTGACTTGAGTATAGTGCACCTTTAAAACGGAAACTCCCCTGACCTGATACCCTCCCCTGGAGCTGTGGCAGGATGGGGGGTTACAAATAAAATAACCCCTTAGCTCACTCGCCGTTCTCCCGGGGCTCCAGCTACTGGGCACCGCCATCTTGGAAGAAAGTACAGAGTGGCATCCCATTCACTTGAATGGGCAGCAGGGAGCATGCACAGAGCCTGGGATGCCACTTTGTGTCTTTCTGTGCGGTGCCACATAGACCCACTGGAATGGCGCAGGACCACAGGTGATGTAAGGGTTTTTTTTTCTTTGTAAGTTTCCCAGTCCTGTCTCAGCGCTAGGTAAGGGTGGCAGGGCCTAGTTTTGACTGTAATTCTGGGCCCCATTACAGCTGCCACAGTTACAATTATGTCATCATCTGTCTTTGCATTGCCATAAATAAAAACGGCCAATTATTTACACAGCAAGCCTGGTATGCCATGATTACGGATCATCCTCCCCCCCACCCCTCCTCTCTGAGCCATCTCCCAAGAACAAAGTAAACCTTCAGTTTCATTGGAGCCCTTTTGCAGCTCAGCCTGGGAGATGGCGCATTTGCCTATATGTCAGCGCTAATTAACACAACACGATGCAATCATCTTCAGCGTTCAAGACCAGTCAGAGTTGGGAGGGGAGGAGGAGGCGGTGTTGGCGAACACAAGCCTGACCTAAAGATTATGCTAAATCACTTCATTCGCAGTCCGGGCTCCTCCGCACATGTCAGGAGGACAGCGGCGTTCCCTCAAGTGATAAACAAATTATACATGAAATCAATTCCTTTTCACAATCGCTTTCCCTTTTGGGTATTCTCTCGTCTCCCTCTAGTTACGTTTCCGATCCGGTGACTTGCTAATGAGCCGGGTTCTCTGGGTTCCAGGTGGCACCCCCTGCCTGGAAGTCACGGCATTTCCCCATTTCGAATGCTGCTGGCATTTTTTTCGACAGCTCTTGCTAACTAGCCTCTTTGACCCGCACTAAGAACAGCTCATCTGATCGAATCTTCGAACCTGCCAATCATGCCGCCAAATGATCTTCACAGTCACTCCCAAGGCAGAATAGAAAAGGAGAGCCAGAGAGAGAGAGAGAGAGAAGGAATATGAAGTAGGATATCTCGCTGCCTCTATCTAATGAGAATACTTTAGTCTCCGAGGCAGCTGAGGCATTGAAAAGCTGGTGGGAAAATTAGGACGGGACTCAGTAATTACACATTTTTCCTCCAACACAAATCATTTACTAATACCTAGGAGAGAGGATTTTTTTTTTTGTATTTTTTTTATTTTGTATTTTAAGAACCAGAACCTTTGTTCCTCTGAAACATTAAGAAAAAAACAGACTGATCTGCTTTCCCTGCTCCGGTAAACACAGATTTTTTTTTTTTTTATGTTATTATTGTTCTGATCCTGAAGAAGCGAAATGCCCAAAGGAAGCAAGCGCGGTTTGGTAATTAATTTTCCCCCAATTTATGCTAGCATATTTTACAAAGATAAAACGTATTATAAAATGACAGCGCAAGGTAGGCTGAGGAATAGATCACCGCAAACAGCTGGCTTTTTTTTTTGTTTCGAGAAAAGAGAGGGCAGATTTTTTTTTATTATCCGATAGAATGAGAAATATGGAGGCTATAAATATAAGAGGAGGAGAGGTTTTTTTTATTTTATGCTATTCGACAACCCCCCCCCCCCCCCCCATAACATTTCTTTTTTGGCAGATGCTGTCACACATATCATTTCGGGCGCCATGACAACAGCACAGGAAATATTCTGGGTACCAGGATGAAATTTTCAGGAGAGTTGCTGTGATGTGTAAAGTAAAAAGATAAGCTGAAAGTTATGGAAGCAGATGCTACATGTTTTAAAGCATAACTTGGGCCACATTTTTATAGTACATTTTTATAGAATGGCGAAACTTTTAAGCTGTTTTTTTGCTGCTTAATCATTAAAGAGAAACAACACCTAGGATTATCACTAACTTTTTGGGGTGAAAATATGTCTATTATGCAGTATGCTTTCACACATATCAAATTCCATTGGAAGATGATACTTTACAAATAAACAAAAATAATGATAATAGTAATCCGCGCAGTGAGGTAAACACAAGCGCTGAGTGCACACACGCCACAGAGTGGTGGGCTGCCCTAATTACAGCACCCTGGGAGCAGTTGGGGGGTTTAGGTGCATTGCTCAAGAGCACTTCAGTCATGCCCCAGCTGGGAATCAAACCTGCAACCCTCTGGTTACAACATTGCCTCCTTACCACTAGGCCATGACTGCACCTTAAGCCAGGTATTGTTCCTCTTCAACTTTTACTAAGCCAGTCTTACATCAGAGCAGCTAGTATGCTAAATGAAGTGTGAGTGCCGGCCGCTCTTCCAAGTCAGCCATTTTAGGAATGCTTGGTGCGGGTACATGCATCAGCTGAGGTGTGTTTAGTAGGTGATCCAGGCCATTGCTCCTCTTTGAACTGGTTTCTGGCTTGGGGGCATCCCAATATGGAGTAACGTGCTGTGCGAAACCCCCCCGTATCGCCCACTCCACTCACCTTTCTGCCGCTCCCACTGTATATGCATGGGCGCTCGTCCTATCAAAGCTTTATGCCGTGCATATTAATGCATGGAATAAAGCTGTTTATCATAGGGGACAGCCGTTTCCCTGTGGAGCCCTATCATACCTGAATGGCTAGGCGCAGGAACGTGCACAGCTGCTGGGATGCCTGGGATGTGGCCCTGTCATCACCTGAGGGACCAGCGGAAATTTAAAGAGTTTTTGGGTCAAGGTGAGGGGGGGGGGGGGGGTCACAGAGGGCACCTAGTCGGCTAGTCCACTTTAAGACCACCTAAAGCCTAATATCCCTTTCACTCCGTGCAATGCAGTGGCTACGTGTACTGTATTGTTCCTATGTTTGGAGCATCACTGTGGTCCCATAAGACACCCAGCAGCAACTGTGTCCGACACCGTGAAGATGCGAGGAGGAGGCAGGACCTGGCGGCAGAAGAACCTGGTGGCAGATGGAAGATGGCTGATCAGAGGCAAGGAAAGAATACCCGCCGCAACCAGAAACCCGAGGATGCCGGTGAGGTTCTTACTATCGCACAGCAGGATACAGGTAAGGTGTAAGCCATGGTTTACCTGCACTGCCCATAGACTTTATGGACTGAATTGTGTCCACGCCTCGGGCAAGATGCTGCAGGCATCCGTACATGAGAAACAAGAAAGAGGCCTTTAACAAGAAAGATTTAAATGGGGCACTATTCTCCTACTGGTTTTATTAGTGAGGTGTGTAAAGGAAAATTATTGGCTCCTGGGAACTATGTGTACACGATCCTTCCAGGTAAAGTGAAAGAGTGACAATAAAGGAAAACAAGAAAAAAAAAAGGGGGGGGGGGAGATGGGGTGGAGTAGGCTGTGTAGAGGAAACCAACAGCTAACTCCTACCAATGGTTGGGTCATTGGGCTCTCAACATAGAGTAAACACAAAAATATGTCAACAGTATGTGCGGGGTAAGGACACTGTGAGCTCTCATATCTACCAAGGTGTGTAAAGGACCAAATTTAAGGTCCAGATTTGTTTAGGAACCCTGTAGACCAGAAACCCCCCCCCCCCTCCCGCCAACTCTGATTAACTTTAAAGGAGAATTCCAGGGAAGAAAAGAGAAGTTTTAATCAACAGGATTCCTCCTTTATATAAAAGCTACATTAAGAAAATGCCGCTCTGCACCACTTGCTATCCATACAATTTTACACATCTGCGTGGTAAGTGCAGCAATTTGCATTTTTAATGCCCATCATCCTTAGCCACAGTAATTGAAATCAATTTTATGCAAATGTGCTTGTTAATATTTCAGTCACATTGCTGTATTTAAATTCCACCCCTTTGGTGGAAATAGCCAAAAGCAAATATTTAAATTATTTTTATCAGTTCTATTTCGCCCCGAGGTGGTGAAATTTGTCTCGCCTATCAGGCAGTCATCAAAAAATCTGCAAATTCCGAGCCGCTGTACAAATTAAAATCATTCATGCTTTACTTTAAAAGTAGAGGATTCTTTTTTTTTTTTATTATTTTGTATCAAGCGTATAATAGATGACAGAAGCGAACTAAAAATTAGCGGAACACTCTCGATTTTTATCCAATTGATATGGTAAAACAAAAAATAAATGACCATTTACTTGGATTAAAGTCAACCCTGGCTAACAAACATAACATATGATAAAAAGGGGATTATTGATATGGTTTTTGTTTACATTTTTCTGATTTAAGTGGCCCAAAACCCACGGCAATCTATAAGATTCCTTACCATGAGGGATCCAAAATCGGGATGCCCCGCCGTGTGAAACCCCTGAGGTTGGTCCATACACTTACCTTCTTTCCCAGTCCAACGGCGTATGCCCTCAAGAAAGGCGTGTGCTCGTGCCAGCTATTTGTGAATGGCAGACGCAGGCACGCTCCCTGTTAGAGGGTAGCGGGGGGGGTGGGGCTCCAAGCGCACTAATTGGACAGGCGGCTGCACATGCGCCGTAGGACCAGGAAGAGGTGAGCTGATTTTGGTGACCTGGGGGGTTTCACACAAGGACCAAAACACAGGATAGTCAAAATCCTGGGTTTTGGTACACATTAAAGTGTGAAAAAAACCCAGAATGATAGGAATCTGATGCACACTCCACCTGAGCTGCACACTCACATCGGAAGCAGCTTGGGAGCAGGGGATGCCACACTACGGCACTTCTGGTGCTGAATTTGTTTACAGTGGCAGATCACTGCTATATACAGTAAGTGCACTGCTTGGGGCGGGGGCTAGGCAGCGATTATTACTGCAGAGTATCCCCAATCGGGAGTGCATTTAGAATTTTGGTTTGGTTCAACAGCATCGTCCATTGTTTCAGACGCAGGAAAGCCCCACCCACATGAGTGCTGGCAGCCAATCACAGCAAGGGTCGCGGGTAAGCTAAGAATATCAGGCGTTTTGGGTGGGTTATGTGAAGATGATTCCAGCATTCTGGATGCCCCTCTCCCCCAGCATGTCTTATTGTGGTGGGGCCAAGGCCCGTGTCCACTCTAAATTGAAAAACCAAATTGGAAAACAGGAATTGGGTTACAATTACACCAATTTTACACAAAACTAGTATACTGTGCAGCAGAGGTTTTAAAGCTGTAATTTGCGCTATTTTTGAAGCTAAACTCCAACCAAAACTGTTTTAGGTTTCATCATATAGGGGCTCATTCAGAGCCATGTGAGAATTCTCACTTTTTTATGAGAAAAAACTGCCATTGACTTTCATTGTCTACCGGATTTTCACCTGGATCTGAATCAGCCCCAAGATAGGCAATTAAGCTCAACAGCAATTTTATCTCCTAAAAAAAAAAGAGTGAGCATTCTAACCTGGCTCTGAATCAACCACATAGAGGAGAATCGGAGTCCCCACAACTTGGTTGGGATGCCCCCCAAATGAACTTCCTGTCTCCAGCAACCAAAGAAGAATTGATGCTAGGTTTTCCAAATTAGGTAACTGACGCCTCCATGACTATCCCCTGTCTGCTTACAGTGCTGCCATAGAGGTCCTTGAATGCTGTGGATAGAATGCTTTCTCGGGGGAAAATGTTGAAAAAATTAAGCATAGAGATACCCTGTATCTGTGGGACCCCTCTGGTCTTCTGGTTAGTTACCACTAGTTTTGCCTGAATATGGCCCTTATTCATCAAGCGATAGCGCCAGGTAGTGTCTGACGAGCGCCAGGTAGCGGCAGCTAACGGCGACTACCAACTCAAGTACGCCCGGCGGTGGTCACAATGACGCATTTATCAAGCAAAATGAGGCTAGCGCCGGCGAGAGCGACGGCTAGCGCGGCATTCATCATGAAGCCGCCTGGACCGAACAGCGCCGCTGCAAATTCCCTCACAGCGCCAGGTATGAGCTGTCGCTCCCTGGCGATGTCCAATGCATTTCAATGGAGCAATCTATAATTATTCATAATTAATTGGTATTTTTTTTTTTTTAATTTTTTTAATGTCAAAAAATCGGAGAACACTTCTGCAATGTTAGGATTTATTTTTAAGTCCAAAAAAAAAAATAAAAAAATATGTGCAGAATTGATCTAACAGGTCTGAGATTAATGTATTCATATTACAAAATGATTCTAAAAACATGTATAATGTTACATTCAAAAAATATGGTTGTTTAGGGGTTAAAAATTAGTTAATACACATCGCCCGCCAGTGCTCTGGGGCTTAAACAAGGAATGGACAGCGACAGCACATTCGGAGCGTGATTTGTTGATGAATATGAAGCTAGCCGTTCGCTCTGGCCATTCGTTGTCAGGCGCTCACATACAACGCTGGACCTGTGAAACAGCGACCCCCCAGCCCGTATTCAACATTACCGCACACCGACTGAGTCGCTGTCATCAAGCTAATGCCGGCCAAGCACAGCGAATACTGGCTGGCGCTGAAAAAATCACGCAACAGTCGCTCATCTGTCGCTACCTGGCGCTATTGATGAATCGGCCTCTATGTCTCTTCCTGGATGCAATTCTAAAAATGTAAGATGCAGGACACAATTTAAAAACAATTCATGACTATGATAGGTTGTGTATTTTAGGCTATAGCAGGGTTTCCCAACCTTTTTTTATGGAGTACCAACTTCCATTCTGTAATTATCTCCTGTACCACCTTCTACCCCCACTAATATAAACTTCCCTGGGAGGGAGGAGGTTCTATATTGATACAAAATTGCAAGCACTTCTGCAAGCAATGCAGCCAGCCCAAGATACTCATGTACCCCTGGTGCTTTTTGACTTGGCTACCTGGCACATCCTATTGGAGCAGTAGCAGTGCTTTATGTCATTCAATTTCACCTCCAGTGGCCCTGAGTACCACCAAAGGGCATCTCATGTATTACCAGTGGTACTAGTGTCACTGGTTGGGAATCCCTGGTCTGTGGAAAGCAACTAAAGCAGCCAAATGCTCCCGCATGGGAGGACCCACAAACATATACACTTATCCTACTTATATATTTTTTGACCATCTCACAATATAACTAGCCATGCGAAAAAGGTAAGGACACCTTTGTACGAATTCCTTTTCCCTTTATTGTCTCAAACATATTTAAAGTGGACCATCAACCCAAGAATCTATTCCGTGGCCAATCGAGTCCCTCCCCCCCGGGACATCCAAAATTGGGATGCCCGGCTGTGTGAAACCTGCCTGGTCGCCCATACACTTACCTTCTTTTCCGGCCCAACGGCACATGTGTGATCCGCAGCCACATCCCCGCTGTCCCTCTAGCAGGGCACGTGCCAGGCATTTGTGAACGGGCACGCTCCCTGTTAGGGGGCAGCGGCGGATGCGGATCTCAACAAGCTGATTGGACAAGCAGCCATGCATGCGCCGTAGGACTGGGTGAGTTTGTTTCAGCGTCCTGGGGGGTTTCACACAGAGGGGCACCCCCAACCTAGGCCGCCCGGCTTCCTCTGTTCTGTTGAAGACCACCTATGGTCTGCTAATCACATATTTTTTATCAGTGTCTGAGCCCACAGTTAACACACTGATCTTTATCCATAAAAACAGACATCCCTGATTCTCTCCATGTGAGCTGTAGATTTAAAAGTAGGCAAGATAAACATCTGTCCCCCTGCCAGTAAGGACTGAAGCATACACGCATTAAACCTTAAAACTAAAAAACTTGCTTGTGCACAAATTTACGCATACAAAAACGCATATATAAAAGGTGTCGGATGAATTGTAAAAGGCACAAAAGTAATGTTCTCGCCACGGAACAGATATTTATACCTCTTGGGAGCCAACAGGAATCTTTGGAGTCATTGTTGAGCATAAATATGAGAATGCCTAAACAGACACCTACCTGTATCTCTCAATCATGGCAGTGCATATCAGTGCTTGCTATTGGAGAGACTTTTGCTGAAGCTATTGTTTTTCCCAAACATCCGCAAAACCTCTCCGCCTTCTGGCTGTAACTTCACATTTGGTACCGTAAATATGGAAGACACTGTAAAGAAAGGAGAAAAAGAATCAAGAGCCTTGTTATGCAAAGAGTGGCCCATGGTGGGACAAAATTTCTTTTACAGTAAATTGCTTTTGGTTGTTAAAGTAGATCTACATAGACATGTCCAATCCTACCCTACCTTGCATTTAATTAAAGATTCAAATTTCTAATACTATGCATTCAGTACAGTATTATACTATAACTAAAGGCCTTAACTGGTCTCTTTATATAACAGTCACTAGAAGGGTTTCCATAGACTTACAATCGAGCAGGCTACATAACATGTCGAGGCAGTGTGCATCATAAAAACACATTGCCCAGGAGGTGGGGGCTACTGCAGGGTATAGGCAGTATACAGAACATTCACTATGGATAGGTTAGAACATGGGCCCAGAACCTTTTTTTATTATAAGAAGCACTGATAAGTAACATTCAAGGAAAAATAAATTGTTGAGTTAGTCACCATCAAGGACAGACTAGTCATAGGGAGAACAGGATGGATTTCTTGTGGACCGCACTGCTTTGATGTTGGCTGGGCACAACCCTTGGCAGACTGTCAACCTCACCCAGAGCCTGTGCTGGAATTCTCCCATTCCTTCACTCTCCTGGGTTTTGGTAATTTCCCCCAGATCGTAAGTGCCCCGCTGCGTGAAACCCCCCAGATCGGCAAAGCCAACGCATCTCCTCCCAGTCCTACAGCGCATGTGCGTCCGCTCGTCCAATCAGTGCGCTCGGAGCCACTGACGTCACATCGTCAAAGGTTTCCTCTAAGGCCAGCGGCTCCGGGCATGCTGGTGGCAGTATCGCCCGCTAGCCTCTAACGGGGAGCTTGCCCGCACCGGCCATTCACAAATGCCTGACACAGGTATGCGCCCTGCTAGAGGGATAGCAGGGATGCGGCCACGGCTCGCGCATGCACCGTTGGACCGGGAAAGAAGGTAAGTGTATGAGGCGACCAGGGGGGTTTCACACAGTGGGGCATCCCGATTTTGGATGCCCCAGGGGAAGAGAATCGAACGGCCTGGGAATCCTCTAGATTCCTGGGCCGATCACAGTGGGTTTTGGTCCACTTTAAACCCTTGCCCTGTACATGGCTCCACTCAAGACAATTTAGCCCATTCTCCAGCAATGCTCTAACATTACCATCATGGGGGCCATACCCACCCTGCCACAATATCTTCCCTGACAATATTAAAGCTTCAATAAGATCACTTTAATAGTGGCCATATGCACCCCTGTCCATAACCACCCCCCATATATTAAGCAGAGGACCTATATGCTGGCTGAAGGCCATTACATATCTTGAGCTGATTTTCTGGCCCTGGTCACTGTGCATATCAATGACACAATTCTAATATCAGCAGAGTGTGCGCAGTTATTAGTCTGAACCTGTAAACCCTGATATCTCAGCCATTTCTATACCTCCCAACTTTTTAGGGTGGAAAAGGACAATTGTTAAAATAAGCCACACCTCCTAATTGGGGGATGGATAGGAGATAGGGTGTAACAGTTACAACCAAATAAACACTTTAAATAGGCAAATTAATCATTTATTGATGCAGAGCTGCATGTTAAACCTCAAAGAGGGATAGAGGAGAACAATGAGGGAGTAGGGGACATGAACTGAGAGGGACAGTCCTTCCAAATCAGCGGAAGGTATGCATTTCTTCTTCAGTTTAAATTAAATTAACTGATAGTGCCAAATGTAGCCCGACGTAATGGTGTAACTATTACCTTTGCCTGCAGTATTACTTTAATGTGACAGGTTAAAATAGTGTGGGGGACCCCTAGCTGCTGTGCCATTGACGGACAGCTAGCCTGGATCCTAATCCTTCCCTATTGGTTGCCAGAGACCGGAATAAACTACTGGGAGCTCTTACAGTGGTGGAACTCAGTTAGAAAAAAGTTACCAAGAAATATGCAAAGACGTGAAATTTGAGCTTTCCTAGTAAATGTTGCATGTGGGTTATGCAGAGTGAGGCTTCAGAACCTATACAAGTTTGGAAACAAGCCAAGCAGGAAAACAGGATTTCTTCTAAATGGCTTGAACTAGCACAGAGCCTGAGGATCCAGCAGTGAACACGGAATATAACGAGCTGGAGGGAACCCTTGAACCAGAACTAGATCCATTACTAGGACCTGTGGAGATCCATGTGGAAGCAGGACTGGCGCCAGCACTGGACATGTCTGTGCAAGTGCCAGGCCCCCTACATATTGAGAGTTGCCACCTTACATGGTGGTCATGTGATACACGGCATGATTTCGCTCTTTTGGCATCCCCAAAGCTCCTCAGGTAGAGTAAGTCTTAATTTCTTCCTAGTTCTTGATATTCTTTCTTTTTCATACCTTTTATTCTTTCTATTATAGCATATTTTTTATTTGCTCCTTCTTTCTATTTTTCTCTCATTCTAACGTGCTAACAGGGATGACAACACTACGGATATGTAAGCATGAGTACCACAAGAGTACAAGAGAACAAAAAACATCCACTCAACTGTTGCACAACCCAAAAAATTAACAATAATAAAGAAATAATATATCAAGTATTAACTTATTCTTTCTTTACAACACTTGGAACCTTACCAGATCACAAACAGGGTCGAGGGCCCCCTTCTGGTCCGGCAGGTGCTGGTCTGCTGCTGACGGGAAACGGCTATTGCAGCTTCTCTGCCGGTATCTGTATTTTGGGGGACACAGGTCCTCCCTTCTCCTTCCTTGGCATTCTGCCAAGATAATGCCAGGCTGCTGGGCAGGCAGGCTTTGAACCACAGAGGAGGAGACTCCTGTGGGAGTGACATTGAGGGAGATTCCCCCTGTTGGCCGGGGAGCTGGTAGCACTGGAACCAAACTGCAGTAGCCAGCAGTATTCCATAGAATCAAGCCTGCAGGCTGATATATAAATAAATGTTTTATTTCAACTTGGCTAAAAACTTTAAAATCAATCAGCCCCTACATCAGAAGGTAAACTGTGGTTATCCACCAGCATGGGCAGCATTTGCTGTGCATACAGCTATACCATGCTGCCTATGCATGCCTATGTAGGCCCTTGGGCAATAAAAACCTTAATGGGCCCCATTGTGTTATGACAAATTTGGCAGGAAACCTGCAAGTCTGGTAAACCAAGCTTAAAGGGTAATTCCACTTTCAATGGCATACTTTATCGTGTGCCAAAAATGATGTCCTCAAGTTGCTGAGCTTATTTGTTATTTTTTTGTTTCCTATCTGTTTGTACCTCTGTGTTATTAAAGAAAACAGTTTACTTTAGCAGCGTACACCATATGCAGCAGAGACTTCCCGACTCTGGCTTTCTAGTCATCTGATTGGCTAAGACGATGCTTCACACTCCTGAGCTCACAAGTTTAACCCCTCCTGCTAGAATTTAGCTTATTCAGATGGAGGGGAATCACTATCTTGTGCAACCTCTCACCTGGGAGGTCATTACCTCTGCTTGATTCTGTCAAAGCTGCTTATGAGCTTACCTGTTACAGAAGAAGGATTTTGGGATTTGTAAGAAGAAGCTGTAACTAAGGGCTTTACTCAAGGTCAGGAAAGCCACTCCTACTTTAGCAACACAGAGTCACAGGAATATAAGAAACTTGGAAACAGAATGTTGATAAGTAAATCATATGTATGGGGGCACAATCATAACACAACTGTTTATTTTACATTCCAGAACAGGAAAACAATAAGGCAAAAATGTGACGAAACGGGAGTTTTCCTTTAAACACCCTGAGTGTCCACCATGCCCCCCGATATGCCAGCTCTGAGTACTAGATAACTAAAACCACAAACTGAAATGGGACCCTCAAGGCCCTGAAATCTGCTCAGATTTTCCGGGTGCTGATGTCGGCAGTGCTGCTATTCCTGCTTACAGTAGAGAGCCAGCTGAATGGTCCCGCTTCTGAATCCTGCTGCTGACTGTAAACAGTTATCACTGGCAGCATGTAAGGATGGAAAATTCCCAGAAGCTCCACCTTATTTTTCCCAATCCCTCAGTTTGTTTCCAATCTCTCTGCACGGTTTCACTTCTCTGTAAGGGAATAGACTCCTCAGTGTGGATACACGAGGGCCCCAGGACTGGACTAACAGTACACAGTCACTTCAGTTGGAAAAAACGCCTCTAAAGAAAGTGACGCGGCAGACCTCTGGTTTCCTTGATGTGTTGACAACAAATATATTAAACTTTAAAAGCAAACTCTTTGCATATGTAGCGCTCTTTTTGCTTTTTTTTCTCCCTTCCTTGCATCTGAATGCGTTTCATAGTGATTATCTTCCTGCCGCAGAAGCCATTTTCCAACAACTTTAAATTTCACTGGAGGCATTTAACGCAGAAAAAAAACCTTCCTTTAAAATATAATGATTTTTCATCTTTTTCTTTTCTCTCCCCCCCTTCAAAAGGTTTCAGTGGCGTTTAACGTTATGCAAAGATGTGTTTCTGCCGAAGCCTATCTCCTCGCGGTTATGCTTCTGCAAATTACCTGCTGTGAGTTGATAAAAGGATTATTGCTGCCAAAATTCTTAATCTGTGAAATTACAAATTAAATTCTCATATTAAAAATACCACCCTGAGGTATTTTTTTGTGGCTTTAATTCCCCTCTGGTGTTCTGCATACATTGTGCTTGTTAATGACGAGGACAAGGCACTCGCAGTTGGCAGCCTGCTGCCATGTGATAATGCGCCTGCCGTTTGCCCGGCACCGATAGAGGCCCCTTGATTCAACCACTGGCTGATAAACTAAGTGGCATCCGGGTAATAACTCAATATTAAGTGAAAAGTGCTACTAGAGAATGTTGAATTCAGAGACAATCAAAATCCTGGGCGTGCTTAATCATTCATTCAGATCGGATTGAGATGTCATAAAATGGAGAATGATCACAGCGGAGGAGGACACGTTTAGAGTGGGGGGGGGGGGGATTCAATTCCTCTTCTCATTTAATTCCTGGATGGCCCTGCTGACAGCTCATAAGCATAAGCTGCTGTCATACTAAACGGGGAGGTAAAGGATACTAGGAACGATCAGAGTCAGGGGCAAATGATTTTGCCGGGCCTCCTACGCCAACTCACCATCTTCCCAATATTCCAAAAATACAAATAACTCCTGTATGGGGAAAGCAAACATTCTGATCAGGGCTTTTTTAGGGCAGGGTGAGCCATTGCCCTGGGCACCAGAAAAGTAAGGGGCACCAAGCTGACTGCTGAGTCTTGCCTTGTTCTGAGGGCAGCACCCCCTGGTATTATACTAGAGTGCTCCCTGGGTACTTTAAATATCCTTAGCCATGTCCTGGGGCCAGGCTGTATTTGCTGTTCATGGCGCCCTAGGCATTTTAAGAGATTGCGCCCCCCCCCCTTTCTTTTAAGTTACATCCTAAAAAAAGGTCCATATAAAAGAAAGGGTGGAGGGGGAGAGGGTGCAATGGGCTAGATGCAGAGTATGTGTGTGGAGCGCCCCTCTTGCTCCAGATAGTTCCCCAAAATATCCCCAGCTTCACCCCCATTGCTGTGTACGCCAGGCTCCGACCACGCCTCCTCTCCCTTCTGATTGGCCACTGCACGTGACAGCGCTCAGCTTCAGTAGCTGTGCGTGCGTAATCGTAGCTGGTTACAGTCATTACTAGTGCGCATGCACTCCTAACGGTAGGCATTAATGTTTTGGCTTTGGAAGTTTTCATTTTTTTCTTTACTACAGTAGTAAGGGCAGCGCCCCCCTTCATGTTGCCACCCTAGGCACGTGCCTAGGGTTGCCTAATGGGAAATACAGCCCTGCCTGGGGGGAGTGGAAAAAGGAGACGCAGAGCATGGCTGGGTCCTCCATGGTCCATCATGTGATGCCTATGTCACATGCATCTGATGCAAATGATGGGAGACAGCATGCAAGAGCCTGGGTTAGTATAAGCATATATGGATTTTTTTGTGCATATATAGCCAACACATTTTTTTCTACAAGTTTTACTTGCCTGTGCAGTGAGACAAACACAAGCAGCGAGTGCACACTTGCCCAGCATGGTGGGCTGCCCTAATCACGACACCCAAGAAGCATTGGGGGGGTTAGGTGCTTTGCTCAAGAGCCCTTCAGGAATCGAACCTGCAATCCCCAATTCACAAGATCATGTCCGTACCAGTAGGTCACGACTGCATGCTTAGCATTTGTGGTGTTGCACTGGCTATTATGGTGGAGGGGGGCAATTTTTTTGGTGCGCTATTTAGCCTAGAAACTGCCACGGTCCTGATCCATAAATAAAGAGTGCTTTCATTTCTAGCTCAGAGCTTGTGGCTGTCATTTCTCTGCTTTTTTGCATTCTTTCTCACATGCAAGATTCTCTCACGTGTCTCCTGAATGATGCGAGGAGGCGAAAATTGTCTTGTGTGAGAATGATCTTGAGTTTTTTTGTTCTGTGCTGAATCTACTCCATTGGGCCGGATTATGAGGAGGGCACAAGAGGCACGCGCCCAAGGGCCTCCACCGCTTGTCCTGCAAAGGGGGCCTCCACCAACTTTTGCGTTATGGTCTGGTCCAGGAGGCTTTTCAGTCTTTGGGCTGATGGGCTGCGGGGCCGGCAACAAAGCTATCGGCGGCACCTGCAGCCAAAGCCACCACAAGGTATGACGGAGAGTATAAAGCAGCAAAGCTGCCATCAGTAACGCTACAGGGATGGGTGCGTCAATCGGTGGCTGCTCAAAGAACATAGGCCGCCAAGCACAGCCGCTGGCAGCTCAATGCAGGGACGGTTTTCTGCTGGACCAGCCGGGCGACTACACCCCCTGCCCAGAATGGCAATGCAAGAGTTCCGGAGCAGCACGCACCTGCACAAGCGATCTTATGTTCCAGTAAGCAGGCAGGTGCCAGACCAGTTACTTGGCTGGACTATTATTTTATAGGGAAATGCTGTATCCGGGGCCTCCACCAGATTTTGTGCCCAGGGGCCTCCACCACACTTAATCCGCCCCTGGATGCGATGGAGAGATCACGCTGAAGAATACCCCATCTGTATGTGATAGAAGGTCATTGAGAGTCAAATGGCATCTGTTACATACTGAAGTCGGCAACTGCTGTATGTTTTCACTGGCCTTGGCTTATTTAGGGAAGACAACACTGGATGGTGAATTCTAAATTACAAAGCTACTATATCTCCCCCATCTCTGTACCAACATTTTTCAAATTGCTGAGGAAAGAATATCTGCAGTCTGATACAGTTTATATAATCTGTTTCTTCCACTCAATACTTTATCAGAGCAGGGCAGATCCTCCTTTAAAGCAGACCTTCGCCCTGAATAATAGCCTATCTAATATGTTTCCCAGATCCTGTACATACAGATTGCCCACATTAATCTGGACCTTCACCCTGAATAATAGCCTATCTTATACGTTTCCCCCACCCTGTACATACAGATTGCTCACATTAAAAATCATCCTACCTGCATCTACTGCATGTTATGAGCCTTTACACATACAAGATGGCGGCTCATGGAACATCAGGCAGCCTGCAAACAGGAAGTGCCTCCTGACTGTGCCGCTCAGCATTCTGGGATTGCTGTCCTTTTCCTGACCCCAGCTCTGCTCTGTCTGTGCAAAGCACAACTATAACCCTGCCCCATGTACTTTATCTGGCTCTCCTCTCCTCAGTATGTGCGATGCTTCTGAGTCAAGATGGCGGCACCTGTATCCTAGAGTCCTGAACAGAGTTGCAGCCCGGTTGGGTGAAAGAATAATAAGTAAGTGACTAAAAAATGTAAAATATATTCATTTTAGATCCTGGGGAATGTTTTTTTAAGGGTTTGGGCATTGCTTGCTACCCTTCCATGCAGAGGATTCATCCTGCTTTTAGCCATTTTCTGTAGGCCAGGCCCTGGATTTTAATTATTCATGGCCATCTTTTTTACGCATTGAGAGATGGACATATCTCCACCCGTTTCTACATCAGACCATTTGGAGCACACCAATGCTTGGGTGTTCTTGCTTTTACTTGTCTGTCTTTTTTTCTTGCTATTTTGTTAAAGTCCATCCTTTCTATGCTAAATAAAGGTGGTCATGAATAAATAAAATCCAGGGCCTGAGCTACAGAAAAGCAACAGCCTCAGCAACAACAGCTTTATTCAGCAGCTCACCAGGGTGAATCGTCTGCATAGCAGGTACACAAACATTGATTTGTTTTTACACCCAGCCCGAGCAATCCCTTTAACAATATGCCTGTAAGAAGGTAGCTCCCCATAATGCTTTTTGGTAGTTGGAGATGTTTGTAAGTCCTTTTATTTCACAATAAGTCATCACCATACACAGTCATTTCTATGTGCTATTTTGTTTTGTTTCCCTCTGTCGCCAGGAAGCTGTTTATTATAAAAAATATGTCGGGAGAAGATGTTGAAAATTCTAAAGAGCTGAAAAGGAGCATCAGAAATTTCTTTTACATTTTATGGATGTCACACTGTGTTAAGTCAAGAGGGAGCCGATTCTTCATTGAAAATTCAAAGAATAGGAAAAGCTTGATACTTCTTTCTATATTTGTGTTTTCCGTTGCTGCAGGGGTAGTGTACAAGACTCTCTCCATTTGCTTATGAATAATCACAGCTCTCTGTTGCACACAAATAGTTTTTTTTTTCTCTCTCTCTTACTTGACAATTTCCTATTCTTCCAGCACTGTGCACAGACAAATGGTCACATCATTTGTACGTGGTGGCTTTCCAGTCCCAGTTCAGGGTATTCTGTATCTTCTCATCATTCTCATCAGCATGATCAGTAGCATATCACCTACTAATTCTTACAGATGCAGGCAGGTTCTAAGGGGCGCACTCCCCTGGGCCACCATCATTTCTAACCAAATGAGTATTTTTTCCTGCTGTAAAAACAAGATCTTACCATTCAAAACGCTCCCCCGGCCTTCGTTTGGCGTCCTTGTTCCGCAGGTCTCCTCTGGATATTGCATGACCGTGGCAGCCAATTGTGGCCTTCAATTTCGCAGGGGTCGATTTAGAGCCAGGTTAGAAAACTCACATTCACTCTCATTGTCTACCTTAGGGCTGAGTAAACAAATGGATGTACATTTTTACCTGTTGTTAATTCAGACCCAAGGAAGACAATAACAGCTACTGGCAGTTTTCTCTTTCGCCTGGCTCTGAATCGACCCCATAAAGCTGTTTTTCTGTCAAAGCAGTCAACACATCAAACATGACCCATCTGGGAAAACACTCTGGGGTACCCTCTTTGGGACCTTCTCTGGAGGGCAAAGCTCCCACCCCTTCCCCAAAGAAAGGGGCTTTGGTCTTTGGGTACTACTCTAAGGTTTATCTGTGGTTTTTCCTCTGGGCCCTTGGATAGCTGCCTCCACAGCACTTCCATATATCCCCCAGTGGTTTTCTGTCCAGGTATTAACTAACCATTGCTTTAGGGGTCGCTGCACAAGGAAAAAGACAAAGCTATAAGGTCTTTAATCCCTGGACAATGGGGACAGGGGCCATAAGGGTGCTTGATCACACAACATGAAAAAGGGCTAAAAACAAAAACTAAAGTGACAAAAATGAAGGCGATTGGACTTAGATAAGTGTTCTGGCAGCTATTGAGGTCCAGATGGACCTGCTATATATATTCTCATTAGGCAGCTTGAAGGCCCAGACAAAAATACAAGCAAAAGTGCTAGTGACCACACATTTGGCTTAATTACAGATTTGTATGTATAAATGAGCCTCTGTTATTTAGACCTTGTTAATCCTGCCATGCCAATCCTGAGAGAAACAGGTGCAGGCTGAGTTACAACATTGTTGTACTGTTAACCATAAAAACCCTGCCAGCCTGCCTTGTGCAAAAGTCTCCTAAACTACATTTCCCAGAACTCGTGTGGACTACACAGGACATGAGGGAGGATGCACTTAAAAGGGGGAGAGAACCTGCTGGAAGCATTCTTGCCTTGGGGATTGGAAAGTGTGAGCTGTGTTTCAACGCAAAGATAATGGTTTAAGAGAGCCTGGATCTTAAAGTGACAGTGCTTAGTAAAGGAGAAATACTAGAAAATTATGATGCTTTATCAAAACAACAGTGAATCGCTTATTTCAGGGAAGTGAATTATATGTTTCCAGGATATTAAAGTGGCCCTTCAATGTAGGACTTTCTGTTTTTTTGATTGGGGTTCCCTCCCCCACTTGTTTTTTGGTACTGCGCAGTACTCATTGACTGGGGTTTGGTTTTACATATATTTGAGGTGATTTGCATAAATTAATTGTCCCATAACTTATTGTATATGTGTGTTCGTGTATTACTATTGAAGTTTGCTGATTTTGCTATCAGTGCTGAAGTTTCATTCTAAATGTTCTATACTGCTTATTAATGCCATTTCTCTTTCCATTGCTAGGTTTAGCAATACATATTCAGTTGTATATACCTATTGTCTTATTTTTGGTGCTGGGGTTTTGGGTGTTACCAAGGGCAGGGGTCAGATCCCAAATTATTTAAGCTCCACCTACGAGTGTGCTACATTTATTTTATATTTTATATGTGTAGATCTGTATTTTAGGGGTAGACGGCTCTCTGCTTCAAGTAAAGAAGTCTCTGCCTAAGCTGACCGCTTTGCTGTGGAGGCAAAGGGAGAAAGCTCTTCAAAATTAAGAGCTGGGGGTCAACAGTGCTTAATTAAGCGTCAATTCTTGGATTGGCTTATTGCCAAGATTTCATTGTAAGTTAATATGAAAGTTTTGTCTGGTAAAATTACATTACAGTCTTGACCATCTGGAGTGGTCTTTTACCAAGAAAGGAGGTTTATGTCATTACATTCTATCACCAGCAAAGTGCCCCAAAAAAGCCTTTCTTTTTTTTGCACTTAAAGTGGACCAAAACCCAGGATAGTTAAAGCCGCTGCTCTTAGACGCGCCGTGGGACTGTGATAAGGTGAGTTGGCTGCACCGATCTGGGGGGTTTCACACAGCGGATCACCCCCGATCGGGGGGAAAGAACCAAAACCCAAGATAGTCAAAATCCTGGGTTTTGTGGGCCACTTTAAAGAAGAAAGTTAGAGGTCATGGGGAGTTAGTAAAAACTCCTCAGACCTGGCTTGCCTGGCCCCCCTGCCCCTCCGGTTTACAAAAAAGTATATGTTGACTTACCTCTCCGGTCACATCGTGCTCGGCATCCCTCCGCTCATTCACCATCGGGCAGCGCCATCTTGGAATCCCGGCATGCACCGCGCCACCGCTCAGATCTCACACATGCGCAGTGTCATTGCATAGGCTGAAATTACACTCAGAGCAGGGTCTGAGGAGCGGCGCAGGACATTTGAAGAGAAGATGGCTAGAGGTAAGGCTGGCTAAGCCGTCACTCTGAGATGGCTAAGTGGGGAGGGGGGTGGAAACGGGCCAGGAATACTGACGGATGTCAGCGCCGACATCCAAAAGGCAGTGAGGGATGTTTAAAGAGGAACATAAAAAAAGGTCTGATGTTCCTCTTAAGCATTTGGCCAATATTCATAAAACCCAAACCGGATGCAGTCTATTGTTGAATGGTCAACCACATTGTTCCCTGGTGTTTTTCAGCGACGATACATCAAAGTTAAACACAGCTAAGCATTTGGGGTCAGCCTTATCAGTTGTAATAACATCCATAAATCTGAAAGCACTACAAGCTTAACTGCCATTATGTGGCAGTTGACCTTGGAAATGAATGAATCAGCATATGGCTGCCATTCAACATCATACTGGTTTCTGTTAGTGTTTTTATGAATATTGGGCAAAGGCACAGTGCAGGCTTGGCAGAAACAGAGCATGTTTATTGGCTGAGTGGCCCACTCAGCTAATCAGTGTGTTCGAGTTTCACTTAGCTCCCTTTGGCTCTGTCAGCCACATTCTTGCATGTTTGTTGGCAAAGACCAATAAAAGGCCCTTCTTTTAATCCAAGACAAATAAAGCCATTCAAAAATGTAACAGTATATGAACACTCTACTCACTATCACTCAGCTCCCAAAGCCGTGGGGGGAGATCACTGAAGTAGTCATGGTTCATAGCAGTCTGTGCAGATAGTCTATTTTTGGGGAAACACTGAAGCAATTTCGAAGCAAGATCTTCAGCATGATTGATGTAGCTCAACCTAGAGGAGAACATCGTTATATTAGTAAAAGATGGACAAATACCACAGACAACAACCACCCACTTAATTTACAGTAACTGAAAAGGTTAAGGTGATTTGCAAGTCAAAAGTAAAAAAAAATATCAGTAGCTTACCTTTCACTGAGTGGCTGGCGCGGTGTGATCCCCCTCTGTCAGTCTCCTTAGTGAGGAAATCCCTTTCTCATTCAGCTTTCAATCCCCACCCCGCTGACCTGGTCCTTCAATCAAAATTCAGTGGACCAAAAATGGAAACACCCCCACTCCCTCCCCACACGTCCTGATTGGCCGCCTCTCCTTGCAGATATGAAGCCTCCTCGATGGTCACACCATGTGCTGGCAGGCTGGAGACTCTCATAGGAAATACAGGGTCCTTTTGTAAATGGATTGACGTTTGGGACAGTGCAACGTAAAATGGAACAATCTGGCTTGCCTTTAGTATAACTTTAATGTAATGTAGATATGAAGCCCCGCCCTCTTCTCTGGTCACACTATATGCTGGCAGGCTGGAGACTCTCTTACTGAAGTGGGGGATCTGTACTCTTCTTGTTTTTGGGGATGGGGAGATCTGACACTACCTTGTTATGGGGGTATTCTGCAAGCTGCCTGTTATATGGGAAGGGGGAATTCTGCATGCTGCTGTTTTTGAGGATGGAGGGAATCTGCCATACTACCTGTTATAGGGGTGATTGGGGGGATTCTGCCATGTCCTGTTCATGATATGTTTTTTCCTCCTCCAAATCCTAGGTGAGTCTTATGGGTAGGTGAGTCTTACAGAGCGAAAAATACAGGTTAATCAGTTTGAAATGTAATTAAAAAACAACCTCAGTTTTCTCTCTACAGCAGGCCCTGTTGCCATAATTCTCCAACCTCCCCATCATTACTGCAGACAGTAATCCACTTCAAAGTCTCCTAGATTTGGGCTAATTGCTTTTCAGTTAAATTTAAGTTAAACAATTGAATTTTAAAACAGAGCCCCAAAATACGTGTCAAGGTTAGTGGCCTAACAAATGTCAGGTCAGCAGTCGGTCAAAGAAAATGCAAGTCAAAGTCTTGCATTAATAGGAGCCAGCAGACTGCTACAGGCATGTGCGTTGAACTCCTGAACTCGAGAACAAGACAACCTAGTCTAATTATTAGGATGGGAGCCTTTTACATACAGTCTTGTCTCTGTATATGTGATTAGTGAACGAGGATTAAGCAGGTAAATACAGTCCGTCGTGCACAAAGCATGAATCTGGGGGATTGGATGTCGAATTACAGGCTCCGTCTTGTATTTCTTGAAGGCCCTCCAAGTAGTTTTCCAGACATTAAAGCTTTCTTCTTGCAAGAGGCAGCACCAGCTTTAGGTCCAGGTCATATTTAGAGGATCTGGCCAATCTGGGCTCTTAATTTTAATTATGTACATACCTCAGAATTTCTTTGCTGACCAAAAGGGTAATTTATTAACAGATTGTCATGAGGTAATGAGCGGATATACTCTCGCAAGTGGTCGGCAGTTATGTATAGAGGTCTGTATTTGAAATATTTAAAGCAATCCAACAACCATTTTAAAAATATTGGGCATTAATCACATCACAGGTGGAATTACATTGTCCCATTTTTCTTATCATCTCCTCATTGCCTATGCAAAACTGGAGTCCCTTGACTGGCCGCCAGCAGTCACATGGTCCAGGGTCATTTCGGCAGCCTGGAAGAGAATTTTAGACCGCCTGATTGTACGGCCTGTTTTCTCTGAGGGATCGAATATGTAGATCAGGCCTTGTAAAAGGTGTATACGTAGGGGACAATAAAAAACAGGCTTTTAAATAAAATAGGGGTTGGCCCGCTTTAACTCCCTCCCTGATACCGCTTACCCCTCTTATCTTAAAGTGGATAATAATATCCAGTGAAGGGACCCTAACCCAACCCAACCCACACCCTTCTTGCTAGCAGTTCAGACGTACTTACAGGCTCAGACTAGACAACAGGGGAATTCCCTGGCGTAGCCAGGCCTCTCGGGGACCCTCAAAGGAGCCCCCCATTGAGCATTCTGGTTTGAAAACTGCTGAAAGCCCCAGCACTCAGTCTTGTGAGCACCAGACATTTCTAAGTTTAGGCACAGCAGGTAATGTGGGATGCCTCTGTTTGCACACACACAATATAGTTTGCTTTTGAGCCCTACAAATAAGCAAGTAATCATAAATAGGTAAATTGATAGAATTAAAAAAAATAACGGCAACCTTACTGCATGTGACAAACTAAGGACTAAGAATGTTCCGAAAGAATAATTGACCCTTAACTGAGCCCCTCCATATCCGTGAAGTAAGAACATAACCAGAGACACATCACATATGCTAAGAAGAGCCTCATTTATCAAGTGTAGCGCCTGTTAATGCCATTCAGCGGCACACAGCGTGACTTAACAAACAAAAAACAGGCAGCGCTGATGCAACCGCCAGCCAGGGCTGTATTTACCATTAGGCAACCCTAGGCACTTGCCTAGGGTGGCAACCTGGAAGGGGGGGGGGAGGGCACTGCCCTTACTACTGTAGTAAGGAAAAGAAAGGAAAACTCAGGACCTACATGTCATTTTTTATTTGACAAAATCGTTTTTCGTGCCTTCTTTTGCTTTCCAATGTGTAACGTGGAGCTCAACAGCTGAAAAAAGCAATTCTGTGAGTACTCACCTGTAGAAATGTTTTTGTTCTTGCATGGCATGGCCCGCTTCGGTATTCATAACAGTTGGGTTATTCAGCCACAAGGTGGCGCAGTGGTACTGCAGAAAGCTGTGGCATCTCCCGGCCCCCTATAAAAACGGGATTAACCATAGAGTTCCCAGCGTAGACAAGCAGTGAGACAATAAGCCGAGAGAGACTAAAGGTAAAAAAGGGTAAAAAACCCCAATTAACTTGGAACAATCACCATAATGAGGCAACCAAGAATAACGATAACAAGGGTGGGGCGAAGCAGGCCGTGCCATGCAAGAACAGAATTGCTTTTTCCTTTATTGCATGGCACGGCCCACTTCGGTATTCATAACAGTTGGGACATCCAAAAGCAGTGTGCAAAAGTAGGGTGGGATCCCCAAAGAGTAATGGCCAGTAGTTCAAGTCACTGCCTCCTGAAGCACCTTGCGGCCAAAAGCAGCATCCGCTGAGGCCTTAACATCAACTTTGTAAAACTTGGAAAAAGTATGAACAGAAGACCAAGTAGCGGCCTTGCAAACTTGTTCAACAGAAGCTTGGTGCTGAAAAGCCCAACAGGCACCAATAGCATGAGTGGAATGAGCAGTCACCCTAAAGGGAGGTTCCTTTCCCTTAGCAGAATAGGCTTGGACCACCGCCTGACGGATCCACTTGCTGATAGTGGACTTAGCCGGAGGCAAACCCTTCCTAGGTCCAGAAGTGAGAACAAAAAGAGCATCAGACTTCCTGAAAGTCTCTGTAGCGACCAAATAAAACTTTAGAGCCCTGACCATATCCAGAGAATGCAGTGTCCGCTCCTTGGAATTAGCAGGATTAGGACCCAATGAAGGTAAGACAATGTCCTGATTGAGATGAAAGGCAGACACCACCTTAGGCAAGAAATCCGGCTTAAGCCGGAACACCACCTTATCCTGATGTCACTCGAAATAAGGAGGTTTGATGGAAAGCGCAGCCAGCTCAGAAACTCGCTTTACAGAAGTGATAGCCACCAGAAAGGCTACCTTAAGAGTCAGAATGGGCAAGGCAGCCTCATGAATAGGCTCAAAGGGAGGCCCTTGCAGAGCAGACAACACCAGATTCAAATCCCAGACTGGTAGCAAAGGCTTACGGGGTGGACGCACATGAGAAACACCCTGGAAAAAGGTTTTAACCAACCGGTGATTGGCAAAGGATCTTTGGAAAAAAATTGCCAGAGCAGAAACATGGCCTTTTAGGGTACTAAGTTGAAGGCCTAGATCCAAACCATGTTGCAAGAATTCCAGAATTCTGGGAATAGAAAAAACCCGACAGGGAAGAGACTTAGACTCAAACCAGTCAATGTAAGCATACCAGACCCTGCAATAGATAAAGGACAAAGACTTCTTCCTAGCCCTAATCATGGTATCAACAAACCCCTTTTCCATCAAGATGGAGGTTTCAGCAGCCAAGCCGTTAAAGCCAGCGTTTGTAAACTGGGATGGCACAGCTGCCCCTGAGTGAGAAGATCTGGATCCTTGGGCAAGACATACTGGTCTACTGCCAACTGCACAACGTCTGCGACCCAAACTCTTCTTGGCCAACAAGGGGCCACCAGGATGGCTGGTACCCGCTCCTGGGCTATTTTGCGCATGACCCTGCCCAGGAGAGGAAACGGAGGGAACACACAGAGAAGCCGAAACTCCGTCCAAGGTATTGCCAGGGCATCCGTGGCGAAGGCCAGAGGATCCTGAGATAGAGAGACAAATCTGAGAAGTTTGTGGTTGTGACGGGACGCAAACAAGTCCACGTCCGGCTGACCCCAGCGGTGACACAGGGAGAGAAACACCCGGTTGTTGAGGGACCATTCCCCCAGACAAGACGACCCCCTGCTCAGGGAGTCCGCCACCTGGTTCTCCACTCCCGGAATGTAGACCGCAGAGATGCAGAGAACATGCCGTTCCGCCCAAGACAGAATCAGGGACACTTCCTTGAAGGCTCGCTTGCTCTGAGTCCCTCCCTGATGATTGATGGCAGATCTGAACAGCCCAACCCTGAAGGTGAGTGGTTAGGCAAGAAAGAACCAACTTGATCGCCCTCAGTTCCAGGACGTTGATGGGCCTCTTGTGGGCCCCACCGACCTTGGAACTTCAGAGACTTCCAGAAGCCTCCCCAACCGGTCAGACTGGCATCTGTGGTGACCGTCTCCCAGCACGAGGGCAGGAAGGTCCTGCCCCCCAGAAGGTTCCTTGAGTCCAGCCACCACGAGAGGGACTGCCTGTCCAGAGGAGACAGAGCAAATTCCTGATCCAGGGACACAGGGTCCCGATCCCCAACTGACAAGAAGTGCAACTGAAGAGGTCTCATGTGAAACTGAGCAAAGGGGACTGCCTCGAAGCAGGACACCATCAGGCCCACCAACTGCATCCCCTGATTGATGGAGGGATGAGGACACCATAGCAGAGACCGAGCCTGCATCTGAAGACCCCCCACCTTCTGCTGAGGAAGGAACACCTTGACTTGAGAGGTATCCAGAGTCATGCCCAGAAAGGACCTCACAAAGGACAGGGACAAAGACGACTTGGGATAGTTGATCACCCAGCCGAAGGACTCTAGAGTGGATATCACCATCTGAGTGTCCTGCTCGGCCTGGGAAAGGACTTGGCCACAATCAGGATGTCATCCAGGTAAGGAATGATGTGTATGCCCTGGTTCCTTAGCAGAGCCATCAACCCCGCCAGTACCTTGGTGAACACCCGAGGCTCCGAGGTGATACCGAAGGGTAGAGCCACAAACTGGTAATGCTGATCCTGCAGCTCGAACCTTAGAAATTTCTGATGACCCGGGAAGATAGGCACATGAAGATACGCATCCTTGATGTCCACGGAGGTCATGAAGTCGCCCAGGCGAAGGGAACTGACAGCAGAGCGCAGCGTCTCCATACGAAAATGCTTGAATCTGACAAATTTGTTGAGGCCCTTCAGGTCCAGAATGGGCCTCAGAGAGCTGTCCTTTTTGGGGACAGTGAAAAGATTGGAATAGTACCCCTGACCCTGTTCTTGATGGGGCACCTGACAAATGACTCCTGACTTTAACAGGCATTGATAGTCCCAAGAAGATAGACAGCTCAGAAATCCCCTGAGATATTTCACCTGGGAGCACGGACAGACCTCTGTAAGTCCCAATTGTGGTAATGTGCTGCAGGTCCAGCTCACCAAGTGTGATAAAACATAACATTTAATGTAACATTTTAAAATATAGCATGACCTGTGTCAGGCATTGAACCGCCAGAAGCAACCCTTGAGCAGACAGTGGGTTTAAAGACATCCTGGATCTGATGAATCTTGGGGGCGGCCAGGCTGCAAACTCTATCTTGTAACTGGAGGACACTACTTCCTGAAGCCTCCAGACGTGAGCAAAGAGTCGAAGCCGTCCCCCCACCCAGATGGGTGAGGGTGCCCCTTTCATGCCTGAGGGGGCTTGGGAGAGGGTTTGGGCTTGGAACTCCAGGAGAGACCGGGACGACCACGGGATCTGGATCTGATGAATCTTGGGGGCGGCCAGGCTGCAAACTCTATCTTGTAACTGGAGGACACTACTTCCTGAAGCCTCCAGACGTGAGCAAAGAGTCGAAGCCGTCCCCCCACCCAGATGGGTGAGGGTGCCCCTTTCATGCCTGAGGGGGCTTGGGAGAGGGTTTGGGCTTGGAACTCCAGGAGAGACCGGGACGACCACGGGATCTGCCACAGCCCCAAGAATCTCTGCGGCCACTAGAGAGGAGGGAGCCACGGCCTCCTCTGGGAACACGAAAGGAAGGGAGGGGGACGTCGGACCCCCGAAAGGGCCAAAACTGCCTCCTACGCTGAGGCAGCCTGCCATCCTTGGCTAGAACATCAAGACGCTCCCCAAATAGCTGCAGCCCTGCGAAGGGGAGTCCAGTGAGAGCTTTCTTAGCAGCGGCGTCAGCTGCCCACTGACATAACCAAAACAGAGCGGCGCATAGCCACCAAGAGCGCAGAGGCCCTACCGTTCAGCCATACAGCATTATCCATAGCAGTAAGGATAAGACAGGCCGGGCGCAATCCAGCCCCCACACAGGTAAAGGCATGGCAGGCCAACTGATCCATGCGCCGGTCCTCACTGTCCCTCAGAGTGGTAGTGTCAGGTGAAGGCATGACCGAAGTATTGGACAAGCCTAGCACAGGAGTGTCCACTTCAGGGGTAAATGACCACCTCTTAACAAGATCAGCAGGAAAGGGATACCTCTTATCCAAACCCTTGGGCACAGCAGGCAGCCTGTTAGGACGTTCCCATTCTTTAAGCACCATAGTGGTGAAATGCCCCTGCTCAGGGAACTCCAGACGCTGTTTACTAGGACAAAACAGCTCACCCTGTTTCCTTTTTGCCGCCACAGGGGCAGCAATGTGTAAAATTTCAAAGATGTGAGACAGCAAATTATCAGTGTCCTCAGGATACCATGATTGCTCCCCAGATTCAGGGTCACTATCACAACCCTCCTGCTGGTCCCCAGAGGAGTCAGAGTCCTGGAGCAATTCCCCTTCCTCTAGGGAATAACGTCCAGCAGTGACATCAAATTCCTCATACTCCTCTGTAGAGCAAGAGGGAGTGGAAATCAGGTGCCGCTTCTTGCCAGAGGCCTTCCTGGGAACAGTCCTGGCAAGCTGTCTCTCAATGCTGTCCACCCGCAGAGCCAAATCGGAGTGTGATCCCCTGCTAATATTCCCTTCACTAGGGCCCAATTGCAGGAGCGGGGATATAGGTGAAGCCGAGGGAGGCGCAGAGCTGGGAAGAGCAGCAGGCAAACCAGCTTGAAGCGCAAGTACACTCTCAGCGCACGGCACGCACACCGTGACACTGTTACTCACAGGGGATACCCCACACATTGAACACAGCCGAGCTTGTCCCGAAAGACCCCCAGAAATCGGTGAAAGGGGGGATGAGGGGGAGGAAGGAGTAGAGCCGGGGGAGACCACAACCCAATGGTGTCCCACCTGAAAGACATAATTGAAAAAGACACATAAGCATCCCACAGCACATACCCCCAAGGGCAATAAAAAAAACCCAAGGGGGACTCACAGACCAAAGACACCACAGGGTCACCAAGGCACAGACCGCAGGATGAAGCGACACACCAGAGGAAGCAGCGCTGCAGCCAGGAAGGGAGAAATACAGACACGCAGCTAGTCCAAAATGGCGCCGGCAGAGGTACCTCAAAGGGCGGGCCGCCGGGAGACGACGCGATATGCGTCATCCCAAGGCCCCCCCCCCCCCCCAAGAGTGCGAAAACGGCGATCACGTGACCCGGCCGGCGCCATGACAAAGCAAAAACGCCTCAGGTTATAGCGCCAACCGCTGCGGAGCACAGTACAAAGCGTGCAGCGGCTGAAAAACACCAAAAAACACACAATAAACGCCAAAAACACCAAATAGAATACCACTCGTCGATGGCACCCCCCCCCCCCCTCCCTGAACAAAGCCAGAGAGGGGGGGGGCAGAGAGACAAGAGGCCAGCGCCTAGCATCCAGGCCAGGGAGGAGGGGGGGGGGGGACCCCTGAAGGAAAGGAAGGGGAAACAGTCCCCAAAACACTTACCCCCTTAGAAGCCAGGACAGGAACTCCGCATCCCTAGTAGGCTCACCATAAAGCCTATGGCCGGCTACCCTTTGTGGAACAGGGTCTGCGGCTTGGAGCAGCGCTCCAGGAGCACTTGACCCTAGTTCTCTTCTACCCTCACCCGATCTGTCAGCCAGGGCTGGGAGGCAGAGAGGGTCCAGAAACAGGTGGAAACAGACTTGTAGGGCCGCAGGCTTGGTTGCCTCGCTCACCTGTGCATAGAGAGAGAGTCATCTTCTATCTTCGCAGTTTCACTGCAGAGGAAACGCTGGGAACTCTATGGTTAATCCCGTTTTTATAGGGGGCCGGGAGATGCCACAGCTTTCTGCAATACCACTGCGCCACCTTGTGGCGGAATAACCCAACTGTTATGAATACCAAAGTGGGGGGCGTGCCATGCAATAAAGAAAAGCAGCCTAAACGCACTGTAAAGTTTTTCCACAGCAGTGATATCCTGTAAGTGTAATGATGAAATGGCGAGCAGCGGAAGTAACATACAGCGCCAAATGTTTCAGCATAGCAAAAATTCATAAACAAGCCGCGCAGTGCCTAATACATGGCGGTACAGATCTCACAGGTGCTGACAAAGAAGCAGGGCCAAAGGAAGCCCACTCCTCCACCCACCGCCCCAGAATCAGGGCCAGAGTAAGCCTACCACCTGGAACAGGTGAGTTAATTTTTTACTTTTTTTAAACTGAGATGAGCCATTCGTTCGATTTGGATGAACCCAAATTTCTTGGAAAAATTCAGTGAATCGTCCGAATCAAACTTTTCCTAGTGCATGGCACGGCCTGCTTCACAAAGTCATAACAACTGGGATTCTGCCACAAGGTGGCGCAGTGGCACTGCAGAAGAGTTGTGGCTCCGCCCGGTACCATATAAAAACGGAATCACCATAGACTTATCCAGTTGTTCTCTGCAGTGCTTACTGCAAAGATAGAAGATGGCTCTCTCTCTATGCACAGGTGTGCGGGGCAACCATGCCTGCGGCCCTGCATATCTATTTCCACCCGTTTCCGGACCCTCTATGCCTCCCAGCCTCGGCTATCGGGTCGGGTGAAGGTAGCGGAGCACTGGGGTCAAGTGCTCAAGGAGCGCTGCTCCAAGCTGCAAACCCTGTACCACAAAGGGTAACCGGCCATAGGCTTTATGGTGAGCCTACTAGGGATGCGGAGTTCCTGTCCTAGTTTCTGAGGGGGTGAGTGTTTACTCTCCTCCCCCGACGGGTGTTCGGGGGGGGGGTAGTGTGTGTGTTTTTAGCCTGTTTTTAGACTGTTTTAGTATGCTTTGCCGCCGCTTTGTACTGCGCTCCGCGGCGGGCAACGCTTTATTTGTGAGGCGTTTTTTCACTGTGGGGACGTCGGCGAGGTCACGTGAGCACCGTTTTCGCGCTTTTCAGGGGCCAGGGCCGGCGGATCACGCATATCGCGCCGTTCTCCTGCTGCCCGCCCCTCAAGGTTCCTCTGTCAGACCCATCTTGCTTCTGCTGTGTGTCTGGGGCCCTCTTTAATCCCTGGGCTGCGGCGGTGATTGCTGCCTGCGTCGCTTCCTCCGGTGGTCTGGCGGCTGGCGATCCTTGTCCTACTTGGTCCGTGAGTCCCCTCTGGGGTTTTTTGTTATCCTTGGGGCATGGGCTGCAGGATACTTGTGTGTTTGCTTATGTCTTTCAGGCGGGACACCCATGGGTTGTGGTTTCTCCCAGTCCTGCTCCTTACTCCCCCCCTTCATCTCCCCTTATTGATTCTGGGGGCATCCCTCGGGGGGGGGGGCATCCCGGGTGGCTTTTATTAGCCTTTACCCTGTGCTGGCATATTGCACCTGTATTAATCACCATATGGAGGCTTCTGGGGATAACGTGCTCGGTGGTCCTTCGGGACAATCCCGGTTGTGTTCCATGTGTAGGGTATCCCCTATCAGTAATGATGTCACGGTGTGTGGGCCGTGCGCCCAGGCTGTCCTTTTGATTCAGTCTGGGCTGCCTGCTTCTTTACCAAGCTCTGCGACCCCTTCGGCATCACCTACCCCGCCGTGCCTGCACTTAGCCCCCAGTGAGGGGGACTCTAGCAGGGGGTCACAATTTAATTTGCACTTCATGTGGCCAGCATTGAATGACAGCTTGCCAGGCCTGTTCAGCGTAAGACCTCTAGCAAGAAGCGGTACCTGACTTCCTCGCCTGCACTGTTTACTGAGGAGCAGGAGGAGATTGATTTTTTTGATGAACGTTGTTCCCTGGAGGAGGGGGAGCTTTTCTCGGGCTCTGACTCCTCTGGGGACCAGCAGGTGGGCCGCGACAGTGACCCTGGGTCTGAGTCTGAGGATTCCTGGTTTCCTGAGGACACCACTAATCTGTTGTCTCACATTTTTGAGGTTTTACACATTGCCCCCCCTAAGGTGGCTAAGAGGAAGCAGGGTGAGCTTTTTCGTACCATTAAGCAGTGTCTGGAGTTCCCTGAGCAGAGTCATTTCATTAATATGGTGCTCAAGGAGTGGGTATGTCCTAGTAGATTGCCCGCGGTGCAGGTCTGGATAAGAAATACCCATTTCCTGCTGACCTGGTTAAGCGATGGTCAGGTCGCCCCGAGGTGGACGCTCCCGTTCTAGGGCTGTCCAACACCTCAGTCATGCCTTCCCCTGACACTACTACACTGTGGGACAGCGAGGACCGGTGTATGGATCAGCTGGCCTGCCATGCCTTTGTGGGGGCTGGTTTGTGTCCGTCCTGTGCCGCTGCAATAACTGCTATTGCTCTTAAGAGACTGATCAATCTTCTTGCTGGCGCTACAGCTGGAAGGAATGAGTATAGGACCCTTTTGCTGTGCTCTGATTTTGTTGCCTTTATTCCTTCTGCCATTGATGATGTAGTACGGTTGAGTGGTAGGGCCTCTGCCCTCTTGGTGGCTATGCGCCGCTCTGTTTGGTTGCGTCAGTGGGCAGCTGACGCTGCTGCTAAGAAGGCTCTCACTGGACTCCCCATTGTGGGGCTGCGGCTCTTCGGTGAGCGTCTGGATGTTAGCCAAGGATGGTAGGCTGCCTCTGCCTTTTCGGGGGCCATCGGCTTCAGTCTCCTCCTTTCGTACCCCCAGAGGAGGTCAAGGGTCCCTCTTTGCAGGTGCCCGCAGGGGGTCTTGGGGCCGTGGCAGATCCCGTGGTCATCCCGGTCTCTCATGGGACCCCAAGCCCAAACCTTCTCCCAAGCCCCCTCAGGCATGAGGAGGCACCCTCACCCATCCGGGTGGAGGGATGGCTTCGGCTCTTTGCTCACGTCTGGAGGCTCCGCATCTCAGACCGGTGGATTCAGGAGATGGTGTCCTCCGGTTACAAGAGAGTTTGCAGCCTGGCCGCCCCCCAGATTCCTCAGATCCTGGATGCGTCACAACCCTCTGTCAGCTCAGGGGTTGCGCCTTGCGGTTCAACGTCTGCTGGACTCAGGAGTCATATGCCCGATGCCTTCCCAGGAACGGGGTCAGGGTTTCTAGTCCAATATCCCAAAAAGGACGGGTCCCTGAGGCCAATCCTGGACTTGAAGGGTCTCTACAGGTTTGTCAGGTTCAAGAACTTTCGCAGTAGTCGGGACTGGCAAGGGTCGAGGCCGGGTGATCACAGAAGCGCGGTATCCAAGGGAGTCAGACAGGCAGAAGGTTGGTTCAGGCAGCGAGCAGGAGTAGTCAAGGACGAAGCCGGATCAAAAACACTAAGACGAGAGTCAGAAGCACACCCAAGCTAGTAAATGGCTATAACGGGCACTGGAGGTCCGGGCAGGAAAATATTTAAATGGTGACTGACCAATGGGAAGGGGAATGTGCTGATTGGTGCAACACACGATATCACCACTGATAGGAGAAACCCCAGGGACTGGACCGCCCTGGCCAGTCAGGTTTTCCAGTCCCTGACCTCCCCAGAGCAGAGGATCCCTGGTCCAGGATTGGTCCCTTTAAATCTGCCCCCGGCGAATGCGCTGGGAGCAGCGCCGCCGGGGGACATAAAAGGAACGTCGCCCAACGCCAGAGGGGCCGCGCCGCCAGTGAGCGCGCGGAGGCCCCGCGGGACAGACTCCCAGGTAAGTTCCTTACAGGCAGTTGCCTACATCAATCATCAGGGAGGGACTCGGAGCTAGCGAGCCCTCAAGGAAGTGTCCCTGATACTGTCTTGGGCGGAAGAGAATGTGCCTTGCATCTCTGCGGTTTACATGCCGGGGGTGGAGAACCTGGAGGCAGACTCCCTGAGCAGGGGGATGTCTCGGTTGGGGGAATGGTCTCTCAGCAACAAGGTTTTTCACTCCCTGTGTCACCGGTGGGGGTCTTCCGGAAGTGAAACTATTTGTGTCCCGCCACAATCACAAGCGTCCCAGGTTTGTCTCCCTGTCACAGGACCCTCTAGCCGTCGCCACAGATGAGCTAGCAATGCCTTGGACGGAGTTTCGGCTCCTCTATGTATTCCCTCCCCTTCCTCTGCTGGGTAGGGTGCTGCGCAAGATAGCCCAGGAAGGGGTACCAGCCATTCTGGTGGCCCCCTGCTGGCCAAGGAGGGTGTGGTTCGTAGACGTCGTGCAGTTGGCAGTGGATCAGTATGTCCTGCCCAAGGATCCAGATCAGCTCACTCAGGGACGGCTGTGCCATCCCAATTTACAAACGCTGGCTTTAACGGCTTGGCTGCTGAAACCTCCATCTTGTAGGGTGTTTTCTATTCCCAGGATTCTGGATTATTTGCAACATGGCCTGGATTCGGGCCTTTAACTTAGTACCCTCAAGGGACAGGTGTCAGCCCTGGCAATTTTCTTCCAAAGGTCTTTTGCCAATCACCGGTTGGTCAAGACTTTCTTTCAGGTAGTTACTCATCTCGTCCACCACGTAAACCTATGCTACCGGTTTGGGATCTAAATTTGGTGTTGTCTGCTCTGCAGGGTCTTCCTTTTGAGCTCATCAGTGGAGCTGCCTTGCCCATCATGACTCTTAAGGTGGCTTTCCTGGTGGCCGTTACCTCGGTTAGGCGAGTCTCTGAGCTGGCTGCTCTTTCCATCAAACCTCCTTATTTTGAGCGGCATCAGGATAAGGTGGTGTTTCGGCTTAAGCAGGATTTCTTGCCTAAGGTTGTGTCTGTTTTTCATCTCAATCAGGACATTGTTTTGTCTTCTCTGTGTCCTAATCCTGCTAATTCCAAGGAGCGGACCCTTTATTCTCTGGATGTTGTCAGGGCCCTGAAGTTTTATTTGGTTGCTACTGAGTCTTTCAGGAAATCTGCTGCTCTTTTTGTTCTTCCTGCTGGACCTAGGAAGGGTCTGCCTCCGGCTAAATCCACTATCAGCAAGTGGATCCGTCAGGCGGTGGAGCAGGCCTATTCTGCTAAGGGGAAGGTTCCCCCTTTTAGGGTTACTGCTCATTCTACTCGTGCTATCGGTGCGTCTTGGGCTTTTCAGCACCAGGCTTCTGTTGAACAAGTTTGTAAGGCCGCAACTTAGTCTTCTGTTCATACTTTTTCCATGTTTTACAAAGTTGATGTTAAGGCCTCAGCTGATGCTGCCTTTGGCCGCAAGGTACTCCAGGCGGTGGTGGTCTAAACCGTCTGTTGTTACTTTCTTTTTTGGGGATCCCACCCTACTTTATAGACACTGCTTTTGGATGTCCCAGTTGTTATGACTTTGTGAAGCAGGCCGTGCCATGCACTAGGAAAAAGACAATTCTGTGAGTACTCACCTGTAGAATTGCTTTTACTATGCATGGCATGGCCTGCTTCACCCCACCCTTGTTACGTTGTTCTTGGTTGCCTATTTATGGTGATTGTTCCAATTTAGTTGGGGTTGTTATCTTTATTTGTTCCCGGTTCTTGTATCACTGCTTGTCAACTACTGGATAAGTCAGTGATTCAGTTTTTATACGGTACCGGGCGGAGTCACAACTCTACTGCAGTGCACTGCGCCACCTTGTGGTGGAATCCCAGTTGTTATGACTTTGTGAAGCAGGCCGTGCCATGCATAGTAAAAGCAATTCTATAGGTGAGTACTCACAGAATTCTCTTTTTAGGAGGTTAGCTCCTAAAGTGAGAGGAGTAAAGTAACGTGAGAGGAGGGCACATTTTAGAGCCCTGATACAACTTCTGTCCAGCGCTGGGACAGACATGAGGTGAGCTGCTTGCTGCGTTATTATTCACAGTCCCTTTAAAGTGGACCAAACCCCCTCCCCCCAGGTCGCCCGACACCTCATCTTTGTTCCCAGTCCAATGGAGCATGCACGAGCAGTGGGCACATCCCCGTTAGGCATTTGTGAATGGCCGGTGTGGGCCCGCTCCCTGTCAAAGGGTAGCGGGGGATGCGGCCACCAACGCGCTCAGGTTCGCTCGCCTTAGACGAGCTTTAGGGCGAAGGGGCAGGAGTGGATCCAAGTGTGCTTGGATGAGAGGCTGTGCATGCGGTGTAGGACCGAGGAAGGCTGAGTAAAATCGGGTGACTTGGGGGGTGTCACACAGCGGTGCAACCCCGATCAGGTTCCCCGGGGGGCAAACACCAAAACCCAGAATAGTCAAAATCCTGTGTTTTGGTCCACTTTAACAGCTCAGATCCACTCGCCTTAGACAAACTTGAGGGCGAAGGGGCAGTAGTGGATTCAGGTGTGCTTGGATGAGAGGCTGTGCATGCGCTGTAGGACAGAGGAAGGCTGAGTGAAATTGGGGTCCCCGGGGGGCAAACACCAAAACCCAGGATAGTCAAAATCCTGGGTTTTGGTCCACTTTAACAGTCGGTAGAAAGCAATGTTTTACTAGTAAGTTAACTGTATTTTTATCTAATTTATATATTTTGAATTCACTGTGTGTGATAGTAACATCATTACTGGAGGCTTGGAGCTTTTTAATGAATAAATCAGTGTAACAGTTTCCTTATGGTCCTGTCCATTTTTTTCACCGATTAGTTACGGTAAGCCATCGCCATCCTTGCCAAGCCCAATATTTACCAGTCCTGTGGAAAGACGGTGTGACATTACAGGAGACAGGAGTCTTGATTCCTCTGCTATCTGCTTATTTAATCAGAAACTATTTTGAATTAAGGATTAAGCCTTCTGCTTAACTTGCTTGATTGTGCGTTAATAGAAACCAAGGTTGTTTTTATTAGGCATTACAATATTGGAAATTAATTTTACTAAAGCACAAGTTTTATTTGATTATAGGATATGTCCGTTTATTTTATTCCTCTGTTTTCTTTTGTTAATTATAGTAGATATTCAAAATACTAAGTAGTAAATATGTACCCTTTCCTTGAATGGCAGAAGTGGATGTTGACAGTGGTTATCCCCCCAAAAAAAAGAAATACTTTCAGGGCATTGAATTGAGAGTCAGGAGCCTCCTCAATAAGTGATCATAACATTGACAGAATGTTATCCACACCAAGGCAACCAACAGGCACCAACAGGCAGGCTGATTCATTACTAGCGCCAGGTATCGGCAGATGAGCGTCTGTACAGAGGTGCTTAGAGCGACCGCTAGTAGACGTTGTGATCAGCTATCGGGCACTGTAACAGAGCGCCTGAATCGCTGTAGTAACCTGGCTGGCACTGATGACTGAGATGTATGTTGGGCGTTCTAACACCAGTACAGCGTTGCAGGTAGTGAAAGGTAGCGCCAGCTCATTGCGACCGACTCTCAGCGACTCACACCATATTCAACAAAAAAACAGACACACACAGCACCGGCGCTCTGGATCTGGGCGCTATAGCATAGAGCGGCAGACGCTGTGTGATGAAAGTCTGTTTTTGAACACATATCCACCAGTAACAAAGCGAAAAAACACATGGAATGACATTGACACCTGTAATGACAATTCTGCATAAAAATATATAAAATCAAGAAAGTTTTCAAAAAAGACTTTTCCTAGGCCAGGAGAGGTCACACGATTATTTGCAAGAAAAATAAATTAAAAACAAAAAACCCTGTTAAAACAGAAGAAAAGGAACGTCCATTGAAATGTATGGGAGAGCAACAGGTAGCGACAGGTAATACCAGGCGCTCTGGAAGCTAGAGCACCGGTGCTATACGCTGAGCCGCCTGTGATGATGAATCGGACGCTACATGGCGCTGTTAAGAGTCGCTCACCAGAATCGCCTTCATAAATGTGGTATTGCGTACAGCGCCCACCAGACGCTGCCTGCCGCTTACAAGGCACTACCTGCCGCTATCCCTTGATGAATAAACCCCATAGTTGACAGAACCAGAGTGGACTTGGAAAAACTTTGCAGTGTCTCAAGAAGACCCAGGCGCCCGATGGCTTCCACCCAAAATGGCAACTGAGATGCTTTTGAGCTCGGAGATATTTCTTACTGGTTAGAAAACAAAATGGGAAATGCTAGGAACTTGTTGAACACCAAAGTGACTTTGTGGAACAAGTTGTGTTTCCTATGAACTGTGGCCAACTTAAACAGGACCTTCACCATGATTTATTGAAAAGCCCAAACCCTTATAAAACGATTCCTAAAAGACCCAGGTGCAGCCTGAGACTAAATGGGCCGCCATCTTGGATGTTTAAAGGCTCATAACATGCAGTAGATGCAGGCAGGATGATTTTTATTGTGAGCAATCTGTATGTACAGGGTGTGGGAAACATATAAGATAGGCTCTTATTCAGGGCGAAGGTCCGGATTAATGTGAGCAATCTGTATGTACAGAGGGGAAACATATAAGACAGGCTCTTATTCCGGGTGAAGGTCCAGTTATTCTTTATCGACTTTAAATGACATCCTCCTATTCCCTACTAAATAACAAGGTTATTGTACAGTGGATGCCATGGGGGGTCTTCACTACCGGTGCCATGTCGAGCCACACGCGTGCACGCTAATAACAGTCAGGGACAATTTTTTAGGAGATTGTATAATCCTTCTCAACCTTCCTCAGTGCTGAACAAGGGAGATAGGAGAGCTAAAAATCTGCCTAATGCTTTGTCTAAAGAAGTGTAGAAGAATAACATTACCTTTCTTAGGGAAGATTCTCAAGAGAAGTAGACAAGGTTGTCATTCATTCAGGTCATGGTATGGCTGTAGGCAGGCCCGGCTCCAGGTTTATGTGGACCCTTGGGCGGCATGGTGTCAGTGGGCCCCTTTGTGGTGAAGAGTCGCGTCACATCACTGAGGGACGTCCCAAATCTGGATGCCCCCTAAGGATCATGCTATTTGGACCAAAACTCTAGTTTTGGTCTACTTTAAAGTGCACCAAACCCCTTTATCCTGACCTCGGAGTCTAAACGAATCTGATTTTGGATGCCCCTGTGTGTGCCCCCCCCCCTTGCCCCTTTGTTCAGTACTTACTCTAGTTTTGGTCTACTTTAAAGTGCACCAAACCCCTTTATCCTGACCTCGGAGTCTAAACGAATCTGATTTTGGATGCCCCTGTGTGTGCCCCCCCCCCCCTTGCCCCTTTGTTCAGTACTTACCTGGAACTGGTGAGTTCACTGTGGGATCGCCAGTTTTAGTTAACGGCCAAACCAGGCGAGGTTCTTTCACAAACAGGGACATCCCAAATTAAGATGACAAAAACCCAGGGGTGGAATTGCTTGCATAGTGGTTATCACACAGCAGGTTATGACAGATTGGGATGCTCCAGGTATAGGAAATCAGCTGGGGTGGGCAACTTAAAAGCAGAACAAAACCCAGCACTTCCTCCCCTGGAATCTAAATCGAGGTGCCCCGTTGTGTGGAACCCCGCCATCCGAGGAGATGTGGGCACCAGTCTGTCGCTGGTCAAAGGCCCCAAAGGCCAGCCTTGGCAGTGGGCCCTCCCAGAGGGTGGGGGCCCCTGGCTGCTGCCCCACCTTGCCGGGTGCTGTCGCCGGCCCTGGCTGTAGGAAAATATCAAGGCAACTGGACTTGCTGTGTTATTTTCTTGAATACGTTTTGCTAGTCATCCAACTGACTTTCTCAGTTAACGCTGGATTGAGAAAACCAGTCAGATGACTATCGAAACATATTAAAAAAAACACACAGTAGGTCCAGTTGCCTTGATTTATTGCCACAGATAGAACTTTATTCTGCTAGTTGGTGAATGTAAATCATTTCTGCTCCTCTTGGCAAACGATGAAAGAGTATTCACATGTAGGAGTGTAGTTAACGTTTCGCAGCATTCTTTCTTCACATATTTTTGCCTTTACTCACAGGGCAAAACCGGTATTCAACCAAAAATAAACTAAAAGGCCAGTGAATAAATCAGATTTCAATAAGAAGCTGACAGGTTCATTTTGTACTACAGCCTTTATTTCTTAAAGTCCAGAAAAACACATACTACTTCCCACTCACAAAGTTCTGGCTGCCGCAGTACCTGTTAGTTTTGTTCTTTAAAGGGATACAGAAGGCAAAGGCAATTGTTAGACCATTTTGCCGTACTAGCAGCAGGTCAGGGGGGCGCCAAAGAGGGGCCTGAGCACAGGTGTGGGGGGGGGGGGCGCTATTTTGAATCTTTGCCCCGGGTGCCGGAAAGCCTAGCTACTCCTCTGGTCTGATGATGTGAAGCTTTAGACCACCAGCTTAGCCCTATAATTGGTGGTCTATGGCAAAGGAATTCAGGATGTGTGCCACTACTCTTTGCTTTGTTTCTACTTTTAGAAACAGCTGTGTGATGACAAGGAAGGAAAAGCACTACTGAACATTTTATACACTTTGCCTATAGAGTCCCTTTAACTCTATGATCAGTTTACTGTACATCTGGGCTCGGAGAGTCTACTAAGCAAGAAAAACACACATTTTTAAGGCCCATCAACATGGCTGCCCCCTGCCTCCCATCCAACATCTGCATAGAGTGCAAAATTAAAATTGAAAATGTGTTTTCATCTTTATGTAAAATAAACACATGTTAGGATTGTGACCCCATACCTATGATTTACTTCCAGGTTTCTTATATATTCCTGTGGCTCTGTGTTGCTAACAAGCTAAAGACTTTCCTGGCCCTTGAGTAAAAACTACTGAATACACGTCACAGAAACCTTCCACTGCAGCAGGTGAGCTTATCAGCATTTTTTGCAAAATCGAGCTGCAGTATTGACCTACTCAGGTGAGAAGTCTGCCGTTAACCCTTTAGCTACTGGAACACAAGTGTCATGGACCGGACGTGGCGGAACAGGTGTGGATCCGCTGTGACTGTGTTGCTGATAGCGGGTACCGTGTCAAGGGAGCGGAGTCTAAGAGGCCACCGGTACTCACCAGAGCCCGCCGCAAGGCAGGTTGGTCTTGTAGCGGCGAGTGACCCCCAGGTCGCTACCCCCCAACAACGGCTCAGCCACACAGTCAGTTGAGGTACAGCGTGGTACAAAGGAGGCAGGCAAAGGCGATGTCAAGGTTCAAGCAGAGGTCGGGGCAGGCGGCACACTCTCGAGATCGAAGGTAAGAAGCCAAAGGTAGGGACGGGCAGCGAAGGTTCAGTGGTGTACCGGCCCTTTAAATTTGAAGAAACCGGTGCGCGCGCCCCCCTAGAGGACGGGGATATGCGCGCACCGGATTGTCAGAGCAAGGAGGAGGAGGACGAGCGGCCGCAGCAGACGCGCAGCCAGCCGCTGCGCCGGAAGCCGCGGACCCGCTAACAGAAGCGGGCGAGAAGGGGGAAGGATAGACGCCGTGAGACGGACCCGCAGCGCCCGGGCAGCGGGAGCAACAGAGGAGGTGAGGGGAGTGCCGCGAGACGGGCGCGCGGCACTCGCCCTAACAAGAATACGATCCACTCATCTGAAGAGGTTGAATTACAGCAGGAAGGCTTTAACCTGTGAGATCAGGAGTGTGAATTGTCTCCCCTGCCTCAGCCAATCAGATGATTAGTAAGATAATTAAACCGAACCTTCAGCATGATTTAATGAAAAGCCCAAACCCTTAAAAACTATTCCCCAACATATAAAATGAATATATTTTACGTTTTTAATCACTTACTTATTATTCTTTCCCCCACCGGGCTGCAACTCTGTTCGAGACTCTAGCATATGGGTGCCGCCATCTTGACTCAGAAGCATCACACATACTGAGGAGAGGAGAGCGGGATGAAGTACAGGGGGTGGGGTTATAGCTGTGCTTTACACAGACGGAAAGGGGGGGGTCAGGGAAAGGACAGCAATCCCAGACTGCAGAGCGACACAGTCAGAACACTTCCTGTTTGCAGGATCCCTGATGTTCCATGGGCCGCCATCTTGGATGTTTAACCCTTTCGCTGCCAGCCTACCTGCAGCATTTGCCACTCCCTGTTGCCAGACGATGTTTCACCATTTTGCGCTACACATATTCAACTGTCATTTTTGAAGGGATTTCCAGGGATTTCCCAGGAAAATTATATATTGTTTTTTTCAACAGAGTCTGGGCTTTAACATGAAATGTCTTGTTTGTATTTTTTAGGTGTATTCTCAATTTTTTTGGGTGAAATGTGTGAAAAAAAATTAAAAAAAAACATTTTTTTACAATTTGTAGAGTTTTTTTGTAATAAAAAATGTAAGTTTGTCAATAAAATCTTATTGCGTGAGAAACCCCAATTTCTCCCGGTTACAGCGATACCACATATGTATAGGTAGACACCCTTTCCTGCCCAGAAGCCTTTTATAGCTGCTGGATGACAAATGGTTAATTAAAAAAAAAAATGACATAGGGTCCCCCTTCCCGGGGAGGGGGACCCCATTTTTTTTTGGATTTTGAAGGGTTAAAAACCCTTCAAAATCCAAAAAAAAAAATGACGTGGGGTCCCCCTTACCCAAAGTAACCAGCCCGGGACCAGCTATGGGGGCTTGTAGGCACAGAGTGGGGGGGCCAGCTTTGGTGGCCCCCCCACCCTGCAGCCTACGAGCCCACATAGCCTATGTGGGCCCGGGCTCTTCTGCCCCCCCCTGGCCTTTGGGGAGGCAGGTAATGGGGGTGCGGGGGTTAATGGCAAGTCACCCGCTAGGGCAGGTGACTTGCCACCCCCCCAGCCTTGTGAACTGGTATAAGGGGTCTCATGGACCCCTTACCAGCTCACAAAGGGTTAATGTGAAAAAAAAACACCACACAATAATAAAAAGTATTTTATTAGAAAAAAAAAAAATTTTTTTTTACTGTACTTACCTTCGATTGCAAGCTCTTGTCCCTCGCCGCTCAGCTGACAGATGCCGGTGATCGGCATCCAGAGAAGGAGAAGGCAGGAGATCAGAGGATCTCCTGTCACCTCCTTCCCCTGTGCCGATCACCGGCATCTGAGAAGCTGAGAAGGCTGAAGCCTGAGATCGGGGCCGGGATGACTTCATAAGCCCCGCCCCCAAGGGGGCGGGGCTTAGAGGCATGATGGCGGCCGCCATCGTGCAGAAGAGAGGAGAGAGCCTCCCAGGCTCTCTCCTGAAGATCTGTAAGTCCTGGGGGGGGATCGGAGGCCCCCCAGGTGAAGAGGAGGGACAGCGGGAGCCAGCGCACACACAGGTAAGTGAATGTCATTTTTATTTTTTTTTTTTTTTACAGTTAGAAGCTGCTGCTGCAGAAGTGGGGGGGGGGCCTATTCCGGGGGCTCTCCTGGAGCCATCCGACCCCCCACGGGGGATCGGATGGCACCAAATTAAAGAGGAGACCCGGCCGGATCCAACAAGGGGTCAGGTGAGTATCTGTTGTTTTTACTTTTTAAACTACAAGCGAGGAAAGTCAAGCACGTAACACCTACGGGCTTGGCACTTAAGGCCCAGCCAAGCCAGCACGTAGGTGTTACGTGCTTGGCAACAAAAGGGTTAAAGGCTCATAACATGCAGTAGATGCAGGTAGGATAATTTTTAATGTGAGCAATCTGTATGTACAGGGTGTGGGAAACATATACAATAGGCTCTTATTCAGGGTGAAGGTCCGCTTTAACAAGAGTCTGGAATACCAAATACATCAGTTGGTGTATATTGCTAAGGTAAACACATTGCTGCTAGAGAAAACTGTTTTCTTATATAAGGCAGAGTTGCAAACAAATAGAAAAGAAAAACACATTCACGGATAAACATGAAGACACAATAATAAAAATGCAGTTGAAAGTGGAGTCTCACCCAGGGCACCCTGGACACTGCATGCAGAAAGTAGGGGGACCCATTCCCTCTGCACTCAAAGGTGAATGCAGAACATTTTTAGCCAGGCAAATACTGGGCCAAAGGCAAAGAGGGTTCTACGGTAGGTTATGCCAATACCACCTAAACCAACACTAAATGGGAGGCAGTTGTGTACAACAAAAGAAGAATCTGTTGTACCAGTAAGTTGATTGGCAGCAGCGACTGCCAAGAAGCAGCTACTAAAGTAAACAGATTTTAATAGAGCCGACTAGTAACATCACTGGAGGGGATGTCATTATATGGGGATGATTTTACAGAGGCTCCTCTGCGGTATAAAATATCCCCTTCCCATACCTCCCAACTCTCCCTGATTTTGAGACTGTGTCCTCCCCCTGTCCCTCATTGTTCCCATTTGTCCCTCTTTAAGGTGTAACATGCAGATCTGCAGCAATAAATGATTCATTTGTCTATTTAAAGTGGACCAAAACCCATGGCGATCGTCCTGAGAATCTATAAGATTCCCGGGCCGATCGATTCCCTCCCCCCAGGCCATCCAAAGTCGGGATGCACCGCTGTGTGAGACCCCCCAGGTCACCCCATACATTTATCTTGTTTCCCGGTTCAATGGTGCCTGCGCGAGTCATGGGCTCATCCCCGCTATCCCTCTAGCTGGGCGTGTGCCTGCGACAGGCATTTGTGAATGGCCGGTGCGGGCACGCTCCCTGTTAGAGGGTAGTAGGGGATGCGGCAGTCAGCGCGGGACTGGCTTAGGCAAAGGCTTAGATGGTGTGACGTCAACGGCTCTGAGTGCCTCTGAGTGCCCTGATTGGATGAGAGGCCGCACATGCGTCGTAGGACCAGGAAGAGGTGAGTTGGCATTGGAGATCTGGGGGATTTCACACAGTGGGGCAAGGACCAAAACCCAGGATAGTCAAAATCCTGGGTTTTGGTCCACTTTAAAGTGTATTGTTGTAACCATTACAGCCTTTCTCGAGCAGCACACACCCACACAAGGGTAGCACAAGGGACTCGATCTGACGTTCCAGTAAGTAGGCGGGTGCAAGACAACCACCAATCAGTTACTTGGCTGGATTATTATTTTAAAAGAAAAACAAATACTGTATCTGGGGCCTCCACCAGATTTTGTGCCCAGGGGCCTCCAACACACTTAATCCGGCCCTGCCTACAGATGCACAAATACACCCAAGTGGACATGTGCACACACCCACATACATATATGCACCCACCCACAAGCACACACGTGCAAAAACTCTCAAGTGCAGGCATGCACACCGACTTGCACACACACACACACACACACACACACACACACACACACACACACCCGGCACTTTGTAATTCCTTCTGGAAATACATCTAGGGCTTTATTCATCAAGGGAAAGCGGCAGGTAGGGCCTTGTAAGTGACAGGTAGCGGCAGGTGAACGCCGGCAGCGGCACGCAATACCACATTTTTAAAGGTGATTCTGGTGAGCGCCTCTAAAAAGCGACACGTAGTGACCGATTCATCATCACAGACGTCTCAGTGGATCCCGGTGGCGCTGTGGCTTTCAGAGCGCCTGGTATTACCTGCCGCTACCTGTCGCTCTCACATACATTTCAATGGACGTTACTTTTCTTCTCTTTAAACAGGGTTTTATTTCAATAATTGTTTTTGTTTTGTATCAAATCATTAGGCTCGATTCAGAGACACATTTTTCTGCACCACCGTAGCTGTCTGTGAAAGTTTTTGTGGGTGTTTGTAATTTTTTTGTTTTTTTGTTCATTTTTCATTCGTACGAACGTTCGGGCAAATGCGTATATGCGCTTTCGATGAACGAAAGCAAATCTGAATATTTCCGTTAGTTCGGGTCATTTTCCAAACCAAATCTGATATTTTTCGTTCGTTCAGATAACTTACGTTATTGCTATGGGCTTGCGTCTCATTCAGAGAGCTGATTGCCGACGGACCACCACCCTATAAACCCGTTTCCTGTGCGATCGCCTTACGGGACCATTTTGACCTCGAGACTAGCAGCTATGGACGACTCTAGTGAATTTGAGGAGCATGAGGATCTGCAGCTCATGGGCATTGAAATTGTCCGGAAGGCTGAGACCAGATTGCACCGGCGGCGACGCATGCACATCGATGGCATGCATGAAGTTGAGTTGTTCGAGCTCACCAGACTTAATCGCGCTTCCCTCCATAAATTGTATAGTGAGATGTGGCCATGGTTAGCCCGCACCACAAGAAGGGGCAAGCAATTTCAGGTATGACCAAGATGCTTGGCTGCCTGCAATTTTTGGCGAAGGGCTCATTCCAGAGGCTGGGTGCCCTCTCCGTGGGGATCTCCCAGCCTACGCTGAGCTGCGCACTATCCAAGTTTTTGGAAGGCATGGCTACCATTACTCGGAAATATATTTGTTTTCTTGACGATGGTAGCCAGAAACGCGATTAAGCTGGCATATTTTATAACATCGCCGACATGCCCAACGTCATGGGTGCAATTGACTGCACCCACGTTGCCCTGGTCCCTCCGGCAGTCGACAAGTATATCTACAGGCAAGTCCAATTAGTCATTTATTTATTTATTTTTTTTTTCTGCGCCCATATAGCTCATCATAATATAAGGTGAGGCCACTAGCCAATGCCAGAGTTTGGGCCTCACCAAACCTTGCTAGACGTTCTGGCTCATCAGTGGTTGGCGGCAAATGGGGGGACATTCTGGGCTGGCTGTGTTGTGGAGAAATGTAGGACAGGTGGCTGGCTTCTGATTGGACTGGACTTGGATATAGACTTGGGGTTCTTGGCTGGGTGGCCACTGAACTAGCCGGCGTAGCTGTGGCATATTCAGCCTGCCTTTCCACCTGTGCCGGTGCCAAATGTGGGCGAGGAGGAGAGGGTGTGGTGGATGATGTTGGGCTTCTTGGCCTGTGCCTCTGTGGCCCCTTCACACTTTCATGGCCCTGGGAGGTTGATGCACGTGGGTGGGGTGATGGTGAACTGTGGCTGCTGAGGCTTCGGGCCCGGTGTCTTGGCCTCTTTGCATGTGAGCTTTTCCCACGCGGGTGGGGTGATGGTGAACTGTGGCTGCTGGGGCTTCGGGCCTGGTGGCTTGGCCTCTTTGCATGTGAGCTTTTCCCACGTGGGTGGGGTGATGTTGAGCTCTGGCTGCTGGGGCTTCGGGCCCGGTGGCTTGGCCTCTTTGCATGTGAGCTTTTCACACGTGTGTGGGGTGATGGTGACCTTTGGGGGCTGGGACTTTGGGCCTGGTGTCTTGGCCTCTTTGCATGTGAACTTTTCCCACATGGGTGGGGTGATGGTGACCTTTGGGGACTGGGGCTTCTCACCCTCTTGGTGTGCTTTTTAGGGGCCGTACCTGTGTGCTTGCTGGGCTGGGCCTTCTTCTTTGGCGCTGGCTCCTTGGTTTTTGTGCTTGTGGGTGCCTTTGTGGTCGCCTTCGCCTGCCCACTGCGGGTTCCCGGCTGCTTCGCCTTTGGCATTTTTGAGTGAGTGGTGGGGCCTCACCAAACCTTGCTAGACGTTCTGGCTCATCAGTGGTTGGCGGCAAATGGGGGGACATTCTGGGCTGGCTGTGTTGTGGAGAAATGTAGGACAGGTGGCTGGCTTCTGATTGGACTGGACTTGGATATAGACTTGGGGTTCTTGGCTGGGTGGCCACTGAACTAGCCGGCGTAGCTGTGGCATATTCAGCCTGCCTTTCCACCTGTGCCGGTGCCAAATGTGGGCGAGGAGGAGAGGGTGTGGTGGATGATGTTGGGCTTCTTGGCCTGTGCCTCTGTGGCCCCTTCACACTTTCATGGCCCTGGGAGGTTGATGCACGTGGGTGGGGTGATGGTGAACTGTGGCTGCTGAGGCTTCGGGCCCGGTGTCTTGGCCTCTTTGCATGTGAGCTTTTCCCACGCGGGTGGGGTGATGGTGAACTGTGGCTGCTGGGGCTTCGGGCCTGGTGGCTTGGCCTCTTTGCATGTGAGCTTTTCCCACGTGGGTGGGGTGATGTTGAGCTCTGGCTGCTGGGGCTTCGGGCCCGGTGGCTTGGCCTCTTTGCATGTGAGCTTTTCACACGTGTGTGGGGTGATGGTGACCTTTGGGGGCTGGGACTTTGGGCCTGGTGTCTTGGCCTCTTTGCATGTGAACTTTTCCCACATGGGTGGGGTGATGGTGACCTTTGGGGACTGGGGCTTCTCACCCTCTTGGTGTGCTTTTTAGGGGCCGTACCTGTGTGCTTGCTGGGCTGGGCCTTCTTCTTTGGCGCTGGCTCCTTGGTTTTTGTGCTTGTGGGTGCCTTTGTGGTCGCCTTCGCCTGCCCACTGCGGGTTCCCGGCTGCTTCGCCTTTGGCATTTTTGAGTGAGTGGTGGGGCCTGCTGAAGCCTCCTCACACTTCTCTGCCTTTTTCCTGCTGGCTTCCTTGGCTGCTTTGGCCTTAGCGGCGGATTTTTTTGGTGGCATAATGATGAGACTCTGAAAGAGAATGAGCTGTGGCTCCAGGACCCTTTAAATACTAATGACGTTTACGCGTTCGCGTACGCATGCGTACGGCCGTTCGTCCGGCAGTGCGGAACCCGGAAACCACAAGGGCATTACTTATCTGCTGCAGACAAGAGGCAAGATGGCACCCACAATCTTCACCCACCAACAAGAAGAGATCATCATGCTTGAAAGTGTCTTTTACTGGCTTTGATTTGCCATCTAAATGCATGCCTAGCCCTTAAGGAAGCGCATGAAGAAACCGTTGTTTTAAAAAGTGTATCAAACTCCGTGCCAAACCGAAGTGAGGGCCCACACGTGCGAACCAACACTGAGGCCATCTTCAAGGATTGCATTAGGCTACAAATGTGTCTGTTAATGTCATTTAGTCAAATAATCGATTGTTGACAGATATTTGTATGCTGTTTTAACTAAAACCTTGCTTTTTTGGGGTTTTGTAGACAATGCTGGAGCGCAGGTACGACTACCTGCCCAACTCTTTTGAGAAGCGCACCGTCGCCCTGGAGATCATTGCCAAAATCCAACATGAGACGGACACCACCTTCACCCACACGCAGATCATGCAGCATTGGTCGGACCTGAAACGGCTGCACATGGCCCGGGTGCGGCGCTTTTTCGGAATCCATTTCCCTAGTAAGTACATAGCGATTGCATGGCAGATGTAACTCATGCAGAAAGTAGGCATTTATTTATAATTGTATTTCTTTTCATGTGTTGGAAATGGATTACCGAATCCGCCGCACCCGGAGGCGCACAGGCCGACCAGTGCTGCATGAATCTGCAGCTGGAAGTGAAGTTGGTGGATCTCCAGTGCGACGGTCCTACCCCTCCTCTGTTTGGTCCTCCGACCAGCCCCTCGACCTTTCCACAGAGGAGGGGCGGCACGGCGTAGGCGGAGAGTCGTACCCAGCGACGCATGCGGGAGCCTCTGGTATGTGACTCTTCATGTAACCGCACACACATATACATGCTATTTCCACCCAAGCTGATTCCCTTCATCTGTTTTTGTAGATGCTTCTGGAGCGGGTGAAGATGCGCAGGCTGCAGCAGATCTCGGCCAGGAGGCACAGGGAGAAGGTGAGTGATGTGACACACACACTGAAAATGAATTTTGATTACTGTTGACTAAGACATTGTAAGTGACCCTATTTGCCATGTCTCGACAGCCTCTACTTCACAACAGTGGCAGGGCCCAGGAAGTAGGGTTGTCCCCAACGAGGCATCCTTCGGCCACCAACCAAGTAAGTTGCAATGTCATTCTTTGCAGTATGTGTTAAGTGACATGATCACCCAGATACATAAAGCCATAGTCAATGGCATTAGCAGACTGACCAGTGCCCACTTGCTTAGAGTAATTACTTAGCAGACTGACCAGTGCCCACTTGCTTAGAGTCAATGGCATTCACAGACTGACCAGTGCCCACTTGCTTAGAGTAATTACTTAGCAGACTGACCAGTGCTTACTTGCTTAGAGTCAATGGCATTAGCAGACTGACCAGTGCCCACTTGCTTAGAGTAATTACTTAGCAGACTGACCAGTGCCCACTTGCTTAGAGTCAATGGCATTAGCAGACTGACCAGTGCCCACTTGCTTAGAGTAATTACTTAGCAGACTGACCAGTGCCCACTTGCTTAGAGTAATTACTTAGCAGACTGACCAGTGCCCACTTGCTTAGAGTCAATGGCATTAGCAGACTGACCAGTGCCCACTTGCTTAGAGTAATTACTTAGCAGACTGACCAGTGCCCACTTGCTTAGAGTAATTACTTAGCAGACTGACATATGTCGTCGTGATTTATATTTGCAAATCAAAAACATTCCATCCACAGGTGAGAAACATGTATTTGTCTCGAAGTAATTTTGTTTCTAAAATTGATACAGGGACCACACGGGCAAGAGTGGAAGAAATGAAAGGGTCCTTGAGTTGGTGGCCGATATGCAGCAGCTGGTTGACTCATTGGGGACAACAGAAGAATAGTGTTCTGGGTCCTGTCACTGTTTTTATTTTTGTAAATAGTTTTTTAAATTTTAAAGTTTTAATATTTTTAATGTTGTTGTTTTTAAACGTGTTTTACAAATGTTTTTTTTTTTTTTATATCTAATGGGCCACAAAAATGGCATTCAAGTAAAAAAAAAAAAAAAAAAACAAAGTTTCAGTGTCATTTTTAAACACAAATACATTAACAGTAAACGAAGGGTGAAAAAAATAGAGATGAAGATTCAGATGACCGGGAAGTGGTTTGGGTACGTTTTAGGAGCCTAAAATGGAAGAAGAACCTAACCGGGAAGTGGTTTGGGTAAGTTTTAGGGGCCTAAAATGGAAGAAGAACCTAACCGGGAAGTGGTTTGGGTAAGTTTTAGGGGCCTAAAATGGAAGAAGAACCTAACCGGGAAGTGGTTGGGGGTGAGCTTTAAGGGTCCAAAAGGGAAGATGGAGGATAGCGCTAAGTGGTTAGGGTGAGCTTTAAGGGTCCAAAAGGGAAGATGGAGGATAGCGCTAAGTGGTTGGGATGAGCTTTAAGGGTCCAAAAGGGAAGATGGAGGATAGCGCTAAGTGGTTGGGGTGAGCTTTAAGGGTCCAAAAGGGAAGATGGAGGATAGCGCTAAGTGGTTGGGGTGAGCTTTAAGGGTCCAAAAGGGAAGATGGAGGATAGGGCTAAGTGGTTGGGGTGAGCTTTCAGGGTCCAAAAGGGAAGATGGAGGATAGTGCTAAGTGGTTTAGCTAAACATTGTAGTAGAAGTGAGGGTGGCAAATGTGTAGGCGAGCACTTTAATGAGTTAAGTTTGTAGTGCGCAGGAGCAAGGATTATTTTTTGAAAAAGTGAAACAGAATCTATCGGGAAACGTAAAGGATTTGTGGGAGGAGACGATGGGAAAAGGGCTAAATCGAAAGCCTACGTTGTAACATGAGAAAATGAAACAAAAGTCACGATGGAAAATTACATCCTCGTACTCGTATTTTGGCATACGAACGGACGGAAACTTTACAGAAGGTTTGCAATGCATGCATAGAATCGCTCGCACACTCATACGAGAGCGGGAAAATTTCAAAGTAATACGAAATCGGCACTAAAACGAAAGTCTTTTATTTGTCTCTCTGAATCGAGCCTACTGTGTGACCTCTCCTGGCCTATTTAAATACATTTTTGAAAACTTTTTTGATTCTTTTATGCAGAATTGTCATTACAGGTCTGGTATTAAAGTGTTAAAGTCACAATGTTATAACAATGTAATTCCATATATTTTCGCTTTGTTACTAGTGGATGTGTGTTCAAAAACAGACTGTTTTCTTGATGAATATGGTTTGAGTCACTCACACTGACCAGTCGCTACTGTTCGCTCCCATATAGCTCTGTACTGGTGTTATAGCAACTCACACATCAAATTCATCAATGCTGGCCATGTTACTACAGCGACTGAGGCGCTCTGTAATAGTGACTCACGGCTGACCAGAGAGACCACTAGCGGTCGCTCTTAGCGCCGCTGTACAGACGCTCATCTGCCGTTACCTGGCGCTAGTAATGAATCAGCCTGCCCGTTAGTTTTACCCTCCTATGGCCTAAAACATGAAAAGGTGGTTATTTGAGTTGAGTGCAATGGTTCACTTGTGTCATTTTTTTCAAAGACAATGGCCTCGATTCAACAAATGTAGAAAATAATTCTCATGGTAGTAAAAAATTGCAAGATAAAGGGGGTCAGGGAGCCAAGCCCTGACAACCCCTTTTAAGGGAGCACCCTTAATAGGGGATGGTGGTGAGCACACCTTAAGTCGTAATCGTAGAGGTGGTACACTTGTTGTTGGCAGTAAAAAATTCAATTCATGAGAAAAAAGCCTGAGAATGTCACTGTTACTGAATCACTAGATAAAAAGACAATGAAAGTCAATGGCAGCTTTTACTACAGTGTAGAAAGGAGGAAACAGTTCTCTACTTTTCCTAGGAGTAAAAATGTGCCATTGACTTTTATTGTTTTCCTAACTGGTGATTCAGTAACAGTGACATTCTCAGGCTTTTTTCTCATGAATTGAATTTTTTACTACCATGAGAATTTATTTTAACTCTTATTGAATCAAGGCCAATGCCTGAAGTTCTCATTTATTAGAGGTCTCACTCGGGGCATAACTGGGGCGGGCAATGGGGCACGTCCCCCATGTGCAGCAGGTCAGGGGGCGCCAAGGGGGGCCTAAGCACAGATGGGGGTGCCATTTTGAATATTTATGCCGGGTGCCAGGAAGACTAGCTACGACTATGGTGTAACCCCCGTTAACTTGGCCTTGTACCCGATTTCTCATTCTGCTCTACAAAAAAAAGCTCTAAAGCAGTTTAGTGGAATGTTGGAGTTGTTTGGATTACAGGGGAGCGTGGGACTGGTAGGAAGGGATGAGGAGGGTATTTACAAAATAAGCTTTAGCAGAAATCTCAAGCAGAACGTGTTTGTTGTGTTAGAAGGGAGCGCGCTTCTTACTTAGCAGTCGTTTCGGTTGCTGGAGCCTTTTCATCTGCCGCTAGTCATCTGCTCTGCCAGATGCAAACAGCGACAAAAAAGGGGAGATATTGTGGCGAGAATATGAGCCCAGCGCTTTGTGTTTGTTTTATGGTTCTCTCAGGTACAATCTGTTCACAGAGGCCTGGGATATTGTTTATGTGATTACACATGATTTTATTTTTCTCTTGCTTGGTACCCATCATGAAACCATTATTAGTATTATTTTCATTTTATTAGGCAGTATGTGATATAGGACAAAGTGTATGCTTAAAGCGGACCGAAACCACAGAGATCTGCCCAGGAATCTATAAGATTCCCAGGCCGATTGATTCCCTCCCCCCAGGGCATCCAAAATCGGGATACCCCGCTGTGTGAAACCCCCCAGATCACCCATAAACTCACCTTCTTTTCCGTTCCAATGGCACATGCGCGAGCCGCAGACGCATCTCCGCTATCCCTCTAGCAAGGCACATGCCCTCACTAGCCATTTGTGAATGGCTGGTGTGGATACCCTCCCTGTTAGAGGGTAGCGGGGGATGCGGCTGCAAGCTTGTTCATATTAGACAAGCTCCAGGGTGAAGGGGCTTGAGCGGATCCGAGCTTTAAAGTGGACCAAAACGCATGATTTTGCCTATCCTTTTGGTCCTTGAGTGAAACCCTCCAAATCCCTGAAACAAACTCACCTCTTCACGGTCCTACGGCGCATGCGTGCCCACTCGTCCAATCAGAGTGCTCTGGTCCGCTGACGTCCCTTCATCTAAGGCGAGCAGCTCCGAGCGCGCTGACGACCACATCCCCCGCTACCCTGTAACAGGGAGCGTGCCCGCGCGCTGCCATTCACAAATGCCTTACACAGGCATGCGCCCTGCTAGAGGGATAGCGGGGATATGGCTCGTGCATGCACCGTTGGACTGGAAAAGAAGGTAAGTGTATGGGGCAACCTGGGGGGTTTCACACAGCGGGGCATCCCAATTTTGGATACCCCGGGGGGAAGGGAATCAATCGGCCCAGGAATCGATTGCAGTAGGTTTTGGTCCACTTTAACTTTCCCATTGGCCCTTGCCTCTTAAAGAGGACTAAAACCCTGACTGTCAGTGCTGCACCAGTGAGGCTCCAGTGGCAGACTGGGGCAAAAATCAGCCCTGCAGAGCCCCCCCCCCCCCACACACACACACACAACCATGATGCTGGGGCTGTAGCATTGGGGGTTACAGTTTCTTGGCTTGTGGGGACAGTGGGGCTGGGTACAGGGGACTGAGAGAGAGACTAAGGGGGCAGGAATTCAATGTGGGTATTAAAAGCAGCAGCCCAACTGGCCCTACGGCAGTGTGGTCCACTGGGAATTCTTCCTATGACAAGTCCGCCCCTGTCTACAGGGACCCCTTACTGCCTCTAGTAAGTCCACGAATAAAGAAATATTTACCTTTTACTCTCTGGGCTTTGTCCAACAGGGGATCTAGCAACCTGCACACATATCACAGCTCTATAAATGAATAGCCACCCAAAGGGGGCATGTGGTGCCGCAGTGTGCACCATTCAGGCATACCTCTGAGATTTAAAGCAGAACCTGTGAAATTTACCCCCTCCCAGATCCTCATAACACATAAAAGGGGCACAACCTGAAGTTATTTGGAGGGAAGATCAGGAGCAACATTAGAAAATACTATTTTAAAGAACATACACACATAGGGGCAGACTAGATGGACCATATGGTCTCTTTCTGCCGTCAACCTTGTTTCTATGTAAATCTATTATTCCTTGAGTTGGGAGCAGTGTAAATACATTCTGTTCTATGAAAGCAGCGCTTTTTCTTTTCTGTTTGGATAAAAATGTAATGTTCTGCAAGTATATATTGGGGTCTGCATAGGCCCACATACATTTGGCATGCGAGGTATCACCCCCTATAATTCATATTGGTATTAGTATTCATTACACCACCTGGTTTGGTTCTTTTTATCCAACTATGAAGTCTTTTTCTTATTCTTTATTTTACTGCCTGCTCCCAAACTGCCTCACCTTGGAATCGATTTCCAGCACGCAGCCCAGAATATATTTAGCATGCTCCTCCATCCAGCGGCAAAACAGATTAAGCTCGCTCGCTGACAGCTCCCTGCAAACCTACATTTTGCTAAATCCTCCTTTGAAAATGAGGGTGTTAGAATGCGCAGGTCCATGTATTAATGATGGATACATTCTGGAAATAATTCATGATCCTTCATAGACGTTGAAATTCCCTTTACATCCGGTAAATGTGCGCTTACATAAGCATAAAAAGTGCAGGAGTTATTTGAGCGAGTGCGTTTGTTTGGTCGCTAAAGGGTTTTGCTGGACAAACATCACAAAAAAGACAGTTGATGGCATTGAATTGCTAATCAAATAGTTTGCAGAGCCCGGGCAGCCTCGGATCAATTATTTTCAGATTTGAATAATTTAATGGGAAAGTCAGGATCCGTCTGTATGCTTTATTCAAGAAAGGAGCCATTGGGGATTAGCGCCGGCTGGGAGAATAAAGGTAGGGGAGGATTTGATGCACCTATTCACTTTGGAGGTTGTATCTGTTTCTGCAGTCTCTATGCTCCCGGAATGGGATGAAATGATCCCCTACTAGCTCAGTATGACTTGTTTATTAATAAGACACTGGCAGCAGAATCAGTGCTGGCAGCCAATAGGAAAACAACCCATGGCTACATATCAATTAAAAGGTAGATCTACCTCTACATTTACTCCCAGATGCCCACAGCTGAATGTGCTCTGCCATCTGCCCCCTTGGCGCCATTGATGTGTAGAGTTGCTGTTTGGAATCGAGTCAAAGTTTGCTGATTCTTTTGATCTGAACCAAATTTTTAGAGAAATTCAGGTAAATTTGGCCATTTTAATTTTTCTTCAAAGAAGCCTCAATTTGTAAATGATTTCAGCTTACTATTAACAATCATCCCAGGGAGATCCAAATTTGGGATACCCCTCCAGTTAAAGATGCCTGGAAAGCCAAAATCAGGCATGGAAATCTGTATGATAGCGCAATAGTAAATAGCTGTACACTGAAATTAAAGTGGACCAAAACCCAGCAGGATAGGCCAGGGAATCTATAAAATTCCCGGGCCGATCGATTTCCTCCCCCCTTCCTCACTCAGCAGGGATGCCCTGCTGAATAAAACCCCCCCAGGTTGCCCCATTCACTTACCTTGTTTCCCGCTATCCCTCTAGTGTAGTTATCCCTCCTGTGCGGACACGCTCCCTGTTAGAGGGTAGTGGAGGATGCGGCTTAGGCGATGTGACGTCAGCTGCTCCGAGTGCGCCGATTGGACGAGGGGCCGCGCAAGCGCCGTAGGACCGGAGAGAGGCGAGCTGCGCTCGGCGATCTGGGGGTTTTCATAAAGTGGGGCACCCTCGATCAGGGTGCCCCGGGGGAAAGGACCAAAACCCAGTATAGTCAAAATCCTGGGTTTTGGTCCACTTTAAGCACTATTTGAGGAAATGTGGCTGCTTTACAATGCACATGAGAGTTTTTAATTTGACTCTTGCATCAGCAGGAGTAAAGTGAATGACTCTATGCAAGTTGTAGCTTTTTTCATTGAAAATGTCATGCGGCAAATGTAGGCATATTTTTTTAAATGACAAAGAAATACAATTGTTGTTTTTGTTTTATTTGTAGTTAAAAACTAAAAAAAGAATATATGCTCCTCTGCTTTGCATTAACACAGCACCCTGTTGCATCCCTGCTCCCTCAGCCTAGCGTGGACATTAACGTTTGCTGGGTGGTATGAGCGCAAGGAACGAGGCGAGTATCAGATAGACCAAGGTGGTTTATGGTGTGGGTTATCTCAAATCCAGAGGTGCAGAAGGGAAAATTTCAAACAATCGGCGGCCTCCTAAAGGGTGTTGGTCCTCTTTAACATGTACATACCTAAACAAAACAGATCTATCAAACTAGGAACAAAACAGTTGCAGATGCAGCTTTGGACTGGTCCATCAGAGAACCAGAGAATCCTCAAGCAGCAGTATCTGAAGGGACTGCCAAGGACTTTCCAATAGACCTCCAGATCAGACTCCTGGAAATTTCAGCCACACCCACTCACTGACCCGGCTTCTCATAACGTTGCTGAGAGATAGTAAAGAGCAGCACAGGAGCGGCTGGTAGGTGAGCGTGGAGTCTCTCTACTGTGGTAGCTGGTCAGCAGAATTGCAGGCCTGCTCACTAGGGTACTCAATCCCAGGATCCAGTAAATTTCTAATCTACAGGACTAGGACAGATCAGCTGCAGGGATCTCAAGAGCTAAGCATCCATTCTTGTTTGTTCTGCCTGTCCTTTAAGGAGGTGTTTGATTCACTGTTGTTTTTACTCAAAGTATTGCTGGCTTTACACAAGCAGATCAATTGGCAAGCAACCAACCATACAAATCTTCTGCGATTAAGCACCTATGTTGGTCAATCGGTCGCTAGAGTGATCTCTAATGCGATTGCTTGTTCTCGTAGCAACACACTTTTTTTTTTTAGGGCGACTGCTGTTTACACATTCCAACCATCAAGTTATAACTGAGACATTTTTGTCAGCCGACATGATACAGCAGCCGGCTAATTAACAAATTCTCGCTCATCGCTTGATCGCAGCGGCTATTTCCACGGAATGATTATGGCTAAATTTCTTGCTCGATAATTGCTCCTTGCAAAGCCAGCATTAGACAAGGGTAGACTGTAGTCACACTTACAGGGTACAACTGTTACCGGACATCGACAAAAACTATACACGTCACAATATAAATATGAATGCTATTAACAAAACTAGAAGAGCAGATCAAACACTGCTCACTTATTCTGCTCTCATTAGAGATGAGCGAGCCATTCTGGACTTATTGGAATTCTCTCAGAATTTCAGGAATTTGCCTGTGTAAAAGCGAAAGCTTGGCATTGCACATGAGCGGCATCAAGATGGAAACAGTGTGTATGCCCGCACCGGTCACTCACAAATGTCTGGCACGGCCCTGCTAATGATCCGTTGGATCTGGGGAGAAGTTGAGTTTACTGGGCAATCTGGAGGGGGTTTCACACAGCGGGGCAACTGAAATCTGGATGCCCCAGGGGTAAGGAATCAGGCAGCCATGGAATTTTATGGGTATTGGTCCACTTTAACAGCTTGTCTGCACTATATCATTTTGAACTATATAAGTTTGTTTACAAACTGATATAGTAAGCAAGTAGTCTCAAGACTGCCAAAGTATTAAAGGATTTACTAGTGTAAGATTTGAAGTCTTCATAATAAATGAAGAGCAACTTTGCCATTCCCGCATAATGAAGTGATACATTATATAGCTCTGATATTTGATTTTCAGGACAGAAGCATCACATGTGCACCAGGTCATCAATAGACATGCCCTGCTGTGTGAAACCCCTGGGGTCGCCAGTAAACGTACCTTTCCCGGTGGCTCCCATGACACTGTAGTTGCCAGCATATGAATCTCTTGTAGCTGTGTTGCACTCCCGTGCCCAGCCATTCAGGAGCGCTCCCTAGTCTACAGGGAAACTGGGGATGCAGGCAGTAGGCTGATCACTTCAGCCGGAATTCTTGAGAGACCTGAGGTGGGGAAGGCAGGTAGGAGGGAAAAAGGGGTTTTGTCCCATTTTAACTTTTTTGGGGTCCTTGCCTCAATGCTGGTTGTGATGATGGTTTATGCTGATTGGAGCAACACTTACCATAACAATATTTATTACTGGAGATTTTTATATTTTTAAGGCATTTGTGCAAAACCAGAAAAAAATACCAGCCAGTTCATATGCCTTGACCTATTACTAGAGCTATATCATAAACCCATGATTGGAAAAGCTTCACATACATTCATTTCTATGGTTTAGTAATTATTAGAGCTATATCATGAACGAGAAGCTTCACGGACATTCATTTATGGTTTAGTAATTATTAGAGCTATTTTCCAAGTCATCCTTCAGCATGACCACACAGAGAGTAATAGGTGGTCACGTTGAAGGATTCCTGAAAAATCTTGTACCGATAAGGTGGTTTTTCAAAGTCATTCTTCCGCATGACCACCTATTACTCTCCTTGTGGTCATGCTGAAGGATTCCTAAAAAATCAGTTACCGGTAAGTCTAACGGTGGTTTTTCCAAGTCATTCTTCAGCATGACCACCTATTACTCTTGTGTGGTCATGCTGAAGGATTTCTAAAAAAGTTACAGGTAAGTGTAACGGTGGTTATCATGGACCCATGAATGAGAAGCTTCATGGACATTCATTTCTATGGTTTAGTAATTATTAGAGCTATATAATGTACCCATGAATGAGAAGCTTCACAGACATTCACTTCTATAGTTTAGTAGTTATTAGAGCTATTTTCCAAGTCATCCTTTAACATGACCACACAGAGAGTAATAAGTGGTCAAGCTGAAGGATTCCTGAAAAATCACCGGTAAGTCTAACGGTAGTTTTTCCAAGTCATCCTTCAGCATGACCAACAATTACTCCCCATGTGGTCATGCTGAAGGATTCATAAAAAATCAGTTACCGGTAAGTCTAACGATGGTTATCATGGACCCTTGAATGAGAAGCTTCAGAGGCATTTATTTCTATGGCTTCGTAATTATTAGAGCAGTATCATGGACCCATGAATGAGAAGCTTCACAGACATTCATTTCTATGGTTTTGCAATTATTAGAGCTATATCATGGACCCATGAGTAAGGAGCTTCAAGGACATTCATTTATATTGCTTCGTAATTAGAGCTATATCATGGACCCATGAATGAGAAGCTTCACGGAAATTCACTTCTATGGTTTAGTAATCATTAGAGCTATTTTCCAAGTCATCCTTCAGCATGACCACACAGAGAGTAATAGGTGATAATACTGAAGGATTCCTGAAAAATCAGTTACTGGTAAGTCTAACGGTGGATATCTTGGACCCATGAATGAGAAGCTTCACAGACATTTATTTAAATTGTTTCGTAATTATTAAAGCTATATCATGGACCCATGAGTGAGAAGCTTCACGGACATTCATTTCTATGGTTTAGTAATTATTAGAGCTATATCATGGACTCATGAGTGAGGAGCTTCAAGGACATTCATTTCTATTGCTTCGTAATTATTAGAGCTATATCATGGACCCATGAATGAGAAGCTTCACGGAAATTCACTTCTATGGTTTAGTAATTATTAGAGCTATTTTCCCAGTCATCCTTCAGCATGACCACACAGAGAGTAATAGGTGATAATACTGAAGGACTCCTGAAAAAATACCGTTTTGTGAGTACTCACCTTTAAAACGGGTATTATGAGTGTGCCATACACTCCACTTCGGTCTTCATGACATCCGGGTAATCTCCAGTAGAGGGCGAACTTCTGCAGAGATGAATATGCAAAAAAGAAAGCCCCTCCCGGTCCATATATACCTGGGACCTCCCACCAATTCCCCAGTGTATAAAAGCAGTAAAGGGACCAGAAAGAACCAAATATAACGTTAACAATCAAATCCAATGGTTCGCCAAATAAAAGCCCCAGAATACCTGAAAAAAAGAGTGGGGCGAAGTGGAGTGTATGGCACACTCATAATACCCGTTTTAAAGGTGAGTACTCACAAAACGGTATTATTCTAAGTGTGCTATACACTCCACTTCGGTCTTCATGACATCTGGGACATCCAATAGCAGTGTCCGCCATGGGTGGGAACCAGAAACAGTAAAGAATGTACCAACTCAAACCACTGCAGCTTGCAGAACCTTGCCGCCAAAAACAGCATCTGCTGAAGCCCGCACATCAACCTTGTAAAACTTGGAAAAAGTATGAACGGAAGACCTAGTAGCAGCCTTACAAACTTGTTCAACAGAAGACTGGTGCTGAAAAGCCCAGGACGCACCGACCGTACGAGTAGAGTGCGCAGTGACCCTAAAAGGGGGAGTCCTCCCCTTAGCAGAATAGGCCCCAACAATGGCCTGACGAATCCATTTGCTAATTGTAGACTTAGCAGGCACCAACCCTTTCCTGGGCCCGCAGGGCACCACGAAAAAAGCGTCCGTCTTGCGGAAGGAAGAAGTAGTCACCAAATAGTACTTCACACAGCGAACAACATCCAAATTGTGCAAAACCCTCTCCTTGTCATTGTTAGGCTTAGGGCACAAGGAAGGGAGAACAATATCCTGATTGAGGTGGAAAGCAGACACCACCTTAGGAAGGAAGTCCGGCTTAAAACGAAAAACCACCTTATCCTGGTGTCTCTCAAAGTAAGGGGCCTGAATCGACAGGGCCGCCAACTCAGAGACACGCCAAACATAGGTAATAGCCACCAAGAAAGCAACCTTCTGAGTGAGAACCGAAAGAGCAATATCCTGTAGCGGCTAAAAACGAGGACCCTGCAGAGCCGAAAGAACCAAATTCAAATCCCAAACAGGAACTACAGCCTTCCGAGGGGGCCGCACATGCACCACCTCTTGGAAAAAGGTCTTAACCAGCGGGTGTAAAGCAAAAGACCTCTGGAAGAAAACCGACAGAGCAGAAACCTGTCCTTTCAAAGAACTAAGCTGGAACCCAAGATCCAGATTATGCTGAAGAAACTCCAAAATCCTGGATGAAGGTTTCAGCAGCCAAGCCGTCAAAGCCAGCGTTTGTAAATTGGGGTAAAGTAGATGTCTCTGAGATAGCAGGTCCGGCAACAAGGGAAGCCGGTACTGGTCTACGGCCATCCTTACGACGTCTGCGTACCAAACCCTTCTTGGCCACCTTGGAGCCACCAGAATCGCTGGTGCCCCTTCTAGAACCAGTTTGCGAACTACCTTGCCCAGCATGGAGACGGGTGGAAACAGGTACAGAAACCCCAACTCCTTCCAAGCCAGTGACAAGGCATCCACTGCCAGAGACAGAGGATCCCAAGACAGAGACACAAAGGGCGGAAGTTTGTGATTGTGCCTCAAGGCAAAGAGATCCACCTCCGGAGTCCCCCACTTGCGGCAAAGATCCAGAAAAACCTCGGGATTGAGAGACCACTCTCCGTGGCGAAAGGATTCCCTGCTCAGGGAATCTGCCTCCGTGTTTTTCACTCCCGGAATGTAGACTGCCGAAAGGCAAGGAACATTGCTCTCCGCCCAGTGCAGGATCAGAGAGACTTCCCTGAGGGCACTCCTGCTGCGAGTCCCTCCTTGGTGATTTATGTAAGCTACTGCCGTTCGGTTGTCCGAACGAACCTGAACCGGAAGACCCCGTGAATGTGGGGTCAGCCGAGCCAGAACCAGTCGAACGGCTCTGAGCTCCAAGACATTGATGGGGGTGTGAGCCTCCTGGGGACCCCACACCCCGCTGAACTGATGACTCTTCCAATAACCTCCCCAGCCCGACAGGCTGGCATCCGTGGTAACCATCTCCGAACAAGGGATCAGAAAGGATCTGCCCTTCACCAGATTGCTCGAGTCCAGCCACCACCGAAAGGACTGCCAAACCCTGGGAGACATCCTGAAAGGTTGATCCAATGACTTAGGGCACCTGTCCCAATACGTCAATAGGTGAAGTTGAAGAGATCTCATGTGGAACTGTGCAAACAGCACCGCCTCGAAGGAAGATACCATCAAACCCACCAGTTTCATCCCCTGTTGGATAGAGGGACAAGGACTGTCCAGAAGAAGGCGGATCAGGCCCTGAATCCCCTGCACCTTGGATTGGGGCAGAAACACTCTGGCCCGAATGGTATCCAGATTCATGCCCAGAAATGAAATCACACGCGACGGGGAGAGAGAAGACTTGGCGACACCACCTGGTGGATGTCCAGCTCCGCCTGATGGAGGGAAGAAGCTGATATCAACAGATCGTCCAGATAAGGGACAATGCAAATGCCCTGAGATCTGAGCAGAGCCATTATGCCCGCCAAAACCTTGGTGAAGACCCTCGGTGCCGAGGTCAGACCGAAGGGAAGAGCTACAAACTGATAATGTAGATCCTCCACCGCAAATCGGAGGAATCTCTGATGTGCCTGAAAAATCGGAACATGCAGATACGCATCCTTGATGTCTATGGATGTCATAAAATCCCCTTGGCGAAGGGAATTGATAGCCAAGTGCAGAGTCTCCATGCGGAACTTTTTGGCTCTGATAAACCTGTTGAGAACCTTGAGGTCTAGAATGGGTCTCACCGAACCCTCCTTTTTGGGAACCGTGAAAAGGTTGGAGTAGAAGCCCCTGCCTCTCTCCGACAGAGGCACCGGGCATATAACCCCCATGTCCAGAAGGTTTTTTTTTTTTTTTTACTGCTAACAGGAGCCCCTGTGCAGCCTGAGGGTCCGAGGGCACCCGAGACCTTAAGAATCTTGGGGGCGGCCAGTACTCGAACTCCAGTTTGTACCCGGAGGAGACCACTTCCAAGATCCAACTGTCTGTGACCTCCCGGGCCCAGACCTGATAGAAGAGTCGCAGCCGTCCCCCCACCCTTGCGGGTGCCCCTTCATTGCTGAGCCGGTTTAACAGCAGGCTTGGGCTTGGAACCCCAGGCAGCCGCGGGACTTGCCTGACCTCTGCCTCTGTTCCAGGACGAGCCCCCTGATACCTGAGAAGGCCAAACCCCGCTCTGGCCCCTCGAAAGGAAGGAGTGAACGAGCCCGCCCCCCGAAAGGGGCGGCGCTGTTTCCTCCGCTGAGGTAACTTACCTCCTTTAGCAACAGCATCCAATTTATCTCCAAACAGCCGCGAACCCAAGAAGGGAAGAGCTGTGAGCGACTTCTTGGCCCCAACGTCCGCTGTCCACTGGCGGAGCCAGACCAATCTGCGCATAGCCACCAGTAAGGCTGAAGTCCTACTACACACGACAATACAGTCTTCCATCACAGCCATGATAAAATCCATGAACGATTCGCATTTCTTAAGGGTAGCAAACTCAGCGCCAGCTGGATCAAACTGATAAGATTCAGTCAGTCCCTGATAAGAGACCTGGTAGCAAGCGACACCAGGGCAGAAGCACTAACAGGCCGCAGGGCCTAGCCCACGTTGGCAAATGCGTGGCATGCCATCTGATCAAGGCGCTTATCCTCGCCATCCTTAAGGGAAGTGGCGTCTGGGGTGTTCAGCACAGAAGAGTTGGTCAAACCTAAAACTAGCACGTAGACTTCGGGAGGAGAAGACCAGCGCTTAACCGCCTCCACCGGAAAAGGATATTTCTTATCCCATCCCTGAGGCACACCAGGAAGCCGACTGGGCCTCTCCCATTCTCTAAGGATCAGCGCATCAAAGTGACCCTGGGTAGGGAATTCCAGACGGGGCTTGCAGGTCCCAAAAAATTCCCCCTTCTTAAGAGGGGGCGCCTCAGGCGGTTCAATATCCAACACCTCCAATATGTGACAAAACAGTGGCCGTATCTACGGCATCCCCCAGCGCCTGCCCGACATTGGAATTCCCAGACTGAACATAGTCAGCCTCTGTTTCCTGATACAATTCCCCCTCCACTAACGGGGAATAATCTGACAAATCAGCGGACTCGTCGTCAACATCCCACAATGGCTGGGCCGACAACAAATGTCTCTTTTTAGCCTGGGCCTTCTTGCCCACCGTGCTAGCAATAATTTTCTCGATGCTGGCCAATCTAGCCCAAACATAAGAAAGCGACTCCCCACTGGTACCAATGTCAGTTGGGGTACACTAGGGACCCCAGGACCAGGAGGGACCCCTTAATATGCACATATACAGGGCAACCTGTAACACACAAAACAAGCAACATAAGTGCAGAGCTATGTAAAAATGGCCATAACCTTACATTGAAAAAGACCACAGCATTTGGTCTTGCAGCCACACAATATGTAAATACATGTATCCCAGCCAGGCAGTGTAATTAACACCCTACACACTCAAGACCAGTGGGGGCCCCCGCTAAAGAGGAGCCCCCACACACACAAGCCAAGGAAGTGGCCATCGGGCCCTTACCACACAGTGTGGCCTGCACAAGAAGATGGCCCCCACGAAGCTGTATGAGGAGGGAGAGCAGGGGGAGGGCAGGCCAGCGCAGAACGCGCGTTTGCCAAGGCCACGCCCCCCTCCCAGCAACGCGGACCCTTAGACACGAGCAAAGCAATCGCGGCAAAGAAGGGGGCGGGCCCCCTTCCCGAACACAGCCTGAGGGGGAGAAGCTCGCCCAGGCTGCACTAGTCCCTGGTATGCCGATAATGCAGTCTAACACTCACACACAAAGTAAAAACACTAAGCACACAGGGACACAAGCTGGGGAAAACGAAATATCGGCCAGGCCAGGCCAGACAACCCCCCCCCCCCACCACACACAGGGAATAAGGGACCCGGAAGGGAGGGAACCCTGCCAGAGCCGGCCATAAGCCTAAAGGGATGGGGCATCCCACACCAGGATCACCAAGAAACCTGGATAACCGCCTACCCCATAGTGAGGTCTCATGGTGGAGCAGTGCTCCTGCTGCACCCATAGGGTGCTCCTACCTTCACCAGGACCCGCAGCCTAAGCTGGGAGGCTCAATATATGACAATTTAGAAGGGTCCTGGCAGTAATAGGGACAATAGAAGGCCGGGCACGAGCCCGGCTTACCTGTAAGTAAAGAAGTCTTCATCTTCTGTCTTGTTGTCTTCCCTGCAGAGTAGGAACTGGGGGAATTGGTGGGCGGTCCCAGGTATATATGGACCGGGAGGGGCTTTCTATTTTGCATATTCATCTCTGTAGAAGTTCGCCCTCTACTGGAGATTACCCAGATCTCATGAAGACTGAAGTGGAGTGTATGGCACACTTAGAATATCAGTTACTGGTAAGTCTAACGGTGGATATCTTGGACCCATGAATGAGAAGCTTCACAGACATTTAATGTAATTGTTTCGTAATTATTAAAACTATACCATGGACCCATGAGTGAGAAGCTTCACGGACATTCATTTCTATGGTTTCGTAATTATTAGAGCTATATCATGGACTCATGAGTGAGGAGCTTCACGGACATAATTTCTATGGTTTGGCAATTATTAGAGCTATATCATGGACCCATGAATGAAAAGCTTTACGGACATTCATTTCTATGGTTTAGTAATTTACTACATATCAATGTTTTTCAGTATAGTATATGAAGTCACTTTAGAACTACGCGGAGAACCAGACAAGATGACTGAATGCTATTGTAATTCCTCTACAATGGTTGGCACAGCCGGATGCACAATGCACTTGTCAATAACTCCTAATGAGCAAAAAATCAGCTTAGGAGGGAACAGTGGGCAGAGAATTGTACAATTCCAGATATTCTACATCTGTTCTTTCCGTCTTTTTTTTCGAGGAGCGGCAGAAATGAATCCCGTCGCCTAAGCTCAAAGTCATTATTATGTGGAATCTGTTCGTGCTGTTCTTGGGGATAAAGACGCTTACTTTGGCTTGACAATGCTGCATACGCACCGCAAACAACGGCAGTGGCTGATTGCCTATTATTTTTACACGCGGCATCTGGAGGGGGACTAATCAGGACACAGGACTGGAAAGACAAACCTGCTCCATAGAGGGGCCACAGCGCTATAATTAGTCGCCAGTCAACAAGAGATAAGTGAGAGATGGCGAAACAGACATTTTCAGAAATGGCTCCAAAAGGCATCTCCCAGGGGGACAGAAAAGTGTTTCAATGAGACATCTGCCAAATAATCAGGGAAAGTCGCCGCCACCGCCGTTATACTGTATGTTCCAGGAAAAACTGCAGCACAAAGAGGCGCTAACACATGCTAGGAGACGGGGTGTAACTAGAGCCATACCAGCTGGTACTGACCCTTTAAAGAGAAACAAAACCTTTGCTCAACATCCTTGGATTCTAAAAGATTCCAGGGCCATGTGATTCTCTGTCACGGGGGGGGGGGGGTGGAATCCTGATTCAGGATCGCCCACATACCTCCCAACTGTCCCTCATTTTGAGGGACTGTCCATCTTTTGAGTGTGTGTCTCCCTGTCCCTCTTTGAGGTGTAACATGCAGATCTGCATTCATTTGCAGTTACAATGTATGTCTTATCTGCCCCTCAATAAGTGGGTGTGGCTTAATTTAACAATTGTCCCTCTTTCCCATCCTAAAAAGTTGGGAGGTATGGGCCTGTGTTGTGACCCCCCCCCCCCCCGCAAATGCGCAGCTCAGCCCAGCATCATGTGCACTGGGCAGACTTGAGCGTAGCATGGTATGCAGCATCTTCCCCTGCTACCCCTGCCCTGCACGCTTGTGTTTGCAGACATTCAAAGTTGCTACGAGTGTGCACGGCATCAATGCTGGCCACACATGTGCCATAGGACCGCCGGATTGAGGTGAGAGTCGAGGAAACCTAAGGGGTTCCACACAGCGGGGGAATACTAAATACAGGGGTGGATGGCAGGAAGCACACCTGCACCGACCTCTTGCTGACCTGGCACCTCCCTTTAGAGTACCCAACTCCCCCTCGCTGGATTAGGCTGGCCCACTTCCCATCGCCGGATATTAGGGAATATTTCTCTCAAGTCTTCTCTGGAGTTACTAGAAATCCCCAACCCTACCCCCATGGGTCCCTCTTATACTCTCTAAAAATTAACCAACCAGGGGAGTGGGCTGTACTCCAATTAACCCCCATATGGCAAGGAGGCATTTATCATGGACTACTTATTTTATTCCTTATCCTATGGGGGCATCTAGTGGCCTCATCAAGTCGAATAATACAATTCTGTGAAATACTCACCTGTAGAATTGGTATTATAAGTATACAGTACGTCCTGCTCCAGATAGATTACTTACACTTGGGTTATCCTCCGCCAGATGGCGCTGCACTGCAGAGACATGTAAAACAGGCTCCTCCCGGCCCCTCAAATACCCAGGGACCTCCCACAAATCCCCAGCATTGAAAAGCAGTGAACAAGAAGCCGGGAGAATTTAACCACCCAAAAACTGGTAACTATAACTGGTAACTGTAAGAGCAGTGAGACTATGGAACTCGCTGCCAGAGGAGGTAGTAATGATGGATACAGTAAAAATGTTCAAAAGTGGCCTTGATGCCTTCCTGGCATGTAATAACATTACCAGCTATGGCTACTAGACCACTGGAAGGAATTAAACAGGCTGAACTGGATGGACTAAAGTCTTTATTCAGCCTTACAGACTATGTTACTATGTTACTATAACAATCACCATACAGGGGATCCAGAATAATGCAAAAACCAGGGTGGAGTGGAGCAGGACGTACTGTATACTTATAATACCAATTCTACAGCAGAGTATTTCACAGAATTGTATTATTCTTAGTATACAGTACGTCCTGCTCCAGATAGATTACTTACACTTGGGACATCCAATAGCAGTGTCCATAAAGTAGGGTGGGATCCCCAACAAAAAAGGTAACAGCAGACAGTTCAAACCACTGCCGCCTGCAAAACCTTGCGGCCAAAAACAGCATCAGCTGAGGCCCTAACATCAACCTTGTAAAACTTTGAAAAGGTATGAACAGAAGACCAAGTAGCGGCCTTGCAAACTTGTTCAACAGAAGCCTGGTGCTGGAAGGCCCAAGAGACACCAATAGCACGAGTAGAATGAGCAGTAAGGCGGAAGGGAGGATTCTTCCTCTTAGCAGAATAGGCCTGAATCACAGCCTGATGGATCCATTTGCTGATAGTAGACTTGGCAGGAGCCAAACCCTTCATAGGACCAGAAGGGACCACAAAAAGAGCATCAGTTTTCCTGAAGGACGCAGTGACTACTAGGTAATACTTCAGACACCTGACCACATCCAAGGAATGCAAAACCCTTTCCTTAGCATTGCTAGGATTAGGGCACAATGAAGGAAGAACAATATCTTGATTCAAATGAAAAGCAGACACCACCTTAGGCAGAAAATCCGGCTTAAAGCAGAACACCACCTTATCCTGGTGTCTGTCAAAGTATGGGGGCTGGATAGACAGAGCCGCCAGCTTAGACACACGCCTGACCGAAGTAATAGCCACCAGAAAGACAACCTTGAGGGTAAGTACAGCCAGAGCAGCATCCTGAATAGGTTCAAAAGGAGCACCCTGCAAGGCAGACAAGACCAAGTTCAAATCCCAGACAGGGACCATAGGTTTTCGTGGGAGACGCACACGAGTAACCCCCTGAAAGAAAGTCTTAACCAAAGAATGCTGAGCAAAAGACTTCTGAAAGAAGACAGACAGGGCAGAAACCTGACCCTTCAAAGTACTGAGTTGGAGATCCGACTCCAACCCATGCTGTAAAAACTCCAGAACCCTGGGAACTGAGAACACCCGACAGGGAAGAGACCTAGACTCACACCAGTCAATGTAGGTACGCCATACCCTATAATAGATGGAAGAAGAAGTTTTCTTCCTAGCCTTCACCATGGTCTCAACCACGGAGGCAGAAAAGCCTTTCTCCATCAAGATGGAGGTTTCAGCAGCCAGGCCGTCAAAGCCAGAGTTTGTAAATTGGGATGGCGTAAGGGGCCCTGAGTGAGCAGATCTGGCACTCCTGGCAGAACGTACTGGTCTACTGCCATCTGCACCACGTCTGCGAACCACACTCTTCTTGGCCACCTGTGGGCCACCAGAATCACTGGCACCCCTTCCAGAGCAATCTTGCGCAGGACCCTGCCCAGCAGGGGGAATGGAAGAAAGACATACAGGAGCCAAAATTCCTGCCATGACATGGACAGAGCATCTGTGGCCAAGGCCAGAGGATCCTGAGACAGGGAGACAAAAGCTTGAAGCTTGTGATTGTGACGGGATGCAAACAGATCCACATCCGGTAGACCCCAACGGTGACACAGGGACTGGAATACCCTGTTGCAGAGGGACCACTCTCCCTGACGAGAGGTCCCCCTGCTCAGAGAGTCTGCCAGTAGATTCTCCGCCCCCGGGATGTACACAGCCGAAATGCATTGAACATTGGCCTCCGCCCATGTCAGAATCCGCAACACCTCCTGGAGGGCCCCCCTGCCCCGGGTCCCTCCCTGATGGTTGATGTAGGCAACCGCCGTCCTGTTGTCTGAGCGCACCTGCACAGACAGACCCCTCAGGTGATTGGTCAACTGCTCCAGTACCAACCTGATCGCCCGTAGTTCCAGAATGTTGATGGGTAAGTGTGCCTCCTGAGGGCCCCACCTCCCCTGGAACCGCAGGGACTTCCAGAATCCCCCCCATCCTGACAGACTGGCATCCGTGGTGACCGTCTCCCAGGAGGGGGCCAGAAAGGACCTGCCCCACGGCAAGTTCCTGTGGTCCAGCCACCACGAAAGGGACCGCCTGACCAAGGGGGGAAGCACACAGACCCCGTCCAAGGACGTTGGGTCCTAGTCCCATACTGACAGAAGGTGAAGTTGTAGAAGCCTCAAATGGAACTGAGCAAAGGGCACTGCCTCGAAGCACGCCACCATCAGGCCCACCAACTGCATCCCCTGCCTGAGGGAGGGCTGGGGACACGATAGCAGGAACTTCACCTGCGCAGTTAGAGCTTCCACCTTCTGTTGAGGAAGGAATATCCTTGACTGAACCGTATCCAGAATCATTCCCAGGAACGGGGTCACAGAGGAAGGGGACAGAGAGGACTTGGGGTGAATGATCACCCAGCCGAAGGACTCCAGGGTGGACACCACCAGCTGAGTGTCCATCTCTGCCTGCTGTAGAGACCGAGAGGTGATGAGTATGTCGTCCAGGTAGGGCAGCACGTGTATGCCCCTTGACCTTACCAGAGACATCACCCCCGCCATCACCTTGGTGAACACTCTGGGAGCTGAGGTGAGGCCAAATGGCAAGGCCACAAATTGGTAATGTTGATCTTCCAAAGCGAATCTGAGAAACCTTTGGTGTCCCGGGAACACAGGGATGTGAAGGTAAGCGCCTTTGATGTCCACAGACGTCATGAAATCCCCTGGGCGCAGGGAGCTGATGGTCGAGCGCAGAGTTTCTATGCGAAAGCGCCTGTTCTTGACAAATTTGTTAAGGATCTTTAAATCCAGAATGGCCCTGACTGACCCATCTTTTTTGGGGACTGTGAAAAGGTTGGAATAGAACCCCTTGCCTCTTTCTCTTAAGGGGACCCTGCAAATGACCCCCAGACCCAGAAGGCCTTGCACGGCCTGCATCAAGACCTGAGCTGCGACAGGATCCTGGGGCATCCGGGACCTGATGAATCTTGGGGGGCCGCACAGCAAACTATCTTGTAACCAGAGGACACTACCTCCTGAATCCACCAGTCTGAGACATGGTGCCTCCAGACGTGCGCAAAGTGCTGTAGCCGTCCCCCCACCCTGATGGGCGAGGGCGCCCCATCATGCTTGAGGGGGCTTGGGAGAGGATTTGGGCTTAAACCCCCAGGAGGAGCCAGGACGTTGTCCTCTGCTTCTATGCCAGGAATCAGCACGAGCCCCTGCGAAGACACCCCTTTTCCCTGCTTAGCACCGCAGTAGGGGCGTGAAAGGGGGCCCTTGCCCTGAAAGGGCCGAGACTGCCGCCTGCGCTGGGGTAACTTACCTCCTTTAGCAAAAAGGTCTAGGCGGTCCCCGAATAGGCGTAGCCCCTTAAATGGAAGCCCAGTAAGGGCCTTCTTTGCAGCATTGTCAGCAGCCCACTGGCGCAGCCAAACCGCGCGGCGTATAGCTACCACCAAGGCAGAAGTTCTCGCACCCACCCTAATGGCATCATCCAAGGCAGATAGGATAAAGTTTACAAACACATCACAGTTAGACAGTGCATTAAACGTATCAGGTGGCAATTCATCAGGAGCACCTTCAAGTACACTTCTGATCAGGGCCCTGAGCGCCACAGACGTAATGGCCGAGGCGCAAACCGGGCGCAGCGCCGTCCCCACAAATGCAAAGGCATGGCACGCCAATTGGTCAATGCGCCGGTCCTCAGCATCCCGCAGAGTAGTAGTGTCAGGGGAGTGCATAATAGAGGTGTTAGACAGCCCTAGAATAGGAGCATCCACCTCGGGAGGCGATGACCAGCACTTGACCATATCAGCAGGAAAGGGATACCTTCTGTCCCAACTCTTAGGTATACCGGGAAGTCTACTGGGACATTCCCACTCCTTAAGCACGAGGTTATTGAAATGGGTTTGCTCTGGAAATTCCAAACGAGCCTTAGCAGTATGAAAAAGCTCACCCCTTTGCCTGGGAGCCGCAACAGGGGGAGAGATGAACAGACCCTCAAAAATCTGAACCAGCAGTCTGTCAGTATCATCCGGGGTCCAGGGGTCAGAGCCAGAATCGTCAGATGACCCTGAATCAGAGAACAGCTCCCCTTCGTCCGATGGGGTGTAGCCACATAGATGCAACAACTCATCAGACTCCATAGGGAAAGGAGTGGCATCAGGGGTTAAGGGACGCTTTTTAGCGGTGGCCTTACGCGCTAAGGTATTAGCAATCAATTTTTCAACACTGGCCAGTCTAGCAGACACATCAGGTTGAGAATCCCCGCTTGTATGCAATTCAATGGGGGTGAGACTCAAGCTTCGGGGAGTAGGTGAAGTGAGACGAGGTGCAGGCCCAGCCACCGGAGGGGCGGGTTGCAACATTAGCGCCTGCTGTGCGCAAGGAACACAGACCCGTGCGCTGTCACTGCTGATAGGTGAGACCCCACAAGCTACACACAGCTGGGCTTGTCCCGAAGGAACCCCGGTCACATTATCCTGGGATGCCTCCATATGGTGATTAATAGGCACAATAAGCCAGTAGGGATTGATGCTGTAAGCTACCCTGGATGCCCCAATTACCCGCTAGGGAAGTGGGAGTAATTATACTAGGCCCAGATAACAATTACACCGGGCCGGGAGAAGCCACTGGATTCACCCATCTGAAAGACACAATGAGAAGAAGGGGCGTCAAAACCATGCACAGTAAGTAATAAGCATAAAAGCCGCCCACGAGGGCACTTACAGACCGCAGAAGGAAGAACTGTGACACACGCGCGCCGAGCGAACCTCGAAGGGCGGGCCAGAGCGGGCCGTGACGCGGTGCACGCCAGGCCAGGCCCCCGCCCCCCCCGAAGAGCGCGAAGCCTACAGACAAGCAGCCAATGATAACGCAGAAGCGTCTGAGGTAACGCCGCCGTCCGGCGCGGACATCCAAATGAAGGAAAAGACGCGCGCGACAGCAGGCATGTAATAGTAAAACAGACAAGTCAGCGCGGCGGCTGACACCACATATCTAGTCAAAACAGACAAAAAGCACTCACCCACATCCCCCCCTACTTTCCCCCCTGAAGGCTACAGGGAGAATGAGGGAGGATGGCGGCCCTCTGTACAGGACCCACCGCTACACGGGGCATGTGGCAATAAGGCGGGCAGGGCATCCCATAAAGGCTCACCATCAGCCTATACCGCCTACCCTTTGGTGGGGGACTGCGGTGGAGCAGCGCTCCATAAGCACGCATGGTGCCGCCTACCTTCACGCGACCAGCGCAGCCCAGGCTGGGAGGCACATCACACGAGGAACGGGTGGGAGTAGTCCAACAGGGCCGCAGGCTAATAGGCCCGCTCACCTGCGATAGAGTGTCATTTCATGTCTTCGCAGTAAGCACTGCAGAGAAATCTGGGGATTTGTGGGAGGTCCCCAGGTGTTTGAGGGGCCCGGAGGAGCCTGTTTTACATGTCTCTGCAGTGCAGCGCCATCTGGCGGAGGATAGCCCAAGTGTAAGTAATCTATCTGGAGCAGGACGTACTGTATACTAAGAATATATAGTATATAGTTAATACGGCTGAAATAAGACATATGTCCATCAAGTTTAACCAAGGGTTTAGGGTAGAGGAGGTTTTTTCATTTTATTTTATTTTTACTGATAACCGCTAATAGTAACTGTTAATGTTATTTTCTTCTGAATAAGCAGCTAATCCTTTTTTGAAGCTGTTAGCGGTTGATACTGTTACAAGCTTCTGTAAGAGGCTATTCCACAGATTTATAGTTCTTATGGAAAAGTAATTACACCTATACTACGCTCCTCAATAAATCTCCCTTCTAACGCAATCCATCCCACCCAGGATATCCCAAGGCTTCCCTCTCAACTTCAGAGACCTGTAATTAGCAACCATAGCCAGGGGACTATACTATTATTACACTGCTATATTTCAATATCGCAGGAACACGGAAGCAGGTCAACATATATATTACAGATGTAGACTGCGCTACAGATTAGGATTGTGTAGCCCTTTGGTAAACTTTATAGTAGGCACCCATTGCTTTTTCCAATCTGATCATGCTTGACAAAAGCTCTATATTAAAATCCACTTTTTTTTTAATGATTAAAAAAATTGTGTTACAATTCCCCAACAGCCTCTACTGTAGGATGTGTAAATTGTGAGCTTTAACCCTTTTGTTGCCAAGCACGTAACACCTACGTGCTGGCTTGGCTGGGCCTTAAGTGCCAAGCCCGTAGGTGTTACGTGCTTGACTTTCCTCGCTTCTAGTTTAAAAAATAAAAATCAAAAATACTCACCTGACCCCTTGTTGGATCCGGCCGGGTCTCCTCTTTAATTTGGTGCCATCCGATCCCCCGTGGGGGGTCGGATGGCTCCAGGAGAGCCCCCGGAATAGGCCGCCCCCCCCCCCGCTTCTGCAGCAGCAGCTGCTAACTGTAAAAAAAAATAAAAAATAAAAATGACATTCACTTACCTGTGTGTGCGCTGGCTCCCGCTGTCCCTCCTCTTCACCTGGGGGGCCTCCGATCCCCCCCCAGGACTTACCGATCTTCAGGAGAGAGCCTGGGAGGCTCTCTCCTCTCTTCTTCACGATGGTGGCAGCCATCTTGCCTCTAAGCCCCGCCCCCTTGGGGGCGGGGCTTATGACGTCATCCCGGTCCCGATCACCGGCTTCAGCTTTCTCAGCTTCTCAGATGCCGGTGATCGGTGCCCTGGAAGGAGGTGACAGGAGATCCTCTGATCTCCTGCCTTCTCCTTCTCTGGATGCCGATCACAGGCATCTGTCAGCTGAGCGGCGAGGGACAAGAGCTTGCAATCGAAGGTAAGTACAGTTAAAAATTTTTTTTTTTTTTTGAATAAAATACTTTTTATTATTGTGTGGTGTTTTTATTTCACATTAACCCTTTGTGAGCTGGTAAGGGGTCCATGAGACCCCTTATACCAGTTCACAAGGCTGGGGGGGTGGCAAGTCACCTGCCCTAGCGGGTGGCTTGCCATTAACCCCCGCACCCCCATTACCTGCCTCCCCAAAGGCCAGGGGGGGGCAGAAGAGCCCGGGCCCACATAGGCTATGTGGGCTCGTAGGCTGCAGGGTGGGGGGGCCACCAAAGCTGGCCCCCCCACTCTGTGCCTACAAGCCCCCATAGCTGGTCCCGGGCTGGTTACTTTGGGTAAGGGGGACCCCACGTCATTTTTTTTTTTGGATTTTTAAGGGTTTTTAACCCTTAAAAATCCAAAAAAAAATGGGGTCCCCCTCCCCGGGAAGGGGGACCCTATGTCATTTTTTTTTTTTAATTAACCATTTGTCATCCAGCAGCTATAAAAGGCTTCTGGGCAGGAAAGGGTGTCTACCTATACATATGTGGTATCGCTGTAACCGGGAGAAATTGGGGTTTCTCACGCAATAAGATTTTATTGACAAACTTACATTTTTTATTACAAAAAAACTCTACAAATTGTAAAAAAATATATTTTTTTTAATTTTTTTCACACATTTCACCCAAAAATGTTGAGAATACACCTAAAAAATACAAACAAGACATTTCATGTTAAAGCCCAGACTCTGTTGAAAAAAACAATATATAATTTTCCTGGGAAATCCCTGGAAATCCTTTCAAAAATGACAGTTGAACATGTGTAGCGCGAAACAGTGAAACTCAGTCTGGCAACAGGGAGTGGGAAATGCTGCAGGTAGGCTGGCACTTAAAGGGTTAAAGTGGACCAACACCCAGGATTTTGACTTTCCTGGGTTTTGGTCCACTTCGGTGGGGCACCCCCGGTGACCGCTGCAGCCAATCCCCACCGCCGGAGAAGCGAGGTCCGTCGCCGGACAAGCGAGCGCGCCCGCCGCCGCCTCCTGCGCGTCACTCTTACAGGGAGCGCGCCCGCGCCGGCCATTCACAAACGGCCGGCGTGGGTGCGTGCCCTGCTAGAGGGATGCGCCGCTGGATCGAGGAGCAAGTAGAGATTTTGGGGCTTTCTGGGGGGTTTCACACAGCGGGCCCCGCAGGCCCGATGCTGATCGGCCCCGAAATCTTATAGATTCCCGGGCGGATCAGCATCGGGTGTTGGTCCACTTTTAACCAGACCAACAGCCTGGCACAGTTGGAATTCTGTGAAACTCACCTGTATAATTGTTTTTGTATATATCCAGTCCAGGTCGTCCCAAAGTGATGACATGTGGGTATTCCGCCCCCAGGGGGCGCTCGACTGCAAGATCAAAAGCTGTCGCTCCTCCCGGCCCACTATAAAAGCAGGTGTCCCAGTGGTTAAAAAGCAGTAAGAAAAAGAGACAGGTCGGGAGGCCAAGAAACCATGTTACTTCACATAGCTTCAGCATGTACACTCTCCAACAAAAAACCTTAAGGACAACGGTCCAAGATAAAAATGGAAATCACCATAACAGGCAAACAAGAGATAATGAACAAGGGTGGGGTGACCTGGACTGGATATATACAAAAACAATTCTACAGGTGAGTTTCACAGAATTGTATTTTTCCCTATATCCTGTCCAGGTCGTCCCAAAGTGATGACATGTGGGACATCCAAAAGCAGTGTCCATTAGGGTTGGATCCCCAGTGTGGAACAGCATGTAGTTCATTTCACTACCGCCTGAAGCACCTTTCGGCCAAAGACAGCATCAGCTGAGGCCCTAACATCAACCTTGTAAAACTTGGTAAAGGTATGAACTGAAGACAAAGTGGCGGCCTTACAAACCTGTTCAACAGATGCCTGTTGCTGAAAAGCCCAGGAGGAACCAATAGCTCTAGTAAAATGAGCTGTAATACGGAAAGGGGGGTCTTTCCCCTTGGCAGAATATGCTTGCACCATTGCCTGTCTGATCCACTTACTGAGAGTGGACTTGGCTGGTGGCAAACTTTTCCTAGGACAAAGAGCAAATCCGATTTCCTGAAGGATTCAGTCGCAACTAGGTAATACTTAATGGCTTTGACCACATCCAAGGCATGGAGGGTCATTTCCTTAGAATTAGTCGGTGCTGGACACAAGGAAGGTAAGACAACTTCCTCATTAAGATGAAAGGGAGAAACGACCTTAGGCAAAAAATCAGGTTTAAAGCGAAAAACCACCTTACCCTTATGTGCGGCAAGGGAGACTCTTGGACTCGCACCAAGAAATGTAGGCATGCCAAACTCTGTAGTATATCATGAAAGAAGACTTCTTCCGTGCCTGTATCATGGTATGCACAACTGTGGCCGGGAGTGGAAACGGTGGGAATGCATAAAGGAGCCTGAACTCCGTCCAAGGAATTGCCAGAGCGTCTGTGGCAAAAGCCAGAGGATCCCTTGACAGGGAGAAAAACCTTGGGAGCTTGTGATTGTGTCTGGACGCAAACAGGTCCACGTCTGGCTGACCCCAGCGGAGACACAGAGCGTGAAAGATCTTGTTGCTGAGAGACCATTCCCCCAGACGTGAGGCATTCCTGCTCAGGGCATCTGCCTCCTGGTTTTCTACCCCGGGGATGTAAACCGCCGAGATGCAGGGAACATTCTCCTCTGCCCAAGTCAGAATCTGAGTCACCTCCTTGAGGGCTCGCTTGCTAAGAGTCCCGCCCTGGTGATTGATGTAGGCGACGGCCGTCTGATTGTCCGAGCGAACCTGGACCGCATGACCCCTCAAATGAGGCGTCAAGAGAAGAAGCACCAACCGGATCGCTGTCAGCTCCAGGAGATTTCTCCTGCGGACCCCACTGACCCTGGATCTTCTGCGTCTGCCAAACGCCTCCCCAGCCAGTCAGAATGGCATTCGTGGTAACTATCTCCCACCGCGAAGTCAGAGAAGACTTGCCCACCAATAGGTTTCTGGAGTCCAGCCACCACAAAAGGGACTGTCTGGCCAGGGGAGAGAGTGAAAATTCCTGTTCCAGCGACTCCTGCATCCGGTCCCAGCCAGTCAACAGGTTGAAATAAAGAGGTCTCATGTGAAATTGGGCGAAGGGCACTGCCTTGAAGCATGACACCATTAGGCCCACCAGTTTCATCCCCAGATGGATCGATGGCCGCTGACAAGACAACAAGGCCTGCACCTGCGTCTGGAGGCCCACCACCTTCTGCTGTGGCAGGAATACCTTGACCTGAGAGGTGTCTAACGTCATGCCCAGGAAGGACCTCACTGTTGAGGGAGTGATAGAAGACTTCTGAAGGGACTGAGCCGCAATCAGTAAATCGTCCAGATAGGGCAGCACCCAAATGCTCTGGTTCCTCAGAATAGCCATGATGCCCGCCAGCACCTTGGTGAAGACACGGGGGCTGAGGATATCCCGAATGGCAGTGCCACAAACTGGTAATGCTGATCCTCCAGAGCAAACCTCAGGAACTTCTGATGCCCCTGGAAGATCGGGACAAGCTCACCGCGGACCGTAAGGTTTCCATGCGGAAATGTCTGACTCTGACAAACCTGTTGAGACCCTTCAGGTCCAGGATAGGCCTCAACGTTCCGTCCTTTTTGGGAACGGTGAACAGATTGGAGTAGAAGCCTTGACCCTGTTCCTGACGAGGAACAGGGCAAATCACACCTAACCGCAGGAGGTGTTGCACGGCCATTCTCAGGCCCTGTGCCTTCAATGGGTTCTCAAGACTGAGCAAATAGCAGAAGCCGTCCCCCGACCCGGATGGGTGAGGGCGCCTCCTCATGCCTGAGGGGCCTTGGAAGGGGGACTTGGATGCCAAAGCGGTATTGGGTTGGCTGCGGGACCTACCTCATCCCCAGGAATCTCTGCGGCCACCTGAAAATGAAGAGCCTCAGCCTCCTCAAAAGGAGCGATAGGCAGATGAGCTCCAAAAGGCCGCACAGGCTTCCGTCGCTGAGGGAGTCTCCCATCCTTGACCAGGAGGTCCAGATGTTCCCCGAACAACCTGTGTCTCACGAAGGGGATACTAGTGAGCGACTTTTTGGCTGCGGCATCAGCCGACCATTGCCGTAACCAGAGCAAGCGGCGAAGCGCAACAAGCAGGGCCGAAACCCTGGCACCGAGCCGGACACCATCGTCTATGGCAGAAACAACGAAGGCAATGAAATCCATGCAAATCTTGAGGTCTTTATACTCCTCCGCCCGCTTGAGAGACTCAGCGATATCCACAAGACGTCTCACCTTCTTTCTGATGGCTAGGGAGACAATAGCCGCGGCACACACAGGGCGAAACCAAGCACCAGCAAAGGTGAAGGCATGACAGACCAGCTGATCCATGCGCTTGTCAGCTGGATCACGTAAGGAAGCAGTATCGGGTGAAGGCATAACTGTAGTTTTGGACAGTCCTCCCCCTCTATAGGCTCACCATCAGCATATGACCGGCTACCCTTTAGTCAGGGTCTGTGGCCCTGAGCCTAGCTCTGCCAAAACACCTGACCCCCAGCGTTCTCCCTACCGTCACAGTCCCAACAGCCGTGGCTGGGAGGCAATAGTGAGTCCACGGGATCAGTGATAATAGGGTCCGCAGCGGCCGACGGGCTAGGAGGCCCCGCTCAGCTGCAATATCCAGTAGAGAGTATCCAACGATCTTCAGCAGCCAAACTGCAAGATGAACACTGGGAAATCATAGTGAGAACCTGCTTTTATAGGGGTCCAGGAGGAGCGACAGTTTTTGATCTTGCAGTCGAGCGCCCCCTGGGGGCGGAATACCCACATGTCATCACTTTGGGACGACCTGGACTGGATATACGGAAAAGAAAGTTAGCAACCATTTTGGAGCTTCCCCTCCCAACTGACATAGCTGACAATACACAGTAACAGGAAGCCCAGCAGCACTTCCTGTTTGCAGGTGGCCTGCAAATTCATGAGCTGCCAACTTGTTCTTAAAATTGACCCCAAAATGAGTTAGAAAAGGGAAAATTAATATTTATGTGTACCAATTTAAATTGCCCTGGAGAGGAATGCATATGAGCACTGTTTGTTGTGTTGGTCTGGTTTAAGTCATTTTTGAATGTTGGTCCACTTTAAAGTGGACCAACACCCTCCCATGATCGGCCCGGGAATCTATAAGATTCCTGGACTGATCAGCTCCCTGACTGCGGGGCACCCCGCTGTGTGAAACCCCCCAGAAGCCCCTAAATCCCTACCTGCTCCTCGATCCAGCGGCGCCCGCCACCGCCTCCAGCGCGTCCCTCTAGCAGGATGCGCACCCGCGCTGGCCGTTTGTGAATGGCCGGCGCGGGCTCGCGCCCTGTAAGAGTGACGCGCGGGAGGCGGCGGGGATTGGCTGCAGCGGTCACGTGGGAGCGGGGAGAGGTGAGTTTTTGGGGCTTTCTGGGGGGTCTCACACAGCGGGGCACCCTCGATCGGGGTGCCCCACCGAAGTGGACCAAAACCCAGGATAGTCAAAATCCTGGGTGTTGGTCCACTTTAACTGTGGGCCTAAACTATTCCTTGTCAGACAGCCTTGTGGTATATACTGTGTGCGCATATAGCATGACATAGCTGTTCTACATGTAGGAGAGCTTTTACTTACTTATTCCAAGCTTGTCGTAGATTCTTTGGGCCATATTGTGTAAACCGATCTGTAGGACACAAAAGAGATTATATTTACTATAAGAACGTATGGTACATTTTAGGTGGCATATTTATTACACCTTTCATTTTTGATGCCTGCAGCAATACTCACTTTTCTGCAGTTCTGCTGCGTGTCAGGGCTACAGTTGATGCTCCACCCCACCCTTTGGGCATGAAAGTCTAAATATTGACTAAAGTAACAGAGAGTGGAGCTTTTAAAGGTCCTGTGCACTTCCCTCACTATAGTAAACAGAGCCATTTGCTGAATTACATAGGCACAGCAAACGGCTCTGATTAGACGAGAGCCTGCACATGCGCCGTTAAGGACTGGGGAAGGGTAAGCCTTTACTCACTATGTCGGGGGGTTTCAAAAATTGGAATGTTGCAAGGGAAAGCCAGCGGTCGGCCTTGGAATCTTTTAGATTCCAGGCCCACCCATCATGGGTTTTGTTCAGCTTTAAAGGGTAATTAAGTTTCAATTGCATTTTTAAAAGTGTACATTATTTTGTGCCAAAATAATGGTCCTCAAAGTTCTGAGCTTATCTGTTCTTTTTCTTTGCTAATAGTTTGTAACTCTGTGTTATAAAAGAAACTGTTTTCTCTAGCACCACAGTGTTTACTGTGCTGTACCAATGTTTGTACTGTAGTGTGTTTGATGTACATAGCAGAGACTTCCTGACTGTGGCTTGCTAACCATCTGATTGACAGAGGAGGAGAAGAAGTGGCACATTCCTGAGCTCTAATTCAGTCTCTTCAGATGAGTGGATCACAATTTTAGGTTCTAGTAGCTAAAGGGTTTCTGGCAGCAATCTCACCTGGGGAGAGATGTCTCTTATTACTGTTGTCTGCTTCTTTCAAGCCTTTTCCATAGCTCTGCTATGTGCGGGGGACATCAACCTAGTCAGTGTAAGGATTCTGGATTTGCAGTCAGACACTTTGATAAGGGCTTTACTCAAGGCCAGGAAAGCCATGGCAGCTTGAACAACACAGAACCACAGGAATATAAGAAACTTGGAAGCAGCTTGCTGACAGTAAATCACATATCTGGGGGTACAATCCTAACACACATATTTACTTGATTCCAGTGTAAAATAAAACAGAGATCCAAGCAACAGTCCTTGACAGTCCTCCTCCAAACAGTTGTAAGGATCTCCACAGGGCGAACGTGAGACCCAGGAGAATTCAGATGGGCCGCCCCCATCCTCTCCCTAGTCTAAGCCCCTGTACCTGCCCCTGCTGTTAGCCCCATCTCATGTTCTGCCTCTACAATTCTATAGCTTTAGCATAATGGATGTGGAGGCCATTCCCACTCCCCAAAGCTAAGTAGCACTGATTTAAAACAGGCCATATCCACCCCTGCCTAAAATCTGTCACTGCAATGCTATAGCCTAAGCATCATGACAGTGGGGGTCCATACCCACCCCTGCCAGTGATCTGTTTCTGCAATGCTATAGCCTCAGCATCATGACAGTGGGGGTCATATCCACCCCTGCCCATGACCTGTCCCTGCAATGCTATAGAATCAGCATCATGGAAGTGGGGGCCCATATCCACCCCTGCCAGTGATCTGTCCCTGCAATGCTATAGCCTCGGCATCATGAATGTGGGGGTCCATATCCACCCCTGCCCATGATCTGTCCCTGCAATGCTATAGCCTCAACATAATGACAGTGGGGGTCCATATCCACACCTGCCCATGATCTGTCCCAGCAAAACTATAGCTTCGGCATCATGGAAGTAGGGGGTCCATAGCCACCCCTGCCCATGAATAACCCCTGCAATGCTATAGCTTTAGCATCATGGATGCGAAGGACCATTCCCACACCCTAAAGCTAAGTAGCACTAATTTAAAACTGGCCATATCCTCCCCTGCCCATGATCTGTCCCTGCAATGCCATAGCATCATGGAAGTGGCGGTCCATATCAACCCCTGCCCATGATTAACCCCTGCAATGCTATAGCTTTAGCATCATGGATGCGAAGGACCATTCCCACACCCTAAAGCTAAATTGCACCGATTAAATACTGACCATATCCACCCCTACCAATGATCTGTCCCTACAATGCTATAGCCTCAGCATCATGGAAGCGAGGGTCCATATCCACCCCTGCCCATGATCTGTCCCTGCAATGCTATAGCCTCAGCATCATGGAAGCGAGGTTCCATATCCACCCCTGCCCATGATCTGTCCCTGCAATGCTATAGCCTCAGCATCACGGAAGCGAGGGTCCATATCCACCCCTGCCCATGATCTGTCCCTGCAATGCTATAGCCTCAGCATCATGGAAGCGAGGGTCCATATCCACCCCTGCCCATGATCTGTCCCTGCAATGCTATAGCCTCAGCATCATGGAAGCGAGGGTCCATATCCACCCCTGCCCATGATCTGTCCCTACAATGCTATAGCCTCAGCATCATGGAAGCGAGGGTCCATATCCACCCCTGCCAATGATATGTCCCTGCAATGCCAGGTCAGGCCAGGTGCTGGTAAGAAACCCTGGGCTGCGTTTTGTCCCCAGGCCACCACTGGGTCTGCAGAGGCCACAATAAGTTGACAAACAAAACTGTACTGAGAAGCCATGTTTTGTATTTCTCTGTATATTAAAATAAATGTTACTCAGATACTGAAGCTTTTTACATCTTTTTCATTTCCTGTTAGACATGTATAATGGGCTGAATATTAAGATTTCCTATATGAGCTTACATGTACCGCGGAATTACATCTCATCCAAACATCATTATCTGCTAATAAATAGGCGATATCTGGCAGCGCTGTGTCAAGGACAGGTTCAAACAGAAGAGCGTTTCAGCGGAAATCACCAGTGAGCTTATTAGTGCGGAGCGCTGAAGGAGCCGCTGCTCTGCTGTGAGAATTAAAAAATAAGTGCTTGCATTTTAAGTAACACTGCATAAGAGCAGTTTTTTTTTTCTCAGCCCCTGAGCCAGATGGGTAGTCAGAGGACTCGAGCAAGCGATGGAAGGCGAGCGATGACAGCCACCTAGCAGCCAACTGTGTACTGCAAACACATCCAGCTATACTACATTACACACTTTTATTTAGTAGAGAAAACAGAATGAGTTACAAAAAAAAAAAAGACAACAAAAATATGAAACAACATTACAGTCATGACGTCGAAAAAAAAATATTTTTTTAATCACAGGAAAAATGTACTAATGTATACTGGATCTGTCCAGACACACACTAACGCATTCCCCTTGGGAACAATGTGTAATGTTCCATTTCAAAACATCTCAAAAGTTGAGATTACATGTAAATACCTTATGTATTTTAAAATGGGCCAAAACCCAGGATTTTGGCTATCCTGGGTTTTGGTCCTTCCCCTGTGTGAAACCCTCCAGATCACCGATGCCAACTCACCTCTTCCCGGTCATACGGCGCATGTGTGGCTGCTCGTCCAATCAGCGCACTTGGAGCCACAGACGTCAGGTCTTCAAGGCCAGTGACTCAGAGAGCGCTTGTGGCACCTGTGGCCCCTGCTTCCCTCTAACAGGGAGCGTGCCTGCGCCGGCCATTCACAAATGCCTGACGTGGGCATGCGCCCTGCTAGAGGGATAGCGGGGAAGCGGCCGTGGACCGGGAAACAAGGTAAGTGTATGGGGTGACCTGGGGGATTTCACACAGTGGTTTTGGATGGTTGAATAGTTTGAATAGTTGGTAGAGGCAACATTTCAGAGGTGATAAAAGGGAGGACCCAACCCTTCCAAAGTGTTTTGTTCTCGGTATGAGATGTGAAGAGAGGAATGACTGGTTATGTAGCGGAGGAGCAGTGCAGCAGTGAATGAATAAACCAGGAGTTGGTAACTGGAGAGTCTGATGTAACTGCTGAAGAATATCACCTGTACTGGATTATGCTGTTGTAATGGATGGAACCCCCAAATAAAGTACCTGTTGTTGGCTACAAGATTGATTGCAGACAGCTGAATGAGTAAGTGCACCTCACCTAGTCACCCTACCCTAGGTCCAAGAACTCCCCTGACTCCCCACAGTCTCTACCATTGGCCAGGCAGAGGCCCACTACACCTCTTTACTGGGCTGCTCCCCTTGCACCAACGACTATATATCACCGCTGCTCCGAGCCTCCTCCCTATGGTCGAAGGGACACTAGTAGCTTATTTCCTTTGCTCCCTCTAGCAACAATTTTGATCCACATTCATGTCCCCCTGCACACTCCAGGTTAGAAAAGAAAGTTGCCACCACCGTTCCTCACCCCATCATTGCCACCCGAGCCGATCTCGTTGGTATGCAGTGGAAACTGCTCCAGGGCATGTAAGCAGGAGCCTCTTCATATCATTAAAGTGAGTCTAACGTTTACTGCCACTTTTTCTGCCTTGGCCTCCTGATGCTCACAGTGAGCAGGTGGTGGAGGCCTCCTTGACATAGCAAATGGTGGAGGGCCAGAGGCGTGTGCCCCTTGGGCCCCGCCTTTGATCTGGCCCCCGATTGTGGCACTGGACCAAACCAGAACTTCAGGAAGCAATACAGTGACTTACTATGGTCAAAATAAGAGCTGTCTCGTAACAACCGATTGGACCCAAACAGCAATTTGAGTTTCTTTCAGTGCTCCCAATGTGAGTGAGCCTGGCAAGCAATGTATATATCTAGTTCCAGTGCTTAAACCATGCAGACCACGCAAGGTGTGTTAGCTGGCGGGGGAGCAGCGACTGCTGGGAGGGGGGCATTTAAAGTGGTCCAAAACCCAGGATTTTGACTATCCTGGGTTTTGGTCCTTTCCCCTGGGGTACCATGATCAGGGGTACCCTGCTGTGCAGAAACAAACTCACCTGCACAGCCACTCATCCAATAAGTGCGCTCAGATACGTTGGCGTCCCTTCATCTAAGTCTAAGGTGAGCTGTTCCAAGCGTACTGATGGCCACATCCACCACTACCCTCTAACAGGGAGCATGCCCGTGCTGGCCATTTACAAATGCCTGGCATGGGCATGCGCCCTGCTAGAGCAGGGGTACTCAACCACTTCTTGTAAAGGACCATTTACAGACATCTGGTGAGAGGTGAAGGTCTGGGCAGTGGGCTGTCGCGGGGGGATTTATAGTTAAAAATCAGTGCACTGAGGGGGGGGCACCCCAAGAATCCTATTGGGTACTGGGAAAAAACAGGGAGGCCAGGTATTGGATGGGCAAAACTGGTAGGACAGGAATGGATGGAGCAGAGAGACTGGGCTGGATGGGGCAGAGCTGAGGGGACAGGGATGGATGAGGCTTTTGTGTACCTTGCAATGCCACTTTCTGCCCGTGCAGTACTTTATATTGCAACACTAGGTGCCAGGGAGTCATGACACTGGCAGGGAGACTAAGCACTGCTACATTGCTGATCATGTAAAGGGAGCAGTGATGAGCACAGCAACACAGAAGCAACTGAGTGCAGGGCTCTCAGGGCAGGGGTCCGGAAATCTGGCACGAGGTGCGCATTCAGACCCATCCCCTAGTTGAGTATGGATTTGCTAGAGGGATAGCGGGAATGTGGCCGCGGCATGCACCGTTGGAGCGAAAAAGAAGGTAAGTGTATGGGCTACCTGGGGGGTTTCACACAGTGGTGGGAATCGATTGGCCACCATGGGTTTTGTTCCACCTTAAAAAAGAGACTCTATTAGATACTTTGCTTAAAAGTCTATTCACATCAGCAGCCCCAGTGTGGTGGGAAAGGGCCGTTGCAACAATTTCAGTGGTTATATTTAATATGGTTTCTAACGTGTGGTCTGCAGAGATGCCAGTTGGCATAATCGCAGCACACTGAACAAAGAGCAGGTCTGTGTGGTCACTGCCAGCAGCGGTTGTGAGGCTCCACATTCTACGAGGGGAGCTCCTATCAGGAGGAGTGTTTGGCATGAAGTCTGGAGACAAGACTAAGCTGACTGACTAGATTATTCTGGAGTCACAAGACATTTTGTTTTTTGTAACGATACAGTTGATTTTAGACACCATAAGGGATAAGCAAATGATTTTGGAAGACACCGCAGTTTTGGAGAGGCTGAGCTCTGACAGACTTTGACAAACTCGGCTAAAACTTCGGAATGAAAAAACAAAAAATTATGGGGCAGTTCAAAAGGCAGTTCAAAGGTGAGAGTTTTTCAAAAAAAGATTTTATCCTATAATATGTAACAGCAGTTTATAGTGAATTCAAATAAATCTGAAGAGTGTGGCCTCGATTCAATTAGAGTTGAAAAAAATTCTCACGGTAGTAAAAATTCAAATAATGAGAATGTCACTGTTACTGAATCACCAGATAAAAAGACAATGAAAGTCAATGGCAGCTTTTACTACAGCGTAGAAAGGAGTAAACAGTTCTCTACTTTTCTTAGAAGTACTCATTTTGTGAGTACTTAGAAGTACGTTTTGCGAGTACTCACCTTTAAAACGGGTATTATGAGTGTGCCATACACTCCACTTCGATCTTCATGACATGTGGGTAATCTCCATTAGAGGGCGAACTTCTGCAGGGGTGAATATGCAAAAAAAGAAAGCCCCTCCCAGCCCATATATACCTGGGACCTCCCACCAATTTCCCAGTGTAAAAAAAGCAGTAAGGGGACCAGGAAGAACCAATTATAACCTTAACAATCAAAACCAATGGTTCACCAAATAAAAACTCCAGAATACCTGAAAAAAAAGGGGTGGGCGAAGTGGAGTGTATGGCACACTCAGAATACCCGTTTTAAAGGTGAGGACTCACAAAATGGTATTATTCTAAGTGTGCCATACACTCCACTTCGATCTTCATGACATGTGGGACATCCAATAGCAGTGTCCGTCATGGGTGGGAACCAGAAACAGTAAAGAATGTACCAACTCAAACCACTGCAGCTTGCAGAACCTTGCGGCCAAAAACAGCATCCGCTGAAGCCCGCACATCAACCTTGTAAAACTTGGAAAAAGTATGAACGGAAGACCAAGTAGCAGCCTTACAAAGTTGTTCAACCGAAGCCTGGTGCTGAAAAGCCCAGGATGCACCAACAGCACGAGTAGAGTGCGCCGTGACCCTAAAAGGAGGAGTTCTCCCCTTAGCAGAATAGGCCCCAACAACGGCCTGACGAATCCATTTACTAATGGTAGACTTGGCGGACACCAATCCTTTCCTGGGCCCGCAGGGCACCACGAAAAAAGCATCCGTCTTGTGGAAAAAAGAAGTAGTCACCAAAAAGAACACAGCGAACGACATCCAAATTGTGCAGAAACCACTCCTTGTCATTGTTAGGCTTAGGACACAAGGAAGGGAGAACAATATCCTGATTGAGGTGGAAGGCAGACACCACCTTAAGAAGGAAATCTGGCTTAAAGTGAAAAACCACCTTATCCTGGTGTCTCTCAAAGTAAGTGGCCTGAGTCGACAGATCCGCCAACTCAGAGACACGCCGAACAGAGGTAATAGCCACCAAGAAGGCAACCATCTGAGTGAGAACCGAAAGAGCAATATCCTGTAGCGGCTCAAAAGGAGGACCCTGGAGAGCCGAAAGAACCAAATTCCAATCCCAAACCAGAACCACAACCTTCTGAGGGGGCCGCACATGCGTGACCCCTTGGAAAAAAGGTCTTAACCAGCGGGTGTAAGGCAAAAGACCTCTGGAAGAAAACCGACAGAGCAGAAACCTGTCCTTTCAAAGTACTAAGCTGGAACCCAAGATCCAGATGATGCTGAAGAAACTCCAAAATCCTAGGAATCGAAAACACCCTACAAGGCAAGGCCCTAGCCGCACACCAATCAATATAGGACCTCCAAGTCCTATAGTAAATGCCAGAAGAGAACCGCTTCCTAGCTCTAATCAAAGTCTGAACAACGGCCGCAGACAAACCTTCCTCCTTCAGAATGAAGGTTTCAGCAGCCAAGCCGTCAAAGCCATTGTTTGTAAATTGGGGTAAAGTAGTAGACCCTGAGATAACAGATCCGGCAACATGGGAAGCCGGTACTGATCTACGGCCAGCCTTACAACGTCTGCGCACCAAACCCTTCTTGGCCACCTTGGAGCCACCAGAATTGCTGGTGCCCCTTCTAGAACCAGTTTGCAAACTACCTTGCCCAGCATGGAGACGGGCGGAAACAGGTACATAAAACCCAGATCCTTCCAAGCAAGGGACAAGGCATCCACTGCCAGAGATAGAGGATCCTGAGAAAGAGACACAAAGGCCGGAAGTTTGTGATTGTGCCTCGAGGCAAAGAGATCCTCCTCTGGAGTCCCCCACTTGCGGCAAAGATCCAGAACAACCTCGGGGTTGAGAGACCACTCTCCTTGGCAAGAGGATCCCCTGCTCAGGGAATCCGCCTCCGTATTCTCCACTCCCGGAAAGTAGACTGCTGAAACGCAAGGAACATTGCTCTCCGCCCAGTGCAGGATCAGAGAGACTTCCCTGAGGGCACTCCTGCTGCGAGTCCCTCCTTGGTGATTGATGTAAGCTACCACCGCTCGGTTGTCTGAACGAACCTGAACTGGTAGACCCTGTAAATGTGAGGTCAGCCGTGCCAGAACCAGTCGGATGTCTCTGAGCTCCAAGACATTGATGGGGGTGTGAGCCTCCTGAGGACCCCACACCCCGCTGAACTGATGACTTTTCCAATAACCTCCCCAGCCCAACAGGCTGGCATCCGTGGTAACCGTCTCCCAACAAGGGACCAGAAAGGATCTGCCCTTCAACAGGTTGCTCGCGTCCAGCCACCACCGAAGGGACTGCAGAACCCTGGGAGACATCCTGAAAGGTTGATCCAATGACTGCAGACACCTGTCCAAATGCGTCAATAGGTGAAGTTGAAGAGATCTCATGCGAAACTGTGCAAACGGTACCGCCTCGAAGGAGGACACCATCAAGCCCACCAGTTTCATCCCCTGTCGGATAGAGGGACAAGGACTGGCCCAAAGAAGGATGATCAGATCCTGAATCCCCTGCACCTTGGTCTGGGGCAGAAACACACTGGCCTGAATGGTATCCAGATTCATGCCCAGAAATGAAATCACTCGTGACGGAGAGAAAGAAGACTTGGGGCGGTTGATCACCCACCCGAACCTCTCCAGAGTCGACAGCTCCGCCTGACGGAGGGAAGAAGCTGAGATCAACAGGTCGTCCAGATAAGGCACAATGCAAATGCCCTGAGCTCTGAGCAGAGCCATTATTCCCGCCAAAACCTTGGTGAAGACCCTCGGCGCCGAGGTCAGTCCGAAGGGAAGGGCTACAAACTGAAAAAGTTGATCCTCCACCGCAAACCGGAGGAATCTCTGATGTGCCGGCAAAATCGGAACATGCAGATACGCATCCTTAATGTCTATGGATGTCATAAAATCCCCTTGGCGAAGGGAATTGATAGCCGAGCTCAAAGTCTCCAAGCGGAAATTTTTGGCTCTGATAAACCTGTTGAGAACCTTGAGATATAGAATGGGTCTCACCGAACCCTCCTTTTTGGGAACCGTGAAAAGGTTGGAGTAGTAACCCCTGCCTCTCTCCAACTGAGGCACCGGGCAAATAACTCCCATGTCCAGAAGGCTTTTTACTGCTAACAGGAGCCCCTGTGCAGCCTGAGAGTCCGAGGGCACCCGAGACCTTAAGAATCTTGGAGGCGGCCAGTACTCGAACTCCAGTTTGTACCCGGAGGAGACCACTTCCAAAATCCAAATGTCTGTGACCTCCCGGGCCCAGACCTGGAAGAAGAGCCGCAGCCGTCCCCCCACCCGTGCTGGTCAGAGCGCCCCTTTATTGCTGAGCCGGTTTAACGGCGGGCTTGGGCTTGGAACCCCAGGCAGCCGCGGGACGTGCCCGACCTCTGCCCCTGTTTCAGGCCGAGCTCCTGACACCCGAGAAGGCCAAACCTCTAGCCGCTCTGGAAGGAGTGAACGAGCCAGCCCCCGAAAGGGACAGCGCTGTTTCTTCTGCTGAGGTAACTTACCTCCCTTAGCAACAGCATCCAATTTATCTCCAAACAGCCGTGCACCCAGGAAGGGCAGAGCTGTAAACGACTTCTTGGCCCCCAAATCCGCCGTCCACTGTAGGAGCCAGACCAATCTGCACATAGTCACCAATAGGGCTGAAGTCCTGCTACACATGACAATAGAATCTTCCATAGCAGCCAAGACAAAACCCATGAACAATTCACATCTCTTAAGGGTAGCGAACTCAGCGCTAGCCGGATCAAACTGAGCATCATTCAGCCAGTCCCTGATAAGAGACCTGGTAGCAAGCGACACTAGGGCAGATGCACAAACCGGCCACAGGGCCGAGCCCAGGCTGGCAAATGCGTGACACGCCATCTGATCAAGGCGCTTTTCCTCGCCATCCTTAAGGGAAGTGGTGTCAGGGGTGTTCAGCATAGAAGAGTTGGTCAAAACCAAAACTGGCGCATCGACCTCGGGAGGAGAAGACCATCGCTTAACCGCCTCCAACGGGAAAGGATACTTCTTATCCCATCCCTGAGGAGCACCAAGAAGCCGACTGGGCCTTTCCCATTCTTTCAGGATCAGCGCATCAAAGTGACCCTGGGTAGGGAATTCCAGATGGAGCTTGCGGGCCCCAAAAAATTCCCCCTTCTTGAGAGGAGTCGCCTCAGGCGGGTCAATATCCAACACCTCCAATAGATGTGACAAAACAGTGGCCGTATCGACGGCATCCCCCAGCGCCTGCACGACATCAGCATCACCAGACTGTACATAGTCAGTCTCTGTTTCCTCATACAATTCCCCCTCCACTAACAGGGAATAATCCGACAAATCAATGGAATCGTCGTCAACATCCCACAGTGGCTGGGCCGACGACAAATGTCTCTTTTTAGCCTGGGCCTTCTTGCCCACCATGCTACCAATAAATTTCTTGATGCTGGCCAACCTAGCACAAACATCAAAGTGCGACTCCCCGCTGGCACCAATGTCACTTGGGGTACGGATAAGGCAGGGAGGGGAAGGCGATGAAGCGGGAGGAGCCGACCCAGAAGGCTGGGTACCAGACTGCCGCGTTATGGCCTTTTGTGCACATGGTATACAGATCAGCACATTCTCCCCCGTAAGGGATACCCCACACCCCACACATGGCCTGGATTGTCCCAGAGGGAGCCCGAGCCCAGTATCCTGCGTAGCCTCCATATGGTGATTTTTGTGGTCAGTCACAAGACCGCAGGGAATTTACGCCTAAGCAACCCGGGATGCCCCTTAAAAGTCCCGGTGGGAGGATTTGAGGTGATCAAATTTACACTAGGGACCCCAGGACCAGGAGGAACCCCACAATAATGAAGAAATCTGCAACACACAATAAGGCATATCAATTACTATACAGTAAATATATATATATATATATATATATATATATATATATATATTTATTTATTTTTTTTTTTTTATTAAATAATTAAATGGCAAAACCTGAAAAAAAACAGCACCACAGGGGGCCCCCCCCACCAGAGAGGGACCCCCAAGTGACAAAGTGGTGGCCAACAGGCCCCTACCTGTCCCCAAGAATGGCAGCAGCAACCGCAGCAAGGCAGCAAAAATGGCCCCCGATCTGTGGAGAAGCCGAGAAGCGGGAAGAGAAGGGGGCGGGCCAGTGCCGAAGGCGCGCTTTTCCGGCCCCACGGTGACACGAAAAGGGGGAACCTTCCCCTTAGCCAAATAGGCCCCAATGATGGCCTGACGTATCCACTTACTAAGGGAAGATTTGCCTGGAGCAAAACCCTTCTTGGGCCCAAAAGGCACAACAAAAAAGGCATCCGTCTTGCGGAAGGCCGAAGTAGTAACTAAATAATACTTAACACAACGAACTACATCCAAAGAATGTAAGACCCTTTCCTTGTCGTTACTAGGTTTAGGACACAAGGAAGGAAGAACTATATCCTGATTTAGGTGGAAAGCAGACACCACCTTAGGAAGGAAATCCAGTTTAAAACGGAAAACAACCTTATCTTGATGCCTCTCAAAATAAGGGGCTAGAATAGACAAAGCCGCCAGTTCAGAAACTCGGAGGACAGAAGTAATAGCAACCAAAAAGGCAACCTTCTGAGTAAGAATAGGCAGAGGAATATCCTGCAAGGGCTCAAAGGGAGCGGCCTGCATAGCTGAAAGCACTAGGTTAAGGTCCCAAACAGGAAGTATAGGCTTTCTGGGAGGCAGCACATGCGCGACTCCTTGGGAAAAAAGTCTTAACCAAAGGATGAAGAGCAAACGACCTTTGAAAGAAAATAGCCAAGGCAGAGACTTGCCCTTTCAAAGTACTAATCTGGAATCCCATATCCAGATCTCGTTGCAGATATTCCAGAATTCTAGGAATAGAAAATACTCTACAGGGCAAAGCCCTGGATTCACACCAATCAATATAGGACCTCCAAGTCCTGTAATAAATGACAGAGGAAGGCTTCTTCCTAGCTCTAACAAGAGTCTGAATAACCACATCAGAAAGACCTTTCAAGATGGAGACTTCAGCAGCCATGCCGTCAAAGCCAGAGTTTGTAAATTGGGGTAAAAAAGTTGACCCTGAGTGATGAGATCTGGAAGAGGCAGATGGAAACAATCCACTGCCAGCCTTATGACGTCTGCGTACCACAGACGTCTTGGCCAACTTGGAGCCACCAGAATTGCTGGCGCCTCCTCCAGTGCTAACTTGCGCACCACCTTGCTGATCATGGAGAATGGGGGAAACAGATATAGGAACCCCAGATCCTTCCAAGCCAGAGACATGGCATCCGCTGCCACTGCCAGAGGATCCTGGGATAGAGACACAAAAGCTGGAGCTTGTGATTATGGCGAGAAGCCAACAGGTCCAACTGTGGAGTCCCCCACTTGTGACAGAGGAACTGAAAGACCCTTGGATTGAGAGACCATTCTCCCTGGCGAGAACATCCCCTGCTCAGGGAGTCTGCCTCCACATTCTCTATCCCCGGAATGTAAACTGCTGATATGCAGGGAACATTGATCTCTGCCCACTGAAGGATCAGAGACACTTCCCGGAGGGCACCTCAACTGCGAGTCCCTCCCTGGTGATTGATGTATGCAACAGCTGTTCGGTTGTCTGACCGAATCTGAACTGGCAGACCCTGTAAGAAATGGGTCAGTCGAAGTGGAACAAGTTGTATGGCCCGAAGCTCTAATACATTGAATGGAAAATGAGCCTCCTGAGGCCCCCACAATCCTTGGAACTGATGCTTCTTCCAGAAGCCCCCAGCCCACCAGGCTGGCATCCGTGGTAACCAGTTCCCAACACGGAGTCAGAAATGACTTGCCCTTCTGGAGGTTGAGCGATATTAACCACCACTGAAGGGACTGCAAAACGTGGGGAGACAATAGACAAGTCTGATTCAATGATAGTGGGCACCTGTCCCACTTTGCCAAGAGGAAGAGCTGAAGCGTCCTTATGTGAAACTGGGCAAACAAGACTGCCTCGAATGCAGCTACCATAAATCCCACTAAGCTCATCCCTAGACAGATAGACTGACGAGGGTTGGACAAGAATAGACGAATCAAGTCCTGAATCAGAACCATTTTGGACTGAGGAAGAAAAACCCCGGCCTGAAGTGTATGCAGAATCAGGCCCAGGAAAGGAATTTCCCTGGACGGACAGAGAGAGGATTTGGGGTAACTTATTACCCATCCGAACCTCTCTAGCGTAGAGACCACTGTCCTGGTGTCCAACTCTGATTGTTCGAGGGAGGAGGCCGCGATAAGAAGATCGTCCAGAAAAGGCACAATGCAGATGCCCTGGACCCTGAATATAGCCATCACTCCTGCCAGCATCTTGGTAAAGACTCTTGGGGCCGAGGTAAGGCCAAATGGCAGGGCCACAAATTGATAATGCTGGTCTTCTATCGAGAACCTGAGAAATCTCTGGTGACCCGGAAAAATAGGAATGTGCAAATAAGCATCCTTGATGTCTATGGATGTCATGAAGTCCCCCTGATGGAGAGCATCGATCGTTGATCGCAGAAACTCCATGCGGGATTTTCTGAAACGGATAAATTGATTGAGACTCCTTAGGTCTAGGATAGGCCGACAGAGCCGTCCTTTTTGGGTACCGTGAATAGGTTGGAGTAAAACCCCAAACCCCTTTCTGCTGGAGGCACTAGGCAGATGACAGCCATGTTTAACAGATTCGCTACTGCTGCCCGCAGTCCCTGCGCAATTGCCGGATCTGACGGCATCCGGGACATGAAAAATCTGGGAGGAGGCCGGAACTCGAATTCCAGTTTGTAACCGGAAGAGACTACTTCCAGAACCCAATTGTCTGATACCTCCTGACCCCAGACCTGGAAGAAGAACCGCAGCCGCCCCCCCACCCGTAAGGGTGAGGGCGTCCCCTCATTGTTGAGCAGGCTTAGTGGCAGATTTGGTTTTGAACCCCCAATTCTGACTTGGACGGCCACGTCCCTTTCCTCTATTCCATGCATTCCCTCAAGGGGCTGAAAAGGCAGATCCTCTACCGGATCTAGACCCCCGAAAGGAAGGGTTAAAAGAGGCCACTCCACGAAAGGAACGACGTTGTTTCTTACGCTGAGGTAATTTACTCCTTTAGTGACAGAATCCAATTTTTCTCCAAAGAGCCGCAATCCCACAAAAGGGAGCGCTGTAAGCGATTTCTTGGCTACAATATCAGCTGCCCACTGCCGCAACCATACTGACCGCCGAATGGCGATTAACAAGGCAGAGTTTCTGCTGCACATGAGCAGAGTATCATCTAAGGCAGAAAGTACAAAAGATGCAAACATCTCACATCGCTTAAGAGCGGAATACTCATCAGAGGCCGGATCAAGCCCTGAGTAATTCATTAGGTCTCTCACAACAGACCTAATAGCCACTGTCATGAGTGCAGAAGCACCAAGAGGCAGCAAGGCCGAGCCCACACTGGAAAAAGCGTGGCACGCCATTTGATCAATACGCTTATCCTCTCCATATTTAAGTGTAGTGGAGTCAGGAGAATGCAACAAAGAAGAATTGGATAAATAAAGCACAGGGGCATCCACCACAGGTGGTGATGACCAACGCTTAACAGTATCAGCTGGGAAGGGATATTTCTTGTCCCAGCCCAAGGGAATGCCAGGAAGCCACGCAGGCTTCTCCCATTCTTTAAGAATAATTTCATCAAAATGCTTTAGATTTGGAAATTCTAAACAAGGTTTAGAGACTCCAAAGAATTCCCCTTTTTGAGGAGGGACTACTTCAGAAGGAGTGATAACCAAAACCTCAAATAACTGAGCAAGAGCCTTAGGGGTATCCACAACACTAGCTTCACCCTGCTCAATCACAGTACCAACAAATTGCTGTTCATCAGAAACATCTGAATCCTCATATAATTCTCCTTCTTCTAACTGAGAAGGATCAGACCAATAAAGCATTTCATAATTATCCAACTCACTTACCGGAACAAATGTTTCCTTTTAGCTGAGGCCTTCTTGGCCACAGAGCTAGACATTCATTTTTCAAGATGAGCCAATCTGGCACATAAATCAGAATGCGACTCCCACTCACCACCCATGACAATATCACTGGGGGTACGGACAAGACATGGCGGGGTAGGAGATAAGGCAGAAGCCGCAGACGCCGAAGCCTGGGCCCCAGTTTGCTGCATAATAGTTAATTGAGCACAAGGGACGCAAATAATTGTGTTATCCCCAACAAGGGATGCCCCACATCCAAAACATTGCCGAGTCTGTGCAGAAGGAACTGCATGCCCGTTGTCCTGAGATGCCTCCATATGGTGTTTAGTATTATACTATAATTGATTATAGTCGCCAAGTATATATGGGATTTACGCAATTGCTACCCGGGATGCCCCTTTAAATAGTCCCAAGTGGGAGGATATTAACACAAATGGACCCCCAAATAAGGCTTTAAGGGCTAAAGACCAGGAGAAACCCCTTTAAAATAAAGCGTTTCCACCTATAAGGAAAACAGTCACCAATGTATACAATACAATAAATGACAAAGCATGAAAAAAATGGCAGAAACTCCCTTCAGCAAGCTGAGGGGTACTCACAGCACCTTTAAATATGGAACGCTTCATGAATTTGCGTGTCATCCTTGCGCAGGGGCCATGCTAATCCTCTCTGTATTGTTCCAATCTTAGTATATGTGTTGCCAAAGCAAGCACAATGAGGGAAGACCATAGTGAAGCAACAGGAGCCAGGCAGACAAAGAGAGCACCCAGGTGCTCTTGAGAATGAAATTATTGCTGTGTGCCTAAGCCCTGCCCACCCCCAGAATCACATGACCAAGAATGGAGGGAAATTCAAATCTGAATATAGCCAGAAAACATAGAGCTTTAAAAGGTAAGCAAAAGTATGCTGCCTAGACAGAAATAGGAAAATCTAAATAAAACATATCCTATTAAATAGTATAGTAAACATACATAATAATATATATGTAATAAAGATTTATTTTATATATCTTTTTTTTTTTTTTATTATTTTATTATTTGTGTGCATGGTGACACATAAGCCCAGATAATGCCCCCCCCCTCCTTTTTACCCCAGCAGGGTAAAGGAGAACTAAAGGGGAGAGGATAGAAATGCACCCATAAGGCACAAGGGGATTATAAAGGGACAGGGGCATCCCATGCCGAGAACAGCAACCCGGAAACCGCCTATCCACATTTGGGTCTCACGGAGGAGTAAAACTCCTGTATACACCAGAAGGTGTATGTATCTACCTTTGCCTGAACCATACAGCCAGGGCTGGGAGGCATACAATATAACCAAACAGGTTTAAAGAGTATCAGACAGAGATAGAGAAAAAAAGGGTCCGGGAGCAAACCCGGCTACCTGCAGCTTAAAGGAAAGTCATCTTCTGAATGCTTCGCCGACTGCAGAGACGAAAAGACTGAGGAATAGTGGGAGGAACCCAGTACTTATGGACCAGGAGGGGCTCCTTTTTCCATGTCATCTCTGCAAGATCGCCCTCTACAGGCCGGGTTCCCAAGTGTCATGAATATTTGAAAGTGGGGTGTGTGACATACTAGGAATATGTGTGTTTTTCCGTAGAACAGGGGGGCATCCCGATTACCGATGCCCTCATGCACATTAACCTCATTGAACCCCATTCCTCCTGGTGAAATAGTAGTCACATAGTCCACAGGCTTCTTCTGGGTATCCGTTCACTGGCCGATTTTACCAGGGGAATCAGGAGAAAGGTATGATTTCTCCAGTTTAATGGACTCAACGTGGAGAGGGCCACAGACAATCGAGATGCCCCCCTGCGTTAGGAACAACATCATTCACTTTTGTGAAAAATGGCTGTTTTGGTTTAAGCTTGGGCATACCGCTTCTACAGACATGCCATCTCTTATGCCCTTCTGCAGGTCCTTTCAGCATTCAGTTCCTCCAGGCTTGGGTCCACCTAGTTGCATGATCTGCTGCTCACTCCCTGTTACTACAATAATGAGAATAATTCTCCTTCTATCTTCCCTTAGCTCCCCTTTATAGTCTCCAAAAATCAAAACTATTAAAAGATTTCCCTATATACCTCCTGTTGGGCGGACCTTCACCCTGTATAAGAGCCTATCTTGTATACAGATTGCCCACATAAAAAACCTACCTGCACCTATTGCATTTTTTTTAACCTTTTAACATCCAAGATGGAGGCTTGTGGAGTCTGCAGCTGCCTGCAGACAGGAAGTGTCTTCTGAATAAGCCCCTCTGCATTCTGGGATTGCTGTCCTTTTCCTGACCACAGCTCTGCTCTGTCTGTGCAAAGCACAGCTATAACCCTGTCCCCTGCACTCCCCCCACCCCTCTCCTCAGTATGTGATGCTTCTGAGTCCTGAACAGAGTTGAAGCCCAGTGGGGGGAATAATAAGTAAGTGACTAAAAATATATTACTTTTAGATGCTGGGAAATAGTTTTTAAAAGGGTTTGGGCTATTCATTAAATGACGCTGAAGGTCCGGTTTAACAATGTATCTGTCTATTCTATTTACTGTTATTTCCTGTTGAACCCTCACTGGCAATTTAGAATTACATCTCATATCTTGTCCTGCAGTGTCATCTTGTGTAAAGGTTTTGCAACTACAGTGCAGAACATGAAATATCTTTCTAAGTGCTTTGTTCACTCACTTTCCAGCTGTCACAATATAAATAAAAAGACAATTCTGTGAGTACTCACCTGTAGAATTGCTTTTACTATGCATGGCACGGCCTGCTTCCAGAAGTCCTTACGTATGGGTTATTCCGCCACAAGTTGGCGCAGTGTACTGCAGAAGAGTTGTGGCTCCTCCCAGTAACAAGCAGTTATTCAAGAAGCCGGGAGATAATAAAAGTAAAAAAGGTAACAAAACCCCAACTAACTTGGAACAAGCACCATAAAGAGGCAACCAAGAATAACGATAACAAGGGTGGGGTGAAGCAGGCCGTGCCATGCATAGTAAAAGCAATTCTACAGGTGAGTACTCACAGAATTGTCTTTTTCCTATTGCATGGCACGGCCTGCTTCCAGAAGTCCTTACGTATGGGACGTCCAACAGCAGTGTCCTTAAAGTAGGGTGGGATCCCAAAAGAGTAACAGGCAGTTTAAACCACCACCGCCTGAAGTACCTTGCGGCCAAAAGCAGCATCAGCTGAGGCCTTAACATCAACCTTGTAAAACTTGGAAAAAGTATGAACAGAAGACCAAGTTACAGCCTTACAAACTTGTTCAACAGAAGCTTGGTGCTGAAAAGCCCAAGACGCACCAATAGCACGAGTGGAATGAGCAGTAACCCTAAAAGGAGGAACCTTCCCCCTGGCAGAATAGGCCTGCTCCACCGCCTGACAGATCCACTTGCTCATAGTGGATTTAGCAGGAGGCAAACCCTTCCTAGGTCCAGCAGGAAGAACAAAAAGTGCGTCAGACTTCCTGAAAGACTCAGTAGCAACCAAATAAAACTTCAGAGCCCTGACAACATCCAAAGAGTGAAGGGTCCGCTCCTTGGAATTAGCAGGGTTAGGACACAAAGAAGGCAAAACAATGTCCTGATTGACATGAAAAGCAGACACAACCTTAGGCAAGAAATCCGGCTTAAGCCGAAACACCACCTTATCCTGATGCCTTTCAAAATAGGGAGGTTTGATGGAAACCGCCGCCAGCTCAGAAACTCGCCTGACAGAAGTAATGGCCACCATAAAGGCCACCTTAAGAGTCAGAATGGGCAGAGCAGCCCCACGGATAGGCTCAAAGGGCGGACCCTGCAGAGCAGACAACACCAGATTCATGTCCCGAACCGGTAGCATAGGCTTACGTGGCGGACGCACATGAGTAACTCCCTGGAAAAAAGTCTTAACCAACTGGTGATTGGCAACGGATCTTTGCAAAAAAATGCCAGAGCTGACACCTGTCCCTTGAGGGTACTCAGATGAAGGCCCGAATCCAAACCATGCTGCAAAATTTCCAGAATCCTGGGGATAGAAAACACCCGACGGGGAAGAGACTTGGACTCACACCAGGCAATGTAAGCATGCCATATCCTGTAGTAGATAAAGGACGAGGACTTCTTCCTAGCCCTAATCATGGTATCAACAACATGGTCGGCAAACCCTTATCTATCAAAATGGAGGTTTCAGCAGCCAAGCCGTTAAAGCCAGCGTTTGTAAATTGGGAAGGCACAGTTGTCCCTGAGCTAGCAGATCTGGATCCTTGGGCAAGACATACTGATCTACTGCCAACTGCATGATGTCTGCCAACCACACCCTCCTTGGCCAATAGGGGGCCACCAGAATGGCTGGTACCCCTTCCTGGGCTATCTTGCACAGCACCCTGCCCAGCAGAGGAAAGGGAGGGAACACATAGAGGAGCTGAAACTCCGTCCAAGGCATTGCTAGCGCAGGCCAGAGGGTCCTGTGTCAGGGATACAAACCTGGGAAGCTTGTGGTTGTGGCGAGACACAAACAGGTCCACATCCAGCTGACCCCAGCGGTGACACAGGGAGTGAAAAATCTTGTGGCTGAGGGACCATTCCCCCATCCGAGACGTCCCCCTGCTCAGGGAATCTGCCTCCTGGTTCTCCACCCCCGGAATGTAAACCGCCGAGATGCAAGGGACATTCTCTTCCGCCCAAGAGAGTATCAGGGACACTTCCTTGAGGCCTCGCTTGCTCCGAGTCCCTCCCTGATGATTGATGTAGGCAACCGCTGTCTGGTTGTCCGAGCGGATCTAAACAGCCCGACCCCGAAGGTGTGTGATCAGCTGAGACAGAACCAACCTGATCGCCCTCAGTTCCAGGACATTGATGGGAGCATGGGCCTCCTGGGGGCCCCATTGACCCTGGAACTGCAGAGACTTCCAAAAGCCCCTCCCAACCTGTCAGACTGGCATCTGTGGTGACAGTCTCCCAGCACGGGGGCAGGAAGGTCCAGACGGTGCCCTGCGTCCAGCCACCATGAGAAGGACTGTCTGGCCGGGGGGGGGGGGGGGGGGGGGCAGAGCAAACTCCTGATCCAGGGACACAGGGTCCCGATCCCAAACTGACAAGAGGTGCAACTGAAGAGGTTTCATGTGAAACTGAGCAAAGGGGACCGCTTCGAAGCAGGACACCATCAGACCCACTAACTGCATCCCTTGCCGGATGGAAGGATGGGGACACAAGAGCAGAGTCCGCGCCTGCTTCTGAAGGCCCTCCACTTTCTGCTGAGGCAGGAATACCTTGACCTGAGAGGTATCCAGAGTCATGCCCAGAAAGGACCTCATCAAAGACGGAGACAGTGAAGACTTGGGATAGTTGATCCCCCAGCCAAAGGACTCGAGAGTGGAGGCCTTACGTGGAACAGGCCTGGCAAGCTGCCTTTCAATACTGGCCACACACCGTGACACTGTTACTCACAGGGGAGACCCCACACATGGCACACAGCCGGGATTGCCCCAAAGGACCCCTAAGCACGCTATCCCCAGAAGCCTCCAAATGGTGATAAACACAGGCGCAATAGGCCAGCACAGGGTAAGGGCTAATAAAAGCCACCCGGGATGCCCCCCCCCCCCCCAAGGGATGACCCAGAAGCCAGTAAGGGGAAGATGAGGGAGGGTAAGGAGCAGAACCGGGATAAACCACAACCCACAGTTGTCCCGCCTGAAAGACATAAGTAAAGACACATAAGCATCCCGCAGCACATGCCCCAAGGAAACCAAAAAACCCCGAAGGGGACTCACGGACCAAGCAGGGCAAGGGCACCAGCCGCCAGACCACAGGAGGAAGTGACAACCGACAGGGATCACCGCCGCAGCTCCGGGATGAAGAAGGGCCCCAGACGCGCAGCAGAAGCAAAATGGCGCCGGCAGAGGAACCTTGAGGGGCAGGCCGCGGGAGGACGACGCGATACGCGTCATCCTCTGGCACCGCCCCCCCCCCCGAAGAGCGCGAAAATGGCGCTCACGTGACCGCGCCGGCGTCATCACACAGTAGGAAAAAACGGCTCACAGTTATAGCGCTGCCCGCCGCGGAGCGTAGTAGAGAGAACAGTGCAGAGAGCACTGGCTGAGTCTATGGCGATTCCGTTTTTATATGGTACCGGGAGGAGCCACAACTCTTCTGCAGTACACTGCGCCACCTTATGGCAGAATAACCCATACGTAAGGACTTCTGGAAGCAGGCCGTGCCATGCAATAGGAAAATATCTATTTGGTTAGAAAAAAATATGTGCTTCACGTGTACCACTGCTTCTTTCTGAAGCACAATCAGGTGCAGGATGTTAAAAATCTACTTTCCTGTCTGGAGGATCGATCCCCTGCGGGCACGGTCTTTGGGGTGTGCAAGCTGTGCAGTCACGCGGGTCACCCTCCCATTCTATTTGTAAGAAGGAGCCAGGAGACTATTCAGACAGCCCTTTAGAAAGATCTTCGCTGACAAACTTTTCTCCACATTCCTCCATTATTCTCTCTTGTTTTCTCTAGCGCCAGAATTTTCTTTTTTTCTTTTCCAAGTTCTGGTTTTCTATTTCCCAGTCAATGGGTGTGTCTATGGCAGACACTTCAGGGAATGCTCCCCCAGCAGTTTCTGCTTAAAAACTGATTGTAGCCGACATCTAGACTTCTCAAAAGCCAGCATGAACACTACTTAATCAAATGTCCGATCACACAGATAATTAATACTTGCCTCTCCAGTAGTAACAGAAGGGGTGGGCCCCTATAGCTAGATGGTAACCTACTGACCCATCTCATTAACACACTATGTAAGTCACCACTAACAATTTCTCGTACTGCCCACAAGGCCAGCTGACCGCAAGTGCTCGCAGGCACCATAAATATCACTGGCCAGCACAGCTGTAGCCTATTAACCTGACTCATTACTGGACAACTTGATTTCCTGAACAGATCTGCCTTGATTATAGCCTGGTTGACATATATGCGTGTGCTAAAAGCCCATGGCCTCGATTCCATAAAGGTAGAAAATAATTCACATGGTAGTAAAAAATTCAATTCATGAGAAAAAAGCCTGAGAATGTCACTGTTACTGAATCACCAAATAAAAAGACAATGAAAGTCAATGGCAGCTTTTACTACAGTGTAGAAAGGAGTAAACAGTTCTCTACTTTTCTTAGGAGTAAAAAGGTGCCATTGACTTTCATTGTTTTCTTATCTGGTGATTCAGCAACATTCTCATGAACTGAATCTTTTACTACCATGAGAATTTTTTTTCTACCTTTATTGAATGAAGTCCCATAAATCTGCAAATAGGGAGTAGGCTGTCATCCGGTGAGCTCCTCTATAGGCAAACAGAGCCAACATGGTGCAGGAAACCTGGAAGAGAAAGCTTGCTAATAGATATGGGGCCTGATCTATGAATGCAGGGCCGACCTGGCGAACACATAGCCCACACATTTTATATCAGGCCCATGGTAAAACCATAATTAGCACAGTAGTTCTAGGAAACATTGGGGTTTATTTATGAAACACTAGTGCCACATAGTGCCAGATAAACGTCAGGTGAATGTTAGGTCCCAGCAGGGCAGGCGTCAGCACTAGGGGCAGCCCCTGTACCCTGAGAGGGCCCATCTCATTCCCTATACCCTGGGCAGTGCCTATGCAGGACACATGGCCGTGCAGTAACCAGGACTAAAGACTATCAGGCAGGGGCAGATTAGTCATTGGCAGAGACTTTGTTTCTTTCAGTCCTTCTATTCTTTGTTTCTTTCCTTCTATTCTTTTTCATTCATTTTTTCTTCCATCAATTTTTTAATCTTTTTTCTGTTCATTCTGCTATTCCTTTTTCCTCTCTTTTTTTCTTTCTTTCTTCTGTCAGTCCGCCACGTATGACGTATCATACCACAATGGCAAGGGGCCCTCTGAGACTCTATCGCCAGCATAAACCTGGAGCCAGCAAACAACTTTTCAAGGTGGGAAAGGGGAACATTTGTTAAATTAGGCCACATCCCTCATTGGCTGATGGATAGGAGATGAGGGTGCAACAGTTACAACAATTTGAAACACTTTGAATAGGCAAATGAAACATTTATTGATGCAGATCTGCATGTTACACCTCAAAGAGGGACAAATGAGAACAACAAGGGACAGGGGGATACGGACTCCAAAGAGGGACAGTCCCTCCAAATCAGGGACATTTGGGAGGTATGTGTAAAGGAATTCCCCCCGCTAATAATTTTTATATGTGTGTGTGTGTATGTTGTATGGTTTCTTACACAATAGATAGTATGTTTGCAGTAGTTGAGACAGGGCCTTATTATGACGGGGGCGCAAGGGGCGCGCGAGCCCCGGGGCCTCCACCAACCTTTGGGTTATGGTCTGGTCTAGGAGGCTTTTCAGTCTTTGGTCTGATGGGCCCCGGGGGCCGGCAACAAAGCTATCAGTGGCAGTAGGCCCCCCACATCTGTACAAGCCTTTTTTTGTTTTTGAAAACCTGCAGCCAAAGCCATCACAGAGCAGGACGGAGAGTCCAGAGCAGCAAAATCAGCAACTCTACAGTGATGGGTGCGTGCAGAGCTGTCACTGCACATAAGCCACCAAGCACAGCCGCTGGCAGCTCAATGCAGGGAACTGTTTTCTGCTGGACCAGCCGGGTGACTACACTACCCTCCACCCAGAATGGCAAAGCAGGAGTTCCCGAGCAGCACGCACCCGCACAAGGGTGGCACAAGGGACTCAACTGGACGTTCCAAAAGTTAGGCGGGTGCCAGACAACCACCTATCAGTTACTTGGCTGGACTATTATTTAAAAGGGAAAATAAATACTGTATCTGGGGCCTCCAGCAGATTTTGTGCCCAGGGGCCTCCATCACACTTAAAGTGGACCAACACCCAGGATTTTGACTATCCTGGGTCTTGGTCCACTTCGGTGGGGCACCCCCGATCGGGGTGCCCCGCTGTGTGAAACCCCCCCTAACCCCCCGAAAAACTCACCTCTCCCCGCTCCCAGCGCCGACGTACAAGCCAGGTCCAGGAACGTCTAAGCGGCTGCCGCCGCCGCCGCCTCCCGCGCGTCCCTTTTGACGCGCGCGCGCCCGCGTCGGCCATTCGCAGACGGCCGGCGCGGGCGCGCGCACGGCTACAGGGGCGCGAGGGAGGCGGCGGCGGCCGGCCGCCGCCGAAGATCAGGTAAGGTTTTTCGGGGGTTTTGGGGGGGTTACACCCCGCGGGACATCCCGATCTCGGATGTCCCGCGGGGTGGGGGGTGATCGGCCCGGGAATCTTATAGATTCCCGGGCCAATCACCCGTGGGTGTTGGTCCACTTTAATCCAGCCCTGATTTGAGGGAATATTATTATTGGGATACACTACTAGTTGTTATAACGGTATATGAAAATGATCAATGTTACGCTGTGTAATAACATCTGAGTCACCTCGCTGGCTGCCAGCAGCTCAGTACATTGCTCTATTTTTTATAGACTCAATCTCTTACATAATTTAGAGACCTGGGCCACATACAGACCCGGTTTGTTTTCAGGGAAGCAGGACCCTCCAGATCTTCCAGTACTTTAACGTACTGTGTGTACCTTATATTTTATGTTCATTCACCGGCTTCCTTTTGGCAAGAAGATCCAGAATGCAATTTCCTTTACTGACTTCCACCCCCCTTCGTATTGCCCCTGGGAGATACTTTTTGCGCACAACAAGCCACAGACCCTCTGCTGCCCGCAGCGCTATTAAGCTTGGCCTCGGGCAGAGCATACAGAGCCATAGTGCTTCTTGAGGACGGCATTTATGTAGAAGTGTGAAATGACACCAAAAAATTAGAAAACGGAGCACGAAAGACCAGTCGTCTAGCTTCTGAGATGTTTGTTCTAGATAAGGGGTTCCCAATAGGTGGTACTAGTACCAGGGCCAAATTAATTGTGGTGGAGGCCCCTGGGCACAAAATCTGGTGGAGGCCCCGGATACAGCAATTTTTTCCTTTAAAATAATAGTCCAGCCAAGTAACTGATTGGTATTTCTGGCACCCACCTACTTACTGGAACATCAGAACTCCTGCTTGTGTAAGGAGGGAGTAGTGTAGTGGCCCAGCTGGTCCAGCAGAGAACAGTTCTCTGCATTGAGTTGCCAGCGGATGTGCCTGGTGGCTTATGTGCAGTGACAGCTCTGCACCCATCACTGTAGCGTTGCTGGCGGCGGCTTTGCTGCTCTAGACTCTCTGTCCTGTGCTGTGGTGGCTTTGGCTGGAGGTTTGGAAAAACAGAAAAAGGCTTGCCCAGGTGTGCCCCCACTGCTCTGATAGCTTTGTTGCCGGCTCTGCCAACCGTCAGACCAAAGACTGAAAAGCCTCCTGGATCAGACTATAACCCAAAGGTTGGTAGAGGCCCCCTTTGCAGGGCAAATGGTGGAGGCCTCGGGGCATGTGCCCCTTTCGCCTCCCTCATAATCCGGCCCTGACTAGTACCACTGGTGGTACTTGAGGTGCCCATTCGACCTGTCCTGCATCTGTACCCCAACCATATCTGCTGCTATCTGAAAATCAAGCATGATTTGTACCCTTAAAAAAAAAAACTGCACAAGTTATCCATTCACTTTTTTAATTTAGGGTTTAGGTAACTGACAACACTCACACACCCAGGTGGTACTTTATTTAATCAGAAAATGGAAAGAACCTGAACAGGCAAAAGAAACAACTGGCAGTGGTAATAAACGGGTTGTTCTGGAGGCCGGAAGTAATTACTTACACAAAACAGAGTCGCAAGCCAGTATGTGGAGAGACCCATGTTAGGCTTAATATAGGGGGGCTAAAGAGACCAAAAGACCCTCTACTTAGGAAAAGGAAGAAAGGAGCTTTCCTAGAACGGAAAGTATCTGCACACTACCCAATAGAAGGACAGAGAGCATTATCCATCTATCCTTGCAGCAGGAGGAGCTATGCAAATCATCTCTTTATGTCTCTGTGCCATCCAAGGCCCTTAGAAACGCTAAGGGTGCAATGCCAAGGATTAGCTTTAAATTTACACAGCTAAACACATCCAACTAGTAGACACGTGTTTCAAGCTTTAGGCTCTCATCAGCACTAAGGCAGATGATTCTGGTTGTATGGAGAGTGAGACTTGGTGAGTACCAAAACATAGTCGCAAGCCAGATATGTGGAGAGACCCATGTTAGGCTTAATATAGGGGGGCTAAAGAGACCCAAAAACTCTTTACTTAGGTAAAGGAAGAAAGGAGCTTTCCTAGAAAGTATTTTCACAGTACCCAATACAAGGACAGATATATAGAGATGATTTGCATAGCTCTGCCTACTGCAAGTATATGGGTTCTAGGAAACCTTCTCTCTTCCTTTACCTAAGTATAGGGTTTTTGGGTCTCTTTAGCCCCACTAGGAGCTCCTTTCTTACATACACAAATAAAGCATACCTCCCAAGCGTCCCTGATTTGGAGGGACTGTCCCTCTTTTGAGCCCAAGTCCTCCTTTCTATCATTTGTTCCTCATGGAGGTGTAACATTCAGATCTACATCAGTAGATGATTAATCTGCCTATTTAAAGTGTTTATATTGTTTTAAAAGTTACAGCCTATCTCCTATCCACCCGTCAATGAGGGGGCGTGGCCTAATTTAACAAATGTCCCTCTTTTCCACCCTGAAAAGTTGGCAAGTGTGGTTTCTGGAAAGGGGGGGGGGGGGCGGTTTAGCACATCCTTTCTTTCAGTATATATTTTTTTAGTTTTTTTTTCTCTCCTCTAAAACACTGGGTGTGTCTTATGGTCAGGTGCGTCTTATCTTGCAAATACTAAAGTGCCTTTCTGTGCTAATATTTTAAAGGCCAGAGTTCCACTTTAAGCAGTCTTTCCAATAAAGTCACAGCGCAGTCCCCAGAAGGCTTTCAAAGTGCACATTTCTTCCAATGCTGCAAAGTTCAGAGAGCTTAAATGGTTCTATTTGAATGTATGAGGCGTAGAGTGGGGATTTAAATATATTCATTACTGAGAATCTGAAGATTTCCTACTCCCAGTGTGAAGTCATTAGATCTGAAATTTGAAGTGTCACGGATGTCACAGAGGACGTCCATTGGCTCTGCTTCCCAGAAGGTATTTTGGAAAGTTCTGTAAGCTTCGCCAAACACACATTTGGTTTACCCAAAGGGGGATTTGAACATTCCGGATTTCAGAAGCAAGCGATGGCTGCTTCCGAGTGAGATTTTAAAGTCTATCCCATAGAGGTGCCATTTGCCAATAGAAAACTACATTTTTATTTGTTTTCTTGCCAGCATTGGCCCATAAATAATGAAGCACCATGAGTGCCTCCAGACTGCCCATCTACATTATTTATTTTTTTTTTTTAAGTTTTTATTTTGCTTTTGAAAAAACTAACAAGACATTACAATGCAATACAATTCAATTCAATTGAACAACTTATCCACTCTAGACACACATTTATACACCATTCATACACGAGTGTCTGGAGTTCCTCCGCAGCTGTTCAGTACTGTTGGCTGGCTCCTTTCTCTAGACTTTCTCCCTGCTATATCCCACTCCAACAATTAGTCAGCACCTGAGTGACTTCCTGGGCTGATCTGCCCATTCAGCTAATGGATCAGCATTGATGTCAGTTGATGTCTCTTTATCTGTCTGGACCCTGAACTCTGTACCTTGGACTTTGAATCTTGAAACCTGGAACCCTGAACCTTGAAACCCTGAAACCTGGATTCCTGCCTTAGCCTGTGTGTTTACTTTTCCTGTTTCAGCTCAGTATCGGCCTTTGAACTTTTCCTTGAATTTCTATGTATGTATATTTCCTGACTTCACAGCAATCTGAGTGTTTCATGTTTTCCAGTTTATCTGTATATCTGCACAGCCGTGATTACCTTGTTACCTTGATTCTTGTATAGTCACCCTAGAAGATTTACATTCCGTGTATATATATGTATAGCAGTCTGATTGGTGTGTGTGATCTGTTCACTGTCACGATTAAACACGGTTTGCCGCATAACTGGTCATTACTACTACAGGAATCCCTCCGCTCCAACAGTCGCCAGTAGGTAGAGACATGCCGAGGGGGGGAGGCACCACCACGCAGCCCTGTAAACCATGACTCCCGAAATCAGGGGAAGGTCATCTCCTGCCAACTATGCCAATCCAGGTGAAACTCGGTCCATTTCCGATCCTCTATAGGCCCATCTTCGATTTCCACCCTTGGCAAAGGGCCCTGTGCACTGCAACCAAGTGTGAATATTATCCCTTACTTCTTCCCAATTCTCTCTATCCAGGCCGTGATCCAGCCCCTGCCACTTCGCTATCTACATTATTTCTAACCATTCCACCCCTGCCCACCACTAACTCCCCTATTATGTGTAGCAGTTCTCTTTGTATTCCTTTTACCACCTGGACCTCAGGGTCCTGCAGTGTGGCCCCCAACCCTTACCAGGTATATATTTACATGTCCAACCTTTTTTTATGAAATACTACTTTTAATTTTCTAATTAAAACAAAAAAAAAGAACATTAAAAGGAGGTTATCAGTCCTTAAAGGGACTCTAAGCCAAACCACAATAATTAGCCAGCAAGCTGCTCACCTGCTCCTGTGTGCCTCTCTTGCAGAAGCCGTAGCAAGGCTCTAAAGTTTGCCCTAATTTCAATTTCATTCTTCCAGGACCACGCAAACAATTGGTCCAACAGTCACTCTGTCCCTTGGACAAGTGAGCATGACAAACCACAGTGGTCTCACAGCTTGTACTGGCAACAGCAGAGAATGCTCATGAATCATAAAGCTGTGCCATGACACACAAAAATGACAAAACATTTTGACAAAAATGAATTATTTTGCCCAAGACGGCTGCTTGTCCAATCAGCGCGCTTGGATCCCGCTGACATCACATTGGCCTTCGTCTAAGGCGATCGGCTCAGAGTGTGCTGATGGGCGCATCCCCCTCTACCCTCTAACAGGGAGTGTGCCCGTACTGGCCATTCACAAATGCCTGACACAGGCATGCGACCAGCTAGGGGCATAGCATGGATGTGGCCACGGCTTGCGCATGCGCCGTTGGACCAGGAAGGAAGGTAAGTGTATGGGCAACCTGGGGGGTTTCACACAGCGGTTTTGGATGGAATTAATCGGCCTGAGAATCTTATAAATAAGAAACACATGCCAGCCACTTTTATATCACTGCAACTGAGGGCAGGATTAGAAGCAGTAGTGCCCTCCACAGTGGAGCACTGTATGATGCTGCATCACCTGGTGGTGCCACACAGAGGCATGAGGGCATGCTACCGATTTCAGCAGGAGTGACTAAAACGGGCGAAAGCAGCCCGTGGTCCTTGTTTTCTACACATGTGATGTATAGTGATAAACACAATTAGAAAAAAGAATATGTCCCGCACAGCTCACTTTAACCTGCTGATGTGCAGTAATGCTGGTGCTGGCTGATAAAGGTCAGGACGAAGTGGTGGGGATACCACCACGCAACGCCTCGATGGCTTGAGGGGTCCCGGCTTCTCTACTAACTTGGTGATACTTTTTTCAATTCATTTTAAGCAGTCCTTTTTTGCACATTTATGGCACTTTACATGTAGCGCTAGTCACTTTATTTATTTTGCTGTATTATTGAGATAGCACTATTGGCACTTTATGGTGCACATTTTTTATTTAGCACCAGCAAGTTTAAATATTTTTTTTTCAGCACTATAGCACTTTAAGAGACCGCTGTTCCTATTATAACATGTGATTGAACTTACCTTTAATGTATTAAAGCTATATTCTAAAGGTCCTTCTCCCCAGCACTTTTTATTGTTTTTTAAATTGTGTATGTCTTTGATGTATGCATTGTTGGTATTCTAATAAAGTCATGTTATAAAATGTCATACATTGCTGGGTGCGGCTTATTGGTAAAGGTCTTTTTTGGGCCTGTGCTGGCAGCCCAATTATTTTCAGCCTTTGTTAAAGCTGCCAGCGCAACGAAACGCGTCAGGCGGGATATGGCATTTCGCTAAAGGATTTACTCATGATACTATTTTATGTGCTGCCCTAAAGAATAACGGCTCCATTGGTGGTGGACTTGGGAGAAGAAATTCACCTGCGCTTTCAAGTATTTGGATTTTAAATGCTCCTGTTCACTTAGTGTTTTGTAAGTGCAATACTTTCTTATTAAAATGGTGAAGTTTTCTGTTATACACAGTTGCACTAGGTTTTCTTTTGTTCTCTCTCCTCTTTTACGCTGATCCATTGTCTGAGTGACAATTAGGTTGAATGGCATCTTTTTAAAGAGAACTACCCCAATTAAGGGTTATTACCATGTGAGGAGACTACGATTGAGAATTCAGTTGAAATCTAAAAGGCTTCCTACTTTTTCATTTCCGGTAAGCAGATTTTTGAAAGGTGGAGGATGATATCGCACTGATTTGTTGAGTGCATGCACCGTGGGATCTTCTTGCTGTATTGGATATTTCTCCGAAGAGACTATTGAATTCATTTTATTTTGCTCTGTGTTTTTCAATTTTAATATCAATTATTTTTAGCGTATAGTGATAAACCCTTACTTTTTAACCTGCAAAGTTTATATCACGATGAAGGTCTGCTTCATGGGTTTGGCATAAGGCAAATGTGCAGTCACTGTTCAAAAAGAGGCCCTCGAAGCCTCGTCCACTGTTAATCACTGTCAGAAGCACATAAGAGCTAAACCGAGCCATGGTTGAACTGTGAAGCTGCTCAGATTTAGAGGAATCTGTGCAAACTGCTTAATGTCAGAATTCTGTGGAACGGTCTAAGAGGCCGATTCAGTAATAGCGCCAGGTAGCGACAGATGAGCGCCAGTAGCGTGATTTTCACAGCGCCCGCTAGTATTCGCTGTGCTTGGCCGTTGTTCGGTTGTTGACAGCGACTCAGTCGGTGTGCGGTAATGTTGAATACGGGGTTAGGAGTCGCTGTTTGACAGGTTCCGCGCTGTATGGGAGCGCCTGACAGCGAATGGTCATAGCGAACGGCTCCCAGCATATTCATTAACAAATCACGCTCAAAAAATTCTCGCGCTGTGAAAAGCTTGTTTAAACCCCAGAGCGCTGGCGGCGATGGCTTAAAATTAGTTTTTAACCCCCAAACAACCATATTTTTTGATAAAAAAATTAAACAAGTTTTTCTAAACATTTTGTAATATGAATACATTAATATCAGACCTGTAATATCAATTCTGCACACATTTTTTTTTTTTTTTTTTTTTTACCTTAAAAAAAATATCTAACATTGCCGAAGTGGTCGCAGAATTTTTGACATTTTAAAAAAAAAAAAAAAACATTAATAACAATTAAATATGAAGATTTAAAGATTGCTCCATTGAAATGCATTGGAGAGCGCCAGGTAGCGAGAGGTCATACCTGGCGCTGTGATGGGATTAGCAGCGGCGCTGTTCGTTGCAGTCCGCTACATGATGAATCCCGCGCTAGCTGAAGCTCTCGCCGGCGCTAGCCTAATTTAGCGTGATAAATGCGTGATTGTGTCCGCCGCCTGGCGTTCTGGAGTCGGTAGCCGCCGATAGCTGGCGATACCTGGCGCTAGTGAGACACTACCTGGCGCTATCCCTTGATAAATAAGGCCCTAAGAGGAAAAAGGTTTCTGGAAGAATAAAAAAAAAAAATACTTAAATTAGGCCATTCACTAAAACACACCATGGGGACCCCAAAGTCTACTCACAGCAAACACTAATCTGAAACCTGACAAAAGGCTACAAGTAGATTACTTCAAGTAAGGGTTTACCCGGATTAAAAAAAAAATTATAAAAGTAAGTTGCACTTGTAAGTTGTGGGAAAGAATATAAAAAAATCTGCCCACCCGCTGGTTGAGTAAAATGGGTGGGGGACCTTTTACTAGAAACTGTGGGTTGGAAATGCAAAAAAAAATATATTAAAAAAATAACCAATCCCATGAGCTGCTGAGCTCAGCCAATATGTTTTCCAGATGGTCAATATTTCCTTCATCTTTCTTTCCATTTTTACAGATCCACAATCTGTCTCCTCTTTGTACATTTCCTCCATCTTTTACTCATTTTCTACACTCCCTCCATCTTTCATCCCTTTCCACATCCCTTCCATCTTTTACTCTTTTCTACTTTCCCTCCACCTTTCAATTTTTTTCACATTGTCTATCTTTCTTTTCCACATTCCCTCCCTCTTTCACTCTTTTCCGCATTCTCTCTATATGTCTCTCTTTTCCACATTCCCTCCCTCTTTCACTCTTTTCCGCATTCTCTCTATATGTCTCTCTTTTCCACATTCCCTCCCTCTTTCATTCTTTTCCGCATTCTCTCTATATGTCTCTCTTATCCACATTCCCTCCATCTTTCACTCTTTTCCGCATTCTCTCTATATGTCTCTCTTATCCACATTCCCTCCATCTTTCACTCTTTTCCGCATTCTCTCTATATGTCTCTCTTTTCCACATTCCCTCTATCTTGCACTCTTTTCCGCATTCTCTCTATATGTCTCTCTTTTCCACATTCCCTCTATCTTGCACTCTTTTCCGCATTCTCTCTATATGTCTCTCTTTTCCACATTCCCTCTATCTTTCACTCTTTTCCGCATTCTCTCTATATGTCTCTCTTTTCCACATTCCCTCCATCTTTCACTCTTTTCCGCATTCTCTCTATATGTCTCTCTTATCCACATTCCCTCCATCTTTCACTCTTTTCCGCATTCTCTCTATATGTCTCTCTTTTCCACATTCCCTCTATCTTGCACTCTTTTCCGCATTCTCTCTATATGTCTCTCTTATCCACACTTCCTCCATCTTTCTTTGGCATTCTTCCTCCATATTTTTCTATTTTCCACATTCCCTTCAAATTTTACTTTTTTGCCTTTATGTTTTGTTTCCACATTCCCTTCATTCCCTTCATCTTTTTCCTTTTCCCTCCGTCTTTCTATCTTTTTACCATTACCTCCATATTACAATCTTTACTACATTCCCTTCAGCTTTCTCTCTTTTCCACATTCCCTCCACCTCTCTCTGCCTTTAACATTCTCTCCATCTTTCACTCTTTCCCACATTCCCTTCATCTTTCACTATTTTCTACATTCTCTCCCGTCTCTCTTTTTTCACATTGCCTTTACCTTACTTTTGCTCATGTTCTCAGTCTTTCTCACTTTCCCCCATCATTCTTTCCTTTCCATATTCAAGCATTATTTTTCTCTTTTCCACAATCCCCTGGGGGAATCTTTCATTATATTTCATTGTTAACCACATTCCCTTTATCTTTTTCTCTTTTCCACATTCCCCCCCATCTTTCACTCTTTACCACATTCCCTTCATCTTTCACTATATTCCAAATTCCCCCTCATTTTTTTTCTTCTTCACATTGCCTCTACCTTACCTCATGTCCTCAGGTTTTCTCTCTTTGCCCCATCCCCCATCATTCTTTCCTTTCCATATTCTTTCATAATTCCACTCTCCTTCGCCGTCTTTTCTGTACTCCTTCCATCTTGCCCCCTTTTTTTTTTTTTTTTACATTTCCCTCTGTCCTACCCCTCTCCTTCACATTCCCTCCCTCTTTCACTGTTTTCCACATTCCCTCCCATCTTTCACTTTTTTCACATTGCCTCTACCGTACTTTTGCTCATGTTCTAAGTCTTTCTCACTTCACTTTAGCTTTTTCTCCTTTCCACATTCCCCGCATCTTTCACTCTTTACCACATTCCCTTCATCTTTCACTATATTCCACCTTCTCCCCTCGTTTTTCACCTTTTTCACATTGCCTCTACCTTACCTCATGTCCTCAGTCTTTCTCTCTTTGCCACATCCCCCATCATTCTTTCCTTTCCATATTCTTTCATAATTCCATTCTCCTTCACCGTCTTTTTAGTACTCCTTCCATCTTGCTCTCTTTTTTTCACATTTCCCTCTGTCCTACCTTCTCCGTCACATTCCCTCCCTCTGGCCCCTCTGCCTCTTTCCCTGCATCTCTTTTCCTATCTCTCTCTCTCATTCCTGCTTTCCCATCATTATACCTTCCCCCTGTCTCTGTGTTTGGGAGGAGCATCCTGAAATCTTGCACAGGGCGCCTGTTAAGTTAAGGCCAGTGATACTAAGGTAGTCACATGTATGACCCCGATGAAAGCCCACCACTGACCAACCCATCCATGTTGTAACTGGATGATTTTGCCAACCAAGGAGTTGGAGGTAACTCTGGAACAACACATCCGAGCAGGGCCAGCTCCAGGATTATGTGGCCCCTTGGACGGCATGGTCTTAGTGGACCCCTCTTTGAAGAGTCGCGTCACATCACTAAGGGATGTCCCAAATCTGGATGCCCCGTAAGGATGATGCTATTTGGACACAAACTCGTTTTGGTCTACATTGAAGCGCACCAAACCCCTGACCTCGGAGTCTAAACGAATCTAGATTCTCCTGATTTTGGATGCCTCTGTGTGTGCCCCCCCTTTGTTCATTACTTACCTGGAACTGGTGAATGCACTGTGGGATCACCAGGTTGAGTTAATGGTCAAACCAGGGGGGTTATTTCACAAACAAGGTGAGATGCCCCTGTAAAGCAGACCAAAACCCGGGGGTGGAATTGCTTGCATAGTGGGTATGCCAGGGATCCCAGGGGGCTTCACACAGTAGGGTGTCACAGATTGGGATGCTCCAGGGATAGGAAATCGCTGGGGTGGCCAACTTAAAAGCAGAACAAAACCCAGCACTTCCTCCCCTGGAATCTAAATTGAGATGTCCCGTTGTGTTGAACCCCGCCACTGAAGATGTGGGCACCAGCTGTGGCCTTGTCAGTGGGCCTTCCCGGAGGGTGGGGGACCTCGGCAGCTGTCCCACCTTGCTGGGTGCTGACGCTGGCCCTGCATCTGAGTGTGACTTGGTACACCGGACATGCTGCTCTCTGTATGTGTGGGTCAGCTCCAAATAAGACAGCTGAGTTTAAAGAGAGATTCAAGCTTCCAAGACATTTTGCAGCCCAGTGAGAGGGCAAATGTACAGGGGGACAGTTATAGCTGTGCTTTGCACATACATAGCAGATCTGGGTTCAGGAAAAGGACAGCAATCCCAGAATGCAAAGCGGCACAGTAAAAAGTTACTTACTGTCCACAGGCAACCTGAGACTCCATGTGCCACCATCTTGGATGTTTAAAGGCTCAGAAAATGCACTAGCTGCAGGTAGGATGATTTTTAATGTGGACAATCTGCATGTACAGGGGGGAAACATACAAGATAGGCTCTTATTCAGGGTGAGGGGCCAGATTAATGTGGGCAATCGTTATGTACAGGGTGGGGGAAACATATAAGATAGGCTCTTATTCAGGGTGAGGGTCCAGATTAATGTGGGCAATCTGTATGTACAGGGTGTCGGAAACATATAAGATAGGCTCTTATTCAGGGTGAAGGTCCAGTTTAAGGACCTGCTTGATAGCCAGATAAGCGAGAGCAGGTAGAAGTGAAGGTACCTCTAAGGAGTTTCTAGAATTCTTGGGGTAACGTTGTGTTTTTACTGAGTGGGGTGACGCCTAAGGGTAGTTGGGTAATTTCTGGGATTTAAGAGGTGGCATTATCCTTTTTGGGGTGTTTAATATCTCTTTGAAACTTTTGATATCTTTTTGTTCTTTCAATGAAGCTAAATGATTTGGGGAGCTGGGTGTCTGTGTAACCAGTTGTAAGGCTTTGTATAGCCACATGTATGACCCTGTCCCTGTTTGTTTTCATTTGTCCCTCTTTGAGGTGTAACATGCCGATCTGCAATAATAAATAATTAATTTGCCTATTTAAATAGTTTATATTGTTGTAACGGTTATAACCTCCTATCTCCTATCCCTCCCTGAATGAGGGGGTGTGGCTTAATTAAAAAAATTATCCCTCTTTCCCACCCTGAAAAAGGTATGCTGAAACTTCAATAAAAAATCCAATACTGTTTAACCAATATTATATTTTATATTTAGGTCTGACTACAGTGTGAAGTACGGCAGTGGCGACATCCATCAGACACCCAGCAGCCGCCAGCCTTCAGAAATGGAATTTAAGAAATGCTAATCATTCCCTGAAACTTAACAGCAGCCCAAATCCTGAAAGCCTTCTACTGCTGTCTCTCACTGATGAGGCTCTGCTGCCACCTAGTGTCAGAATATAATATTCTCCATGTCCAGAAATAAATGTCTTTATTAATTACAGGAAACCAAAAGCTGGGATTTTCACTATCCTGGGTTTGGTCAGAATCCCTCAGGCATCCCAGTTTTGGATATACACACCCGATACACTGTACATACCTCACCAGGGTCCCCATGGGGCAGGTTCGGTTTCTGTGGCATATATCAATTCAATTTATTGTTCACCAAGTACTTGGTGAGATGAACAAGGATGTTTTTTTGGCATATACACAGTGCAACAATTAACTACAGTTTACATAGAAAAGGGAACAGAGAAAGAGATACAGATGCTCTTCCATAGTGCAATTGATACCGGCTTTGAGCCTGGGCCTAAGACAGTTCCTGCAGAGATGGTAAGGGGGCTCCAATTATTCTTTCTGCTGTCTTTATTGTTCTTTGGAGTCTACACTTGTCTCTTTTAGTAGATCCCTCACACCAGACAGAAAATGAAAAACATAGTACAGAACCAATGACGGCATTTAAAGTGGACCAACACCCTCCCATGATCGACCCGGGAATCTATAAGATTCCCGGACCGATCAGCTCCCTGACTGCGGGGCACCCCGATCGGGGGTGCCCCGATGTGTGAAACCCCCCCCCCAGAAACCCCTAAATCCCTACATGCTCCTCGATCCAGCGGCGCCCGCTGCCACCTCCCGCGCGTCCCTCTAGCAGGACGCACACCAGCGCCGACCGTTTGTGAATGGCCCGCGCCCTGTTTGTGAATGGTGCGCGCCCTGTAAGAGTGACGCGCAGGAGGCGGCGGCGGGCGCGCTCTCTTGTCCGTCGCTGCCTCACGCTTTTCCGCCGGCGGGGATTGGCTGCAGCGGTCACGTGGGAGCAGGGAGAGGTGAGTTTTTGGGGCTTTCTGGGGGGTTTCACACAGCGGGGCACCCCCGATCGGGGTGCCCCACCGAAGTGGACCAAAACCCAGGATAGTCAAAATCCTGGGTGTTGGTCCACTTTAAGAGGAGCACTAGCAACCATTTTGACAGACCAGCCTTCTTCAGTTGCCTCAGGAAAAACAGTCTCTGTTGTGCTTTCCTAAGTAGAGCCGTGGTGTTCCTTTCCCAGCTGAGGTTGTTGGAGATGATCACATCAAGAAATTTAGCCTCACTCGCTCTTTTAATTTCCATCTCCTTGATGGACAGGGGTGACATGGGTGCCGGATTCCTCCTGAAGTCCACTACCATCTCTAGAGTTTTTGAAGGTTTATAACCAGATTGTGTCTAGTGCACCAACTGACTCGCTCTTCCACTGCTCCTCGGTAGGTTTCCTCTTTGCCGTTCTTGACCAGACCTATGGCGGTTGTGTCATCAGCAAACTTCACAATTCTCACAGAGTTGGTCAAGAAGGTCCAGTCGTTGTTGTAGATGAAGAACAGAAGAGGTGACAGAACGCAGCCTTGAGGGGCACTGGTGTTAGCAATGGTCCAAGTCTAACTGTTTGGGATCTATCTGTAAGAAAGCTTTCTGTCCACACACAGATATTTTGGGGAATGTTGAGCCTAGACATTGTTTCTACCAGCAGCTTCGGACTTATGGTGTTAAATGCCGAACTAAAATCCACAAAGAGAAATAACGTAAGTGTTTGGGATATCCAGATGCTTGTACATATAGTGGCGGGCCATATTCACAGCATCATCGGATGACCTGTTCGCCTTGTAAGCAAATTGCATGGGGACCATAAGGCTGCCAATGGTTGTTTTTAGGTATTAAAGCACGATCCTCTCAAAAGACTTCATGACCACGGAAGTAAGTGCTACTGAAAAAGCTGAGAGCTTAGCAGCACTCTCAATTAGCATGCGGTGCCTCCTACATCCCTCTGGACTGGGTGCGGTCATGCCAGCCATTCAGTTATGGCAGGCCCTGCTGTGCACAGACCTAGAAGGATGCAAGAGATGCCACATCCGGCCGTGCATGCTTCGTGGGTTCACCTGCGAAGTGAGACTATAGGGCGACCGGTGTGGTTTCTAACAGCTGGACATCCTAAAGCGGGATGCCCCAGGGGTGGGTATTTAACTGGGTGGATCGTCATAGAGCGTTAAGGTTTTACATAACCTTAGTGCTCTATGATGCAATGCTCTATTAAAGCGGACAAAAACCCACATTTTTAGCTAGTATCCCCTGAATTGCTTCCCCCACGAATAGTAACTTTCACCTATTACCCTGTTTCCCCGAAAATAAGACCTACTCCGAAAATAAGGCCTACTGTGCTTTTAGCATGAAGGCTAAATATAAGACCTCCCCCGAAAATAAGACCTCCCCCCCCCCCCCCCGAAAATAAGACCTCCCCCCAAAATAATGTTAGAACACCACCCACCCGCTGATCCTCACATCCTCCGACACTCTTCCACCCACCGCCCCGTCGCCGGTATGAAGGCGCCGCGTCATGGCTGTGTGCGCACCGTGCCTGCTACCGTAACTTCATAGCCGCCATAGTGACCTGCGGCTGCAGCGATCACCTGCAGAGAGCTGCGGCCGCAGCAAGTATTTGCTGGTAAGCGCTGCCATAGCAAGCGCCTGCAGGAGTGGCCATAGCGAGCGGCCGCAGCAAGAGTCCTCAGTCAGCTGCGGCCGGCTCTCTCTGATGACGAGTGACGCCCCTGACGTTGCGCATAGGGGGACGTCACTGGGGGACGTCACTCGTCATCAAAGCGGCCGCCACCAAAGTGAAAGCTGCTGTCTGCTGCTCGCTCTCTGACAGTAAGTTAGTGAGTAGTGGCAGCAGACTGTGAAGAAGAAGAAAAAAAGAATTTCTATGGGGGAAATGCCAGGTGAAGTGAGGGGAGGGGGGGATGGAAACTAGAGAATTCCCTGGATTCTCTAGACTCTACCCCCACCTCCCCCACCTTCACCCACTGATGATGAGGAGGGGGGTTTGTATGTTTTGGATTCCCCACATATGCCACTACCGGTAGTACAGGAGAAGGGGGATAAATTGGGACAGGAGGATCGGGGGGGGGGGAGGTAACATGAAATTTTGACAGGAGTCACATTTTGTCTGGTTATGCTGGTTTGTGATGGCAACTACTACTGTTTAACAGTTAATACATTTCCTTTTTTTTGTGAATGCATGTGAATTCTTCTTCATGGAAAAATTTAAGACATCCCCTGAAAATAAGACCTAGAGCATCTTTGGGAGCAAAAATTAATATAAGACACTGTGTTATTTTCGGGAAAACAGGGTATTACTGCTCTTGATTCATTCTAATCCCAGATAATGGCGCCTGTTTTAGCTGTAAAGCTCCACCTCCTCCATTCATTGCCACTGTTGTGTCTGGCAATGATGTCATTGCCACACCTATGCAATGACTGATCACCTGCCGTCCTACAGAGAGGGAGAGCCACAAAAATAGTGTTCCAGGGCGATTTGATAAGCAAAAATATCTTTTTCTAGTTCTACACCCTAAGAAGAAAGTATAGGCAGGGGCTTTGGTCAAAAGTATTTCACAAGTTTGTTGGATTTTGGTCCGCTTTAATGCATGATGCATTCATTAATGCGTTATGATGTTTTTGTGCCCAAATTATGTTCCCACAGTGCTGAGCTGATCTAGTATTTTTTTTTACATTTTTTTTCTTTTTTCTTATGTTAGCAGGTGTGTGTTTTATGGAAGCAGATTTCACTACCTAGCCTGTTGCTATTGGCAACTGTACAACAAGATCTACAAGAAGTGAGACAGACAGAGCAAGACAGAAGAGTGAGTCCTGTACAGACAAAAGACTGCCGCTACAGTCACTGCAGAGGTGAGGAAGCTCACCCAACCTTAGACATGCACAGAAGCAGTGTTCTTGTAGATCTTGATGTACAGACTTGGAAGACTTGGGCCCTTATTTATGAAGGAATAGCGACAGGTAGCGACTGGTGAGTGGCCGGTAATGACGGGCCCCGCCACGAGAACGCCGGCTCCCCACCACAATCACACATTTATCAAACCAATCCTGCTTAGCGACTGAGATAGCGCCATATAGCGACTCATTCATCATTATTCCAGCCTCAGCCCACAGCGACAGCGTCCGACCTTGAACAGCGACAGGTATGACCTCTCGCTACCTGGCGCTCTCTAATGCATTTCAATGGAGCAATCTTTAAATATTCATAATTAATTGTTGTTTTTTTTTTTGTTTTTTTTTTTGTTGTGAAAAATTCTGTGACCACTTCTGCCATTTTAAATAATTTTTTTAAGGTAAAAAAAATGTAAAAAAAAAAATGTACAGAATTGATATTACAGGTCTGATATCAATGTATTCATATTACAAAATTATTTTAAAAACTTGTTTTTTTGGGTTTCCAAAAATATGGTTGTTTGGGGGTTAAAAAACTACTTTTAACCCATCGCCGCCAGCGCTCTGGGGTTTAAACATGCATTTCACAGCGCGAGAATTTTTTGAGCATGATTTGTTAATGAATATGGTGGAAGCCGGTCGCTCTGACCAGTCGCTATCATGCGCTCCCATACAGCGCGGAACCTGTCAAATAGCGACTCCTCACCCAATATTCAACATTACGGCAAACCGACTGAGTCGCTATCAACTACCGAACAACGGCCAAGCACAGCGACTACTAGCGGGTGCTCTGAAAATGCCGCTACAGTCGCTCAACTGTCGCTACCTGCCGCTATTAATGAATCGGCCTCTTGGTGTCCCGTTCTTATGTTAGCAGGTGTGTGTTTTATGGAAACAGTTTTCACTACCTTTAGTCTGCTGCTATTGGCAACCGTAGATCTTGATGTACAGACTTTGAAAACGTAGGCCCCGATTCAATAAGAGTTTAAAAAAATCTCACAGTAGTTAAAAATTCAATTCATGAGAAAAAAGCCTGAGAACGTCACTGTTACTGAATCACCAGATAAAAAGACAATGAAAGTCAATGGCAGCTTTTACTACAGTGTAGAAAGGAGGAAACAGTTCTCTACTTTTCTTAGGAGTAAAAAAATTGACTTTCATTGTTTTCTTAGCAGGTGATTCAGCAACAGTGACATTCTCAGGCTTTTTTCTCATGTATTGAATTTTTTTCAACTCTTATTGAATCAAGGCCTTGGTGTCCAGTTCTTATGTTAGAAGGTGTGTGTTTTATGGAAACGGTTTTCACTACCTTCAGTCTGTTGCTATTGGCAACCGTACACCATGATCTACAAGAAGTGAGAGAGAGTAACTGCTGCTACAGTCCCTGCTGACGCGAGGGAGCTCACCAAGCCTTACACATGCACAGAAGCAGCGTTCTTGTTGATCTAGGTGTACAGACTTGGCATATTGGTGTACAGTTGTCAATAGCAACAGATTGCAGGTGGCGAGAACTGCTTCCACATACAGTTGCTAACAAAATAAAAAATAAACCAAAACTAGATAAACTTAGGGGTTTATGCATCAAGGGATAGTGGCAGGTAGTGCCTCGTAGCGACAGGTAGCGAACGGTAAATGCCGGACACTGTACGCAATACCACATTTCTCAAAGCGATTCCGGTGAGCGACTCTAACAGCGCCATGTAGCGTCCAATTTATCATCACAGACGGCTCAGCGTATACCGCCGGCACTCTGGTTTCCAGAGCGCCTGGCATTACCTGTCGCTACCTGTTGCTCTCCCATACATTTCAATAGACGTTACTTTTCTTCTCTTTATACAGGGTTTTCTAAAAAAAAAATTTTTATCAAATCATTGTGTGACCTCTCCTGGCATAGAAAGAGTCATTTTTAAAAACTTTTTAGATTTTTTTTTTTATTTTTATGCAGAATTCTCATTACAGGTCTGGTATTAAAGTATTAATGTCGCAATGTAATAACAATGTAATTCCATGTGTTTTCGCTTTGTTACTAGTGGATACATGTTCAAAAACAGACTTTAATCACACAGCGTCTGGTGTTCTGGGCTACAGCGACACAATTTTGAGCGCCGGCGCTGTGTAAGCTGTTTTTTTGATGAATATGGTTTGAGTCGCACACACTGACCAGTCGCTAACGTTCGCTCCCATATAGCTCTGTACTGGTGTTATAGCGACTCACACATCAAATTCATCAATGCCGGACAGTGACTGAGGCGCTCGGTAACAGCGAGCTATAGCCAATCACAGCGATTACTAGTGGTCGCTCTAAGCGCCTCTGTACAGACGCTCATCTGCCATTACCTGGCGCTAGTCTGTTAGAACCTTGAAGGACATAATTTTGGCAAACAAAAACTAAACACTCGAAAGTGGACTTTCCCTGTAACTGCTATTACATAGCATTGGATATTTAATAATTTATGATAATAAATACCTCATTTATATTCCACGTTGATAGTGTGGCATTCGGTCATTGGGGGATGTTTTTGTGTGGGGACACAGCTTTGACCCTTACACTTTGTTTATCTAGCGGTTAGCATACAAATGATTATCCTGGGAATAATGCCAACGTAAGTAACATCGGTCACATTGTCACGTCAAAAAAAAACATCACATCACCAATAAAAGTATCTTCTTCATTATTTATTCCTTAGCTGCGAGCGCTGCTATTACCTGGTGTGCGCATTCTCCTTTCTCCATGCCACTAACATGACCAACCTCTGGCCGACTACAAGAACCAGGAAACCTACACCAGAAAGATTAAGAACCCCCTTTTGGATCAATTTAAAGAGACTGAATGGGGAAAAGAAGGGTGTAATTAGGGGAGGCACAGGAATTGATAGGTAATAAAGGTTCCTACCTTATCTATATATATTTTTTTGATAGATGTATTTAATGGGCACAAGAACCAGTAACTCCCTCATTAGAATTGCTAAGTAAGTGTTTATATATGATAATTTGGATCAGATGCTTTATAATGGTGGACAGTGCCGGATTATGAGAGGGGCGCATGCCCGGGGCCTCCATCACCTGCCCTGCAAAGGGGGCCTCCACCAACCTTTGGGTTATGGTCTGGTCCAGGAGGATTTTCAGTCTTTGGTCTGACGAGCCGTGGGGCCAGCAACAAAGCTATCGGCGGCAGTGGGGGCGCGTCTGGCCAAGGCTTTTGGTTTTGCAAACCTGCAGCCAAAGCCACCACAGGGCAGGATGGAGAGTCTAGAGCAGCAAAGATGCCGTCAGCAACTCTACAGTGATGGGTGGGTGCAGAGCTGTCAATCAGCACCGCTCACTGCACATAAGCCACCTATCACAGCCGCTGGCAGCTCAATGCTGGGAACTGTTTTCTGCTGGACCAGCCGGGCGACTACATTACACCCCCCCCCCAGAATGGCAAAGCAGGAGTTCCCGAGCAGCACGCACCCGCACAGGGATGGCACAAGGGACTCGATCTGACATTCCAGTAAGTAGGTGGGTGCCAGACAACCACCAATCAGTTACTTGGCTGGACTAATATTTTAAAGGAAAAAAATACTGTTTCTGGGGCCTCCACCACACTTAAACCGGACCAACAGCCTGGCACAGTTGGAAAAGAAGGGTAGCGCCCATTTTGGAGCTCTCTCTCCCAACTGACATAACTGACAATGTACAGTAACAGGAAGCCCAGCATGACTTCCTGTTTGCAGGTGACCTGCAAGCCCATGAGCAAACATCTTGCTTTTAAAATTTATCCCAGCAAGCCTTAGGAACAGGTACATTATTTTTAAATTGCCCTAGAGAGAGAGACATATGAGCACTGTTATGTTGTGATGGTCTGATATAATTCACTTTTGACTGTTGGTCCGCTTTAATCCGGCCCTGATGGTAGATAATGGTATTCTTTGCTGCTAGGTCTCAAGGTATTGATAAATCACAAGCTGATGTCTACACCTAAGGAATGAGATGTGAATATATAGAATGGAATATGATACCCACTTATTTTTAGAGAGAAAATAAATAAAGAAGATGATGCTTTTATTGGTGATGTGATGGCTTGATGTTTTTGACGTGAGAATATGGTCGATGTTACTCACTTCAGAAATAGTATTATCTGAGGATAATAATTTGTATGCTTTATCTGAATATTCCATACCCCATGTGAGATTAGAAGTTGGAAAGAAACAGTTTTGGGCATTTGTAGTTACGATTTCCTATACAGTGGTTATAACATGCTCAGCTGTAGAACATATAGGGATCAGACAGTTTAAGAATATAAAATGGCTCTGGAACATGACTGGATAGGCCTCAATGGGTGGCCAATGGTTTCCACCCTCTCAGGTACTCGACCTGAGATCTGCTTGTTTCTAGCACAACCTGGGTCCGGTGTGAATGCGGTGTGAATGGTTGTTGTGGTTGTCTGATAGGATGCCATTTTGATGTTGGGTGCCTGCGGCACCTAAAATACAAAACAATTTGACGTGTATATGTATGTTGTTTCTACGTTACAACACAAAATAAAAACTTAAAAAAAAAAAAAAAGAATATAAAATGGCTACCCTGTACTATGATTAGCATAATTACCATAATTAGGCATGATTAGGAGCATATAACTCGGCTGCTGAACATACAAGACGGCCGCTGATCTTCGACTAAACCACCTAATCTGTTAGATGACCTTGTTGTTTATAGAAGTTTTATAGAAGCTGAAAAAAGATTTTCAAATTTTGGTTTATATTCTTATCTCTGCTCACAGCTTCTTACTTGAGAGCATCAGGAGGAAGCAACCTGAGCTTAGTAACATTCCAGTATGACCTAGAACTTCTTTACTGATGGGAGTGGGGCCACCTTCTATTAGAGAACAACAGTTTTAATGCCAAATACAGGGGCAGGGGAAGTACTTAAATTCTTAGTATTGTATAAGAGGTCATGACAGAGTATTTAAATGTTGAGTTGTATCAATACTCATTGTATTTAAACTTTGATTGCCTTTGATTTAAAGGTATACTTCAAATCACCTATTACTGAAGCTTATTGCTCATTATTCAATTAAACTGGACCAACACCCATTTTCCAAAACATGGAAGCACTGAGTGGAAGCACAAGCATGGGACATGTAACAGCCGCCAGCCAATTGCAGGGATGCATTTCCCAGAGGGAGTAAGTTGTCAGGTAAGGTTTGCTGGTTTTACCGCGCTCGATTGAGAGGGGGGACCCCGGCAATCGGTAACCACCTGGTCATGACCGGTTTATGGTGAAATTATGTTCTTTCCTCTTCTGGATTATAGCCCCTACTATGTTCACTGCAACCTTCAGTAGTTTAGAAACTCTTGAGAGAGTTCACTGGTTTTATCATGATATGTTTTTTGCGTGGCACCTTGGTAAAGTGACACCTTTATATAGCCCAGCAGTTGAATCAGCTTAGCAATAATTTGGCAGGTTTGCTTTCAAATTACTGATATATATTTCAGCTCGTGTTTTAACTTCTCATCGCTTTTTGCACCTCTATCTCTTTGTGTGCATTCAATATCTTTTTTTTTTGATTTGGCGGGCCGTTACATACGGGGGGTTCTGAGGCAGGCAAGAGACATCATGCGGTAATGTAAATCTTGTGTTTGTTACACTTTTGTTTTGATTGTCTTTTCACTGCCATTAATTGAATAGTGCCTTGTAGTCTGCTTAGCAGACACTTCCCCGGTATTTCTAAAGATCGGTAGTAGATTGTGCACATATATTTTGTATTTATTCTTACCTGGGGTGATTACATGTACAATTAGGGCACTTTATTGTATATATATATATATTGTTGGTCAGTGATAGATTCTTATTGGTAGAAAGTACACTTACTGTATCTAATACATATATAGCCCTATTTTCCTCTCTCCCTCCCTTCCGTATTTTTATATTTTTGTGTATATGTTTTTTAAGATTGTCATTTGTGTATATTTTTTATGTACATCGGCTCTCATATGAGTCCTTTTTAATTACTAATAAAATTGATACTTTGCTTAGTACTAGTGACTGCGGTGCAATATTATTACAAAGTGTTTTGTGGGTAGAGTGCAGACCATCTGGGGACCCGTGTGGGATTTCCAGAATCCCCCTTCAACTGGTTGTGACATTCAATATCTTTGTCATGTGTCATTTCGCATCATTACACAGAACTTTATGGACATCTATGGTTTAACCTCTTTGCATGTGAGGATTGGATGGGCTGTTATCGGCACCTGGTAAGAATTTTCAGTAGCACCTTTAGGAATATATCCATCATATTTGGGCATAACCAAATATAGCCTGCTTTTTCTTTATAATAGAGAGACAGATCGAGGCCTTTGTTTTTAATAATGTATTTATCATCTTTTTTTCAAAATCTTTCAGATATCCCTTCCATAGTATAACATTTGAAGCTCTACCACATGCTGCAACTCAAGTCACTGCACGCTCCCCGGATTGTATATCATTTTTTCTTTTTCTCATTCTGTTCATGTTGCACCAGTCAATAAAGCTTTGTGTATCAAACAGCTATGCAACATACCAATGCACGCGGGCCCGCGCGTTGACGTCACACGGCATTGTTTGGCATTCGTAATAAAATTCCCTGCGGATGCCGGAAGTGACTTCAGTCGGGATCGCGTCACCAAAAGTGATCCGCCGGATAGCGGTCCACGAGCGTTCCCGGAAGCATCACACTAACCGGCCAGGGGAGAGACACGCATAGACGTTCAGATACTCTTTAGCATCGCAGCCTTGAGAAAGGAGCTAGAGGCTCTGAAACGTTGGCTACTAACCCGTGATCATTTCTGTTCTCATTATGGATATCATGCATATATATATATATATATATATATATATATATATATATATAACTTGTGACTAACTGTTATGTAATGATTGAGCTATACTTGTGTTGTTCAATCTGTAAGCATGTCATTTCCACCTCAATGATGCATTAGGTGCACTAATGACCAGGGGATATTTGCTATTATGTTATTGCTGGTTATATACTCTATAATTGATGCTCTCTAAAGTGGACCAACACCCAGCAGGATCTATAAGATTCCCGGGCCAATCCAATCCCTCCCCACGGGGAATCCAAAATCGGGGTGCCCCTTTGTGTGAAACCCCCCAGGACGCCCGCAAACCTTACCTGAATCCCGGTCCAACTGCGCATGCATGAGCCACGTCTCGCGCTTCTCTCTAGCAGGGCGCATTCCCTCACTAAATCAAAAGCATTGTATCCTTTTATATGTATCCTACATTATATGACTTATATATATATATTATATATTATATGACATGGTGTAACTTTTTTTATGTAGGATATAGCTTTAAAGCAGACAAATACACATGATTTTGGTCCGTCACCCTGTGGCACCCAGTTTGGGATGCCCCGCTGTGTGAAACCACCTGGATCATCCTCTGTTTTTACCTTTCCTCGAGTCCACGGTGTAGACACGGCTCTCATCCAATTAACTTCTCCGGCCATGCATATTTATGTGCAGCTGAGAAATCTGAATGGAATCCCAGCTGCAAACACGAACGGTGCACATCATCACTTGCATCCTTCGCCTGTGCGCAACCCATGCACAGCCTCGTGACCGCGCACAGCAGGGAAAGGATGTGAGTGATGCACCATGGGCTCAGGGAAAGGTAAGAACAGTGGGCGATCCGAGGGATTTCACACAGTGGGGGATCCCAAACCGTTCTGGGGGACACACCAAGACCCAGGATAGTGAAAGTCCGTGTTTTGGTCAAGACGTAAAGAGATCATGGAGATTGCAGGTAGTGAAAACTGCTTCCAAAAAACACACTTTTGCTAACATAAAAGAAAAAAATACTAGATAAGCTCAGCAACCAGAGGACATCATTTTGGCATTAAAAATATACTTGCTATAACAATGCTATTAAACCAGACCTTCACTTCGAATAAGAGTCTATTATATATGTTTCCCCACCCTGTACATACAGATTGCTCAAATTAAAAATCATTCTACCTGCATCTGTTGCATTTTATGAGCCTTTAAACATCAAAGATGGCGGCACATGGATTCTCGGGCTGCATGCAGACAGGAAGTATCTTCTGACTGACTCTGTATTCTGGGATTGCTGTCTTTTCCTGACCCCAGCTCTGCTCTTTCTGTGCACAGTACAGCTATAACCCCGCCCCCTGCACTTTTGCCTGGCACTCCTCTCCTCAGTATGTGATGCTTCTGCGGCAGGATGGCGGCGCCCATATCCTAGAGCTAACAGAGTTACAGCCCAGTGACTACAAATGTAAAATATATTTTCGAAGTTTCGATGCTGGGGAATAGTTTAAGGGTTTGGGCTTTTCATTAACTGTTGATTAAGGTCCAATTTAAAAGTGGACTTTCCCTTTAAAATAATGTAGTAGGCATATGTAACAGGCATCTTACCAGGTTTGAAATGTGGTAAAGAGCTGACGCCAGGCCACGTCTCTTCATTGGGTGTCCCGAGGATCTACAATAGAAAGACATCATCGCTGTTAACCACAGAGATACAAAGCATAACGTCTTATAGCAAGACGCAACAAAGAACAATGACGGCATGATGCCCTTACAAGAAACAGTGCTCATATGCATCGCTCTCCAGGGAAATTCAGATTGCTGCACACAAAAATGTACTTACCTTTCTGTAACTTCTGCATGATCGATTGACCCTCCCCCCCATTCCAATGGCGACCTATGACTCTGCCAGTGACCTGCAAAGAGGAAAGGCTGCTGGGTGTACTGCTACTTTGCATTATGGGATATGTTGGCTACAGTGGACCAAGACTGGCCCTTGAATTTTGGGGCATCATCAGTAGGAAGAGGGAGGTTGTGATGCCGCTGTATAGAGCCCTGGTGAGACCACAGCTAGAATACTGTGTGCAGTTCTGGAGACCTTACCTGCAAAAAGACATTATTCAAATAGAACGGGTCCAAAGGCCGGCAACAAAAATGGTGGAATGACAAACTTAAAACTTAAAAAGTAGAGACTAAAAGAACTTTATCTGTACAGTCTGGAGGAAAGAAGGGAGAGAGGGGACATGATGGAGACCTTTATATATGTGAAAGGATTGGAGAAGGTTCAGGAGGGAAGTGTTCTTAAGAAGAAACTTAATGACAGAACAAACGGCACAACCTGAAGCTAGTCGGGGGGAAGATCAGGAGAAATGTTAGAAAATATTATTTTACAGAAAGAGTAGTAGATGCTTGGAACAAACAGAGGTGGTTGAAAAATCGACAGTGACTGAATTTAAACATGCCTGGGATAAGCACACATCTATCCTAAGATAAAGAGAACATACAGTATACACATAAGATAAAGAGTACATACAGTATACACATAAGGGCAGACTAGATGGACAGTATGGTCACCTTCTGCTGTCAACCATCGAGACCCGGGGGCCGGCTGATTCCTTCTATCCCAGGGCATTCTTAACATCCCAATTTTCTTACCTGTCCAACAAGCCTACAGCGCATGCACAATGCTAGTATGCGAGTGAAGTAGTGTGTGGCTGGGATTCCATTCAGCTTCTCCAGCCTCCACATTAATATGGCTAGATAATTGGAGAAGAGCCGTAAGAAAACTGGGCGAACAGGGGGGTGGTCACACAGTGAGGCATTCCAAACCGGGGGACAGAACAAAACCAAGGAAGTCAAATTGTCGGGTTTTGTTCTGCTTTAAGTCCAGGCAGCAGCAGAAGTGAGATGCAGGGAAAGGAAGAAGCCTCCCGGGTGCTCTAAGACGACCACAACCAGGAGAAAATCAGTAAGACTTTGTTTCAGTTTTGAAAGATGCAGGAGCAAATGTAAGTGCTGACAATGATCAGTTTCATGCATGCAGATGAGTTTTCAACTGTGCAAGTCTGTTGGTCCAGTTTAAAGTGGACCAAAACCCAGGATTTTGACTTTCCTGGGTTCTGGTCCTTGCCACGCTGGGTGAAACCCCCCAGGTCACCGAAAACCAACACTCCTCCTCCCGGTCCTACGGCGCTTGTATGGCCTCTCGTCCAATCAGCGTGCTGTGGTCCGCTGACATTACGTCGTCTAAGGCGAGCGGCTCCGAGCACGCTGGCGGCCGCATCCCCCGCTACCCTCTAACAGGGAGAGTGGCCACGACGCCCATTCACAAATGCTTGGAGCAGGCACACGCTCTGCTAGAGGAATAGCGAGGATGCGGCTGCGGCACGTGCATGCCCCATTGGACCGGGAAAGAAGGTAAGCGTATGGGCGACCTGGGGTGTTTCACACAATGGGGCATCCCAATTTTGGATGTCTTAGGATCTTATAGATTTCCGGGCTGATCACAGTGGGTTTTGGTACACTTTAAAGCCCACTGTTGCAAAAATAGGGTATGCAGTTTCTTTAACATATCTCACAAGTGCTGAAACATGAGGTGTGGGGGGTGGGTTACTTTGATTTCTGAAGCAGAACAAAACCTAGACTCCAGGGCTGGCCGCTGGCCTTCCCCTGAGTCATCTCAAACCAGGTTGCCCGCTGGGTGACACCCTCCGTGTTGCCACAAAACTCCCACTGTGATGTAAACTTTGAGGCACCTTGAGGAAGTGACAATCTGTCACGGAACACGTGGGTGATGGATTGTCCCACTCAGCAGGAGGTTATTTTCTCTTTTTCACTGAGGTGACTATATACATTTTTTGTTAGTTCTGCATTCATTGCACATTATATTTAGCACTTTAGTATTGCACATGGGCACCTTAGATTATATGGATAGATGCATCCATGTGATGCTATAATTATGAGTCAAGCACAGATTGCTAGGATTAATTGGGGTCCTCTTGCTGGGTTGGGCTGTGTATTATCGTGTCTTTTTTAGATGTTTGTGATGGTTGATGTATTTTGTGTTTTTAATGAGATTTTCTGACGAATTAAACTATTGATATTAATTAGTGATGGTATTGGTTTATTAATTGAGTAGGAGTGGTGCCTTTTGTTTGGTGCCTGTTCTTGTGGTACACTGGGCCACAAGGTGTTTTTGTTTTGTATGCTGTGTAGTTGGGACACTCAATTTTGGCACACTCCCACTCATATGTATTTTATTTAGATGGTGCTGAACTAGGTGCACTTTGTGCAGGTCTTGTATGTCACTGTGATGTAAACAACGCCGACCGTATCCCCAGCATCCTTTTTTGGTGCAAACATATCTCAATCTTGCAAAGCAGAGACGGTTAAAGTAATTATTGCGCAGCCCTTACTAACAGACCTCTGCACAGCATACGCTGCGGCACGCTCTATGTGAACATCCGCGACAAGGCCACTAGATGACAGCAGAGGACAATGCATCGCTCCCTATTCTGCACATTCCGGGAATCTTGGCTGCTATTCAACATAAGCAGAGCAGTATTGAATGCACAACATGCACAGAATGGCTAATGACTTACAGATTGTTTAAAGACTTGGGAAAAAGGATGTTATAAGTAAGGCAGAAGGCCAGTTAATTTTAGGAAGAGATTCCAACCTTGCTTTTGATGTAGTAAGAGACAAAACATAAAAGTTTGTCCGCACGGCGTCGCATATCTAAAGCCAGTATCGAATTTACTAAGCTCATAAACTCTCCGGATCTTATAGATACTTGGTGAGAGATGAACCCTAACTCTAAAGTCTACACCTTTTTCGCTCAGGTTCACCATACTTATTCTAGGGTTGACCATATTTTTTAAGATCTAGATTTACTCCCAATGTATTGTCTTGTTCTATAAAGGAAGTATCTTGGGCTGATCATTCTCTGGTGGTTGTGGACTTTAATGATACAGAACTTAAACCGGACCTTCAGCATGATTTAATGAAAAGCCCAAACCCTTAAAAAACTATTCCCCGGCATCTAAAATTAATATATTTCAAGTTTTTAGTCACCTCTTATTCTTTCCCCCACCAGGCTGAAACTCTGTTCAGGGCTCTAGGATACGGGTGCTGTAATCTTGACTCAGTAGCATCACATACTGAGGAGAGGAGAAAGGGGATAAAGTGTAGGGGCGGGTTATAGCTGTGCTTTGCACAGACAGAGCAGAGCTGGGGTCAGGGAAAGGACAGCAATCCCAGAATGCAGAGCGACACAGTCAGAAGACACTTCCTGTTTGCAGGCTGCCTGATGCTCCATGAGCCGCCATCTTGGATGTTTAAAGGCCCATAACATGCAGTAGATGCAGGTAGGATGATTTTTAATGTGAGCAATCTGTATGTAGAGGGTGTGGGAAACATATAAGATAAGCTCTTGAAGGGTGAAGGTCCACTTTAAGCCACGCTCTTCGAGATGTTGACTAAATTAATCCTTATTAAACCAAACCTTCACCCTGAATAAGAGCCTATTTTATATGTTTCGCACACCCTGTACGTACAGATCGCCCACATTAAAAATCAACCTACCTGCATCTACCGCATTTTCGGAGCCTTTAAACATCCAAAATTGCGGCCCATGGAGTGTCAGGCTGCCTGCAAACAGGAAATGTGTACTGACTGTGCTGCTCTGATTGCTGTCCTTTTCCTGACCCCAGCTCTGCTCTGTCTGTGCAAAGCACAGCTATAACCCCTCCCCCCTGTACGTTTGACCCCTCTGCTCAGTATGTGATGCTTCTGAATAAGAACCTTGTATGTTTCCCCCAACCCGTACATACAGATTGCTCACATTAAAAATCCCACCTGCACCTACTGAGTTTTTTGAGACTTTTAACATCCAAGATGGTGGCCCATGGAGTCTCAGGCTGCCTGCAGACGGGAAGTATCATCGGACTATGCTGCTCTGCATTCTGGGATTGCTGTCCTTTTCCTGACTCCAGCTCTGCTCTGTCTGGGCAAATCACAGCTATAACCCACCCCTCTGCAATTTTCACCCCTCTCCTCTTCTCAATATGTGATGCTTCTGAAGAAAGATGGTGTGCCCATATTCTAGAGCCCTGAACAGAGTAGAAGCACAGTGGGGGAAAAATAATAAGTATGCAAAACCTAAAATATATTAATTTTAGATGCAGGCTAATTTTTTTTTTTTAAGAGTTCACCAAGGAGATAAAATAGGGTAACTTTTGGCAAGGAGATTAACCCCCAGGGAGCAACTTACATCCTTTCCTAAAATGAGATTATCTTCAAATTTTTCAAATTTTATAACAATTGATATGCTACTTCTCTAGACAAGTCTAAAGCAGATGATTTTTTTAAGATATCCCATTTTCTCAATTATCTGGTTCATAAAGATATTTTGGAAAGAGTTATAGAGGAAGATGAGATCAAGATAGCAATAAAGCAATTGAAGGTCAGCAAGGCTTCTGGACCTGATGGCTTTACCAACATTTATTATAAAACATTCCTACAAATTCTATCACCTCATCTTGTGTTATGGTTTAATAGCTTGAGGACCGGTGAAGTGAGATTAAGAGAATTAAGCACACATTAGTATCCTCCCAAAGCCAGGAAATTATATAATTATAGACCCATTCTCCATACTGATGTGAAGCTTCTTACTTCTATATTGGCATAAAGGGGAAACAACCCCCCTGTCCTGCCACCCTACCCTGGCGCTGAGGCAGGATGGGGGGCTTACAAAGAAAAAAACCCTTATGTGACCCCCGGGCCACCGCTGCTCCTCCAGTGCTTTGGATCCTGGGTGCCACCATCTTGCCGGATTGACACGGAGACGCACCTCCTGCATCATTTAAGTGAAAGAGCACTCTGAGCATGTGCGGACCCGGAAAATGCGGCTTTATGTCAGTGCCGGCCACACAGACCGGAGGAGCACCGCTGGCCTTCGGATGAGATAAGGGTTTTTTCTTTGCAACCCCCCGTCCTGTCTCAGCACCAGGGTAGGATGGCAGAGAGGGAGGGGTCAATTTTAGACTGAAGTAATACTTTAAGGTTGGGGGAGATAGGGGGCAACATGTGTCTTCTCACAAAGCTTTTGTGTACACACCCAGCGTCTGCTCCTGCTTCAGGCAGGTGTAAAGAAAACGATTTAAAGCGGATCAAAACCCTTTAAAGAGACATTCCAGGCAGAGGGTTGAACTAGGCTGCTTTTTGCTTGTCTCATGCTAGCTGTCAGGGGTGGCCCAGCACTTTACATTCCCTAAAAAAACCCTATAGAACTTGCTCCCTTCTGCTGATTGACCTCTGGCCACTCGCCCAATCAGCATGCTTGGAGCCGCTGACATCACGTCGTCTAAGCCTTCGTCTAAGCCAGCAACTGGCGGCCGCATCCCTCACTTCCCTCTAACAGGTAGCGTGGCTCCGTCGGCCATTCACAAATGCCTGGCGTGGGCATGTGCCCTGCTAGAGGGATAATAGGGATACGGCGCGGCTCGTGCATGCACCGTTGGACCGGGAAACAATGTAAGTGTACTGGGCAACCTGGGGGGATTTCACAAATCCCAATTTTGGATGCCCTGGGGGGACGGAATCAATCGGCCCGGGTATCTAACCCCTCCCCATCCCGGGTTTCCCTGCATTCTGAGGCACACGCCCGCCAGCATCATAGCTGTATGGCTGGGTGCTGGAGCACGCCTCAGCTAAAGGGAAGCTGGGGATGTGGCTGCAGGAGCCCGGTAAAGGTTTTTTGTGGGCAAATCCATTGGTTTCACACAGCGGGAAATCATGTGGGTAGCCAAGTGGTCAGCCTTAAAGGAGACTCTGAGGCAGGCCCAAGAGGCTTTTGCAAAGCTTAAAAAAAGGGAGGGGGTCAAAACAGTGCTGAATTACACTAATATTGTCCACCTGTTAATTTCGGGTGTATTTTTTTCTGATTTGTTATGCGATAGGATCAGTAAAAGATAGGTGTGAAAACTGTAACTTTTTTTTCCTTTCGCACAAAATTGTAAAAGAGAAAATTATGCCTTTTTTTTACTCTAAATGTGTGCAAGAAAACAACCAAAGAGCTTTAAGTCAGCTTTAAATCCTTCCTTACATGGCCATACTGGTGGCTATTAATAGATATCAATGGGCAGCAGAGAGTTGGTGCCGCTGTGGTGGTTGTCACCTCGTTCTCTATGAAATGTTAATCAAAAGGATTCCAGAATGAGGTGCCGACCGGCAGATCACCCTCCCCGTTACAATGGCGCGCTAGAGAGATAATGTGAATACATGAAAGCTGCACTGGCTGACTCCATAGAACCTCCATGCTGCCGACCGTGCCGGTGAGGAGGCCCTGCTCAGAAAATACAGATAAAAAGAGGCAGCAAAAATGGGGACAGGGAAATGCTGCAGACATATTGGACATATTTAGTTAATAAAGAGACACTTGCAAAAGACCATCAAAGAGTGGACGTAGAACTCAACCACACCTTCGTCAAATGAGGAGCAACAAGACAAATATAAATTCACAAATTGTTATTGACAATTAATATACACAAAAATTTTTAAAATACACAAAACACATAGCACAAGACCTTTAAAAACAGATACACATCTCTCTGTAATATCCAATATATCAATACCTATAAGTTGGTCCTGTTAAGGAACCTAAAGACAGCATGAATAGAGACCTATGGTACCCCTATGAACAACCTTCCCTGCTGGATTTTTTTGTGCCGGCACAAGAAAATCTATAATGACTATAAAGTGCATAAGTAACAATGAATAGGTTCCTTTATATTCATGCTGTCTTTAGGTTCCTTAACAATTGTCCTTATGTAACACTAAATAAGGAGACTTAACTGATAAACTGCAAATTCAGAAACTGCAAATTCAGAAACCTTAAGAGTAAATAAACTTAATGATGCATCTGCCAGCGGTTCAAACGGAGGACCCTGATAAAGAGCTGATAAAACTAAGTTCAGGTCCCAAGCCGGCAGAAGTGGCTTAAGAGGAGGCCGCACATGAGCGACTCCCTATACAAAAAGCTTTGATACATTTATTCACAGCAATGGGTTTATGAATAAAAAGATAGATAAAGCAGATAACCTTCATCAAGACCTTTCTGCCAGAAAATCAAATATTCTGGGAACAGAAAAAATTCTGCCAGCGAACCTTCTGGATTCACACCAAGCGATAATGCTTGCCAGATCTATAGTAGATCATTGATGAAGGCTTCTTGCTGGCCTGAATCATAGTCTGCATGACTATGTCAGAAGAACCCCCTTCCTGTCAAGATAAAGGATTCAATAGCCAGGCCGTCAAGCCAGAACATGTGATGCCTTAGAGGCCCTTGTGTGAGAAGATCTGGATCGTCGGGTAACCTCCACGAGTTGCCCTCTGACATCCTTACTATGTCTGAGAACCAGCTTCTTCTTGGCCACTGAGGAGCCACCAGAATGACTGGGACTCCCTTGTGAGATAACCTTTCTTCGTACTTGACCCAGGAGTGGAATCGGAGGGAATGCATAAAGAAGCTTGAATTGCTCTCCTTCAGACTACACTGTCCCTGGAGCGTTGGTGACTCCATTACACTCCCCCAACCCGATAGACTGGCATCCATGGTGATGATCTTCCACTGTACTGGAAGGAAGGATTTGCTAGTCTGAAGATGCTGAGGACCAGGCTAGAGACTGCCTTGTTGATGGTGTCATGCAAAAAGAGTGATCCAGAGTGTGTGGGTCTTGATCACCGTTTGTGAGCAATTCCATCTGCAGGGGTCTTGTGTGAACAGTGCAAAAGGTACTGACTCAAAGCAAGATACCATCAGGCCCAACAGACATATTCCTTGATGAATCGTCGGGTGAGGGCAAGACAAGAGAGCCTGTACCCTGGCCTGGAATAAGAGTCACTTCTGTGTTGTAAAAAACACTTTTGCCTGAGACGTGTCTAATGACAGTCCCAGAAAGAATAACTCTTGAAGCTATGATATGGTATTTGACTTAAGAATTTGACTGGATAGTCAATTATCCAATGACGATCAGACAGTCTGTGTATTCTTCTGGGCCCCCTGACATGATGGGACCCATATCAACAGATAGTCTAAGTAAGGGATTATATGTATACCCTACCGGAATTCGGGATACCCCTGACCAAGAGAATCTCCAAGGGGGTCTGGCTCCAAATTTGATCTTGTAACCTGAGGATACAACTTCCTGTATCCAAATATCTGTTACATGAAGCCTCCAAATATGAGCAAAATGCAGAAGCGGTCCCCCCACACCTGCAAGTGCGGGGGCGTCCCTTCATGCCTTAATTTGGAACTTTGTCTTATTCCAAAAATCTCTTCGGTATCCCGAAGAGAACGAAACTCTAACCATAACCCTGGAGTATTAGAGGCCCTGCGGAAGCAGTATTAGACTTCGGCTTCTGTGGCAGATTAGATGATTTACCACTAGCAGCATGCTTTACCATGTCAACCAAGCACTCCCCAAACAGACACCCCACTTTAACCCTTTCGCTGCCAGCCTACCTGCAGCATTTGCCACTCCCTGTTGCCAGACCATGTTTCACTATTTTGCGCTCCCCATGTTCAACTGTGATGTTTGAAAGGATTTCCAGGGATTTCCCTGGAAAATTATATATTGTTTTTTTCAAGAGAGTCTGGGCTTCAACATGAAATCTCTTGTTTGTCATTTTTTAGGTGTATTCTCAATACTTTTTGGTGAAAAAATCCATTTTTTGCAATTTGTAGTGTTTTTTTGGAATAAAAAATATAAGTTTGTCAATAAAATGTTATTGCGTGCGAAACCCTAATTTCTCCCAGTCACAGCGATACCACATATGTATAGGTTAACACCCTTTCCTGCCCAGGAGACTCCCCCAAACTGAAACAGAGCTTTAGGAGATTTTCAGATAAAATACAACTGCGCTATGTGCACCTTGCAGTTTTTCCAGAAAAATGACCCTTTACATTTAAAGTACCCCCCACAAACTATATATTCTCTGAAAGTACACACCTCAAGCTTTCTAGGCGTACCAAGCTTGTTTATGTGGGCTTAGTTTTCTGGAAGTAATCCCTCAATGGTTGCACAAAGTTTCCCTAAAAAAGAATAAAAAGGAAGAATCAAGCCACATTTTCCTAAAAAAAACTATATGCAAACAAGAAAAAACAAGTAAAATCTCAAAAAGCAACATCCCCCGAACAGAACGATACCCAACATGCATAGGTACTGTCAAGGGTAGAATTGGCAAACACCCCAAAGTAAAGCATGCGCATAACGGTAATTTTACTTGAAAATTTCAGCTCTGCAGACAAAATGCGCACCTTGCAATTTTTCAACCAAAACAACCCTTTACATTTGGGATATCCCCTATAAACCATATATTCCCTGAAAGTACACGTTAAGCTTTCTAAGAATACCCAGCTTGTTGTAGTAGGCTCACCTTTCTGGAAGTAATCCCTCAAAGAATTCTCATGGACCCCTTACCAGTTCACAAGGGGTTAAATGTTAAATAAAAAAGACACAGACACATAAGAAAAAAAATGATCTTTATTTTTTTTTACTTTACTCACCTCCGATCCTGTGTCCCCCGGCGATCTGCGATGACAGCCTGCTCGTGTGTTTGAAGGAGAGAGCCTGGGGAGGAGGGGGGGGCTACACAGCCCTCTCCTCCTCCCCATCTGCCCTCCACCAGGCACACGAGCAGACTGATTGTCTGTCTCACGGTGCCGGCATTAAGAGGGGGATCGGATGGAGGGATCGGATGGCACCAAATTAAAGGGGAGACCCGGCCGGATCCAAGGAGGGGTCAGGTGAGTATTTTTTATTTTTATTTTTTTTTACTAGCAGGGGGGAAAATCAAGCACGTAACACCTACGGGCTTGGCACTTAAGGCCCAGCCAAGCCAGCCCGTAGGTGTTACGTGCTTGGCAACAAAAGGGTTAAAGGGGAGTCCCATCATTCCTTTTTTGGAGGCTATGTCAGCTGGCCATTGCTTAAAGTGGACCAACACCCAGGATTTTCACTATCCTGGGTGTTGGTCCACTTCCGCGGTGCACCCCGATCGGGGGTGCCCCGCTGTGTGAAACCCCCCAGAAAGCCCCAAAAACTCGCCTGACCCCGCTCCCACGTGACTCGCTCCACCAATCACCGCCGACGGACAAGCGAGGTCCGTCGACGGACAGGGTGAGAGCGCCCGCCGCCTCTCGCGCGTCCCTCTTACAGGGAGCACAACCGATGTGGGTGCGTGCCCTGCTAGAGGGATGCGCGAGAGGCGGCGGCGGGCCGCGCATGCGCCGTTGGAACGAGGAACAGGTAGGATTTGCGGGCGTCCTGGGGGGTTTCACACAGCAGGCAGGGAGCTGATAGGCTTATAGATTCCCGGGCCGATCAGCGGTGGGTGTTGGTCCACTTTAAGCCATAAAGCACGCCTTAAGGCTAACACTAGAGCTAGGCCTCTGGCACTTAACCTGCTCAATCCTCCATAGCCCGTATCATATACCTGTTGTAGCCAACTGGTCTTGATCACCTGAGAGCATGACTTCCATGAATGTCCCCTACGAGTCTTCAATTCCAGTTGTTTTAAACAACCTCCTGCTCCCCAGAAATGCTATGGATGTAGCCCAGGCCGGCCGCAAGGCCGACCCCATAATAGAATAAGCAGGACATGCCACCTGATCCACGCGCTTATTCGCTGGATCCTTTAGAGAAGCACTATCCGAGGGTGGCATAACCGAAATCTTAAAAAAGACCTGTCCCCAGAGCATCCACCACAGACGGGTGAGACCATAATTCAATCTGATCTGGAGGAAAGGGATACATAGTATCTAGTACTTTAGGAATGGGCAGAAGACAACCTGACTTCTGCCGTTCCCTATTGATCTGATTAGAATAATGCGTATGCTCTGCAACATCCTCCAGAATCGAGGAAATCACCCATCCATCTTAACTGAGCACCCCCTTGTGTAGATGACTTTTGAATACGAGTCCCTTCTGGATAAATCCTTCCGACGGATAACTTCCTGGGAGACTATGGCAGCTACAAGTTAGAGGATAAATCTTTTCTTTAAATAGCCAATCCTTCTAAATGACTCTCTAAAGGTTTAGGGCCACTTGAGGGCTGCCGACAGAGTTTAAAGACTCAGAAGGAGGCTATGGCAGCCACAATATCCTCTTCAAAACTCAGAGAATTTTTAATTTTTTTTCAAAACCTTCTTAGTAGCTCATATGACTTAAAGGTTTTAGGTCCGCTTGAAGGCTGCCGGGGGGGGGGGGGGGGGTTTAAGCTCAGAGGGCACCGGCAACAAGGGTCAGAGCCCTTGCAGGGAGGATTGTCTTCCAGAATTGTCTTCCATATCCACTACTACAGTAGCATTAACCCTGCACACTGTGCTATTCTCGTCCAGTGTCTGGTTGCATACTGGACATGGGGTGAATCTATCTGCTAAAGGACCAAATCTGATTACCCCAGATGCCTCCGTCATGGTGATTAATACTAGATTACCTCCCAGGGGGTCTAAAACCTAGTATGTGAACAATTTCCGATAGTCGCAAGACTATTCTGAGAGCTCAGAGGGTGAACCACATCAATATATTGCCAGTCTTATCCCACAACCATATATCTTTTAAAAACAAGAACAATTAAAAAACATTAATATGTATTTATGAATAAATATATTAATACACATAATAATTTAAAAAATGACCTACATAAAGACTTAGGTCCGCTTGAGGGTGGCCGTGCAGCGGCTCACGGTATTTTTGTGCTTCCCCCAGCCGAAAGGAGGAGAGCGGAGGAGAACCGGAGCTGGAGGAGAACCGCGATGTTAGCGGTACTTGCCGCTTAGCCCCGGCCGAAAATGTTGCAGTGCGAGGGGCCGGAGGGATCCACGATGTTAGCGGTACTTGCCGCTTAGTCCCGGCCGAAAATCTTCCACTGAAGTTGGCCGGAGGAGAACGGCGATGCTAGCGGTACTTGGCGCTTAGCCCCGGCCGAAAATGTTGCAGTGTGAGCGGCCGGAGGAGAACCGCGATGTTAGCGGTGCTTGTCCTTTCACCTGGCCGAAAATCTTCCTGCGCGAGCGGGGTAAGAAAGGAGCCGCACACCGGTGCTTGCTGCTATGCTAAGCCAAAAATGTTTCCATAGCGGCGGGCGCAAATTTTGAATTTTTCAACCAGTAAAAACACATGGGAAGAGCAATAAAGAGGAAATTAATTCCCCTGGTTCCCCTCAATCAGGCTCACCAGACAAAAGCCTTATGGCTGCTTTTATCTGTGGCGGAATTCTCTGACAGGTAGTGTCACTCTTTTTTAAAAAACAAAAAGGTGACACCCCACAGCGCGCCAAGACCCTGGCGCTTACCTTACCATCCTGATCCGAATGCAGCTTAGCTGCAGAGGCAAAGTGAGTCCATTCAGATCCAAGGAGTATAAGGGCCAAGGAACAGTCAGGTTTCCATTACCCCTGCTTCCAAGGCATAATTGCTTTAAAACAAAAAGTAAAAAGTAAATGGGAGAGGAGTTCAGTCCTTGCAGTGACCACTGCAAGAAAGAAAACTGAAGTGCATCAAGTCAGCCAGGTGGATATAGGCCTGGGAGGTGGAGACACACCTTTGTTCTTGCACACCACATCCTTTGGGAGAGGTTAATCCAATCATCTCTGAATTAAATCTGATGGCCTGAAGTAAAATGGAAGAGAAATTTTTTTATTTGATTTTGTCAGCTTGCGGCGCTCTCGCCTGCCGCTAGGTCATAGCATAAGCTGCGAACGCTGCCTGGCCCGGAACGCTACAGCTGACAGTGAAGCTGATGCTTTGGTGCGGGGGCTGCTGAGAGCCTCGGACGAGGCGCTCAAGTGGTGCACGCACAAATAATAGTAAATTAGCCTCCCGATGTGACACGGCCCTGGTGTGAACATTAAATGGAGCCCAATCAGCAGGGGGCGTAATGATAGGGGGTGCAACCCCATGGGGACTAAGGAGGTCAGAGGGGCCCCATCATTGTTGTTCCTCCACCTAATTCATCATATTTGTGCTCTTTTGGTATCATTTAGAGAAGTGAAGCACCATTTGTCTCAGTATTTAGTTGTCTAGCTGCATCCAGTTTAGGTAAGAGAGAGAAAAAATTTCACTATATGAGCCTTGAAAGAGCCTGGTTTAATGTTCGTCTGATTTAAAGTGAACCAAAACCCACAGCGATCGGCCCAGGAATCTATAAGATTCCCGGGGCGATTGATTTTCCCCCCAGAGCATCCAAAATCTGGATACCCTGCTGTGTGAAACCCCCCAGGTCGCCCATACATTTGCCTTCTTTTCCAGTCCAACGGCGCATGTGCGAGCCGCATCCCCGCTACCCCTCTAGCAGGGCATTTGTGAATGACCGGCGCGGGCACACTTCCTGTTAGAGGGTAGCGGGGGATGCGGCCGTCAGCGGGGTCAGAACCGCTCGCCTTAGACGAAGGGACGTGGATTCGAGCACGCTAAGTGGCCGCGCATGCACCATAGGACCGGGAAGAGGTGAGTTTTTTGGCAACCTGGGGGGTTTCACACAGCTATCGGGGGTGACCCGGGGGCAAGGACCAAAACCCAGGATAGTCAAAATCCTGGGTTTTGGTCCACTTTAATGTTCGTACAAGGGGCCTGTCACACTGGTGTTACGCAACTGCCCACCAGGGCTTATGCAGAATTTTTTTTCCTGTCTTTTTAACTAAATTGTATATTGTATTTAGGATAAACAGCAAAAAGGGTTAGGTCCCACAGATCAGACAAAACTATACATAGCATGTCCCTCTAATAGCCATTTGGCCTATTTCCTAGCATGGAAACATATAAACCTAAACTGTATACAACTAGAGAACTAAATACTGAAACAGCTGAGACAAATGATGCTTCTTTCTATAATGCCATGAGGGCACAAACAATGGGGCTCCCTGACCATATGGGTCCTGATGTGGTCGCAGCCTCTGCACTCTCGTACATTATAACAAGTATCTTTACTATTTCTGGTCTTTCAGATATCAGCCTCCTTAAAGGATAGCTATCCAGAAACGCATGTGAATATTAATATGATAGGCTACAAAAAATATACTTATATATTAGTTATTAGTTACACTAAGCCTTATTGTTGTCCTATTGTTTCTGGCTACATGTTGCTCTGTCTCAGTTGCACTGTCCTAAACTTCATTAAAAAAAAACCCCTAAGTTATCATTACAATTATTAGAGCACTGGAGACTCAGAAAGCTACAGAGAGGGGCAGCCAATCAGGACATATGGGCAGGAAGTGGGGGTTCTGTTCTTGGTCCACTGAATGTTGATTGATGGACCCGGTCAGCGAGGTGAAAGCTGAAGGAAGTGATTTTCCCAACTAAGGAGACAGACAGAAGAGGAAGTGCAATGCTCGAGCCACTCAATAAAAGGTAAGCTACTGATATTTAACTTTTGACTTGCCAATCACTTTAACTGAAAAGAAAATATTCCCCTGCAATTCAACTTAACGTCTATTCTTGAGAAAATGGGAGTTGAGCTCTAATCTGCCAGGCTGGGAGGGGGGGGCATCCAGATTTCCAGAGCACCCCCCCTCCCCGCGCATACAGTGGTTTCACTGGCCTGCTGCAACTTTGCTGCCTCTGTGACATTCGTACCTGCAATTGGCCACTGTTAGTCACATGGTCTGGGCAAGGCAGTTTCTACGCAAAATAGTGCTCAGTGCGGGAAGAAATTCTGCCCCACCTCCACTCATCCTAGAGTGCCGCTGCTGCCTCTTTCCAGAATGTGCCATGCTGTGTCTACCTTAGCAAAAGACAGTGCCCCATCTCCATGAATGTACCCAATACGGTGGGTATGAGGGGCATTCCTTATGACCTGCGCCACTAACTGTGGCCCTGAACCATCTGCAGAAAACAATATGGCTGGGACCTTGGTGCCCAGGGTGATTGCGCTACTCACCCTCTTTTAGAAACAGCCCTGGGTCCGGAGTCTCTTCCACCAAAGGAGCCCTAGACTATGTGACCACAATTGTCTCATTGTGAATCTTGCAGGTAAAGTAACCTTTGCATGGAGTATGTGCAGGGGTGAGACTACTGCAATCTGCATGCCCCCTTCAGGCCTAGAAAATTGGCAACCAATACACTTTTTTTCATAAATAATTTCTTGTAAAGCAATTTTTGGTAGGGGGGTACAGAGGGTTGTATAAAGGCAGGCTGGGGGCAGTACGGGTATGTCTGTAGATGGTTGTGTGGTCTTGTATGCATGGCCAAATTTCGCAAAAATGTTTTGTAGATCAAACAGGACCAAATCAGCAAAATTCTGCTCAAATTTAAAGTTAACCTTTATTAAAAATGGCCAACAATTTGATAAACCCCTTTGTATAAAATCTGAAGGAAGCCCTAAGTCTGCTCTGTGCTCCCCCAACACTCGCATGTGACTGGCGGGCGATGGAGTTAGTGGAGCTGATGTGAGCAGCACCATGGCCCCTATTGTTTGTTGGCCGAGCGGCTAACACAAGAGCAATGTGGGAGCACAGACCAGATGTGGCCGCTGCTGATGGACCTCAGTAAATCTTTAACTTTCTTCTGGCTTCCTATTAATTCCGATTGATTTTTTTATTCCATGTCAGGCTGCCCCAGGGGTAGGCAAGTAAGGAAACCTTAAGTCATTATTTTGCTCAATGTTCTGAATCCAAACAGCGATACTTATCATTTTCCATCTCACACACGAGCACAAAGAAGATGATTTGGATTGACGCAGAGGCCACCGCTCAGCTCTGTCTGATTGGAGATAAATAAAGGAGGTCACAAGCTCACAGAACAATGTCACCTCAATTGGAAAGAGACAAGGCCGCACAAAAGGAAAGAAGAGCTGGACTATATTTTGCTTTCACAGATAAAGTTAAATCTTGGCAATGATTGTTTTCTTGCGTGTCTGAGCTCTTCTATCCCATCTGAAGCTTATCAGGGTTTATTGGTGAGAAATGGCATTGACGCGACTGGACGGATGGATGCATTTTATTGCTGAATGAGAAAAACAGACACGTGGAAGATTGGGTCACAGTGCTCGCCTAGAAAAATCATTCAGCAGCTAAATGCCGTATATGATCTGGAAATTGTGCCTTCTCTGTGATACTCACCTGACTGCCAACTAGTCTGAGTCATCTACTGTGACTGAAAGTTCTAAAGCTGACATTTTTAAGTTTAAGTCCCTATCCAGACACATGCTAGCTTTCTCCCACTTTATTCCCCTTGACAACAGTGTCAAATAAAAGCTTTATTCATGAAGGGATAGCGACAGGTAGCACCTTGTAAGCAGCAGGTAGCACCAGGTAGCGGCAGATGAACGCCGGCCACGGCACGCAATACCACATTTCTGAAGCCGATTATGGTGAGCGACTGGAACAAGCACCACGTCTTACCCGTCGCTACCTGGCGCTCTCCCATACATTTCAATGGATGTTCCTTATAATCCCTTTCGTGATCCCATTTTGTTTTATAAAAACTCAAATCTTTCTGACATGTATCCTGGCGTACAAAATGACATTTTTGAAAACTTTTGGGATTTATAATATTTTTATGCAGAATTGTTCTTACATGTCTGGTATTAAAGTGTTCATGTTACAATGTAATAGCAATGTAATTCCATATGTTTTCGCTTTGTTACTAGCGGATACATGTTCAAAAACAGACTTTAATCACACGGCGACTGGCGCTCTGGGCTACAACGACCCGATTTTGAGCGCCGGAACTGTGTGAGTTTTTTTTTTTTAGAAATATGGTGTCAGTCGGTCGCACTGAACTGGCGCTACCATTCACTCCCATACAGCGCTGTTCTGGTGTTAGAGCGACTCACACAATATATTCATCAATGCCGGCCAGTGACACTCTGAGAAACAGCGAACCATGGCTTAGCACAGCGACTACTAGCGGTTGCCCTTAATGCCTCGCTACAGGCGCTCATCTGTCGGTACCTGGCGCTAGTAATGAATCAGCCTGTAAGACAATTCAAAGCTTAATATTTATATCTAAATCCATTATGTATTCTAAGCAAAGCCGCTTGATTCCTTGCAATTTCTAGGTCATGGCTGAGCTCCTAATGCCATGCCATGGCGCTGCCTTGTTAGCCCTGACACATGGGAAGCATATCACTAACATGTGAGCCATGTGACATGGTTGTTACAGTGTGCAGCTGGGGCCAGACCAGATGTTTTCTAATAAAGTAGCCTACTGTGAGCTAAGTAATTGTAACAGAGGAGCTGAGCGAGAGGGAACAGAGAGTACAGTGGAGTTATTGGACACAGTTGAATGCCCAGGAACTTGTGTATAGCTATACACATGAGTGTCTCAAATCCCCCTGTGACCTGGATCCTGCCCAGAGAGTGCATCTGTAGTATGACCTGAGGCCATTGTTTTACTGCTTCAGATTGTATTTTACTTTAGAAGGAGGATTAAATAACCTACTATCAACTATTTTAAAGACCCTCCAGCCATTGAGACTGAAGGAGTAGTCTCTCGTCTAGTCAACCCCCCCCCCCTCTTCCCCCACCCCTCATTGCTGAGGCAGGGTGTGGGATTTAGAACAAAATGCTCTAACCTGTTCCAGGAATCCATTGCTTTTTCCCAGTGCTACCGCTGCCGGCTTCCCCTATTAGTTTGAACTACAGTAGGGAGGGTGCACAGAGCAGGGGGTGTCAGGGTGTCATCCTGTATAGCTTAGGTGCAGATGCTGCCAGAAGTTCCAAAAGACATTGCTGATGCCGGGAACAGGTGAGTTAGTTTGTTTACTTAGTTCCCCCCCCCCAATTCCACCTTTACACAGGCTTTAACAATGAGTTTAGGGTCACTTCAGTAAAATGTCTCTGAATTAGTACAGCTAAACGGTGAGCAATTGAGGACTTTTAAACTTTACACCATCTCATACATCCACAACAGGTATCCTGGGTCCATAGGTCACCTGCTCTTCTTGACACCACTGATTAGACGTGTGTCCATTACATGTAGATCTAATACAGGGAAATTTACTAAGAGCTGACAAATTGAAGAGACACTAAATAGATGGATTTACTAAAGGGGCACTAAGAATGTACATAACAAACCTAGTCCTACCTGATAATAGATAAACTGCCCATATCCTGTATCCTAACCTTGTCTGGAGAACCCATGTTAGGCGGTATAGGGCGAATCAAGTGGACCAAAACCCAAGATTTTTACTTTCCTGGGTTTTGGTCCTTGCCCCCCAGGGCACCCCACTGTGTGAAACACCACAGGTCACCAAAACAAACTCACCTAAATCGCATGCGCGGCCGCTCGTCCAAACAGCACACCCTTCATCTAAAGGGAGTGGCTAAGAGCGTGCTGACGGATGCATCCCCCGCTACCCTCTAACAGGGAGCGTGCGCATGCCAGGCATTTGTGCTAGAGGGATAGCGGAGATGCAGCCGCGGCTCGCGCATGCGCTGTTGGGCAGGAAGAGAAGGTAAGTGTATGGGCGACCTGGGGGGTTTCACACAGCTGGGCATCCAATTTTGGATGCCATGGGGGAGGGAATTGATTGGCCCAGGAATCTTATAGATTCCTGGCCAGATCGCTGTGGGTTTTTGTCCACTTTAAAGAAACCGAAAAGCCCTCTATTTAAAAAGGTACAAGGCAGACAGAGCTTTTCTAAATGCTCTGATTAGACAAGAACCCCCCATTGGAGCGGGGAAATGTGTACGGGTGCCCTGGAGGGTTTCACAAAGCGGGGCACCCCGATCTGGGATATCCCGAGGGAAAGCCAGCATCCGCCCCTGGAATCTTATAGATTAGATAGGCCGCTGGTGGGTTTTGTTCCTCTTTAAAGTGGACCAACACCCGATGCTGAACGGGCACCCCGTTCGGAAAGCCCCGAAATCCCTACCTGCTCCTGGATCCAGCGGCGCATGCGCGAGCCGCCTCCGCCACTCGCGCATCTCTCTAGCAGGGCGCGCACCCGCATCGGCCGTTTGTGAATGGCCGGCGCGGGCGCGCTCCCTGTAAGAGTGACGCGCTGGAGGCGGCGGCGGGCGCGCTCGCTTGTCCGGCGGCGGGGATTGGCTGCAGCGGTCACGTGGGAGCGGGGACAGGTGAGTTTTTGGGGCTTTCTGGGGGGTTTCACACAGCGGCGCACCCCCGATCAGGGTGCCCCACTGAAGGGGACCAAAACCCAGGATAGTCAAAATCCTGGGTGTTGGTCCACTTTAAAAGTGAAACTTTCTCATTGCTAGATACTGTAGATGGACCTAATACCAGCTAATGATACAGACTAGATAGACTGGCTCATTAAAGAGAATCCTATACTAGGTACTGTAGGTGAGCCTAATAAAGAAGATAATCGGTATAAGACAAATGCACTAATAAAGGCTGCCCATTGCAACCTGCTAGAGGGAGAAATAAAGGGAAAATATAGGTAGACCTAAGAAAGCTCACTGCGCCTATTAATAAATAAATTCACCTAATAAGGGTTTCTACACTGTACTAGATAAATAGATCTAATGAAAACAGAATTGCACTCAGAACTAGATAGATAGATTTAATAAGGTCAATCCTACCTGAAACTAGATAAAGGAGACTATACAAATTTAGATACATACAGATTTATCTAGCGGTAGATAGATGGACCTAATAAAGGGACCATTAAAGCAGAACAAAACATTTGGACTTTTTGTATTTTGTTCCATGCCCCAGGAGCATCCCAAATCAGGATGCCCTGCTGTGTGAAACCCCCCAGTTCACCCAGTAAAACTCACCTCTCCTTTTCCAATGACGTATGAGAGGGGCTCTCATCCAGAGTCCTTTTCTGTGTTTACATCCCTCAGGCTCTCACTGGGCAAAAGCGAGTGATTAACGTTGCCCCTGGAGGGTTCACACACCGATTTGGGGTTCCCTCCCTTGGTAAGACCTGCATTTATGAGCCTTTAAACATCCAAGATGGTGCTTCAGGCATCCTGCAAACAGGAAGTGTCTTCTGACTGTGCCACTCTGCATTCTGGGATTGCTGTCCTTTTCCTGACCCCAGCTCTGCTCTGTCTGTGCAAAGCACAGCTATTATCCCGCTCTTCTCTGCTTAGTATGTGTGAGTCAAGATGGCCGCGCCAGTATCCTTGAGTTCTGAACAGAGTTACAGCCCGGTGCGGGAAAGAATAATAAGTGACTAACTTAAAATCTAATCATTTTAGATGCTGGGGAATATTTTTTTTTTATATATAATCAATTTTTATTGGTTTTTCAAAAACAGATACAACAATAAGGGTACAAACCAGGGGGCAGGGGTACAAGTTTTACCTAGACATAGTGTATACTAGTGTATCAAAATTACCATATCTTCTCCCATATCTAATATGTGCGTTCCATGTTCATTCTCGCAATTGGTTCCATAGTAGGGCTAGTGACGTCCTTGGTAAGTATGTCGTATCGGGGCCGGGGCCCCGCCACGACCCGGAGGGGGGGCCCAACGCGACCATAAGGTCTGCACCTGTCCGACCTCAGAGTTAGGCCCCACAACAGAGCCCCCGGCACCATCAGGCTGTTCTCTATTGATTACTGACTTACCCTATGTCTAGGGGGAGAGGGCGGGGGTAAGGGGGTGGGATAGAGGTGAGGTGGGTGGGGTGGAAGTGTGTTAGCTACTTGGTTAGGGATATGGATCCCTCCTTCCCCTCCAGGCCAGTCTCTTGTTCTCTGGGAGGTATTATACTAAGGTGTATATTGCCCCTCTGGATCCATTTTTTTTTGGGGGGGTTGCATATTGCTGTACTAGGCCTGTTGAAGCCAGGCTGGGAGATGCGAGTCTCAGAAGATTATCCAGCTTGTCCAAGTAGTTAAAAATTGGTCTGTGGTGTCTCTACTATTTGCGACTAATTCTTCCATACAGCGGATCCCCTCCAGCTCCTGCACCCATTCTATCATCGTGGGGGGAAGTTTGTGTCCTCCAATGTCTCGGGATGATGGCTCTCATTGCCGATTGAAAATGGCCCAAGACTCCTCTTTTAATTCTTGACACTGGGCCTGGAATCAGGGAAAGAAGAGCAATCTGAGGTGTGTTGTCCACCTTAATCCCCGAGACCTCCTCATAGATCTCAAAGACTTGGTCCCAAAGAGCCTTAACCCCTGAGCAGCCCCACCATATGTGAGTCATGTTGCCCACCTCATTCTGACACCTCCAACATTTGTCCGATTGGGCTGCTGCAAATCGGTGTATGTCAGCCGGGCATCTATACCACCTAGAGAGTACCTTATAGTTCCTCTTCTGTGTGACGCTTGTCAGTGAGATACCGTGGGTGCTCAGGTACATTTTAGTCAGATCGGTGTCTGAAATATGTATACCCAGTTCTTTTTCCCACTTACCTATGAACTTAGGTTGTTCCGAGTGGAATGATCTATCCAGCAGGGCGTAGAGGGACGATATCACCTTAGTCGGGGGGGGTTTGGCAATAAGGGATTCCAGGTCCGTGTGGGGGGCTGCGGGATATTTCTTTTAACTTGTTGGCAGTGACGAAGTTATACAACTGTCTATGCAAGAGCCACGAGATATGTCTGCCTCCCACCCTTTCTCTCAAGTCCGCTACCGAGGGTATCTTTCCTGACTCTAGGATGAGTCCTAACATGATATCACTGGAAGCTTCCCAGATGAGGAACTTCCCAGCTCTGAAACCGGGTTCAAAGGCGGGGTTGTCAAATAGTGGCGTGAAGGGGCCCTGTCCGCGAACCAGTGAATGTTTACTCTGAAGGGGGTCCCATGTATCCAGGAAATGTCTAACAAGAAAAGGTGTAGACTCCTTTTGCGATTTAGAGAGGAGGGCAGCCCACGCCAGCAAGGTGGGGTTAAGTGGGGAAAGAGATTTTTCAAGTTGAACCCAAAGTTTGTCCCTTCCTCTGTGCATCCAGTCCACGGCCCACTGCAGGACTGCAGCCGTGTGATAGACCTTAAAGTGGACCAACACCCTCCACTGATCGGCCCGGGAATCTATAAGATTTCCGGACCGATCAGTCCCCTGACTGCGGGGCACCCCGATCGATGTGTGAAACCCCCCAGAAACCCCTAAATCCCTACCTGCTCCTCGATCCAGCGGCGCCCACCGCCGCCTCCCGCGCGTCCCTCTAGCAGGACGCGCACCCGAACCGGCCTGTAAGGGTGACGCGCGGGAGGCGGCGCCGGGCGCGCTCTCTTGTCTGTCGCTGCCTCCCGCTTGTCCGTCGGCGGGGATTGGCAGCAGCGGTCACGTGGGAGCAGGGAGAGGTGAGTTTTTGGGGCTTTCTGGGGGATTTCACACAGCGGGGCACCCCCGATCGGGGTGCCCCACCGAAGTGGACCAAAACCCAGGATAGTCAAAATCCTGGGTGTCCGGGAGGCCCGGCCCACTTCCGTTCTTGTTTCTGGAAAGGGTGGAGAGTCTAATCCTAGGTTTGGAGACACCCCAGATAAACTTAGAGAAGGCTGACCTCAGTTTACAGAAAAACGCATTAAGGATTCTTATCAGGACCGTCTAGAATATATATATAGGAGTTTTGGGACTGTATCCATTTTTAGGCTGTTAATCCTACCGAACCATGAGATTGGCCTTTTGTTGTAAGAGTTAAGGTCTGTCACTATTCTGGCAAGAAGTGGAGCATAATTTATATATGTGCTGATGTTAAACAGAGAGGCTTTGTATTGGTGATTGGCTATCATTATCCCTTTGATATCTGGGTTGTCTCGGATGGCTATAGCTAAATGTTCCATGGTGAGAACGTAAAGAAAGGGGGATAGTGGGTTTCCCTGGCGCGTGCCGTTACTTATGGGGAAAGAGTTGCCCTGACTCTGGCAGTGGGGGAGGTATATAGAGCAAGGATTTTGGAGAGGAGACCAGGGCCAACACCAATCTGACGAAGAGAAGCCTCCATAAATGCCCAGTCCACCCTATCGAATGCTTTATCTGCATCAGACGAGAGCAGGCAGGCGGGCTCTTTCGATGAGACAGCGTGCGTTATTAAGTCAAGCAACTTGTTGGTGTTGTCCCTGGCCTCCCTCCTGGGGACGAAGCCCACCTGATCCAAATGAATCAATGCTGGAAGTAATGGCTGTAATCTTAGGGAGATAATCTTTGCATAGAGTTTGGTGTCAATGTTAATTAAGGATATTGGTCTGTAACTGACATAAAAGGTGGCATCCTTACCCAGCTTAGGGATGATCGAAATCGTCACTTCAAGTGACTGTTTGGGGAAAGGGCATTGTTCATCTATGGCATTAAAGGTCTTGGTCAGAAATGGGATCAGACGAGGACCAAAGTATTTGTAGAATTTAGGGGAGTAGTCATCAGGTCCGGGACACTTGCCTGAGGGCGACTCCTTGATTGCCTTAGCTACTTCCTGTTCCGAGAAGGGTGCCTCAAGGAGCTCTACTTCTTCCATGGGTATGGAAGGGAGAGGGGTGCTATCTATGTAGGCGGTTATTTCCTCTGGAGTCGCTCGGGCGGTTGGAGCAGAGCTAGAGGGGCTATGGATATTGTAGTAGGTATAGAACTCTTTAAAGGTGTCCGCTATACTGGTCGGTGTCTGCGCTAGGGTTCCATCGCCCCTTTGAACAGCCGGTATATAAGCTGCTCCTGACCTAGGATGGAGAGTTTTGGCAAGCGTACGACCGCATTTGTTAGCTAACTATAATTATAACTTATAATAAATAACAATAATGGAAAACCTGTTTTACTATCTTTCAATGTGATAATGTTCTTTGCAACTTGTTATTCCTTTCAGCTGAGATCTTTTATCTCATTTATCTACTTTGTATCAGGATATACTCTGCTGTACTGTATTAGTAGAATAACAATAAAAAGATAAAATAAAAAAGATAACTTTTATTATTTACTGCTTCAATTCTATTTATTGTAACCTAATTGTTATCTAAGTAAGGTATTGAATACACACTCGCAAAACTTGCATTACATGCCACAGATGTGAGTGTCTGGGAGGATTTATCAGGCTGGAGATTTCATTACCATTTTTATCCACAAAGCACTTTATAAGTGAGTAAAGTCATATGGAGAGTCAGCAAATTTCCAGGGAGATCAGCAGAGCGTGGCTCTGCTTTCCGGTCATACCAATAACCCTGCCCGTTATTCTTCTGCAGATAATGAAGAGAGTTTTGAAATGCAAAAATCTTAAAGGTATCCTGCTGCCTTGACAGGGGGGGATTTATCTTTACATAGCTTAGGTTCTGTGTCAGGCTTTGTCCCCATTTGAAGGATCTGGAGAGTTAACCCTAATTGATTCCTTGGAATAGACCAAAACCCAGGATTTTGACTATCCTGGGTTATAGTCCTTTCCCCCGGGGCACCCCGATCGGTGCAGCAGCAATCACCCTTTGAGCACATCATAATGATACACTATATTTTTAAAAATGCCACTGAAATTGGAATTACAATTTAAAGGAAAAGCAACCTCCTCCCAAAGGTCGCCATGTGACTGCCGATCCCATGTAACCAACTGTACCTCTAGCTGTGGTGCGCTCCCACACCAGGTGTTTTTGAATGGCTGGTACAGGCACGCACACAGCTAAAAGTGAGTGGAGAAGAGGGCGGTGGCTTGCACGCCATTTAGCTCGGGATGCCCCCCACAGGAGGTACAAAACCAAGGATAGTGAAAATCTTGGGTTTTGTTTCTCTTTAAAGTGGACCCTCACCCTGAATAATAGTCTATCTTATATGTTTCCCATACCCTGCACATACAGATTGTCCACATTAAAAATCATCCTACCTGCATCTACTGCATGTTATGAGCCTTTAAACATCTAAAATGGTGCATCAAGCAGCCTACAAACAGGAAGTTTCTTCTGACTGTAAGGCAGACGTCACAGGCAACGCCCACCCAGAAGCTGGAACGGGCCCTCTGTGAACTTGCGGCTGACTGGCGCTTCCCGCCGCAGCTCACCATCGCCCCTGTAAGAGTGTAAGAGGCGGTGGGGAGCAGCAGTCAGCTGCAAGTTCACAGTGAGCCGATTCCGGGCCGGGGTGGGCATGGCCTGTGACTCCTGCCAGCGTGACGCTGGGGCCGGCTCGCTGTGAACCTGCTGCTGACTGCCGCTCCCCACCTCCTCTTACACTCTTACAGGGGCGGTGAGGAGCAGCGGTGGGAAGCAGCAGTCAGCCGCAAGTTCACAGCGAGCCGATTCCGGCCAGGGGTGTGCGCGGCCTATGACTCCTGCAGGAGTCACAGCCCACGACCCCCCCCCCCCCCCCCCCCAGGGCCGGAATCGATTTTTTTTTTTATTCTGCACAATGCATCTATTGTAAGTGCCCGCACATTATCTCTATTGGGGATGTTCACATACTGTATTGGGGATGCCTGCGCACTGCCTGTATTGGGGATGCCTGCGCACTGCCTGTATTTGGGATGCCTGCGCACTGCCTGTATTTGGGATGCCTGCACACAGCCTGTATTTGGGATGCCTGCACACTGCCTGTATTTGGGGTGCCTGCACACTGCCTGTATTTGGGATGCCTGCGCACTGCCTGTATTTGGGATGCCTGCGCACTGCCTGTATTTGGGATGCCTGCACACTGCCTGTATTTGGGGTGCCTGCACACTGCCTGTATTTGGGATGCCTGCGCACTGCCTGTATTTGGGATGCCAGTACACTGCCTGTATTTGGGATGCATGCACACAGCCTGTATTTGGGATGCCTGCACACTGCCTGTATTTGGGATGCCAGTACACTGCCTGTATTTGGGATGCATGCACACAGCCTGTATTTGGGATGCCTGCGCACTGCCTGTATTTGGGATGCCAGTAAACTGCCTGTATTTGGGATGCCTGCACACTGCCTGTGTTTGGGATGCCAGCACACTGCCTGTATTTGGGATGCCTGCGCACTGCCTGTATTTGGGATGCCAGTACACTGCCTGTATTTGGGATGCCTGCGCACTGCCTGTATTTGGGATGCCAGTACACTGCCTGTATTTGGGATGCCTGCGCACTGCCTGTGTTTGGGATGCCTGCACACAGCCTGTATTTGGGATGTCTGCGCACTGCCTGTATTTGGGATGCCTGTGCACTGCCTGTATTTGGGATGCCTGCGCACTGCCTGTATTTGGGATGCCTGCACACTGCCTGTATTTGGGATGCCTGCGCACTGCCTGTATTTGGGATGCCTGCACACTGCCTGTATTTGGGATGCCTGCACACTGCCTGTATTTGGGATGCCTGCACACTGCCTGTATTTGGGATGCCTGCACACTGCCTGTATTTGGGATGCCTGCACACTGCCTGTATTTGGGATGCCTGCGCACTGCCTGTATTTGGGATGCCTGCACACTGCCTGTATTGGGGATGCCTGCGCACTGCCTGTATTTGGGATGCCTGCACACTACCTGTATTTGGGATGCCTGCACACTGCTTGTATTTGGGATGCCTGCACACTGCCTGTATTTGGGATGCCTGCACACTGCCTGTATTTGGGATGCCTGCACACTACCTGTATTTGGGATGCCTGCACACTGCCTGTATTTGGGATGTCTGCACACTGCCTGTATTTGGGATGCCTGCACACTGCCTGTATTGGGGATGCCTGCACACTGCCTGTATTGGGGATGCCTGCACACAGCCTGTATTTGGGATGTCTGCGCACTGCCTGTATTTGGGATGCCTGCACACTGCCTGTATTTGGGATGTCTGCACACTGCCTGTATTTGGGATGCCTGCACACTGCCTGTATTGGGGATGCCTGCACACTGCCTGTATTGGGGATGCCTGCACACAGCCTGTATTTGGGATGTCTGCGCACTGCCTGTATTTGGGATGCCTGCACACCGCCTGTATTTGGGATGCCTGCGCACTGCCTGTATTTGGGATGCCACCACACTGCCTGTATTTGGGATGCCTGCACACTGCCTGTATTTGGGATGCCTGCACACTGCCTGTGTTTGGGATGCCTGCGCACTGCCTGTGTTTGGGATGCCTGCGCACTGCCTGTATTTGGGATGCCTGCACACTGCCTGTGTTTGGGATGCCAGTACACTGCCTGTATTTGGGATGCCTGCACACAGCCTGTATTTGGGATGCCTGCGCACTGCCTGTATTTGGGATGCCTGCGCACAGCCTGTATTTGGGATGCCTGCGCACTGCCTGTATTTGGGATGCCTGCACACAGCCTGTATTTGGGATGCCTGCACACAGCCTGTATTTGGGATGCCTGCACACTGCCTGTATTTGGGATGCCAGTACACTGCCTGTATTTGGGATGCCAGTACACTGCCTGTATTTGGGATGCCAGTACACTGCCTGTATTTGGGATGCCTGCGCACTGCCTGTATTTGGGATGCCTGCACACAGCCTGTATTTGGGATGCCTGCGCACTGCCTGTATTTGGGATGCCTGCACACTGCCTGTATTTGGGATGCCTGCACACTGCCTGTATTTGGGATGCCTGCGCACTGCCTGTATTTGGGATGCCAGTACACTGCCTGTATTTGGGATGCCTGCGCACTGCCTGTATTTGGGATGCCAGTACACTGCCTGTATTTGGGATGCCTGCGCACTGCCTGTATTTGGGATGCCTGCGCACTGCCTGTATTTGGGATGCCAGTACACTGCCTGTATTTGGGATGCCTGCGCACTGCCTGTATTTGGGATGCCAGTACACTGCCTGTATTTGGGATGCCAGTACACTGCCTGTATTTGGGATGCCTGCACACAGCCTGTATTTGGGATGTCTGCGCACTGCCTGTATTTGGGATGCCTGTGCACTGCCTGTATTTGGGATGCCTGCGCACTGCCTGTATTTGGGATGCCTGCACACTGCCTGTATTTGGGATGCCTGCGCACTGCCTGTATTTGGGATGTCTGCGCACTGCCTGTATTTGGGATGCCTGCGCACTGCCTGTATTTGGGATGCCTGCGCACTGCCTGTATTTGGGATGCCTGCGCACTGCTTGTATTTGGGATGCCAGCACACTGCCTGTATTTGGGATGCCTGCACACTGCCTGTATTTGGGATGCCTGCACACTGCCTGTATTTGGGATGCCTGCACACTGCCTGTACTTGGGATGCCTGCGCACTGCCTGTATTTGGGATGCCTGCGCACTGCTTGTATTTGGGATGCCAGCACACTGCCTGTATTTGGGATGCCTGCGCACTGCCTGTATTTGGGATGCCTGCGCACTGCCTGTATTTGGGATGCCTGCGCACTGCTTGTATTTGGGATGCCAGCACACTGCCTGTATTTGGGATGCCTGCGCACTGCTTGTATTTGGGATGCCAGCACACAGCCTGTATTTGGGATGCCTGCACACTGCCTGTATTTGGGATGCCTGCACACTGCCTGTATTTGGGATGCCAGCACACAGCCTGTATTTGGGATGCCTGCACACTGCCTGTATTTGGGATGCCTGCACACTGCCTGTATTTGGGATGCCTGCGCACCCCCTGTATTGGGGATGCCAGCACACTGCCTGTATTTGGGATGCCTGCGCACTGCCTGTATTTGGGATGCCTGCGCACTGCCTGTATTTGGGATGCCTGCGCACTGCTTGTATTTGGGATGCCAGCACACTGCCTGTATTTGGGATGCCAGCGCACTGCCTGTATTTGGGATGCCTGCACACTGCCTGTACTTGGGATGCCTGCGCACTGCCTGTATTTGGGATGCCTGCGCACTGCTTGTATTTGGGATGCCAGCACACTGCCTGTATTTGGGATGCCTGCGCACTGCCTGTATTTGGGATGCCTGCGCACTGCCTGTATTTGGGATGCCTGCGCACTGCTTGTATTTGGGATGCCAGCACACTGCCTGTATTTGGGATGCCTGCGCACTGCTTGTATTTGGGATGCCAGCACACAGCCTGTATTTGGGATGCCTGCACACTGCCTGTATTTGGGATGCCTGCACACTGCCTGTATTTGGGATGCCAGTACACTGCCTGTATTTGGGATGCCTGCGCACTGCCTGTATTTGGGATGCCTGCGCACTGCCTGTATTTGGGATGCCTGCACACTGCCTGTATTTGGGATGCCTGCACACTGCCTGTATTTGGGATGCCTGCACACTGCCTGTAATTTGGGATGCCCCTCACTGCCTTTAATGTGGAATACTGCCTATAATGTGGGGTCTGTAATGGTGTGATCTGGGGGAATTCTGCACACTGACTATAATAGGGTGATTGGGAGGGGGTATTTTAGCACACCATTTGGTTCAGAATATTTTTTTCAATTTTTTTTCTTTCAAATCCAGAATGCGTCTTATAGGCCAAAAATACAGTAAAAAAATAAAATAAAAATCATTTCAGCAAATAGAGCAAAGCCCTGTTTTCTGAGATTTTTATGTTTTCACAGAGAAGCTTTAATGGGCACAACGATGGTACATTTATGCCAAAGGAAGTGGTTTGTGATGATGCATCATTTGTAAATGCTGCCTCAATCTGCCAAACAAAGCAGCGCCCTCGGAGAGCTTGGCGCCAAGTCTGATACAGCTTCCTTTCCTGCACACATTTGAATTTGATCACCATTATTATACAGCACAAATATCGAGCAATTTATTCACTATGGTAATGATATGAATTAAGCTATGGTAAATCAAATCTAAAAGCCTCAGTAATGATACCATTTGTTATTACACAGCTGGTAAATGACAGATTTCGACAGAAAACAACATGCGTAGGGGTAGCAGGGTCCCTGAGCAGGTGCCCTTTATTCTCCCTCTTCTCACTTGGCTGAAGCACACGGGACCCTTGTGAACCAACAGTGACCAGACCAGGAGGAAGCCCTCTGACCCAGCAGACCCCGCCCCCCCCGCCCCGGTGGGGGACAGATAAAGGAAGATGCATTAAAAGTTAAAGTGGACCTTCACCCTGAATACGAGCCTATCTTATATGTTTCCCACACCCTGTACATACAGATTAAAAATCATCCTACCTGCATCTACTGCATGTTATGAGCCCTCCTAAACATCCAAGATGGTGACTCATGGAGCATCAGGCAGCATGCAAACAGGAAGGCCTCGATTCAATAAGGGTAGAAAAAAATTCTCATGGTAGTAAAAGATTCAATTCATGAGAAAAAAGCCTGAGAATTTCACTTTTGCTGAATCACTAGAAAAAAAAGACAATGGCACTTTTTACTACAGTTTTCCTTAGTAGTAAAAAGTACCATTGACTTTCATTGTCTTTTTTTTCTGGTGATTCAGCTACAGTGACATTCTCAGGCTTTTTTCTCATGAATTGAATTTTTTACTACCATGAGAATTTTTTTCTACCTTTATTGAATCGAGGCCGAAGTGTTTTCTGACTGTGTCACTCTGCATTCTGGGATTGCTGTTCTTTTCCTGACCCTGGCTCTGCTCTGTCTGTGCAAAGCACAGCTTTAACCCCACCCCCCCTGTACTTTATCCGGCTCTCCTCTCCTCAGTATGTGATGCTTCTGAGACAAGATGGCGGAGCCCGTATCCTAGAGTCCTGAACAGAGTTGAAGCCCAATAGGGGAAAGAATAATAAATGAGTGACTAAAAACTTAAAATATATTAATTTTAGATGCTGGGGAATAGTTTTTAAGGGCTTGGGTGTTTCATTAAAACATGCTGAAGGTCTGGTTTAACTTTATTTTTTTGAATTGTATTTTATTTTAACTTTGTGAAGTTGTAAGGGGCCCAAGGAACTCCTATACCAGTTTACATACAGTTGTGGACGGAGAAATAGTATCTGGTGGAACCAGAGGACTTCCAAACCCAATAGACCCGCTCTGGCTTATCATTAGTTATGACCATGTCCCAAATACTGTATCTTATTTTCTAATTTTAGACTCTTTTTTTACTGTTTGTGAACTTACAAGTTTAAAGAAAATAAAACACCTTGTTACTCACCCTTTGTCCCCCTCCTTTACCCAGTTGATTACAAGGGCCTGGCATGCCTCCTTCCTTGCAGTGATTGAACTGAGCATCATAGCATCATTAGCATTGATTAAGAAGGGTGCCGGCCCTTTAGGGCTGGCATCCCCATGACTGGCCTGCACTTCCTGTTGGAAGCTGACCAGCCATGGGATTGGGGGAAGAGATTGGGGGAAGTGACCTCAGGGGAGGGGGAGGGGGGGAGTATATAGGGGCAGTTCCCCCCCTCCTCTTCCTCTTTGGCCCCTGATCTCTTCGCTGGAACGTGCTTTCCCAACCGCCCGCCCTTTATTGGGGGTGATGGAATGGTCGATTGGTCGCAGTGGTAGCTGGTTGGTTTTTGGGGCAGTTTGGTCGGGATAGGTTGTATTATGTTTTTGATGTATATAGATATATATATATATAAAAAAAAAAATGTATACACATTAATATATATATGAATAAAAAAAAAAAAAGGATAAGAATAAAGAAGATTAATATATATTTATTGACATTTGTTCAGTTAACAGGGTACATGTATTTGTGGGGTTATGTATAATTTGTGGGGAATTTATCGGGCATATGTGTCAATGCGTTTGTATCGGGGGATTGTTGTATATTCATTGTTACTGTTTTATTTTATTTGTCACAGCTTTGGCGGTCTCCTCTGCTCGGTTCGGGTCTGAGATGGCATGGAAAGTGGGGGTAGGTTACAAGGAAGCGGCTGTTTCGGCGGAAACGGGCCTGGAGGATAGGTGACTGAGTTTAAGGGAGGGACAAAGGGAAGGGGGTAAGGTGGATCTTGGCAGTTAGCCCCGTTGAGCTACCAGGCCTAGGAGGGATACGGCCGGGCTCACTAATTGGCTTCTGTTTCAGATTGTTGAGCCTTCGGGACGCCTCCCCTCCCCTTCTGTTGGTAGTTATGGTATGGTGGAATCTCAGACCTGGATCAGGGAGATCGGGAGTGCATTGTTAATTGTTATTTGTTATTGTTTTTTTTTGTTGAGGCTGTGGCCAATTAAAATTCCATCAATTCCGAAGAAGTGGTTGTTGGCTCCTTTATTTTGGGAGTGTGGGTGGGTTGGTGTTAGCTGAAGGCGTATGGAACGCTAGCACAGTAATGGGGGGCAACTGTCTGCTTTGACAGCGCCGGTACTCAATCTCACTATCCAGTAACTTGGTGACCACCAGAGTCAGACCAATCAGCTGACAATGGGGGGAAAGGTGAGCATCAAGTTGTTTTTTTTTACTTGCCTAAACAGTCCGTTGGACTTGCGGACTCAATCTGAGTGGGTGTGGCAGTGCCGTGCCACCTGGAGGCACCAAAGGGGGAAGTTACGTCCTGGTGCTGGGTGACCATGCTGTTGGATCAACTTTTTCATGTTGAAGCATACTGCTGGGACAGTTTGCTGTGAACTTGATCGTGCTCTTTATAAAAGTACAACCTTCCTAAGAAACTAGTCTGAACTTTTGCACTTTTCCATTTGCACTCCTAACCAAAACTTAGGTGTAAAGGAATAGGCCCATGTCACACGTGCACCACATGTGCACCTCAGAGCCCAGGAATACCCCACTCTCCACACACATGATATAATAAAGAAGAAACCATTATGGTTTACTAGGGAAGTCGGCACTATCATAAAAGATAAGAAGTCTGCCTATAAGAAGTATAAAGTAAGTGGAAGTGTAGCTGACAGAGAGGCGTATAAAATTAAACAGAGGGAAGCAAAACTGATTATAAGGACTGCTAAAGGGCAAAAGGAGGAAGAAATGGCCAAATCTATGAAGAGGGGAGATAAAACCTTTTTCCTATATATTGGTGACAGAAAGAAGAAAAACAATGCAGTCTCAAAAATTAGAAATAGGGAAAATAAATATATTGACGGAGATAAGGCTGTGGCTGACCATCTGAATAGCTACTTTTGTTCGGTATTTTCAGATAGTAGCAGGCATGGCCATAGCACAGCATCCAGCTGGGAGGGCACAGCTCCGGAGTTTCTGGAGGCTGATGTCTTAGCCGAGCTGGCACATCTAAAGGTAAGTAAGGCGATGGGTCCAGATGGAATCCACCCCAGAGTTCTAAGGGAACTTAGGTTTGTGATTGCAGCCCCTCTGACTGATTTACTTAACCATTCCCTTTCAACTGGTGAGGTTCCAGATGATTGGAGAATGGCCAATGTCGTACCAATCCATAAAAAGGAGAGTAGAGAAGAAGCCAGTAATTACAGGCCAGTTAGTTTAGTTCAGTCACTGAATTTAAACATGCCTGGGATAAGCACACATCTATCCTAAGATAAAGAGTACATACAGTATACACATAAGGACAGACTAGATGGACCGTATGGTCTCCTTCTGCCGTCAACCTTCTATGTTTCTAGGATATCACCCCCAGACCTGAGTGTGCAGCACATGGTTAAATGAACAAGTCATGGTAATACTGCATGTATACTTTGGTTAGTTATTAAAGAAGTGATAGTGGCAGGTAGTGCTTCGTAGAGGCAGGCAGCGTCTGGGGAACGCTGGGCGCTGTATGCAAAACCACATTTAAGAAAGCAAATCTGGTGAGCGCCTCTAACAGCGCCATGTAGCGTCACATGTATTACTAGAGACGGCTCAGCGTATAGCACTGGCGCTCTAGGCTCAGGAGAGCCATGTAGTACATGTGGCTCAGTGTCGCTCTCCCATACATTTCAATGGGCTTTCATTAGTTGTATATAAATAGCGTGTTTGCCTCTTTTTTGGCTCAAATCATTGTGTGACCTCTCCTGGCTGCAAACAAATACTTTTAATATATATTTTTTAAATTTTATATTTTTATGCAGAATTGTCATTACAGGTCTTACACTAAAGTGTCATTGTCACAGTGTTAAAACAATGTCATTTCATGTGTTTTTTTCGCTTTGTTACTGGTGGATATGTGTTCAAAATCAGACTTTGATCACACAGCGTCTGGCGCTCTATGCTAAAGCGCCCAGCTTTAGAGCGCTGACGCTGTGTGTGTAGTTTTTTCTTAAATATGGTGTGGAGCAACGAGTGCCGGACGCACTGAGCTGGCGCTACCTCTCGCTCGCTGCAGCGCTGTACTGTTGTTAGAGCGCTCAACACGCATCACATTCATCAATGCCGGCCATGTTACTACGCCGCTATACAGACGCTCTAAGCACCGCTATACAGATGCTCATCTGGCAATATCTGGCGCTAGTAGTGAATCAGCCTCTTTATCTAAATGCAAATAAATCCACTCCCTCTGGTATCTGGATTTGGGATGCCCCTCAATTTAAAAAGCCCTAGGAAAACCGAAATTGTGCATTAGTACCTCTGTGATCTTTAAATGTGGCAACCACAGCAAACCCAATTGTCCCTTGGGGTACAAGCAGAGGCGGACTGGCCTTAGGGAATACCAGGCAAACTCCTGGTAGGCCAGCACCAGCAAAGGCCGCAAAACCCTGGTGCGTGCTGTGGAACGAAAAATAAGTCGTATATATAATGTGACATTAAGGTACTATACTGGGCCAGGAATAGTAGAGCAGGGCCGGTGTGCCCCAAAATGTCCCGGGCTGTTTTTTAGCCCCAGTCCGCCCCTGGGTACAAGAGTGTTGCAGAAACCCATTTTCAGACTTCTGTGTGCTTAGTAAGCAGAAAGCCATTACACATTATCCTTGGTTGGGGTAGATTAAGTGGACTCAAAGTCTTTTTTATGGTCTCACCAGATTCGCTTTCTTAAATGTGGTTTTAACATACAGCGTCCAGCGTTCACCTGACGCTACCCGCCACTATGTGGCACTACCTGACACTAGCGTTACTTAAAGTGGACCAACACCCAGGGGGGATCGGCCCGGGAATCTATAAGATTCCCGGACCGATCAGATCCCTCCCCGCGGGGCATCCGAAATCGGGATGTCCCGCGGGGAGGAAACCCCCAGGAGGCCCACAATCCTCACCTTACCGGCGATCCAACGGCGCATGCACGAGACGCGGCCGTGTCTCTCGCTTCCCTCTAGCAGGGCGCGCTCCCGCGCCGGCCGTTTTGTGAATGGCCGGCGCAGGCGCGCTCCCTGTTAGAGGGAAGCGAGAGACCCAGCCAATGACAGCGCTCTGGTATGCGCGTCCAAGCGGCTTTGGACGCGCATACCAGAGCGGCTCTGAGCGCTGTCATTGGCCGGACGAGGTCACGTGGGAGCGGGGAGAGGTGAGTTTTTGCGGCGATCGGGGGGGTTTCACACAGCGGGGCACCCCCGATCGGGGTGCCCCACCTAAGTGGACCAACACCCAGGATAGTCAAAATCCTGGGTGTTGGTCCACTTTAAATAACCCCCTTAGCGTTGGCTTACAAGTAGAGTAACTTTTGTCGGACTTCACTCATGTATCGTCACTGCAAGATAGACCACAATGTCTGTCTCCTTTCTTTTTCTTAGAGTAACAGCTTTTTTATCCCATAATTATGTTTGAAAAATATTTTGCAGTGCTAAATAAAAATCGAAAAAGAACACTTATCAGCGTGTGTGCCATTGTGATGACAAGATACATGTCACAACTCCCAGAGGCGCACAGCAATTAATCAGTGGAGATGGCCTCCCCCACAAGCTGCCCATCAGTATGGAATATGTGGAATATGGGAGGAATCCTCCAACGTTCCGCTCTCCTGCCTGTTGTTGGAAAGCAAATGATGCGTGAGACGCAAAGAAGCAAAACACAACCTAATTCTCAGAGGTCATGAAGCAGGCGAATTGAAGGATGAGACGCATTATGAGTATCAGCAGAAAATAAATCATTTCAGCATGACGTTGTCATAAACAAACACAGTCTTATTCACAAGTTAAAGTGGAGCTATAGTCAAGTTAGCCAATGTCCGCATTCATTGTAGGGCTTGCAATCATGTGACTGCTGGTAACCATCAAGTTTGCCACGTGGGCTTGCATATAAAACCTGAATGGTTGCTTTTGGTCACGTGTCTGTTTGCCATTTGCTGCCAAACATGTGAATGAGAAAGTGATGACTTGACTATAGTGTCCCTTTAAAGTGGACCAAAACCCAGGATAGTCAAAAGTTTGGACTATCCTGGGTTTAGGTCCTTTCCCTGGGGGAACCCCAATCGGGGGTGCCCTGCTGTGTGAAACCTCCCAGCCAATGTGGTTGGGTAACCCTGATCGGGGAGGCCGATTCATTAATAGCGGCAGGTAGCGACAGTTGAGCGACTGTAGCAGTATTTTCACAGCGCCCGCTAGTAGTCGCTGTGCTTGGCCGTTGTTCGGTTGTTGATAGCGACTCAGTCGGTGTGCAGTAATGTTGAATATTGGGTGAGGAGTCGCTATTTGACAGGTCCCGCGCTGTATGGGAGCGCATGATAACGACTGGCCATAGCGACCGGCTCCCACCATATTCATTAACAAATCACGCTCAAAAAAATCTCGCGCTGTGAAATGCATGTTTAAACCCCAGAGCGCTGGCGGCGATGGGTTTTTTAACCCCCAAACAACCATATTTTTGGAAACAAAAAAAAACAAGTTATACAAATAATTTTGTAATATTAATACATTAATATCAGACCTGGAATATTAATTCTGCACAAAGTTTTGTTTTTTTTGTTTTTTTAGCTTAAAAAAAAAATATAAGATGGCAGAAGTGGTCACAGAATTTATCACATTTAAAAAAAAAAAAAAACATTAATATGAATTAATTATGAATATTTACAGATTGTTCCATTGAAATGCATTGGAGAGCGCTAGGTAGCGAGAGGTCATACCTGTCGCTGTTCAAGGTCGGACGCTGGCGCTGTGGGCTGAGACTGGAATAATGATGAATGAGTCGCTATATGGCGCTATCTCAGTCGCTAAGCAGGATCGGCTTGATAAATGTGTGATTGTGGTGGGGAGCCGGCGTTCTCGTGGCGGGGCCCGTCATTACCGGTCGCTCACCAGGCGCTACCTGTCGCTATCCCTTGTTAAATAAGGGCCTAAGTGTATCTAATACGGGGCATTCTGCTTTGTAAGGATGCTCAGGGCCAGATTATGAGGGGGGCAAGGGGCACGAGCCCCGGGGCCTCCACCACTTGCCCTGCAAAGGGGGCCTCCACCAACCTTTGGGTTATGGTTTGGTCCAGGAGGCTTTTTAGTCTTTGGTCTGATGTGCTGCGGGGTCAGCAACAAAGCTATCTGCGGCAGTGGGGCCCCCCGTGCCTGGGCAAGTCCCGCAAACCTGCAGCCAAAGCCACCACAGGGCAGGACAGAGCCTCTAGAGCAGCAAAGCCACCGCCAGCAACGCTACAGTGATGGGTGCGTGCAAAGCTGTCAATCGGCAGCCACTCAATGCGCATAAGCCACCAAGCACAGCCGCTGGCAGCTCAAGGCGGGAAACGCTGGACGATCACACTACTCCCCACCCAGAATGGCAAAGCAGGAGTTCCCGAGCAGCACGCACCCGTACAAGGGTGGCAAGGGACTCGATCTAAAGTTCCAATAAGTAGGCAGGTGCCAGACAACCACCAATCAGTTACTTGGCTGGACTATTATTTTAAAGGAAAAAAAATACTGTATCTGAGGCCTCCACCAGTTAGTGCTAGTTACACTATCTAACAAAACATGCAAGACAAACTACACTATGGCTAACAGATAGAGATGTACTAATTAACTAGAAAATCTCTTAGCCATCTGGATTTGGGACGCCCGTAAAAAACCCTCCTAAAAGGAGAAACAAAAATAAATACTCTTCTGCCTTCTTAGTAATTGGCATCTGTACCATGTCGCTCATTGCACCACCGGTGACCAGTGACCTGTGCCCAGTGGGCCCATTGGCTGTCAATAGGGGAGCATGGATTGTGTAAGCAGAAATGGTCATTTGTTTGCTTCATGTGAGGTTTGTGGGTGGACATCCCAAAAAGCAAATGCTCAGGGGTTGTGGGATGCAGCAACTCCAAGATCCACTGGCTGGAGGTTTATTTTAAATCAGTTTATAATGATGATAAACCCAGAGACGTAGCTCGGCTTTCTGATACCCGGGGCAAAGATTCGAAATGGTGTCCCCCCACCAGTTCTCACCCCCCTTTGGTGACCTGTTGCACCCGGGGCAAGTGCTCCCCCTGCTCCCCCCTAGCTATGGCCCTGGATAAACCCAAACATCCACAATCAAGCAGCAAAGATTCAATGTATACATTTATTACTTGTGGAAAGATATACCATATTTTTTAGCCCTATAAGACGCACTTATTTTTCCCCAAAAGTGTGTGTGTGTGTGTGTGTGTGTGTGTGTGTGTGTGTGTGTGTGTGTGTGTGAATGTCAGTGCACCTTATTGGGCGAATGTAAAAAAAAAAGAAAAAAAAACTCACCTGTTACCAGCGCTCCCGCGCTGCTGACCGGGCTGCCTGCCACACTGCGAGAGGCCAGAAGAAGAAGCCGCTCCTCCATCTTCTCCTGCCCTCCAGCTGCTGCCTCTTCTGGCCGGGGCACACGCGAGCACCCGGGTCCGTGCAGCAGGTGGGCGCGGCCCACACCCACCCGCTGCATGGACCCGGCTGTTCGCTCGTGCCCTTGCCGGAAGAGGCAGCAGCTGGAGGGCAGGAGAAGATGGTGGAGCGGCGGATGCTGTCCCTGTCCCTGCCGCCCTTACTGGCCAGACCACGCAGACACCCAGCTCCATAGAGGGGGTGGGTGGGGCCGGGCATTCGCCTGTGCCCGGCTGTAAGAAGGAGCGGCGGGGACGCTCCTCCATCTTCTTCTGGCCTTCCGCAGAGTGGCAGCCTGAGCAAGCAACGCGGGAGCACCAGTAACATGTGAGTTGATTTTTTTTTTTTTACATTGTTATTTCTTCTGCCGCCTATGGGGAACGGAGGGGGGGGGGGGTTGTCACACTGCTTATATGGGGAATGGGAGGGGGGGTGCCCCACTGCTCATATGGGGAATGGGAGGGGGTGCCACAATGCCTATATGGGGAATGGGAGGGGGTGCCACAATGTCTATATGGGGAATGGGAGGGGGTGCCACATTGCCTATATGGGGAATGGGAGGGGGGTGACATATTGCCTATATGGGGAATGGAAGGGAGGGTGCCCCACTGCCTATATGAGGAACGGGAGGGGGTGCCACATTGCCTATATGGGGAAAGGGAGGGGGTGCCACACTGCCTATATGCGGAATGGGAGGGGGGTGCCACACTGCTTATATGGGGAATGGGAGGGGGGTGCCACACTGCTTATATGGGGAATGGGAGGGGGGTGCCACACTGCTTATATGGGGAATGAGAGGGATGAATGCCACACTGCTTATATGGGGAATGGGAGAGGGGTTCCACACTACCCATATGCGGAATGGGAGGGGGTGCCACATTGCCTATATGGGGAATGGGAGGGGGTGCCACACTGCTTATATGGGGAATGGGAGGGGGGATGCCACACTGCTTATATGGGGAATGGGAGGGGGGTGCCCCCCAAAATCCTATGTACGTCTTATGGGCAGGCGCGTCTTATATGGCGAAAAATACGGTATAGAAACCTGGAAATGAATAGAATTATATTCTGCATATCACTGTTATGACAGTAACACCGGGTCCATTAAGATTCATGAAAGAAACAAACATGTATGTCATACATAACTGTCAGCTCTGCATCTCATGAATAACCAGCAGAGCACAGAACATGCTAAGAAGATCAAGCCACTCACCAGGAATATCCGTTCCAGTTGGTCCTGTATGTCTTTCATTCCTGGAAAAGCGGCTACACCCTGGATCATCTCTATGAATATGCAGCCCACGCCCCTGCCAAGGACAGACGAGGAGAAATGCATGAAACTCATATATCAGTGTCAGCTGTACATGTCATGTTCCACCAACATTCCCACCGTATACATCATGTGCCAGTCAATATTACTGTCAAAATATGATTTAAATAAATGAATAAGTAATATGGAAATCGCCTTCAGGAAACGCAGGGGGAAAAAGGCTAAATTGAGTCGACAGTTACTAATATCAGAATATGCAAATCAGCTGTTTATTGTATATCATTTTTTATGATAGGTGACTGTGTTTGTCCTAATTTAAAGGGACAGTCCAGACTCTTGTGGTTCATAAGAGCCATGATGGAATTACTGCGGCATGCCACCCTATTGTCTTCTATTGAGATCTATGAGACAAAGCAAAGAAAGTAAGTCAATGGGGTGGCTGCAGTAATCCTTTGAACCATTAGAGTTATTTAGAATGGACTGTCCCTTTAAGATATTTTAAGACAATTGTAGTCCTCAGCCCTGGATATTACTGCCCACGACCAGTCCATGAGCTGTTGGGCTCAGCCATTGTGCTTCCTGGCTGGTCAACGAGTGTGTTCGCCATCTAAGGGGTTTATTCATCAAGGGATAGCGGCAGGTAGCGCCTCGTAGCTGCAGGCAGCGTCTGGGGAACACTGGGCGCTGTACGCAATACCACATTTATGAAGCCGATTCTGGTGAGGGACTCTAACAGCGTCATGTACCATCCGATTCATCATTACAGGCAGCTCAGCGTATAGCGCCAGAGCTCTGGCTTCCAGAGCGCCTGGTATTACCTGTCACTACCTGACGCTCTCCCATACATTTCAATGGACGTTCCTTTTCTTCTGTTTAATAAAGCGGACCTTCACTCTGAATAAGAGTCTATCTTATATGTTTCCCACACCCTGTACATACAGATTGTTCACATTAAAAATCCTCCTACCTGCACCTACTGCATTTCCTGAGCCTTTAAACATCCAAGATGGCGGCTTATGGAAGCCGCCATCTTATCAGGCAGCCTGCAAACAGGAAGTGCCTCCTGAGTGTGCTGCTCTGCATTCTGGGACTGCTGACCTTTACCTGACCCCAGCTCTGCTCTGTCTGAGCAAAGCACAGCTATAACCCGCCCCCTGTACCTTATCCCACTCTCCTCTCCTCAGTAAGTGTGATGCTTCTGAGTCAAGATGGCGGCGCCCGTATCCTAAATTCCTGAACAGAGTTGCAGCCCAGTGGGGGAAAGAATAATAAGTTAGTGACTAAAAATGCAAAATATATTAATTTTAGATGCTGGGGAACCGTTTTTTAAGAGTTTGGGATTTTCATTAAATCACGCTGAAGGTCCGGTTTAAGCAGGTTTATTGTTTTTCATTTTTTTTCTCTCAAATAATTGTGTGACCTCTCCTGGCATAGAAAGAAGAATTTTTGAAAACTTTGATTTTTTATATTTTTATGCAGAATTGTCATTATAGGTGTGTCATTAAAGCATTAATGTCACAATGTTACAACGTCATTCCATGTGTTTTTCCGCTTTGTTACAGGTGGATATGTGTTCAAAAACAGACTTTAATCACACAGTGTCTGGCGCTCTATGCTGTAGCGACCAAATCCAGAGCGTGTTTTTTTGTTGAATATGGTGAGAGTCGGTCACAATGAGCCGGTGCTACCTTTCACTCCCTGCAACGCTGTACTGGTGTAAGAACGCTAAACATACATCTCATTCATCAATGCCGGCCAGGTTACTACAGAGACTGAGGCGCTCTATTACAGCGACCGATAGCCAATAACAGCGTCTACTAGCGGTCGTTTTAAGCGCCTCTGTACAGATGCTCTGCCGATACCTGGCACTAGTCATGAATCAGCCTGCCAGGCTATTGCACTGCTGGGATATATACTGTGGCAGGGGTGGGTATGCCTCCCAAACCCACCCTCCACCAGTCACCCACCGGCTGCTTATGATGCTCACCCAGTGCCAGAAGATGCTTTTATACAGGAGAGGCAGCCACGTGAATTTCATAGCCTGGCAATTGCTGTCTAAGCAAATATAAAATGTAAGCAATGCTTGCCTCGTTTCAGAGGTCTGGTGATTTGATACTAACCTGAGCATTGGCACACTGCGGGCCCTAATTTCATGAGTAGTTGAGTATTATAATGTCACATCTCTGCGAAGCAGTTGTGTGGGGGAGAAATGTAAGTGTTGCTAATTTTTTATGTTTGCCAGGACTATCTGATTATGGGGGGGCTGAGGGGATCCGCACATACTCTGTTGGCAATACACTTACAGTATGTCAGTATGTTATTGTACAGTGACCAATTTTTTTTGGACTGAATGGGGCTCACAACCATTTAATTTCAGGTGGGCATCTTAGATACGAAGGTGGAGTACGGCTGTGTAAAATAAGCCACTATGAAACCTATTAAAGCGGATCAAAACCCACAAACTTGTGAAATACATTTCTCCAAAGCCCGTGCTGATATTACCTTCTTAGAATGTAGAGCTAGGAATGGATATTTTCGCTTTTCAAATCGTCCTGGAACACTTTTTCTTTTGCTGTTCTTCTCTGTAAGATGGCAGATGACATCATTGCCACACACAACAGTGGCATCGAATAGAGGAGGCGGAGCTTTACAGCTAAAACAAGGGCCATTATCTGGAGTTAGAGTGAAGCAGGAGCACCAAAAATTAGCAAAAGGTGCTCTTCATGAGGTGAGCAATTTAGGGGATGCTTGTTAAAATATGGATTTTGGTCCGCTTTAAGTGCTATCAAAGTGCCAGGAGATATATGTTAAAGAATCTAGCCAGAGGGAAAAAGATTCCATACTCACCCTTTGACCTCACATTTGTCCTACTCTGGTTAAAACCAAAATCAGGTCTACTGCTGTCCCTACACACCTCCAGAGCCTCCAATAACCACCAGTTCCTTCTCCATGGTGCAGCTGCACTGTCTGCCGGTAGCCCCATGGGTCAGGTCCGTAGGCTGCACAGGATGAAACTGAGATGCCAGCATATTGTCTGCCCACCCCACTCAGAGCTCTGTATATGGAGTGGTGAGGGAAACAAGGAACTGGAATGTTAGTTCCGTTTTGTGCAACCTAGGGGCGTGGCCCCTGGATGGTCCCTGCAGACACTGCACTGACACAACATCAGGCGGCAGCACCCTAGCTAAGAAAAATACAACCTTACAGAGGTCAGCAGTATCAGAAAGTTCAGTATATCTGCTCTTCTTTTTTGGGATGTGCACTGTGACTTTTGCTTTAGGGCCCAGTGAATCCTATGTTTGCCCCTGACATCTGGATATATAGGAGGAGAGAAGAAGCCCAGGGTTTAGTTCACTCCTATTACCATTTTCCAAACTACCTTCTAAGGCCAGCACTGCTCCGCTGACAAATCTACATTAATTTTGCAGAGAGTTACGTTCTTCTGAAAAGCTAATTCCAGAAAAGCAATTGAGAGAAGGCATTCAAGCCAAAGATGAAAGTGGGTTTCTTATTATCTATATTTATGAATGTCACTTTTCGTAAAATATTTTGATATACGGCAAAACAAAACAGTTTACTAATCAACGGCTCTGACTAAAGTAAATTGGAAAAGTGGGTAATTATATATAATGTTCCATCTGTCCCGGCCGGTTACGGGAGAAGATGAATTGATGAAAATGCCAGTCATCATTAGGCCTCCGCAGAGATCCATTACCTAGGCAGAGCCACAATAAATCTTCGTCAAGCACTCCTACAATCAAAAAGGAAAACGAGCCAAGTAAAAAAAAATGAAGTTGTAGAGTTTTCATTAAGAAAGGGAATTGTATTTTACTGGCTTAGACTTACCTTGCGGACATCTATGATCAACATTTATTGGTTTCATTGACTCGTAGAGGTTGTGGATATACAGCACAACTTTTACACCCAGGTCACACAGCCAATGCTAAAAAAATATATATACGTTACTGAAACTTTAGTATTTTAGGAATAGATAATGTGGCAGGATTGTGTATTCCACCCACCCTCAGCCACGATGCTGAGGCTTTAGACTTTTTCTAAGGGCATAGCATAGGCTGGGTTTCTTGGCTTGGGGATGCAGTACTGCTAGGTACAGAAGGGCTGGAGGGGAGACTAAGAAGACAGGGATTGGATTGACCAGCGGAAAATCCTTCTCAACTCCCAAGAAGCCAGATCCCTGGACCAAAAGTCACCAAGGATAATGTTACAAATCATAGTGTAAGATATTATCACATAATAGTCTATAGAATAATATATATATATATATATATATATATATATATATATATATATATATATATGATATCTGCAGGATGACACCACCCACAGGACAGAACAGACTAAAGTGCTCCAGTATACAACTACCAACGTCCGTTTTTACTCCTAATGGAGTGAGCAGTGACCCTTCACATGAAACACCGCTTTGTCTTCAAAAACCTCACCAGCTCCGAAACCCGCTGGATAGAGGTGATCGCCACCTTCAACGTGAACATTGTCAGGGAAGCCTCCGCCAAAGCGGGGCCCCTGAGGTGCTGTTAGTACCAGACTGGGATCCCAGGGTGGGACTAGTGACCACCGTGGAGGCTGAACATGCGCAGCATCCCCCAAGGGTGCTGGGCTGTAAGCCAGTATCCAGGCCTTGCCAGAGGAATTCCAAAATTTTGGGTAACGAGAACCTCCTACATCAGTGGCTTAGATTCGCACCAAGATGCGGAGGCTCTCCAAGTCCTGTAAGAAATTCTAGAGGACGGCAGTTTCAGTGCTCAAATCAAGGTCCGAATTACTGCGACGGACAAACCCTTTTCCTCCAACATTCAGGTCTCAACAGCCAAGCCGCTAAAGCCAGCGCTGGAGAATTGGGGTGCCGCAGAGGACCCTGTTGAAGAAGATCTGGGAGGTTGGGGGAGTTGCCCCGGGGGCTTCACTGCCAGGCTGACCAGATCCGTGAACCACACCCTTCTGTGCCATTGTTGGGCATTTAGGATGATAGGGATCCACTTACAATTGACTTTCTTTAATACGTGACCCAGAAGTGGCAGTGGCAGGAATGCGTAGAGCACCCTGACCAGGGAATGGCCAGCACTTCAACCGCCACAGCCAGGGAGTCTCGCACCCTAAACATGAACCTCTGGACCTTCCGGTTGTGCCAAGATGCGAAGAGGTCCACCTCCAGCACTCCCCACCAGTCACAGAGGGCTTGAACACACATACTGGTGAAGGGACCATTCCCCCAGTCCACCGTTTCCCTGCTCAAATAATCAGCTTGCAGATTCGCCACCCCCGAAATGTGAACTGCCGAAATGCACGGAATGTAAAGTTCCGCCCACCTCATGATGCAAATCACTTACTGGAATTTTCCCAATGTACCCTGAACAGAGGGCCCTGGAGCTGGAAAGACCAATACCTGAGAACCAGCAGAATCGCCCTCAGTTTCAACACATTGATTGCTCACTGCTCCCCCACCCTGAACCATCTGGTTGTCCAGAATGCCATCCCAACATGTCAGACTGGCATCTGTGGTCAGTATGACCCACCGGACCGGCAGGAAAAGTTGACCCACTGTCAGCGACTGCTGGTCCAGCCACAAATTCAGGCATTGTCCGTAAAGATAAAGCAACGGTCCAACGTCTGCATAGTTCTGCACCACGCAAAGTGCAGGTATTGTTGGTGACCAGGGAAGATCGGGACATGCAGATAAGTATCCTTTATGTCCACCTTGGCCAGAAAATCCCTGTTTTGGCGATGTCACGACAGAACTTAGAGATTCCATGTGGAACTTCTGCACTCAAACGTAACTGTTCAGATGCTGGAGATTCAGGATTGGCTGGACGGCCCCTTCCTTCTTGGAGATGACAAATATTATTGAGTAGAAGCCACAGCCAAGCTCTGAGGGGGCATAGGTACTACAACTCCCCAGTCCAGCAAGAGATCTACTGCGTGATTGCGCGCCACCATCCTTTCCACGACGGCATGTAGGGTTGACCGGTAAGGCCTTCATAGCGAAGGAGTTCAAGCGAATTGCAGAGGAATGCGAACCTCCATGTCGCAAACGCCTCTTCAACGCTGCTTCATCCAGACCTTGCCTGCCATAGCAACCATGGACGTGGCGCAAGCTGGGTGCATGGCCAACCCCACCATGGATAATGCATTCCTGGCCAGCTGGTCCAACCTCCTATCCACCGGGTCTCTCAAAGCCGCACTGTCTGAAGTAGGGATAAGGGTGTTGCAAGCCCGACACCAGTTCGCCTACCTTAGGTGGCGAAACCACCTCCGAAAAGGGGTACTTGGTGTCCAGGACCTTAGGAAGAAGCGGAAGCTTATCCACAGGCCTGGGAAAAATCTGCCTGACCTTCTGATGCTTGTAGGGTTCACCCCTTTTCAGCTGCCGCTTCAGCCGAGTAGTAGAGAGGTGCCTGAATAAGCTCCTCAATCTGATCTGTCGGGTTCCGGAGACTTTCCCAGCACATGCCAGATGACACCCTCTCCCTCCCACCAACCGAGAAATAGATTCTGAACACCTAAATAGTTCCTCAATTTAGAAGCTAGAATCCTTACACAATTCTGTCTGAATATGCCTATGCTTGGTCGTAGCCTTCCCCCCTGGGCGGGTAAAGACAGATTTGGGATGCCCCTGCTGATGAAGGCCACTGACCATGCTCTTCAACCGAGCCACCCTGTCCACCATGTCCCAAGGAGGAACCCCATCTGTGGGCGGGCCCTGGGACAAACATGGACATGGCAGCCCCCCGAGGGGGTATCAAGTCCGAGCCTAAAGTCGCAGGGGAACCTGCCAAATGCGTAAGTGGCGCAGGACAGTAGTGCACCCAGCGCACAGGGGTCCCTCGTCTGATGTCAGGCACGCTTGGCACATGGGACACGGGGCACCATTCTCTGTTAAAATACAAAACCCAGGTGTCTCTGATGCCTCAGATAAGGTCAAATATCTGCTATATAACTAATAATCATAAAAGCTGGAGTTCTGGTCCCCACACCCTCCTTCCTGTTGACTACTGGTCAGACCTGCCTGCACTACACGAAAAAACCACCCCTCTACAGCTAAAATCAATCCACTGGCCAAGGATGCAGCAGCTTCCACACTTCAATAACATGAACAAATGTCAGATTCAGAGAGGAAAAAGGCTTTGCCCTTCCTGACCAGGGAAAGACCATGGGGTGGCAGCCACACTGGAGCAGATCCTCAGTCCAGGAGCACAGCGAAGCAGTGCAAGAGCTGCCAAGTGACGATCAGAGGATGCAGCAGGGACCTCCAGGCACCACACAAGATAGCGCTGCCTTGTGCTGCTAGTGAGGGGGGCGGAGCCACGGACCCCACAAATTAATCCCCTTGGTTTCCAATAGGCAGGCCACATGGCCGGAGGCCACACCCCCCCAAATGCTGGTGGCCGAGCTCCGACTGCGCTCGGACCAGCATAGCAAAAGTAAAAAACAAAAATAACACCTGGGGGCCTGGACACCTAGCTCGCCCCCCCCCCCCCCCCCGTAGCAGCAATTGGGAGGGCAGACACTGTGGCCAGGGTGGGTAGAGGGAGATGGGGGTTAGTGGAAGGAACACAGCAGGGCCACCATGCAAGGCAGGGGGGTACTGACTCTCTGGGTTTAGACCCAGCTGAACAAGCCCCAGCACGCCTACATGGACCCATGCGCGCTCCCTTCACTCTGCACAATCCCACACTATCAGCTTAGGAACCATCTTCAGGCATCTAACGGGGGTCCCCAGGAACGCTGCAGGTGGTGAGGGGCTGGGAGACAGAGCCGAAGCCCTAGCTCCCGGTCAGCACTGTAACGAAAAAAACAAAAAATCCAGAACATCTTCACAGTCCCGTGCGACTGCAAGAAAATAACAGGATATATTTGCTACAGCCTGCCCTATATAGGCCGGAGGAGTTCATTTTTTTCTATCTTGCTGTTCCTGCATATTACTAAGGTTACCCCATGCATTGCATTGCTACTGGTGATAACCCGGAATGGAAGAGAGGAGAAAAAATATTATACTAGTTCAAAGGCTGGGGGGGGGGGGCAGCAAGTTATAGAACTTGCCGGCATGTTAGCAAGTGATTTGCTGTTACCACCCCATTATCCACAATGGCCAGAGGGTATGGAAAAGCCCGGTGCCCATCAGCGTGGGTCTGGTGTTCACCCCTGGGGGAGCCCAAGACCCGTACCAAAGTGCTGGTATCTAGTTATGGACAGCCATTTAGCCGCAGAGCCATGGGGAACTCAGCCCCTATGCTTGGTGTGCCAGTTGATAGCCTTGGGAGGGGGAACTACACATAGAGGCCGATTCATTAATAGCGCCAGGTAGCGACAGATGAGCGACTGTAGCGTGATTTTTTCAGCGCCAGCCAGTATTCGCTGTGCTTGGCCAGCGTTAGCTTGATGACAGCGACTCAATCGGTGTGCGGTAATGTTGAATACGGGCTGGGGGGTCGCTGTTTCACAGGTCCAGCGTTGTATGTGAGCGCCTGACAACGAATGGCCAGAGCGAACGGCTAGCTTCATATTCATCAACAAATCACGCTCCGAATGTGCTGTCGCTGTCCATTCCTTGTTTAAACCCCAGAGCGCTTGCGGCGATGTGTATTAACTAGTTTTTAACCCCTAAACAACCATATTTTTTGAATGTAACATTATACATGTTTTTAGAATCATTTTGTAATATGAATACATTAATCTCAGACCTGTTAGATCAATTCTGCACATATTTTTTTTTTTTTTTTTTTGACTTAAAAATAAATCCTAACATTGCAGAAGTGGTCTCCGATTTTTTGACATTAAAAAAATAAAAAAAAATTAATCCCAATTAATTATGATTAATTATAGATTGCTCCATTGAAATGCATTGGACATCGCCAGGGAGCGACAGCTCATACCTGGCGCTGTGAGGGAATTTGCAGCGGCGCTGTTCGGTCCAGGCGGCTTCATGATGAATGCCGCGCTAGCCGTCGCTCTCGCCGGCGCTAGCCTCATTTTGCTTGATAAATGCGTCATTGTGACCGCCGCCGGGCGTACTTGAGTCGGTAGTCGCCGTTAGCTGCCGCTACCTGGCGCTCGTCAGACACTACCTGGCGCTATCGCTTGATGAATAAGGGCCATAATATTTATTCAATCCAATTAAATTAAATGTATTGTTCACCAAGTACATGGTGAGATGAGCAAGGAATTCTTTTTGGCATATACACAGTGCAACAGTTAACAGTTAACTACAGTTTACATAGAAAAGGGAACAGAGAAACAGAGATACAGATGCTCTTCCATAGTGCAAGTTGATACCAGCATTGAGTCTGGGCCTATGATGCTTGGTTTTTGTTGAGGATGCGGACAGCCAAAGGAAAGAATCCATTCCTAGACCTAGAAGTCCTGCAAGCTGGTACCGCAAGACGCCGCCCAGATGGTAAATACTGGAATAGGGCGTGTCCAGGGTGGGAGGGATCCCAAAGGATTTTTTCTGCCCGTGTTTTTGTTTTGCGTTTGTGCAGTTCCTGCAGGGATGGTAAGGGGCTCCAATTATTATTTCTGCAGTCTTTATTGTTCTTTGGAGTCTACACTTGTCTTTTTTAGTAGATCCCTCAAACCAGAGAGAAAAGGAAAAACATAGTTCGGAACCTATCACTGCATTAAAGAAGAGCACTAGCAACTATTTTGACAGACCAGCCTTCTTCAGTTGCCTCAGGAAAAACAGTCTCTGTTGTGCTTTCCTAAGTAGAGCCGTGGTGTTCCTTTCCCAGCTGAGGTTGTTGGAGATGGTCACACCAAGAAATTTAGTCTCACTCACTCTTTTAATTTCCACCCCCCTGATGAACAGGGGCGACATGGCTGCCGGATTCCTCATGAAGTCCACTACCATCTCTAGAGTTTTGAAGGGTTTATAACCAGGTTGTGTCTAGTGCACCAACTGACAAGCTCCTCCACTGCATATCTATTTAATGAGATGCAGTGGCCTGGGCACAGTGTGTCTCCTCTACTTTGAAGCTGTATCTGAAAATTTAGCGGTACATTCAGACTCCCTGGCCAGACTTTTAAAGGTCTTTCACAGAGTATGGCCTTGATTCAATAAAGGTAGAAAAATATTCTCATGGTAGTAAAAAATTCAATTCATTCGAAATAAGCCTGAGAATGTCACTGTTACTGAACCACCAGATAAAAAGACAATAAAAGTCAATGGCAGCTTTTACTACAGTGTAGAAAGGAGTAAACAGTTCTCTACTTTTCTTAGGAGTAAAAAAAGTGCCATTGACTTTCATTGTTTTCTTAGGTGGTGATTCAGGAACAGTGAAATTCTCAGGCTTTTTTTCTCATGAATTGAATATTTTACTATCATGAGAATTTTTTTCTACCTTTATTGAATCGATGTCTTTAAATGATATAATAAAGGGTAAAAACATGCTTTCCATAAGCTCTTGCGTATGTCTGGAAGCAGATGGGCTGATTTCCCCCTCCTTCCCCCACATGTGAATCGGGGAGCAGCTGCTACAGAGCATCACAGCATCCCAAGCGGCACAAAAGCGCTTGCACATTATCTAAAGTAAAATGAAAACAAATTAGGAATGTGTGCGACTTAACTGCACTCCGTTTACTCTTCCAGCAGATTGTGATGCAGCACATTTATGCCGCAGAGGTGCACACAGCCACATTTATCATCCTTTTGCCAACAAAGTGGAAGCCTTCATTTCCCAAATCTTCTTTCCTCACAAACTGCAACTTCAGCTAAGCATGATCCCAAGTTTCTGTCCCCTCTGTTGCAGTAAATTGAGCATAGCACTCTCCAGTCACTCTGACATCTCTTACATGATACAGGAAGAAACACAAGGGATAGAGGGGAGACTATAGAAGGCATAGGAGCTTACATTTTGTCAGAAGAAACAGAAGGTGGCAGATGTTGGAAACTATAACAGTAGAGAACAAGCTAAAATCAGGGGCATAACCATATGGAATAGAGCGGTAATGACTGCACCAGGGCCCATGATGTCAGGGAGCCCTATCATTGTGGCTCCCCCCCCCCCTTTATTCATCAGATTTGTGCTCTCATCGCATTATGTTAAGAAAAAGAAGCACCAATTGCCTCAGCTGTTTCAGTCCTTAGTTATCCAGTTGGGTTAAAATAACAGGAAAATGGTTACCCCAGGAGCAGTGTTTGGGTTCGGCAAGTTTGGCCAAACTTTGAATAAAAGTTTGGGTTTAGAGATCCGAACCCGGTCACCCCTTTCAAATCAATGGGGGCCCAAACCTGGATGGCGATTCTGCCTCTAGGGGCGCAGAGTGTGCATCAGAAAGCGGCTGTAACCTTCCATGATGAGTGTCCTCACTCATGGGAGCAGTGGCCATCTTTCTGTGGTCCCGGGCGTAGCCCATTTGACAGCAGACATGCCGCCCGCTGACTAGGGATCGGATAGTGGGGCTTAGGTAAGTCACAGCTGTTTCCTGCTGCACACTCTGTATAGGCAATGTGCTTAGAAGCCCATCAACCAGATTTTCTGTGTTTGGGCCAAACTCTGGCTGAAGTCCGTGTTCGGGTTTGCCCAACACTACCCATGAGCTGTGACCAGGGCACGGTCACATTTAGTTACACCACTGGCTCTAAGACAGAAGAACTTACAGTCTCTTTAATTGTTCAGGGGATAAGAGAGGGTAGGAGAGCTTCAAATCTGTAGGGGTAGAAAAGGGGCTATAGAAGACAAGCTTACAATTGCTTACATTATAGAGAAAGAAACAGAGGGTAGGAGAGCTTGCAATCTGTTTGGGGTATAAAGGAGATTACAAAGGACAGAAGAGCTCACGATCTCTTACATTATCTAGAAAGAAACAGGAGGTGGCAGAGCTTGCAATCTGTTTGGGGTATAAAGGAGATTACAAAAGACAGAAGAGCTCACGATCTCTTACATTATCTAGGAAGAAACAGGAGGTGGCAGAGCTTGCAATCTGTTGGGGTAGAGAGGGGATAGACAGGGCTGGATTAAGTGTGGTAGAGGTCCTGGGCACAAAATCTGGTGGAGGCCCCTTGTGCCACCCTTGTGCAGATGCGTGCTGCTCGAGAACTCCTGCTTTGCCATTCTTGGCGTGAGGTAGCGTAGTCGCCCAGCTGGTCCAGCAGAAAAAAGTTCCCTGCATTGAGATGCCAGCGGCTGGTGGCTTGGTGGCTTATGTGCAGTGACAGCTCTGCACGCACCCATCACTGCAGCTTTGCTAATGGCGGCTTTGCTGCTCTAGACTCTCCATCCTGCCCTGTGGCAGCTTTGGCTGCAGGTTTCCAAAGACAAAAAAAGGTTTGCCCAGCGGCGGGGGGCCCCTACTGTCCGCAATAGCTTTGTTGCTGGCCCCACTGCCCGTCAGACCAAAGACTGAAAAGCCTCCTGTACCAGACCATAACCCAAAGGTTGGTGGAGGCCCCCTTTGCCGGGCAAGCGGTGGAGGCTCTGGGACGCGCCCATTGCGCCCCCTCCGGCCATGGGGATAGAGATTACAGAATTTACAACATTTTACAAAAGGAAACTGGAGGGGAGCTTGTAATCTATTACATTTGTAGTAAAGTCTATATTGAAGAGCTTAGAGCTCAGTCACTGTTGATTGCCCCCAATCAGACCCCATTCGCCCCCAGATCCTATAGCAACTGCATGGGCAGCTACAGCTAACATTATATCTAAGTTTCGGAAATTACCCCTCAGGAGGACATTGATCATCCTACAATGATTTTAATCTCATAGGACTTTCTGGCTGATAATCACATTAAGTATTATACAGATTGTAATGGACTTTCTGACCTATACTATTTAACTTTTCTGTCATTTCATTCAAGGACATAATTCAAGGAATAAGTGGCCCCGCTGTCCTGTTTTCCTTCCACCGATGTATACGTATCCAGTTTTACAGTAAGCCTATGGATTACATAGTGCATGGTTGCCTTGGAAACAGAGAGAATCCATTTCACTGGGGATTGTTTAAAACTAAAACCATGTAACAAAACTACCTCCCGGGTTGAAATGCCAATCAAAAGCTTTCCGGACATGTTTTCCCTCACCACCAGAGAGGCTAAATGTTATCGCAAACTGCCAGATAAGCTTTGACAAGTCCATTCTTACATCCTGGCATCCCCCACACACACTGGAGAGAGGCAACCATTATTCAGCTGGTAAAATGAGGATTATAGTCTTAGATTTCAATAGCCATTATTCTGAAAATAAAAGCCAATCAAAGTCCACAATCTATTTTATCTCTGCCGAGGGTAAAAAGGTGAGGTATCACGTTAAAGTGCACCTATAACTATGTGGTGACGAGGGGAAGCCTGTCCCACAGTAGTACCTAAACCTTTTCTCCAGACTTCTCTTAGCCTCACTGGTATACTTACCCAGACCGGGCTGGGTCTCTGTAAAACACTTTCTATTGGAAGTGTTGGTGGGCAGCATGAGTGCTGGGGCCAGGCTCTGACTGGCCCACAGGGGAATCCCCTGGGGTGTTCTCTAAACTCAATAGTCTCTTTGGGGCCCCTTCCTTGGGCACCTTCATTCACACAAATTATACAGCATGGGGTGCTCTATCTATTGCAGACATGCCAAGTCACCCGGTTTTCCAGAGAGTTTTTAACCCCCCAGCCCCCCTAGCCACTCACTCTGTCAGCATATCAAATCATGTAAGTAAATTTTAAAAGGTCAAGGAGTCAGCAAGAAGAGAGACATACCGTAGGGGGCGTGGCCGGGCAGCCCGTCACCTACGCACGTTTCGCCCCGCCCACCAGAGCTTTGTCTTTCTTCGCCGCTTGCTGACTCACACAGCGGCCCGGCTTGGATAATACACTGCTACAATACTGCATGCCTTCGGTCCACGGCGGTGTCTGAAAAAGCAACTGAGCCTTGGGACAGGTATAGTGGTGGTAGAGCGGGAAGCTTCAGCCAACCGTCGCAGCCCGTAGCTCCCACCAGAGCAATTGAAGCTATATATGATGACCCTATTTCCTGCGCAGTCCACCTCTACCACGGGCCTTGACGTAATTGCTGCTAAACATTCTCAGCCGGGACTTTGTGCAAATATCTGAGGAGGACATTCTATCACAGTCCCCTTGTTAAATGCTGGCCAGCAGGTATGCGTGGGAGTGACTGGAGGGGACCTGGTTACCAGGTTTGTCTGGGGGGCCCCCGATTTTTAAGCAATGGCAATGCCTTTTTAATATTAATTCGTCCCTTCACCCGTTAGAAGTGGCATAGGACGCCACGTGCGCAGGTGGATTACCCTGCAGTTCTGTCCTCTGCCAACAAATACCCCTCATATCATGGCTGCACATCAGGTTTTGTATTTAGCTCATGGGTGCGAATAGCACAATATGTTGAGATAGTTATGATGTGTCTTTATTTCTGAGTCCATGATTAATGGTTAAGCATTGGTTTCAATGATTATCTGAAATTCACTATTACCCTTTGGCACAATAATTGATTTTGACTGTATGTTTAGATTTATATATTTTTTTCACTTTTGGTTAGATTAATAAGGTAGTACATATAGATGATGGTTAATGAATTGAATTGTATTCATAGTTACATTTTTTTTTCTTTTTCACTTGTTTATGAATTTATTCACGTATTTTGTTTAATTATTAATATAAATATATAATATTTAATATATTAATATAAATTAATTATTTAAATAGGTTTATTAATATAAAATAAAATATTTCGTGCCGGCACAAATAAATATATAATTTATATAATTTAATTAATATTATTTATTTATATAATTATTCACTAATTAATGATTAGAAATAATACGATGAAGTAATAATAATTAATTAATTATTATTACTTCAACAGTTTGTAATTAAATTTAACACCACTTTAACTGATTTTTTGCAGCTTTTCCAGGGGTTAATAGTATTTGTCAGGTAATGCATAGATCCAACTTTTGCCTTAGGATGAATTTGTACAATAATGTAGATTAGGCAGTAAATTTATAGGACATATACAGTTGTTTTTATTAAATGTTGTGTGTGTCAATGTGTTGTTTTTAGGAGCCACTTTGTTATATTTACAATAATAAAAATAATTTTTGACTTTTTACAAAAAGTGTCTTGGTGCTCCTACTTGGAGAAGGTTAAAGTGGACCAACACCCAGGATTTTGACTATCCTGGGTTTTGGGCCACTTCAGGGGGGCACCCCGCTGTGTAAAACCCCCCAGAAACACCCCAATACTCACCTCAAAACGCTCCCACGTGGCCGGGTGACAGCGACGGACAAGCGCTGACAGCGACGGACAAGCCAGCGCGTCCGCCGGCGCCTCCCACACGTCCCTCTGACAGCGCGCGCGCCCGCGCCGGCCATTCACGAACGGCCGGCGCGGGCGCGCGCACGGCTAGAGGGGCGCGCGGGAGGCGGGAGGTGAGGTGAGTTTTTGGGGGGTTTTCGGGGGGGTTCCTCACCGCGGGACATCCCGATCTCGGATGTCCCGCGGTGAGGGGGGTGATCGGCCCGGGAATCTTATAGATTCCCGGGCCGATCACCCCAGGGTGTTGGTCCACTTTAATGAGGGGGCTTGAGTTCCCTCCCTTCCCTCTCTGTTTTTGAATTGACCTTTTTAATATTCAGGTATATTTGTGTGACTTTCACTTTTGTGCCATATATATTTTTCAATAAACAATGTTTTTCGGCAATTTTGCCGTTATTGTCCTTTGTGCCAGCCTCACACTTAACCGTTGTGTTTTGTGTGTGAGAAGCAGCTCAGTCCCAGTGCCCCGGGAGAAAGATGAGGTTGTAGGCACTCCAGGAGACGATGCTTTGGCAGAACATAAGCCGGCTTCACTTTGAGCCCCATTTACTAATTAATATTAGTGTTGGGCGAACTCGAACCGCAAAGCTTGGGTACATAGCCAGGGGGACAGAAATCTCACCCCCCACCCGGAACTGCCCCCAACCGTTTAGGAAGGGGAGCAGACATGGCATTGGTGGGGGACACCTGGCAAGAATGTGAGGCAGGTGGGTCACAGCACCCATGTGTTCCATGACTCCTAAGGTCACTTCCTCAGAGTGAAGTTCAAAAGAAGAGAAATGAAGCAAAGGTTAATAGAGAGGGACTTTTAGGGAGATGAAAATAGAAAAATATGGAGGGAATGTTCTTGAGAGGAAGAAAGGGGGAACACGGAAGCGACAGATTTAGGGAAAGTGGGAAAGAGAGAGAGAGAGAGAGAGAGAGAGAGAGAGAGAGAGAGGTGAGACAGAAAAAGGCAAATAGGCAAGAAAATAAGCCTGAAACAAAAAAAAGGGGGAAATGAAAAGAAAGAAATGAATCGCCCCACAATGACCCCGCTGGTATGTGACATGTCTATAGGGAGCGTTTAACTGGTTATTTTGGGGCGAGAGGGAGAGAGAGAAATTTGCAACAGTCACGCAATCGCCCCACTGGAAAAGCAGCCTTGGAGATATGGGAATTGTTACATAATGATTACTGATCACTGGTAAAGGCTCGGCATGATCATTTAGTGGCTGAATTTTATTTTTTAATAGAGGTAATTATTTATAATTATTATCCTAAAGCTGGATAACTGCTCTAATCAAAATTATTTTATACCTTCTATTGTAGAAATCGCAAGAAGGTGGAAGAAATCACCTGGGGTAAATGGCGCAGCTCCTGAATTACAGATACCATTGCGGTTTGGCATTTAGACATGTTGGATTGCTCAATTCTCTATTGCAGTCAGGAAAACTCTGGAGGTTTTTTTTAAATGATATTTTCAAAATGAAGCATATGGTGGTTTACTTGTAAAGCCTAAAAGCTGTTTTGACATTTATCATCTTTAAGGTTATGGTCTCTGAGGAAGATTTTTCTTAAAGTGAAATGCGCAAGACTAGACTGCTAAATAGGTAAGAGGATACATTGAAGTATCATCAGTGACATCCCAAATTATGTACATGAAAATTCTATCCTAGTAAAATTCCATCACTGAAATAAAGGAGATGGTGCAGAGTGGTTTGGTACTACTGTCATTAAAACCCTGGAGAGTTTTTTTTAAATGGCTTTTAAAATGTGAAACATATGGTGTTAACACAGAAAGCCTAAGACTTGCCTAAGATATATATATTCAAGGTTATTGTCCCCGTTTTTTCTTAAAGCTAAATGTGTGAAACCACCACATGAAACAAACTGACAGTGAAGAGGACAAAAGAAAATGTTAATCTGTGATCATTGTATTGCTTATATTACACATTCTAAGATAGGTCTATTTAAACCTCCATGAATTTCTTTCTCGGACTGCATGTTGCAATGTAGTAAAATTAAATCAGTTTTCAGAAAGACCCTGTAGTTTCTAAAGTATTTGTTAAGCATTAGAGCATTGGAGATTCATAGAAAAAAGAGAGAAACAGTGGGGGAGCAGTGGCAGCAGTGATGTGATGTAAGCACAATGTGATGACTGTGTGAGGAGAGAGGGGGCGGGGTTTCAGAGCTGTAGAGAGAGGCAGCCAATCAGGACGTCTGGGCAGGGAGTGGGGAGTGTTTACATTCTCGGTCCACTGAATGTTGATTGCTGGACCAGGGCAGTGGGGTGGGGGGGGGGGTGCAATATCGGTGGTGTTTCGTCATCAAAAAGTGATGAGAATGTCTTCAGTTGGGTTGGAAAATCTTATTCTATTCTCTCTTGTACCATCAGACCTATGGCTCCACAAATAGTGTCACTGATTGACAGGATGTAATGTCGAAAAATACAGTTTTGTGAGTACTCGCCTTTAAAACGGGTATTATGAGAATGCCATACACTCCACTTCGATCTTCATAACATGTGGGTAATCTCCAGTAGAGGGCGAACTTCTGCAGAGTTGAATATGCAAAAAAGAAAGCCCCTCCCGGTCCATATATACCTGGGACCTCCCACCAATTTCCCAGTGTAAAAAAGCAGTAAGGGGACCAGGAAGAACTAATTATAACCTTAACAATCATGGGGTGGGGCGAAGTGGAGTGTATGGCACACTCATAATACCCGTTTTAAAGGTGAGTACTCATAAAACGGTATTATTCTAAGTGTGCCATACACTCCACTTCGATCTTCATGACATGTGGGACATCCAATAGCAGTGTCCGTCATGGGTGGGAACCAAAACAGTAAAGAATGTACCAACTCAAACCACTGCAGCCTGCAGAACCTTGCGGCCAAAAACAGCATCCGCTGAAGCCCGCACATCAACCTTGTAAAACTTGGAAAAAGTATTAACAGAAGACCAAGTAGCAGCCTTACAAACTTGTTTAACAGAAGCCTGGTGCTGAAAAGCCCAGGACGCACCAACCGCATGAGTAGAGTGTGCAGTGACCCTAAAAGGGGGAGTCCTCCCCTTAGCAGAATAGGCCCCAACAATGGCCTGACGAATCCATTTGCTAATCGTAGACTTAGCAGGCGCCAAACCTTTCCTGGGCCCGCAGGGCACCACGAAAAAAGCGTCCGTCTTGCGGAAGGAAGAAGTAGTCACCAAATAGTACTTCACACAGCGAACAACATCCAAATTGTGCAGAACCCTCTCCTTGTCATTGTTAGGCTTAGGACACAAGGAAGGGAGAACAATATCCTGATTGAGGTGGAAAGCAGACATAAAATGAAAAACCACCTTATCCTGGTGTCTCTCAAAGTAAGGGGCCTGAATCGACAGAGCCGCCAACTCAGAGACACGCCGAACAGAGGTAATAGCCACCAAGAAAGCAACCTTCTGAGTGAGAACCGAAAGGGCAATATCCTGTAGCGGCTCAAAAGGGGGACCCTGCAGAGCCGAAAGAACCAAATTCAAATCCCAAACAGGAACCACAGCCTTCCGAGGGGGCCGCACATGCGCGACCCCTTGGAAAAAGGTGTTAACCAGCGGGTGTAAGGCAAAAGACCTCTGGAAGAAAACCAACAGAGCAGAAACCTGTCCTTTCAAAGTACTAAGCTGGAACCCAAGATCCAGATTATGCTGAAGAAACTCCAAAATCCTGGGTATCGAAAACACCCTGCAAGGCAAGGCCCTAGCCTCACACCAATCAATATAGGACCTCCAAGTCCTATAGTAAATGCCAGAAGAGGACCGCTTCCTAGCCCTAATCAAGGACTGAACTACAGCCTCAGACAAACCTTCCTCTTTCAAAATGAAGGTTTCAGCAGCCAAGCCGTCAAAGCCAGCGCTTGTAAATTGGGGTAAAGTAGATGACCCTGAGATAGCAGATCCGGCAACAAGGGAAGCCGGTACTGATCTACTTTGGCCACCTTGGAGCCACCAGAATCGCTGGTGCCCCTTCTAGAACCAGTTTGCGAACTACCTTGCCCAGCATGGAGACGGGCGGAAACAGGTACAGAAAACCCAGCTCCTTCCAAGCAAGGGACAAGGCATCCACTGCCAGAGATAGAGGATCCTGAGAAAGAGACACAAAGGTCGGAAGTTTGTGATTGTGCCTCGAGGCAAAGAGATCCACCTCCGGAGTCCCCCACTTGCGGCAAAGATCCAGTAAAACCTCGGGGTTGAGAGACCACTCTCCTTGGTGAGAGGATCCCCTGCTCAGGGAATCTGCCTCCGTGTTCTCCACTCCCGGAATGTAGACTGCCGAAATGCAAGGAACATTGCTCTCCGCCCAGTGCAGGATCAGAGAGACTTCCCTGAGGGCACTCCTGCTGCGAGTCCCTCCTTTGTGATTGATGTAAGCTACCGCCGTTCGGTTGTCTGAACGAACCTGAACCGGTAAATGTGAGGTCAGCCGAGCCAGAACCAGTCGGATGGCTCTGAACTCCAAGACATTGATGGGGGTGTGAGCCTCCTGAGGACCCCACACCCCGCTGAACTGATGACTCTTCCAATAACCTCCCCAGCCCGACAGGCTGGCATCTGTGGTAACCGTCTCCCAACAAGGGACCAGAAAGGATCTGCCCTTCAACAGGTTGCTCGATTCCAGCCACCACCGAAGGGACTGCCCGAACCCTGGGAGACATCCTGAAAGGTTGATCCAATGACTGCGGACACCTGTCCCAATGCGTCAATAGGTGAAGTTGAAGAGATCTCATGTGAAACCGTGCAAATGGTACCGCCTCGGAAGGAGGATACCATCAAGCCCACCAGTTTCATCCCCTGTCGGATAGAGGGACAAGGATTGGCCAGAAGAAGGCGGATCAGAACCTGAATCCCCTGCACCTTGGTCTGGGGCAGAAACACTCTGGCCAGAATGGTATCCAGATTCATGCCCAGAAATGAAATCACACGAGACGGAGAGAGAGAAGACTTGGGGCGGTTGATCACTCACCCGAGCCTCTCCAGGGTCGACACCACCTGGTGGGTGTCCAGCTCCGCCTGACTGAGGGAAGAAGCTGAGAACAACAGGTCGTCCAGATAAGGCACAATGCGAATGCCCTGAGCTCTGACCAGAGCCATTATTCCCGCCAAGACCTTGGTGAAGACCCTCGGCGCCGAGGTCAGTCCGAAGGGAAGGGCTACAAACTGATAATGTTGATCCTCCACCGCAAACCGGAGGAATCTCTGATGTGCCTGAAAAATCGGAACATGCAGATACGCATCCTTGATGTCTATGGATGTCATAAAATTGATGGAATTGATAGCCGAGCGCAGAGTCTCCATGCGGAACTTTTTGGCTCTGATAAACCTGTTGAGAACCTTGAGATCTAGAATGGGTCTCACCGAACCCTCCTTTTTGGGAACCGTGAAAAGGTTGGAGTAGTAACCCCTGCCTCTCTCCGACAGAGGCACCGGGCATATAACCCCCATGTCCAGAAGGTTTTTCACTGCTAACAGGAGCCCCTGTGCAGCCTGAGGGTCCGAGGGCACCCGAGACCTTAAGAATCTTGGGGGCGGCCAGTACTCGAACTCCAGTTTGTACCCGGAGGAGACCACTTCCAAGATCCAATTGTCTGTGACCTCCCGGGCCCAGACCTGGAAGAAGAGCCGCAGCCGTCCCCCCACCCTTGTGGGTGAGGGCGCCCCTTCATTGCTGAGCCGGTTTAACGGCAGGCTTGGGCTTGGAACCCCAGGCAGCCACGGGACGTGCCCGACCTCTGCCCCTGTTCCATGACGAGCCCCTGACACCCGAGAAGGCCAAACCCCTAGCCGCTCTGGCCCCTCGAAAGGAAGGAGTGAACAAGCCAGCCCCCCGAAAGGGACGGCGCAGTTTCTTCCGCTGAGGTAACTTACCTCCTTTAGCAACAGCATCCAATTTATCTCCAAACAGCCGCGTACCCAAGGGAAGAGCTGTGAGCGACTTCTTGGCCCCAACGTCCGCCGTCCACTGGCGGAGCCAGACCGATCTGCGCATAGCCACCAGTAAGGCTGAAGTCCTACTACAGACGACAATAGAATCTTCCATAGCAGCCAAGACAAAATCCATGAACAATTCACATCTCTTAAGGGTAGCGAACTCAGCGCAAGCTGGATCAAACTGAGCGTCATTCAGCCAGTCCCTGATAAGAGACCTGGTAGCAAGCGACACCAGGGCAGATGCACAAACAGGCGGCAGGGCCGAGCCCACGCTGGCAAATGCGTGGCACGCCATATGATCAAGGCGCTTATCCTCGCCATCCTTAAGGGAAGTGGCGTCAGGGGTGTTCAGCACAGAAGAGTTGGACAAACCTAAAAATGGCGCGACGACCTCGGGAGGAGAAGACCAGTGCTTAATCGCCTCCACCGGGAAAGGATACTTCTTATCCCATCCCTGAGGAACACCAGGAAGCCGACTGGGCCTCTCCCATTCTCTAAGGATCAGCGCATCAAAGTGATCCTGGGTAGGGAATTCCAGACGGGGCTTGCGGACCCCAAAAAATTCCCCCTTCTTGAGAGGGGGCGCCTCAGGCGGTTCAATATCCAACACCTCCAATAGATGTGACAAAACAGTGGCCGTATCTACGGCATCCCCCAGCGCCTGCCCGACATCGGCATCACCAGACTGAACATAGTCAGCCTCTGTTTCCTCGGGGAATAATCTGACAAATCAACGGAATCGTCGTCAACATCCCACAAGGGCTGGGCCGACGACAAATGTCTCTTTTTAGCCTGGGCCTTCTTGCCCACCGTGCTAGCAATAAATTTCTCGATGCTGGCCAACCTAGCCCAAACATCAGAGTGCGACTCCCCGCTGGCACCAATGTCACTTGGGGTACGGATAAGGCGGGAAGGGGAAGGCGATGAAGCGGGAGGAGCCGAGCCAGAAGGCTGGGTACCAGACGGCCGCGTTATGGCCTTTTGTGCGCATGGTATACAGATCAGCACATTCTCCCCGTAAGGGATACCCCACACCCCACACATGGCCCGGATCGTCCCAGAGGGAGCCCGAGCCCAGTATCCTGCGGAGCCTCCATATGGTGATTTTTGTGGTTAGTCGCAAGACCGCAGGGAATTTACGCCTAAGCAACCCGGGATGTCCCTTAAAAGTCCCGGTTGGAGGATTTGAGGTGATCAAATTTACACTATGGACCCCAGGACCAGGAGGAACCCCTTAATATGCACAAATACAATGCAATCTGTAACACACAAACAGGCATCATAAGTGCAATCCCCTATATATATATATATATATATATATATAGCAATAACACATACATAATTATATATATATATATATATATATATATATATTCCAGCTCCAGACATGCGATAACCACAAACAAATAGAAACACACACATGCCCGCAAATCAGTGGGGGCCCCCCGCTAGAGAGGGGCCCCCACATAAGCTAAGGAAGTGGCCATCTGGCCCTTACCACCAGGAGCGCAGCTCAGCAAACCAAAATGGCCCCTGAGAAGTGCCTCGTGCAGAAAGACAGGAAGAGAAGGGGGAGGGCGGGCCAGCGCAGAACACGCGCTCACCAGGCCACACCCCCCCTCCCAGCAACGCAGATCCCAAGGATTGAGCCACAGAATCGCGCCAAAGAAGGGGGCGGGGCTACCGCGGCAGCGCCGAGAGCCTGGCCCCACCCCCTCCCTGAACACAGCCTGAGGGGGAGAAGCTCCCCAGGCTAAATCAAAGGCCCCAGATATGGTCTCAGAAGTGAAAACATCCTGTCAGTCCACACACACATAGTGAAACTCACACACACACAGGGGCATAGGAGAACGAAACCGAAATAACAGCCAGGCACCCCCCCCCCCTGGAGGGGAGTAAGGGACCCAGAAGGGGGGGAACCCTGCCAGAATCCGGCCATAAGCATAGAGGGACGGGGCATCCCACACCAAGATCACCAAAACCTGGGTAACCGCCTACCCCATAGTGAGGTCTCACGGTGGAGCAATGCTCCTTCCGCACCCATAGGGTGCTGCCTACCTTCACCAGGACCCGCAGCCTAAGCTGGGAGGCTCAAATAGGGGCAATTTAGAAAGGGTCCTGGCAGCAATAGGGACAATAAACGGCCGGGCGCGGGCCCGGCTTACCTGTAAGTAAAGAAGTCTTCATCTTCTGTCTTGTCGCCTTCCCTGCAGAGAAGGAACTGGGAAATTGGTGGGAGGTCCCAGGTATATATGGACCGAGAGGGGCTTTCTTTTTTGCATATTCATCTCTGCAGAAGTTCGCCCTCTACTGGAGATTACCCACATGTCATGAAGATCGAAGTGGAGTGTATGGCACACTTACAATATAGGCATAGACCTCAGGGATAGAGTATTAAACCCATGGCCAAGCTAACCAAAAATGAAAACTGCAATTCTACCTTTCCTTTGTTTAACAACTTTATTTGCTAATCTGCACAAAAACAACAGCAACCCATAATTATTGGTATCAGTAAGCTTTCCCTTCAGGCATGATGTATAGGTGAGGCTGGGTATTCAATAACATCATTAATAACACATGGCACTAATGGCTGCAGTAACCGATGTTACGGTTGTTCTTGGCGTCTAACGTTTATCACGGAGACATGGTAAGGGACACCTTAAATGTAAGTGGGGAAAAAGGAGATGACCTTACAGGTATTAGGAACAATGTGATCGAGTACTTAGTTCCCCAAGTCCCAGTCCTTCCATAAGCTGACATGGCTATCTATAATGCTAAAACACATTCTGTAAACTTGCCTTAAAATATCAGACTGTTTCTTGCTTTAGTTCAGATTAAAATAAGGCGTGATTTACTAAACGGAGGAGATTAGAACACGATTAGCACCCGAAACTTTCATGACAACTGTTTACGTGACAACTGTTATTTTGTATTTATAAAGTAAAGTTTTTGTAAATTTTAGCTTTTACATTCAGTGGATCTTTTACCACCATGGAGTGAAAGTTTCAACAACCAACATAAGAGCACTTTAAGGCATTTATAAACTTTTGCATTATTCCTTCTTTGAATCACACCGTTTTTTATCTTGTGCCTTATTTTGAAATAAATCCTGAAATGGAACGTAGATATTTTAGGAGAAGTTTATTGAATCGAAGATGAAATTCCATGCAGCAGAAAATAGGAATGACATTGCATATTGTGCCAGTAAGTAACTGTGAGGATGGCATTAGGCTAGAACCCTCCTCTGCAGTCAAATTAAATTAAGACTGGGTGTCTTAAATTGGGAGTCTTAAAGTAGATTGGGAGTGACAGGACTGAAATAGGTTTTTAGTTCCAAAGCAATCTAGGATCCTCTTCCTCGCCCACAAACCTCTGATGACCTGGAACTACCAAGATGGTCTCTAGGTTGAATCACAGACCAAGCATTTTTTCTTTTTCTGGAGTTCATTCCTCTTTGCTGGAGAGAAAGAAGTGAGAAAACTCATACACATCTTTTGGTCTTGCTCCCAACAACAGTAATTTGGGACTAAAGTCCTTTTGATAAAAACTAAACTGACTCCTCATCTATTGGGTAACCCTGTTGTCTGTTTATTACATCTTACTTCACACACAGCTAAGACCTCCCACAGCCAAGCCCCCCCCCCCCCCCCCCGTTTCTCTCTCTAGAGACGCTGCCTCGCCAGCCCCACACAGCAGCAGTCCTCACCTCCTTATACCGCAGCAGCTCCAACAATGAGCGCTGCTAGGCCGACACGCCCCTGACTCCTGCACACCACCCTGCCAGTTTGTTTCATGTCACAGGGGCCCATCTTCAGCTCTGCCAACCGCACCTGCACCAGCTCCTCCAACTTCCGTCCAGCTACTAGCCCACCAGACTTCTTAAAGCGGCACCACCATGCTCAGAAGCGCGGGATCACTTAAAGCGGCACCACCATGTCTGACCACAGGCTCCTTAAAGTGCCATTACATGCTGACAAGCTCCCCAGGACCCAGCACTGCGGCATGGGACAACCCATCGGTGTCTGCTGGAACAGCAACTGTGATGAAAGACAGCACACCAGCAGTAGATGAGTACCAGGGAGGATACAAGGAAGGAGCTGGTCAGGGTTAAACCGGACCTTCAGCATCATTTAATGAGAAGCCCAAACCATCTTGTCTCAGAAGCATCACATATTGAGGAGAGGAGGGGGGTATAAATCTCTAGGAGGAGATATAACTCTCTAGGGTCAATGAGATATCCAGGATTACAGACCTTACATCCTCACTCAAAGACACTAATGTTAAATTTGATCAGACATTCATTCATGAATTAACCAGAATACCTAGCCATCTAATTAACGAAATAAATTAAAAAAATAAATAAATATATATATATATATATATATATATATATATATATTCTACTCTCTTTCTCTCTCCCTATTCAGCCACTCCCTACTACTCCAACTCTAGCTATAGCTAGACTAGGTCTGAGCTCTAGATCAAAAGATAAAGTTAGAAAATAGAGGTAAACTATAAAGTGGCTAGAATTAGATGGAATGGGTCTGAGAAGGTTTGGAAGGGGACCCTCAATCATGCAGAGTGTGGTTTTGGATTGACATGACATGTGAACCATGTGCGAGGTGACAGGGGTAGAGATGGGCCTGACCAGGCAGTGATTTGAGAAAGAAGCCAAGAGCCAGTTTCTAGAAAGCGCCGTCCCTTTAAGGAGGGCAGCCCACATGACTGGCCTGTGTTCCTGTCCGGAGGCAGACCAGCCATGGGGGGAAGTGGTCACTGGGGGAAGTGACCTCAGGGGGAAGGGGGATTATTTAAGGGGACGTCCGTCCCCTTCCCCTTCCTCTTTGACCCGGCGTGGATGGACGAGCAGTCGGACCGACGCTCGCCCATTCAAAAAAGCTAAGTGATGGAGGCCCTATTTTCCGCATTGCGCAGGGAGGCTGGACGGCGGGGCGAGGACTGGTTGAGGAGCCTACTTCCTTCCCAGTCCGCCTCGCCGCCGCCCCCATCCAGACCAGCAAGAGCCCGCCGGGCAGTTGCCCGGCTCAGCCCCTCACCTCCCCGCCGCCCTGATCGGCGGGGGACAGTCGCTGCCGCTGGTCCCTCCCCGGTTCCCCTCCCCCCCCCCTCGGTCAGGCGTCCCTTACCTGGCGGCTCCCGCCGCAAGAAGTCCGGGGCCACGGATCGGGGTGGGGCGGCTGCGGCCTCCCAGCGGCACCCCTCGGTCTGTGCGCCTCCCGCAGTGGTGCGGCCTGAGCATCAGAGCTCGGGCCGCGGTCGTGTCCCTCTGCCTGGGCGCTCCCTTGCCCAGGAGGGGGGGGGCCGCCGTGCGGGGGCTGCCGGCTCCGCCCCCTTCGGGTGTGTCCCGGCCCGAGCATCGGAGCTCGGGCCGAAAGCGTGGCGCTTCCTCCTGCCTCTCCCTCACTGAGCAGGGAGAGGCTGATGCAGCGGGGGCGGAAGCCCCGCCCCCTCCCCCGAGACAGGCATCGTCACGGCCCGAGCAGAGGAGCTCGGGCCGCAGGAGAGCCGCCGCCCCCCGCCGTCACCGCGGGCGGGGAGCGCCGGTGGTGCCAGTTACCTCCCCCCCACGGCAGCGGGGGGAGCACAATGCGGGCCTGGTGCCCTCGCAGCGGGCTGCCAGGTCCGCCATCTTTCATGCCGCCCCTCCCCCCTCAGAAGCCGGAGGAGGGGGCCCCTCCCCCCCCCACCCTCACCATCTGCCAGGGACCTCCACACGGGTCAGGGCCACACGGGTCAGGAGCGGAGTACGGACCCGGAGGGGGGGGCCAACCCCCCCTCCGGGTCGGTCAGTGGGGCCCCCAGAGTCCGACTGGACTCTGGTGCGGGCCCCCAAACAGCACACTACACACCTCCCCCTAACGTCCAACCACCATTCGCCTCCCACTCCACCCCCCCTTATCCCATAGCGCATGCCCCTTTGCGGGAGCGTCCCCCTCACTCCCCCCCAGCCCCTTTATTGCTCCATGGGCTCCCCCGCCGCCGCCCTTCCCCCTGGCACCGCGGGATGCCCCCCCATGGCTCCCCCAGCCTGGCGCGTCCCTGCGTCCCTCAGCGCGTGGCCCTTTGAATTGGCGGCCTCCCAGCCTGGCGAGCTGGTGCGCATGGCGTCCTCTCCTGCCCATTTGCGCGTAGGTCCAGGCACTGCGGATGCTGGCGTGTGCGGCCGGGGACTCGGTTTCCCGGCCAGTACCATCTGCTCGCCTCTCCTTTTTTCCCCGCAGGCGGTGGTCGACCAGGGGACAGTGTCGGGCGGCGCGGCGGTCAATACACCAGGTTGGCGGATGGAAGACAGCGGCAGTCGGGCACGTGGACGGTCGGCGGCGGCGGGCGTAAGCAGGACACCATCATCGTCCGGCAGCGTGGCGGCGACACCAGGAACGGCGGTGGCGCCAGTACGGACGTCGGGATTCGGGTCGCTGGGCCAGTCGGGCCCAGCTACCCAGGGAATGGTGCAGCACGAGGAAGGATCAAGCGGCGCAATCGCTCGGCAGGGTGAGCCACAATTTATCGCTGATTTTATGTCGGTATCGCAAGCTGGGGGAGGGGCGTCTGGGGGTGACGGCTCGGGGTTGGCAAGTTTTATGGCCGGGGTAAGGGAGCTGTTAGCCAGGTGGGAGTCATTAGCGAGCGGGGGGTCAAAGGGGGCGCCACCGGGTCCGGTGGAGACTGGCACCGGGCGGGGGGGGGGGGCACCACGGCTTGGGGCAGCCCAGGTGGATAGCAGGGAGGGGGAGAATTCGGTAGATACGGGTTTGGGCGAGTTAGGGGGGGGGCGATAGGTCCCTTCCGATTTCAGACTCGGCCAAAGGGCACACCTACGTCTGTTTTGAGGGTCCGCTTGGGGGGCACTTAAAACAGGAAGTGAAGGAAAAAATATGGAGAAGGGAGTACGTGGACATATTCACGTTACTGCCCTTGGAGCGTTTTGGGGTTGAGGGTTGGGAAAAGGGGAAGGAACACTGGAAGGAAGAAGATGAGGATAGGAGGCGCTTTCGGTTGATCCCGAGGACTTTCGGGAATTGGCTGCAGGCGTTTGCTATACTTGCAAGTGTTACTGGGGAAAAGAACCCGGAACACTGCTCGTCCCTTTTTTGTTATTTGGACGCCATTTGGGAGGCCCACCGGGTGTATGGGGGCTTGGCCTGGCTTCGTTACGACGAGCAGTTTCGGCAGCGGATGTCGGTTAGTGAGGGGTTGGGGTGGGATCATAGGGATATAGGGCTGTGGCTGAGGGTGATGAATGCGAGGGGGGGAGTGTATCCAGCTATCGGGGGTTCGTCCCCCTTTCAAGGGGCCGCCACTTCAATGGGGTCGGGAGGGGCGGATTTTGCCAGACGTGGTTTGTGCTGGGCCTTCAATGACTCCGTCTGCAAATGGGGGCCCACGTGCAAATTTCGCCACGAATGTTCGGCCTGCGGCGGGAGCCACTCGGCCGGGAGATGTTTTAAGAAGGGTCGGGGGGGGGGACGCAGAGGGGCCGAGGGTCCTGGAAAAAGGGGTTTCCCCGGTGAGAGGGGCGGAGATGCGCCCCTGGTTAAATAGGTACCCTGATCAAGGCATGGCTCGATTACTGGGTGAGGGGTTCGATTTGGGTTTTCGGATCCCATGTGCAGCGCCTCCCAGGGTGCGCTCGTTTAGGAATCTGAAATCAGCTCGGCAACGGCCTGAGGTGATTAGGGAAAAATTGGGGAAGTTTTATTGGGGCGTATGGCGGGCCCATTCAGCGACCCCCCTCTGGAGGATTTGGTGGTGTCCCCGTTGGGAGTGGTGCCTAAGAAGGAACCAGGCAAATTTCGCCTTATACACCACCTGTCTTTCCCGAGGGGCGGGTCGGTGAATGACGGGATAGACAAAGAGCTGTCATCGGTGTCTTATACGTCGTTTGACTTCGCTTTGGATATGGTAAGGGAGGCAGGCCCCAGGGCATTGCTGGCAAAAACCGATATCGAATCTGCATTTCGGTTGCTGCCTGTACACCCGGATAGTCTGTATCTTTTGGGGTGTTTTTTCGAAGGGGGGTATTATGTGGATCGGTGTCTGCCTATGGGGTGTTCCATTTCGTGCGCCTACTTTGAAGCCTTTAGCTCATTTTTGGAGTGGGTCGTAAAAGAGAGAGCGGGCATGGGGTCCGTCACCCACTACTTAGATGATTTTTTGTGCGTAGGGCCGGGGGGCACCAGAGTTTGCTATTTGCTGTTGTCAACCATGCTGAACGTGTTTGGGGCGTTTGGGGTGCCGGTGGCGCACGACAAAACGGAGGGTCCAGCAACCGTGATAAAATTCTTGGGGATTGAGATTGACACGGTGAGAGGGGTATGTAGGCTTCCGAGAGACAAAATTGAGGATTTGGTTGGGGGGTTGGAAGGCGCCCTGGGGGTTAAGAAGGTCACGTTGGTACAGCTGCAGTCAGTGCTGGGGAAGTTGAATTTTGCGTGCCGTGTGCTACCTATGGGGCGGGTGTTTACCAGGTGGCTATCACTAGCGACGGCCGGGGTTCGGGAACCGCATCACTTCATCAGGTTGACGGCGGCAATGAAGGAGGACATTAGGATGTGGGTCACTTTCCTGGAGTCCTTTGACGGGCTGGCGTACTGGATGGATCCGGTGAAGGCGAATGACGAGCTTGAGCTCTTCACGGATGCGGCAGGATCGGTTGGTTTCGGGGCCTACTTGGGGGGGAGATGGTGTGCGGGCCCCTGGCCAGGGCGGTGGATGGAATCGCCCCTGGCGAGGAATTTGGCTTTTCTGGAATTGTTCCCTCTGGTGGTGGCAGTGACCCTCTGGGGAGAGGTGCTGAGGAACAAGGCGGTGTGTTTTCGGTCGGACAATATGTCGGTGGTTGCGGCAGTTAACACACAGACTTCGTCTTCATTACCGGTGGTGGTGCTGCTCAGACAGCTGGTGTTGGGGTGTTTGCGTTACAACGTATGGTTCAGGGCGGCTCATGTGCCTGGGGTGGAGAATGGGATAGCTGACGCTCTTTCTCGTTTACAGTGGGAGCGCTTCAGGAAACTGTCACCCAAGGCAAGGGAGGTTGGCGAGTCGTGCCCCGGCTGGCTGCTGGAGATCCTGTAGGACGTCTGTTTGGCTTGATTCAAAAGTCAGTTGCTCCATCTACTTGGGGGTCGTACGTGAAGACGTGGCGGCAATGGTGGGCCTTGGTAGGGGAATTCGGGGTGCCTAGTACTGAGGACGATAGGCTGGGATTGCTGATTTGGTACCTGGGGGAGTTGGTGGCGGGAGGTGTGTCCCCGGCTTCGGTTGACAGCCTGGAGGGTTGGGCGGATATGACTAAAGCGTTTTGGGTACGCCAGGCTCTGAAGGGTTGGCGGAAAGAGCGTAGATCGGCCGATGATAGGCGACCGGTATCATGGGGTTTGTTGGGTGGGATAATCAATGTTTTGCCCCAGGTTTGCGCATCAAGTTTTGAGGTTCGTTTGTTTAGGGCAGCTTTCTCTCTAGCATTTTTCGGAGCTTTGAGGGTTGGGGAGCTGGTGAGCTCTAATAAACGGGTTCCCGGGGGCTTGGGTTTCAATGATACCGTGACGTCAGATGAAGGTGTGGTGTTACGGATAAGAAGGTCAAAGACGGATCAAAGGGGGCGGGGGGTTAGTATTTTTTTGGGAAGGTTGCAGCAATGTAATTTATGCCCGGCTGCCGCCGTTGAGGAGTTCCTGGAGGTCAGGCCAGGTGTGAATGGTCCGTTGCTCATGCACGAGGATGGTTCCTTTTTATCCAGTTTTTGGCAGTTTTTAGGAAATGTCTTAGGGAACTGGGGCTGGCAGGCAGCGAATACGGTACCCATTCATTTCGTATAGGGGCCGCAACGGAGGCTGCTAGGATGGGGCTGCCGGAGGAAATAATAAAGAGACTGGGAAGGTGGGAATCGGCGCGGTTTCGCCGGTACATTCGGCCGGATAGGATTGATCGGCGGTACAGGTGAATGTGTGGTTGGTCTATAACATTTTTCCACCCCCCTCCCCTTCCCTTCCCTCCGCCCTTCCTTTTCCATATTTTGTTTTAGAGTTGGCGTGCTCGGTCCTGATCATCGGGCATTCTTATATTCACTGGTCGGCTCGGCGAGCGGTGGTTCGGAGGAATGGAAGGCAGCTGGGCATTCCGGAAGATCGTGCTCGGTTGAGCTGGGCCGGTGTGAGGGGCCTGCGGTGGAAGGACATGCGGGAGCACACAATGCGGGTGGCGGCAAGGAGTGGGCCGCCTGGGGTATTGGTCGTGCACGCAGGGGGGAATGATTTAGGGGCTGTGCCGATGCGGCACCTGATCAAGTCCATAACGCAGGACTTGTTGTATTTTTTGGGAGTATTTCCGGGGGTTGTGTTGGTTTGGTCCCAAATGGTTCCCCGTTTTGCCTGGCGACACGCTAGAGACTTGTTGGCCATCGAGAAGGTTCGGGTTAAGGTCAATAAGGCGATAGCGAGGTTCGTCAGGCTGAATGGGGGCTTGAGCGTGCGACACATCGAGGTGGAAGGGATGAGGGGGTTTTATAGGTCCGATGGGGTCCACTTGAATGACATGGGGAACGATCTGTTTAACATGTCATTGAAGGAGCGGATCGAGATGGCGGTGGAGTTGTGGCGGACCAGGCAGCGCTAAGGTCTCAGCGCTGCCTGGCTTTGGCGGGTCTCCCCTCGGGTTTCGGGTCTGAGATAGCATTTTTTCATGGTTAAGGGTATGCGGCTGTTTCTGTTGAAACGGGCCAGGACGATTTGGTTTAAAGGTTTTTGGTTGGTTTGGGGTTCAAGTAAGGAAGGGGATGTTTTTGGTCACTGGCGGTTAGCCCGATTAAGCTCCCTGGCCTAGGAGGTTTTGCGGCCGAGTTTATGTTGGCTTCCGCTTGGTGGGGTTGGGAAGTTATTTTTTGTTCCCTCCCCTTTCCTTCATCTAGGCTTCTCAGACCCGGAACAATTGGGGGGACTCTATTTTTGCTTGTACATTTGTTTATTTTATGTTGGGCTGTGGCCGATTAAATTTAATCATTCCAACTACATGGTGGTCCGGACTGTTATTTTGGTTGGCAGCGGTATGACGCAGGGCATATTGGAACGCTAGCACAGTCATGTAGTGGAGCTTCTGTAGCTGTGGGAGCAGGTCTGGGAAGCAAACTGAGTTTGGGGGACTGGAAGATCAGTGGCAGCCTAGTGAGCTTTGGGTTGGAACTAACACCTGAGTACATGCACCCAGAAACAGTACAGCTGTGACCAGCATGAGTCAAAGGCAAAAGAGTGTTCTGTCTGTGAACTGTGAATCTGTATTGGACTCAAATGCCATTTGTGCCACGGCTATCAGCTGTATTAGAGGACCAATAAACAACTGCTATTGTTTTGATATGGAGCCTCTGAAGAAGTAGAACTGTGAGTACCTGGGGACTACACCACTTCACAAACCAACCTCAGGCACCCTGGGTCCAAAGAATCCCACATCCTCAGCACACCCGGCCAGCTGCATGTGGCCATATTAAACTAAATACAACAGTTATATGGAAACACCTTAACATATGTAAACTAATCAACCTTGATATTAACCAGTTTCTAAGTTACATTAAAAGACATTCCCTGTGCACACCTAGACATTAATAAACAGAAGGCCAGGGGGTAACAGTAGTAGACAGTAGTTACGAACTTCTGCAGACTGTCTCTAAAATTGTAAATGATTCTTGAATCAATGGGAAACATTGTTCATCTATTACAACATCTAAAGTATTAGTCTTGGAGAAATGAAAGTTTTTCCATTTGATCACATTAATTAAAAAATACACATAGACCCCAAACTATTTATGTTCTAGCTGTAAGGCAACTAAAAGATGTGGCTCCTGCACGTGCCAAATATGCTGATGTTGAAAACCTTACAGCTAACAGAAATAATTATATATATATATATATATATATATATATATATATACACACACACACACACACACACACACACACACACACACACACACACACACACACGTTTATCTATTCACATTGGATGAATTACCAAAATACATTTGTAATCATTATGAGGATTTGCTGAACAAGATGATTATTTCCATCTGCCCCAACCACCAGATTAAACTAAAGGTCTTGTCAGTAAAGTTATTTCTGCCTGTTATCCTACTCTTGTCCCCACAGGTAAATGCTGCTAGTCTAGCAATCTGGCCATCACCTGAGCTTCAGATCGAATCCCCTGCTGCCCACGCTTAATTGTGAGTGGAGGCATCTGTGACCAGCAATCAGGCCTGGGCGGTGCAGGACTTGATCTTTTTTAATTACCTGAACAATTATTTATTGTCTGTAGCTGTTTCCTCTAGGCCTGGTGCACTGAAATCGTTCAGAGTGTGGTTCTTTTGGAGCTTTTGCCACAATTTGCAAACAAATAGCTGAATGAGACTCAGCCCCCACAGTCACAGTAACTGTAGTCACCATAAAACAGGAGTGTGCCAGGTAGGTACCATGTATTCTTTATTCTTTTATTCTCTAGTTTTAGTCTGGTCAGGACCTTTAAAGCAACAATCCTCATGTGACCAGTCAGAATAGAAATATTACTCTAGGAGAAGCTTGAAATGAACATTAGGGGGTTATTCATGGAGAGCATAAATGTTACGATTTAAGTGTTGGGTGTTGTATATTTGTTGTAAAGGAAGATTTTCCGTATCGAGCCATTGCCTATTCACATGGTCAGGGCTGGCGTCAGCACTGGGCTTACCCGGGCAGGTGCCGGGGCCCTTGCACATTGGGAGGGCCCATCTCATTCTCTCTACCCTGGGCAGGCAAGATGCAGGGTTGTGCAGTAACCAGGACTACTAAGGACCGTCAGCAAGGAGGCAGATTGGCCATTGTGAGAGGCTTTCTTTCTGTCACTTTTATATTCTTTGTTTCTTTCCTTCTATTCTTTTTTTCTTTCTATTATTTTTTTCTTTCATTCTTTCCATCTATTTGTTTCTTTCATCTGTTCATTCTGCAATTCCCATTCTCTCCTTTCTTTCTTTCTATTATTTTTTTCTTTAATTCTTTCTATTCTTTCTGTCATTCCTTCTCTTACTGTCTTTTACTGCCAGTCTATTCTATTCTAGTCCTTCTATTCTTTCTTCCCATACATTTCTTCTTTTTTTACTCCCATGCCTTTACTATCTGCTTTTTCTGTTATTCCTTTTCTTTCTTTCGTTGTTTCTGTCATTTATCCTATAATTTAGTTCTTGCTTTCTTTTTATTTTTTATATTTCTTTATTGCTTTCCATCTATGTTTTTGCCATTTCATTTCTCTTTCCTGCTCTCTTTTTTTTCTGTCATTCCTTCTATGAAAAGTTTGTTGTATGAGCCAAATAATGGCTGTCTAGGCACTCCTGCACTTATTATGCTATATGTTGAACAGAGACTGGCAAAAGCAAACAGGAAGAGAGAAATGGGCACCTCTTCTTTCAGAGACTGGAATGTAACTTATTGGCTGTAAATTACACAGACTACAGAGAAAATTGCAGTCATGTGGTTACAACAGGCAATGACAATTCAGGAACAGCCCATCTGTGAGGTAATCCATAGAGGATTTGGTTTTAAACCTAGCCCGGAAAGGTTGAAAACTCACTTACCACATGTCCAGGCAGGTGGAGTATTCGGTGGAGCCCAACAGGACATCTGGAGGTCTATACCAAAGAGTTACTACTTCATTAGAGTATGTGTGGCTGGGAACTGATTTGGCTCGAGCAAGACCTGCGGGACAGAAAAGAAATGTCATATTTTGAAGCAAAAGACATTCTGTCCAAAAATACTAAAAAAATTACCTTAACCGATCATCAATTTGTTGCACATGGTGCTGAATGGATCAGGTGACTCAACACCAGATATGACTTTTTTATTGTTCACTTAGAATGCACTTTTTTACTCTTATGTCTGAAGGGTTGGATGAGTATAATATTTTTGTATGTGCTTTAAAAGAGAAACCATTATTTTAATTTTTAAAGCAGCTCTATAACAAAATTAATTAAGCTGAATGAATTAAGCTATAAATTAATAAATTAAGCTGAAATCGGGCATGGTGCTCATTATGATGAGGGTCAGGAAAGAGCTGCACACTCCAGTGCAGCATGTCTCCTACTGTAATTATTTCCTGTCCCCCATCAGATGGAGCTCTGCTGAAAAACATCCAATAAACGCATCAACTGCCAACTTGTTGGCGGGAAGGGCCTGCACAGCGCTGTGCAACCACCTGGCAAACCACAGTGAGGGAATGTAGAAATAGTTGTTTAGGTCTGTCCAGGCTCTAACTTGCAGCTAGGGTATGTGCAGTGGGGCATCCCAAAAGAAGGGTAAGCAGACCAACCCGAACCCCATTGAAGCCAATGGGGACCCAAATTTGGGGGACCAAAAATGGCTGTAAAATGAGGGTAGCAAGGGCTAGAGGGCTGCAAATCGAAGGGGAACATCAGGTTGTCCTGCAAAAAAAATGGCTAGAGAAAGTACTCAAAATAATAAAAAAAAAAAAAAGAAAATGAATTAAATAAATACATACATAAATGGAAAAAAAAACTGAATATTTTTTTAGGGGGTTGGAAGCCAAATTGGGGGGGTGATTGCCCTGCACAAAATCGGCTAGGGAAAGTACTCAAAATAACAGAAAACTAAAAAATTCAAGAAACACATAGATGCATAAATAAATGAATCTATCAAGATATACATAAATGAGTAAATAAAAAAATAATTACATCAGTAAATAAATATAGGCATAAATATATACATATATGCATAAAATATACATTAATTAAAAATAAAAAAAATAATGACTTTTTTTTTACAGGTGTCAGAGGGTGGGGGGTGGGTTGTGGCTGAGTAAATGGAAGAGACGAAGTAGGAGGAGGAGGTTGCAAACACTCTAACCACTCACTTAGGTGCTGGCACAGCCAAGTCCCATGGAAATCAAACCTGGTTAATCTTAAGGAATGTAAGGATATCCACGTTGACTGTGGACAGGCGGATCCTCCTGTCGGTGATGACACCCCCTGTGGTGCTGCATCTACGTTAGGACTGATAGGACACTTGCTGAAGGGCAGGCCAGCACCTCCAAGACACAGAGGGCAAGCCCTGGCCACATGTCCAGTTTAGCGTGCCCATGCTGCATTGCTGCTCCTCCTCCTCGGCCTTGTGCCGCCACTGAGCCCTCAAATTGAGCTGGGAACTCTGCCAATAGTGTGTCCACCAGAGTGCACCCCAACAAACCATATATTCCCTGAAAGTACACACGTTAAGCTTTCTAGGAGCACCCAGCTTATTCTAGTGGCTTCATCTTTCTGGAAGTGATCCGTTGAAGAATTCTTTGGTTGCACAAGATTTAACTAAAAAAATGAATGAAAAAGCAGAATAAAAACACCTTTATCTAAAATATCAATATGCAAACAAGTAAAAACTACCTAAATCTGAATTTGCAAGGTCCCCCAAGCAGAACAATACTCAACATGCATAGATACTTTTAACCCTTTTAACTGCCATCCTACTTGAGATTTTGTCACCCTCTGTTGACAGGTCATTTTTCACAACTGTTTGCCATGTTTAACTGTGCTTTTTGCTTGAATTTCCATGAAAATTATTTTTTTTTGTGTTCAGGCTTTAACATAAAATTATATATATATATATATATATATATATATATATATATATATATATATATATATATATATATATATATTATGTTTATATATTTATTTTAAAAAAATGTCTCATTTATTTAAAAAAAACCATATAGCACGTGGTAGCCCGATTTCTCATGATTACAACGGTACCACATATGTATCAGTAGCCCCCTGTTCCTGCCCAGGAGATCAAACTGAAAAGAGCACTTTAAAAAATTTACAAATAAAATACAACTACTATCCACATTATAAAGGGTTAAATCAGCCCCCAGGGATCAGCTATAGGGGCTTGTAGAACAGAGTACAGGGACCAGCTTTGGTGCCTCCCTCCACCCTGCAGGCTGCAAGCCTGCACAGGCTAAATCTATTAAGATTTTTAGGAAAATCTCCTAAAGCGCCGTTTCAGTTTGGTGTCTCCTGGGCCGGAAAGGGTACCATTGTAACCCGGGAGAGATGGGGTTTTTACATGCAATATAATTTTATTTAAAAACTTACATTATTTTTACAATATATATATACACATAATTTCACCCCAAAAATATTGAGAATACATTTAAAAAAAAGAATACATTTAACAAAAGACATTTCACATTAAAGCCCCAAAAATCCCTGAAAATCCCATCAAAAATCACAGTTGAACATGTAGCGCAAAATAGTGAAAAATGGTCTGGCAAAAGATGTTGACAAAAACTCAAGGTAGGCCGGCAATTAAAGAGTTAAAGAGTACTAACTCCCCAGTGGTTGGAGCAAGTGCTGTTACAGAGTACTGACACGCCAGTGTTATGAGCAAATGGTATAAAAGAGTACTGACACCCAAGAGGTTTTGAGACTGTGGTATTAAAAAGGAACATCGGAACTAAAATGGGCCAATTCCCCCCCCCCCCCCCCCATTGGCCTCTACTTACCATTTGGATGTCGCCGCTGCCTGCCCCCTCCATACCTCTCCCCTCCAGTGATGTAGTTGGACACATGGGGGGGAGGAATCCTCAGAGGTTCCATCTTTGAGGTATAAAAGAATTCTCCTCGGCCTAACTGATATCTGGAAATGTTTTACTGTTAAAATGATATACCAGGCCCATAATAGCCACTGCAGGTGCCCTGGGAAACGTGTAGCACAAGTTGAGAAACGGTTCCTTGGGCCACTAACAGCAAGAGCTATGGATCGATACCTCTCTATGCGTGAGGCTCATTTTTTCTGCTCACCCGAAAACAGTTAATAGCTAAAGCTAAAGCCTCCATGACAAATTCAGTTCTCTGAGAGGTTTTCTCCTTCAATCGATCCAACTAATCAGCTATGCACAAGTGAAAATTAGCGAGTATTCAACAGACAATCCATCCCAGTACTGATGTCACCTCGCTCTCCATCTTGTATTCGTATCATAGCTGGAAGAATCAATACATTGACAGTGCAGCAGCTTACACCCCTCCCTGCCCCATTACACAATAGAAAATGCCTACAACCCAAACTTCCAACACAAGAATAATCAGCCTTTAACTGTATTACCAGTGCTGTTGTGACTCAAGCATGTGTGGTGGGTAGGACTAGTGAGGGACTCCTAGTTTAGCAGCTGTCTAAGGAAGGGATTGTTAATCTAAAGGTTTATACTTTCTTAAAAGCTACAATAAACGAGTAAAGAGTAATCCAGCTCAATCTCTAGAAACCAGGTTTAATTATCAGCACAGTAAATAACCTTCACTAACCCAATATGTTCATGAAGTTTCCCCAGATAACCTTAGATATTACAGGCAGTTACAAAGTAAGTTATATGTTAGTTACAGTAGAATAAATGTTATACTTAGCATCAGGTAGGGGGTCCATCCATCGACTCAATACACCTGCAAAGATTCTTCTAATCTACTGAACACTAGAGGGTGTGGCCAGCATTCCCAGCCTCCTGGGTGTGTCGTTATCCTGACTACAACCCGCCTCTGTGAGATTAGATATTCTATAACCCTTAACACTGGGCTCATCATGACAGCAGGAGGGGGTGAGCCGCTTTTTTGCAATTGTATATTCAAATGCTACAATAATAGTGTAGCTGGGGGAGGGGGATGTCAGACGTGACACATGTAAGGATCCAGTTTAAACTATCTCAATAATGGTCCTGGGAGTGGAACTAGGAAAGTCCTAGGGCAGAATTATATATGACAGCATCCAAGAGGAAGCTAAAAGCACTAATGCATAATTGTGTGAGTTGGACTATGCTCTGGCAGCTGAAGCTACTAAGGGAAAACCAAGACCTGGTATTGGCGAGGTTACAATGAGTTTTGTAATCACCACTAAAGTAACAAGGTCAAGCAGTAACCAAGGAGCAGTCTAGACTGGTTGGATCTGGTTCATGTAGGCCTTTAAGGAAACCTTAGCACATGTCGAGGATGCAGCTGCATGTGACCCATGTGACACAGATTCTGCCTTGTTCTGACCTATTATGTAGAATGTCCCCTGGTTAATGATTATTGTACCGTAAGTGGAACAGAGAGAGAGAGAGAGAGAGAGAGAGCCTGGACGAAAAGAAATGCAATGGAAGAGCAAAGGAGCTTAGAATAGGTCAGGATGCCCCTAAAGAGATTGAGATAAGCTGAGCTCCACTTATTGCTAGGAGGGGCAGAAAACATCAGCTGTACAGCATAATGTAGAAATCTGGTGTGTGGGAGTTTTTAGCTGTTCCTTATAGTTTGCCGGAGCATACATAGCCATCTTGCCTAGAAGTATTTTGGCCTGATGCATTCAATGATAACTATTGGTAAAATAGCAAAATAATAAAAAGCCACATAAACATGCCAAATGGCAGAACTGCTATTTTAACTGTTACCCACAGGCTGGATCAGGTAAAAGCAGCTAGGGTTCCACAGCACCCCTGTAAACATGCAATAATACATTTGCAGTAAAAATATTGTACCCCCTTACCCTCTGCACTTCCAATCTGTCATATTCATTAGGCGTTGTAATGTTGGACCAAATCAGACCAGTTCTCCTTTAAGCTGTCGGAAAGCTCAATGCTTTACTTTAGGGCCAAGTTGAATTTGTTTGCAAATTCACACTTTTTAATTAAAAATGTAAATTGGGAGTAAAAAAAAAAATGACATATTTTCCATGACCACAATATGTGTCTTTCCACGTGGTTGTTTAACAAATAAAAAGCTACTCACTGCATGAGTTAGGGTTAATTCACTTGTTGCCAACTGAAATATAATCGCACACAGTAATTATTCAATGGGAGGCTCTTAAACCGGACCTTCACCCTAAATAAGAGCATATGTTATATCATTCCCCAACCCTGTACATACAGACTGCCCACATTAAAAATCATCCTATGAGGCTGCTGATCGAGGCCTTGTATACCACCCCCTCGGCCAGAGTCAGAGTGAATGGCTTACATTCTGATCCGGTGCTCATCCGGAATGGAACCCGACAGGGGTGCCCGCTATCCCCCTTGCTCTTTGCCCTGTCGCTGGAGCCGTTATTTTGTAAGGTTAGAGGCAACAGCGACATACGTGAGGTAGACTTGGCAGATGGCACGCACAAGGTTGCCGCCTATGCAGATGACATGCTCTTTTTTGTCACGAACCCTGCAGTGTCGGTTCCAGTCCTGATGAAGGAATTCGAGATTTACGGGAGGCTGTCCTACCTCAAAATAAATTTTGATAAATCAGAGGCCCTGAACGTCTCACTTCCTGGCGAGAGGGTAAGAAACATCCAACAGTCATTTTCATTTAGGTGGGCTAGATCCTCTATTCCATACCTCGGCACGCACCTGCCTAACCAGCTGTCAAAGGTCCTGGCCCTAAATTACTGGCCTTTGGCGCAGAAAATTAAGACGGACTTAAGTAGCACCCTACTAGGTTTTGTCTGGGGCAAGAAAAGGGCGAGATTGAAGTCTCAGTGGCTTTATAGACCTAAGCAGGCAGGCGGCATGGCACTCCCGGACGTAAAGTTGTATTGGGCAGCCACACACCTGCAAAGAGTTTGCGAGTGGCAGAGCTGCCGAGCAACTAAAAGGTGGGTCCAATTGGAGACAGCTATGATCCCTACTCGTATAGAATCCCTGGTGTGGAACAGGTCACCCTCCACTCCGGAGACGAGGGCTCACCCGACCATTGGGGCGACCCTGGGGATTTTCAGGAAGTACAGGGAGCGCCCGGGGTTCTCCCCCTGGCCCACTCCAGTGTTGCCGGTGGTTGGTAATCCCCTACTATGCATGGGCCCATTCGGAGCAGGCCTGCGAGAATGGGGAAACCTGCCTCAGTTAAGAAGCGGAGACCTAATAAACAGAGACGGTTGGGTCACTCTGGATGCACTGAGAACTAGGTGGGAGAACGACGAGTTGGACCCCTGGACTCTTCTGTGCTTCCAATCCTTCCTCTCCCAATTGGGGTTTAGGAGGGGTCTGAGTAGGGGCCCTACGGAATTTGAGAGGATATGCTTAGAAGGACAACCGTTCCCGCACCTAATTTCCAGACTATACTCCCTATTAATAAATGTGGAGATGGCCCCCCCCCGACCTTCTGGCGAGACTGGGAGAGGGATCTGGGCAGACCCTTGGGGAAGAAAGAGAGGGAGAAAATTTCCCTGTTAGCGCATAAGTCCTCAGTAGCCTCTAAGGTACAGGAGACGAATTATAAAATCCTCACTCGCTGGTACTACACTCCAGACAAGCTCAGTAGGATGTACCCTACAGTGGATCCAAAGTGCTGGAGATGTGGTGCCGAGCGAGGTACGATGTTCCACATATTCTGGACTTGTCCTAAGATCAGAGAATTCTGGGGAGGGGTCTTGCCCATTATCACTCAGGTCACTGGGGTGGATATGCAGAACGACCCGGCCCAGGTCCTACTTCACTTAACAAAACGTCCGATTGGGAAGTACAAGAAATCCTTGCGAGTCCATTTACTTAACGCAGCTAAACAAGTGATCCCCAGGCGATGGAAGCAGAGTAGCGCTCCATCTGTGAGAGATTGGATAGGCGAGGTGCTCAGTATATGTGAGATGGAGGATCTTACGCTGTCGCTCCATGACAGAGAGGAGCAGTTCAGGACCACTTGGATGTCCTGGTTAATGTTTCAGGAATCGGAGGGGTTTAGGGCGCTGTATGACTGATCGTTCTAGGGGATGGGTTCGCACTGTTCGGATAAAGAGAGACTGGGTGGAGTTGGGGCCCCGTGGGGGGAGCTCACGCTCACTCCTCGGTGGGGGGTGGGGTTGCGCACTGTCAGGGAACGCTGCATAGCCTTTCGCCTGCCTCCTCCCCCTTGATCCCCCCTCCCCCCCTTTTTCCCTTCTTCCCCCCCCTTTTTTTTTTTTCCCCTTTGTCTCCCCCCCCCCCCTGTGTATCCCCTTACCCTGTCCTGTGTTTGGGAGTGTGATCGGAGGAATCCGGGCCCTCCTGCGCTAGAAGAGCGGGGTTCTTGTTTGGAGCCTACATGATGTAAGAAGTCACCAGCGCACTGAGAGATTATTTACCGCTCCGAGCTGTAGTCATGAAGTGGCAACTATTTAGTGTAGGAATTACTGTATGATGCTGGCATGTGGCCTGTTCTCCCCTGTCCCCACCCCCCTATTTTCCTGACGTCATTTGTACTGCATTTGTTTGTTGTATTGTACTTATAAAACTGCTTAAATAAAGAATATTAAAAAAAAAAAAAAAATCATCCTACCTGCATCTATTGCATTTTCTGAGACTTTAAACATCCAAGATGGTGGCCCATGGAGGTGCAGGCTGCCTTCAAACAGGAAGTATCTTCTGACTGTGCCGCTCTGCATTCTGGGATTGCAGACCTTTTCCCTGACCCCAGCTCTGCTCTGCTCTGTTTGTGCACAGCACAGCTATAACCCCGCTCCCCTGCACTTTTGACTCTTCTCCTCTCCTCAGTATGTGATGCTACTGAGCCAAGATGGCGGCACCCATATCTTAGAGTGCTGAACAGATTTGCAGGCCAGTGAGGAAGAATAAAAAGTGACTAAAAACGTTAAATATATTAATCTTATATGCTGGGGAATAGTTTTTTAAGGGGTTGGGCTTTTTATTAAATGATGCTGAAGTTCCGCTTTAACTATTTGCTTAGTTAAATCCAGACGATAAACTTTTTTTTTGCCAGCCAATGTATGTAATGACATACATTATATTAATGACATAGCATACCCCTGTGCTTCTTCTAATTAAAGGGACACAGTGGCAAGAACATTGCAAGAGTTGTCTTTGCTAACCTTCTTTTAAAACGGGCTTGTGTGTCTGGATGAACTAGACTTGACAGTCTATGGATTTCTCTGACCAAAGTTTCCCTTTTAGGATCTTATTTTTATCACTTGCAGTGAACAATGGCCTGGAGGTGGTTGGTCAAGTGGCTTTTCATCCAGGGTCAGATTGGAGCAATTTGGGCCCACCAGAGGAAATCATTTATGGGGCCAACCATAGAAAATTATTCTTGGGGACCACATATAATTGAATAAGATAACTACATATGGGACAGAGTTGAAGGGCTCTTTTACTTCGCAATTTCCCTTTCCAAGCGAATGTGAAGTCCTTTGCCGGCAAATGCAAAACGACAGCAAAGGCTAGACTGAACGCTAGAAAAAAAGAACCATTAATGTTCAGAGTAGGGGATTGCTTTCCCATCCCAGGACCCACCCCATTCATGGTATTATTCGGTGGATGGATTAATTGCTTTGATCCTACTACTCAAAAAAAAGTAAAAAGATTAAAAAGTTGCTACTATTCGATCGCATCTTTCTAATGGATCAGATTTGCCACATCACTCCTGAATACCTGAAGTGTGTTTAAGACTGGTTTTACAGTGTTGCCTTAAACACACTATTTTTTATATGCTTTAGAAAAAGCTTTGGCTGCTGCCGAGTAGACACATTGTACATTTTCCTCATAGCCATGTATCATCACTACTGACCAGGCTTCCCTATTATTTAACTGGCCATCTACGGAAAAAATGACAATGCGCCCGCATAACAACACCCGCCTCCTTTTTTAAAAAATAAAATAAAATTGTAGTGGGGTCAAGGCAACAGTGGATTCCGTAGAAATTTGAGCTAAAAGTCCTGTCAAACCAGCCATAGAAACAGAAACTTTGGAGATTGGGGCTTCCGTGAAGTAGCTGAAGCCCCGCCCGCCGCTCGGAAACCTCCCAGTTTCAGAAAACGGCAGCTGGGGGCAGCGGTGGGGGGCGCTCCCTGCACCCGAACTAACAGTTAGCAGCACTCGCTGTTTAGTCTGTGCCCCGCAGCTTCCTGCCATAATTGCATACACTGTCCATTGCAGGGCGGGCTGCACTGGAGTGAGTGGAGTTTGAGTTCCTGATTTTTTTTTTTTTCTGGGCTCAGTAACCCTTTAATTCTGCTGATTAATTGTGTGACTTGCTGAGCATTGATCCATGTGCCATTTGCTGGTGGAAAATGAAGAATGACATGTCATTTTCACAATAGGGAAAATGGGAATTACAATAACCTAGCCAGTGACGCACTGCATAGGTGAGGAAACGTTCAATTCTGTCCCATATGAGCCCAAGATAGCACTCCAGGCAAGTCAGAAACACTGTTTTAATCTTGGTTCTCTTTTCCTGCCCGGGCTGGTGGCCCCAAGTCAATGTCTGGTGCTCACCAGATAACCCTCTGGTGGGCCAGTCCACCACTGTATACATCTCTTCTCTGACCAGGGATTCATTCCCATTTACAATATTTTCTGTCATAACCATTTCAATGTAAAACTTTTATGAAACATACAATAGTGTGCGCACACAACATATATATATATATATATATATATATATATATATATATATATATCATACATTTTAATTTCTATAACCTTTACAGTCTTGAATAGAGAAATAGCTCTTCTTTCTACGTCTTTTCAGTCAATATTTTATAGGCGCTCAATACTGTGTATTTCATCTGCAATTGCCCTTTCAAATAAAACTTTCATAAAATATCTATATAAAACATCCTGCGGATATATCTGGCATATAAGCCATGTTTTCTACAAGCTTCCAATACTTATTTTGAAATCTGAGCTGGTAAATTAAAGTGAGGGGAAAAAAATAATAACAAAAAGAAATGATAATATCTAAAGCAAAGACAACAATCAATAGAGCCCTCTGGCCTTGATCCACAATATAAAGAGCAACATAATAATTATAACAGAATGTCTTCCTACCAAAGTCTGCCAGCTTCAGCTCTCCCGTATCACTGATGAGCAAGTTTTGTGGCTTCAGGTCTCTGTGCAAAATGTGCCCTTGGTGGATATAAGAGAGTCCACGCAGCAGTTGAAATAGAAACAACTGAAAGAGAAAAAGATGCTCTAGTTAATAACTGATACAAATAAGAAAAGTTGGGAAAATACAGCCTACTTATTGTTAGCGTTTTAGCTTGCCCAAAAGAGGGTCAGTAACACAAAACTATATCTCAAAGCAGGCAAGCAGTCAAAAATGGCTTCATGTCCCCAAAAGTGATAGTCCAGTCTAAACTTTTGTGGCTCATGAGAAGAGGGACAGACGGGGCATAGGGGGACCTGGATGGGCTGCACTGCTTTGGGACCATATGGGTTGCTGATTTTTACACCTTCATCCAATTCCTGCCACCCTAGTTTCCTTCCGAACAACCCTGTACTTGGCCCAGACCCGGTCCTTCTAGCCAGGAGACCCCAAATGATGTTCTGCCCCCAATGCTATAGCTTCAGCATCATGGACGCGGGGACATACTCATCTCTGCCTGCGTCCAATAAGCGTGCTCGGAGCAGCTGACGTCACGTCGTCTAAGCCTTCGTCTAAGGCCAGTAGCTCCCAGCGCACCAGCGGCCGCATCCTCCGCTTCCCTCTAACAGGGAGAGGGCCTGTGCTGGCCATTTACAAATGCCTGGCTCGGGTACGCGTCTTGCTAGAGGGGTAGCGGGGAGGCTGCAGCTTGCGCATGCGCCATTGGACCGGGAAACAAGGTAAGTGTATGGGGCGGCCTGGGGGGTTTCACACAGCAGGGCATCCCGATTTTGGATACCCCGTGAAAGGGAATCGATCAGCCAGGGAATCTTATAGATTCCCGGGCCAATCAGTGTTTTGGTCCACTTTAAGGCAGAATCAAACCGTACTTGATCTAGCCTGCAGGTACGCACTAGCAGTGAACTCAAACCCCTAAGCAGCAGCAACCAGAGAGTAATACTAGGTGCTCATGGGAAAATGCATTACTCAGAAGTGTGTTAATTTTTAAATGTTGTGTAGGCTCTGTCAGGAAAGTGTTTTGCGGTTGTCCCCTTTGAGCTACATCGGGGCACATATTTCTTGTTAGACTCTGTCAGAAACGTGTCCCATCAACCCCCATCTCCTCCATTGCTCCCATTTCTCCTTAATTAAGGCAGTAAATGCTCCGTGAAGTGATCGCAAGAAAACAGCGGCACGCCAGCAGTCACCCAGTGGTGCAGAAGCTCAAAGAGCCCCTGGCCTAGTTGCTAGTGCTGCAGTTCCTTCCCAGGAAGTAGACTTCACGCCTTTCAGGGATTTGATGCTGGTGCCCACCCAAAGTGGAATCTCAAGCAGGCTTTATTTCTCAAAAAAAGCATTGCCATCCCTCTACACGCAGAAGAAGGTGGGCCAGTAATTTGTTCTGTCTTAAATCTGGTGCACCTCAGCACCAATGTGTGGAGCTCCATCTATGGGCAAGGGCAGTATATGTCCATCACCACCCTACCTGGATTAACATCCTTCCGTAGCAACTTGGCCGGGTCATGGCAGTGGCGCCATTACAAGCTTTCTAAAGCCTCTACCTTCTCCTCACCCTCCCATCTGTCAAGAGTTCACCTTGGTCAGAATTCATTTCACCAATGCTAGGCCATGTCACATGGTCCTTCACCCATTGAGTCTATAATGAGCAATTTAATGTAACCACCCGCTGAGCCGATTGGCTCTCTCAAAATTTCAGCTGTGACAAGGTGCAGCCAGTTGGCCGCATCCCGACACCTTGTTCAGGCTTACGTGCCCAGCCTTTCAGAAAGGCTGGTCATGGGAGCGTCCAAGGCCGCACAGAAGCCAGGGATGTCCCGGGGTGTTTGACACAGAGGAATATCTGATGCAGGATGCTCTGGGGGTAGGCTAGCGGCCGGGCCTGAAATCTTTTACATTCCAGGGCCCGACCGCGCGGGTTTTATATCAAGTGATGACTATAGTTACAGTCTGTTCTGAAGCACACCTATTGCATTGCCTTATTCCTAGGATATCAGGAAAGGGGGGTCCCCACAAATCATGTCCTAGCCAAGTGTCCATACAATGTAGCAAAAACAAGTGTGTGTGTGTTTGTGTGCAGCATGACAGACATGCTGCCTCATTTTTCTAAGGGATATATCCCTCTCATTTTAGTGTGGGCTGCTGCTGGCACAGCTCCCCCCTCATGCTCATATGTAAGCAAGATGTAGTTCATAAGCCCCTTTAAGACTTTTGTATCCTAATTGCCCTGCTAACGTGCATCTCCCAGGTTAGTTATAAAATCTGAATGGCTGCCACCCCTCCTTTGTTTCTTTTGAATTTGTGCAAGCACATGGGGTGTGGGGTCTAGGCTGTATTGCAAGGTCTTCGACCCTTCCACCCCATGGGCTGCACTTGAGGTTTAGGGCAACCTCAGGTAAGCCTGCTTGGTGGTGAGGCTTCAGCATACTTCTGCAGATGTGTGTGACCAAGACCTCTGTTTTTAACCAAATTTAGAGATAGATTTTAGGTTGGTCTGCAAGCTAACAGGGTTGAGTGCTGTGGCTCCTTTAAGACTTGTGTATCCTAATTGCCCTGCTCACGTGCACCTCCCAGGTTAGTTATAAAATGGTCTGAGCGGCTGCCACCCCTCCTTTGTTTCTCATGAGCACAACAGCCACATGTAGTTAAAACTTTTTTTTTTTTAAACAGCTTATGCCACTGATCATCAGAGAAAGGTTTAGAGGAGCAATTTGCTAAATTATTTTTTTCTTTGGGTGGAGGTCAGCCTTAAACTAGAAAAAAAACCCAACTTGACCACTGGGCCACCCCTGGGGCATACCAAACTGGGATGGCCTGCTGTGTGAACCCCCCTCCCCCTGGGACTCCCTTGGCACTGTAAACAATGGGGAGTGAGAGCCGCCACAACCCCAGTATCTTTGGGCTGTCCGTGTGCCCCCACCCCCAGCTATTCAGGTAGGCAGGGGGTTGGAGCACTACATGTCCACTTTCGCATCAGATTGTGTTAAATATGCACAGCAAATGTCTCTGATTCGACAAGAGCCCACACATGCATCATAGAACCTGGCTAAGATGAGTTTGTATGAGCGATTTGGGGGGATTCATACAGCTAGGCATCCCAAATTGACAAGGAACAAAACCTGGAAAATCAAAAAATAAGCAAAAAGGGGAGGCTGATTTATTAATAGCGCCAGGTAGCGACAGATGAGCGACAGTAGCGTGGTTTTCACAGCGCCCGCTAGTATTCGCTGTGCTTGGCCTTTGTTCGGCTGTTGACAGCGACTCAGTCGGTGTGCGGTAATGTTGAATATTGGGTGAGGAGTCGCTGTTTGACTGGTTCCACGCTGTATGGGAGCGCATGACAGCGAATGACCATAGCGAACGGCTCCCAGCATATTCATTAACAAATCACGCTCAATGGGCGATGGGTTAAAAGTAGTTTTTTAACCCCCAAACAACCATATTTTTGTAAAAAAAAAATAAACATGTTTTTATAAACATTTTGTAATATGAATACATTAATATCAGACCTGTAATATCAATTCTGCACAAAATTTTTTTTTTTTTTTTATTACCTTAAAAAAAATATCTTATATTAAAAAATATAAACATTGCAGAAGTGGTCACAGAATTTTTGACATTTAAAAAAAAACAAAAACATTAATATCAATTAATTATGAATATTTAAAGATTGCTCCATTGAAATGCATTGGAGAGCGGCAGGTAGCGTGAGGTCATACCTGGCGCTGTGATGGGATTAGCAGCGGCGCTGTTCGCTGAAGTCTGCAACATGATGAATCCCGCGCTAGCTGACGCTCTCGCCGGCGCTAGCCTCATTTAGCGTGATAAATGTGTGATTGTGTTCGCAGCCTGGCGTTCTGGAGTCGGTAGCCGCCGATAGCTGGCGCTACCTGGTGCTAGTGAGACACTACCTGGCGCTATCCCTTGATAAATAAGGCCCTAAGTCTGCCAGGTGTGGTGAGTGTGCGCAGCAGGGATACCAGGGCCAAATAGAGGTTAATATCTACGGAACCAGGGGATTTCACACAGCAAAGATACTCCTCAGGAGGGGGGGGGGGGAATGATGGCGTGCCTTATTTTGAGTTTTGGTCCTCTTTAATAAGAGGTTTTTACTTTAATCTTTAAAGCAGACCTTCACCCTGAAAAAGAGCCTTATATGTTTCCCACACCCTGTACATACAGATTGCTCACATTAAAAACCATCCTACCTGCATCTACTGCATTTTATAAGCCTTTAAACATCAAAGATGGTGGCTCATGGAGCATCAGGCAGCCTGCAAACAGGATGTGTCTTCTGACTGTGTCACTGCATTCTGGGATTGATGTCCTTTCCTTGACCCCAGCTCTGCTCTGTCTGTGCAAAGCACAGCTAAAACCCCGCCCCCTGCAATTCATCCCGCTCTCATCTCCTCAATATACGATGCTTCTGAGGCAAGATGGCGGCGCCCATATCATTGGGTCCTGAACAGAGTTGCAGCCCAGTGGGGGAAAGAATAATAAATAAATGACTAAAAATATATTAATTTTAGATGCTGGGGAATAGTTTTTTAAGGGTTTGGGCTTTTCAATAAATCATGCTGAAGGTCCGGTTTAATGCACACATAGCTACTAGGGGGAGCAGTAGCTGAAACAAACAATAAAAAAAAAAGAAGATAACAAAAAATAATTTTACTTTTGCGCTTTGAGCTAAGTAACGTAAAAGAAGCGAGGTCCTAGCGTGCAGCTTATGAGTCAGCTCTGTAGTATCACAAGCCAAGAGCCAATGATATTCACCACAAATATGATTATGCCGCATATTGCGCTTCCACTCTGAGCACATATATATATATATAACAGAGTAAAATGGCGGCATGCTAAGTGATCAAATGTCAGCTCTGATAATTCATTCTCTATGGCGCATGTGATGGGCGTCCCTAATACAGCGGAACATGACTTGCAATGGCGCGCACCTGCCTGTTCTCCGAAGTGTGAACACCAGGATATTACCTTTCCTTGGCTTGCTTAGCTTGTCAATTTGCACATTTATTAAGCGTGACAGCACTTATTCATCCACGCCTTTGCCCTTCTATAACATTCTAGAGAACTATCAGATAATGGGCTAAAATGTGCTTATTAAAGGGCCTGGTGACACAGCTTTATACATTCATCCCCTGCGTGCACCACCATGTGACTTGTGCAAAATAATTAGTCAAATTAAATGTTTAGCAGGTTTCTTCCTGCAATAAACTTAAAATGGACCCAAACCCTCCCTGGAAACTAGGGACCCTTAAAGTGTACTAAAACCCACACCCCAAAGGCCCTGAAATCTGTAAGATTCCAGGACCGCTGTATTCCCTCCCCCCCGTGGGATTTGGATTTCTCGCTGTGTGAAACCCCCCAGGTCACCCTGAAACTCACCTTCCTTCCCGATCCAACGGCGCATGCGCGAGATGCTGCCGCATCCCCACTATCCCTTTAGCAGGACGCATACCCGCGCCAGGCATTGGTGAATGGCTGGCGCGGACACGCGGGAAAGAAAAATAAGTAAGCGACTTAAAACTTAAACCGGACCTTCAGCGTGATTTAATGAAAAGCCCAAACTCTTAAACGGTTCCCCAGCATCTAAAATTAATATATTTTACGTTTTTAATCACTAACTTATTATTCTTTCCCCCACTGGGCTGCAACTCTGTTCAGGAATTTAGGATACTGGCGCCGCCATCTTGACTCAGAAGCATCACACTTACTGAGGAGAGGAGAGTGGGATAAGGTACAGGGGGCGGGTTATAGCTGTGCTTTGCTCAGACAGAGCAGAGCTGGGGTCAGGTAACGATCAGCAGTCCCAGAATGCAGAGAGACACAGTCAGGAGGCACTTCCTGTTTGCAGGCTGCCTGATAAGAAGGCGGCTTCCATAAGCCGCCATCTTGGATGTTTAAAGGCTCATAACATGCAGTAGATGCAGGTAGGATGATTTTTAATGTGGGCAATCTGTATGTACAGGGTGTGGGAAACATATAAGATAGGCTCTTATTCAGGGTGAAGGTCCGCTTTAAAATATATTAATTTTAGATGCTGGGGAATAGTTTAAGGGTTTGGCCTTTTTATTAAATCATGCCGAAGGTCACTGCCCCCACTCAAAATGCTTTGTGCTTTCAGAAAAAGAATTGGCCAAAAAAAAAAAACACCCTGCACTTGATATATGTGACTCGTTTAGGAACAATGCATTTGCACTCATCAGAAGGGACAGCACAAGACCCTCAGACATAAGTTGCCAGCATATGATTTCATTTGAACGGATGGGAAGGGAGGCGAGTGGTGGGCCACATTGTCCTCTCTGTGACAGTGAGAATAGAGACAGACAGCTTTATTAGGGGGCACGCGCCACTCGCCTCTGCAGCCTCCCAATGAGCTGTGGTGGGGGCAGAGTAATTAATGCCAACTTCTTCCCATCCTGGACATGTGCCAGCATTGTCTAACCAACCCGACCCCATTCATCACCGGGAAGAGAGGATCACCGAACAAAGATGCTCATTCCAGCATTAACAATAACTAGGGTGGTGCAGTGCTTCATCCAGACATTAGAGGGCATCTTCACATTCTAATTGCCCAGCCTAGACATTTCTGTCTTTCTAGTCAAGGTAACGGTAAGGACAGCCTGTATCATCACACAAAAACGTGAAAATAAGGAAAAAAATATTCTGAACCAAACGGTGGGCTAAAATACCCCCTCCCCCCAAAACCCTAATAACAGAACATGGCAAAATCCCCCCAATCACCCAATAATATGTAGTGAGCCGAGCCCCCAATCCCCAATAACAAGCTACGTGCATGACAAGCAGCTTGCAGAATACCCCCAACCAACAGGCAGTGTGGTAGATCCCCCCAATCCACAATATCAAGCAGTGTGCAGAATCACCCCCCAATAACAAGCAGTGTGCAGAATCACCCCCCTAATAATAAGCAGTGTGCAGAATCACCCCCCAATAACAAGCAGTGTGCAGAATCACCCCCCAATAACAAGCAGTGTGCAGAATCACCCCCAACAACAAGCAGTGTGCAGAATCACCCGCCTAATAATAAGCAGTGTGCAGAATCACCCCCCAATAACAAGCAGTGTGCAGAATCACCCCCAACAACAAGCAGTGTGCAGAATCACCCGCCTAATAATAAGCAGTGTGCAAAATCACCCCCAAAAAAACAAGCAGTGTGCAGAATCACCCGCCTAATAATAAGCAGTGTGCAAAATCACCCCCAAAAAAACAAGCAGTGTGAAGAATCACCCCCCCAATAATATGCAGTGTGCAGCCCCCCCCTCAATACCTAATAACAAGCTGAGTACAGAATCCATGACAGGCAGCTTGCAGAATACCCCCAACCCCCTATAACAGACAGTGTGGCAGACTGCCCCCCCCCTTACCATGTTGATGAAGGGTGGGCAGGTAAAAAAAAAATTCCACCAGCTGGACTCTGGATCCATTGATGTCATCGATGTGGGGGCAGCTACACTCGGTGCCCCATGGGTGCGTGGGGCCACTCACAGAGCAGAGGGAGTTGCAGCTGTGTTCACCCCCAACGCAGCCAGCTGCGCCCCAATGTCATTGATGGATTGGAACCCCAGCCGACGTGAATATTTTTCTCTTGGAACCAGGGCTGTGGAGTCGGTAGAAACGTGTCAACTCCAGCATAAGAAAAACAATCTCTAAATAAAAATATAATTAATGAAGCTTTCATAAGAAGCGTAAAATGTTATTTATAGATATATTTTATATTCTATCAATCTAAGACCCATGTTAGACGGAACATTGGCTTACCGACTCCACAGCCGCCCTGTACGGTCCAATTCTGCACCACTGTGTCCTGCATCTGATCATCCTCCTACAGCCCACCAGGCCTGCGGGTGGACGATCAGCGGCGCAGAAATGTCGGTGAGGTGATTAGACAGGGCGGGCAGGTTACAAAAAAAATTTCACCTCGGCCAGGATCCAGATACATAGATGTCATTGGTGTGCGACTGGCTGCACTGGCGATGAAAAGAGCGGCAGCTCCCTCCGCTCTTTAAGCGGCTCCGTCCACCCATGGTGCATCGTGGACTACATTTGCTCCATTAGACACAAATGCATGTTATCCTAGCTCTTTTTTTGGGTGGGGTGTGCATCTTATAGAGCAGGGACACTCAACCACTTTTTGTAAAGGTCCATTTACAGGCATCTGGTGAGAGGTGAAGGTCCGGGCAGAGGGCTGTCGCGGAGGGTGGATAGTTAGAAATTAGCACACTGGGGGGGGGGGTGGAAAACTAAAAAAGGCTGCTTTCCCACCCACACCAAGTGGAGCTGAGTGGTGAGCTGGGAGGACAGGGATGGGTGGGGCAAAGAAACTGAGAAACAACATTTTTGTGTACCTTGCAATGCCGCTTCCTGCCCGTGCAGTACTTCATATTGCAATGCTAGGTGCCAGGGAGCAGAGTCATGACACTGGCAGGGAGACTAAGCACTCCATTCACAATCAAGTAAATGCAGCAGGATTGTCAGGGAAGGGGCCCGGAAATTTGGTGCCAAGGTCCACATTCAGACCCCGGTCCCCCAGTTGAGTACCGCCGTTATAGGGCGAACAATATGGTAAGTACAAAATAAAAGACCTTCCTGGCAGACCTCAGACTAAGATGTGCCAGAGAGCAAGAGACCCACTTACCAGCCACCAGATCCAGAGCTAGAAGCGGGTGACAGCTAAGAGATCTGTCAGGAAAGTTCAAGAAAGTGAACGCAGAGGAGGAGGCTGGTACAAGGCCTATGCCCCCTGGTTCACTAATGTGTCCTGAAACGCTTCTTTAAATTGAAAATCAAAAGTGTACAAAAAGATTTCTCCAGCAAACTGGATGCCTTACCTTCACATTGTCGGGGTGCAAACCTCCTGGGTTCTTATCCATGTACTGACATAGATCTGTGTGCTGTAATAAGAGCATAAAAGAGCACCATTAGTCTTCATGGAATTGTTGAAGACTTTAAAACGGTATATCTACTTTTGGTGGCATTTTTGAAAGTGTATATTTTTTGTGCCGAAAGGATGCTGAGTGGATCTAGTATGTTATAAATGTTTTCCTATGTTAGTAAATGTGTGTTTCATTAAAGCAGTTCTCATTACATGCAGTCTGTTGCTACTGGCAATGTACATAAAGAAAAATGAGCCCTGTACACAAAGAACAATGCTGCTATGGCCGCAGTTGAGGTTTACAAAACTTGGGTGTTGGTCTGCTGCAGGGGGGGGCACCCTGATTGCCGGGGTCCCCCCCCCAATCGAGTGCTGTAAAGCCTGCAAACCTTACCGACAACTCATTACCTTGGGGAAATGCAACGCCACAACTGGACGGCGGATGTCACATCTCCCGTGCTTGGGCTGCTGGCCATGTGACAGCCACCAGCCAATCATGAAGCAGCATTTCCCTGTGGGAGCAAGTTGTCAGGTAAGGTTTGCGGATTGCACAACACTCGATCGGGGGGGGGGGGGACCACGGCAATCAGCACACTTGATCAACGACTAGAGGGAATCTAGAAAGCAGTTAGGGCTGGTCACGCCCATGTTGAGCATGTTTCTACATGTGAACCATGTGCACAGAATGTTACAGTGTTGCAGCTGGCACTGGACCAGCAGTCTGTTAAGGAAGAACATGTATGTCAGTTAGTGTTTTGTAGCTGAATAGAGAATCAGCGGCAAATAAAGAAACTAGAGTCTAGGGAACTGGAAGGGCAGAGGCAGCCTGGATGGCCTAGGTTGGAACCAACACCTATGAATTGAGTTGCATTGTGACCAGAAACCAATATGTACTTCTGCGGCTGTATACTGCTCTTGTAGGAGAAATGTAACCTGTTGTTATTAAGACGTGGACGCCTTGGTGCAACAGAACTGTTAGTAATTGAGGACCCTTGCCGCACTTATACCACCTCAATCACCAACACCAATGACCCAGAGTCCCAAAAACATCCTCGTGGCCACACACTATCGCTTAACCTGGACGAACGTGGGTTACATTAGAATTGTAACAGAAACATCTAGTGGATGCCGTCCAAATTACAGTTTCCAGTAAGTCACCCACTAGAAAGCAACCCTAGCTCTATCACCAGGGGTTACATGAGTATATTTATATGAATATGAATATATATATATATTATATTATATATATATATATATATATATATATATATATATATATATATATATATATTATACACACACACAGGGCCGGCTCCAGGTTTGCGGGGGCCCATGGGCAAGTCCATGTGGGCCCCAAAGTAGTATGTCACATGATGTCACCTTTCAGCTCCGCTGCCAAAAATGGGTCATCTTCTGCTGCTGATCACCCTCCAGTCCTTATTGCCTTCCCTATAGAAAGAGTTGTTCTCTAGTCCTAGTTGCATTATCTACTGCCACCAAGCACCCATCAGCCCTTACTGCTTGCTCTGCTGTCACTAAAAACTCCATCATTGCTGTTAGTTGTCACCTGGTTCTCACCACCTTCTGGGCTTCCATCAACTGCCATCCATTCCATGCCACACATCCCCATTGTTGCTGATCATCCCCTGTTGCTGAGGCCAGCCATGACCAGGTCTGCACACAACACCCCACTGTAAAATAATACCATGGCCAAGTGTGAGCTTAAGTGGGCCCCTGGCATCTATGCCCTATGCTGGAGCCATCCCTATATAAAACCTGGCCATTTGCCAGGGCCCCTGGCATCTTCAGGGATTCCATTGTGAATATATATATATAGGTTTGTAATTTTTGGGAGAATGTTACAACTCTATTAGGGTGCTATGATTCTGTTCTAAAGCAATACATCCATATTTTTAGCCCTGTAAATGCTGCTAAAATGTTTTAAAAAGGAAATACATGAGCATGTATCCCATTGCTTGCACAACTTCAGTTAATCATACAGTAACCGGAATTTAAGCTTGTGGATGTGGATGAGGATGTGAAAATGGGATAAAATCAGAAAGTTCAGCTCTGCGGGGAATTAGAGTCATGACTGAGGGCTGTTGGCGAGGGAGTCATCTCCTCCTCATCCCAGAGGGATGAAAGGCATCTAATCTGGAGCCGAGAATGAGGAGCTCCCAACAATTCACAGCACCAAATTAAACTAGAAAGCGTCACAATATTCTGCAAACTACGATGTGACCCCGGGTAGGGAAAAAGGCATGCGGAGAGACAACCATCTCCATCTAAATACAAATGTTTTATGTGAAAATGTGTTCTTCTGAAAAGGGAATGAATATAAAATTGTTACGATAAAATCCTTAATTCCAGGATGGCTTAAAGCTGCAGTACAGGCATTTAAAAACAAGGCGAGATTCCATAGGAATTGTGGCTGCACCTATCCTCTTCTCCAGGGCCAGATTATAATTGGTCTAATACAGCATTTGCTCTGGGCCCCCACAGTTCACACAGCAACATTATCATCCAGGAAAATATTAGATGGAAAGCAGTTGGGGCAAGTGTCCCAGAGTCTCCACCACCTTAAGAGCCTCCACCACTTGTTCCCAGCAAAGATTGGGGAGGCCCCCGCAATGTTGTAAATGGTGAAAGTGTAATATTGTTGTATTATTTGGCTCTGGTTGTAGGGTGGGAGGGCTTAGGGAATATGTGGTGGAAGGTGTAATATTGGTGGGTGGGAGGCAATAAATAACTGCTCTGCACCATGGACACTCTTAATGAGGAACAAAGGGAGAGGTTAAAACCTCCCCCAAACCTAATCGGACTGTCCACCCCTTGGGAACAATTTACTCAACTAGCTGGGGGATCCATCTTCTGATCTGGCTAAGTATCGGCTAAGGGCCTGATAGTGCCGAATGCAGGCAGAGCACAGCAACAGCCACATCCATGCTAGCCCCTAGCATGGCTCATGTAGCGGTCATGCCCTTGGCTAAAGGTACAGAGCAGTGTGGCCTGTGCATGTACCGTTGGATCGAGGATTAGGTAGCTGCTGCTGGGGATTTGTGGGATTTCACACAGTGGGGCATCCCAAATCGCCCCGGGGAGAGGGAATCAGGCGTCTTATAGACTCCAGGGCCGTCCAAGATGAGTTCTTCCATGGTGCTTTACAAGGCAGAAAGTACAGAGAGGGTAATAATATACTTCTATTACACACAGTATTATGAAACAGATATATCAGGGATGCAGCAAATACACAAGTGCTTTGAAGGATAAAAAATGGTGCTCCTGCCATCTTATAGGGTAATTCCACTTTTGATGGCCTTTTTAAAAGTTTCATTACTGTGAGCCAAAATAATGCACTGAACTTATCTGTGAATGTTTTTGGCTTGTTTGCAACCCAAGTCTTATATAAGAAAACGGTTTTCAGTAGCAACAATATGTTTATGTTAGCAATGTACACTAAAGTGGCGTTTTTTAGTACATTACATCAAATATTATTATTGTACATTAAAGACTTCCTCACCATTGGCTTGCTAATCATCTGCTTGGCTGAGGCAGAGCCAACAAGTTTAAAGCGAACCAAAACCAACTGAACTTGTGAAAAACGTTTTGCCAAATCCCCTGCCAATATTTCTTTCTTAGGATGTAGAATTAGTAATGGATATTTTTGTTTTTAGAATTGTCATGGAACACTGAGATTTTTTTGCTGTTCCTCTCTGTAAGATGGCAGGTGATCAGTCATTTCATAGGTGTGGCAATGACATCATTGCCACACACAACAGTGGCAGTGGATGGAGAAGGCGGAGCTTTACAGCTAAAACAGGCGCTATTATCTGGGATTAGATTGAAGCAGAAGCAGTGAAAATTGGCAAAAGGTACTTTTCATAGGGGGAGCAATTCAAGGTATGCTAGTTAAAAATGTGGGTTTTGGTCTGCTTGACTTAAACCGGACCTTCACCATGATTTATTGGAAAGCCCAAACCCTTAAAAATACAATTCTGTGATTACTCACCTGTAGAATGGTTTTTACTATGTACAGCACGGCTTGCTTTATTTCAATTCTTTCACATTTGAGTAATCCGCCACAAGGTGGCGCAGTCGACTGCAGAAAGACTTGTGGCTCCTCCCGGCCCATAAAAAGGGCAAGGAATTACCCAGGTGAGTAATCACAGAATTGTATTTTACCTGGTGTACAGCACGGCTAGCTTCATCTCAATTCTTTCACATTTGGGACATCCAACAGCAGTGTCCAAGAAGAAGGGTGGGATCCCCAGTGAGCATCAGCAGGCAGTTATAGACACTACCGCCTGAAGCACCTTGCGACCAAAAACAGCGTCAACTGAGGCCCTAACATCAACCTTGTAAAACTTAGGAAAAGTATGAACTGAAGACCAAGTAGCGGCCTTACAAACTTGTTCAACAGAAGCTTGGTGCTGAAAAGCCCAAGAGGCACAAATAGCTCTAGTGGAATGAGCCGCAACACGAAAAGGGGGTTTCTTCCCCTTAGCAGCGTATGCTTGCCCCACCGCCTGTCGGATCCACTTGCTGATAGTGGACTTGACTGGAGGCAAACCCTTCCTAGGTCCAGCAGGAAGGACAAACAGAGAATCAGACTTCCGAAAAGACGCAGTGGCAGTCAAATAGAATTTGAGCGCCCTGACCACATCCAGAGAATGAAGACTTTGTTCCTTAGAATTAGAAGGGGCAGGACCCAAGGAAGGCAAGACAATGTCCTCATTCAGATGAAAGGCATAAACGACCTTAGGCAAGAATTCAGGTTTAAAACGGAATACCACCTTATCCTGATGCCGTTCGAAATAAGGAGGCTTAATAGAGAGCGCCGCCAACTCAGAGACATGGCGCACCAAAGTGATAGCCACCAAAAAGACCACCTTAAGAGTCATAATGGCCAGCGCAGCATTGTTCAACGGCTCAAAGGGAGGACCCTGGAGAGCAGAAAGCACCAAGTTCAAACTCACACCAGTAGCAGGGGCTTACGCGGTGGACGTACATGAGTAACTCCTTGGAAAAAAGTCTTGACAAGCCTATGATTGGTGAAAGATCTTTGGAAAAAGATTGCCAGGGCCGAAACCTGGCCTTTGAGGGTACTCAGTTGTAGACCCGACTCCAGACCATGTTATAAAAACTCCAAAATCCTGGAAATGGTGAAAGTGCGAGAAGGAAAAGATTTAGACTCGCACCATGCAATGTAAGCATCACAGACCGAAGCCGGCAGTCCCTTATCCATCAGGATGGAGGTTTCAGCAGCCAAGCCGTCAAAGCCAGCACTTGTAAAGAAGACCACCACCATCTGGACGACGTTCGCGAACCATACTCTCCTCGGCCAGCGGGGGGCCACCAGAATGGTGGGAACCCCCTCCTGGGCTATCTTGCGCAGCACCCGCCCCAGGAGAGGAAATGGAGGAAACGCATAGAGAAGCCGGAAACCCATCCAGGGAATGGCTAGAGCGTCCGTGGCAAAGGCCAACGGATCTCTTGACAGAGACATGAATCTTGGAAGCTTGCGATTGTGACGGGACGCAAACAGGTCCACGTCCGGCTGACCCCTGCGGTGACACAGGGCAAGAAAGATCTTGTAGTCGAGGGACCATTCCCCCAGACGAGACGTCCCCCTGCTCAAGGAGTCTGCCTCCTGGTTCTCCACCCCCGGGATGTAAACCGCTGAGATGCAGGGAACATTCTTCTCTGCCCAAGACAATATCAGGGACACCTCCTTGAGGGCTCGTTTGCTCCGAGTCCCACCCTGATGATTGATGTAAGCGACAGCCGTCTGATTGTCCGAACGACCTGGATCGAACAACCCCGAAGGTGGGGAGTCAACTGGAAGAGAACAACCTGATTGCCCTGAGCTCCAGGAGATTGATAGGCGTGTGGGCCTCCTGAGGGCGCCACTGGCCCTGGAACTTCAGCGAGTGCCAGAACCATCCCCAACCGGTCAGACTGGCATCCGTGGATTACAATCTCCCAGCACGGAGGAAGAAAGGACCTGTCCACTAGAAGATTCTTCGGGTCCAACCACCACGAGAGGGACTGTCTGGACAGAGGGGACAGAGCGAATTCCCACTCCAGGGATTCCTGCTTCCGATCCCAAGCGGTCAGGAGATTCAACTGAAGAGGTCTCATGTGGAACTGGACGAAGGGCACAGCCTCGAAGCACAACACCATGATTCCCACCAACTGCATCCCCAGATGAATGGAGGGATGAAAACACGACAGCAGTGCTTGCGCCTGCCTCTGAAGGCCCTCCACCTTCTGCTGAGGAAGAAACACCTTGACCTGAGAAGTATCCAGCGTCATGCCCAGGAAGGACCTCACCAATGACGGAGTGAGCGAAGACTTGGGATAATTGATCACCCAACCGAAGGACTCTAGGGTGGACACGACCGCCTGAGTATCCCTCTCGGCCTCATGAAAAGATGGAGCAGCAATCAGCAGGTCGTCCAGGTAAGGAAGAATGTGAATGCCCTGGCTCCTCAGGAGGGCCATGACACCCACCAGCACCTTGGTGAACACCCGAGGGGCCGAAGTGATACCGAACGGCAAGGCCACAAACTGGTAGTGCTGATCCTCCAGAGCGAACCTCAGGAACTTCTGATGCCCCAGAAAGATAGGAACATGCAGGTAGGCATCCTTGATGTCCACAGTGCTCATAAAGTCGCCCGGCCGAAGAGAGCTCACCACCGACCATAAGGTCTCCTTGCAGAAGTGTTTGAACCTGACAAATTGGTTGAGACCCTTTAGATTGGGTCTCAGGGAGCCGTCCTTCTTGGGCACCGTGAACAGATTGGAGTAGAACCCCCGACCCCGTTCCTGAAGAGGCACAGGACAAACCACTCCAGACGATAGAAGTTGGACGGCCAACCTCAGGCCCTGCGCCATCACGGGATTTTGGGAGATCCGGGACCAGAGGAATCTTGGGGGCGGCCAAGCTGCTAGCTCTATCTTGTAACCGGAGGACACGACCTCCTGAATCCACCGATCCGAGACGCGTTGTCTCCAGATGTGAGCAAAGAGTCGAAGCCTTCCCCCCACCCGGATGGGTGAGGGTGCCCCCTCATGCCTGAGGGGCATTGGTAGGGGGCTTGGGCTTAGCACCCCAGGAGAGACCAGGGCGACCACGGGATCTAGAAAAACATATACAGAAGACAGTGGTTAAATGCTGGGCTGGCAAATAACACTCAGCAGGCATAGATAATGCCAAAAGACACATAATTTATTATCAAAATGTGGCACACCGCAAATAAATACATGCAAACACACACCAAATGGAGCAACTAAAAAGCAATAGCTATGTTAAAAGATGCAAAAAGAGGGGCCCCCGCCAGGTAAACCTGGGCTCCACTCATCCCTCCACACGCAGACCAAACACACACACAAGCTGGCCAGCCTTTAGTAAGAGGGACAACTGTCCACCACTGAGTTGCAGAGTATCAACGGAATACAGTGTTTCCAGATATTGTCCCTAAATAGGGTTAATGACAGCCAGGTAGAGTATGAGAAGCATGGGGCATAACATAAACTCGCCAAGTTCCAGGTGCTCTCCACTTCAAACAGGCTCTCGTACACGAGCACACATGTAGCAATTCCAAGCACTAGACACATTATTGGTATATCACTAATCATCTAATGCATGCGCGCGTATATTCATTTTCCACATCTCAAATTGTCACAGTTGGCACTTTGCACCCCTTCCCCGTGTACTTTCCAATTATAAACATAATTGCGGTAATGGAAGTGTTGGAGTGCGAGCACTCCTCTTATCTTTGAACAGTGTCTAGCCCGCGCAGAGAAAATGGCGCCGTGTACGGGGGAACCTAGAGGGGCGGACCGCGCGGCGATGACGCAAATAGCATACAGGGGACCTCAGAGTGGTTTCTCCCTCCCCGCCAGGCTCACCATAGCCTCAGCCGGCTCTCCTTTACAGATAGGGTCTGAGGCCCAGAGCAAAAAACTCTGCGAGCACCCGACCCCAGGTGCTCCCCTACCAAAACCTGAACCTGCAGCAGTGCTGGGAGGCAGAAGGGTCCGGAACAGGTGGGAATAAGCCTGCAGGGCCGACGGGCTTGGGATGCCCCGCTCGCCTGCGATCCAAATAGAGCCATCTTCTGTCTTCGCAGTCATGACTGCAGAGAAACTCTGGAGTCTCTGGGTAATTTCTGCCCTTTTTATGGGCCGAGAGGAGCCACAAGTCTTTCTGCAGTCGACTGCGCCACCTTGTGGCGGATTACCCAAATGTGAAAGAATTGAAATGAAGCAAGCCGTGCTGTACACCAGGAAAAAATGATTCCCCAGCATCTAAAATTAATATATTTTAAGTTATTAGTCACTTACTTACTTTCCCCCACTGGGCTGCAACTCTGTTAAAGACTTTAGGGTACGGGCGCCGCCATCTTGACTCAGAAGCATCACACTTACTGAGGAGAGGAGAGTGGGATAAAGTGCAGGGGGGCAGGTTATAGCTGTGCTTTGCTCAGACAGAGCAGAGCTGAGGTCAGGGAAAGGACAGCAATCCCAGAATGCAGAGCAGCACAGTCAGAAGACACTTCCTGTTTGCAGGCTGCCTGATGCTCCATGAGCCACCATCTTGGATGTTTAAAGGCTCATAACATGCAATAGATGCAGGTAGGATGATTTTTAATGTGAGCAATCTGTATGTACAGGGTGTGGGAAACATGTAAGATAGGCTCTTATTCAGGGTGAGGGTCCGTATTAATGTGAGCAATCTGTATGTACAGGGTGTGGGAAACATGTAAGATAGGCTCTTATTCAGGGTGAAGGACCGCTTTAACTAAGCTGCTGATTGGTGGAAGGACTCACCAATTACTCAAAACCAGGAATATAAGTACCATGGAAAAAGCATGCTGATAAGTAAATCACAGGTCTGGGACTCAAAAAAAAAACGCACTAACATCCTCACTGCAATAGCCATTACACCCTAGAGCACAGAAGGATTGCTGAACCTGGACAATTATAGATTCTTAAAGGGTATTGCCTCTTTTCTATACACCAAGGTGTTGGAGTCCATACAGTTGCTATCTCTAGCAGTGGCTGTTTCAGATCTAGCAGCAGGCTGGCATAGTCATATCCGCAAATGGGTCAGGGTAGGCAACAGCTACCGGCCCATGGCAGAAGAGGGCCCAATTCAAGCTGCCTCCCCTGCCTTGCAGCACCTGTGGAAAAAGCATGGGACTGGAGTGTTCTGCAGGAAGTAACTAAGATGACAGAGAATGCCATTAAACCTAACTTTGTTGAGTTTGAGTGGATAAGCCGTGCTCTCCTGCCATAGAAAAGTGACATCCAGTGTCAAGTCACATGACATGTGTTTTATTGTACCCGGAGTAACTGTTTAACATAATGTTTATTTACATAGGCTAGCAGTGTTCCTTTAATCCCCTTTGTCCCTTCTTGGCTCCCTTTGTCTTGCTGTGATGCAAGTAACTCCTCCCTTCTCCCCCTCTCCTTCAGCCATTTTTGGCATCCAAGCAGTGCACGCCGGCTGCTCCCTTCTGCAGCTACAGTCTTTCCACCTACTGCTGCTGTATGGGTTACATCACAAGTTCCCTGCAAGTTCCCTGCTGTTCCCTGAGTCGGTACTGAAACAAAGCTTTAGAAACGTATTCTATGTGACCCACACGTAGTAGAGTAAGCTATCTGCCAAGCCTTATGTAGTAAAGAAAAAATCCATCACAGACACACACAGGGAACGTGGAGCTGTCTACAGGATTCACATTACTGCCATCTGGTGAGTCAGAATATCCAGCATGACCCACTGCTGTCATAGAAAAATGGCCAGCACGGTATTTGCTGTCACATAGTAGACCTTTGCCCTTTGGGGGCCCTCATCTCCAGAAGCACAGCAGGGGATTTGCTGGTAAACCAAAGGGCCAGTCTAAGGCTGGTCTCTGGTCTGGTCTACTCACCAACAAGGCCGCCATCCCTGAAATGTATTGTAGGTAATTTACTGCTGGGGGTTAGGTCTTGCTATTGGGCCCTGTGTTATACCTTTAATTACAGGTATGTGAGGGAGGATGGTGAATAGGTAGGATCATATATTCTTAAAGTGGAGCAAAACCCAGGATTTTTACTATTCTGGGCTTTGGTCTTGGCCTGTGGGCACCCTGATCGAGAATGTCCCACTGTGTGAAACCCACCAGATTGACCAATCTCACTCACCCTGCCCCAGTCCTACAGCGCATGCACAGCTTATCGTCCAGTCAGCGCGCTTGGGTCCACTCCCGCCCCTTCGTCCAAGAGCTTGTCTAAAGCGGCTGCATCCCCCACAACCCTTTAACCGGGAGCGTGCCCGTGCCAGCCATTCGCAAATGCCTGGAACGCCCAAGTGCCCTGCTAAAAGGATAGCAGGGATGCGGCTGCTGTTCATGTTGGACTGGTAAAGAAGTTGAGTTTCTGGGCGACCTCAGGGATTTTACACAACGGGAAATCCCAAAACTGGGTTCCCCGGGGGAGCAAGTATGCCTGCCCTGGTGTCTCGTAGACTCCAGGGTGGGTTTTGGTCCACTTTAAAGCTTAAGGCAAAAAAAATAGCTGTGAAATCTGGTCATGACACACTTGTTATAATGTGCACTGTTCCGACTTTGCAGCTTGTTTTTCATGTAAAAATGTCACTAAATAGATTTGCTTCCCCTTTATCATCCTGCCCTGGATGACTGGGGGAAGGTATGTTACGGCATTATGCTGGAAGCCTCTTGGTTAGACATCCTTCCCATTAAGGTAAAAAATATATGGTACATATTACCAGGGCAGGATTATGAGGGGATCGCAAGGGGTGTGCGCCCCGGGGCCTCCACTACTTGCCCTGCAAAGGGGGCCTCCACCAACCTTTGGGTTATGGTCTGGTCCAGGAGGCTTTTCAGTCTTTGGTCTGATGGGCCGCAGAGCCAGAAACAAAGCTATCGGCGGCAGTGGGGGCGCGCCTGGCCAAGCCTTTTTTTGTTTTTGCAAACCTGCAGCCAAAGCCGCCACAGAGCAGGATGGAGAGTCTAGAGCAGCAAAGCCGCCGTCACCAACGCTACAGTGATGGGTGCAGAGCTGTCACTGCACATAAGCCACCAAGCACAGCCACTGGCAGCTCAATGCAGGGAACTGTTTGCTCCTAAACCAACCGGGCCATTACACTACCCCCCACCCAGAATGGCAAAGCAGGAGATCCCGAGCAGCACGCACCCGCACAAGGGACTCAATCTGACCTTCCAGTAAGTGGGCGGGGGCCAGACAACCACCAATCAGTTACTTGGCTGGACTATTATTTTAAAGGAGAAAAAAAATACTGTATCTGTGGCCTCCACAACACTTAGGCCCTTTATTTAACAAGGGCTAGCGCCAGGTAGTGTCTGACTAGCGCCAGGTAGCGCCAGCTATCGGCGGCTACCGACTCCAGAACGCCAGGCGGCGGACACAATCACGCATTTATCAGCGCGGGATTCATCATGTAGCCGACTGCAACGAACAGCGCCGCTACTAATCCCATCACAGCGCCAGGTATGACCTGTCGCTCCCTGGCGCTCTCCAATGCATTTCAATGGAGCAATCTTTAAATATTCATAATTAATTGATTTTAATTTTTTTTTTTTTTTAACTGTCAAAAATTCTGTGACCACTACGGCAATGTTATTTTTTTTTTTTTTTAAGGTAAAAAAAAAAAAAAAAAAAAAATTTGTGCAGAATTGATATTATACTGATATTAATGTATTCATATTACAAAATGTTTAGAAAAACTTGTTTAATTTTTTAATCAAAAAATATGGTTGTTTGGGGGTTAAAAACTACTTTTAAGCCATCGCCGCCAGCGCTCTGGGGTTTAAACAAGCATTTCACAGCGCGAGAATTTTTTGAGCGTGATTTGTTAATGAATATGCTGGGAGCCGTTCGCTCTGGCCATTCGCTGTCAGGCGCACCCATACAGCGGGGAACCTGTGAAACAGCGACTCCTAACCCCGTATTCAACATTACCGCACACCAACTGAGTCGCTGTCAACAAGCGAACAACGGCCAAGCACAGCGAATACTAGCGGGCGCTGTGAAAATCACGCTACTGGCGCTCATCTGTCACTACCTGGCGCTATTAATGAATCGGCCTCCCCATCCGGCCCTGTATATTACAATAAAAAATCTGTAGAGCACCCCAAAAAAATGTCCACAATTTCAACCAACTGGAACTGACAATGTAAAATAATGTAGAAGGTTCAAATAAAGGTCATCCTGTTTCTTCCTCTAGATCCCAGAAAGAAATCTGCCGGATCCTCAGATGTTCCATGGTGCTTTCTATAATGAATGGCATTATTACGCGAACACACACACAGCGCTCCGCCACAAAGATGCTTATACAGCGTGTAAGAAGGAAAAATGATATTCCATTACTGACACTGAATTAACACATTCCAAGATACGGTAGGCCTGCAATATTAAGGAGCTAAATTAACCGCTGCGTCCTGGATTCTGCCGCTGTTGGTTTTTGTAGCTGTCATTATAAGCGATCTCTAGAAAGGAAAGGTAATGAGCATGTCCGCAGCCAAACAGCGACATATTACAGTCCATGTGTCTGCTTCTTAAAAAAGAAAATTACTGCAAGGAAACCAGTCTTTTGTGCAACATCCCCAAAAATATGGCAGAACTCCTAATGAATATATATATATATATATATATATATATATATATATATATATTTATTATTATTTGCCAATAACGTGAGAATACAAGTCAGCACAAAGCTGTTGTGACCAAGTAGCTACAGTTAATAAGAATTAGAACCTTTTCAGTGGTGTAAGGTTTCAACTAATTAGTTACATTAGTGAGTCATTAGTTAGATGTAGTAGTGAATTTAATTAGGAATCGCCATGTACTCCTAAGGAGATTCAAAGACAGTTGTAAAAAAAATAAATAAATAAATAGACTCTAGATGGCAGTAGGGAGCTCTCACCCAATGACAGGTCCTATAGATTAACAAAGGAAGGTGTCAGAGGAATGTCACTCTAAGTTTTGGAGGGAAAACCCAGCAAACAGTTACCAAGTAGATATACGCGCATACCTCTCAAGAGTCCCTGATTTGGAAAGAATGTCCCTCTTTTGAGTCCATGTCCCTCTGTTCCTCGTTTTGTCCCTCTTTGAGGTGTAACATGCAGATCTGCATTAATAAATGATTCATTTGCCTATTTAAAGTGTTTAAATAGTTTTAACTGTTACAACCTATCTCCCATCCATCCCTGAATGAGGGGTGTGGCCTAATTTAACAAATGTCCCTCTTTCCCACCCTGAAAAGTTGGTAGGTATGATGGTGATGCAGAGACTGCTACACCAATGCAGCGGTCGTATGTGGACATTGGCTTTATAGAAAATGATGTGAAGGAGCTACTTATGCTGTATATTTTCTTCTCATCGCAGAGAGGTAGATGAAGAAATAGTTTTTTTTTTTGCTAAACTCAGAATCCAGCTTTAATGTACTAACTTCACCTCTGCATTCCCAGCCAAGAACAACAGGTGCACCTCCTGGATCTGAGCTTTATACCAGCACTCTTGATCTTGAAAGTTTTTTCAGCCTCCTTTTGAGACTACTGTATATTACAGAAATTCAGTTGTGCCTTCTCTGCCAGTTCTATGGTTCTCATTTTTACCCATGATGTAATATTAATTCAATAATCTCATTAGAAAGGCTGTAAAGGTTTTTATTTCTAAATGTGATTTACATTGGAAGCATGAGAGATATAGCGACAGGTAATGTTTATTGATGCAAATTACTGCTGGCGAACCTAAATTAGTCGATGTTTAAAGGAAAACATAACATGTAAGGTTTTTGGTGTAATGCTCTTCTGGGATGTAAAATAACCCTGTGTGTTAGGATTGTTCCCCCAGACCTGTGATTTACTTATCAGCACGCAGTTTCCAAGTTTCTTAAATTCCAGTGGATCTGTCTTGGTAAAGTAGGGGTGGCTTTCTTGCCCCTCAGTAAAGCTTCTAGTATTCTTATCTCACTACAAGTCCCAAAATCCTTCAACTGTAATAGGTGTTTTTTTTTTAGCAGCTTTGGCTAAACAAAGCAGCAGCAATCACCCAACAAATGCAGATTTGTCATGCCTGCCTCAGCCAATCAGATGATTAGCAAGCCAGAAGTTCTGAAACATACATCTGAACACCACTTTGATGTACGTTTCTAAGGTAAACACATGGTTGCTATGGGGAACAATTTTTATAACAGAGTTGCAAAAACATAGAAAAGTAAAAAATAGATAGATGAACTCAGCACCTTGAGCGCATTATATTGGCACACTAGATTGGGAAATGGCATCAAAAGTGGAATTACCCTTTAAAGTGGACCAACACCCAGGGGTGATCGGCCCGGAAATCTACAAGATTCCCGGGCCGATCACCTCCCACCCCGCGGCACATCCGAGATCGGGATGTCCCGCGGGGTGAAACCCCCCAGAAACCCCAAAAAGATCTTACCTGATCCGCCGCCGCTTCCGCCGCCGCCGCCTCCCGCGCGCCCCTCCAGACGTGCGGGCGCCCGCGCCGGCCCTCCGTGAATGGCCGGCGGGGCGCACGCGTGCCGAGAGTGACGCGCGGGAGGCGGCGGCGGCGGAAGCGGCTTGGACGTTCCTGTCCCCCGCCTGGACGTTGGCGGGGATTGGCTGCGGCATTCACATGGGAGCGGGGAGAGGTGAGTTTTTTGGGGTTTCTGGGGGGTTTCACACAGCGGGGCACCCCCGATCGGGGTGCCCCGCCGAAGTGGACCAAAACCCAGGATAGTCAAAATCCTGGGTGTTGGTCCACTTTAAAGTGGACCTTCACCCTGAGTAAGAGCCTATCTTGTATGTTTCCCCCACCCCCTATATACAGATTTTCCACATTAAAAATCATCCTACCAGCACCTATAGCAGTTTCTAAACCTTTTAACATTCAAGATAGAGGCTCATGGAGTCTCAGGCTCCCTGCAAACAGAAAGTGTCTTCTGACTATGCTACTCTACATTCTGGGATTGCTGTCCTTTTCCTGACCCCAGCTCTCCTCTGTCTGTGCAAAGTACAGCTACAACCCCGCCTCCTGCACTTTTCACCACTCTCCTCTCCTCAATATGTGATGCTTCTGAGACAAGATGGCGGCACCCGCATCCTAGATTCCTGAACAGATTTGAAGCCCAATGGGGGAAAGAATAATAAGTAAGCCACTGAAAACTTTAAATATATTAATTTTAGATGCTGGGGAAAAGTCTTTCAAGGGTTTGGGCTTTTCATTAAATGATGCTGAAGGTCCTGTTTAACTCCACCAGCTCCTTCCTTGTATCCTCCCTGGTACTCATCTACTGCTGTTCCAGCAGACAGCGATGGGTTGTCCCATGCCGCAGTGTTGGGTCCTGGGGAGCTTGGCGGCATGTATGGTGCTTTAAGGAGTCCCATGGTCAGACATGGTGGCGCCGCTTTAAGTGGTCCCGCGCTTCTAAACATGGTGATGCCGCTTTAAGAAGTCTGGTGGGCCAGTAGCTGGACGGAAGTTGGGGGAGACGGTGCCGGGGCAGGTGCGGTTGGCAGAGCTGAAGATGAAAAGAACCGACAGGGTGGTGTGCAGGAGTCGGGGGCATGTAAACCTAGCAGCATTCATTGTTGGAGCTGCTGTGGTGTAAGAAGTTGAGGACTGCTGAAAGAGAAACATGCGGGGGGGGGGGGGCTTGGCTGTGGAAGGACTTGGCTGTGTGTGGGAGGTCTTGGCTGTGTGTGTGGAGACTTGGCTGTGTGTGTGGGGCTTGGCTGTGTGGGGGGGGCTTAGCTTTGTGTGGGGGGGCTTAGCTGTGTGTGCGGGGGTATGGCTGTGTGTGGGTGGGGGGGGTTGGCTGTGTGTGTGGGTGGGGGGTTGGCTGTGTGTGTGGGGGGCTTGGTTGTGTGTGGGGGGCTTAGCTATGTGTGTGTGGGGGGGACTTGGCTGTGTGTGGGGAGGCTTGGCTATGTGTATGTGTGGGGGGGCTTAGCTGTGTGTGTGCAGGGGGCTTGGCAGTGTGTGTGTGGGGGCTTGGCAGTGTATGTGTGTGGGCTTGGCAGTGTATGTGTGGGGGGGGATTGGCAGTGTATGTGTGTGGGGGGGCTTGGTAGTGTATGTGTGTGGGGGGGCTTGGCAGTGTATGTGTGTGGGGGGGCTTGGCAGTGTATGTGTGGGGGGGCTTGGCAGTGTATGTGTGTGGGGGGGGCTTGACTGTGAATGTGTGGGGGGGCTTGACTGTGTATGTGTGGGGGGGCTTGACTGTGTATGTGTGGGGGGGCTTGACTGTGTATGTGTGGGGGGGCTTGTCCATGGGGGAGTAATTGCCTGTAATTTTATTATTTATTATTATGTAATTATTAGGTGGTGTTTCCCTTAAAGGCGTAGCTGAGGGCATGGTTTAATGACAAAAATGTCCCTCTTTTCTGTTTTCAAAAGTTGGGCAGTATGACTACATGGGACTTCTCGGTTCTTTTTTCTCAATGTCCTTCATATGTCTTTGCTGGAGGTTGCTGGAATGTGGTGCTGTGCCTAGGTTCTGTTTAAGTCATATGCAAACCTTGGGTTTCCTTTCTCATTTGGTTACCTTGAGTTTTAGTAGCCATTGATTTCATGTGATTTCATGTTTATATGCCTATGGTAAAGTCTTATATTTCTGATCTGTTAATATATTGTTTAAAGTCCTGTATTCACACTCCTGTATAGCCAGTGGAGACACTGCACTGCTCATGACAGGTGGTGCAGATACTTTGGGTAGTTAGTGTGATCAAACTAATCTCTGTTTTACTGTAGGGCCATAGATGGTTAAAGGGACAATGTACCCATTAATCCTGCCCCTAGCCAATGGCCACCCCTGTAGCACCTCTTTGTTGCCATTTGAGGTTTCCAGAAAAAGACATCTCCTGCCCCAATCCAGATTGATGTTTAATGTAAAATCATGCACTTGGGTAGAAGGAATCCCTGCTCTGAGTACCGTATGGGCAGTACTGTGTTAGCCAGGACCTCAGAGGAAAGAGATTTAGGGATACTGATTACTGATAGCTGCAAGATTAGTGGACAGAGTAGCCAGGCAGTGGGAAAAGCAAGCAGGATGCTCGGCTGCATAGCTCGAGGCATCACCAGTAGGAAGAGGGAGGTTGTGATGCCGCTGTATAGAGCCCTGGTGAGGCCACAGCTAGAATACTGTGTGCAGTTCTGGAGATCTCCCCCACAAAAAAGCGGCAGATGAAATAGAACGTGTCCAAAGGCCGGCAACAAAAATGGCGGAAGGACTTAAACTTATCAGGAGAGACTTAAAGAACTTAATTTGTACAGTCTGGAGGAAAGAAGGGAGAGGGGGGACATGATGTGAATATGTGAAAATATTTAAATAAGGTTCAGGAGGGAAGCGTTTTTCAGAAGAAACTTAATGATAGAACAAGGGGGCACAACCTGAAGCTAGTCGGGGGGAAGATCAGGAGCAATGTTAGAAAATATTATTTTACAGAAAGAGTAGTAGATGCTTGGAACAAACTTCCAGCAGAGGTAGTTGAAAAATCAACAGTCACTGAATTGGAACATGCCTGGGATAAGCCTCCATCTATCATAAGATAAGAGAACATACAGTATATATATAAGGGCCGACGAGATGGAGCGTATGGTCTCCTTCTGCCGTCAACCTTCTATGTTTCTATGATTGCTCATACTGCTAGGGCGTGTTTTATTCTGAATGTGATTATCCGTGGAGACGGCTGCTTCTTAACCCCCTTGGCGGTGATCCCGAGCGTGACTCGGGGTCAATTTGCGCAGTAAGTGGCGGTGACCCCGAGTCACGCTCGGGATCGATTAGGGAGCAAGAGCGGGCGGCGCAGCCTCCTTACCTTCTCCCTGCGATCCAGCGATGTCTCCGCCGCGATCGCAGGTGAGAGCCGCGGCTGCGGCGTCCGTCTCTGCTTCCGGGTTCCGTCTCTGTGAGCCGCAGAGGCTCATGGGGGCGGAGCCGTGCATCAGAGACAAATGCAATGGCAACGCTTTCGTTGCCATTGCATTTGTTGGTATCAGAACGCCAGGGAGGTTAAATATCCCAGATTTCCAGTTGAACTGACTGACCTTTGCCTGTCCGACGAAGAGCTTTTTTGAGCCTTTTTTACTCCCATAGCCAGGGAACACCAGCATTTACCCATATTATACCCTTCTATGTCATCTGCCTCTACAATACTAAAGATTCTGTACCATTGTATACAGAGTGGCCATATCCACCCCTGAAAATGAGCCTCAGCCTCAGGAAATACATTGGGATGTCTCACTGGGAATGTTGCAGGCTGACCAGGGGAGGAGGTAAAATCCCAGACCAATTTTTGGCCCAGTCCACCACTGCTTTGCACTAGTAAGTCCTAGGATCAACCGTGTCCAGGGAAGCATTTCATGCATCCCACCAAAGGATTGACTGTAGGCAGAAGAAGGGGTGGAGATTGGGGGTGTAGGAGGGGTGGTGGATTAGCGACCATTCCTCTAAGGATTAATGTTTGTGTAGCCCAGGAGTTGGGGTTACTGGGCTGGGCTAGGGGCAGGAACCTAACCCACTTCCTGTCTCTAGGGGGTGGACCTTGAGGTTTAGGCCGGTCCAATTCTGCCCCTCATTATGGATGGCAGCTGGGCCTAAAAAAGGGGGCCCAGCCAGTGATGATTCAGCTTGAGAGCAGGGCAGATGCGCAAGTTAGGGAAGAGAGAGGAAGGAAGCTAATGCGGATCTTGAGGGAAGTGAAGAAGACCCAGAGGAAGAAGGTAGTGCCCCATTAGGAGGCACCGTCCTCGTCTTCCCAGTGAAGAGGAGGAATTACAGTAGTTCCCTCGGAACATTGCCCACATAAGTGAGGCTCGCATGGGGTCCATTCATAAGAGGCGAGCGTCATAAGAGGGAGATGTCGGAGACCCCTGTCTGAAATGTATTTTCTGAGTTGCTAATTAAAGGGGTGCTTGTCCAAAAAGACACGGTTGGCATGTGGTTTCTGTGTGGCTACTTATCTGGACTCTGGACCCACATGAGGGGGTAGTTGCCTGACAGGGAAGGAAACAGAGTGGGTACTACCTTTCCCAAACCCTGAGCCCCAGTGTAAACTCCTATCTGTACTGCCTCTGACCTAGAAGTCCCCTTCACTGCCTAGATCCTTTTTCCTTGTGGGGGCATCTTAAAGACATCCAAGGGTCCCCGCTACAGGGGATGTTGCCTGATTGGAGGCTGGTGTCTGAGCGGGCATTACACTTCCCTTCCTCATCTCATCTGTTGAGCTAGGCATCAGGGGATGCTGCTGTCTTTGCCAATAATCTTCATCCTTCTTTATGCTTTCCAGGCACATTGTGGCACAATAAAAAAAACTTGATCTTAAGAAGTTACTTGAATACAATTCAGATTTACAAGTCTCAGAAAACATGTATCTGTCACACAACCTTTATAACATTAACACATACCTGAGAAGTGTGATATTATTCTGTAATTGGCTGTCAAGGGTTAATATGAGAAGCATGGAGAGCCTGAGGCCTCTTAAAGGTTAAGCTTTCACATTCCATCATTTTAAACATTGTAAGGGTGCACTTGAATTAAAACAAAAAGTGGAGTACTTGGAGAATCTGTGGAGAATTACATCATGCAGCGGACACAGTACTTTGTCTCTGTAAGGCAGGGTGGCCATGGCTGGCCATTCTTCTCTAGCCTAGGGGAGAAGCATACATTTGGTATGCATCAGTAGCTTCCCTGACTTCACAGCAACACAACTCTTTGAAATCTGATTGAAAAAGAAAATTCTTTCAGGAAGCTGATTGCAAAGAGCATAGTCAGACTTTCAATGAGGGTTTTCTGTGTGAAAAGCTGGCCATCGGTTGGATACATTTGCAAAAATTCTCAGGCTGAAAGGCGGTAAGTATAAAGCCCCAGGTTGATTAGTTGTGTTTGTACAGATATGATGATCACTAACAAACAACACAAGCTACACCTTAGACAAGTCATCCAACTTCACTTTCAACTCAATACCTCATGCACTATGGGAGCATGAGCAAACCCAGGGGGGTTCACACAGAGGTTCAACCATGACATATGGAAATTGTCCAGGATTTGCCCATATAGTTGTCCAATTTCTGCTACATGTGGCATCCCAAACTAGGATGTCCCACTGTGTGAAACCCCATTAAAATGCTGCACCCATTTACCTAACCTCATTCCAATGGCGCATACAAAGGTCACGGCCTTGCTACTCCTTTAGCTAAACACAAACCCAAGGCAGCCCTTGGAAGACCTTTAAGACATGGAAAACTCAGAACGGTAGACCTGCTTACAGCCTTCTGGTTATTCTTGATTTTCCTCAGGAGGGAGTTAATTTGGGTCTCAGTGTCAGCACTCTGAAGATCCAACTGTAGGCTATTTCAGTATTTTTGGATAAGAGATCATCATTTTCCATGGTCAGACATTTTTCTTCTGCCAGTTAGAAGTTCTAGACCAGTGTGCCTACCAGTAGGGTTCTGGTCTGTCTTTGTATTTTGCAGATCTCTATAACAACTGGAGGCCAGGAGGAGGAGCCAAAGCTTTATTCAGTTCTGGTGGTCATGTGTTCCTACCTAGGGGTGAAGCCATAAAATCGCACTAGTATGCTGCCCATTTGGATGTTAAGAAAAGACGTTACTAGGTAACTAACTTAATTTTTTTTTGGTTTATAATATTTGCGATCACTTGTCATAATTTAGAAAAAGGAAGCAGCATGCATTGCTCCTGTTTCAGTCTGTCTAGCTGCATCCAACTGAGACAGAAAAAGATTTACTGTATGAGCCTTGAAAGGGCCCCATTTAATATTCGCACCAGGGCCTGTCACATTTAGTTGTGCCACTGGCCACCATCAAACTTTTCACAGAACTTTACCCTTTTCTTGTTAGTGAAGCAACTCAGCTCATCGACAACCTTTGTTCAGCCATCAACCCCTAATCTTATTTTGTTTGTTCACTTGTGGACAGGCCCCAGTTTGCTGAGGACATGTTTTGCCTACCTCCAGAATTTACTCACACATGATATGATCTCTGATCAAAACTGGAAGACTATAAATTGTCAGTATGCACCCCCTAGTCACACGTTTGGTAGAGCTAGGAATGCCACTCGTACCAGCCAAAAGATCAGGGTGGCTGGCTGACTGACAGTGAGGTCGAGTTGTGAGGTGTGTATTTTGCAATTTATATTTTTTATTACAAAAAAACACTACAAGTGTGTCAATAAAATTTTATTGCGTGCGAAACCCTAATTTCTCCCAGTCACAGCGGTACCACATATGTATTGATAGACACCCTTTCCTGCCCAGGAGACTCCCCCAAACTGAAACAGAGCTTTAGGAGATTTTCAGATAAAATACAACTGCGCTATGCGCACCTTGCAGTTTTTCCAGAAAAACAACCATTTACATTTAAAATACCCCCCACAAACTATATATTCTCTGGAAGTACACACCTCAAGCTTTCTAGGTGTACCAAGCTTGTTTATGTGGGCTTAGTTTTCTGGAAGTAATCCCTCAATGTATTCTTTGGTTGCACAAAGTTTCCCTAAAAAAGAATAAAAAGGAAGAATCAAGCCACAAGTAAAATCTCAAAAAGCAACATGCCCCGAACAGAAAGATACCCAACATGCATAGGTACTGTCAAGGGAAGAGTTGGCAAACACCCCAAAGTAAAGCATGCGAATAACAGTAATTTTACTTGAAAATTTCAGCTCTGCAGACAAAATGCGCACCTTGCAATTTTTCAACCAAAACAACCCTTTACATTTGAAATATCCCCTATAAACCATATATTCCCTGAAAGTACACATGTTAAGCTTTCTAAGAGTACCCAGCTTGTTGTAGTAGGCTCGCCTTTCTGGAAGTAATCCCTCAAAGAATTCTTAGGTTGCACAGGGTTTCCCTAAAAAAATGAATAAAAAAACTGAATAACTAACATGTTTTCCTAAAATATAAATATGCAAACAAGAAAACACAAGCTAAATCTGAAAGCGCAAGGTCCCCCGAGCAGAATACCCAACATGCATAGGTACTATTAGCCCTTTTAATTGGCAACCTACTTGAAGTTTTGTCACCCTCTGTTGGCAGGTCACTTTTCCCCATTCTGCGCCATGTTTAACAGTGATTTTTACCGGAATTTTCAGGAAAATTATAGATATATATTTTGCAGCAGAGTTTAGGCTTGAACATGAAATGTCTTGTTTGTAATTTTTCTACTTTTTTTTATATTTTTGTGTAAAAATAAATATTTTTTAGACAATTGTCTCCTTTATTGTAAATAAAACATTTACTTTATTAGAGAACATATTGCATGTGAAAGCCCAATTTCTCCCGATTACAACGGTACCACATATGTATCGGTAGCCCCCCCATTCTTGCCCAGAAGATCCCCCAAACTGAAAATAGCACTTTATAACATTTACAAATAAAATACTACTACTATCCACACTATAAACATAAGGGGTTAATTTAAAAAAAAAAATTGAAATGGGGTCCCCCTTACCCAGCATTACCAGCTCAGGACCAGCTACGGGGGCTTGTAGGAACAGAGTGGAGGGGCCAGATTTTGTGGCCCCCCACCCTGCAGCCTACAAGCCCACATAGCCTATGTGGGCCCAAGCTCTTCTGCCCCCCCCCCCCCTGGGCTTTGGGGAGGCAGGTAATTGGGGGTGCGGGGGTTAACGGCAAGTCACCTGCTAGCGGCAGGTGACTTACCAGCCCCCAGCCTTGTGAACTGGTATAAGGGGTCTCATGGACCCCTTACCAGTTCACAAGGGGTTAAGTGTAAAAAAAAGACACTGACACATAAGAAAAAATATTTTATTTATTTTTTTTTTTTACTTTTTAATACTTACCTCCCATCCATCCCTGTGTCCCACGCTGATCAATCTGGCTTCCTGCTCTCCTGCTGCAGCTGGAAGCCTTTTATAGCTGCTAGGCGACAGAACATAAGGGGTTAATTTAAAAAAAAAAATGACATAGGGTCCCGTTTTAAGGGTTAAAAACACTTAAAAATCCTCCCCCAAAATTAAATGGGGTCCCCCTTACCCAGCATTACCAGTCCGGGACCAGCTATGGGGGCTTGTAAGCACAGAGTGGGGGGGCCAGCTTTCGTGGCCCCCCCACCCTGCAGCCTACGAGCCCACATAGCCTGTGTGGGCCCTGGCTCTTCTGCCCCCCCCTTAACAAAATAGTTAACAAAAGCCAAGAACTATAGTATTTTTTGAAAATTCAAAGGCATCAAACACAATTTGTTAACATTCACTTAGCAAGAAACCAGTTTTGTAATCATTTCTGATGTACAGTTATGAAATTTTAATTGGATTTTATATGAAATAGACTTTTTCAGTAAAACAATGTATTTTCGAAAAATCCTATAGTTCTATAGGCTTTTATTAAGACGAGGTAGTAGGAGGTTTGTGGTGGGCAGTTGGTGGGTTATACCACTCTAGACAGGTTTTGTATGCCAATACAGTCAGTTACAAATCTCTCCCATATTTATATTTGAAAGGGGATGTTCAAAACAGAATCAAGGGGGTACCTGCTGGTGGGATCAGTAATACAAGGATCATTTTTCCTTTTAATGAACAACTTTTCAATGGCTAACTTCCATTCGAGTGATGAAAATATTGGTTTCTAGAAAAGCCTTAAAAAAGCCACACCCCTAACCACACCCCGGCCACGCCCATCACAAAGTAAACTGGTCCCCAAAGTCAACATCTCTGCCGGTGACAGGTAAGTTGACATAAGGGCACCTGTGGGCAAAAACTGAAGGAAAAAAAACAGGAAAATTCACCAAGGGTGCTGCTGCCTATACTTACTCTTCTGGTTCCTGGAGTCCATCCATGGTCTGCTAAGGGAAAAGCCATGGACAGAATGCCACAGCCTGGATGGCCTTCCTCTAGTGGGACAGTGGGGAACACACGAAGGATGCAGGAGTGCAGTAAAATTTAAAGTGGAGCTTCACCCTGAATAAGAGCATATCTTATACGTTTCCCACACCCTGTACATACAGATGGCTCACATTAAAAATCATCCCATCTGCATCTACTGCATGTTATGAACCTTTAAACATCCAAGATGGTGGCTCATGGAGCATCAGGCAGCCTGCAGACAGGAAGTGTCTTATGACTGCGTCACTCTGCATCCTGGGATTGCTGTCCTTTCCCTGATCCCCCCCCCCCCAACTCTGCTCTGGCTGTACAAAGCACAGCTATAACCCTGTCCTCTGTGCTTTATCCTGCTCTCCTCTTCTCAGTATGTGATACTTCTGAGGCAAGATGGCGGCACCCGTATCCTAGAGTCCTGAACAGAGTTGCAGCCCGGAGGGGGAAAGAATAATTAGTATGTGACTTAAAATATAAATTATAAAATCATTTTAGATGCTGGGGAATTTTTTTAAGGGTTTTCATTAAATTATGCTGAAGGTCTGGTTTAAAGCACCGGTCCCAGGGGGGCTTATCGACAGGGAAGATCAGGTGAGCATCTTTAATAAATGCTCTTTAACCCTTTAGTTGCCAAGCCCGTAACACCTACGTGCTGGCTTGGCTGGGCGTTAAGTGCCAAGCACGTAGGTGTTACGTGCTGAACTTTAACTCACCTCCTGAAGATCAACAGATGAAGACTGCCTGGATCCCGCCTCCACAGCGTAGAAGAGACATGGGGGGGTCACCTGGAGGTGACCCTGACCTCACCCCAGTCACCAGATCGTCGGTGGACCAATCCGAAGAGAGGCGCACGGCTGCTGTCATCAGCCGGCGCCACCCCTTTAAAAAGAACTTGCGGACCTGCGGTTCCCTCTCTGTTCGCCGGCTCGAGGTAGGTGTGTGTGTGTGTGTGTGGGTGGGGGTGTGGGGGTGTGGGGGAGTGTGTGGGGTCAGTGATTTTTTGTTGGGGGGGGGGTTGGGGGTGGGTGGCTGTACCCTGATCGGCAGGGGCGGACTGACAGGCCGGGCCAATCGGCCGTTGTCCGCCTGCGCGCACCCAAGCCAGCTGATCGGGGGGGGGGGGGGTTTCGGGGGTCACAAGTGTGTGGGGTCAGTGATTTTTTGTTGGGGGGGGGTTGGGGGTGGGTGGCTGTACCCTGATCGGCAGGGGCGGACTGACAGGCCGGGCCAATCGGCCGTTGTCCGCCCGCGCGGGGGGTCACGGTCGCCGATCCGCCAGCATCCCCAACCCCCGATCCGATCCCCCGATCCGATCCCCCGATCCGATCCGCCCCCCCCCCCCCCGATCAGCTTGCTGTCTGACTGACACGGACTCATTTGCGCACCTATCCCCACCCTGCCACCCATCCATCCATCCATCCGCACCTATCTCCAGCCTGCCCCTGCCACCCATCCATCCATCCATCCATCCATCCGCACCTATCTCCAGCCTGCGCCTGCCACCCATCCATCCATCCATCCATCCATCCGCACCTATCTCCAGCCTGCCCCTGCCACCCATCCATCCATCCATCCGCACCTATCTCCAGCCTGCCCCTGCCACCCATCCATCCATCCATCCATCCGCACCTATCTCCAGCCTGCGCCTGCCACCCATCCATCCATCCATCCGCACCTATCTCCAGCCTGCCCCTGCCACCCATCCATCCATCCATCCATCCATCCGCACCTATCTCCAGCCTGCGCCTGCCACCCATCCATCCATCCATCCATCCGCACCTATCTCCAGCCTGCCCCTGCCACCCATCCATCCATCCATCCATCCATCCATCCGCACCTATCTCCAGCCTGCCCCTGCCATCCATCCATCCATCCATCCGCACCTATCTCAAGCCTGCCCCTGCCACCCATCCATCCATCCGCACCTATCTCCAGCCTGCCCCTGCCACCCATCCATCCATCCATCCATCCATCCGCACCTATCTCCAGCCTGCGCCTGCCACCCATCCATCCATCCATCCATCCATCCATCCATCCGCACCTATCTCCAGCCTGCCCCTGCCACCCATCCATCCATCCATCCATCCGCACCTATCTCGAGCCTGCCCCTGCCACCTATCCATCCATCCATCCGCACCTATCTCAAGCCTGCGCCTGCCACCCATCCATCCATCCATCCGCACCTATCTCCAGCCTGCCCCTGCCACCCATCCATCCATCCATCCATCCGCACCTATCTCCAGCCTGCCCCTGCCACCCATCCATCCATCCATCCGCACCTATCTCCAGCCTGCGCCTGCCACCCATCCATCCATCCATCCATCCATCCATCCATCCGCACCTATCTCCAGCCTGCCCCTGCCACCCATCCATCCATCCATCCATCCGCACCTATCTCGAGCCTGCCCCTGCCACCTATCCATCCATCCATCCGCACCTATCTCAAGCCTGCCCCTGCCACCCATCCATCCATCCGCACCTATCTCCAGCCTGCCCCTGCCACCCATCCATCCATCCATCCATCCATCCGCACCTATCTCCAGCCTGCCCCTGCCACCCATCCATCCATCCATCCGCACCTATCTCCAGCCTGCCCCTGCCACCCATCCATCCATCCATCCGCACCTATCTCCAGCCTGCCCCTGCCACCCATCCATCCATCCATCCATCCGCACCTATCTCCAGCCTGCCCCTGCCACCCATCCATCCATCCATCCGCACCTATCTCCAGCCTGCCCCTGCCACCCATCCATCCATCCATCCATCCGCACCTATCTCCAGCCTGCCCCTGCCACCCATCCATCCATCCGCACCTATCTCCAGCCTGCCCCTGCCACCCATCCATCCATCCATCCATCCGCACCTATCTCCAGCCTGCCCCTGCCACCCATCCATCCATCCATCCATCCATCCGCACCTATCTCCAGCCTGCCCCTGCCACCCATCCATCCATCCATCCATCCATCCGCACCTATCTCCAGCCTGCCCCTGCCACCCATCCATCCATCCGCACCTATCTCTAGCCTGCTCCTGCCACCCATCCATCCATCCGCACCTATCTCCAGCCTGCCCCTGCCACCCATCCCTCCATCCGCACCTATCTCCAGCCTGCCCTTGTCACCCCTCCATCCGCACCTATCTCCAGCCTGCCCCTGCCACCCATCCCTCCATCCGCACCTATCTCCAGCCTGCCCTTGTCACCCCTCCATCCGCACCTATCTCCAGCCTGCCCTTGTCACCCCTCCATCCACACTCATCCCCAGCCTGTGCCCCTGTCACCCCTCCATCCACACTCATGCCTCCATCCACACTCATGCCTCCATCCACACTCATGCCTCCATCCACACTCATGCCTCCATCCACACTCATGCCTCCATCCACACTCATGCCTCCATCCACACTCATGCCTCCATCCACACTCATCCCCAGAAAAGGAACGGGGCAGAGGTGGGACAAGGGGTGGGGTCTCGCTGAGGGCCCATGGTTTTTTTGGTCCGGGGGCCCTGAGTGGTGTCAGTCCGCCCCTGGGTGTCAGTGGTGATGGCTGCGCTCCGTAGGCTGCTCCGGGCTGTGACTGGGCACCGGTGCCCGGTGGCGGCACATCTCGGGTGATGGTGGCGGGTGCGGCCGGGGCCCGGCTGGCTCTGGCTTGTTATGCGGCTTATGGCGGCAGCCGCCTGCAGCACCGGGGATGGGACCGGCTGATGGTGGAGAAGAACTGGGGGCCCCCGGGCTTCCTGATGCCACTCAAGCCGCCAACGAGACGGTAAGAGAAAGGGGTGGGGTGCACCCCATTATACACCCCAATATACTAATGGAGGCAGGGTCAGGGGGAGGTCACTGTGAAACCCCCCCCGAATGCCCAGATCAAATCACCTCACCCCGCTTCTACTGCGCAGGTGCAGCCGCTCGTCCAATCCAGTGCGCTAGTAGAGTGAATCCCCAGTAAAACTTACCTTACCACTGCTCTAGCTATAGCATAGTGCGGCTATTGCCCATGCATGTGTCGTTAGATTGGGGGATCAGGTAGTTATTATCAGGCATTCAGTTCACCCACACTCCCTAATCTTAACTTTTTCCCTTAGGTGATTCGCTGAGATTTGACGATTTGACGATTTTCTTTTGGACCGTGCTCTTTTTGGACCTTGGCCCCTGCCTCCTTTTTGGACCTTGGCCCCTGCCTCCTTTTTGGACCTTGGCCCCTGCCTCCTTTTTGGACCTTGGCCCCTGCCTCCTTTTTGGACCTTGGCCCCTGCCTCCTTTTTGGACCTTGGCCCCTGCCTCCTTTTTGGACCTTGGCCCCTGCCTCCTTTTTGGACCTTGGCCCCTGCCTCCTTTTTGGACCTTGGCCCCTGCCTCCTTTTGGGAGCCTAGCTGGGATCCCGTGACCTGCTGCTCCTGACTCCACCACTTCTCATCGGGTTGTAACTATAACTTTTATTTCTATTTTTGTCTGGTTTTTTTTGTTTTGTTTTATTGTATTGTATTTTTTTGTTTCATTTTTTGTCTGTTTTTTTGCTTTGTTTTATTGTATTGTATTTTTTTTGTAATTTGTCTTTAGTTTTAGCCTTTAGTTTTAGCCTTTAGTTTTAGCCTTTAGTTTTAGCCTTTAGTTTTAGTCTTTAGTTTTAGCCTTTTTTTTTAGATTTTTTTTTGCATTGGGGTATGGCTGGTAAGCGGTACACTGCACAGGAAGCTGCGGCTTACCTGATGGCGTCTGACTCGGAAGATTTTAGTGAGTCAGGGTCTGAGTTCTTCCCATCAGATAGCGAGTCAGACAGTGTATACTCTACTGAGGAAACACAGCCGCGCAGTGCTACCAGTAGTAGCCACCGTAGAAGGATAGTACCGCACAAAGTGAGGCCACGCTTCAGGCGAGTGTAGTGCAGGATGAGGCATCGAGTGCTGCAGCTGGTGAAGGAGCGTCTGCGTGGAGGCCTCCTAATAATATTTCCCCCGAAATTCCCCCTTTTGATTCGGTCCCCGGGGTCAATGTAGACACCACAAATTTTGGTGTCATTGACTTTTTCAAATTGTTCCTCACAGAAGCCATCCTACTGGATATGGTCTTCTATACCAATCTGTATGCCGAGCAGGTCTTAGCGCAAAACCCCCAGCAGAGGCACGCCCGAGCTCAGGCATGGCATCCCACAAATTTGAGTGAGATAAAGAAATTTTGGGGGCTCACTCTAGCAATGGGTATCCTAAAAAAAATTAGTATTTCCTCCTACTGGGATACCCAAACCATATTGGCAACTCCATTATTTCCGGCCGTAATGTCCAGAAACCGCTACCAAATTTTACTGCGGTATCTGCATTTTAACGACAATTCCACTGCTATTCCCCGTGGTGAGCCCGGTCACGACAGGCTGCATAAATTACGGCCCCTGCTCAACAGTCTGTCAGATCGCTTCGCAGTAGTGTACACCCCCGGCCAAAAATTATCAATTGACGAGTCACTACTGCTTTTCAAAGGGCGCATTGTTTTTCGGCAATATATCCCTAGCAAGCGTGCCCGCTACGGGATTAAGTTTTACCAATTATGCGATAGTGTGACCGGCTACATCAAATATTTTCGAATCTATGAAGGAAAGGACACCTATCTGGACCCCCCTGGTTGTCCCCTTGATTTGTCAATAAGTGGAAAGATCGTTTGGGACCTTATGACTCCATTGTTGGGTAGAGGTTACCACTTATATGTGGACAACTTCTATACCAGCATCCCCTTATTTCGCGCCCTTTATTCGTTGGATACCCCGGCCTGCGGCACCATCAACCCTAAACGCAAAGGATTGCCCAGGCCACTACTTGAAAAAAAATTAAAAAGGGGGGAGTCTTATGCTCTAAGAAGCGATGAGGTCCTGGCCATGAAATACATGGGCAAAAAAAATGTATTCCTTCTGACAACACTCCACGATGAGTCAGTTGTGAATGTAAGGCAACGTGGTCCCCGAGCCCCTTCCCAAAAGCCACGTTGCATAACCGATTATAATAAATTCATGGGTGGCGTTGATAAAACGGACCAAATATTAACTTATTACAACGCCACCCGAAAAACTCGAGCCTGGTACACTAAGGTTGCTATACATTTGGTCCAAATGGCAACCTACAACAGCTTTGTTGCCTTCAAGGCAGCAGTGCCAGGCTCCAATTTATCGTACATAAAATACCAGCAGCAGTTACTCCCTGCTTTGTTGTTTGGGGATACTGCGGAAGAACCAGATCTGCCTACCAATGACAACCAGGCCAGATTAGTAGGGAAGCACTTTATAAAGTTGCTTCCCGAAGTTGGTAAAAAGCGGTATCCCCAGAGAGCTTGTAGGGTTTGTAGGAAGCGTGGCTTTAGAAGAGATGTGCGGTATTATTGCCCGACCTGTCCCAGCCAACCCGGGTTATGCCTCGAAGATTGTTTTGAGGTATACCATACTCAATTAGATTATTGAGCAATGCATTTTTTTTTGGTAGGTAGGCCCCTTTTAGGATTAGGTTTCTTAGGTATTTTGTGTTGCCGTTATATGTTATTTTAGTTTCTTTTCGCTGTTGCTAATCCGATGGGAAATGGTGGAGCAGGAGCAGCTGGTTACTTGTGGCAAGTGATTATAAAATGTGACCAATTTCAGGTTCTTGATTCCTGATATTGGTCATTGATCACTGCACTGATCTTATAGTCTGATGACACAGCTACAGTATCCTAATCTGATGGCACAGCTACAGTATCCTATAATCTGATGACACAGCTACAGTATCCTATAATCTGATGACACAGCTACAGTATCCTACTTGCACTTCTTAGAACAGGTAAGAAATTGTTTTGTTTTTCCATAGCGCATGCTTGACTTTGGGGTGATTGGTAACTCTACGCTTCAAAGTACCTATGCATGTGGGGTATTGTTTTGTTCAGCAGCCGTTGTGCTTTCAGATTTACTGCGTTACTTCTTGCTTGCTTATTGTTTTTATAGGAAAAAATGTTTTTCAATCTGCTTTTTGCTTATTTTTTTAGCGAAATCCTTTGGAACCAGAGATTCTGCCAATCAATATATTCTGAAGGAAGTCACAGACGTCAACAAGCCCAGTAGCCTTAGAAACCTTGAGGTATGTACTTTCCAAAAATATATAGTTTGTGGGGGGTATTTCAAATGTAAAGGGTTGTAAATTTGAAGAAACTGCAAGGTGCGCACTTTGTGTGCGGCGCTGATTTTTTCAAGTACAATTACCCTCAAACGCATGCTGGACTTTGTGGTGTTTGGCAACTCTACACTTCAAAGTACCTATGCATGTGGGGTATTGTTTTGTTCAGCAGCCGTTGTGCTTTCAGATTTACTGCGTTACTTCTTGCTTGCTTATTGTTTTTATAGGAAAAAATGTTTTTCAATCTGCTTTTTGCTTATTTTTTTAGCGAAATCCTTTGGAACCAGAGATTCTGCCAATCAATATATTCTGAAGGAAGTCCCAGACGTCAACAAGCCCAGTAGCCTTAGAAACCTTGAGGTATGTACTTTCCAAAAATATATAGTTTGTGGGGGGTATTTCAAATGTAAAGGGTTGTAAATTTGGAGAAACTGCAAGGTGCGCACTTTGTGTGCGCCGCTGATTTTTTCAAGTACAATTACCCTCAAACGCATGCTGGGCTTTGTGGTGTTTGGCAACTCTACACTTCAAAGTACCTATGCATGTGGGGTATTGTTTTGTTCAGCAGCCGTTGTGCTTTCAGATTTACTGCGTTACTTCTTGCTTGCTTATTGTTTTTATAGGGAAAAATGTTTTTCAATCTGCTTTTTGCTTATTTTTTTAGCGAAATCCTTTGGAACCAGAGATTCTGCCAATCAATATATTCTGAAGGAAGTCCCAGACGTCAACAAGCCCAGTAGCCTTAGAAACCTTGAGGTATGTACTTTCCAAAAATATATAGTTTGTGGGGGGTATTTCAAATGTAAAGGGTTGTAAATTTGAAGAAACTGCAAGGTGCGCACTTTGTGTGCGGCGCTGATTTTTTCAAGTACAATTACCCTCAAACGCATGCTGGACTTTGTGGTGTTTGGCAACTCTACACTTCAAAGTACCTATGCATGTGGGGTATTGTTTTGTTCAGCAGCCGTTGTGCTTTCAGATTTACTGCGTTACTTCTTGCTTGCTTATTGTTTTTATAGGAAAAAATGTTTTTCAATCTGCTTTTTGCTTATTTTTTTAGCGAAATCCTTTGGAACCAGAGATTCTGCCAATCAATATATTCTGAAGGAAGTCCCAGACGTCAACAAGCCCAGTAGCCTTAGAAACCTTGAGGTATGTACTTTCCAAAAATATATAGTTTGTGGGGGGTATTTCAAATGTAAAGGGTTGTAAATTTGAAGAAACTGCAAGGTGCGCACTTTGTGTGCGGCGCTGATTTTTTCAAGTACAATTACCCTCAAACGCATGCTGGGCTTTGTGGTGTTTGGCAACTCTACACTTCAAAGTACCTATGCATGTGGGGTATTGTTTTGTTCAGCAGCCGTTGTGCTTTCAGATTTACTGCGTTACTTCTTGCTTGCTTATTGTTTTTATAGGAAAAAATGTTTTTCAATCTGCTTTTTGCTTATTTTTTTAGCGAAATCCTTTGGAACCAGAGATTCTGCCAATCAATATATTCTGAAGGAAGTCCCAGACGTCAACAAGCCCAGTAGGCTTAGAAAACTTGAGGTATGTACTTTCCAAAAATATATAGTTTGTGGGGGGTATTTCAAATGTAAAGGGTTGTAAATTTGGAGAAACTGCAAGGTGCGCACTTTGTGTGCGCCGCTGATTTTTTCAAGTAAAATTACCCTCAAACGCATGCTGGACTTTGGGGTGTTTGGCAACTCTACACTTCAAAGTACCTATGCATGTGGGGTATTATTTTGTTCAGCAGATGTTGTGCTTTCAGATTTACTGCGTTACTTCTTGCTTGCTTATTGTTTTTATAGGAAAATATGGTTTTGAATCTGCTTTTTGCTTTTTTTTTTAGGGAAATCCTTTGGAACCAGAGATTCTGCCAATCAATAGAGTTCAAACCAATGGACCCACGCCAACAAGCCTAGTATGCTTAGAAACCTTGAGGTGTGCACTTTCCAAAAATATATAGTTTGTGGGGGGTATTTCAAATGTAAAGGGTTGTATTTTTTGAAAAACTGCGAGGAGCGCAAAGTATTTGTATTTTATCTGAAAATCTCCTCTAGCGCTCTTTGCAGTTTCTGGGGTCTCCTGGGCAGGAAAGGGTGTCTACTAATACATGTGTGGTACCGTTGTAACCGGGAGAAATGGGGCTTTTACTCTCAATATGTTTTTATTGAAAAACCTTTATTTTCGATTAAAAAAAAACCACTGCAAAATGTAAAAACGTGTGTATTTTTTATTTTCTTTCACATATTTTGCCCAAAATAATTATGATAAAACTACAAAATTGATAAACAAGAGATAGGATGTTAAAGCCCAGATTCTGCTGAAAAAAACAATATGTAATTTTTATGGGAAGTCCCAGAAAATCCCTTCAAAAATTACAGTTGAACATGGGGAGCGCAAAATAGTGAAAAATGCTCTGGCAACAGGGAGTGGGAAATGCTGCAGGTAGGCTGGCACTTAAAGGGTTAAACCTTAACCTGCCCATTGACATGCAAACACAGCTATTTTTTTTGAAAGCAGAAGCAATACTAAAAAGTTTTCTTTTTACACGGATCTTTAAAAAAAAAATAATAATAATTTAACAATAGGTTTTTCCTCAAACACATGTAACAGCCCAGTAAACCCCACAGAGCTTCTGTAAGGACAGGTTTTGCTTTGGAATTCTTTACAGTGGTGATCAACACCGGCCACATGGGGACCGGCTGTTATAAAGCGATTTATGAAAAGCAGATATGGATGGAATGTCGGAATGACAACCATTAGTACAATCTCTTGAAAAAGTGCCGCTGTTACTTGTTCTGTATTTCCCAGGGATCCTTTATAACACACACACAATGGTGGTGCACATCATTCTATCTCCCACCTTTACACACAATGCTGGCCGCCTGCAGGACTGTCCATAGCGGTCACAAATCTATTAAAGCAGACAAAATTGTAATACCGATGCCTCCAAAAGCCACAGAAACCAGCAGCACAAATAAGATATAAAAACTGAATTTTTGGCCTACCACTGGATTGTAGCACAAGGAGAGTTGAGGGTCGTGATGGTGCACCTGTAATGAGGCCATGTGGGGTAGGATGTGGCAAATGACCTGCTTTTTTATTAATTTTCTATTTAAAATCTAATATATAGTATATATATATATATATAATTTATTTATTTTTTTTACTGCTGTCAAGCCAACTTAGGCCCTTATTTATGAAGGAATAGCGACAGGTAGCGACTGGTGAGCGACCGGTAATGATGGGCCCCGCCACGAGAACGCCGGCTCCCCACCACAATCACACATTTATCAAGCCAATCCTGCTTAGCGACTGAGATAGCGCCAGATAGCCACTCATTCATCATTATTCCAGCCTCAGCCCACAGTGCCAGCGTCCGACCTTGAACAGCGACAGGTATGACCTCTCGCTACCTGGCGCTCTCCAATGCATTTCAATGGAACAATCTTTAAATATTCATAATTAATTGTTATTAATGTTTTTTTTTTTTTTTTTTAAATGTGAAAAATTCTGTGACCACTTCTGCCATGTTAGATAATTTTAAGGTAAAAAAAAAAAAAAAAAATTGTGCAGAATTGATATTACAGGTCTGATATTATTGTATTCATATTACTAAATTCTTTAAAATTTTTTTTTTTTTTTGGTTTCCAAAAATATGGTGGTTTGGGGGTTAAAAAACTACTTTTAACCCATTACCGCCAGTGCTCTGGGGTTTAAACATGCATTTCACAGCGCGATAATTTTTTGAGCGTGATTTTTTGATGAATATGGTGGGAGCCGGTCACTCTGACCAGTGGCTATCATGCGCACCCATACATCGCGGAACCTGTCAAATAGCGACTCGTCACCCCGTATTCAACATTACTGCATACCGACTCAGTCGCTATCAGCAACCGAACAACGGCCAAGCACAGCGACTACTAGCGGGCGCTGTGAAAATACTGCTACAGTCGCTCAACTCTCGCTACCTGCCGCTATTAATGAATCGGCCTCTAAGTCAACTATTGGTGGCTCCGCAGCCCTGGCCCTTGTTGAGGAGTGTAGGAGCATCTTTCTATAGTTCCCCTCAGGCAGAGAAGAGGCTAGGTTCACCCCTGTTCGTGATTCTTTAAAGTGGACCAACACCCAGGATTTTGACTATCCTGGGTCTTGGTCCACTTCGGTGGGGCACCCCCGATCGGGGTGCCCCGCTGTGTGAAACCCCCCCCGAACCCCCCGAACAACTCACCTCTCCCCGCTCCCAGCGCCGACGGACAAGCCGCGGACAAGCGGCTCCTCCGCCGCCGCCTCCCGCGCGTCCCTCTTGACGCGCGCGTGCCCGCGCTGGCCATTCACAGACGGCCGGCGCGGGCGGGCGCACGTCTAGAGGGGCGCGAGGGAGGCGGCGGCGGCCGGCCGCCGCCGAAGATAAGGTAAGGAGTTTGGGGTGTTTGGGGGGGTTTCACCCCGCGGGACATCCCGATCTCGGATGTCCCGCGGGGAGGGAGGTGATCGGCCCGGGAATCTTATAGATTCCCGGGCCGATCACCCGTGGGTGTTGGTCCACTTTAAAATTTACTTTGAATACCTCCTGAACATAATGACTATTATTTTTTTTTTAGAATAAGAGATAAATTAAAGGGCGATTCTGAGAAAACATTACAGGAACCTTTTTAAAAGTGCTCAATACAGTATGTTGCATTTTAAAGTGGACCAACACCCTGCTGGATCGCCTGAGAACCTATAAGATTCCCAGGCAGATCCGATCCCTCCCAGGACGCCCGCTAACCTTACCTGAGTCCCGGTCCAACAGCGCACGCGCGGGCCGCGGCCGCATCTCGTGCTTCTCTCTAGCAGGGCGTGTCCCAAATGCCCGGCGCAGGCGCGCTCCCTGTTAGAGGGAAGCGCGAGATGCGGCCGTCAGCGTGCTCGGAGCCGCTGAGCTTTGACGCGCATACCTTGCCCGGACATTCCCTTTAATATTGTAAACATTCATAGTGTAGAATTTAATTCTGTAAATTTTCATTTGAACCTGCCTTCCTTTAGGGCTAATTACAATAGCAGGAGAAAAATGACAGTCAGCTGCATTAAAGGATGTTTCCTTCAAAATAAATTGAGAATCCAGCAATGACAGATTATATTAACACGGCACTATCAATATTCATAATCTTGTCTAATTTATTACTTACTGTACTCCTGCCCTCTGGCACTAATTCCCCCACCCCTCCCCACCAGAGATGCCTTATCATATATTCAGATGACATTGTCTTTGAAAGGACTTTTGCTTTATTGCTGGTAATGAATAAGGTGCAGAATTGAACAAATGGGCGTCGGTAAGGCAGTGACATCTATAAGGGGGCATTTATTTAATTTATGGGGAGGGGGGAATCTACTATCTGCATTCTTTATCACCCAGGAATATGAAGGGGTTATACAGATTCGAGAAATTCCAAACTGCTGTCATGTAATGAATATTCAAATATCTCATACATTTATAATGAGAATGTCCATCGCATAATGAAATGCTTTGTGTGTATAGACATTACTGAGAAGGTGTCAAATTGAATATACGCAAGTGTGCTTCTAACAGTGAACTGAAGAGCAAGCGGGACAGCGATGCCTCAATCTACCACCATGAGCCCAACTGTCCTATATTATCTAATCCACTTCTTCTCCACCCGCCATACGCATGTCTACATTCTTGGTTAAAAGTGCAACGAGGCCCAGTGACATACTTATTTTGGCAACATTTATAATTCCTCCAATCAATCCAGAGAAACCACCATACAGGTTCAAAGGTATGGTGTCACGCCAAGGAGTGCAACATGGAACAAAAGAACACACATCTAGTGTGATACTGTAAAACACACACTGTTTAATAAAGGAAAGCACTGCACTCACATATAAGTAAAATTCAAGACGCTTAAAAAACGGAGGGTGGCTCTCACCAACTCCCCACCGATATGATCTGGCCAGATCGATCAATCAACACAGTAAATAGATGCCGCCTGCCACCGCCGCCGCCGCGTTTCGTTGCCCTTGGCAACTTTAACAAGGCCTTGTTAAAGTTGCCAAGGGCAACGAAACGCGTCGTTGTGGAGGTACTCTGTTAGAACTTCTTGTTGGTGAGGTATACCTGGTGAAAGGTTGCGGAACTCAAGCCTAACCAACAAGTAAGGAAGGTACAGCACCTAAGGTGGATGCAGACACCAGGCATCTCAGACAATGTGCATATTTGCGCACACTGATCATCCCCTCCAAAAGACAGCAGACACCAGCACAGCAACATAGCATGCAAGCTTAATGTGGACCCAAAATAACCAGACATCCTATATGGGAATTATCGGCATGGTACGAGTCTACCACAGCAAGGGGCAATTGGGTATCCCCCAAACAAGCAGCACAGTACAACATCTAGTTTTTAATTAAATATTTTTTATTGATTGGTGACATAGAAGTGTTTTTTGTATACTGTAAAATTTACTGTAGATTTAATGACAAGTAAAGGCACTCTAAATAGCCTGGAGTTAGCAAGAAGTCCTTTTTAAGGTTTACTACTCCGTGGCAGGACAGTTTCTAGGCAAAATAGTTTACAGTGTGGGAAGGAAAAAATCTGCCCCCCCCCCCCCCCCCCACTTATCCTATGATGCTGCTGCACTGTCCCATGTGTCATACTGTGCACTTCCCCATGACCAAGCCCTATATGGTGGCTAAGGGGCCTGTCTTATGGCCTGCACCACTAACAGTGGCAATTAATCATCTGCAGAAAACATGATCCAAGGCAGATGGATGGTCATTGAACCTCTGCTACTGAAGTTGCATCACAGAAAAGGCTTTAAAGTGGACCAACACCCACCGGTGATCTATAAGATTCCCGGGCCGATCACCTCCCTCCCCGCGGGACATCCGAGATCGGGATGTCCCGCGGGGTGAAACCCCCCCAAACACCCCAAACTCCTTACCTTAGTTTCGGCGGCGGCCGGCCGCCGCCGCCTCCCTCACGCCCCTCTAGACGTGCGCGCGCCCGCGCCGGCCGTCTGTGAATGGCCGGCGCGGGCACGCGCGCGTCAAGAGGGACGCGCGGGAGGCGGTGGTGGAGGAGGAGCCGCTTGTCCGCGGCTTGTCTGTCGGCGTGGGGAGAGGTGAGTTCGGGGGTTCGGGGGGGTTTCACACAGCGGGGCACCCCGATCGGGGGTGCCCCACCGAAGTGGACCAAGACCCAGGATAGTCAAAATCCTGGGTGTTGGTCCACTTTAATGTGCATGGCCGTATAGGCATTTTACCTCCTCTTTAATGATTGGAAATCGGTTGCTCTATCTATTGTGTCATGTTTTTTCTTCAGAAACATGAGGAACACCCTGCAACCATTGCTGGGGAACACAAGCTGGGGGGGGGGGGGAGCATACATATTCTCCAGTCCATACTAAGCCTTTAATATTATTGCTATGGGCTTATTTGCCCCTCCCCATGGCCTGTCCCTGCAATGCTATATCCTCAGCCTTAGAGAATAATCATTGACTTGAAAGTCTTGAAAGCTCTGCCTATGTATGAATTCCTTTTGTAGCCCTCACGCACCAGGTGTTTGGTGAGGACGGCAGGGAGCAGGTTCTGGGCCCAGGGTGCTCTACGTGTGTCTGAGTAGGTAAGGGGTTAAAGTACAGTTGCAGGGGAGGTTAGTAGTCACAGTTGCAGCTTGGAAAGATGAGCACTAGTCCAGGAGGTGAAAGTAGAGTTCCTCAGTCCACAGCCACAAGGCAAACATGGCACAGGTTCATACATCCAATACTGGCTTTAGCACTGGAGCTTCCCTATATAACTTCTAGCTACCTTCCAGAACTTTCCATCACATGTTCGGCCATATGTCCAACATCTGATAGGCCGCTTTTTTACACCTTCCAACCAATCACTATCTTCCTGGTTATTACTATGTTTCTACCCAGCATCCTGGTATGACTAATAACCCTTTATACCTCACCTTCTGGAACAATCTCCATTCATCCAGTCTATGGTCCAATGGTTGTCTATTGCCTAATCCCACTACTACCATCTTGAGTCTAAATAAGGGTACTACACTGTCCATGCACTTTCATGGTTGGAAACCACACAAGGTCTGAATGTCTTATTCAGGGCCGGCATCAGCACCCGGCAAGGGGGACAGCTGCTGGGGGCCCACGGCTTCCAGGGGGGCCCACTGACAGGGCCGGCTTTGGGCTGTGCGATGTCGCTCGACCTGAAGCAAACTGGGAGTGGTGGTGAAAGTTCTTTTCCCTGTCGGACGGGAACAACAGTATGTAACAATAAAGTTCTGCTGCTGCCTGTGCTGAGGACTCCACCCCATATTGACGGGCTGCAGGCGATCAAACAGCAGACAGCAGGTGGCAACAAGGAGACTGAGAGTGAGTGCCGGGAGGGAAAGCACTGTAGAGGTAAATTTTTTTTTTAAAGAAGGTTTCTTTTTCTTTTCTTTTGAGGCTTAGGAGGTATCCAGATTTGGGATGTTCCTCAGTGATGTGAGACGACTGTTAAACAGAAGGGTGGCATGATCTCAGTGGCCCCTAAGGGCCGGCCATGGTCTTATTACTCTATCTACAGGGGTTTCTTATTAGCTAACTGACATGGTCCCATGTATACCCAGGCCCCTACACTCTGCCCCACCCCTGCACTTGCAAATCAAGAAATTCTGATATTACGATTCTATTGCCTGATGTGAATTGCAATGTAGCAAAAAAACGTCTTGGTCCCAATTACAACTATGAATAGAATTAGAATCCATCTTAGCCAGAGAATGATCATTATAACTAGCTGACAGTGGAAAAAAACAAGCAGAAATAAACTCAGAATAAAAAAAAAAAAAAAACGTAATTTGCTATTACATGACTGCCCAAGTGGGATTAATAGGGAAGAAAATGTTCGATAGTCAAGGTAATTTCCCTGCTGTATCTATTCCACCTCCTTCCATCCATCTGCTGCTGCTGCGCTCAAGAGTTTAATTATTATGAGAAAGTCCCGTGATTTTATACAGCAGAGAGCTGGTGAGTTTCTGCAGCAATACCATATGCTTCCCCGAGAAGCTCGCCCAAAGATTAATTATGTGTTCCCAGCCGCAACTTCTACAATTACAGCTTCACAAAGTAAAACTCGCAGCACAACTGTCTACGTCACGGCTTGAAGTTTTAATTATAAGCCAAAGTAAGACATCACAATAAAAACAAGGTAAAAGAATTCCTCAATTACATGCGTTGCCATTGTTCATTCCTGCAATGCATGCTGGGAGATGCTTTCAAACTAGGCATGTTTAGCTTTTCAGAAAGGAAGGCCCTAGATCCAGGGGGTTCCCATTTTTTTTTTTTACTAGGTACCACCTTTATATTTTCTAAATATGAAGGTTATGATTTATCCAGGTCATGGTATATCTAGGGATCGACTGGCCATAGGGAGAGCCGGGAGAATTCCCGGTGGGCCACACTCCTTTTTTGATTATTATTGTGGTTTATTTATATAGCGCCATCATCTTCTGTAGCGCTTTACAAGATGTGGTTACAGACAAGGTAAAAAGTACAGTACAGGGAACAATACAAATCTAGATGCTACGAGGGTCAAACAAAGTGTTGTGAGCACAGGAGACAATAGGAAGGAGAGCCCTGCACTTGTGGGCTTACAGTCCAAAGGATGGGGGTGGAGACAAAAGGGGCGGGATCACAAGTGGTAGAGCTTGAGTTGGGCTGCATGTGCCATTTGAAGGTTAGATGAGTTGCTTAAACTGGAACTTCAGCATGATTTATTGAAAAGCCCAAACCCTTATAAAATGATTCCCAAGCATCTAAAATGAATATATTTTAAGTTTTTAGTCACTTACTTATTCTTTCCCCCACTGGGCTGCAACTCTTTTCAGGACTTTAGGATACGGGCACCGCCATCTTGACTCAGAAGCATCACACATACCGAGGAAAGGAGAGTGGGATAAAGTACAGGGGGTGGGGTTATAGCTGTGCTTTGCTCAGACAGAGCAGAGCTGGAGTCAGGAAAAGGTCAGCAGTCCCAGAATGCAGAGCAACACAGTCAGAAGGCACTTCCTGTTTGCAGCCTGCCTGATGTTCCATGAGCCGCCATCTTGGATGTTTAAAGGCTCATAACATGCAGTAGATGCAGGTAGGATGATTTTTAATGTGGACAATCTGTATGTACAGGGTGTGGGAAACATAAGAGACTCTTATTCAGGGTGAAGGACCGCTTTAAGCCAGATGATATGCTTGCCTGAATAAGTGAGTTTTGAGGGCACTTTTAGAGGCTAAGAGTGATGGAGAGTAATAGATTGAATGGGAGAGAGCATTCCAGAGAAGTGGGGAGGCATGGGAGAAGTCTTGAAGGCGGGAATGCGAGGAGGTAACCAAGGAGGAAGACAGGAGGATGTCAGAGACAGAGCAAAATTCTTACAGTCATCTCCAGCCTGTGCCGGAGTCCTGAGATTGGCCGCCAGATGCAGGCTCGAGGTGAAGGTAAGAATATTGGGTGTTCTAGGTGGGTTATGCGTGTTAAGAAAAAAAAAACAGGTGTTGGTCCATTCATTCCCTGTCCCCTTAGTCTCCCTCTTAGCCCCCTGTACACAGTCACACTGTACCCATAAGCCAGGGAATTCCATCCCCCAATGATATAGCATCATGGTTGTGGGATTCAGGGGGGGGTGGTTCAGCAGGAATGTGTCGGGCCAGCTATAGACTAGTAAAATCTTTAAGATATTTCACAAGTCAGTTAGTGGGATGACTAGCAAAATGTCTTCAAGAAAATGAAGCATTTCTGTGTGGTATCTATTCTTGTCAGCAACGATACAGTATTAAAAACACACAAACAACCATATAAAGTGTATGAAATACACATCCATATTTCATGTTCACCTATTGGAGCAGTTTTGTAATTCTGGAGCAAATAGGAGCAGATCAGGTCATAGTACAAATCAGCATGCGTCCTGGCTGATTACCACCTTATAGGACCTCGGGTTCTGCCATACTCGTACCTAAAAGATTCAAGGCCTTTTCCTGGGACATCCCAAATCAGGCTGCCTTGCTGTGTTTCCAGAGTGTTTCCAACAGGGAGACATCCAAAATGGGGATTGCCAGAGCGGTATTTGCCATTAGACAAACCTAGGCCTCTGCCTAGGGTGGCAACCTGCAAGGGGGGGGGGGGGGGTCCTGACATTACTGCCATAGTGAAAAAAAGCTGGCATGTTAATGCCTCCTTATAAGTCTGCTCTGTTTTTTTTTTTTCTGTCAGTCCTTCTATTATTTCTTTCCTTCCAGGTCTTTTTATCTTCCATCCCTTCTCTCTGTCTTTTTTTCCTTTCTTTCCATTTATTATTTCTTCTTTTCTGTCATGCATTTATTCTCTTTCTTAGTTTCTGCCATTCATTTTGTGCTTACGTTCTTTGTTTCTACGCATTTATTTTTTATTTCGTTCCATCTATTTTTTCTTTGTTTTCTTTTCTGCTTACACTTTTTCTGTCATTCCTTCTATTCTAATGTTCCTTATTTCTTGCTCTCTCATTCCTTCTATTCTTATGTTCCTTATTTCTTGCTCTTTCCTTCTATTCCTTCTATTATTTTTCATTCTTTAGCAGTATTTGCCATACATGCCATACATGCACGTTATCACCATGTATGGAGTCATACCACACTGCAAAGGGCCCACTGATACTCTATCGCCCAAGTGCCCACAAACACCATGAACCGTGCCTGCTCAACGTTATCTAACAAAAGGTGGACACCAGTGTCTAGGGCAGCATGAACATCAAATACGGCCCTGGGGATTGCCTGCTCAGAGGAAGACCACCGACCCTAGGGTATGACAGGCTCTAGGCCTGTGGTTGCTCCTCTTTAAATTTGACTAGGGTCTTTTTTTCTGGCTAGCAGTGGCAGTTAAAGGTCACTCCAGCTAAAGTTTTCCTGCGGTACGTCTGCTGGAAAATCTGTGAGACTGCAACTTATTTTTACCTGTAGGCTACAGCATTTAAATACTTTTGCTATTGTCAGGAGACCCTTCACAGACATGATCACAAGGGGTTAACCTTTGTTTTATCCATCTTCACAAAAAATCCTTGAAAGTGTTTCAAAGATTTTGCGCATCCGCCGCTATCTCCGGACATTAAATTATAAATAGCCGCCATTAGCATAAACATGCTTTGCAGTTTTACACCTTATCCAATGAGTCCAATTATAGCGTTCTCGCGGAGTCAGGTGATACATATGCATGGGCTGATTAATCAGTAACTCAATTAATACTGTGAAATATATGTCATAACTTAAGCTAAACACGCTCTAACTGTGCCACTCACATGTTAACGTTATTAGGGGCCATTAAGTCACGTGATAAGTATAGAATCACTTACCACATACTCAAAGACAAGAGTGAGGGTCTCCTTGGTGTGGATGATATCGTGCAGGAGGACGATGTTGGCGTGTTTTAGACCTTTTAAGAGTGAAGCTGAAAGAAAAGACAAAAAAAATGGATCACTTTAATAATCAGAATTTAGTATAAATAAAGCTGCATGTCCATGAATAGCCAACTGGAACCCACTGCCAAGCTGTTAAGCAAAATAAACCTTTGCCTAAGCGCCATAACAGAGTTGGTCCATACTTGTGAAGCCATGATGGGTCAGCAGGTTACTGCATACACTGATTTAGCTACTGACAATTGTACTCTATTTGTATGGTATGTGGTATTGTGAGGACCATTCTTTTAAGTGTGTCAAGAGACTTTAGCATGGGGGGCATCCTGCTGTGAACCCCCTCCCTGCTAACCCAACACCCTGTAATAAATCATGAAAGAGGATTTCTTCCGAGCCTGAATCATGGTACTGACGACCGAGGCCGGCAGCCCCTTATACATCAGGATGGAGGTTTCAGCAGCCAAGCCGTCAAAGCCAGCCTTTGTAAATTGGGATGGCGTAGCAGTCCCTGAGTGAGAAGCCCTGGATCATCGGGCATGACGAAGTGATCCACTGACATCTGAACTATGTCCGTGAACCAGCACCTTCTCAGCCAGCGGGGGGCTACCAGGATGGTCGGTACCCCTTCCTGGGCTATCTTGCGCAGCACACGACCCAGCAGAGGAAAGGGAGGAAATGCATAAAGGAGTCGAAATTCCGTCCAAGAAATTGCTAGCGCGTCCGTGAGAGAGAGAGACGAATCTTGGGAGCTTGTGATTGTGACGGGACGCAAACAGGTCCACGTCCGGCTGACTCCAGCAGCGACACAGGGCGTGAAAGATCTTGTTGCTGAGAGACCACTCCCCCAGGCGAGACGTCCCCCTGCTCAGGGAGTCCGCCTCCTGGTTCTCCACCCATGGGATGTAAACCGCCGAGATGCAGGGAACATTCTCCTCTGCCCAAGACATGATCAGGAACACTTCCTTGAGGGCTCGTTTGCTCCAAGTCCCGCCCTGATGATTGATGTAGGCGACCTATACCGCACGACCCCGTAGGTGGGGATTCAACTGGGAGAGAACCAACCTGATCGCTCTCAGCTCAGAGATTCAACTGAAGAGGTCTCATGTGGAACTGGGCAAAGGGTACAGCTTCGAAGCAAGACACCATGAGACCCACCAACTGCATCCCCAGACGGATGGAGGGGTGAGGACACGACAGCAAGGCCCGCGCCTGCATCTGAAGGCCCTCCACCTTCTGCTTTAGGAGGAACACCTTGACCTGAGAAGTGTCCAAGGCCATGCCCAGGAAGGACCTCACCAAGGACGGATTGGTCAAAGACTTGGGATAATTGATCCCCCAACCGAAGACAATACCTTCTGAGTTTCGCTCTCGGCCTGTTGAAGAGATTGAGCAGCAATCAAGTCGTCCAGGTAAGGAAGAATGTGAACGCCCTGGCTCCTCAAGAGGGCCATGACACCCGCCAACACCTTGGTGAACACCCAAGGGGCCGAAGTGATACCGAACGGCAATACCACAAACTGGTAGTGTTGATTCTCCAAGGCGAACCTCTGGAACTTCTGATGTCCAAGGAAAAAAGGAACGTGCAGATAGGTATCCTTGATGTCCACCAGGGTCAAGAAGTCGCCGGGCCGAAGGGAGCTCACCGCTGACCGTAAGGTCTCCATCTGGAAGTGTTTGAACCTGACAAATCTGTTGAGACCCTTCAGATCAGAGAACCGTCCTTCTTGGGCACCGTGAAAAGATTGGAATAGAACCACCGACCCCGTTCCTGAAGAGGCACAGGACAAACCACTCTGGACGTCAGAAGTCGCTGGACGGCCAACCTCAGGCCCTGTGCCGTCAAGGGGTTCTGGGAAATCCGGGACCGAAGAAATCTTGGGGGCGGCCAAGCTGCCAGCTCTATCTTGTAGCCGGAGGACACCACCTCCTGAATCCACCGGTCCGAGACGTGCTGTCTCCAGACGTGAGCAAAAAGCGGAAGCCATTCCCCCACCCGGATGAGGCATCCTGATTTTCGATGCCCCGGGGGGGGGGGGGGGAGGGAATCGATCGACCCGAAAATCTTATAGATTCCCGGACTGATCGAGCTGGGTTTTGGTCCACTTTAAAGAAACCAATCTGTGTTCATTTGTACTCCTGCCAGAGTGTACAAAAGACTCTCAGCACCCCATCCCATACGTGCCCCCCCAGGACACCTCAAGGCCCAAGAAGTCCCCACACCCCCAATTACATGTGTGCAACATATGCTTGGTTCCATCACTGGCATCAGCTGCTCTGGTGCCACATGTGACTGCCAAACCCTAACTGCTGATAAAGTCTCATGAAAACAGTGTGAGAGCAGGGGCAGTTTTTCCCATTTTTAGACTTCTGAAAAGGATGCCCAAGGGATGTGGAGGGGAGCAGATCTCCAGTCATTTGTTACTCCTGTTCAACTTTAAAGGCTCTGTTACACTGCTTTTAGGGTGGTTTAACGGCAAAAAGAAGAACAAAGGGGAATTTAGGTCCAAAGAAAGGACATTTGGGAGATGGGGGAAGGGCGGGGGTTGGCTTGGCTTGAAAAGCTTGCTGTCTATATCCCAGAGGCTTCTGTTAAATAATAATGTCCTCACTACATCAAAGAGTCATAAATGATATAATGATCCATGATGATAACGACAGGCAGCTGTAATTAGGGGGAAATGAGAAGGTAATTTTAATACAAATTTATATTTCGAAGCTCTTTATTATGCTGAAATTAAGTAGAACCAGGCAAGAGGCAATGGGTCATTTTCCCGCTAATGTACATTTAATGTCCTCTCAGTGTAAGGATTGATTTATTATGGAGAGTACAAGCAGACCCTCACCTAGGACCCAAATACATATGTGAAGATTTTGAACAGACCCCCAGCTCAGACCCTAAGGACCATATGGGCCCCATATAGTGATTTATGGTCTCTTGGATTAGATTACATCTACACTTTTAATGCATGAGATCCCTAACATTCTTTTTGCCCAATATTTCACAGGTTTCACATACTACAATTACTACAATAGGCCCCATTCATTTAACACTGGTGCACCCACAACGGCTGTGACCCACCCATACACAACCCTCAGGAACATCTACACGCCCAAGGGCCCATTCGTTTCACCCTGGATCCCACCGATCCAAGAGGCAACCACTTAGTGGAAGTAGCATTATATATAGATTCTTTACTTTATAGTTATAGAGGGTTTTTTCTATTATCTTTTACTTACAAATTACAATCTGTTAGTTGACACAAGGGGACCCCTGCTTGCTATCACAGTCAAGATACATTTCTAAGCATACTTTAGAGACTGAATATAGGTTCAGATGCTGGATAATAGAGTTAAAGTGGACCAAAACCCATGATTTTGACTGTGTGAAACCCCCAAATCGCTGAATGCAACTCACCTCTTCCCAGTCCTACGGCTCATGCATGGCTGCTCGTCCAATCAGCGTGCTCAGAGCCATCACCATCACGCCGTCTAAGCCTTCATCTAAGGCCTGAGGCTCAGAGCGTGCTAGCAGCCTCATCCCCTGTTTCCCGCTAACAGGGTCGACGCTGACAAATGCTTAGCGCGACAAATGCCTAGGAAGCTGACAAATGTCTGGCGCGGGCACGCGGCCTGCTAGAGGGATAGTGGGATGCAGCCACAGCTCACACATGCGTTGTTGGACCAGGAAGCAAGGTAACTGTATGGGGCGACCTGGGGGGTTTCACACAGCGGGGCATCCTGATTTTAGATGGCCCAGGGGGAGGGAATCGATCTTGCTGGGTTTTGGTCCACTTTTAGTGCAGTGTGCCCTAAGATTTGTGTATTGTAATTGCCCTCATGTGCATCTTTTTGTTCTGTATGTTTTGGACTTGTTCAAGTACATGGGAACCCCCCCCCCCCCCCAATGTGCTGCACTGGGGGTATAGGGCAACCTCAGGTAAGCTGCTCCCAATGTATCTATTGCATTGTATGCCCCAAAGGGGGCTCTCATAGATTAGAGCTAGGACTGCACCCCACAGAGGCGCCGTTGTGTGGCGATGCAGCTTCAACACACCTCTACATATGTGTGCCAACCGAGACCTCTGATTTCAACTAGAATTTAAAGGCACATTATACAATTGGTTGCTACCTAACAGGGTTTAGTCTTGTTGCTTCTTTAAGATTTCTCCAGATGAATCACTAGAGTTAAAAATGTTCTTCTATTAGAAAAAATTGCAGCCAAAATGGCTGTGCGTGCCTCGTTTATTCAATGCAATGGAAGGGAACGCCCGGTACTGCAAATAACAGCGAGCATAGGTCTGGTACCCAAGGAATTCTGGGGTGCATGCTTACAGTGTGTTTCAGAGCTGGGCTGTCCAGAAGCTACTGCATAAATTTACAGTTCCTTTAAATTGAGAACAAAAGAAAAATTAATCTTACCTGGAATCCAGCTTGGTTACCGACCCTTTGGCAGTGGCCACACAAAGTGGCAAGCCCTGCTCTGTGTGCATTTTCGCTCACCTATTCCGCTTTGTGCATCCTCCTCAGAAATGCCAGGGGAATGGTGCTAGATTCTAGGCGAAGTAAGAGTTTTTTTCTTTTTGTAACACCCCCCCCCCCCCCCGTCCTGTTTCAGCTACAGGGGAGAGTCACAGGATAGAGGGTTAATTGAACACTAGACTACCACTTTAACATATATACAAGGGTACAGGACCTTATCTTGAAATATTTTATGCTTTTTAAAGACTTCTGTGGCAAGTAACTATTCACCTAGATGCCACCACTGCCTGCAGGAGAGAAGCCAGCCACTCATAAAGAGGTAGGTGCGATATATAAAGGCTGCACCCAGGAGGATTGTGGGATACACACACTTAACACAGCTAAGACACCTGACGCGGGATTTCTGGGAGCCCGCAGCCTGGTAAGGTGAGTAGGTCATTAATAACCATGAAGCGATTTGCATGCTCATTAATGACCTCTTTTTAGTTTGAAAGTGGACCAAAACCCAGCGTGATCGGCCCGGGAACGATTCCCTCCACCCGGGGCATCCCGATTTTGGCTGTGTGAAACCCCCCCAGGTCGCCCTGTACACCTACGTTGCTTCCCTGTCCAACGAGCATAAGCGAGCCGCGACCGCATCCTCGCTATACCTCTAGCAGGGCACGTGCCCGAGCCAGAGAAGGTAGAGGGCCACACTCCATATAATAAAACCATTCCTTTTATTGAGTCAGATTAAAAGCATCTCCAATATCCATCATCTATAACTAAGGAGCGTTAGTGGCTTTACAACTATTTACCCTTGCCAGGACTACTGTCATTTTGGATTTTAAGGTTTGCCTTACTATATTGGAGATGCTTTTAATCTGACTCAATAAAAAGGAATGGTTTTATTATATGGAGTGCAGACCATCTACCTTCTCTGAATCTGCATGGGACTGAGACTACCCAGGGTCGAGCACCCAATCTACAACACTGTTCCCTGACACCTGCCCACGCCAGGCATTTGTGAATGGCCGGTGCAGGCACGCTCCCTGTTAGAGGGAAAGCGGGGCATGTGGCCTCCAGCGTGCTCGGAGCCGCTGATTGGACAAGCGCCCGAGCATGCGCCATATGAGTCTTTGGACTTTTTTGTTATATAAAATGTATATACGTATAAGAAAACTGATATACAGCTCACTCTGGAATCAATTATAGATGAAAAAAGGAAAATTACAAAATGATGGGGCTTTAGACAAATTTTATTTATATATTTTACTTAATTTTTATTGATTTACATATACCATTAAAGTTCCTTTCCCCGGGAGGCACCCCGATCGGGGCTGCCCCACTGTGTGAAACCCCCCAGATCACCGAAATCAATTTCCCTCTTCCCGGTCCTACGATGCATGCACGGCCGCTCGTCCAATCAGCACGCTCAGAGTGGCTTACGTCACATCGTCTAAGCCTTCGTCTAAGGCCAGCGACTCACGGCTGGCGGCTGCATCCCCTGCCATTCACAAATGCCTGGAGCAGGCACGCGCCCTGCTAGAGGAATAGCGGGCATGCCGGCTCGCGCCATTGGACAGGGAAAGAAGGTAAGTGTATGGGCGACCTGGGGGGATTCACCAGCAGGGCATCCCAATTTTGGATGCCCCGGGGGGGAGGGAATCAAATGGCCCGGGGAAGCTTATAAGATTCTAAGATTCCCGGGCAGATCACCATGGGTTTTGGTCCACTTTAAATACATGCACTACAGGATGAGTGTCCTAGACCTCAAGTGCTGGTCTGGCAGAAAGCACACAAGCCACCTACCAGGGGTCCGGAAGCCACATGTGGATCCTGAGCTACACGCTGAGACCACTGGCTCAGAAATATCTTAAAGTGGACCAACACCCAGGATTTTGACTATCCTGGGTTTTGGTCCACTTCGGCGGGGAAACCCCAAAAAACTCACCTCTCCCCGCTCCCACGTGAACGCCGCAGCCAATCCCCGCCAACGTCCAGGCGGGGGACAGGAACGTCCAAGCCGCTTCCACCGCCGCCTCCCACGCGTCACTCTCGGCGCGCCCGCGCCGGCCATTCACGGAGGGCCGGCGCGGGAGCGCGCACGTCTAGAGGGGCGCGCGGGAGGTGGCGGCGGCGGATCAGGTTAGGTCTTTTTGGGGTTTTTGGGGGGTTTCAACCCGCGGGACATCCCGATCTCGGATGTCCCGCGGGGTGGGAGGTGATCGGCCCGGGAATCTTATAGATTTCCGGGCCGATCACCCCTGGGTGTTGGTCCACTTTAAGATACGGTCCCTTTGCAAAGTTATGGTAGTCGAATTTTTGATTTTGATAGCTGCATGCAGGTAGGTGTAGAGTCAGTAGGTTGTGTTCAGCATCTGGCCAGAGGAAATAATTCTTGGGGCACACAAAAGGAAATGATTCATGAGGCCTACCAGAGGAAATGCTTTTTGGAGCCCACCAGAGGAAATTATTATTGGTGCACGTCAGAGGAAATTATTCTTGGGACCCGCTGGAGGAAATAATTCTTGGAGCCCACTACAGGAAATTATCCTTGGGGCCCTTCAGAGGAAATCATCATTCTTGGGGCCACCAGAGGAAATTATTCTTGGGACCCGCTGGAGGAAATAATTCTTGGAGCCCACTACAGGAAATTATCCTTGGGGCCCTTCAGAGGAAATCATCATTCTTGGGGCCACCAGAGGAAATCATTCTTGGGGTCACCAGAGGAAATCATTCTTGGGGCCACCAGAGGAAATCATTCTTGGGGCCACCAGAGGAAATCATTCTTGGGGCCACCAGAGGAAATCATTCTTGGGGCCCACCCTTCAGCCAGACAAACTCGAAACAATGTGATCATGTTGGATCTCTTGTGTATTGCACTGTTGGATCTCTTGTGTCAGTGCCTGTGGCCCACCCAAGGATCCACTAATGCTCTGGTTGGACAGACTGACAGTGGTTGTGTTTGCCTCCCAATTCACATGCTTCTTATTTTTCCTACGTTGGGGATCCTCTTAAAGAGAAATATAAAAGATTCCAGGACCGGCCACTGGCCCTCCCTCAGGGCATCTCGAATTAGAAACCCGTCGAGTCACCGGTATTCACTCCCCTTACCCCGGTCCAACTGCGCATTCGTGGGGTTTCGTCCAGAGGCATTTGCAGTGTAATTAATGTAATTAGGCAAATGGCTCTGACTGTTTACAATGGGGAGCGAGAGCTGTCATGTGTTCTGAATCTTTGCACAGTGTGCATTTTACCACCCCGCCATTCAGATAGGATGCGCCGGGAGCGTGTGAGCACTGGGGATGCGTTGCTTGCTCTCCCCATTGAAGCAAATGACAAAGTCACGGCAAACAGCTCTGATTGGACAAGAGCTTGCACATGTGCCGTTGGACCGGGGAAAGGCGAGTGAATACAGGGGACCTGGGGTTTCAACACAGCGGGGCATCCCAAAAAGGGGCACAGAACGAAACCCAGGATAGACAAAATCCCTGGTTTTGTTCCGCTTTAAATCACAGCTTCTACATCCTCTAAGGTGAATATACTGCACTATAAGTACATGTAAATGTATTCAGCAATTTCTATCACCTCTTTTGCAAGTTTGCGAGAATTGTACACCCTCCCCCCAGCAGTTTCCACCCTCGCTGTTCTCATACCTACCAACTTTTAAGGGGGGGAAAGAGGGACATTTGTTAAATTAGGCCACGCCCCCTCATTGAGGGATGGCTAGGTGATAGGTTGTAACAGTTAAAACAATTTGAGCACTTTAAATAGGTAAATGAATAATTTATTGATGCAGATCTGCATGTCACACCTCAAAGGGGGGCAAAGGAGAACAACGAGGGGCAGGGGGACATGGACTCAAAAGAGGGACAGTCCCTCCAAATCAGGGGCACTTTGGAGGTATGTGTTCTCTATGACATATTTTGAGCTTCCAGAGCATTGCAATGTGTTGCCTATTAGGATCTAAAGCTCAAATGAAACCTCAGAAGGGTTTGGCGCGATCAGATTTAAATCAGGTTTTGTCCTGATTTAAATCACAGCTACTACATCCTCTAAGGTGAATATACTGCGCTATATATACATGTAAATGTATGCAGCGATTTCTATCACCTCTTTTGCAAGTTTGCAAGAACTGTGCACCCTCCCTCCAGCAGTTTCCACCCTCGCTGTTCTCATACCTACCAACTTTTCAGGGTGGAAAACAGGGACATTTGTTAAATAAGGCCACGGCCCCTCATTGGGGGATGGATAGAAGATAGGATCAGGGCCGGATTAAGTGTGGTGGAGGCCCCTGGGCACAAAATCTGGTGGAGGCCCCAGATACAGTATTTTTTTCCTTTAAAATAATAGTCCAGCCAAGTAACTGATTGGTGGTTGTCTGGCACCCGCCTACTTACTGGAACGTCAGATCGAGTCCCTTGTGCCACCCTTGTGCGGGTGTGTGCTGCTCGGGAACTCCTGCTTTGCCATTCTGGGTGGGGGGTAGTGTAGTCGCCCGGCTGGTCCAGCAGAAAACAGTTCCCTGCATTGAGCTGCCAGCGGCTGTGCTTGGTGGCTTATGTGCAGTGACAGCTCTGCACCCATCACTGTAGCGTTGCTGGCGGCGGCTTTGCTGCTCTAGACTCTCCGTCCTGCCCTGTGGTGGCTTTGGCTGCCCAGACACTGATAGCTGTGTTGCTGGCCCTGGGGCCATCAGACCAAAGACTGAATAGCCTCCTGGACCAGACCATAACCAAAAGGTTGGTGGAGGCCCTTTTCGCTGGACAAGTGGTGGAGGTCCCGGGCGGCCCCCCTCATAATCCAGCCCTGGATAGGATGTAACAGTTAAAACAGTATAAATACTTTAAATAGGCAAATTACTTACACCCTCCCCCCAGCAGTTTCCACCCTCGCTGTTCTCATACCTACCAACTTTTAAGGGGGGGAAAGAGGGACATTTGTTAAATTAGGCACGCCCCCTCATTGAGGAATGGCTAGGTGATAGGTTGTAAAAGTTAAAACAACTTGAACACTTTAAATAGGTAAATTAATTATGTCACACCTCAAAGGGGGGCAAAGGAGAACGAGGGGCAGGGGGACATGGACTCAAAAGAGGGACAGTCCTCCAAATCAGGGACACCTGGAAGGTATGTGTTCTCTATGACATACTGTGAGCTTCCAGAGCATTGCAATGTGTTGCCTATTAGGATCTAAAGCTCAAATGAAACCACAGCAGGGTTTGGCACGATCAGATATTGTCCCCACAGTAATTAATCTGGACCATGTTGGGTCAGTCAGGGCCATAATTAGTGTTTCGCCCCCTATTGTAGGGTCAGGCAGGTTGCTGTCTGCGAGCATGAGTGTGCATACTAACTGCCCCCTCCTAACCTAACCTAAATAGCCCCCCCCCCCAGCACTAAAAAAAAAAAAACCTTCCTCCCATCATGGCAGGAGGTCCCTACCTCCAGGTACCCCAAAATGAATATGCGGCGAGCATGTGCTGCTCTCATCACAAGCTCAGCCCCTAAAATGTATTTATGTAGCACATGTGTACCCCCACATTCTGGTCCCCAAAAATGAGTGTGCTCCAATCCCCCAAATGAATATGCAGAGCACACATACATTTCACTATTGCCTTGCCTTCCCATTCAAAAACAAAAAGGTGGATTCCCTTTAGCCCCCAAAGCAAGACCTTAAAGCGGACCAAAACCCAAATTTTTAACTAGCATCCCATCAATTGCTTCCCCCCCCATGAATAGTAACTTGACTATTTTTACTGCTCCTGCTTCACTCTAATCACAGATAATGGCGCCTGTTTTAGCTGTAAAGCTCCACCTCCTCCATTCATTGCCACTGTTGTGTGTGTGGCAATGATGTCATGCCACACCTATGCAATTACTGATCACCGGCAATCTTACAAAGAGGGACAGCAAAAAAAAGTGTTCCAGGGCGATCTGATAAGCGAAAATATCCATTTCTAGTTCTACACTCTAAGAAGAGAGTAACGGCAGGGGCTTTGGTCAAAAGTATTTCACAAGTTCAGTGGGTTTTGGCCCGCTTTTCATTATTGTGTGACAAAATGGTGTCTTCAATTTTAAGCTTATGTTTTTTTTTTTTTTTTTTCTGTTTGTTTGCAACTGTGTGTTCTGTGTTCCATAGCAACAATGTGTTTACCTTAGCTACAGTATGTACACCAAAGTGGCGATTTCGAGTACATATCATAGGCTTCCTCAATCTAGCATGATAATCATCTGACTGGCTAAGGCATAGGTGAAATCCAACTTCTGCTGAAATCCAACTTCAGTTTGGAAGGATCACAGTCTTGTGTTCCAGTAGCAAAAGGGTAAATGGCCGGTGTGAAGGAACGATCCAGTTTAAATGTGAAAAACCCACAGATACAAGTCCGGAGTTTCCCTTTATTTCCCCCTGATAAGGCTTTCTAGTCATAAACATGCACAGGACCTAATCTCCCCACGAAGGAGAATTAGCATTTATGGGTTGAGCCAAGCACAGATCACAGACTCCCTGCTGATTCTCTCACACCTCCAGCCTGGGAAGGCCCCGATTTGTCTGAAGGCGGTATGACCCCTGGCTGTGAACCCGTCACATCAAAAATGAGAGCCGCAGACGAGCGGCACCAACACAAATCGGACCATAGCTGGGCCGCTATGTTTCCCAGCACCTAGGTTTTGCCGGGCCCTGCGACAAGGGGAACATAGAGAAATGGAGATCTAAGGTTCTGACCCATTTAGGGACCCCATTTTTGGACTCATCGGATGCCCGGCATCTAGCTCAATCTTTTGGTGCCATATCCAGAGCCATACGACCCCCCTGCTCAAAGTTATAAACCCTAAAGGGTTTTAGGGGCTAAAGCAGCCTACCCAACGGTGGCAGGGGACAGTTCGTCCCTCAGAAGGGAGGGTTGAAATGAGTCTCACCGCATAAAGGGGGATGACCCTGGGCCAGGCTTTTGTCACTTCTGGGGGAGGTCATGTGGCAGCGTGCTGGAGGTGCCCATCAAAAGGCTTGCCACTCACCTTCATTCTGTAGGAGATCTTCATCACCACTCTACAACTGCAACTTAAACCGGACCTTCACCATGATTTATTGAAAAGCCCAAACCCTTAAAGAACGATTCCCCAGCATCTAAAATTAATATATGTTAAGTTTTTAGTCACTTACTTATTATTCTTTCCTCCACTGGGCTGCAACTCTGTTAAGGACTTTAGGATACGGGTGCCGCCATCTTGACTCAGGAGCATCACACTTACTGAGGAGAGTAGAGCGGGATAAAGTACATGGGGGCAGGTTATAGCTGTGCTTTGCTCAGACAGAGCAGAGCTGGGGTCAGGAAAGGGTCAGCAGTCCCATAATGCAGAGCAGCACAGTCAGAAGGCACTTCCTGTTTGCAGGCTGCCTGATGTTCCATGAGCCACCATCTTGGATGTTTAAAGGCTCATAACATGCAGTAGAGGCAGGTAGGATGATTTTTAATGTGAGCAATCTGTATATACAGGTTGTGGGAAACATATCAGATAGGCTCTTATTCAGGGTGAAGGACCGCTTTAAGGTAACTGACTATTATATCTCTGTGTGTAACTCACTGTAACCTGTAACCCACTACTCAGAACAGCATTGGTATTCATTCATATTCCATCATAGCCAAATGTTTGTTATCACTGCCTAGTGTGCTCATTGCAATTACTGTTCTCATTGCATTAAAACCTATATTTAAGAGAGCAATGTTTTTGCCTTAGCCAAGAATCTGTGTGTCTGCAGGCTTTGGGCCTGGCAGTTCTGCTAGGAGGGCAAACAGACAGGGTTTTGGGAAGGCGGGCTGCATGATCGGAGGTCCCTGAATGATAGTTGGATCACGTGACCCGTGGTTCCCTGACAGCCGGGTTCTTGGCTGGATAGGTCATTAGGATGCTTAGACTTAGCCAAAGCCTCTAAAGAGTTCATCTGATACATTGGAAGAATTGTTAATCTGTTACATTGGAAGATAGACTCTTATTCAGAGTGAAGGACCGCTTTAAGACTCTCTTGCCCAAGGGCCCCTACAAACTTGGAGCCGCCCCCGACCGGGAGTACGCCATGAGGCAGTGCTCGCTCCCCATTGATAACAATGAGAGCCATCTACCGAATTACGTCAGTGCAGCAGGCGGCTCTCAATGGATGAGAGCCTGTGCATGCGCCGTTGGACGAGGGAAAGGTGAGTGTCTATGGGCGCCCTGGGGGGTTTCGGTTTCACTGAATTGGGATGCCCCGGGGGAAAGCCAGCCATCGGCCCTGAAATCTTTTAGTTCTCAGGCTAGGTTTTGTGCGGCTTTAACTAGAAAGAAAAAGATGTCTGACTGCTGGGTGGGAAGGTTTCTGCAGCTGCTGACGTCAGTGGGGTCTGGAGGAGCTTTTTAGGCTTTGTGCTGGAATTAGAAAGGGTCTGTGGAAGGTCAGTGATAGAATAACTAACAGGCACAGCTATGTGAGGTATGTGCCTGAGCCTCACAGGGCCCAGACGCCATGGCCCTTCTGCCAGGAATGTAAATACAACATTACAGCGGGGTCACTTGTGGAATACAGGTCACCCAGTTCTCGCAGCACAGTGACTAATTTAAGCAGACCTAAACTCTGCCTTGCAACTTCATGCCAGAGAGGGTCCTGGTCCACAGGAACACTAAACTAACTAAACCTACACCCTTGTATCATCACTGAGCCCTACATTAGTGAAACACTCAGCTTTTCCTAGAGGAGCTGTTAGACTAGAGACTGAGAACTAACCTATTCACTCATGCCATCAGTGAGCTCTGCATTAGAGATCTACAGTGCTTTGCTACATTGGGAGTGGTTTTCATTGCATTGAGTAAAATACATGAACTACAAGTCGCACGAACAAATCGGGATGCCCCAAGGGACGGAACAAAACTCGGGAAAGTCATAATCCTGGGTTTTGTTCCACTTTAAGCGGGAAAAGTGTAAAACGATGGAGCAGCGTCCCCCTCTCTGGAAGGTAGTGATGGCGATGCCGCAGCTGCGTCTCCTCTGCTGAGGGCTCTCCATCCACTCCATGTGCGGCAGATGGACCATCTGTCGGGGCCTGAGTGCGAAGCCACTCGTTCTACAGGCTGTTACTGAATATGGATATAAAAGGGGCAAAGAGAACAAGCACCACTAATGCATGTACATTGAAAATCTGACCAACCTGCTTAAAGTGGACCAAAACCCAGCTCGATCCATTCCCTCCCCCCTTCTTCTCGGTCCAACGCACGGCCACATGCACGGCCGCATCCCCGTGGCCAGCCATTTGTGAATGGCCGGCGTGGGCACACTCCGTTAGAGTGAAGCGGGGGACGCAGCCACCAGCATGCTGAGAGCCGCTGGCTTTAGACGCAGTCTTAATTGGCGGGACATCAGCGGCTCCGCTGACTGGATGAGCGGCCGTGCATGCGCCGTAGGGCCGGGATGAGGTGAGTTTCTTCAGGCGATCTGGGGTGTTTTACACAGCAGGGCGCCCACGATCAGGGTGCCCCGGGGGGAAAGGACCATTTTAAATATCCATTTTAAAGTGGACCACTATCCCTGGTCTTGGTCCGGCCCCCCTGGGGCATTTCGGTTTTCCCTGCCCATTGCCCAGTCGACTTACCTCTCCTCGGTTCAAAGGTGCATGCACAACCTCTCGTCATATTAATGTGCGGCTGGAGAAGGAGAAGCTGAATGGAATTCTTTGGCGAGTGAACGACAGGGTTTCACACAGAGGGGGATCCCACTTTGGGAAGCCATAAGGAGGGGGAATAAATTGGTTGTGAACTCCCAGACTGCAGGGCCAGTTTTGGCCCGCTTTAAGCAGACCTACCCCCCCCCCCCCCCTTGCAGCTCTGTGTCAGGTAGGGTCCAAGAACCCTAACCTATCTACTTCTACTGCCTATGAGCCCCAAATTTAGGAGATACATTTTCCTGGCAGTGCTCTGTGTATACATGATGGGGGACCAGGAAACAGCTGTTTAATGCAGGGCTCACTGATAGCACTTGGCTATAATATTATTATTATTATTATTATTATTAATGTTTATTTATATATGGCAGTGCTCTGTGTATACATGATGGGGGACCAGGAAACAGCTGTTTTCTCTCCCTTGCTGGAGCTCTGCTAAGAAAGGGGGGATTTAAACGGGACCTTCACCATGATTTAATGAAAAGCCCAAACTCTTAAAAAACAATTCCTCAGCATCTAAAATTAATATATTTTACATGTTTAGTCACTAATTTATTATACTTTTCCCCACTGGGCTGCAACTCTGTTCGGGAATTTAGGATACGGGCGCCGCCATCTTGACTCAGAAGCATCACACTTACTGAGGAGAGGAGAGTGGGATAAGGTACAGGGGGGCAGGTTATAGCTGTGCTTTGCTCAGACAGAGCAGAGCTGGGGTCAGGGAAAGGTCAGCAGTCCCAGAATGCAGAGCAGCACAGTCACTTCCTGTTTGCAGGCTGCCTGCAAAAATGGCAGCTTCCATAAGCCACCATCTTGGATGTTTAAAGGCTCATAAAATGCAGTAGATGCAGGTAGGATGATTTTTAATGTGAGCAATCTGTATGTACAGGGTGTGGGAAACATATAAGATAGACTCTTATTTAGAGTGAAGGTCCGCTTTAATGCAGGGCTCACTGATAGCACTTGGTTATAAATATTATTATTATAATTTTTATTAATGTTTATTTATATAGCGCCATCATCCTCCGTAGCACTTTACAAGGTGTGATTACAGACAAGGTAAAACATCGTACAGGGAACAAAACTGGATGCTACGAGATTTAAACCAAGGGTATTATTTAAGAAGGAATAGCGGCCGGTAGTGCCTCGTAGCGGCAGGCAGCATCTGGTGAACGCTGGGCGCTGTATGCAAAACCACATTTAAGAAAGCAAATCTGGTGAGCACCTCTAACAGCGCCATGTAGCGTCACTAAAGTGTCATTGTCACAGTGTTAAAACAATGTAATTCCATGTGTTGTCGCTTTGTTACCGACGCTCTGTGTGTTTAGTATTTTGTTAAATATGGTGTGGAGCACCGAGCACCGGACGCACTGAGTTGGCGCTACCTGTTGCGCACTGCAGCGTTATACTGTTGTTACAGCACCCAACACCAGACCTATCTTATAAGACCAGAGTCTATCTTATAGGTTATGAGCCTTTTAACATCCAAGATGGCAGCCCATGGAGCCTGCAAATAGGAAGTGTCTTCTAACTGGGCTTCTCTGCATTCTGGGATTGCTGTATTTTTCCTGACCCCAGCTCTGCTCTGTCTGTGCAAAGCACAGCTCTAACCTAACCCCCCCCCCCCTGTACTTTTGCCCCTCTCCACTTTCCTCAGTATGTGATGCTTCTGAGGCAAGATGGTGGTGCCCATATCTTACAGTGCTGAACAGAGTTGCAGCCCAGTGGGAGGAAGAATAATAAGTAAGTGACTAAAAACTTAAGATGTATTAATTAATTTTAGATGCTGGGGAATAATTTTTTAAAGGTTTGGGCTTTTCATGAAATGATGTTGAAGGTTCGCTTTAGGTCCATTTATCTGTCTATATTTTTATTTTGATAATTATTTATCTGTCTCTTTCTCTCTCTCTCTCTTTCTATCCTTTTCTGTCTATGTGTCTGGATTTCTATCGCTATCTATTTTTTATTTATTTTTATCGTTATCACACCTAGCTATCAATCTGTCTTTTTCTATTCTTTTCTATTGATCCATCTAGCTATTCCTAAAGATTCCTAAATCATTTTAATATAAAATAGTTGTATACATTTTCTTTATCTATTCATCTACTGTATCTTTATCCATCTGTCCAAATTTCTATTGTTATTTACAGTATCTATCTACCCATCTTTATCTATGTATGTATCTATATATTTTTATTTTGATCTATCAATCGACCCATCTATCTACTATACTATAGTTATTTATCTCTCTCTCTCTCTCTCTCTCTTTCTATCCTTTTCTGTCTTTCTATTTGTCTTTACTTTTCTATTGATCAACTTGTTGGTTTCTCTCGCTTTCTCTTTTTTTTTGTTTTTATCCATCTAGCAATCAATCAAACTCGCTTTCTCCCTCTCTCTATCTCTCTTCTGTATCTATATAATGTATCTAGATAGCTATCATCTATCTCTCAAACTCGCTTTCTCCCTCTCTCTATCTCTCTTCTGTATCTATATAATGTATCTAGATAGCTATCATCTATCTCTCAAACTCGCTTTCTCCCTCTCTCTATCTCTCTTCTGTATCTATATAATGTATCTAGATAGCTATCATCTATCTCTCTATCATCTATCTCTCTATCTTACTATCTATATATCTACATATCTATATAGATAGATCTATGTAACTATTTATAGCTACCCTTTTTTTAAATTTTGTTTTGTGTTATTCTCTTTTTTGATTCCATCTATATATCTGCTATCTATTTCTAATATATCTAAAAGTGTGTGCCATCTAGGGTTCAGTGTGTATTACTACAGTCATTGTTATACTGTACGCTAAAATCTAGAGGGAGCACACTGCTACAACAAACTGCATAAAAGCATACACATAACACATTTGAAGCAAAAGATTCCTAAATCATTTTAATGTAAAATAGTTGTATACATTTTCTTTATCTATTCATCTGCTGTATCTTTTCTTCTCCATCTGTCCAATTTTCTATTGTTATTTATTTACAGTACTAGAGGAGGCACACTGCATAGAAGCATACAAGTGACACATTTGAAGCAAAAGATTCCTAAATCATTTTAATGTAATATAGTTTTATAATTGCCGGCTTGTACGCACAGCGTTTCATACTTCAATCCTTGGAAAGATTAAACCGGCCAAGAATTTGTTGTGTTGCTGCGTTCTCAGCTGCTGCGGGGAGCACTCAGGATCTCAAGGGGCTTCTGCCCGTTTACTGAAGAATGTTTATAGAAAAATAAGGGCAACTCTAAATTCAGCTCGAGTGTTGTACAAAGGCTGGGGAGCGCGGTGTTACAAGACGAGCTAATGGCCGCTGCCTGCGGATGATATGTAAGGGGTCTGGTTGTGGGCTCAGGGGCAGAGCCGTGAATCCGGAGTTCGCCCTAAACATAAAACATGCTGCGCTCAGAACTGTGCTGTGCCTGTGGGGAACAAATACATAAAATTCCAGGCAATCGCTGAGCTTGTTATATAGAGCATCTGGCCACCACTCGCAAACTCATAACAATGTATGTACATCCTGTGGCCTTCATGCGAGCTGCAGCAACACTAAATTCACACTGCAAATAGCTTTCAGACATCTCAAGTGGACCTACATCCCATCTCAGTTAGACTACCCCTTCTACTGCTTAAACACCTTCTGTTGCTACTCAGTCCTACAGTGAGGCATGTTGCCCTATTCCCCTGAGGCACTTTATCTAGGTCTGGGGGGGGGAGCTGATGGACTCCCTCCCCTGGGGCATCCAAAATTGGGATGCCCCACTGTGTGAAACCCCCCAGGTCGCCCATACACTTACCTTCTTTCCCGGTTCAACTGCACATGCATGAGCCTCCACAACTCACCTAGTCCCTCCAGCCCTGACCCTGTACTCTACCTCTTACCTATCCTCTCCACCCCCTGTCTCTGTCTTCTACTACTTACCTAACCCCTCCACCCCCTGCTGCTGTCCACCACTCACCTAACCCCTCCACCCCCTGACGCTGTCCTTCCCTTACTCACCTAACCCCAACCATCCCCTGCCGCTGTCCTTTAACGCTCACCTATCACCTCTACTTCCTGACGCAGTCCTCTACTGCTCACCTAGCTGCTCCATCCCCTGCTGCTGTCTTTCATCACTCACCTAACCCCTCTCCATTGCCACTGAGTTGCACCTCTGACCTAACCTGGCAGAATGCTCAGCAGCAGCAAAGACTCATCAGCAACAGCAGACGGCGAGGGCAAAAACTGGAGGACCAGACAGGGGCAGTAAGTACCAGCGGACAGTCAGCAGCAGAGAAGAGAGACTGACAACAAGGATCAGGAAGTGGTGGCGAGTACTAAGAGGCTGACCCATAATGCACTGCAACGCAGGTAACTGTAAATGTACCTAGCTCAGCGTGCATAAGGGTGAGCATTAAAAAGGAACAATCACCAGGATTCTCACTATCCTTGTGATTGTTCCTCTCCAGCAGGGCATCTAAATTTGGTGTGAAACCCCCCTGGAATGCCAGTAACCCTTACCTTGCTGGTGATCCCATGGAACATATACATGCTCTCCTCCAATCAGAGCTTATTGCTCCATTCAGCTTTATAAAGCCACTCTGACATCACATCGACTTAGTAAAGCTGAATAGAGAATGAGCATCTGGCTGTTCCCCTTTGGCTGTGCGTACCCATGCCAACCATTCAGAAATGCCTAGTGTGGGTGCGTGCATCTGCCAGAGGGAAGCCAGAGATGGCAGCACAGCCCCATGGGGCCCTTGGTGAGGTGACATTCCCCTCGATTCAAAGAGCAAAAGTTAATTGATTTCGGATCGAGAATCGTAAGTTTGGGTGGGTGTTAGTCATTTCTTCCTGTTTTTTTGGCCATTTCCGACTCGCACGAGCCTACGTACGAATGCGTATATGCTCTTACGATCATCGCAAGTTCGTTCCTAAATTTTAGGATCAAAACGTAAAACTTAGGATCAAATCCTAAAACTTAGGATCAAAACGTAAAACTTAGGATCAAAACGTAAAACTTAGGATCAAAACGTAAAACTTAGGATAATCGGATGTGTTTACGTGTGATTCAGAGAGCAGTTTTCCAACCTCTAAATACGTTTTAAAAGAAAGCCACTGGCGACACCTTTTAGCAGTCGGATTTCTGTTCTTGAACAGGTTTTTTGGCTATGTGGAGGAGTCTGCGCGTCTTGAGCTCCAATGAACTGCATGTATCAGCATGGCCGAGGCCATAAATTGTATAGCAATGCATACCTGATTCATGTATGCCTTATAAAAGCATTTTAATGTGGACCTTAATTAGTCCTTTGCATGTAAACCTTTATTTTGCAATATATTTGCGTTAATTAAAGAAACTTATGTCCTTTGTTATTTATTTTTAAATTGATGTACTAGAATAATATTTTTAGATTGCATTTATTGGTGTAGTTGTTTACCTTTGCTTTGTTTAATTATTTAAGCACATCTTTGGTCAGATGCATCACACTTACTGAGGAGAGGAGAGCGGGATAAAGTGCAGGATGTGGGTTACTGCTGTATTTTGCACAGACACCGCACAGCTGGGGGCACGGAAAGGTCAGAAATCAAAGAATCCAGAGCAACACAGTCACAAGGCCCTTTCTGTTTGCAGGCTGCCCGATAATACCTGAGCCGCCATCTTGGCTGTTTCTAGGCTCATAACATGCAGAAGTTGCTGGGTTTTTTTTTATATTTGGGAGCAATCTGTATGGAGAGGGTGTGGGTAACCACACACAACATTTTAAGTTGTACCATTTGAAGCCAAAATATTAAAATTAAATCCACAAGTAAAAAATGCAAGCTAACAAAAAATTAAACAAAGTAAGATTTACTTATGCAAATGCATTCATTAATGGTTGGTTACTACCAAATGAATGAAATAAAGAAAAAAAAAAAAAAAAACAAATATTTAGAATGCACTTTAATGAGGTAAGTTTGTAGTGCGCAGCCGCAAGATCAGAAGGATTTACGTCCAGACAAAAAAGGAAAAAGGGAAAAACCAATGTTGCAACCTGAGAAATGAAACGGAAAATTCAGGATGGAAACTGACATAGGTCTGATTCCCGAACTGCCATACGAACGGACGTACATTTTAGGATAGAAACGTATTTGCTTATAGAATCACTCGCAAGTTCATACGAACGCACGAGCGTACGGGAAAAATAGGATGATCGGCACCCAAATCCAAGCTGTTACATGTTTCTTTGAATCGACCCATATATTAGGCAATATTGAGCATACACACAAAGGGAAGTCACAATTTGGAAAAGGGAATCAGAGGGCTCTGAAGTCTTTAAGCTCCCTGGGGACCAGGACCCCCCTCTTCACCCAGAGGTCTTGGCCTATAGGAGCCTAAAATGCACGTTGCCCCCCCTACTGCCTTTTGTGATTCTGACATTGAATAGATACATACATTTATACTTTCCATTGTTGATGCTCTGTCTACAAGGGGACTATGAAATGTCATAATGTGCAGCCATTTCAAGGTCATCTTAGAGTTAGGAGTGCGGCATGAGCGTCACCAGGGGCGTGGCCTAGTTGCAAAAAATGCTCCTCTACCATTTTAAAAAGTTGAGAGGTAAGCTTCTCATAAGCTGCCTCAACAACCATGCCATTTTTTGGGGGGACCTCACGCCATTTTTGGGGGGATTTTTAGGGGTTTCCCCATGCCAATTTTTTTAATTAACCCCTTTTGTTTATAGTGTGGATAGTAGTTGTATTTTATTTGTAAATGCTATAAAGTGCTCTTTTCAGTTTGGGGGGTCTCCTGGACAGGCTACCAATACATATGTGGTACCATTGTGATCGGGAGAAATGGGGCTTTCACATGCCATATGGTTTTCTTTAATATTAATATTATATATTATAATATTTTTGGGAATATATGGTTTGTGGGGGGTATTCCAAATGTAAAGGGTTGTTTTGGTAGAAAAATCTCAAGGTACGCACTTTGTCTGCAAGGCTTACATTTTCAAGTAAACTTACCGTTACACACATCCTTTACTTTGGGGTGTTTGGCAACTCTTCCCTTGACAGTACCTGTGCATGTAGCTTTTTCAGATTTACTTTGTTTTGTCTTGTTTGCATATAGTTTTTTTTTTTTAGGAAAATGTGGCTTTGATTCTGCTTTTTTATTCTTTTTTTTAGGAAAACCCGGTGCAACCAAATTATTAAATGAGCAATTGCTTCCAGAAAACTGCACCAAAGTCAAAAAGCCTGGTACGCCTAGAAAGCTTAAGGTGTGTACTTCCAGGACTATATAATTTGTGGGGGATATTTCAAATGTAAAGGGCCTAGCACAGTTGTATTTTATCTGAAAAGCTCCTAAAGCGCTTTCAGTTTGGAGGAGTCTCCTGGGCAGGAAAGGGTGTCTATCAATACATATGTGGTACTGCTGTACTGGGAGAAATGGGGATTTCACATGCAATAAGATTTTATTGACAAACATTTTTTATTACAAAAAAACACTACAAATTAACAAATAGATTTTTTTTTCACCCAAAAATATTGAGAATACACCTACAAAATTACAAACAAGACATTTCATGTTAAAGCCCAGACTCTGCTTAAAAAAAAACCAATATATAATTTTCTGGGAAATCCCTTCAAAAATCACATTTGAACATGTGAAGTGCAAAATGGCCTGGCAACAAAGGGTGACAGTGAAAGGGTTAATATAGCTTGCTCTTTGGTGATGGATTAATGAGAATTTCTGCGTTCAGTTGCAAGCCTAATACTGGAGTCCATATATGTATTACTCGGGTATGATTTGCTTGTTGGTATTGTATTAATGTTTTGTTTCTCTTTCCCTGAGGGAATTCATGGTTTGTGGATAAAGAGCGTAACATGTCTGGGAAAAGAAATAATGTTTTATCTCTCATAATTGCCAACAGAGTAGAGCAGATTGAACTTACTATCGGATTAACATAGTTCTTATTTATTTTAGCATTTTTGAGGATTCTGCAATCACACGAAGAGATTTCCTCCGGTGCTATAGAGCTCTATGGATGGACAGTTTTTTTAATAGTGTTATCCATCCATCAAATCTTTTAAGCTGAGATGCTATATAGTATTGCTTAAAGTGGACCAACACCCAGGATTTTGACTATCCTGGGTCTTGGTCCACTTTGGTGCCCCGCTGTGTGAAACCCCCCCAATCACCCTAAAAACTCACCTCTCCCCGCGCCGACGGACAAGCGGTTTGACAGCCGCTTGTCCGTGGCTCCTCCGCCGCCGCCTCCCGCGCGTCCCTCTTGACGCGCGCGCCCCCGCGCCGGCCATTCACAGGAAGCTAAGGTAAGGGGGTTTGGGGGTTTTGGGGGGGTTTCACCCCGCGGGACATCCCGATCTCGGGTGCCCCGCGGGGAGGGAGGTGATCGGCCCGGGAATCTTATAGATTCCCGGGCCGATCACCCGAGGGTGATGGTCCACTTTAAGGTCTGTGGCACCCATACCTCCAAGGTTAGTAGGTTTAATTATTGTCTTGTACGCTAATTGATGATGGCCATTGTTCCAGTAAAATGCTACTATCTGATAGTAATCCCTCATAAGGAGATGAGGGATCTTTATTGGGATGTTCTGTGTTAAATACAGATAGTGTGGCAAAAAAACCTCTTAATATTAATCTTTCCATAATATATTTAAGTGGAGATTTTTCCACTTCATAATGGTGTCTTTCAGTAGTTTCAATCTATCACTTTTTCTATCAATTGATCTGATAGATAAATACAGACAAGCCGCACTAGGCTATCACTTGATCTATTGATGTATCTGTTTATGTTGGTTTGTTTTTCTTTTTATTGGTCTATCTATCTATCTTTTATGTATATTTATCTGGGTCTATCTGTGCTTCAGATAAATTCTATGTTTCAGCTGACCTCATTGTGTTTTTCCAACTTACTATCCCTGAATTCAGTGACCTCAGTTATGTGAATAATGGTTCCATTTTATTTGTAGTTGTTCTCCGTCAGATCCTCTACTATACCTATATAGAATTCTCCTGGTAGTCGGCGTCCCTCTTTCTTCCTGTTCTGTTCGGCTCCCCGGGGATCTTGGGTTTTATCAAAGCAAGCTGAATAAGTAAATCCCCAACAGAAAGAAAATCCTCCTCCGGCCCTTTGTGCTGCTCCAGAGGCATTTGTGCATTTTTTTTTCTCCGGTTTTGTTCCGTTCAGCCAGTAATTGGCACCTCGGAAAAAAAGGCTCAGAGACTGGCTCAGCAGGTCGGCCAATTTAAATGGAGAAATCTCGATGTGGGGGTACATGTGTAGTTAAAACAATGATACAGAGCAGAATGTGAGAGTGTGATAGGAAAAGGGGGATAATAGGACGTGTTGCTGTCGCTCTGCTCGGCACACAGAGCCTGCCCAGCATGCAGGGATTTTAGTAAGAGAGAAAAGCGATCCTAAATGCTGATGGGGAGACACAATCAGTTTGTCCCCTATTACTGATTAGTGTCATGTATTGGTCTGGCTCTTGTATGTTCAGAGATGAGAGAACCACAAATGGCCCATCTACATGATAAAGGCTGACAAGAAATCCTGCATCCAGCAGACATCTTAATATAGGGATCAGTTGAAATTTTGGAAGGCTGCTCGTGACTAAAATTAACAATCACCCCTTAGACATCTTGATTTAGGATGCCCCTCCAGTAAAATAGCCCTAGGAAGCCAAAAAACAGGTATGAGGTATAATGGGGCACAGGAAAGCTGCACAGTAATGGAGGAGGTGCAGCTGCCACATGTGTTTCCCGCCCCCTTCAAATTGACCTCCACCAGGAAAAGGTAAGTAGGGCTCATTAATGGCCTTAGGGAATAGGTGAGGTTAGTGTCCCCGTGGACAAGCACTCTCCCCAGCACAGGGTTTAGGTACAAACTCGCTATAAAGCAGACCAACATCCTTTGACCATGGCCCCGCGAAAGCATTCATCAGGGGCATCCTGATTTTCAGCATTCATAGTTAACACGGTTGAAATAAGACATATGTCCATCAAGTTCAACCGTCAGCGGTTGATGCTGTAACAAGCTTCTGTGGGAGTGTATTCCACAGTTGTATAGTTCTTATGGTAAAAAATGATTGTCGCCTCCGGAGACTGAATTTCTTTTTTTTCGAGTCGAAAGGAGCTCCCCCTTGTCTTTTTTACCTTAAATAGTGTTTCCCCATATTTTTTGTATTGCCCATTTATATATTTATACAAGTTAATCATGTCCCCCCTCAGTCGTCTCCTCTCAAGACTAAACAGATTTAACTCTCGTAATCATTCCTCATAACTAAGATCCTTCATTCCTCTTATTAGTTTGGTGGCTCCTCTGCACCCTTTCCATAGTCAGAGCGTCCTTTCTATGAATGGGTGCCCAGAACTGGACGGCATATTCCAAATGAGGGCGCACTAGTGCCTTGTAAAGAAACAAAATTACATCCCTATCTCGTGATTCCAGGCATCTTTTAATGCATGGTAAAATCTTGGTGGCCTTGGAAGCAGCTGCTTGGCATTGCATGCTGTTATTCAGCCTGTGATATTCCAGTACCCCCAGATCCTTCTCAACAAGTGACTCTCCCAGTTTTACTTCCCTGAGGACATATGTGGCCTTCAGTTTATTAGACCCCAAGTGCCTGACTTTACATTTCTCCACATTGAACTTAATCTGCCAAGTGGATGTCCAGACACTCAAAGTGTCTAAGTCACCCTGAAGCTTGTGAACATCTTCAATAGACTGCACTGTGCTACATATCTTTGGGTCATCTGCAAAAATAGAGACAGTGCTTCTAATTCCATCTTTTATGTCATTTATAAACAAGTTGAATAAAAGTGGGCCCAGGACTGAACCCTGGGGTACACCACTTGGCGTAGTGGTTGGCGGATTAATTGGCGGGCATTAATATGCATGGCAATGGAGGATGATTGAGGAGAGCCCACACATGCAATGTGAGAGCAGGGATTAATGCGGGTTACTGGGCAAACTGGGGGATTTGACAGAGAGGCATCCCAAATCAGGATGTTCCTGTAAAGCGGACCAAAAACTGCAGTCTAACCAATGTAAGGTTGTACCTGATCTTATGCATAATGGACCAGCCGTTTAGCGATTTACTGTACACTACGAGTGATCCCAAATCTGGATGCCCTCTAGGAAACAATCTAAGTAGGCCAAATTTGGTAGACTTTTGGTCTACTTTTAAATTATGTGGTGGTGTGAATGTTTATATTCCTAATGTGTTTTATTGTTGTGCAAGGGGGAAACTAGAAGGATTGCCCTGGTAAATGATAGCACCCACGTCTCTGTCTTTTCAATAGATGTGCAGCAACCTGATTTTCTTAAATACCTCTACTTTAAAGGGAAAGTCCACATTCGCTGGTTTTCCCGTCAGACCTCAGATCAGGGGACGAGACACCCCATTTACCTTCAGTGGGCATCTCCATACATGGTGGTTATCATCTCAACTCATCATTCTGGCTTCTCATACCAGCAATTTGGGTGAGAGATGTGCATTGTGGGAGAAACACAAATGGCATATCTTGTGCCCACAGGGAACCCTTATTCAGGGCTGTATTTGGTGTTTATGGTGCCCTAGGCACTTTAAGTGCTTGAGCTCCCTTTTTTTAAGTTAGGCCACGGTCCATATAAAAAAAAAAAAAGTGTGGAGGGGGAAAGGGTGCAATGAGCTAGATGCAGAATATGTGTGTGTAGGACGGAGAGGCAGGGAGAAATGCAGAAAATCAGGCGAGCATGTTCCATCTTTTACGGCATTCTGACAAACATGGGTCAAATGACCACAGCAGTAGAGGGGAGATGCTCTGGCCTGTGTTCAAGCCATTGCACCCCCCCCATTACCACAAATACACTCTACGTCCGTCTGTGGCTGGGGGGTGCTTGTTAGGAGGCATTAATGTTCTGGCTATGGGAGTTTTAATTTTCTTTATGACGGTGCTCTCCCCCCTTTCCAGGTTGCTATCCTAGGCATGTGCCCAGGGTTGCTTAATGGGAAATACAGCCCTGCCCTTATTTGAGGTTTGCAAACTTACAGTTTAGGTTACTTCAAAGCGGACCAAACCCGGCCCTCTCAGACTCCAGGACCGGCTGATTCCCCGGGGAGGCAGGGTTACGCGGTTACCTTAGACTGGACTTTCGCTTTAAGTGAATTACAGGAAAAATTGCATTTTGAAATAAAGAAAAGCAGTTTAACTCTTACCTTCCCTTATTGCTGTAAATGGCGTGCCCTCTTCCTCCTGTAATCTGATCACTTTCAGTGCCACCAGCTTGCCGTTTACTCTGAAAGAGGGAGAGATGAGTTTGACGGAGAGCAGCAAAAAGTATTGATGATAATAATAATAACAATAATAATAACAACAACAGCAATAATAATTATTATGATCTCTTTTTATATAGTACCAACATATTCCACAGAGAATTCAAACTTAGGAGGTATGTGTAACAAGTAATTTACATAGCAATGGAGTATTTATAGCATACATAAAAATACATAGTAGGCAAGAAGAATCAACCTACCTCTTATATATCCCTTGCTCAACAATTTTTTTTTTTTGTGCCAGAAGCTGCTTGGTTTTTTTTTTAGTGGGGGTATAAAAAAACCAGGCTCATATATTTATGTACTCAAAAAGGGATTTATGTGGGAATTATCCATTAATGTGAAAATGGGCTTGCTATTCCCACTTTGGCCACTAGATGGAAGTATAAGACCACAAATAAAAGATAATTTAATTCAGGCTATCATAATTATAACTCAGATTTGCCTATTAGGATGCATACGATACATTTGGGAACAGGAAACCACAGAGATTGGTTGAGAGGATTTTGGAGGGCAAACTACACGCCACATTATATAGAGCAGAGGTATTATAGGGTGAACCCAAAGGGATAAAAAAGGAGATTGTCCATAACCAAGGGAAAGCCTGGTGTAGCCTCCTGCGTAAGACGTCTGCTGGGGATAATAAGGAGACAAGGCCAAGGTGCAGTTGAAAGCGAGTAAGACGACGTGGCTGTAGTGCAAGCAGAGCTGTGCTGAAGTACAGGGATTGCTGACAGGCCACGAGGAGGAAGCCACTGTGCCTGAGACTCCAGTAAGTTGCGGCTGCCACGTCCGAGAACTCTGCCCAGTAATAATTGTTGTGCGAGGGAAAAGTCCTTGTGTTGGGGGAAGGCAGGGCCGGACTATGAGGAGGGCGCAAGGGGCACAAGCCCCGGGGCCTCCACCACTTGCCCTGCAAAGGGGGCCTCCATCAACCTTTGGGTTATGGTCTGGTCCAAGGGGGTTTTCAGTATTTGGTCCCCGCGCCCACTGCAAACCTGCAGCAAAGCCACCACAGGGCAGGAAGGAGAATCTGGAGCAGCAAAGCCAGCAACGCTACAGTGATGGGTGCGTGCAGAGCTGTCACTGCAGATAAGCCACCAAGCAAAGCCACTGGCAACTCAAGGGTTTTCTGCTGGACCAACGGGGCGACTACACTACCCCCTGCCCAGAATGACAAAGCTGGATTTCCGAAACAGCACGCACCCGCACAAGGGACTCGATCTGAAGTTGAAGTAAGTAGACGGGTGCCAGACAACCACCAATCAGTTACTTGGCTGGACTATTTTAAAGGAAAAAAAAATATCTGGGGCCTCCACCAGATTTTCTGACCAGGGGCCTCCACCACACTTAGTCCGGCCCTGGGTAGGGATCAGACACCTGTTGAGGAGGGGTTCCCTGTGTTTTACTCGCTGGCAGCCCAACAGCCCCCCTTGTTGAGCAATTGTCTGGGATGCATATATTTCTATATATGTCCCCTCACTCCATCTGCCCCTCAGGAACCTAGACTTCTATATTCTGCTTTTTTTCTTTTGTTGTACCTGTTTTCTCTTTCTTTTCACTCCTTTCACTGTTTTCTGCTCTTTATTTTCACATTTGATTATTTTTTGTTCTCTTCTTTTTACTCATTCCTATATTCTCTTCTCTTTTTTATTGTCTAATTTATGGTAATACTATATTTGTTATTTGTGCTCCCCCTGTATTCTGTCCCTCGTTGCGCTCTCTTCAGTATTCAGATTTTTTTTCTAGGGACCCCTCCTATTTTTCACTCTTTTTTTAACTGCTTTGCTCTCTTTGCACTTCCTTCTCTTTGGTTTTCTTCTTGCACACTTCTATATTCTGCTCTCTCTATATTCTGCTCTCTCATTTTCATTGTCTAGTCTATACTTTGTTCTTTTTTGTTTGCATTCCCTCTATTTTTTATCTCTTCTGTGCACTCTCTATCACCATCCTTTAAAGCGGAACAAAACCCAGGGCAGCCAGTCTAAAAGAATTGGGATTCCCTGCTGTGTGAAACCCCCCAGATCGAGAGTAAACGCTTAGCTCTCCCTAGTCCACAGCGCATGCGTGGGCTCTCATCTATCCAGAGCAGTTTGTTGTGCCTATGTAAGTCGCCAAATGGCTCTGTTGTTTACTATGGGGAGCCAGAGTGGCTGCACCCCCGTACCTTGGGGCTGTGCGCATGCTTACGTTCCAGTCATTCAGATAGGCTGGGTCCCCATTGAAGTCTATCAGAGCCATTTAGCAAATAACACTTATTTTTTACCCTATAAGATGCACCTGCCCATAAGACGCACCTAGGATTCGAAGGAGGAAAATAAGAAAAAAATATTCTAAACCAAATGATGTGCTAAAACACCCAATTACAGGCAGTGTGGCATTCCTACCATCCCATAGGTAGTGTGGCATTTTCTCATCCCATTCCCGTAGGCTGTCCGGCATTCCCCATATAGGCAGTGTGGCACCCCCCACTCCTATTCCCCATAGGCAGTGTGGCATTCCCCTCATCCCATCCCCATATGCAGTGTGGTTTTCTCTCATCCCCTTTCCCATATGCAGTGTGGAATATCCCCCTCCCATTCCCCATAAGAAGTGTGACATTCCCCTCATCCCATCCCCAGAGGCAGTATGGCAATCCCACTCCCATTGGCAGTGTGGCACCCCCTCTTCCCATTGCCCATATGCACAGTGGCTGACTACCCCCCCTCCCCTACACCCCACGCAGGGGATAAGAAAAAAAAAAAAGATATACCTACATCAGCCTCGTGCTGCGGCCACCAGCCGATGAAGGAGCGATGGGCAGGGTAACTAAACCCCGCCCACTGTCACCGCACCGCCGGTATTTCGCCCATAAAGTTTAGTTACCCTGCCTGCCGCTCTTTCATCGGCTGGTGGCCGCAGCACGAGGTTTAGTTTAGTAGATTTAGTATATCTTTTTTTTTTTTTTTTTTTTTACATTCGCCCAACAAGACGCACCGACGTTTAACACACACACACACACACACACACACACACACTTTTGGGGAAACAGTGCGTCTTATAGGGCGGACAATGCGGTAGTCAAGGCAAATGGCTCTGTGTAGATGAGAACCTACACATGCCCGTCTGGACCAGAAGAGTTTTTCTGGGCATTCTGGGAGGTGTCACACAGTGGGGCCTCCCAACTTGGGATGCTCCCGGGGCACGAACAAAACCTGGGATAGTCAAAATTCAGATTTTTGTTCCACTAAACACACACACAGCAAAAAAGTAATTTATTAAGTCCTTTTATTTCTTTACTTACCTCCAATCCAAAGCTGATCCCTCTGTCCTGTGCCACACTGTCACTGGCAGCCGATCAGTGAAAAGCGGTGTATCGGGGCAGGCGATCAGAGTCCCCTGCTCTTGCACCCGCCCTCCACCGATCACTACTAGCTTCTGCTTGCCAGCCCCCCGACAGAAGCAGCCTTTTATACCGGGGGAGGGAGTGGACGTCATCTCACTCCTCCTATAAAAGGCCCCTCCCTGCGGCGGCCAGCTAGATGCCAGAAGCCAGCATGTGGAGCAGGGAACGGGCATCCTCTGTCCCGCTGAAGACCCCGGAGCGGAGAGAGAGAGTCAGATGCCCCCCGGGGGAAGAGGAGACCTCCTTTGATGCAAACGCAGTGAAATGCCAGTAACGTAGATTCTACGGGTTTGACAGTTAGTGGTAGGAGAAGCAACACCGTAGAATCTGCGTGAAATAAATTGGTCCAGTATAAACTTGGGCCAGTATATAACATTCAACATATATTGAACAGTGCTGCATCAGGCAAAGCCGATTGTTACACCATTGCGCTTTGCACCGTCCTAAACGGTTTTCAGTTTTTAAATTGAAGAATCAATGACCGAGATATCGAGGTTTCACCACATGATTTCTGTTATGAAAAAAGTGGGTATGACCCTCGGCTCTGTGATGCTGCATAATAATAAGTATAATGGACGGGGTCTGTAAGATTACCAGAAGTGCTACAGACTGCGACAAGCGGCGGTGTAGCTAGTGATGGTTGCTGTGTATCGTCACTCTGCTGGGAAGCCGGCATTTTCCATGGGCATGTGTCCCCCCCCCACCACTCACACATGCATTTCTCTGGTATAATCCCGATTTTGGCCAGTTGATCCCGTGTCCCATGTCGATGCCCGTTACTGGCCTGAGGGTTGCCTCGGCCTCTCAGGGTTGCCGTGGCACTCAGCTGCACACTCAGGGTGGGTGTCTGAGGGATGCCCCTAACGGGCTGCAATGAGGGATGCCCCTCCCTGGTTGGACTAGAGGGATACCACTTACTGGCTGGAATGGAGAGGTGCCCCTCACTGGCTGGAATGGAGGGGTGCCCCTCTCACTACAGCCCTTGGCTGTAATGTGTTTTCTGAGGCTGTGTCTGTATTTATTTAATTCTTAGGTGGCGTTTCCCTTTAAGGGCGTGGCTGTTGGCGTAGCTGGGGGTGTGGCCGGGCGTGGCTCAAATGTTTAAAGTGGAACAAAACCTAGGATTTTCACTATCCTGGGTGTTGGTCCACTTCCGCGGGGCACCCCGATCTTACAGGGCACGCGCCCACACCGGCCATTCACAAACAGCCGCCGCGGGTGCGCGCCCTGCTAGAGGGACGCACGGGAGGCGGCGGCTTATCCGTCGCTTGTCCGTCACCGATAAGGTACGTTTTTAGGGGCTTTCTGGGGGGTTTCACACAGCGGGGCATCCTGATTTTGGATGCCCCGCGGGGAGGGAGCTGATCGGCCCGGGAATCTTATAGATTCCCGGGCCGATCAGGGGTGGGTGTTGGTCCACTTTAAAACTATGTCTTCTCATGTCTCGCTTTATGGCTTTCACAAGTTGGGAGGTATGCGCACGCAAAGGGGGAAGAAGAATCATGCCCCCGGCAGATGCTGCGGATTCTCCCCGCTGAGGAGGTTGGAACAGGCTGTCAGTGTTGTGAAGCTGGAGGTGGTGGAGGGAGGGGACCAGCAATTCTGTCCAGATGAGCTGAGCTGATTGGAGGGGACCAGCAATTCTGTCCAGATAAGCTGAGCTGATTGGAGGGATGGGATGTAAGGGGAATGTCATCAAGTGAACCTGTAAACCCCAATATTTCAACCATTTCTTCTTCTGGAAAAGAGTTTAGGGCCGTGTGTGAAACCAGCAAAAGCAGCGGATGCATGGATTCCGCTCGTCACCATTACAGTAATGCACAGAAATGAATGATCATTGCTCTGTGCATCCCAATTACCACCCCCTACGGCTGCGTGCACCTTTTGCTAGCCATTTATTTCGCTAGCAATGGGCAGGGGGGCAGCTGATGCCAGTGGAAGCCCATGCACGGGCTGTGGGATTTTGAGGAATTGACAGCAGACCATCCCAATGCCCCTGGGGAGTCTATAAGGCAGTATAATAGGGTGTTGAGCCACTTTAAAAGTATTATATATTACTTCTTTTGGAAGTATTCATATTTAGTGTCCCCATACAGATACATGTCTAGGCCCAGTATGGCAACAATGCTGTTATAATAGCTGAAAAATCATTTTAAAAAAATAGTTTCCCTAAACGGCTAATTTTATGACATATTCCTTAGAAAATCCATGGATCATTGACATCTATTATGTAAATTGCTGTTTTTACAAACTAATTAGCGCAATTGCTATGGTGCAATTAATATTTAAAGATTCATTTCAAAGCTTTCAGCACATAGGAATCTGTTGGCTTGTTGCAGTCACAGCCTGTCATTTATTACTGACATTTAGGGAAAATAAATTCCCAGGTTTTACTGCACACTCTAATTAAGGTATACACGGAAATGAGTCAGATCATGTGCGGGGATTACACAAAGCCATTAATGTGTCAGCAGGGGACAGTGTCTGCTGGCTATGACTGTTTGCCTCCACCCCATCTCAAAAATATATCCAGTGATTACAAATTACAGAAGGAGCGAACCCTGCCCCTATGAGTAGGAATGAGCAAACCCGCAAAGTTTGGGTTGGGGAAGTTTTGCTGAACCTTGATTAAAAGTTCGGTTTTGGGGAACCAAACCTGGTCCCTATTGGAATCATTGGGGACCTGAACTTTGGGGGGTGGTCGTGGCGGCAGGGTGCAGAATATGCAGCAGGAAGCATGCTGCTGTAAAAACTTACCTGAGCCCTGCGATCACCTTCCTGTCAGCAGCAGCAGCATTTAAAATGGTACACGGTCGGGGCCACAGAAAAATGGCCACCACTCGCCATGAATGAGGACACCTCTAGTGCCAACTGGCAGTGCTGGCACAAGGAGTGTCCTTACTCATGGGGAGCCGTCTGCAATTTGTCCGTGGCCCTGGTTGTGGACCATTTCAAACACCGCTGCTGTCGCTGTCAGAAGGGGGGTTGTGGGGCTCGGGTAAGTTTTACAGCAGCTTTGTCCTTTAGGGAAAGTGGGTTAAATGGCTGCTCAGCAGCACATCAACTAGCTTTTCAATTCAATTCAATATATTGTTCCCAAGTACATCGTGAGATGAACAAGGAATTCTTTTAGGCATATACACAGTGCAACAGTTAACAGTTAACTACAGTTTACATAGAAGAGGGAACAGAGAAACAGAGATACAGATGCTCTTCCATAGTGCAATTGATACCGGCTTTGAGCCTGGGCCTATGATGCTTGGCTTTTGATTTAGGATGCGGACAGCCTCCTTGCTTTTTCGCGTTGGACTGAATCCTGAACTGGACCACAGACTTCTGGCTGAAGTCCGAGTTCGGGTCTGGGAACCCAGACTCGCAAAGTTGGTACAAACGGGTTCACTCATCACTGCCTATGAGCTTACAATCTAAAGTAGGGATGCACAGTTTGCAGCTAAGGGCTGCATGCCGTTGCGGCCCCTAGCACCCCTAGTGAGTTGGAGAACTGAGCTTGCCTTGCCTGCAGTGTAAGCAGCTGGCCACTAGAGGGCAGCCGCTTGCTAATTCCCAAAGCAGGAAGTGAGGCACTGCTGAAATTTTCAGTAGAGGTGAATGACACACATGTGCTACTTTTGTGTTAGGTGGGTCTGGAGACCATTTATTTTTATTTGAAAGGTTGCAGGGAATATTGCAATGTGTGTTCATAAGCATTGCTGCAAACACAGCATCCAATGAAAGGGTTGAGTGCTGAGAAAGGCTGCCAGCATTGTGTCAATAAGTCCTTATAGCCATGGGTGTACATACTGTAGAGGCAGTGCAGCCACATGCCCCTGGGCACCAGACCCGCTACAGAGTCCTATCAGGGCTTTGTACGCTGCTCCTTATAGTCCCAAATCCAAGCAAAATGTTTTAGAAGGGAAAAGACTAAAACCAGTTTACTGCTGTCTGTAACCTTGGAGCTGTAGCCTCACTTTTTTTTGAGCACTGCATACAGGAAGTGCATCATGGTCTGTATTTTATTGCTTGCTGACCCAGGTTTGCCCAGCTCACCTCTTCCCTCCTTACATGTGCCTACCTCTACTCACCTGTTCCTACCTCACCTTGCCCCACCTCTACCACCTTAGGAGGATTAGGGTGATTGTAGGCTTTAAAGTGGAAAACTTGTGATTTTGACTTGTTCCTTGTTCCCAGGGTGTGTGAAACCTCCCAGATCTAAGCAGACAAATTTGAGACCCCCTATACCAATTTGCAGTGCAGGAGGGGTTGGCAAGTGGGTGACTTGCCAAAACCCCCCACTCCATTACCTACATCCTCAAAGCCCAGGGGGGTGCAGAAAAACACACAGCCCTTAGCCAGCCAACCAGCCCCCACAGCTGGTGCTGGGCTGGTCTTTCTGTAGAGGAGCGGGGCCACAAGCCATTTTTCATGTTTTTAATTTTACTTTTAAAGTGGACCAACACCCTGAGGTGATCGGCCCGGGAATCTATAAGATTCCCGGGCCGATCACCTCACACACCGCGGGACATCCGAGATCGGGATGTCCCGCAGGGTGTAAACCCCCCAAAACCCCCGAAAAACCTTACCTCTCCAGCCGCTGCTTCCGCCGCCGCCTCACTCGCGCTCCTCTAGACATGCGCGCGCCCGCGCCGGCCGTCTCTGAATGGCCGGCGCGGGAGCGCACACGTTAAGAGTGACGCGTGGCAGGCGCCGACGGGCAAGCTGCTTGTCCGTCGCTGTCAATCAGCTTGTCCGTCGGCGCCGATTGGACGGCGCGGCCACGTGGGAGCGGGGAGAGGTGAGTTTTGGGGGCTTTCTGGGGGGTTTCACACAACGGGGCACCCCCGATCGGGGTGCCCCGGGGAAGTGGACCAATACCCAGGATAGTCAAAATCCTGGGTGTTGGTCCACTTTAAGGGGTTGGCTAACCCCCACCCCACCACTATTTACAGTTTGAGGTGTTTACTGGGCACCAAAAACAAGCTAAAAAACAATATTTTTTTTTTCTGAAAACTGCAAAAATCACAATTAAACTAAATCTTTAGGCAGGCTGGCACTATAAGGGTTAAACCGGACCTTCACCTTGAATAAGAGTCTATCTTAAATCTATATGTTTCCACCACCCTGTACATACAGATTGCTCACATTAAAAATTAATCTGCATCTACTGTATTTTCTAAACCTTTAAACATCCAAAATGGCGGCCTGTGGAGTCTCAGGCTGTAAACAGGAAGTGTCTTCTGACTGTGCTGTTTTGCATTCTGGGATTGCTGTCCTTTTCCTGACCCCAGCTTTGCTCTGTCTGAGCAAAGCACAGCTAGAACCCCGCCCCCTGCACTTCCCTCCCCTCCTCCTCTCCTCAGTATGTGATGCTTCTCAGGCAAGATGGCGGCGCCCGTATCCTAGAGTCCTGAACAGAGTTGCAGTCCAGAGGGGTAAAGAATAATACATAGGTGACTAAATATGTAAAATATATTAACTTTGGATGCTGGGGAATAGTTTTTTTAAGGGTTTGGGCTTTCATTAAATTATGCAGAAGGTCCAATATAAGTGGGACATAAAGACAATTTTTGACCCTTGGATTGCTTTAGGCTCACTTCACACCGCTGTGCTTTTGCGCTGCATTCTGCTTTGCTTGAGTTTGCGTTGCATTGCCATAGACTTCTATGGAGCTGTATTTGCAGGCTAGTAGTGAAAGGGGCCTTAATGCGATGACAAGCTGGCACCCAGAGGAAGAAACTGTGCATCCCTCTGGCCTCCAAATAAACTGCTTTCTGGGGCTTGTTAAAGGTAGGTATTCGTTTAGAAGATTATGAAGGACATTCTGGAATGAAGCCAGTCATGAGTGGCATTTAAAAAGGCTTGGTTCATTTAAAAAGGCCCTATTATGTCCACTTTGATGTAGGCTTTTTTCAAGGTGTTTATATTATGAAAAATAATTTTGATTGTAAAATAAGACTAGGTAGCAGTAAAATCACTATCGTGAAAAAATGGGCCAATAATAAAAATCCATATAAATATGCTGGGTGGCGGGAGGAGAGGTCACTTATACACCCGGCATCAAGAAATATCCAGCCAGGCTTGTTTTTTATTTTTATTAGGGGAAAGAAGAGCAAATCGGGTGACAGGTTCTGTCACCCCTGGATTTTATTACTACCAGGAGAATAAACCACAAGATTGGCGGGAGTTTTATTTAGTTCGGGTTTATAAGTGATCCATTCCTCTCATTAGCCAATGGGTTTATATGGGTTTTTAAAATTACAGAATTTCGCAATAGTGCTCCTTTAAGGAGTTACTAGTAGAATAAAGGGCTCCAGATCCCACAAAGCACTGAGCCTTTGCTTAATTCTATTTAGAATACTGCATCCAGTTCTGGGGATCTCCCAGCTTCCAGCCAGAGAGAACACAATAAGGGTGATTTTAGGTCCTTGCTGTGAACCAAGCCTCACTCTCAGCCCACACATCCTATCAGGGCTAGCTTCAGGTTTTCATGGGCCCCTGAGCGATTGACCCTCAGTGGCCCCCTATGCAACATGTCACAAAACTGCAAGTATAGTAGATACTATGCCTAAAGGGGCTGTTCTTTGGCCAAACTATCTTTAAAGCAATCCTCCAGACTGTAAGGGTACTGGCTCAGAAAATGCACTAGGTGCAGACAGGATGATTTTTAATGTGGGCAATCTGTATGTACAGGGTGGGCTCTTAATCAGGGTTAAGGTCTGGTTTAAAGTGCTATAAAATATTCCGGCAATATATATAATCATTGAATACACATTAATCAACATAACAAAACAATCACTCACTTGCTCTTGCCTTTATACACAGTGGCATAGGAGCCCTCTCCTAATTTTTCCAGTTTTTCATATGAGTCGGCTTTCCCAAATTTTGGACTGGTCGGCTAGAGAGAAGAAAGCAAGAAAGTCATGCTTTATAAAAAATGATTACTATCGCAAAATTAGAATACAATAGACGATGATGATATGCAAGCATCTCCTCGCTAATGGATTTGTAGTTATACGTACTGTATATCCTGCAGGGCTGACCGAGCCTTTCTGCTGCCTAAGGCGAAATATTGCTGCGTGCCCCCCTTCCCCATTGTAGTACGTTCTGCTCCACACCTGGACAGAGCAGTTTGCTGCTTAGCCTGGCCCCTCCCTGTGGTCCCTCCCACTGCGTGAGCCAACCATGATTGACCAAAAAAACATGACAGCTCCCCCCGTCTCTGCACCACGACAGCTTTCCCAGCATACCTCTATCTAGGGGTGCATACCCTTGCCAGGCCTTTCTGAATGGCCCAGGGGCCTCTACCACACTTAATCTGGCCCTGACTATCCCCTCGATTCAAAGAGCAAAAGTTAATTGATCTCGGATCGAGAATCCTAAGTTTGGGTGGGTGTTAGTCATTTTTTCCTGTTTTTTTGGCCATTTCCGACTCGCACGAGCCTACGTACGAATGCGTATATGCTCTTACGATCATCGCAAGTTCGTTCCTAAATTTTAGGATCAAAACGTAAAACTTAGGATCAAATCCTAAAACTTAGGATCAAAACGTAAAACTTAGGATAATCGAATGGGTTTACGTGTGATTCAGAGAACAGTTTTCAAACCTCTAAATACGTTTTAAAAGAAAGCCACTGCCGACACCTTTTAGCAGTCGGATTGCTGTTCTTGAACAGGTTTTTTGGCTATGTGGAGGAGTCTGCGCGTCTTGAGCTCCAATGAACTGCATATATCAGCATGGCCGAGGCCGTAAATTGTATGGCAATGCATACCTGATTCATGTATGCCTTATAAAAGCATTTTAATGTGGACCTTAATTAGTCCTTTGCATGTAAACCTTTATTTTGCAATCTATTTGCGTTAATTAAAGAAATTTATGTCCTTTGGTATTTATTTTTAAATTGATGTACTAGAATAATATTTTTAGATTGCATTTATTGGTGTAGTTGTTTATCTTTGCTTTGTTTAATTATTTAAGCACATCTTTGGTCAGATGCATCACACTTACTGAGGAGAGGAGAGCGGGATAAAGTGCAGGATGTGGGTTACTGCTGTATTTTGCACAGACACAGCAGAGCTGGGGGCACGGAAAGGTCAGAAATCAAAGAATGCAGAGCAACACAGTCACAAGGCCCTTTCTGTTTGCAGGCTGCCCGATAATACCTGAGCCGCCATCTTGGCTGTTTCTAGACTCATAACATGCAGAAGTTGCTGGGTGTTTTTTTATATTTGAGAGCAATCTGTATGTAGAGGGTGTGGGTAACCACACACAAAATTTAAAGTTGTACCATTTGAAGCCAAAATATTAAAATTACATCCACAAGTAAAAAATGCAAGTTAACTAAAAATTAAACAAAGTAAGATTTACTTATGCAAATGCATTCATTAATGGTTGGTTACTACAAAATGAATGAAATAAAGAAAAATAAGACCAAATATTTAGAATGCACTTTAATGAGGTAAGTTTGTAGTGCGCAGCCGCAAGATCAGAAGGATTTACGTCCAGACAAAAACGGAAAAAGGGCAAAACCAATGTTGCAACCTGAGAAATGAAACGGAAAATTCAGGATGGAAACTGACATAGGTCTGATTCCCGAACTGCCATACGAACGGACGTAAATTTTAGGATAGAAACGTATTTGCTTATAGAATCACTCGCAAGTTCATACGAACGCACGAGCGGACGGGAAAAATAGGATGATCGGCACCAAAATCCAAGCTGTTACATGTTTCTTTGAATCGACCCTTATATGTCCACTTTAAATTTCTGACCAACGTGCAAGTGTCATTTGTTTTGGAAGAAGTTTTGCTTTTTAAAATATTTTCGTATTTTTTTATGTTTTTTTTATATAATCCAAACACACTATGGGGCTAAATTAAGGGCACTACAACCTAATAATGCAAAAAATAATGACCCCTCCTGAAGCTGTGGGCATGCAGCGGAGCGCGCGGGGCAGCACCCCTCCCAACCTGGATCTTCGTATAGATCATTAATGGGCGGTATTTACTCTTTATTCTGAGATTATGGATCGTTTTTGCTTTTGATTCCTTATTTCCCTCCCCTCCATAAGCTTTTCCCCCTCCCCAGGTTCGTCCTATATTTTTTTGTTCATAAAATCATTGTTGTGTTATTTTCACAAGGCAGCTATAGTATTATGTATATATATTGTTAGTAGCACTTTATTAATTATAAATTATTTTTCATATTTTTGCACAGGGCACTTTATAGTTCACATATGTATTATAACCATTATTACATGTGATATATCAGTGCACACTATTAACTTTTCTATGTGTGGGAGGATATTTATTTTCTAATTAGTAGATTGCACACATTGGGAGGGATTTGTTTATTAGCAAAATATATTTATATAGGGATCCATTTTGAAAAGTATATTTTTCTTGATTGGTATTTATTTGTCCGATGAAGGCATTGGGTCCAGGGTAGACAGGTTTTGTAGATTTTTTTATCCTTTGTCTTATGTGTGTTTTTTGTGTTTTTATTGTAATGGTTGCTTTTTTGATTAAGTGATTCCAATAAAAATGATTTTTTTGCATTAGGTTGTAGTGCCCTTAATTTAACCCCATAGTGTGTTTGGATTGTGCAGTGTTTTGGAGCTATTTGACACACTCCCTATTACTAATAATTGTAAGGTGGTGCTAATCTCTCTCTTTAGAATTTTTTTTTATATACCCGTATTTATCGGCGTATAACACGCAGTTTTAAAACTAAAATTGCAAGCTTAAACCCTGCCTGCGTGTTATACGCCGATACTGCGTGTTATACGCCGGGTCCCAAACTACCTGCTCCAGCTGATTCACCGGCGCCCATGATACTCATAGAAGTGCAGCATCCATTTCATGGCAGCGTCGGCGGCTCTCTAGCTACCCTGCCTGATATAACCCCTACCTTGCAGCAGTGGCGGCAGCTCTCCAGCCACCTGCTGTTCGCTTTAAACCAATCATTGAACAAGCGGCGGCTGGAGAGCCGCCCGCTGCCTGATTTAACCCCATCCTAGCAGCAGCGGCTCGCAGCGGCCATAGAGCCGCCCGCTGCCTGTATTTTTTCTCCATCATTGCGGGTGCTTACCTTTTCGCCCGCCTGCTCTCTGGTCCCAAGTGTACGCGCCGGCATTCTCCCAATCAGCTGTGAGTCCGCAGCCGCCCGCGCTGCTGTTTTAAAGGCTGCTCCTCAGGACCCTCCGAGGCCACCGTACTTCTGACGAGTGACGTCCCTGACGTTACGCTGAGGACGTTACTCGTCAGCGCAATTAAAGAGTGACCTGAGCCTGCTAGCGACACAGGCCAGGTACTGTGGTGAAAACAAAAACATAAAGAAATATGGGTTTATGTGGGGGGGCTTGTTATGTGGCGCAGGGGGAAAGAGTATGTGATATGGGGGGTGGGGTTATATGGTACAGGTGGTATCAGGACTATGTGGTACAGGGGGATTAGGTTGTACAGGTGGATCTGGGGGGGGGGGGGATTAGGTGGTACAGGGTGATATTAGGTGGTACATTTATTTTTAATGAAAAAAATTTTTACTCAAATTTTTGTGTTAAAATGGGGAATGCGTGTTATACGCCGGTGCGTGTTATACGCCGATAAATACGGTACATATTTTTATGTCTTTTCAGAGCAATTGGAGCAAATTTGATTCAGAGCAAATCTATACGTTTAAGCTCAAGACTCAAAAACAAAATACAGAAGAGATTTTAAATATGCTTTATACTATTTTTAAACTTTTTTTTATAGGTTTTACTACTTTCTCTTTTTGCTACTTTTTTACACCTTTTCCAACTGAATCATCCAACTTGAATCGCAAAGAAATCTGAGGAGATGCACTAGTCACCAGATCCTACCCTTCCTCCACTCTGGCCAAAGCTGAATAACTTTAGGACCCACTTAATACCTTGATAGCCATTCGCTATCATTCATTATGCGTAAACATTCCCCTATGTGACTATAGGTTGACTTTGCATTTCTGCCCAACCTGCAGGCGGCATTTGTTTTTATGTTTTTTATTTTATATTTTTACGTCTTTTCAGAGCAATTGGAGCACATTTGATTCAGAGCAAATAATAATAGACAGAATAGATTTTTAAAAAATATGCTTTATACTATTTTTAAACGTTTTCATATTTCTTTACTGCTTTCTCTTTTTTCTACTTTTTTTTACATCTTTTGCAACTGAAACATCCAACTTGAAAAGAAATCTCTGGAGATGCACTCGTCACCAGATCTTACCCTTCCCCCACTCTGGCCAAAGCTGACAAAAAGTTCTGGCAGCAATTGGACTTAAAACTTTAGGACCCACTGAAGACCTTTATAGTTATTCGTTGTCATTCATTATATATAAACATCCCCCTATGTGACTATAGGTTGACTTGGCATTTCTGTCCAACATGCAAGCGGCATTTGTTTTTAAAATATTTTTTTTTACCTTTTATGGTTTTTTTTATTTTATATTTTTACGTCTTTTCAGAGCAATTGGAGCACATTTGATTCAGAAGAAATGTATAGGTTTAAAGTGACTCAAAAACAAATCACGGAAGAGATTTTTTTTTAAATATGCTTTATACTATTTTTAAAACGTTTTCATATTTTTTTACTGCTTTCTCTTTTTTCTACTTTTTTTTACGTCTTTTGCAACTGAAACATCCAACTTAAATCCCAAAGAAATCTGAGATGCACTCGTCACCAGATCTTACCCTTCCCCCACTCTGGCCAAAGCTGAAAAAAAGTTCTGGCAGCGGTTGGACTTTTAAAAACTTTAGGACCCACTGAAGACCTTGATAGTCATTCGCTGTCATTCATTATGCATAAACATCCCCCTATGTGACTATAGGTTGACTTTGCAGTTCTGTCCAATGTGCAAGCGGCATTTGTTTTGGAAGAAGTTTTGCTTTTTAAAATTATTTTAATTTTTTATGTTTTTTTTATTTTATATTTTTATGTCTTTTCAGAGCAATTGGAGCATATTTCATTCAGAAGAAATCTATGCATTTAAACTGACTCAAAAACAAATCACGGAAGAGTTTTTTTTTAAATATGCTTTATACTATTTAATGTTTTCATATTTCTTTACTGCTTTCTCTTTTTTTCTACTTTTTTACACCTTTTGCAACTGAAACATCCAACTTGAATCCCAAAGAAATCTCCAGAGATGCGCTCGTCACCAGATCTTTCAGAGTAATTGGAGCACATTTGATTCAGAAGAAATGTATACTTTTAAACTGACTCAAAAACAAATCACGGAAGAGATTTTTGAAAAATATGCTTTATACAATTTTTTAACGTTTTCATATTTCTTTACTACTTTCTCTTTTTTCTACTTTTTTTTACGCCTTTTGCAACTAAACATCCAACTTGAATCCCAAAGAAATCTCTGGAGATGCACTCGTCGCCAGATCTTACCCTTCCCCACTCTGGCCAAAGCTAAAAAAAAGTTCTGGCACCAGTTGGACTTTTAAAAACTTTAGGATCCACTGAAGACCTTGATAGTCATTCGCTGTCATTTATTATGCATATGCAAAGCTCCGAGCCAATCCTGCGCCCCAGCCTGGGAAATGGAATGGGGATGTGAACCTCTCCTCCTCTCCCAGCGCTGAAGATTAGGCATGAAATTATACCGCTTGGTCCCTGCGGTGCAATTCTCAGCCACCGAGTAGCATAACAACACCTGCCGCCTTTTTTTTTTTTCAAGGAACTCCAGCGAGACAATAAAATGGAGCCTTAATGGAAGATTAAACCCAGCATCACCTGACGCCTCGTACACAAGCTGCGCAGATTATGTGTCTCATGCATCTTTTATGGCAGAAAACAGCTTGAGAATGTCAGACTTTATCACTAGCTGAACTTTCTGCAGCAGCGTCTTTATTGTTATTTTGCTAAGGATCCACGTGGCTCTATTGCCCAGGAGGGGACTGTTAATTAAGTCAAATGCTGCTCTTATTTGTAGTGAGTATTATTCACTCTATAAAAGGAGGCGGGGGGGGGGGGAATTCAGATGTATAGTGGCTGAGTTTATCTGAGGACAAAAGTGGCAACACGTATCCAGAGTTAAAGCGGACCTTCACTCTGAATAAGAGCCTATCTTATGTTTCCCCTACTCTGTACATACAGATTGCCCACATTAAAAATCAGCTTACCTGCATCTACTGCATTTTCTTTAAACATCCAAGATGGCGGCCCATGGATTCTCAGGCTGCCTGCAAACAGGAAGTGTCTTCTGACTGTGACGCTCTGCATTCTAGGATTACTGTCCTTTTGATGACCTCAGCTCTGACCTCAGCTATAACCTATCCCCCTTGTACTTTTGTCCTCTCTCCTTTCCCAATATGTGATCCTTCTGAGGCAAGATGGCGGCGCCTGTATCCTAGAGTACTGAAAAGAGTTGCAGCCCAGCGGGGGAAAGAATAAAAAGTGACTAAAAACTTAAAATATATAAATTTTAGATGCTGGGGAAAAGTTTTTTAAAGATTTTGACTTTTCATTAAATGATGCTAAAGGTTCAGTTTAAGATGAGTCAAAGGAGAATAAATGTGGGCCATAGGTCCAAAGTGAGTTTGTGACAGTTACAGTAGACAGCTAGTAATTGCAGATGAGGTGTTCCACCCCGCAACGCGTCGGTGCTCTGACGGCTCACTCTGATGGCGGATCCAGGACCTTAAAAAAGGTGATATTACTTACTGTTTGCCAATTCCCTCTCTACCTTATACTTTTGGTATTGAGATTTTATGGGGCACCTCCTGTGATTAAAACGGACCTTCAGCATGATGCAATGAAAAGCCCAAACCCTTAAAAAACTATTCCCCAGCATCTAAAATAAATATATTTAACATTTTAAGTCCTTTATTATTCTGTCCCCCACTGGGCTGCAACTCTGTTCAGGACTCTAGGATATGGATGCAGGCATCTTGCCTCCGAAGCATCACATACTGAGGAGAGGAGAGCGGGATAAAATACAGGGGGCGGGGTTATAGGGAAAGGACAGCAATTCCAGAATGCAGAGCGACACAGTCAGAAGACACTTCCTGTTTGCAGGCTGTCTGATGCTCCATGAGCCACCATCTTGGATGTTTAAAGGCTCATAACATGCATAACATTTAATGCGCGCAATCTGTATGTACAGGGTGTGAGAAACATATAAGATATGCTCGTATTCAGGGTGAAGGTCCGGATTAATGTGGGCAATCTGTATGTACAGGGTGGAGGAAACATATAAGATATGCTCGTATTCAGGGTGAAGGTTCGCTTTAAGAGAAGTTGAAATGTATCTAAAAGCACTGTCGACAAGACATGACCTCTTCCCCTTCCGATGCTCAGATTTACTGTTGTGTAGAGTCAATCAGGGCACATCGATGTGGGTAAGTAGGTTTAGTGGTGATACACTTCCTAACAATGCTCTGCGGCGCGCCATGCAGCAATCAATAAAGCAGATGATAGAAGTCACCTCCTCTGTTACATGACACTTCTTGGCATCAGCAAAGACATCATATTAATTGTGCAGCAAAAAGGAAATAAGCTGTATTTTATCTGCAAGTCTCCTGCAGCAGGTTTTGTCTAAATCAGACCTGGGCATTGTACGGCCCGCGGGCCGTATACAGCCCTTTGATTGTCTGACCGGCCCCGGCTGAGCTGGCTGGTGGAATCCCTCCGCTCGTGATTCGGCGTCCCTCCGCTCGTGCTGCCTGCGAGGCGCTCGCCTGTCCCTCTTCGCAGTGGATCAGAGCCTCCGACCCGCTGCAAAGAGGGACAAGCGGGCGCCCGACAGTAGAGAAGAGCCCAACCAGGGGAGGAGAAGGAGGTAGGCTCCAACGCCATCTTGCCTGGGTGGAGGGGCGGGACTCATAAGTGCCCTGACTGGAAGCCATCCTCGGGCTGCTGCTAAGCTTAAGGGGAAAGAGAGTAAGGGAAGTGGGGCTGTATTTGCTCTGCCCAGTGTGGTGGAAGAGTGAGCTACTGACATCTGTGGGGCTATATCCCCCCTTTCTGTGGAACCTACCAACCGGTATCACCCTACCCTCCAGTTGTCAGCTAAGTGCACATGATCCTTGTCACAAGAGGATTTTAGCCCTCAAAATGTCCGCTAAAAAAAGAAAGGTAGATGCTGAATGCAGGGTTTTCCAAAATAATTTACTGCTGCTTTTTATGAAGAAATTAATATTATGCAGAATTGAGTTTAGCCTTTTGCCCCGGCCCTCCACAATATTGTTAGTTTCTCATGTGGCCCCATGGAAAAAATAATTGCTCACCCCTGGTCTAAATAATACAAATAATCCTAGGTAGCAGAGGATTCTCCAATGAGCACCAGGTCTTCAGCCAGGGCCATCACCAGGGTAGTCCACTTGTACAACGCTATGAAAAGTATGACGCATTATAAATAAACTAGAATAATACAGAAGATCCAAATCCATCAGTGTTTTGGTATGCCTGAAGTGGCCTAAGTTTATTTATTTAGCAAGTCACTTTTTATTTTTTATACATTTTTATATTAAATAACAATTTAATTTTGGTTTACTGCGTGATAAAGGGTCTTGCATTATTTTTATTTAGCTGAAGGGTGGGCCCCAATAATGATTTACTCTGCTGGCATTAAAAAAAGATTTCCTCTGGGGCGTGTCCTGGATATGGAGGACTGAGGCTGCAGCGCCGACAGCTCCTGTGTTTTGGGACCCTACACGACATTTTATAGCAGCGATCCTTCACCAATCTGTCATGGCCAAGAGGAAGAGCAAGAGGGGAGGCAAGGGAGACCATCTACAGGGGTCCCCGACCCCTATGAAGAGAACCGCGGAGGAAAAAAGCCTGGAGGAGCTCCGGTGCTGGCAAGATGGCGGCAGCAGCCGCAAACAGCGCAGCCGCGGGAACAGCGGACTGGCGGGACCCCTCCGCATCCGAGGGCTCCAGCAGTGAAGAGGACCAGCCACCACAGAGCCCCCGCTACTCACCTAGCAGTGGAGCTGGAGCGCAGAGCGGAGGGGAGGCGCCGTCAGTTACCGCAGGTGGGTGTAGCAAGATGGCGGCCCCTCGCACCTGCACCCATAGCCTGCTGCCCAGAGGACTTGGGGGGGGGGGGGGGATTGCCCTTGGCACGCAGAGACAGCTCACTAGAAGCTGGGTGCCTCACAACCCAAGAGGCCCCGGCTGGGCAGATGAGCGGAGATCAAGCTGACGAGATGGGATCCCCCGCAGCCTCTGGGCATGACCTGCCGATGAGAGGCTCTGGAGAGCCACACACAGTGCCTGGGGGGGAGCAGTCTGGAACAGTCGGCCCCAGGAAGTACACAGTGCAAAATCCCGCACGGAGCGGCCGAGGATTTCGGGATGCCCCTGGTCCCCTATCTGTGGGGCGGGCCCCTCCTGGAGCCCAGAGACTGAGCAGGTTTGCATACTCTCCTCGCAGAGCCCAGAGCGAAACCTGGGAACACATACACCCCGACGGGCACCCCGCGAGGGCGACATGGTTGGAGGCAGCTGAGCACCAGGCAGGCCCCTCCGCTGGAACCGGAGGTGGTAGTCATAAGAGGAGATCCGGTGCCCTCAAGCCCGCCAGCCCTTCTAAACATGGCATCCCCGGAGAGCCGGAGGTCCCCGATCGTGGAAAGTCCGAGGCCTTTGTCCCCCTCCCCGCCCTACTTTTCTCCACGCGTGGCCCATGGAGCGACTGGGAGTCTAGCTGCCCTGGGGCGGCTGCCGACGGCTGGGGACCAAGGCCATCCCCTTCACCCCTTGTGCCCAAAAGATCAGGCGACGCTGGAAGAGCTTGTGTCTCCGACATCCACCTAGAAACTATCTCGCTTTTGAAGGGTTAACCCTCCAGATCGGATATTGAAGAGCTGATAGCGAGATATGAAGCGGCACACAAGAAGGAACTGGCAGAGGTTAAACAACAAGTATTGGCGATAGAAGCGAGGGTCACCACGCTAGAGCCTTCAGGCGCGACAACGGCGAGCCGCCTTCAGGCGCTGGAAGAACGATACGAAGCACAAGAAACCCTGTTGGTGGCTCAGCAACTCCATATGGACGATATCGAGAATTGCAGTCGAAGGAATAACTTGCGCCAGAGGGGCATTCCGGAGGCTTCGGAGGGAGAGGACTTAAAGCACATCGTGACAACAATTTTCAACATGCTGCTCGAAAGAGAACCGACCCCCCCAATTGAGCTGGACAGGGTGCACAGGGCACTGGGCCCCCGTAACCCAGACCCCGCAGCCCTGAGAGATGTGGTCTGCAGGGTACACTTCTTCACCCTGAAGGAAGACATCGCGCGCAGGGCTTGGCACAAGGGCAGCATCGAGTTTGATGGCGCATCTGTTCAAATCCTGCCGGACTTGTCGAGAAGGACCCTGCAGATGCGTAGGGTGTTGAGGCCCCTTTTGGATTTGGTCCTCAATAAGGGAGCTTCGTACAGATGGGGATTTCCCTTTCACCTGGTCGTGAGAAAGGACCGCAGTGTTTTTCTGTTGAAGGCCCTGCGAGATCTCCCAGCTTTGTTTACCTTCCTCCGTTGTGACCCCATCGATGTGCCGAACTGGCTGGCAGCGAACCTGCCGCAGCCCCCAGTGCGAGCAGCCAGTGCAGGAAGGCGTGGCCCCAGGGGCCCGAGAGGACAGGGCCGCAATCGAAGGGCACCTAGACCATATGACTAGAGATGAGCGAACTTTTGAAAAAGAATTCAGCTGTCATCTGAGGGCGCGTCATCAGAGGGCGCCTCTGATGACGCGCCCTCAGATGACAGCTGAGAGCGGCGCCGGCCTCCACGCTCCGGACCTGCAGGTAAGTGTTTGCTTTTTTTTTAAATGCCGGCATGGTGGGAGCGGGCCGGCCGGTTCCGCTGACAGCGGAGCCGGCCGGCCCGCTCCCACCATGCCGGCAAAAATGCTTTTTTTTTGGGGGGGGGGGTTTTAAATGCCGGCATGGTGGGAGCGGGCCGGCCGGCTTTACCGGCCCGCCGGCCGGCTCCCACCATGCCGGCTTTTTTGGGGGTTTTTAAATGCCGGCATGGTGGGAGCGGGCCGGCCGGCTTTACCGGCCCGCCGGCCGGCTCCCACCATGCCGGCTTTTTTTTTTTTTTTTTTAATTTCAGGAAAAATTCGATCGGCACGAACCACAAAATATTCGGGTTCGTGCCGAATCGAATATTTCCTGAAATTTCGAGCGTATTCCGGTTCGTCCGAACCGGTTCGCTCATCTCTACATATGACGCTGAATCTTGAACGAGTCCTGGGGAACCGAGTCAGCCCTTCCCTGCCCTCCCAGGGCGGTAGTGGCTGTAAACGCTGCGACAACATCAACCTCAAGATGCCCATTACCTATATTGATCTCGCCACACATTATTTGCTTAGTTAAAAGTTGCTTATGTTTTGCTTGCTTTACCTTTTCTAGTGTAAACGTGGTTCAAATGTTTTATGACGCTGCTTCATTTGGTGTGTTTCAGTTGGGGCCTGAACCAGGCTGCGTTGGGCGCAGTTGTGGCTCCGCATTGAAAGACACTCTACCCCCAATAGGGCTGCTCTGTGGGTCCTAGTGACCTACGGGGCCTTTTCTTTTTCGCTTAGGAAAAACCTAGTTTGTTTATAGTTAAGTTTCCCCTGTCTCATGTCTACCCCTTCCCTATACCCCGCCTAAGCCGCCAGTCTACTTGTAGGCCCTTGCAGCCTACCCTCTCAGAATAATCCCTCGGGGAGGCAGGGTTTAAGTTCTGTGGGTCCACTCTAGCCCCCTCGGGCAAGTTTAAAGATGTCCGCATTAAAGATAGTATCTTTAAATGTCAAGGGCATGAACAGCCCTGAGAACGGTCATTAGTTTTGAGGCACCTCAAGGGGCTCAAAGCACAAATAGGCTACCTGCAGGAGACACACTTCAGAGCAGCTAACCCCCCCTCGTTTGGTGGTAGGCCCTTCCCCTGGTCCTATCATAGCTACTCTCCGAACTCACGCTCCAGAGGGGTGAGTGTAATGATAGGAAGGGATCTCCCGTGGGAACTGGTTGAATGTTAGACAGATGACAAGGAGAGGTGGATATTTGTAAGGGGGAAAATCCTCTCCCAGGTATACACTTTGGTGAACATCTACGCCCCGAACATGGGACAAGTCTCCTTCTTAGAGAAGGTAGTGGAGTCACTTGTGGCCTTTCGGGAGGGAGAGTTGGTGATTGGAGGAGATTTTAACTTAGCGCTGAAGCCTCTCCTGGATACATCCAGAGGAGGCCCACATATAGCATACGACAAATTGAAACGTCTGAGGAAGGTCCTTTTGCTAAATCAGCTGGTGGACCCCTGGAGGATCCAGCACCCTAGTGAGCGAGACTATAACTTCTTCTCTGCCCCCCATGGGTCCTACTCTAGGATTGATCTCTTCTTGGTCCCACACTCCTCCCTGGCTCGGGTCCGTGACTCATCCATTGGCCTCATGACGTTGTCCGACCATGCCAACATTGTACTCACCTTGGAGTGCCCAACTCCCGCTCCCAAAAACTGGTCTTGGAGGCTCAACAACTCGCTTCTCGAGGACCAGGGAGTAGTGGCGGACACGCAGGAGGAGCTTAGGAACTTCTTTGAGCTGAACGCTACGCCCGGGATTTCCCCTGGGGTGCTCTGGGAGGCGCACAAGTGCTACATCAGGGACTCGTTCATTAAGCAGGGAGCCAGAATTAAGAGAGAGAAGATGAAGCACACCCTGGAGCTCTTGGGAGAGATTGGCAAATTGAAGACCCTCCATAAAAAGTCATTGTCCGCCGCTCATCTGGCGACCCTGACTTCGCTAAGGAAAAAGCTAAAAACAATTAGTTGCGATAAAATGAAAGACCAAATGTTTAAGTGCCGCTGGGTATTCTTTGAGTCCGGGGATAAGTGTGGTAGGCTGCTGGCCAGGGCACTGCAGACCGAAAGGGCTAAAACATACATTCCTAAGGTTGTGGGTCCCGGGGGCAGTTGGCCCATCTTACAGAAGACATCGCTGAAGCCTTTCGCAAATTCTACGAGGGCCTATACAACATCCCGGGGCCGCAAACTGATCCCCAGGGGCAGCGGGCTTCACATTATATCTTGGAATCTGGGATGCCCAAATTACCGGAGGAGATAGTAACTGAGCTGGAGGCCCCGATCTCCATGGAAGTGATCCAGGGTGCTGTGGCAAACTCGGCCTTGGGTAAGTCTCTGGGCCCAGATGGCCTTCATCTGCAATACTATAAAAGTTCTTTCCCCTCCTGGCACCTAGACTCTTAGCCTTGTTAAACTCAATCAAGGATGGAGACCCCTCCCGGAAGCTGTGATCCCGAAGGAGGGCAAAGACCCTACTCTCTGCGCCAGCTACAGGCCCATTTCCCTTCTGAATGCAGACATTTTGGCCCTTATTTAACAAGGGATAGCGCCAGGTAGCGAATGGTGAGCGAACGGTAATGACGCTCACCGCCACGAGAACACCGGCTCCCCTCCGCAATCACACATTTATGAAGCCGATCCTGCTTAGCGACTGACAGAGCGCCAGATAGCGAATCATTCATCATTATTCCAGCTTCACCCCACAGCACCAGCGAGCGACCTTGAACAGCGACAGGTATGACCTCTCGCTACCTGGCGCTCTCCAATGCATTTCAATGGAGCTATCTTTAAATATTCATAATGAATTGCTATTTTTTTTTTTTTAATGTCAAAAATTCTGTGACCACTTCTGCAATGTTAGATATTTTTTTTAAGCTAAAAAAAAAAAACAATAAAATTTGTGCAGAATTGATATTACAGGTCTGATATTAATGTATTCATATTCCAAAATGTTTTGAAAAACATGTTTTTTTTTTTCTAAAAATATGGTTGTTTGGGGGTTAAAAAACTACTTTTAACCCATCGCCGCCAGCGCTCTGGGGTTTAAACAAGCATTTCACAGCGCGAGAATTTTTGGAGCATGATTTGTTAATGAATATGCTGGGAGCCGTTCGCTATGGCCGTTCGCTGTCATGCGCTCCCATACAGCGCGGAACCTGTCAAACAGTGACTCATAACCCTGTATTCAACATTACCGCACACCGACTGAGTCGCTGTCAACAGCCGAACAACGGGCAAGCACAGCGAATACTAGCGGGCGCTGTGAAAATAACGCTACTGTCGCTCATCTGTCGCTACCTGGCGCTATTAATGAATCAGCCTGTAAGTTGTTTGCAAATATACTAGCGTCTAGACTCGCCCCACACCTTCACTGGGTAATAGGGCCTGACCAGGTTGGGTTCATGCCCCATAGAGAGGCCAGAGACTTGGTACATCTGGCGAAGACTAGCAAAGTCCCGACCCTCCTGCTCGCGACCGACGCAGAGAAAGCCTTCGACAGAGTTGACTGGAGGTTCATGCGGTCCACGCTCCGGCACGTGGGGCTCGGCCCTAATATGGGGGGCTGGATTGACAGCCTCTACAGCACTCCCTCTGTGTCGCTCCGAGTAAACGGCCCGACTTCTGGATCTCTCAGGATCTCCATTGGGACAAGGCAGGGATGTCCCCTGTCACCCTTGATTTTCATCCTCACACTCGAACCGTCTCTCTGTAGCGTGAGGGGAAACCCTGACGTAAGAGGTCTGCAAGGGCCCTCGGGGCTGCCTACGCAGACGACCTAATCTTTTTTCTGTCTTGCCCGGAGACTTCCCTGCCAAACCTAATGGGGGAACTAAGTCGCTACGGGAGCATTTCTGGTTACAAGATAAACAATCAGAAGTCAGAGGCTCTGAACATTAACATACCAGCAGCCAGATTTAGTGTGATCCAAAGCTCCTTCCCCTTCTGGTGGGCAAGGGAGGGGGTAATGTACCTGGGGACCAAAAAAACGCAGCAGTCTCCTGGACCTGTTTGCCCTGAACTTCCCGCCCCTGCTTAAAAGGTTTGAGGAGGAGACCGCCAGGTGGGCGAGGTGCAGGCTCTCGTGGTTCGGAAGGTGTAATGCAGTCAAGATGATGCTCCTCCCCCGCCTGCTCTATCTTCTTCAGGCACTTCTTAGTCAGGGTTCGGTCCATGTTCACAACTTTTCTGTGGGCAGGAAAGAAGCCAAGGCTGAGTGGGAGCTTACTCACGAGAGCAGAGGATGGAGGTTTGGGCCTTCCAGACCCAGTCCGGTACCACGCGGTGGTGCACCTTAACAGGACAATAGACTGGTGTCTCCATGGTAAACACAAGCAGTGGGTTGGGATAGAGCAGGGCTTCCTAGAGTCCCCGGTGTCGGCTGCCCCCTGGCTGGCAGGAGAAGGGGTCCTACAGGCAAGGCAGCACCCCACAATTGCTCCCACACTCGGTATATGCAGGTTTCAGAGGGAGGGAATTTCACCTTCCCCATCCCCCATGTACCCTGTTCTGGGAAATCCACAGTTCCCGCCGGGCACTGTGGGTCAGACCGCAAGGAGATGGAGGGAAGCTGGCCTGTACAGAATTAGAAGCTTCTTGTCGGGGGGTGAGTGGGTGGATCAAACTGAGGAAGCACAGGCTAGGGGGGTCTCCCCGGGTGGTCCACGTGGCAACGCCTGCAGCTGACTCACTTCCTTTCCTCCTGACGGGCACACAGAGAGGAAGAGCGAGTACGAAAGGCTGTGTCTAAGTGGACTCCCAGAGAGACACACTCTTTCGAGGATGTACAAGATGCTGCTGCCCCCCCCCCAGGTTTAGATGACCCCCCCCTTCCTGGATAAGTGGGAAAGGGACCTGAATGTCACCTGGACGCCCAAGCAACGCAGGAAGATCCTATCCCTTCCACACAAGACCGCAATCTGTACAAGGTACCAGGAGTGCAGCCATAAGGTGCTGACCCGGTGGTATAGGGTACTGGTGGTGCTTCATAAGTGGTTTCCGGGCGTCTCAGAGACGTGTTGGAGGTGTGGGGAGGAGTGAGGAGATCTGCTGCATATGTTCTGGTCCTGCACAAAACTCAAAGCATTCTGGGACACGGTTCGGGAGGTGGCAGGGAGGGTCTCGGGCTTGGCCGTACCTGCGGATCCGGTACTTTGTCTTTTGCACGTCTCAGGTTCTCTGCTAAAGAGATACTGCAACTCTCTGCTGTGTCATCTGCTGAACACAGCCAAGGCATGCATACCGCAGGTGTGGAAAAGTACGGAGCCTCCCCCTATAGCTTTGTGGACAAAATAATGAGATTCGAAAATGTTATGCTCTCTAGGGACAACCGATTTGAGAGATTTACAGCTACATGGTACAGTTGGATGGTGTTCACAGAATCACCAGAGGGTAAACAACTGCTTGGAAGATGCTAGCGGCTGGGTGTCCCCCTCACCCCCTTGTCCCCCTCAACATACTTCCCTGTTATGTCCCTTGTTCTTTTGTCTGTTTTCACCTTGCAATGGTTGATAGCCGTGCAGCCGGCACACGGACTGATCCTTGCGGATGGCAAACCCTGGCTTGCTGTGTCACTCCCCCGTTGGCGGTGGTCCTCGCGGGGGACTGGGGGCCGTGGGTATCCTCCCGGCGGCCCTGCGGCCCCTTGGGGGGCCTCCTGCCCCATGGAGGCGGCCGGCTTAACCGCTGGCGTGCAAAATATTAGCAGGTGCGAACGCACCCGTACTTAACTAGACCACTTGGCATCTGTAGTGCACTGTTTGTTAATATATCTGTATCTAAACTTTAATAAATAAAGTATGTATAAAAAAAAAAAAAAAAAAAAGATTTCCTCTGGTGGGCCTCAAAATTATTTCCTGGCTTTCAACATCCTCTAGCCTGAAAATGGTTGTTGCAAACATCGGCAATAACCAGGGCCAGATTATGAGAGGGGCACAAGGGGCGTGCACCCCGGGGCCTTCACCACTTGCCCTGCAAAGAGGACCTCCACCACGAGGCTTTTCAGTCTTTGGTGGGACGGGTTGTGGGGCCAGAAAGCTATTAGCGGCAGTGGGTACCCCCCACCCACACCGGGGCAAGCCTTTTTTTTGTTTTTGCAAACCTGCAGCCAAAGCCACCACAAAGCAGGACGCAGAGTCTAGAGTAGCAAAGCCGTCGCCAGCAACGCTACAGGGATGGGTGTGAGCAGAGCTGTCAGTCGGGGGCGGCTCACTGCACATAAGCCAACAAGCACAGCCGCTGGCAGCTCAATACAGGAGACTGTTTTCTGCTGGACCAGCTGAGCGACTACACCCCCCCTGCCCAGAATGGCAAATCAGGAGTGCCAAAGAGCACTGAAGTGCACTGAAAGTGTTTAGTATACCATAGGTTGCTTTAAAAAAATATAGTAAACTCACACTGGCAATTCTATGCCAAGTGTCACGCTCGGGGTAACTCCAGCCCTCTTAATAAGCTCACAACCCCCAATCTCCACAGCCAGCTTCACCTGTAGGAGCCCCCGCTTGCCGGGACGCAAGATACGCCTACCCGGGATCGGTTGCCCCCAGGACTTAATGGCTCAAAGGATGTAAGCTTATATGTGGGAGGACTGGAGAACCAATAGCAAGAGCGTGAGTGACGGAAGTCCAGAGACAGGCAATAGGTCGATAACGGGAAGGCAGAGATCGCAGCGGCACCAGGGGTCAGGCAAGACGTAGTCGGGGTTCAGGCAGAGGTCAGCAACTGGGGATCAGGATCTAGAAGCGTCAGTTCAGGCAAAGGTCGGCAACAAGGATTCAGGATCGAGAGGCGTCAATTCAGGCAGAGGTCGGCAACAAGGATTCAGGATCGAGAATGGTCGTACAATCAAATCGGCAACAGGCTAGACTTCACAGGAGTAGGTAACACAGGGTTCTGAGCGCTATCACAGGCAATTCACAACTGAGAGGGAATTGCCTTTATAGGAACAGGTCTGAGGGAAGCAGTGTACTGATTGGAGCACATAGGATTCCAAGGGTAATTGGCTGCAGAGCAGAAGAGGGCGAAGCCCTCAATCCCCTAGGATTCATTAACCCTTTAATTGATACTCCGGCGGGTGCGCGCCGCACAGCGCCGCCGGAGGGCATAACAGACACGTGCTCGCGGCCGCGCGCGAGCACGTCTCCTGGAGGAGGAAGCGGGGGGCGTGGCTGAGCTGGGCGCCGCTCGAGCCGACGCTGCTCGAGCCGACGCCGCTCGGCGCGGCCGCCGCACAGTGACAGCTGCAGCTGGTCGCCTGGAGACGTCGCTGGAACGGGGATCAGGTAAGCGGTTCCTGACACTACCCCCCCCTTCACGAGGGGCCTCCGGACCCTCACCCGGTTTCCCTGGATTGTCACGATGGAACCTTCTTACAAGAGCCTTGGCATGAACATTCCTCGCTGCCACCCAGCATCTTTCCTCCGGACCATAGCCAACCCAATCCACCAAATACTGTAAAGAATTACGCACTTTACGTGAATCCAAGATCTTATTCACTTCATACTCGGGCTCATTATTAAGAAGAATTGGTGCAGGACCAGCAAGAGGAGCATTCTTCGTCGGTTTTAACAGTGAAACGTGAAAGGAATTAGGTATTTTCATAGTTGGGGGGAGTTGAACTTTAAAAGACACATTATTCAACTTCTTGACGATTGGAAAAGGACCAATAAATTTTGGACCTAATTTGCTAGATGGCTGACGGAGCGCAATATTTTTAGTGGAGACCCAAACTAGATCGCCTACTCGAAGAGTAGGTTCCTGTGATCTGCGGCGGTCGGCAAATTTCTTATACCTCAAACCAGTGGTCTTAAGAATCTCCTGAACATGTGTCCAGATATTCTTCCGTTCTTGAAGCCACTCCTCCAACGCCGGCAGATTGGAAGGTGACCCTGAAAGGGAAGAAGCTCTAGGATTTTTCCCTAAGTTGCAATAAAAAGGAGATACCTTGGTACTCTCACTAGGCGCGTTATTGTAAGCAAACTCGGCGAAATCAATAAATTCCGCCCATTGTTCTTGGGCATCAGAAACATAACACCTTAAGTATTGTTCCAAAGTTTGATTAGTTCTTTCCGTCTGCCCATTAGTCTGGGGATGGTAGGCAGAAGAAAGAGAGATCTGTATTCCCAACCGCGAACAGAAGTGTTTCCAAAAACGGGAAGTAAATTGAACACCCCGATCAGAGACTATATTGGACGGAATACCATGAATACGAAAAATATGCGAAGTAAACAGCCGCGAAAGCTCAGGTGCAGAAGGAAGTTTGGCCAAAGGTACGAAATGTGCCATCTTACTGAAACGATCTACGACCACCCAAATGACAGTATTACCATGTGAGAGAGGCAAATCTACAATAAAATCCATAGAAATATGGGTCCATGGCTCAGCAGGAATTTCAAGAGGAACCAAACTGCCACTAGGAGCCTTGTGAGCTCCTTTACTTCGAGCACAAATAGCACAAGCGTCGATAAAGGCAGTGATATCGCGTCTCATGGTAGGCCACCATACATGACGACGGGCAAGCATAAACGTCTTACGGTTACCCAAATGACCAGCAGTTTTGGCATCGTGAAATTCGCGAATTACATCCGAACGCAGGTGCGGCGGAACAAACTGGCACCCCAAGGGTACATCACTAGGAGATTCATCTTGAAACGGCGCCAAGGTATTGGAGAGATCAGGAAGTAACGCCCCCACCACACAACCTGTGGGTAAAATTGGTTCACCAGAATCACCCCGATCCTTACATTCACCGAACATGCGAGATAGAGCATCAGCTTTAGTATTTTTTACACCCGGCTTGAAAGTAATAATAAAATTGAAGCGCGAGAAGAATAATGCCCAACGTGCCTGACGAGAGTTCAGCCTCTTGGCAGAACCTATGTATTCGAGATTTTTATGATCGGTATACACAGTTATAGGATGTAATGAACCCTCCAACCAGTGTCGCCATTCTTCAAATGCCAGTTTAATAGCTAATAGTTCCCTATTGCCAACATCATAATTTTGTTCCGCGGTACTGAATTTACGCGAAAAATAAGCGCATGGATGGAGACGCTCAGGGTTACCAGAATATTGTGACAAAACTGCACCCACTCCCAGCTCAGAAGCATCCACTTCAATAATAAAAGCTTTATGAATATCTGGATGCACTAAGACAGGTGCCGAAGTAAAGGCCCGTTTCAAGGTTAGAAAGGCCTCACAGGCAGAGGGGGACCAGTTAGCAGTAAAAGCCCCCTTGCGGGTAAGGTTGGTAAGGGGTGCAACAACATGGGAAAAGCCTTTTATGAAACGCCGATAAAAATTTGCAAAACCTAGAAAACGTTGCAATTCCTTTAAAGTTTTGGGTTGGACCCAATCCTGAACTGCTGAAACCTTCCCCGCGTCCATCTCCAAACCCTGGTTGGTAATAACATACCCTAGGAAGGGAACTGTAGTGACTTCAAACACACACTTAGACAGTTTAGCAAATAAGTTGTTCTCTCTTAATTTTTGTAGCACCAACTTAACATGGTGTCTGTGCTCCGGTAAAGAATTAGAAAAAAATGAGAATATCATCCAAGTAGATGACTACAAATCTACCGAGATATTCCCTGAATATATCATTAACAAAATCTTGGAAAACGGCTGGCGCATTACAAAGACCGAAGGGCATGACCAGGTACTCATAGTGCCCATCCTTCACATTAAATGCAGTTTTCCACTCGTCCCCCTGTCGGATGCGAATCAGATTGTAAGCCCCTCTTAAATCCAATTTGGAGAAAATTCGAGCTCCTGTGACTTGATTGAACAGATCCCCAATCAAGGGTAAGGGGTATCGTTTTTTTACAGTGATCTTATTCAAGGCTCGATAATCTATGCACGGTCTCAAGCCACCATCTTTTTTCTCTACAAAAAAGAACCCGGCCCCAGCAGGCGAGGTAGAGGGACGGATAAATCCTTTCCTAAGATTTTCGGTAATATACTCCCTCATTGCTTGCTCCTCGGGCAGGGTAAGGTTATAAATCTTTCCCCTCGGGGGAATAGTGCCAGGCAGCAAGTCAATGGGGCAGTCATAGGACCGATGTGGAGGAAGAGTATCAGCAGAGCGTTCAGAGAATACATCGATCCAATCAGCGTATGGCTGAGGTAATTCCTGTGGTAAGACTTGAATGCTTCTGAGGCCTGTATTAAAACAGTGACCTTTACAGTGGTCACTCCACTTGACCAACTCCCCAGCCCGCCAATCTAACACCGGGTTATGGAGTTGCAACCAGGGGTATCCCAAAACCACCGGAGTTTCCGGACAATCAAAAATAAAGAATTCTAAGAATTCAGAGTGAGAAGAGCCGACAATTAGTCTGAGAGGTGGGGTCTTGGTATTTATAGGACCTCCCTGGATTGCCTTTCCATTGATAGCTAAAACTTGTAGGGATCTTTCAAGAGGAACTACAGGGATCCCTAAGGTGGAGATCATGCTCCTGTCCAAAAAGTTTCCAGCCGCACCACTGTCTATGAAGGCGGAAACTGTCTGCTTAGAGGACCCCCAAAACAAATCAATAGGTACAAGCATCTTATTCTGGCGAGAGTTACAAACTGACTCACCCAGATCAGTACTCTCTACCTGGTCTGGGTGCGGAAGTTTTCCGCCGGTTTCCCCTTGTTGGGACAGGACCCTGCAAAATGACCAGAATTCCCGCAATACAGGCATAACCCCTCGGACAGCCTACGCTGTTTCTCCTCTTGGGATAAGCGGGTTCTCCCTAATTGCATAGGTTCTTCCTGGGAAGATGATGAGGTATTTTCTCCACGGGGAACCGGGGATCTATGACTCTGGACTGGTCTAAAGGACGTGGGAGCCCCGACTCTCTCCCTGGCCCTTTCTCTCAGACGTCGGTCTATTTTAATGGAGACCTGCATTAATTGATCTAGGTCCGCTGGCGGGGGAAAATTGACTAAGGCATCCTTGATGCTATCCGACAGTCCCACCCTGAACTGACTACACAAAGCTGGATCGTTCCACCTAGCTTCGATAGCCCAGCGGCGGAATTCAGCACAGTAGTCTTCAGCCGAATTCCGTCCTTGTTTTAAGGCCCGAAGCCTATTCTCTGCGGTAGACTGTATATCTGGATCGGCATATAAAACGCCCATAGCATTGAAGAAGGCAGTCACTGATTGTAGAGCAATGTCATGGGACGGTAAACTAAAGGCCCAGGACTGTGGGTCTCCTTGAAGCAAGGAAATGACTAGGCCTACTCGTTGGACCTCTGTGCCAGAGGAGATAGGTCTTAACTTAAAATATAGTTCGCAGGCATTCTTGAAATTGGAAAATTTTGCTCGTTCTCCAAAAAATTTCTCAGGCAGTGGAATCTTAGGTTCGGAGAAATGAGGTGGTACAGAGGAAGTTGGCACTTGACGAGATTCCTGAGTGGCCACTCTTTGAGCGAGTTGGTTGATCGCTGTGGCCATAGCTTGCACCTGCTGTACCAGGTCATCCATTTTTGGGCCTGTGATAATGTCACGCTCGGGGTAACTCCAGCCCTCTTAATAAGCTCACAACCCCCAATCTCCACAGCCAGCTTCACCTGTAGGAGCCCCCGCTTGCCGGGACGCAAGATACGCCTACCCGGGATCGGTTGCCCCCAGGACTTAATGGCTCAAAGGATGTAAGCTTATATGTGGGAGGACTGGAGAACCAATAGCAAGAGCGTGAGTGACGGAAGTCCAGAGACAGGCAATAGGTCGATAACGGGAAGGCAGAGATCGTAGCGGCACCAGGGGTCAGGCAAGACGTAGTCGGGGTTCAGGCAGAGGTCAGCAACTGGGGATCAGGATCTAGAAGCGTCAGTTCAGGCAAAGGTCGGCAACAAGGATTCAGGATCGAGAGGCGTCAATTCAGGCAGAGGTCGGCAACAAGGATTCAGGATCGAGAATGGTCGTACAATCAAATCGGCAACAGGCTAGACTTCACAGGAGTAGGTAACACAGGGTTCTGAGCGCTATCACAGGCAATTCACAACTGAGAGGGAATTGCCTTTATAGGAACAGGTCTGAGGGAAGCAGTGTACTGATTGGAGCACATAGGATTCCAAGGGTAATTGGCTGCAGAGCAGAAGAGGGCGAAGCCCTCAATCCCCTAGGATTCATTAACCCTTTAATTGATCCTCCGGCGGGTGCGCGCCGCACAGCGCCGCCGGAGGGCATAACAGACACGTGCTCGCGGCCGCGCGCGAGCACGTCTCCTGGAGGAGGAAGCGGGGGGCGTGGCTGAGCTGGGCGCCGCTCGAGCCGACGCTGCTCGAGCCGACGCCGCTCGGCGCGGCCGCCGCACAGTGACAGCTGCAGCTGGCCGCCTGGAGACGTCGCTGGAACGGAGATCAGGTAAGCAGTTCCTGACACCAAGTAGGCCCCAAGGCCACAAGCCAAAGCCCACCTTCTTCTACTGCCCATAAATCCTCCACTGCAATGTCACATGAATCTCTTTGGAGGAAGATTTGCTGAGACACATGTTCGGTTCCTGGTCACCTTCAGACGAAGCTTTACCAGAAAAAGAGTGGCACAGGGGACTCGATCTGATGTTCCAGTAAGTAGGCGGGTGCCAGATAACCACCAATCAGTTACTTGGCTGGACTATTATTTTAAAGAAAAAAAAGAAATACTGTATCTGGGGCTTCCACCAGATTTTGTGGCCAGGGGCCTCCACCACACTTAGTCCGGCCCTGGTAATACCCCTTGAGTCTGTCTCTGCTATCCCAAACTGGCTCATTCTTTTTGAGAGTATGGGGTCTATGGAAGCCATCCCATCTAAGGCAAGATTCCTTATTCCTTATTCTTAATGTGGCCCAGGTAAAAACTGGGGTTACCTAATCTCTCATAGAAAACCCTGCATAACACAGCATAGCTGCATAATACATGGAGTTAACCACCAGAGGCTGCTGTGGGAAAGTGACATAATCAACAGAGGTTATATAAGAGCTGACACCTTTCTAGAACATCCAGTTGCCACTTGTATTGAGCTGAGATAACATGGATTGCTGAGAGAGAGAGAGCCATGGGGATAGCCATGCAGAGGAGTCTGTAGTGAACAGTACAGAATGGCGCCTACTAACCCTTTTAAGAAGGAGAGCTACTACACACACATACCTCCCAACTTCTAAAAATGTGAAAGCGGGACAAGCCATGCCCCCGACCACCCCCCCCGTCACGCACCGGCCACACCCCCGTCACGTCCTGACCACACCCCCGTCACGCCCTCCAGCTCCAGCAATGTTGGCTGCCTTCACCCCTGCATGCGTAAATTTTTTTTATCCCCAACCCAGCACACCACCCACCCTCCCGTGCGCCCGCCCCACTCTCTCACCCCACACGCCAGGAAGCTAGTATCTTCGCGCCGGCGTCGTTGCGGCCCTGGGCACACTGCCACGGAGCAGGGCGTCCCGGGACATTTGTTAACATTCCGGGACCGGGGGATTCTTTGCGCAAATCGGGACAATCCCGGGAAAATCGGGACAGTTGGGAGGCATGCACACAGGAGAAAGTTACAGTGTGCTGAGCAAGACAGAGAGATACCACAGAGAGACATCCGTGTGGGCCTAGGAGGAGCAGAGAGGAGTGTACTGAGGACCAATACACAAAGGTACCAGTAGCATAGTCCCCAAGCCCCTAGAGTGACCCCGGGGACCTGTGAGCCTGTTTGCTGTTTATGCTGAAGTACTTTGCTTATTGCTGTTGCTGATGTGGAAGTGTGGTTGCTTCAAATAAAGTTTGGAAAGCATTGAGTTTGGAGAGCAGTGAGACTATGGAACTCGCTGCCAGAGGAGGTAGTAATGATGGATACAGTAAAAACGTTCAAAAGTGGCCTTGATGCCTTCCTGGCATGTAATAACATTTCCAGCTATGGCTTCTAGACCACTGGAAGGAATTAAACAGGCTGAACTGGATGGACTAAAGTCTTTATTCAGCCTTACATACTATGTTACTATGTTACTATGTAAAGACATTTGCATTGTGTGGCGACTCCACCAGGCCATATCCCAATCATCCCTCAAGATTCCAAGAACTCGTGACAGCTCGCCCCGCATATCAGCCGGCCCTAGTGTGGCGTGTGGGTTACATTAATCTTCTTCTCACTGCAGATAGTTCTATATCATTCTGGACATCTGTGTAAGGTCATTGCCAAGTTCAGAGATGAAGCTGAATCTGATCCAATGCCTCCCTTGTGTTCTTGCATAACAGGAAGCAATCTGCCTGTAACACAGCTGCCATTCATTTGACACAAACATATCCTGAACCCGCAGTGCATCTTGACCTAGTTTCACAGTGGAATAGTGACTTTGGTCAAAACTAAAGGCCCTCCACCACTGAGAAGTAGCAACCAATTCATAGCCAAGCTTCAATGCTATCAAGGAGGCCTCTGAGCAGCAGCATGACAATGACTCAATCACATACATGAAAATATACCGTATAGAACTATTAACAAAAAACATGTGGTACAGTATGTTCCCCTCAGAGCCCTGTTCTCATCATCTAGAAAGTCTGGAATTACTTGTAGATACAGATGCAATCAATATTGTATTGTGTAGTCCAGGGTTTCTCAAACTCCTCATGAAGGACCACTTTCTATATTCTAAGTATGTCACACACCCCACTTCATTTACTGATTATTATTACACTTGGGTAATCTCACCGCTAGGTGGCGCACTTGCAGAGATCTCCAAAAATTCAGCAAGCCCCTCCCGGTCTATAGACACCTGGTACCTCCCATCAATTCCCCAGTGTTGGTCTCTGCAAGATGGCGACAAGACAGAAGAAAGAGGTCTCCTGCTTGCAGGTAGCCGGGGTATCACCCCGCCCCCCCCCCCCCCCATGGTCTATTGCTGCCCGATCCTGTTTTGTGTGTTCCCCTGTTAACAGGCAGCCTCCCAGTCTTGGCTGTAGGTTGGGCAAAGGTAGCTGGCATCCTAGGTGCCCAGGAGATTAGCTCCTCCGCTCGACCCTTCATTGCGGGGCATAGCGGGTTCCCGGAGTGGTGATCCGGACGTGGGATGCCCCGATTCTCTAGGTAGTCAGGGTATTTAGCTCCTTATTCTTTATTCAGGTTTTGTGGTGTTGAACTCCCCTCCCCCCCCCCCCCACTCCTCTGTTGTGTGGTGTGCATTGCGGCGGTTCCGGGAGTGCGTTTGGGCCTTGGCCCTTGGGTGACTGTTCACGTGTGGGGGGGGCGCTCCGATTGGCGCTGGCTGCTCCCCCTCTGGGGGTTTCTGGAAGCGGGGTCGGCGGGCGCCGCGGGGACGCGTTGTGGCGGTTGCCTGGGGTCCGCGCCCCGCGGCGCTTATAATTCTGCTCGTGTCTAAGGGTTTTGTGAGTGTGAGTGAGAGAGAGAGAGAGAGCGCGTCTCTCTCTCTCTCTCTCTGTGTTGTGTCACGGCGTGCAGTGTGCGCGCTGGTTCCTTCCCGCCTCTTTGCGGCGCGGCCCTCGCTGGGGCCGACGAGTGGCGCGGTTGGGGGGCGGGGCCTCGGGACGCGCGGCCCGCGCGATTGACGGCGCGTCAGGGGGGGGCGGGGCCACGGCTCCCGCGGTTCTTCGTGGACGCGTTACCTTCCTCCCTCTTCCCCTGTGTGCGGCCGCCATTATCACTCGAGGTAGGTCCTCCCTCCGTTCCTTTTCCTTATGCGGGATTTGTGCGGGTCCTCTTGCGTGGGGCGGGAGCATCATTAGCCCCACGCTGTGACTCTCCCCCTTGCTCTTTCCTCCTCTCATTCCTGTTGGAATGTTGTCAGGCGCTGGAGCCAGGGGTGACGTTTTTTGGTACTCCTATGTGCCTTTCATTTATATATTTTCTTATATAGCTGTCTACATATGTTGGCTTGTGCCTGGAATGATTGTTGTCCCTTTTTTTGTGTTCTCCAGATCCCGGGACCCCTTCCTGTTGGGTTTTCCCGGTCTTACATTCCTGGCCTGTAGTTGGGAAGCAAATTTGGGATATATATATATGTATATATTTTATATGTCTATATATTTACATAAGGATATTAGGCCTTCCCTGTGGTCCGGGTAGTGACGGTTTAAGCTAGACTTATTAAAAGGGGGGCATCCCGGGTTGCTTACTGCGTAAATCCCTAGGTTTGCGAATACCATAATTTCACCATGTGGAGGCTGCCAGGGATACCGGATCTGATCCTTCGGGACAATCCAGGCTGTGTGGGGGTTGTGGGACTCCGCTCCCGGGGGATGATGTCATTGTTTGCATTCCATGTGCGCAGCGGAGCATCGAGTGACAGTCCAGCACTTCGGTGCCTGGTACGTCATCGTCCGCGCCATCTCCCTCTCCTCCTCGCCTGTTCCGGACCCCGTGTGACGTGGTCACGGGTGGGGATTCGCAATCAGAGGTGTGTGCCCGGTTGGCTAACCTCTAGAAAATGTTTTCCACCATGTCCGCACAGAAGGCTGCGGCTAAGCGTAAACATCTATCTCCTCCTCCACCGGATTCGGAGGAGGAAGTGATTGAGGACCTGGATTGGTCGGACCGTCCCCTCGGAAGAGGATGAGCTCGTGGAAGAATTGGATGATTCAGAGGGCCAGCAGGTGCTGGGTGATGAGGAGGACCAGGTGGATGGTCCCGCCCCTGCTACGCCTTCTATTCCCGAGGTTGCTCCTAGGCCTAAGGGCCAGCTTTTTGGGGGCTCTAAGCAGAGTCTGGAGTTCCCCAGTCAGCAGCATTTCGAGGACATTGTCCTTAGGCAGTGGGAGCATCCTACGCGGCTCGTTGGGGTGCCGCCTAGCTGGGATAAGAAATATCCTTTTCCAGCGGACTTGCTGAAATGTTGGTCTGTCCCGCCCGAGGTGGATGCTCCGGTTTTGGGGCTGTCTAGTACGGTGGCTGTTCATTTTCCTGACACTACTTTTCTGAAGGATGGCGAGGTTCGCCGGATTGATCTGCTGGCCCGCCGTGGTTTCGTCTGTGCGGGTTCGGTTTTGAGGCCTGTTGGGCTTCGGCTCTTTTGGCCTTGGCGGTTAGGTCTTTGGTCAGGGATTTATGTGTGGATCTTGATCCCTCGGGTGATGAGTTCCTTGCGCTTTAGCGTTGTGACTCCTTCTTGTCATTTATCCTGGCCACTCAGGATGATGCCATGTTGATGTGTGGCAGGGCGTCTGCCCTGTTGGTGGCTGTTCGCCGATCTGTGTGGTTGAGACAGTGGACGGCTGACTTTAATTCTAAATGATCTCTTACGGCTCTTCCCCTTCTGGGTTTGAGGTTTTTTGGTGGAAAGCGGGATTCTGCTGCCTAGGGAGGTAGGTTGCCTCAGTGCAAGAAGTTTCGCCGTTCCTTTCGGGGGGCGGCCCCCTTCAATCCGTCCTTTCGGGGAGCCAGTGCCGGCAGGAGTGCGGGCTTCTCGGCTTCCAGGGGTGCGGGTTGGAATAGGGGTTAAGGCCGTGGCCGCCCCGTTCACGCCTGGGGCGCCTAGCCCAAGTCGGCTGCCAAGCCCGCTCAGCAACGAAGGGGCGCCCTCACCCGTGCGGGTGGGGGGACGGTTGCGACTCTTCTCCCGGGTATGGGACCAGGTGGTCTCGGACAGATGGATTCGGGAGGTGGTGTCGGCCGGTTACAGGTTGGAGTTCGAGTCCCGCCCTCCTCCAAGGTTTTTCAGGTCTCGGGTTCCTCTAGACCCGGTGGCTGCCCAGGGACTCCTGGCGGCGGTTCAGAATCTCGTGGAGTTGGCGGTCATTTGCCCGGTCCCTCCTTCAGAGGTGGGGCTGGGGTATTACTCCATTCTGTTCTCCGTTCCCAAGAAGGACGGGTCGTTCCGTCCGATTTTGGATTTGAAGTTTCTCAACAGATTTATTCGTCCCCGGAAGTTTCGCATGGAGACCTTGCGGTCGGCGATCGGCTCGCTTCGGCAGGGGGACTTTATGACGTCCATGGACGTCAAGGACGCGTATCTTCACATTCCGATCTTTCCGGCACATCAGCGGTTTCTTCGCTTTGTGGTGGAGGATCGGCACTTTCAGTTTGTAGCTCTCCCATTCGGTCTCACCTCGGCTCCGAGAGTGTTCACCAAGGTGTTGGCAGGGGTGATGGCTCTGCTCAGGGCTCAGGGGATTCGCATTGTCCCTTACCTGGACGATCTTCTCATTATGGCTCCTTCCTTCAGTCAGGCGGAAGGGGACACCGGCATGGTGGTGTCTATGTTGGAGAGGTTCGGCTGGGTGATCAATTACCCCAAGTCCTCTCTGGTTCCGGCCAGGGTGGTGACTTTTCTGGGGATGTCCTTGGACTCTTGCCAGCACAGAGTGTTTCTCCCTCAGGCCAAGGTCTTCTGATTCAGGATTTGGCTCAGCTTCTTCTTACCAATCCTCACCCGTCCATCCGGCTAGGGATGAGACTGGTGGGGTTGATGGTGGCCTCGTTCGAGGCAGTTCCCTTCGCTCAGTTTCACACGGGGACGCTGCAGCTTCATCTTTTGGCGTCTTGGGACAGGCGCCCGCGGCTTCGGTGGTGGTTGTTTCTGGAAGGATCTTCAGTTTCAGGGGCAGTGGGTCCCTCAGGAGGCCACTTGCCCATCAATGTTCTGGAGTTGCGAGCCTTCAGATTGGTTCTGTCTCACTTGACGCATCATTTACAGGGCCTGCCGGTTCCGGTTCGATCGGACAATCAGACGGCGGTTGCTTACATCAATCACCAAGGAGGGACTCGCAGTCTGGGTGCCCTCAGAGAAATGTCTCTGATTCTGGTTTGGGCGGAGACGTATGTCCCTTGCATTTTGGCAGTGTACATCCCAGGAGTGGAGAACACGGAGGCGGACTTCTTGAGCCGGTGCTTGTCCCGCCGGGGGGAATGGTCTCTCCATCCCCATGTGTTTCGGTCCATGTGTCTTCGGTGGGGGACGCCGGAGGTGGATCTGTTTGCCTCTCGTCACTATCACAAGCTGCCGACATTCGTGTCGCTGTCTCTGGACCCTCTGGCTCTGGCGGCGGATGCCATGGCCTTGAGCTGGAAGGATCTGGGGTTCCTGTATCTGTTCCCTCCGATTCCCATGCTTGGCAGGGTGCTGCGAAAGCTGGTTTAGGAAGGAGTTCCCGCCATTCTCGTGGCTCCGAGGTGGCCAAGGCGGGTGTGGTTCGCAGACTTCGTTTGTCTGGCAGTGGATCAGTTCGATCTGCCTTTTCGGCCAGATCTGCTCCCTCAGGGTCAACTGTGTTACCCCAGTTTACCAACGCTGGCTTTAATGGCTTGGCTGCTGAAACCTCCTTCTTGATGGGGGAGGGTCTTTCGGTTTCGGTCATTCAGACTCTCGTTGGTGCTAGGAAGAGGTTTTCCTCTTCCATCTATTATAGGGTCTGGAGATCTTATATTGATTGGTGTGAGGCTAGATCTTTGCCATGCCGGGTTTTTTTCTATATCTCGGATTTTGGATTTTCTTCATTCAGGGCTGGATTCTGGTCTCCAGCTGAGTACTTTGAAGGGGCAGGTTTCTGCCTTGTCTATTTTTTTCCAGAAGTCTTTTGCTAGTCATTCTTTGGTCAAGACCTTCTTCCAGGGGGTTTCGCATTGCGGCCTCCTAGGATGCCTTTGCTCCCAGTTTTGGGATTTGAATTTGGTGCTCTCTGCGTTACAGGCTCCTTCTTTTGAGCCTTTGCAGGATATTGCCTTGTCCACTTTGACTCAGACGGTTGTCTTTTTGGTGGCCATCACTTTGGTTCGGCGTGTTTCGGAGTTGGCAGCCTTGTCGATTCAGGCTCCTTATTTTGAGAAGCATCAGGACAAAGTGGTCTTTCGTTTCTAGTCAGATTTTCTTCCTAAGGTGGTATCTGTTTTTCATCTTATTCAGGACATTGTTCTTCCTTCTCTGTGTCCTAAGCCTAGGAATGATTAGGAGAGTGCTTTGCACTGATTGGACGTGGTGAGTTGTGTTAGGTGCTATTTGTGTGCTACGTCTTCCTTTCGTGAGACTGCTGCTCTTTTCGTAGTGCCTTGTGGGCCTAGGAAGGGCTTGGCTCCGGCCAAGTCTTCCATTAGCAAATGGATTCGCCAGGCGATTGTTGGTCCTATTCTGCCAAGGGGCAGGATCCTCCTTTTCGTGTTACTGCGCATTCTACTCGTGCGGTTGGTGCGTCCTGGGCTTTTCAGTACCGGGCTTCAGTTGAGCAAGTTTGTATGGCCGCTACCTGGTCTTCGGTTCACACCTTTTCCAAGTTTTACTAGGTTGACGTACGGGCCTCGGCGGATGCTGTGTTTGGCCGTAGGGTTCTGCAGGCTGCAGTGGTTTGAGTTTTATCTGCGTTATTGCCTGGTTTTGGATACCCGCCCTTTTTGGACACTGCTGTTGGATGTCCCAAGTGTAATAATAATTAGTAAATGAAGTGGGGTGTGTGACATACTTAGAATAATACCATTTTGTGATTACTCACCTGTAAAATGGATATTATAAGTATGTCACACACCCCACTTCACCCGCCCTCTTTTGGTATCCTGGTTCCTTATATGGTGAAGTTTTGTTTTTTACAGTTGAGGGTTACATTTGTTTATTCCTGGTACCTTGTCTTACTGCTGTTTTAACACTGGGGAATTGATGGGAGGTACCAGGTGTCTATAGACCGGGAGGGGCTTGCTGAATTTTTGGAGATCTCTGCAAGTGCGCCACCTAGCGGTGAGATTACCCAAGTGTAATAATAATTAGTAAATGAAGTGGGGTGTGTGACATACTTATAATATCCATTTTACAGGTGAGTAATCACAAAATGGTATTTTTGCAATTATCTCAACTAATACAGACTTCCCCAGGGGGGTGGAGGTTCAATAATGGCCCAACAATGTTATTTCTTCTGCCAGCAATGCATCATCACAAGATGCTCTACTTCTGCATTTGGTGTAGCCCTTTAGTACATGGGTTAGGGTTATGTTTTTGGTTAGCTGGTGGCTGCCACCCAGGGTCAGCTCTAGATTTGTGGGGGCCCTTGGGCAGGAGAGGTTTAGTGGACCCCAAAGTAGTGTGTCACATGATGTAACCTTTCAAATGGGTTACGTTCTGCTGCTGATCACCCTCCAGTCTTTATTGCCTTTACTATAGCCTTCAATTGTCCTCTAGTCCTTGTTACATTCTCTACTGCCACCAAGCACCCTTCAGCCCTTACCGCTTGCTCCGCTGCCACTAAAGACTTCAGCATTGCTGTCAGTTGTCACATGGTTCTCGTCACCTTCTGAGCTTCCATCAATTGCCCTCCATAACATGCCACCTTTTCCAAAGTTGCTGATCTATGAGCAGGTTTGCACACAACATCTGGCATTCAGTGGTTCGGGTCCACTGTAAAATAATACCTTGGCCAAGGTGAGCCTGAGTGGGCCCCTAAAGATGCCAGGGCCCTTGGCAATTGCCCAGGCTTGCCCTGTGCTGGCACCGGCCCTGCTGCCACCTATCAGATTATCCTTCTGATAATTTGGATGACATCCTCTAGGTCAGGGGTGTCAAACTCAAATACACAGTATCCCAAATTTAAAAACTTGGGGAGAGTCACGGGCCAACCTTGATATTTATTGAAAAAAATTCTATCCAATGGTGCATGTGTGCAGCCATGTGGTGCTCTAGACTCCATTCAGCTTTTCTTAGCAGGTTTTTCCTAGTGTCTTGTCGATCTCTTGTCAGCTAAGGATCAAGTTGAGCCAAGAACGCTGCGGGCCGCATCCCCTGATGTGCACGAGCTAGAGGCGTGCCCACTTCGGCTAATCCCAAATGCCTGGCATGGACAAGCTGTGGCCCCAGGTCACCCCCAATCAGGGTGCCCTGGGGAAAAGGACCAAAACCCAGCATAGTCAATGTCCACTTTAATAATGGCTGTGCAATACAACAAGATATTTGTGGAGTGTCTAGCAATGCTTAAATGCATACATAGGTTTTTTTTTTTTTTTTAGAAAATCCTAACCCTATTTAAAGAGGAACTAAAGAGATACTAAATGAGCCAATTCTGTGTCCCTGGGGCATCTTGATTTGGGATGCCCCTCTGTGAGCAATTCCTCATATCGCCTTGTTTACGCACCTCGCCAGCAATCTTACTGAGCATGTGTGGGTCACAGCAGCATCCCTGGCTTCCCTCCAGCCAATGCGTGCAGCCGCACAAGTCATTTATGAATGGCTGGTGCAGGTACACACAGCTGAAGAGGGGGCGGCCAGGTGCCAGACTACCATCCAGAATCCCTAGCTGGGCATATGAAACAGTAAACCTGATTTGATGTGGCTGTACTCATCGATCCAGGGAATTTCACACAGTGGGACATTTAAAATCGGGATGCCCATAGGTAATCGATCATCACTGGAATCTTATAGATTCCCAGGTCAATCGTTGTGGGTTTTAGTCCACTTTAAAATATATAGAGCACTCTTTAGGCATCCGGTACTGTACATGTAAAACAACAACTTAAAAATAAGTGGTAAAGAAAACAAAAGAATTTTCTCTCCCAGGCAGGACAGCAGAAGCCCTCTTGGTTTCTATGGCTGACGCGGGAGACATCTAAGACAATGTAACCCTATAACTTGCTTGTTACTAATTGATGTAAGCAATTCATAAAATTGCTCACTAATCATCGACTCTCAACTATCAATTACTTAACAGGAGCATGTTACTAAATTGCTCCAGTAAATTAAGTGTAATAAAATGGTTATTAGAGGTAGTTAAGATTCTTTTAACACAGCTGTGTGCCCTTTGTCCTTTTTACCATGAGTGAGGTTGCACATAAAAGTACTATAGAGCTTCATATGCTCATTGGAAAAATGAAGAATCCTTAGTTCTAATAAGCCCCTTCATACTTTCCATTTGTTAAAGAAGCTTTAAGGAGTAACTACAGTCTAGAAATCTACTTTCTTGGCATTTGTTCCTCTTTGGCGAGACATCCCGAATCAGGATGCCCCACTTGGGGAATCCCCCTCCCCCAGAACGGGCCAAAACTCACCTTTTCCTCGTTCTGACAGACCATGCGTGAGCCCCTCAGCTAATCAGCGGTGCTCATTCCATTTACATGTGTCAGTGAGTGAAGGAAATCAGAATGGAGCGAGCACCACTGCCCTCATCCCTGCCCCCAGCCGGTCAATTAGAAAGGACTGGGGTGGGCAGGTGGGTGTGCATGTGCGCCTAGATAGAGGCATGCCGGGGATGCAGTCATGGAGGGGAGATGTGGTGCAGGCTCGTGGAAGAGCCTGATGAAGTGGGGGATATGTCCACGGAACGCGTGACTCCTGGTGCTGTAGGTGGAGGGGAGACCCTTTACTGGCATACCTGTGACATTTTGAGTATATTTTGGTCGTATATATTTTTGTGCTGTATTTGGTATTTAATGGTTGACTGACACTAGCATCTATATTGGTGAAGTATTTTGTGGTCATTTACATTTCTTATGAGGTATTTATTTATTTGGCAGTCATGTAGGTTCTGTTTGTGATTACACATTGTATTTGTATTTATTGATTGGTCGCATTTTGCACTTTATAGTTATTTGATATAGGATTCGGATCATAGGCAGGATTTGCACATTGTTATTTGCACTGTTAGATCGCTTGTGTATATGTTTTCTTAAACATAGATGCTGATTGATATTTATGTGTGCCAGTACTCTCGCCATCGCACACACACACACTTATGTTGGTTTGTCTTATTATGTGTTTTTTAAGGGATTTTAATTGTGTAGTGGTTATGTGTAGTGATTAATTTAGTGACATGGAATAAAATCTTTTTTGCTAACATTTTTTTGAGTGCCTGCCTCTATGATTCCAGGCTCGTGGAAGAGGTGAGTTGATCAATGCGATTTCAGGGGCGTTCACACAGTTGAACTTGCGACAGGATTCTGATGAGAACCAGAAACATCTTCCAGTCTTCATCACTGACAAAGATGTGGCCACCTTCTCACCAGTGATGGCAGAAATGGGTAAACATCACTAGGCCACATGTGCACAAAGGATGAGACGGGTTCATGGTCAGGGTACAGGCATGCGTCGGTCCAGACGGCAGTCACGGGGTGGTCAAGCAAAATGATGTCGAACAAGGATCACAGGTACTATCACACCCCAGCAGCACGCTATCACGGGCAATGAGACGGTGTGGAGGGAAAACCTTTAATGGACGGGAACTAACGAGATTGGCCGGAGAGAACATTCGGGCTTATTGGCCCAACTAACAACCTGTGGGCTGATTGCCCAATATTATTAGGGCGTTACGCCCACCAGTAATATTAGGGCTCATTGGCCCTTTAACTAATCCTCCGGCAGCCGCACTGTCTGCAGTGCCACTGGAGGGCATAAGAAAGCCGTGCTGGTGCGCGGGAGCAGCGAGGAGAGGAGGAGGCGGGGCGCTTGGCGCGTTCAAGCAGTATCCACTGGCCACCCATGCCAGCGGCCGCCTGCGGACGTTGCAGGACCCGACCGGAGGTAAGTTTGTTGGGACAGTCATACTGAAATACACTAGGAGAGATGGCCCTGCCCTTGTGGGAATACAATCTAAATGATAAATGTGGAGACAAAAAGGCAGGTCACAAGCAGTATATACTTAGTATGATGGCAAGTGATCTGAAGTGGCTCGGGCTGTCTTTTATTTAGGCCAAGTTATATGCTCATCTAACTAGGTGGGTTTTGAGGGCACCCTTGAAGACTTGTGGAGTGGCAGATTGTATGGGGGAGGGCATTCCAAAATAAGGGAGCCGTGCGTGTGAAGTCCTGGATGCGGTAGTGGGAGGAGGTGATTAGGGTTGAGGACAGGAGGAGGTCCTGGGCAGAGCGGAGATTGCTCCTGGGTTGGTATTTGTTGATAAGCAGACAGTGGAGGGACTGACAGAGAAGCAGCACTAGAGAAGTCGAGCAACAGAGTTGAGAATAGATTGGAGTGGTGCCAGTCTGTTGGTAGACCACAAAGGAGAGTGTTGCAGTAATCTAGTAATATAGTCATAAGATGATCAGGGCATGCACTAGGATTTTGTTGGTATCAGGTGAGAGGAAGGGGCGGATGCAGGAGATGTTTTTGAGCTGGAGACGTCAGGAGGTGGCAATTGATTAAATGTGAGGTATGATTGAGACCAGAGTCCAGTATAACCTCAAGTCATTGTGCTTGGGGAGTTGCAGTAATTGTGAGGTCAGTGACAGGTATAGTTGGTGTGGAGGCAGTAAAAGTTTGATGGTAGGAAAACAACAAACTCAGTCTTGTCCATATTTAGTTTGAGGGAGAGACAGGACATGAATGATTAGATAGCTGTCAGACAGGACAGAAGTGAGATCTGGGCCAGAGAGGAAGATTTGAGTGTCGTCTGCACAGAAGTGGTGTTGGAAGTCAAATTAGTTTATGAGTTGTCCAAGACCATAGGTGTAGACTGAAAAGAGAATCAGTCCAAGAACAGAACCTGTGGCACACCAACTGACAGAAGGCAGGAAGAGGAAACCACAGTGGGACACATTAAATGTGCGATCAGAAATGTAAGAGGAAAGCCATGAAAGTACATGGTCTTCAATTCCCAAAGATGTCACAATTTGTAGTAGAAAAGGATGGTCAACAGTGCTGAAAGCAGAGGATAGGCCAAGGAGGATAAGGATAGAGTAGTGGCCTTTAGATTTTGCTGTTAGTTACAAAGTGAACATGCAGAGTAAATATGCTGTTCCAGAAGTTTGGATGAAAAAGGAAGCAGCAAGATACGTCCATAACTGATGAGGGCCGATGAGTCCAGTTTTTTGAGTATTGGGGTTATGATGACGTGTTTGAATAGTGAAGGGAAGGAGCAAGATGATAGAGAGAGGTTAGTGATGTATGAGCCGGTGTGAGGGATGAGGCCAGTTGTGGAATGGGACAATAGGATAGATTGGGGTCTAGAGGGCAAGTAGTTAGGTGGGCCTTAGATATAAAGACAGTCTTTGTTCTGATAGCAAAGTGAAATGGGTTAGGGAAGCCGTTAAGAGGGGGGAGTCATGCGGGGTGAGGTAGATAGAGAATTTAAGCCAGCACAAAGGATGTCAATTTTGTTAGTGAAGAATGTGGTAAGCTGCTCAGCTGTTATTTCAGAGGTGCGATGAGGAGGTAGTGGGCGAATCAGAGAGTTAAAAGTCTTAAACAGTTGCTTGGGATTCCAGGCCTATGTAAATATGAGAGAAGTAAAGTATACTTGCTTAGCGGATGAAAGAGCAGTCTAGAGTTCCTGAAGGGCTTGGTTATATAGAAGGAAACGCTCACTGGATTTCAACTTCCGCCAGCGCCATTCAGTGACTCTGGAATGCCGTTTCAGTTTAGTGATGTTCATGTTTAGCCATGGTTGTCCAGGGCTGAGGTTAAGGTGTTGTGGCAGGGAAAGGCTGCAAAGTCTGTGTCAGTGAATGACGAGAGAGCGTGCAGAGGTTCCAGAGAGTCCACGAGTGAATGAAGGTCTAGCGAGTGTATGTTTCAGCGCAAGGTGTGGGTAGCAGAAGTAGAGGGAGTAAAACAGAGGGTCAGCGTTAGCAGGTTGTTAGAGAGTGGTAGAGATGAAAGAAAGTTTGTATAGGTTACATCACAAGTGTTCCTGCTGTATTGAATGTACATGTCAAGATTCCTGCTGTAAGAAGTTTTGCTGCAAGATTCTGAACTGAAATAAAGCTTTTGAAACATATTCAACGTGATCCACGAGCAGTTGAGTAAGCTATCTGCCAAACCTTATGGGGTCAAGAAAACATCCATCACAGACACACACAGGGAAAGGAGCTGTTTACAGGATTCACATTACTGCCATCTGCTGAGTCAGAATAGAAAGCAAAGGAGTCAGGTTGAGAAGTGGTCAATAAAAAGTTCAGTGGAGCCGGGAGGGGGGGCATAGATGACTGCAATTCAAAGGTAGGAAAGGATAATGATGGCAAGGCAGGGACTGGGCTGAAGGAGCATTGCTCAAAGAGTAGAAAGGGGACTAAAGCTCAGCTTTAAAGTGGACCAACACCCGGGGGGGATCGGCCCGGAAATCTATAAGATTCCCGGACCGATCAGATCCCTCCAGATTTCGGATGCCCCGCGGGGAGGAACCCCCCAGGAGGCCCACAAACCTTACCTCAGCCCCGTTCCATCGGTGCATGCGCGAGCCGCGTCTCGCGCTTCCCTCTAGCAGGGCGCGCACCCGCGCCGGCCGTTTGTGAATGGCCGGTGCAGGCGCGCTCCCTGTTAGAGGGAAGCGCGAGACGCGGCCTCCAGCGCTCAGAGCCAGCTGAGCTGGTATGCGCGTCCAGGCGGCCTTGGACGCGCATACCACAGCGGCTCTGAGCGCTGTGATTGGCTGGCGCGGTCACGTGGGAGCGGGGAGAGGTGAGTTTTTTGGGGCTTTCTGGGGGGTTTCAGACAGCCCGATCGGGGTGCCCCACCGAAGTGGACCAAAACCGATCGGGGTGCCCCACCGAAGTGGACCAAAACCCAGGATAGTCAAAATCCTGGGTGTTGGTCCACTTTAACAAATGTATTCAATGGCACAGCAGGGTGAATTGGCTAAATGGAAGGTAGTATTTTTATTATTATTAACATTTATTTATGAAGTGCAAGTCTTGTGTGTAGTAAGTGACTGCTTAATTTTATACTTAGCCTGGCCCACCCTTCAGGCTTTCCTTCTTGCATCAGCATTTTCAATTTACTCTTAAGTGGGATGTGGGTGATACCAGGTCTCAGGGTAGGTCCACTCTGGATGGCCATCACAAAAATAAAAAAAAAATAGGTGTAACCTTGTCTTAATTTATATTATCTTTTTACTATTTATCATTTTTTTTACACTATAACAATACCTTTGGCAGATAAAACAGGCTAAGAGAAGGTGACATGTTCCTCCTCTATAAAACACAGTGGCAACGCCATTGGTGCCCCCCACCCCCATGCTTCAAAATAGGAGACTGGTACTACAAGATCCATGGCCTTCAATAACTGCTCATGCAATTCTAAGACAAGACATCCGAATGAAAATATTTTAATTTCCTGTGTAATCATCTTATCCTGACCGGTCTGACAACTTATGAGGTGAGATATTATAAATACTGAGCCCCAGGGCCGTTATCACAGCAAAGATCTCTGCAGGGAAGGACAGTCAGTAATGGCGTCTAGTTGTCGCCACTTCAGGTGATGTCACGTCTTTTCTAAACTCATTATCCAGCATTGTAACGCAGATATTACGGTAAAATATTAATTTTATTAATAAAATATTTATTTTATTTCTTATCCATTTTCTTATAAAATGTTAAAACAATATAAACACTCCCCCGAGATATACACCGGGATGCCCCTGAGGCAAGGACCCAGGGCAGGCGTCAGCACTTGGCATACCCGGGCAAGTGCCGGGGCCCCTGTACCTTGGGAGGGCCCACCTTATGCCCTCTACTCTGGCCAGCCCCTATTACCAGGACTGTCAGCAGATTGGCCATCGTGAGCCTTTCTTTATGCCAGTACTATTACTGTAGTATTCTTTCCTTCTTTTATTTTATCTTTCTTCATTTCAATCTATTTTTTCTTTCTTTCGTCTGTTTGTTCCGCCATCGCTTTTCATTCACATTTTATTTCTATTCTTTATTTCTTTCCTTATAGTCTTTATTTCTTTCTTCCATCTATTGTTTTTGTTTTTATCTGTTCTGCCATTTCTTTTCTTTCTTCTTTTATTTCTGTCAGTCTTTCTAATCTTTCCTTCTATATTATTATGTAATTCATTCTAGTCTTTCTTCCCTTCCATCTCGTCTTTTTTTATTTCTTCTCTCTTTTTCCTGCTTTTTTTCTGTCATTCCTTTTATCCTTCATTTGTTTCTTTGTTATTAATTCTCTTTTTCTTTGTTGTTTCTGCTATTCATTCTACACTTTTGTTCTCTCATTGTTTCTTTCCATTTATTTTTTTTTATATTTCTTTATTTCTTTCCGTCTATTCATTCCTTTTTTGTCATTCCTTTTCTCTTTCTCTCCTACCTACTTCCTTTTTCTGTCATTCCTTCTAATCTTTCGTTCTTTACTTCTCTTTCTGTAATTTTTTCTATACTTTGCCATTCTTTCTATTTTTTCCCCCCTTCTATTGATTGGCAGTATTTACCATACATCTATAAGATTCCCGGGCTAAATGATTCCCTCCACCCAGGGCGCTGCCATCTTGACTCAGAAGCATCACACTTACTGAGGAGAGGAGAGTGGGATAAGGTACAGGGGGGGCGGGTTATAGCTGTGCTTTGTTCAGACAGAGCAGAGCTGGGGTTGGGTAAAGGTCAGCAGTCCCAGAATGCAGAGCAGCACAGTCAGGAGGCACTTCCTGTTTGCAGGCTGCCTGATAAGATTCCATAAGCCGCCATCTTGGATGTTTAAAGGCTCATAACATGCAGTAGATGCAGGTAGGATGATTTTTTAATGTGGACAATCTGTATGTACAGGGTGTGGGAAACATATAAGATAGGCTCTTATTCAGAGTGAAGACTTTAAGACAAAGGGACATCAACAAATACAAGTGTGCTGATTGGACGAGCGGCCGTGCATGCTCCATAGGACCGGGAAGAGGTGAGTTTGTTTCGGGGACCTGATGGATTTCACACAGCGGGGCATCGGGGCCAAAATCCTGGGTTTTGGTCCACTTTAAAGGGAATGTAAACCCAATAATAACAAGGTAGTAAGCAGCTTACCTTGATGCCTGTCCCATGTGCCTCTCCACCATTTCCTGCATCACCAGGTAGAAGCTGAAGCAGGGCTTCAAAGTTTGCCCTCCTTTCAATTTCATTCCATTCCTCCTAGACTAGACAAAAAAGCGCCACAGCCACTTTGTCCCTTGGTGCTCTCAGTGTGAGTAAAGGGAGTGGGAGTCGCTCCATCACTACTATTTATACCAAATCATTATTCAGGGCCTGGGAACCAATTTACAGCCCAGTTTAACCCTCTCATCATCAATCGCATCTAAGTATTAAACTGGACCTTCACCATGATTTATTGAAAAGCCCAAACCCTTATAAAACTATTCCCCAGCATCTAAAATTAATATATTTTAAGTTTAGTCACGTATTTATTTATTCTTTCCCCCACAGGGCTGCAACTCTGTTCGGGACCTTAGGATAGGGGCGCCGCCATCTTGACTCAGAAGCATCACACTTACTGAGGAAAGGAGAGTGGGATAAAGTACAGGGGGGAGGGTTATAGCTGTGCTTTGCTCAGACAGAGCAGAGCTGGGGTCAGGAAAAGGTCAGCAATCCCAGAATGCAGAGCAGCACAGTCAGAAGGTACTTCCTGTTTGCAGGCTGCCTAATGTTCTTGGATGTTTAAAGGCTCATAGTATGCAGTAGATGCAGGTAGGATGATTTTTAATGTGAGCAATCTGTATGTACAGGGTGTGGGAAACATATAAGATAGAGTCTTATTCAGGGTGAAGGTCCACTTTAAGCACCAAACATGTCTAGCTATGTGGAAAGACAGATTTGGTTGCACATATCTGCAGATACTTGTGGAATCCGCACCGTCCCGACAAGGCACTCTGCGTTTAGTGTGGTCCCTACTCTTATTTTTGAGTCCCCAAAGTTGGGACATGCAATGCAATCAAATATTTCAGAGCTACTCACCTGGGAAGCTGCCAGCCTCCCTTTAGAACACTCCACAGGGAGAAATCCATATTGACTGAATCCCTCCCTGTGTGTGCTCATGGCAATTCAACTAAGTAAAGGGGGTGGGAGTAGCTCCATTTTGTGACTTTCATTTTGTCTGAACATGTCTCAGTAAAGTTAAACTTTTTAGAGGCACAATCGGAAGTGAATCCAGGAAAACCGAGTGCGAAAAAAATAGGAATCATTTAGTCTTTTATCTACAATAAAAGTGTATATGAGATTCTGCTCGGGCATCTCATTCTGGGATACATACTCTGGTGGCTTTTCATAGGAAGCTATTTCACGGTAAAAATAACACATGGAATCATAGATTTTCTTTATAGATTCTCCAAAATGAGTCAGAGGTTCATCTGCATTGTCTGAAAATTGTCCTTAAATTGCACCATTTTCTAAAATAGCGCCGACTATTGGAAAATGTAATTTGTGAGATCCTACCCCCGACTGGGGTTTGAACTCTGTTCCCCAATTACTGCTTTGCGTTGCAGAGCCATAATGCTCCTACTTGCACACATATGTTCATGGTTCTATGGGGGAAGGGGGTGCCTACAGACTCGGACTGTCACACAGCGGTACCAGGAAAACCCCCGGTGGGGCCCTGGTCCCTGGTGGCTTTTATCTCCAAAATCTGAAGTATGTATAACTTATTTGTGGCATCCCAAGTGCGAAACTTAGCGATCACCCTTCACACTATTGGTTATGTTTACTATGATGTGCCACGTTATGATTATTACCTTATTGTATACTGTATGCTGCATGAGGTTGCCCCTGGTGTGATGCAGATTTTTAGTACTGACCAGAGCATTGCGGTCAGACAATGTATTTTCATGCTGTAAAAATGATCATCCTTAACTGATATCACATACTACTTCAATGTATGGTTGCACCAATTGTCAGGAATGCCTCTCAAGCACCTCTTAGACTTACATGGCAACTTTTTTACCTTACTATAGTGCTGTTTATAGGTACCGTTAGAGTTACAGATATCACATACTCTTCATTATTTTTTGAGGTGCCAGGACTATCCTGACGACGGCTGCAAGGTCACACAGGGACTTTCCCTCAATATATCCTTTTTATGGGTTGTATACCCGAGTGTCACTAATCATAGTTGTACTTGTTTACCATATTGCACTATTTTGTACAGCACTGATTTATGTAATTTATGTATATATACTAATACAGCTTTTTTGCATTACTAAAAAATTTTGGTCTGGAGTGCATTTTTCCCAATCTTGTACACTATTGATATAACTGAGGTACGTTGTGGTGGGGTACCTCGGGACATTTGCACCCATAGCTGATAATCCTCGATTACTCTGTATGTATATGTTCTTTGGTGTGCTTGTTATCCAATTGTTTATCCCAAGTGCACACATAGAAACAATACAGTCTGGCATAATGTTTCTGTACATGGGCCCTGTGGACCAAAACCCAGGATTTCTACTATTCTGGGTTCTGGTCCTTTACCCGGGGCACCCTGATCGGGGGTGCCCTGCTGTGTAAAACCCCCCAGATCCCCCGAAGAAACTCACCTCTTCCCGGTCCTATGGCGCATGTGCAGCCGCTCGTCCAATCAGCGCGCTTGGAGCCGCTGACGTCACGCCTAAGGGCAGCGTGCTGGCGGTCGCATCACTCGCATCCTTCTAACAGGGAGCGTGCCCACGCCGGCTATTCAGAAATGAATGCGCCCTGAGGGATGGTGGGGATGCGGCCGCGGCACGCGCATGAGCCATTAGACCAGGAAGTATGGTAATTAACGGGGCGACCTGGGGGGTTTCACACAGTGGGGCATCCCGATTTTGGATGCCCCAAAGTGGGGGGGGGGATTGGTCAGGGAATCTTATAGAATCTGCCAATTGAGCTGGGTTTTGGTCCACTTTAATACTTGCATCTAAACGCAGGGAGGGCCCCCAGAGTCTGTTAAACTGGTGGGCCCTGGACACCCCAAGTCCTACACGGATTATTAAGTAATGATAATCATTTAGTTCAGTGTTGCTGTGATGTCACTGTTAGTGCCAACAATAAACCTTTTGTTTTTATCAAAGGTTTTGCATTACAACTTCACTCTACTTTGGGAAGGGCCATGAAACAATGTGGCTTCTAAGAAGAAGCTTGGATTTAAAGTGGACCAAAACCCAGGATTTTGACTATCCTGGGTTTTGGTCCTTCCCCCCGAACGGGGTCGCCCTGCTGTGTGAAACCCCCCAGATCGCCAAAACCAACTCACGCCTACCCAATCCTTACGGCACTTGCACAGCCGCTCGTCCAAACGGCGCGCTCGGATCCGCTGACGTTGCATTGTCTAAGCCTTCGTCTAAGGCCAACAGCTCTGAGCGGGCTGGCGGACGCATTCCCCGCTTCCCTCTAACAGGGAATGTGCCCGCGCCAGCCATTCACAAATGCCTGGTACGGGCATGTGCCCTGCTAGAGGGGTAGTGGGGATGTGGCAACAGCTCGTGCATTCACTGTTGAACAGCGAAACAAGGTAAGTGTATGGGCAACCTGGGGGGTTTCACACAGTGGAGCGTTATAGATTCCCGGGCTGATCGGCGTGGGTTTTGCTCCACTTTAAGATTGACGGACTGTTAGGCTAGTTGTCAGCTAGGAGCTCACTTGAAGCCTGCCCCATGTGTCTCTCCCCTATTTCCTGCAGAGCGCTGTATGCCCACACTCCAAATGTAGTCGCACGGCCACCCCTGTTTCTTAGCACTTCGAGTGTGAACAAGCTTGTTATTCTTCTGCTCTACAGTTTTTGGCCGTCCAGTGCCCTATGCCCTGCACCCAGGAATAAGTCAAGCTGAAGTGGGTGAGCTATGATTGTGTTTTGATCCTTGCAGCTTTGTCCTGTGCCAGCTTAATAAAGCTTACCAGGTCCCGTGATCCAATCCCGTGGTGTATATGTGCTCAGTGATTAGTTGGGTGTGCATACACCATTTGCTATTGTTGGATGCAGGGCCATCACAGTGCCTGAACCTTGTAGCTCCATCCAGAGCCGGATTATAAGGGGGTCGCAAGGGGCGTGACCCCCGGTGCCTCCACCACTTGCCCGGCAAAGGGGGCCTCCACCAATCTTTGGGTTATGGTTTGGTCCAGGAGGCTTTTCCGTCTTTGATCTGACGGGCCAGCAAATAAGCTATCGGAGGCAGTGGGGTCATGGCCAGCCAAAGCCACCAGAGGGCAGGACTGAGAGTCTGGAGCAGCAAAGCCGCCGCCAGCGACGCTACAGTGATGGATGCGTGCAGAGGTGTCACTGCACATAAGCCACCAAGCACAGCCGCTGGCAGCTCAATGCAGGGAACTGTTTTCTGCTGGACCAGCTGGACGACTACAGAATGGCAAAGAGGTGCCCAGAATGGCAAAGCAGGAGTTCCCGAGCAGCACGCACCCGCACAAGGGACTCGATCTGATGTTCCAGTAAGTAGGCGGGTGCCAGACAACCACCAATCAGTTACTTGGCTGGACTATTATTTTAAAGGAAAAAAAAAATACTGTATCTGGGGCCTCCACCAGAATTTGTGCCCAGGGGCCTCCACCACACTTAATCCGACCCTGGCTCCATCCACATTGTCAGAAGAGCGTGCCCCTTTGTAGCAGGTGGCAGACAGGGGGGGGGGGGTAGACTGGCCAAAGGAAGACCCAGGAGAATGGTTGGGCTGCTGCCGCTAACACCCCATCTGATTCCTCCTTACTCACCCACCAGCCCCCCTAACTGTACCCTCGAGGCAACAGTCCAAGTTCTGCCCTGAATTCTATAAGCTCATCATCATGGCTTTCAGTGGCTTACCCACCCCTGCAAGATTATCTGTTCCTAGGTTACTAAAGCTTCAGTAGCATCTGATGTAATTTGACCATATTCATCTCTCCACATCATGGCTGTTTCTAGGAAAGGGTGAGCAGGGCGATTGCCCTGGGCACCAAGGTCATTTGGGGTGCCTTCATCCCAGCCATTATGTTTTCTGAAGATGAGTCTGGGGCACTATTAGTAGTGCAGCCCATAAAACAGGCCCCTCATATTAACATTGAGCTCAGTCATGGGGAGGGGGCACTGTCTGCCCCTGGTCCTATGCTGTACCTTCACCATAGCGGCAGACTGGCTATAGGGCATACAGGGCAAAATCCTGTTAGGCCGACACCTAGAAAGGCCGCAGCCGGTGAGACGGATGCAGGAGGGCGGGTGGCAGCCAGTGAGCAGCTGGTGAGTGGGCCTCTGAGTGCTTCCTGCACAATAATAAGGCAGCAGGCGGACCGGATAACCGATTTATGCTTACCTGCCGGCACAAACTTACTGGCATCTCCCCGGTCGCTGCAGTGGTTGTTTTGGGTGGCCTGTGTCTATGGGCAGTGTGCATTGTTTGGACGCCGGCCATATGGGCCATGCCCACCAGTTGTCTGGGAATACTGCTGCAGTGACCAGAGAGCACTGGTAAGTATGAATGTGTGAGGATGTGTGTGTGTGTGTGTGAGTGAGTGAACGGCGGCAACAGCAGAGGCAAGCCCGTCCGCTGCCTTATCATTGTGCAGCTTTCTGGGGATGGGGAGGGAGTGGCGCTCACTGCCTGTGATAAGGGACGGTCCTCACTGTCTGTAATGGGGGATGCTGCACACTGTCTGTAATGGGGGATGCTGCACACTGGCTGTAATGGGGAATGCTGCACACTGGCTGTAATGGGGAATGCTGCACACTGGCTGTAATGGGGAATGCTGCACACTGGCTGTAATGGGGAATGCTGCACACTGGCTGTAATGGGGAATGCTGCACACTGGCTGTAATGGGGAATGCTGCACACTGGCTGTAATGGGGGATGCTGCACACTGGCTGTAATGGGGGATGCTGCACACTGGCTGTAATGGGGGATGCTGCACACTGGCTGTAATGGGGGATGCTGCACACTGGCTGTAATGGGGAATGCTGCACACTGGCTGTAATGGGGAATGCTGCACACTGGCTGTAATGGGGAATACCTCTCAGTGGTTGTAATAAAAGATGCTGCACACTGGCTGTACTGAGAAACACCCCTCACTGGCTGTAATCAGGGATTCTGCACACTGACTGTAATGGGGTATGTCCCTCACTGGCTGTAATAAGAAATGCTGCATACTGGCTGTAATGGGGGATGCCCCTCATTGGCTGTAATCAGTGATGCTGCACACTGGCTATAATGGGGGGATGACACTTACTGGCTGTTATGGGGGATGCCCCTCATTGGCTGTAATCAGTGATGCTGCACATTGGCTGTAATGAGCGATGTCCCTCACTGGCTGTGATGGAGGGATGCTGCTCACTGCCTGGGGTGATTCTGCACACTCTCTGTAATGGGGAGATTAGGAGGGGGATTTTAGGACACCATTTTGGTTCATTTCAAAATATTTTTGTCCTCTAAACCCTGCGTGTGTCTTATGGTTAGATGCATCTTATGAAGCAAAAATACAGTAATATATATATATATATATATATATATATAGTGACATTAAGATATTATACTGGGCAAGGAACAGTACAGCAGGGACGGGGTTTCCCCCTCGAAAAGTCCCGGGCCGTTTTTTTAAACCCCAGTCCCCCCCTGCATGGCACATAACGGTATGGGACAGCAGCAGCACCCACGGATGGATTAGGAGGGGGCAAAACATTTCTCCTGCCCACACTGAGCGCATTTTTGCCAATAAACTGCCCTGCTCCACATGGCCTGTCCCTGCAATGCTAAAGCCACAGCCTTGGAGATACTTGTTGACCAGCTGGGGGGGGCACATGGGGGGTGGAGTGCTCCAAGACAAAGCCATGGACAGAAAGCGCCGTCCCCTTAAGGAGGGCAGCCCACAAGACTGGCCTGCGTTCCGTCCGGAGGCAGACCAGCCATGGGGGAAGTGGTCACTGGGGGAAGTGACCTCAGGGGGGAGGGGGAGTATAAAAGGGACGTTTGTCCCCCTCCCCTTCCTCTTTGACCCCCGGCTGGATGGACGAGCAGTCCCACCCTCCCGCCCTGTTTTTGGTTATGTTTGGGTTTTTTGGCCACAGTTCTGGGGGGGGATTGGATATGTGTTAAAAAAAAAATTGTATTGTTATTTATTATAAAAAAAAACAAAAAAAAACAAAAGAATATATATATATAGATATATATGGAAAATTAAAAAAATAAATAAATATAAATATATATATTTATATTTATTTTTTTTTTTAATTTTCAATATATATCTATATATCTATATCTATATCTATATCTCTATATCTATATCTATATCTATGTATTTGGTAATATGTCGGTGGGCACCTGTTGGGGGTGCCGCACTATTCGGTTATTTATTTCTGTTAAGTATGTTGTCATACCTCCCAACTTCTGAAAACTTGAAAGCGGGACAAGCCATGCCCCCGGCCACACCCCCGTCACGCCCCGGCCACACCCCCGTCACGCCCCGACCACGCCCCCGTCACGCCCCGGCCACGCCCCCGTCACGCCCCGGCCACGCCCCCGTCACTCTCTCCAGCTCCAGCAATGTCGGCTGCCTTCACCCCTGCATGCGGTACGTAGCCCCCCCCACCCCTGTGTGCCTAGCCCACCCACCCACCCCCGTGCGCCTGCCCACCCACCCCCGTGCGCCCGCCCCACTCTCTCACCCCACGCGCCAGGAAGTTATCTTCCCGCCGGCGTCATTGCGGCCCTGGGCTGTCACAGCGCAGGGGGTCCCGGGACATTTGGTAATGTTCCGGGACCGCGGGATCCTTCTAAAAAATTGGGACAATCCCGGGAAAATCGGGACAGTTGGGAGGCATGTGTTGTACCTAAAAAAAAAAAAAATTAAAGGAGAAGGTGTCATACTTTGTATATATGTTAATGTATTGTTATTTATCTTTGTTAAGTTTTGGGTTTTCTTTTGCTGTGGAATTTTGGTTTGTATTTGTCACAGCCGTTGGGCGGGTCTCCTCTCGGGTTTCGGGTCTGAGGTAGCATTTCCATGGGTCGGGTATGCGGCTGTTTCCGTGGAAACCGGCCAGGACGAGTTGGTGAAAGAATTTCGGATGTTGGGGTTCTGGTAGGGAAGGGGATGTTTGGCCACTGGCGGTTAGCCAGATTAAGCTCCCTGGCCTAGGAGGTATGCGGCCGAGTTTATGTTGGCTTCCCGCTTGGTGGGGGGTTGGGATGTTATTTTGTTCCCTCCCCTTCCCTTCATTCTTGGGATCCTAGGCTTCTCAGACCCGGAACAATAGGGGGGGACTCTATTCTGCTTGTACAATGTTGTTTATATATGTTGGGCTGTGGCCGATTAAATTTAATCATTCCAACGACATGGTGGTCTGGACTCGTTATTTGGTGGGTGAGAGGTATGACGCAGGGCATATGGAACGCTAGCACAGTCATGGTAAGAGCAGGCACAAACCATGAAATCCCAGACTAGTTTTTGGCCCCTAGTCTGCCAAAGGTGTTAGAACTGCTTGGGACCTCACCCCAGAACCCAATAAACTTTGAAAAGAGAAAAAGAGGAAAGAGGAGAAAACAGGAACTTTTAATACTAGGGGGTTTATTCATCAAGGGATAGCGGCAGGTAGCGCCTCGTAGCGGCAGGCAGCGTCTGCTGAACTCTGGGCGCTGTACGCAATACCACATTTATGAAGCCAATTCTGGTGAGCGACTGCATCACGCCCATGAAGTGTCCGATTCATCATCACAGGCGGCTCAGCATATAGCGTCGGAGCTCTGGCTTCCAGAGCAACTGGTATTACCTGTCGCTACCTGTCGCTCTCCCATACATTTCAATGGATGTTCCCTTTCTTCTCTTTAAACAGGGTTTTCTTTTTTTTTTCTTTTTTAGTATTTTTTTAATCAAATCATTGTATGACCTCTCCTGGCCTATTAAATGTAATTTTTGAAAACTTTTTAGATTTTTTTATATTTTTATGCAAAATTGTCATTACAGGTCTGGTATTAAAGTGTTACAATGTCACAATAACAATGTAATTCCATATGTTTTCGCTTTGTTACTAGTGGATATGTGTTCAAAAACGGACTTTAATCACACAGCGTCTGGCGCTCTATGCTATAGCGAACAGATCCAGAGCGCCGACGCTGTGTGAGGCTGTTTTTTTTATGAATATGGTTTGAGTCGGTCACACTGACCAGTCGCTACCGTTCACTCCCATATAGCTCTGTACTGGTGTTCTAGCAACACACACATCAATGCCGGCCATGTTACTACAGCGACTGAGGCGCTCTGTAATAGCGACTTACAGCCAATCAGAGCGACCACTAGCGGTCGCTATTAGCGCCACTGTACAGACGCTCATCTGCCATTACCTGGCGCTAGTAGTGAATCAGCCTGTAGGACATTTATTCAAAGGTCTAAAATCATTGTGGAAATTATGTGCAGCATACTTAGGCCCTTATTTATGAAGGAATAGCGACAGGTAGCGCCTGGTGAGCGGCCGGTAATGACGGGCACCGCCACGAGAACGCCGGCTCCCCACCACAATCACACATTTATCAAGCCAATCCTGCTTAGCGACTGAGATAGCGCCATATAGCGACTCATTCATCATTATTCCAGCCTCAGCCCACAGCGCCAGCGTCCGACCTTGAACAGCGACAGGTATGACCTCTCGCTACCTGGCGCTCTCCAATGCATTTCAATGGAACAATCTTTAAATATAATAATTAATTGTTAGTAATGTTTTTTGTTTTTTTTTTGTTTTTTTTTTTAAATGTGAAAAATTCTGTGACCACTTCTGCCATTTTTTTTTTTACCTTAAAAAAAATTAACTTTGTGCAGAATTGATATTACAGGTCTGATATTAATGTATTCATATTACTAAATTCTTTCAAATTTTTTTTTTTTTGGTTTCCAAAAATATGGTGGTTTGCGGGTTAAAAAACTACTTTAACACATCACCGCCAGCGCTCTGGGGTTTAAACATGCATTTCACAGCGCGAGAATTTTTTAGCGTGATTTTTTGATGAATGTGGTGGGAGCCGGTCGCTCTGACCAGTAGCTATCATGCGCACCCATACATCGCGGAATCTGTCAAATAGCGACTCGTCACCCCGTATTCAACATTACTGCACACCGACTCAGTCGCTATCAACAACCGAACAACGGCCAAGCACAGCGTCTACTAGCGGGCGCTCTGAAAATACTGCTACAGTCGCTCAACTGTCGCTGCCTGCCGTTAATAATGAATCGGCCTCTTAGATTTTTTTGGTTCTGTGGCTCTTGTTGTGCTATCATAACCACAAACACCCAAGAATCTCGTCACCTCCAAACTGTAACCGCAGTCTTGTTCCCACCAGACTCCCATCCCTGTACACCGTTCTTACCGAGCCGGGGCTTGAATGCCGTCTGACCTTGGGAGACTCCTTCCCCACGGATGGGCTCTTAAAGTTAATGCATGCATTGTTTTCTGAGTGCACCCTCTTCACCTGGTTTGCAGTTTTTTCGAAGGGGTCGAAGCTGCTCTGAGTCCTCTGAACCCGAACTTTCTTGTCCTCAGGAATGGTATCCAGTGGTTTGATTACCGAGTCCATTCCCTGGCAGTTACGTGTAGACATCTTCGTGACACATATCTGCAAAAAGGGGCGACACAAGCAAAAGGCAGGTTGAAGATGGCACGGCACGTGAGGACACACTCCTGTTTAACAATGAGCACACGTACATGTTATTCCCGGGGGGAGAGCCAAAGCCTCCTGTCTGCTGCCGTGAACATGGCCTTTTCACGATGACGTATTGTTTGCTGAGGACTCTACAATGCCTGGAGTAATCAATCCTTCCTTACAGAAACCTAAGCCTAGTGTGACCCAAACACAAAACAAAGCCGTCATCCAATACAACCTGTAGGTAATAATGCTGCAGCATCTGTGGAGCTGTAAATGGTGCACAGCATTAAATTGTTTCTTCATGTCAATTAGATTTAGTATTGATTTTTGTACAAAACCAAGAATCAAAATTGACATAACTAAGAAACTCGTGTAAGAGCTGCGTGTTTCTAAAATGACAAATATTCTGGTGGGAGTAGGCGTATCCCCCCCCCCTCCTCTTTACCACCCATGAAACTGACCCCGCACAAATCATACACAATTTTGAGTTAGTTCATTCCAAAAAAAAACCTCTTCTTTTATTTAATTTCATATTCTTAAAAAATTATTTCCATTTATAGATATAAATAATTATAAAATATACTGTTTGGTCCGGTATGTTTTGCATTTGCATTTGATCATGACCACACTAGTCAATGTTTTTTGTTTATAAAAAGAAGTCTTGCTTCACATTTATTATACAAATATTGTGTTACACATTACACCATTATATTACATCGACATTAATAATTGATCACAATTTGATCACAATTTGAGTCACATATGGTTTTCCTTTTGCATTTCATGAATTTAGATGGATCATCTTCACAGACTGATCATTTGTCGGGCAGACATGTTTCGCCGCTACTCAGTGGCTTTCTCAATGCCCTATATCTGCGCAATAACCGTGGAATACCATCCTTCATAAATTCAGATAACAATCAATCATCAAATACCAGGAGAGACATGGCAGATGCTTCTTGGTGCAATTCGGGGAATATATTAACCCTTATTCCAATATAAAGTGTTCTTTTCCTGCACCATTGGCAGCTTAATCTCTCCTGGAAAAAGTATTCACTAGCATGTTCACAAGCTGAAAACCTCTGCTGCTTTGCTGCTGGACATTGCCCTGGGGTCTATGTGGTCAAAGATTGTCCCGCCTTTCGTGCCCTCCCAGGGTTCCCTTATTGGCAAAAAGCCAGGCTGCTGCTCACATGCTTAAGAAACAATTATAAAATATACTTTACACTGATTTTACCACATAGATAAACCAGAACTTCACCCTGAATAAGAGTCTTATATGCCCCCCCCCGTGCATACAGATTGTCCACATTAAAAATCATCCTACCTGCATCTACTGCATTTTCTGAGACTTGAAGCATCAAAGATGGCGGCCCATGGAGCCTCAGGCTGCCTGCAAACAGGAAGTGTCTTCTGACCGTGCCACTCTGAATTCTGGGATTAACAACCTTTTCCTGCCCCCAGCTCTACTTTGTCTGTGACCTTTGTCTATAACTTTGTCTATAACCCTCCTCCTTGTACTTTTGATCCCTCTCCTCAGTATGTGTCTGAGCCAAGATGGCGCCGCCCGTACCCTAGGGTGCTGAACAGAGTTGCAGGACAGCGGGAGAAAGAATAAAAAGTGACTAAAAACGTTAGCTATATTAATTTTGGTTCCTGGGGGATAGTTTTTTAAAGGTTTGGGCTTTTCATTACATGACGCTGGTCCGCTTTATATACAAACATAGCATTTGTAATCCATCCATACGGGCTACTGGTGGTAGCTATTTGATCTTATATGGATTTAATATTGGCCGTACTAGTTTCGCCAATGTGGCTTCCTCAGCGCCCTCCAATATTCTGAATAGGGACACATAATATTTTCTAATTACATATATAATTTAAATACTCTGCAAAGTATTTAAATTATATATGTAAATAAAAAATATGACATGACATTTTTTATATGATGAACTAACTCAAAATTGTGTATAAATTGTGCAGGGTCAGTTTCATGGGAGGTAAAGAGGAACAGGGGGGATACTCCCACCAGAATATTTTTCATATGTATTTAGCCTAGTAACTGTAGCAGCCGAATATAAGGTGATCGCATCTGTAAGCGGGCAAACAATCAGCAGTGACGGACAACGGATTTGAACGGAAAAAACGGCTTTTATTCAGCAAAGTTCAGTAGATAGTCCAAAGATTGCAGCATAAATGCAGTTAGCAAAAAGGGTTACTTCACCAACCAAATAGTCCTGAGCTGGGTACTTTAGCAAGCTGATCAATTCCAGTCCACTTTACAGGGCGTATCAGCCCTCTGCTCAATGTCCAGTGCTGTCCTTCACCACGGTGCAGCTCAGCCTGGGCTCACTCCAACAGGCTGGTCATCAACAAAGGAAAGGCCGTGTGCTCTCTTCTTATACAGGCTTCCCCTGTAATCAGCGTGCACACTTGTGGAGGGCCTTAGAACATGTAACAACCCGTTAGGGAATTGGGGAAGTGACCCGGGTCCTGAAAACCCGGCCCGGATTGTGCTTTATACAGTCAAGCAGGGAAGGAATAGACATTTTGATACAATTTACCACACATCACACTTTGAGAAGGTGTAAAAAAATCAATACCATAACAACTTTTATCTAAAATTACCTCTCAGGTCAGTTGGGCAACATTTTCACATTATTGCTTAGGGTCTGTCTACTCTCTTCCGATCTTTTTGTTTTGTTGCATAAACATTACCGATTTATAATGCAATAAACAATTTAAAAAGTTTGTATATTGTCTATCAGTAATTTATAACGTTCGGAGCATTACATGACAATCACTATGAGACAATGGGCTTGATTAAACAAAGTTTGTAACAAGAAATTAGTTTAAAAAAAAAATACTACGCTACTAGCTTTTTTGAAATGCTTGTGACTCATCATCTTCTCTCAAAGTGTAAAAAAATAGAACTGAAATTTACAATTGTAAAAAAAAAAATTCTCAGTACATTCCCTTAGGTGTTTTTTTTTACTCAAAAAAGCCAGGTTAGCAACTGCCACAGCATGTTTTTCTTTTTATCAGTGTAAGAGACATGCGGAATAGATTTTTTATGACTGTTTTGATTTATAACTGCCGACACCCCAGGCAGATCACCAAACCTGGGCCAAAGGCTACAGGCACTAGTGAGTTGCCAGACTGGTGCACTAGCCTGGTAATTTAGAGGGAGGGGACAATGATTTGTTTTATTTTTGATTGAAACAGTAAAAATTAAAGGAATAAAAAGTTAATGTGGACCAAAACCCAGGATTTTGACTATCCTGGGTTTTGTTCCCTTCCCCGGGGGCACCCCGAAAGGGGGTGCCCCGCTGTGTGAAACCCCCCAGATCGCTGAAGCCAACTCCCCTCATCCCGGTCCCACGGCGCGTCTAAAAGCGGCGGCTCTGACGGCAACATCTTCCGCTCCCCTCTAGCAGTGCACGTGCCAGGCATTTGTGAATGACCGCTGCGGGCATGCTTCCTGTTAGAGGGAGTCGGAGGACGCGGCCATCAGAGCCGCTGCTCTTAGATGCGCCGTGGGACAGGGATAAGGTGAGTTGCCGCGTCGATCTGGGAGGGTTTCACATAGCAGGGCACCCCCAATCGGGGTGCCTCCGGGAAAGAAACAAAGCCCAGGATAGTCAAAACTTTTGACTATCCTGGGTTTTGGTCCACTTTAACTCCAGTAGGTTTGTAGAAATAGATATATGCAATTGCTATATATCTTTTATTAAGTCATCCAGCCACTTTTCCCAATAGGCAATGTTGAATTTACACATACATCCAATGGGATAAATAACAAAACATGTGGAGCAAAAGAAAACAGCAAGTTTGGTTGCCTTGATTTCAGGGCTGTGGAGTCGGAGTCGAGGAGTTGGAGGAAATTTTGGGTACCTGGAGTCGGAGTCGGCAAACAATGCACCGACTCCGACTCCTACTAAATTTTGATTTAGCAAGTTTAAATGTCCCAATTCACAAAAGGTTATAATTAATGACTTCTCTATTGTAAGAATAAAGACCAATGCATGCAGTGCCTCACGTAACCGCAAAACGAACACGTTAAGTGACCGTGAAGAAACGTGCTTTTCATGTGCTTCACTATATGGCACGCAACGCACAATTAGAAGCGGCAATACTTATACTTTGCATAGTGTTGTGTTCTGCTGTTACAGGGAACCCATGGGTAACCTAGCCTCTCACTGATAAGGGATTAAGTAAATATGTTTTTTGCAGGACTAGAGACACTTGTATAAGTGAAGGGAATGGAGGATCAATAGTTCAAGACGGAAGCTGTACCATTGGAAAGACTGCTGTCATTCAGCAAAAGGCTATAAAAACTTGTAAACTTCGATTGTTAGCTTAAACTTTAAACATGACTATGGGATTCTACTAGGGAAATCATATTTTATAATAAAGGCCCCTTTCTGGATCCTCCCACTGCCCTATCTTCAGCAGAAGATCAGCACACAGAAAGGAGAAGGCAGCTTCTGCCCAACTACCTCTCTCTGCTAGAAGCCTTTCTTTCCTTCAAGGAATGTATAAAATACATTCACATATTAATACAGAGGAGTCGGGGAGTCGGAGTCGGAAGTACAAAAAACTGAGGAGTCGGAACATTTATCTACCGACTCCACAGCCCTGCTTGATTTATTATTACTCAATACATCTATTTATTAGTTGATTTTCTATTTTTTCAATTACTGTTTTAATAAAATATTAATGCCAACACCCTGGGAAAAGTACTAAACCATAAAGGGCCATAGGGATGGAAAGTTGCCAGAACAACTATGGGCACAGAACAAGCCAATTATAGGGCAATTTGTGAGCATACTGTTCCTGTCCCACAATGTCCAAGTATGAAGGTGGCCTTATTCACAGTTACTGGAGAACAGATGCACATGAGACTTATTCATCCAAAATGGAGTATGGTACAATTGCCCAAAAACAACAGAAGATCCCAATAGTACTAAATTGTACACACTCAGGTACAAGAAAAACAAGTGTTCAAGCATAACGTGATCCACACTGCACTTACTTTTGCTTTCAGGTGTCTAGACCTTTGACTCTCTCCTACAACCTTTGGGACTGCCACCAGATCATCTCTTCTGCTTCTGGACTCTGCTTCTCTAACTCCAGCTTTACAAATCAATTCTTGGTCAAACAGGATGCTCTGATCTTATACTGGTTCTGGTTCCATCCATGCCATACTAACATTCTTGTCACATGGCTCATACTCTGGGCCTGCTCGTCATGTGCCAGGGCCTTCCTGCAGACTAAACCTGACTAAATGTCTTCCAACCAATCTAAACCAACTCCTGTTTAGTTCTAGTATTACTTCTGCATGCTAACTAATCCTATTCTCCTACTTTCCTAACTTTTCATTAGGGGCCTAACCACAGCCATCTAACTTCTAAATAACCAGGCTTTCCTCAACTAGAGGCAGGGCGGATTAAGTGTGGTGGAGGCACCTGGGCACAAAATCTGGTGGAGGCCCCAGATACAGTATTTTTTTTTCCTTTAAAATAATAGTCCAGCCAGATAACTGATTGGTGGTTGTCTGGCACCCGCCTACTTACTGGAACGTCAGATTGAGTCCCTTGTGCCTCCCTTGTGCGGGTGCGTGCTGTTCGGGAACTCCTGCTTTGCCATTCTCGGCAGGGGGGTAATGTAGTGGAGCTGGTGCAGCAGAAAACAGTTCCCTGCATTGAGCTGCGTTTGGTGGCTTATGTGCAGTGAGTGGCCGCGATTGACAGCTCTGCACGCACTTATCACTGTAGCTTTGCTGCTCTAGATTCTCAGTCCTGGCCTGTGATGACTTCGGCTGCAGGTTTGCAAAATTAAAAAAAAAAAAAAAAAAAAAAAAAAAGCTTGTCTAGGTGCCCCACTGCCACCGATAGCTTTGTTGTTGGCCCCACGGCCCGTTAGGCCTAACACTGAAAAGCCTCATGAATCAGACCATAATCCAAAGGTTGGTGGAGGCCCCCTTTGCAGGGCAAGTGGTGGAGGCCCCAGGGCGTGCGCCTCTTGCGCCCCCCTCATAATACGTCCCTGGCTAGAGGTATACCAAATCAGGATGTCCGCACTGCACCGCGCTTTTCAGCAGGAATGGGGTAGCTGATACTTCCACTTCCATGCACCATGCTGCACCGCCATGCACATTATTCCCCACTGGCCTGATGAGTCTGATAGGCTGTCTACAACTGCTGTGTACCAGCAACAACCAAAAGAAAGACTATTGAGCAGTGAATGTTGTGCATTTTTCGCATTTCGTGAATGTTGTCCTTCTGCACAAGAAGTGATCATTGGGAAAACATATACAGAATATGAGACTGACAACCATACTGCTCGTATGCTGTGTCTGATACCAACACCAATAAATCGCTTTGCTTGAGTTCATATACACCAAATGCCGGTGTTTCCCCTGCTGTTCAGCAGCTTTACTCCCTCCACCACTAAAGCAAACAGAATTACGGTCCTGATTTTATAGCAGAAAGGTCCTTAATAGTATAACTGCTTGAAATCCCAATAAGCACACAAATAACTGCCTGCAGGACATGACAAGCTGATAATACAGGCCACAGTGTGACCATTTCTCCAATGGATTTTATTGTGTTATGAGTTTGTCTCAGTCCCGAAAGAAAAAAAAAGGATGAAATAAGGTCCCTCTAAATGTAATACCACCAATAAGAGAAGAAGGAAAATAAGTTGCACCCACAGAATAGTATAGGATATCTGACCTTTTTGCTACCTCTACCTTCATTTACAAATCTATTTAATTTATTATTTCCATTACTTTTTTACATTTTACTGAGTTTTTAAACTGTTTCCTTAAAGAAAGACTAACAAATGGTACAATATTTGGTCAACTGACTTTAATCATCAAGGGATAGCGGCAGGTAGTGCCTTGTAAGCCACAGGTAGCGGCAGGTGAACGCCGGCCGCGGCACGCAATACCACATTTATGAAAGCTTATCTGGTGAGAGCCTCTAACAGCGACAGACGGCTCAGCGGATCTCGGCGGCGCTCTAGCTTTCAGAGCGCCTGGTATTACCTGTCGCTCTCCCATACATTTCAATGGACGTTACTTTTCTTCTCTTTAAACAGGGTTTTCTTTTAATATTTTTTTACTTAAATACATTTTAGAAAACTTTTTTTATTTTTTTATTTTTTAATGCATAATTGTCATTACAGGTCTGGTATTACAGTGTTAATGTCACAATGTAATAACAATGTAATTCCATATGTTTTCGCTTTGTGACTGGTGGATATGTGTTCAAAAACAGACTTTAATAATACAGCTTCTTGCTCTCTGGGCTACAGCGACCCAATTTTGAGCGCCGGCGCTATGTGAGGCTGTTTTCTTGATGAATATGGTTTGAGTCGCTCACACTGACCAGTCGCTACCGTTCGCTCCCATATAGCTCTGTACTGGCGTTATAGCGACTCACACATCAAATTCATCAATGCCGGCAATGTTACTACAGCGACTGAGGCGCTCTGTAATAGCGACTCACGGCCGATCAGAGCGACCACTCGCTCTTAGCGCCGCAGTACAGGCGCTCATCTGCTATTACCTGCCGCTAGTAATGAATCAGCCTGTCCGTTAGTCATTCAGTCATCGCAGAAAAGCTTTGTGTGGGTAATTGTTTTTTATATCACCTTCAACCAATATTTTACCTATTGACCTATTCCTTCCAGGAACAACCTATCCCTGCCTCTAGAAACAATGGGGATTATTTAAGAACGGCTAGCGCTAGGTAGTGCTTCGTAGCGGCAGGCAGCGTCTGGTGAATGCCGGGCGCTGCATGGGAAATCACATTTAAGAAAGCGAATCAGGTGAGCGCCTCTAACAGCGCCATGTAGCGTCACATGCATTATTACAGGTGGCTTGGCGTATAGCACCGGCCCTCCAGGTTCAGGAGCGTCGTGAAGTACCTGTCACTCTGTAGCGCTCTCCCATACATTTCAATGGGGCTTCATTAGTTCATTTTTTTAAAACATTTTTATGCAGATTTGTTATGTATAGGTCTGGCACTAAAGTGTTATTGTCCCAGTGTTATAACAATTTCACTCCATGTGTTTTCGCTTTGTTACTGCTGTATATGTGTTCAAAAACAGACTTTGATCACACAGCGTCCAGCTTTAGAGCGTGCGTGTGTGTAGTTATTTGTTAAATATGGTGTGGAGCGCCGAGTGCTGGACGTACTGAGCTGGTGCTACCTCTCGCTTGCTGCGGCGCTGTCCTTTTGTTAGAGCGCCCAACACACATCATATTCATCAGTGCCGGCCAGGTTACTAAAGCGACTGAGGCGCTCTGTTACAGCGCCTGATACCCGCTTACAGCGTCTACTAGCAGTCGCTCTAGGCGCAGCTATACAGACGCTTATCTGGCAATACATGGGGTTAGTAGTAAATCGGCCTCCACGCCTCTCCTGCACAGTACTTCTGCTGCAGCTCAACAACCCATCTAAATAACATCAAATTTATACAAGCTGTCATCCCTCCTTTATTATGAATAACAATTTAATGACACAGATACATGCCCCAACTTGTCAAATATGTGCCCAAATATGTATGTTACTAAAGGTTACTAAAGACAGCATCCCCAAACCACACTAGCACCCATAGGACACCTCAGGGCCCAAGAAAACCCCATTTCCCTTGGTGACCCCTGATAAGCAAATAATATTGATGCAGCAAATATCGACCTTTTAGCATCAGAGTTATGGGCGATCAAGGTCACAGGGGTCAAGATTGCGGCCTCAGGAAAGACAACGCAGATCTCGGTGCTTCTGTTTTTGCATCTCCTAGTGAAGTCCCTCTTTTCTGTTCCTGTTATAGAAAGCTGAGGTTGGTGATGACCCCCACCTTCTGCATTTATCCCTCCTTGCTGTATTTACATCATGGCTCCATGTTGCTGGCATGAAAGTGCAGAGCAGATAAGAACAGAGCAGATAAGTGCAGAGCAGATAAGAAGACTCCCTCCCCAAACACCTTGCTGTGTGTTTCCTTATCTGAGGAGCCCTCACATGGCCCTACATGGAGAAAGGTCTGCTTGTATATACACACTTGTTAAATCAGACCTACACCCTAAATAAGAGACTATCTTATATGTTTCCCCCGCCCTGTACATACAGATTGCCCACATTAATCCAGACCTTCACCCTGAATAAGAGTCTATCTTATATGTTTCCCCCACCCTGTACATACAGATTGCCCACATTAATCCAGACCTTCACCCTGAATAAGAGTCTATCTTATATGTTTCCCCCACCCTGTACATACAGATTGCCCACATTAATCCAGACCTTCACCCTGAATAAGAGTCTATCTTATATGTTTCCCCCACCCTGTACATACAGATTGCCCACATTAAAAATCATCCTACCTGCACCTATTGCCTTTTTTGAGCCTTTTAACATCCAAGATGGCAGCCCATGGAGCATCAGGCAGCCTGCAAACAGGAAGTGTTTTTTGACTGTGCCGCTTTGCATTCTGGGATTTCTGACCTTTTCCTGACTCCCGCTCTGCTCTGTCTGTATAACCCCGCCCCCCTGTAACTTTTGCCCCCTCTCCTCTCCTCGGTATGTGATGCTACTGAGCCAAGATGGCGGCACCCGTATCCTAGCGTCCTGAACAGAGTTGCAGGTCAGTGGGAGAAAGAATAAAAAGCGACTAACAACATTAAATATATACATTTTAGATGCTGGGGGAATAGTTTTTTATGAGCTTTGCATTAAATGATGCTAAAGGTCTGGTTTAACCCTTACAGTGCTGGAGAGCAAGGGACATGCTGCTGCCTCTACTATTGGCTACACACCGTACAACGTAAAGCAGACCAAAACCCACTGAACTTGCAAAATAAATTTGGACAAAACCCCTGCCAATACTCAATTCTTAGGGTGTAGAACTAGAAATGGATATTTTGAAATGCCCTGGAACACTGTATTTTTTTCTTTCCATCTCTGTAAGATGGCAGGCGATCAGTCATTGCGTAGTTGTGGCAATGACACCACTGCCACACATAACAGTGGCAATGAATGTCCAAAGGCGAGCAACAAAAATGGTGAAGGGACTTAAAACTTATCAGGAGAGACTTAAAGAACTAAATTTGTACAGTCTGGAGGAAAGAAGGGAGAGGGGGGACATGATTGAGACCTTTATATATGTGAAAGGATTTAAGAAGTTTCAGGAGGGAAGTGTTTTTAAGAAGAAACTTAATGATAGAACAAGGGACCCAACTTGAAGCTCGTCGGGGGGAAGATCAGGAGCAATGTTAGAAAATATTATTTTACAGAAAGAGTAGTAGATGCTTGGAACAAACTTCCAGCAGAGGTAGTTGAGAAATCAACAGTCACTGAAATTAAACATGCCTGGAATAAGCACACATCTATCCTAAGATAAAGAGCACATACATTATACACATAAGATACAGAGAACATACAGTATACACATAAGATACAGAGAACATACAGTATACACATAAGATAAAGAGAACATACAGTATACACATAAGATACAGAGAACATACAGTATACACATAAGATATAGAGAACATACAGTATATACATAAGATACAGAGAACATACAGTACACACATAAGATACAGAGAACATACAGTATACACATAAGATACAGAGAACATACAGTATACACATAAGATAGAGAACATACAGTATACACATAAGATACAGAGAACATACAGTATACACATAAGATACAGAGAACATACAGTATACACATAAGATAAAGAGAACATACAGTATACACATAAGATACAGAACATACAGTATACACATAAGATACAGAGAACATACAGTATACACATAAGATACAGAGAACATACAGTATACACATAAGATAAAGAGAACATACAGTATACACATAAGATAAAGAGAACATACAGTATACACATAAGATAGAGAGAACATACAGTATACACATAAGATACAGAGAACATACAGTATACACATAAGATACGGAGAACATACAGTATACACATAAGATAAAGAGAACATACAGTATACACATAAGATACAGAGAACATACAGTATACACATAAGATACAGAGAACATACAGTATACACATAAGATATAGAGAACATACAGTATATACATAAGATACAGAGAACATACAGTACACACATAAGATACAGAGAACATACAGTATACACATAAGATACAGAGAACATACAGTATACACATAAGATAGAGAACATACAGTATACACATAAGATACAGAGAACATACAGTATACACATAAGATACAGAGAACATACAGTATACACATAAGATAAAGAGAACATACAGTATACACATAAGATAGAGAACATACAGTATACACATAAGATACAGAACATACAGTATACACATAAGATACAGAGAACATACAGTATACACATAAGATACAGAGAACATACAGTATACACATAAGATAAAGAGAACATACAGTATACACATAAGATAAAGAGAACATACAGTATACACATAAGATAGAGAGAACATACAGTATACACATAAGATACAGAGAACATACAGTATACACATAAGATACGGAGAACATACAGTATACACATAAGATACAGAGAACATACAGTATACACATAAGATACAGAGAACATACAGTATACACATAAGATAAAGAGAACATACAGTATACACATAAGATAGAGAACATACAGTATACACATAAGATACAGAACATACAGTATACACATAAGATACAGAGAACATACAGTATACACATAAGATACAGAGAACATACAGTATACACATAAGATAAAGAGAACATACAGTATACACATAAGATACAGAGAACATACAGTATACACATAAGATACAGAGAACATACAGTATACACATAAGATAAAGAGAACATACAGTATACACATAAGATACAGAGAACATACAGTATACACATAAGATAAAGAGAACATACAGTATACACATAAGGGCAGACTAGATGGACCGTATGGTCTCCTTCTGCCGTCAACCTTCTATGTTTCTATGAATGGAGGAGGCGGGGCTTTGCAGCTAAAACAGATGCCATTATCTGGGATTTGAGTGAATCATGAGCAGTGAGAATTGGCAAAATGTGCTCTTCATAGGGGAAGCAATTCAGGGAATGCAAGGTAAAAATGTGGGTTTTGGTCCGCTTTCATTGGCCCTTCCATGTAAAACCAAAAGGGCCAGTTTTCTTATAGCGCCACCAAAGCCCCATCATTTCCAGATATAGCTCCTCAGATCACATTACCATGTCCAGGGGGAAGAATCAAAGTTTGAAAATGTCGCTGACATTAAGTGGTGATAATTAACGTCTAAATGTGAGAGTTTTGCAGCTAATCCGTCGTGTCGGGTTCCAGAAGCCATTCCAGATGGCCGCATTAGTAAATGTTTTCAGTACCCAGCAAAAATGTGAACAAAATTAGAATATGTTAATGTGGTGCCTGTGCTCGTCCTTATGTATTTTGACAGCACAAAATTCTGCTGAAATTCATTCACGACACCCAGATTCAGCAACTTTACTGTGAAGTTCAGTAACGGATCCAGATGTTACACTGTGACAGTGGTGCACCAGTATGTGGACAGACTCCCAACAATATACAGTGCCTTGATAAAGTAACACCTTCAACTTTTTTTAAGGCGGACCTTTAGCATTATTTAATGAAAAGCCCAAATCCTTAAAAAAACTATTCCCCAGCATCTAAAATTAATATATTTTTAATCATTTACTTTATTCTTCCCCCCCCCCCCCCCCCCTGAGCTGCAACTCTGTTCAGGACTCTAGGATATGGGCGCCGCCATCTTGGCTCAGTAGCATCACATACTGAGGAGAAGAGAGGGGTCAAAGGTGCAGGGGGGCAGGGTATAGCTGTTCTTTGCATAGACAGAGCAGAGCTGAGGTCAGGGAAAGGTCAGCAATCCCAGAATGAAGAGCGGCACAGTCAGAAGACACTTCCTGTTTGCAGGCAGCCTGAGCCTGCTCCATGGGCTGCCAACTTGGATGTTTAAAGGCTCTGAAAATGCAGTAGATGCAGGTAGGAGATTTTTTAATGTGAGCAATCTGTATGTACAGGGTGGGGGAACATATAAGATAGGCTCTTATTCAGGGTGAAAGTCTGGTTTATATGTTGCACTTCAATGTATTACACTGAGATTTTATGTGATAGAGCAACACAAGATAGCAAGTATTTGTGAAGTGTAAAGAAAATTATACATGTCCCCCCCCCCCCCCCAAAACAAAATAATGAAAACATGTGACATGTATTAACCCGCCTGTACTCTGATACCCTAAAGAAAAAATAAAAGCACATTTGAGAGCGAACAGTATCATGAACGTGGGAAAAGCAAGCAGGATGCTGGGCTGCATAGCTCGAGGCATCACCAGTAGGAAGAGGGAGGTTGTGATGCCGCTGTATAGAGCCCTGGTAAGGCCACAGCTAGAATACTGTGTGCAGTTCTGGAGACCTTACCTGCAAAAAGACATTATTCAAATAGAACGTGTCCAAAGGCCGGGAACAAAAATGGTAGAAGGACTTAAACTTGAAACTTATCAGGAGAGACTTAAAGAACGTAATTTGTACAGTCTTTCTTTATATATGTGAAAGGATTTAAAAAGGTTCAGGAGGGAAGTGTTTTTAAGAAGAAACTTAATGATAGAACAAGGAAGCACAACCTGAAGCTAGTCGGGGGGAAGATCAGGAGCAATGTTAGAAAATATTATTTTACAGAAAGAGTAGTTGATGCCGGGAACAAACTTCCAGCAGAGGTAGTTGAAAAATCAACAGTCACTGAATTTAAACATGCCTGGGATAAGCACACATCTATCCTAAGATAAAGAGAACATACAGTATACACATAAGATACAGAGAACATACAGTATACACATAAGATACAGAGAACATACAGTATACACATAAGATACAGAGAACATACAGTATACACATAAGATACAGAGAACATACAGTATACACATAAGATACAGAGAACATACAGTATATACATAAGATACAGAGAAAATACAGTATACACATAAGATAAAGAGAACATACAGTATACGCATAAGATAAAGAGAACATACAGTATACACATAAGATACAGAGAACATACAGTATACACATAAGATACAGAGAACATACAGTTTACACATAAGATACAGAAAACATACAGTATATACATAAGATACAGAGAACATACAGTATACACATAAGATACAGAGAACATACAGTATACACATAAGATACAGAGAACATACAGTATACACATAAGATACAGAGAACATACAGTATACACATAAGATACAGAGAACATACAGTATACACATAAGATACAGAGAAAATACAGTATACACATAAGATACAGAGAACATACAGTATACACATAAGGGCAGACTAGATGGGCTGTATGGTCTCCTTCTGCCGTTACCCTTTTCTATGAAAACCAAGGAACAAAGCAGATTGCAATTCACTTTACTACAACTTTATCCCTGAGCTGAGAAGTGAATTGCAGAATTATGTTATAGAAAATAGCCCAAGCTCTGAATATTTCACAAAGCACTGTTCAATCCATCATCTGTAACTGAAAGGATTATGGGACAGCTGCAAATCTACCAAGACATGGCCACCTACCTAAACTGACTGCCCAGGCAAGGGGAACACTAACACATCGGTGACCCCCGATAAAGGAATAATATCGATGCAACAAATATAGACCTTTTAGCATCAGAGTCATAGACGTAGTGATCAAGGTCACAGGGGTCAAGATTGTGACCTCAGGAAAGACAGCGCAGATCTCAGTGCTTCTGTTTTTGCATCTGATAGTGAAGTACGGTAAAGTCCCTCTTTTCTGTTCCAGTTGCTGCTAGGACAAGGTTAGCGATGACCCACACCTTCTGCATTTAGCCCTCCTTGCTGTATTTACATCATGGCTCCATGTTGGTGGCATGAAAGTGCAGAGCAGATAAGAAGACTCACTCCCCAAACACCTTGCTGTGTCTTTCCTTCCTCTGCTCTGTACCTTCATGCTGCCAACATAGAGCCCTCACATGGCCCTGCTTGGAGAAAGGTCTGCTTGTATATACACTCTCATTAACCCTTACAGTGCTGGAGAGGAAGGGACCTGCTGCTGCTTCTACTATTGGCTACATACCTTACAACTTAAAGCGGACCAAAACCCACTGAGCTTGATTGAGACCTTTACATATGTGAAAGGATTGAATAAGGTTGAGGAGGGGAGTGTTTTTAAGAAGAAACTTAATGATAGAACAAGGGGCACAACCGGAAGGTAGTCGGAGGGAAGATCAGGAGCAATGTTAGAAAATATTTTACAGAAAGAGTAGTAGATGCTTGGAATAAACTTCCAACAGAGCTGGTTGAAAAATCGACAGTCATTGAATTTAAAAATGGCTGGGATAAGCCTCCATCTATCCTAAGATAAAGAGAACATACAGTATACACATAAGGGCAGTATGATCTCCTTCGGCCATCAACCTTCTATCTTTCTATGAAAACCAAGGAACACAGCAGATAGCTCAAGTTGTAGTAAAGTGAATTGCAGAGTTATGTTATAGAAAATAGCCCAAGCTCTGAATATTTCACAATGCACTATTCAATCCATCATCTGTAACTGAAAGGAGTATGGCACAGCTGCAAACCTACCAAGACATGGCCACCTACCTAAACTGACTGGCCAGGCAAGGGGAACACTAACTAAAGAAGCATCCAAGAGCTCCAGGATCACTCTGGAGGAGCTGCAGAGATCCACAACTCAGGTAGGAGAATCTGTCCACAGGACAACTATTAGTCGTGTACCCCACAAATCTGACCATCATCAAAGAGTGACAAGAAGAAGCGATGTGTGAGAACAAACCATAGGAAGTCCTGTTTGCAGTTTGCCTCAAGCTGTGTAAGGTGCTCTGATCAGATGAGGTCAAATTTGAGATTTTTGGCATAAATTCCAAATGTTATGTGTGATATGTGACCACCAGGAAACACGGTAGTGGCAGCATCATACTTTGGGGATGCTTCTGTTTAGCAGGGACTGGTTGAGAGGAAGATGGATGAAGCTAAATACAGGGCCATACTGCAGGAAAGCTTCAAAACAATGGAGCCTCTAGATGTGCAAACCTGGTAGAGACATTCAGCTGTAATTGCAACTAAAATGATCCTACAAATTATTGACTCAGAGGGGGGGGGGGGGGGGGGGGGCTACATTGTGTTACAATAGAGGTAATATAAGTTAGGAACAGTCCCGACTAGTGAATTGTTGAGGGAATTGAAATAGAAATAGGTACGGTGTGGGCAGAGAGAGGAGGAAGCAGCCCAGCGAGGGCCAGGAGGCAGCTTCAGAGAACTTGGAAGGAAGCCTAAGACCCAGGTGTCAGCGTTAAGGGACTTGTGAAACCTGTGGAGGGAGACTGAAGCAGAACAAAACCCACCAGCAGCCAGACTGGAATCCAAAAGATTCCAGGGCTAGGTGCTGGCTTGTCCCCGGAGCATCTCAAATCGGCATGCCATGCTGTGTGAACCCCCCACTAGCACCAGCCTAACCTGTTGTAGCAAAGGTGGACTGGCCATGGGGAGACCCAGGAGAATACCCGGTTTTGGGGTTGGCTAGGCTGCTGTTTCTGCCACCCCCATCCAATCTTTGTCTCCTGGTTTCCACCAGAGCTGCTGTAACTGGCCCTGTACCCCCCCCCCCCTTCCCCAGCCACAAAGCCCCAGATTATGTTCAGCACCTAATGCTATAGCCTCAGCAGCATGGCTGTAAGGGTCCTTATCCACATGTATCTGCCCCTACAATATAAAGATTCAGTACCATGACTTTAGGAGTGCCCATATCCACCCCTGCCTATTATCTGTCCATGCAATTCTATAGATTAATAGCCTATAACAGGGGCATTTAAAGGCATCCGGTGGGAGGTGAAGGTCCGGGCGTAAGGCTGTTGCGGGGGGTGGATAGTTAGAAATCAGCACACCGGGGGAGGGGCTATAGATTCCCCAGGCAAAACTAAAAAAGACTGAGGGGACAGGGATTGGATGGGGCAACGCTGGGAGGGCAGAAATTGTTGGGGCTGAGAGATCGGGATGGATGGGGCAGAACTGAGGGGACAGGGATGGATAGGGCAAAGCGGGGGGGCAGGAATGGATGGGGATGGGGTGGATGGGGCCAAGCTGTGGGGACAAGATGGTGGGACATGGATAGATAGGGCTGAGCTGGGGTGGGGGGAATAGATTGGATGGGGCAAAGAGAAAAGGTTTGTGTGTACCTTGCAACGCTACGTCCCACCTGTACTGTACTTCATATTGCAATGCTAGGTGCCAGGAAGCCATAACACTGGCTGGGAGACTAAGCACTACATCACCTATCAAGGGGCAGCTCAGAAGCAACTGAGCACATTGCTGTCAGGGTAGGGGTCCAGAAATCTGGTGTTGAGGTCCGCATTCGGACCCGGTCCGCCAGTTGAGTATCGCTGGCCTATAGCAATGGTTGAACAGCACTTTAGGAGTGGGCTGGTCATGTGCTCTCCAGGGGTAAATACAATTCTGGACTGAATAAGTCACTGCTTGTTAGGTTCAGTGTGCAGCCCTGTTTCCAAGGTAAAGGGGTTGATTTTATTCTCCCAAGTCTTTTTTGATTTACTTGAAAAGGAAGGAGGTTAGCGTGACCCCAGGTTTGGCCTTTAAAGAATTTAGATTCCTACTGCATAATACTACTATGTGAGCCAAATGTAAATTCCTATTAGAAACCCGCCTGCCTCTGTTGCACTGCGGCAATACGGCGAGGTCATTACAGGCATCCTACATCCTCCCCATTACTTAGGCCAATAATACAAACTTGAATCTGCTTGTGGAGAGAATAAAACATCTCGGCAGGACAGAAAGCATTTTACAAAGTGATACTGCGCGAGCAGCGCCAAGACCTAAATGCACTTAATCTAATACGTTCCGCAGATTGAATTATTTCATTTCTGCAGAGTGCCTTCTCCTGCATCAGCAGCCGACGCGTTCCAAAGAGCGATGGTCTGGGCGATGAGACGCAGGCGGCTTGGGCCCACATTATCTGGAAGATATAATACAATATGGATAGTGTCCAGGCCAGCAGACGCTGGAGGCTACACCGGGACCACTCTGTGCATACTGATTTCTTAAGATGCTGAATATTGCAGAAAACCAGTGGCAAGAGGGTCAGGTTTAGTCAAGAATCCAGATGCCGGTGAGGTGCAAGGAAACAAGTCAGCTAGAGATCTAAGAAAGAGTATAATGGCAGACTGACTGGTGATCCTCTCATCCCAGAGGCCAGGGCCGTCATCAGCACCTGGCAAAGTGGGGCAGCTGCCGGGGGCACCCACCCTCCAGGGGGGGGGGGCACTGACAGGGCCAGCCTTTGGGGTGTGCGACGATGCTTGACCAGCGGCGGACTGGGGGTGGTACTGCCACAGCTGCTGCCCACATCTCCTCAAATGTCGGGGTTCCACACAATGGGGCATCGCGGTTTAGATTCCTGGGTAGAAAGTGCTGGGTTTTGTTTTGCTTTTAAGTTGCCCACCCCAGCTGATTTCCTATCCCTGGAGCATACCCAACTGTGTGAAACCCCCTGGGATCGCTGGCACACCCACCATGCAAGCAATTCCACCCCTGAGGGATGCACCTGTTTGTGAAAGAACCCCCCTGGTTTGGTTGTTCAAACTGTTGATCCCACAGTGCATTCACCAGTTCCAGGAAAGTAATGAAGGAACGGGGGGGGGGGGGGGGGGGGTCACACACACAGGGGCGTCTAAAATCAGGAGAATCTAAGTTCTTAGGTCAGGTTTTAAGGGACCAAAACTAGAGTTTTTGTCCAAATAGCATGATCCTTAGGGGGCATCTAGATTTCGGACGTCTCTCGGTGATGTGATGTGACTCTTCACCACAAAGGGGCCCACTGAGACCATGCCGCCCAAGGGACGACATAAACCTGTGGCCAGCCCTGACAGTGGCATCCTGATACGAATGCCCTGCTGCACACCACCACCCTCCAGGAAGACAGATGCCAGGCAACAGCTATAAACCTTTTCTGCAGTCCCTGGATGGCTTTCGTTCACAATTACCTACAACCAATCGGTTATGCACAGTGAGTGATGTGTTAGCATGATTCGATGCCCCGCTTTGTGAAACCCCCCAGGTCGCCCCATACACTTACCTTCGACAGGCATTTGTGAATGGCCGGCGTGGGCTCGCTCCCTATTAGAGAGTAGCGGGGGATGTGGCCGTCAGCGTGCTCAGAGCCGCTCACCTTAGGCGAAGATTTAGACGTGGACGTCAGCGAATCCCAGCGTGCTGTTTGGACAAGCGACCGCGCATGCGCCTTAGGACTGGGAAGAGGTGAGATTGTTTCGGAGACCTGGGGGGTTTCACACAGGGGGCACCACTGATCGGGGGGGTGCCCTGGGGGAGAGGACCAAAACCCAGGACAGTCAAATTCCTGGGTTTTGGTCCACTTTAAGAAGAGTTCAACCATTAGTTTATCAATGAAAGAGATCTACAAAGCGCCCAAGAGAGAGATGGGAGGATCCTGTGGCAGCCCAAGGGGGAAAATCAGGCTTGAACAAGATAAATATGAGTTGGAGCTAAAGTGCTGAGGGATGCTGTGGAGAGAGTGGTGATGCAACTTTAATGAGATCTGTGGACATGTTATAAGATGAAGAGAATTGGAATTTACCGCCAGATCCCTTACAGACACCTCAACTATTGTCGTGTCACCCACCTCCGGTCCATAAACCTCCTTCACTTCTTAAGCCCTCCATCACTGGCCCAGCAGAGGGCCCTAACACATAGTTGAGGTTATGGCGTTGGAAGCCCTCAAGGGACCAGTGGGGGATTCCTTGGTAACCCTGTGGGCCAGTCTGAGCCTGTGTGTTAAAGTGGGATATGTGGCAAAACATGAACTAGCTGTCGATACCCTGCATGAAATATTCTAATATATAAAATGAAATGTAAATGCTATCGCGTCTTCGCTGACCTCATTGTCTTTTAACTTGCCAACGGCACAACATATAAATCCATAAAATATATGACAAATAATGTCATTAAACTGGCTGTGAGGAACCTAAAGGATAATAAGGTTGTGACACAACCCCGGAAGGGAGGCGTGGATATTAATCTTCCACGTTTTTTCATAAGGAAAGTATATTTAATTAAAACAATCGATTCACCCGGCTCATTTCAATCTGTGCTCGGTGGAAATGACGCTTCGGCCTCAATGTGCCGGCGCCACAAATATTCATTTCTCACAGAGCGCTGAATCACTTTTCACTGCCTCTCTGAGACTTTAGGCCAGTGCAAGATTTGACAGTATGGTGGCACAAAAATGGAGCAGAAAAATATCCCCATCGGCGATGCCTTTAACTCCAGCTTGTCTGTAAGGCTTGTAGGCAGGGCTGGATTATGAGGGGGCGCGAGCCCCAGGGCCCCCACCACTTGCCCTGCAAAGGGGGCCTTCACCAAACTTTCGGTTATGGTCCGGTCCAGGAGGCTTTTCAGTCTTTGAGCAGTGGGGCCGGCAACAAAGCTATTGGTGGCATTGGGGACGCCTCGCGTCTGGGCAAGCCTTTTTTGGTTTTTGCAAACCTGCAGCCAAAGCCGCCACAGGGCAGGACAGAGAGTCTACAGCAGCAAAGCCGCCGCCAGCAACGCTACAGTGATAGGGGTGTACAGAGCTGTCACTGGACCAGCCGGGCGACTACACTACTCCCCACCCAGAATGGCAAAGCAGGAGTTCCCGAGCAGCACGCACCCGCACAAGGGGGGCACAAGGGACTCGATCTGACATTCCAGTAAGTAGGCGGGTGCCAGACAACCACCAATCAGTTATTTGGCTGGACTAAAAGGAGACTTTAAAGGAGAAAAAAAAATACAATTCTGTGGTTACTCACCTGTAGAATTGATTTTACTGTGTACAGCACGGCCTGTTTCATTTCAATCATTACTTCTGGGTATTCCGCTACAAGGTGGCGCAGTTGACTGCAGAAGATTTGTGGCTCCTCCCGGCCCTATAAAAGGCCAGGAATCACCCATAGACCCCCAGTGTTGAAAAGCAGTTATGCAAGAAGCCGGGAGATAAATCCTGATAAAAAATACACAGCCTCACAAAACATAAACTTTTGAACAAATCACCATAAAGAGGCAACCAAGGATAACGATAACAAGGGAGAGGTGAAACAGGCCGTGCTGTACGCCGTAAAATCAATTCTACAGGTGAGTAAACACAGAATTGTATTTTTCCAAGTGTACAGCACGGCCTGTTTCATTTCAATCATCACTTCTGGGACATCCAATAGCAGTGTCCGTAAAGTAGGGTGGGATCCCCAATGAGTAACGGCAGGCAGTTCAAACCACTACCGCCTGAAGCACCTTGCGGCCAAAAACAGCATCAGCTGAGGCCCTAACATCAACCTTGTAAAACTTAGAAAATGTATGAACAGAAGACCAAGTAGAGGCCTTGCAAACTTGTTCAACAGAAGCCTGGTGCTGCAAAGCCCAGGAAGCACCAATAGCTCTAGTAGAGTGAGCAGTAACACGGAATGGAGGTTCTGTCCCTTTAGCAGAGTAAGCTTGCACCACCGCCTGTCGAATCCACTTACTGATAGTAGATTTGGCTGGAGGCAAACCCTTCCTAGGTCCAGCAGGAAGAACAGAGCATCAGATTTCCTAAATGACTCAGTGGCGACCAAATAAAATTTGAGCGCCCTAGCCACATCCAGAGAATGAAGGGTCCTTTCCTTAGAATTAGAAGGGGTAGGACACAAAGAAGGTAAGAATGTCCTGATTGAGATGGAAGGCAGACGGAAGGCAGACGGAAGGCAGACACAACCTTGGGCAAGAAATCCGGCTTGAGCCGAAACACCACCTTATCCTGATGCCGCTCAAAATGAGGTTTAATGGAAAGCGCCGTCAGCTCAGAGACTCGACGCACCGAAGTAATAGCGACAAAAAAGGCCACCTTAGGAGTGATTATGGACAGTGCAGCATTGCACAAGGGCTCAAAAGGAGGACCCTGTAGGGCAGACAACACCAAGTTTAAGTCCCAAACCGGTAGCAGTGGCTTACGCGGTGGACGCACATGAGAAGCCTGTGATTGGCATTGGCAAAAAAATCTTTGGAAAAAAAAATTGCCAGACCTGAAACCTGTCCTTTGAGAGTACTAAGTTGAAGGCCCAAATCCAGACCATGCTGTAAAAACTCCAGAATCCCGGGAATGGAAAATTCACGACAAGATAGAGACTTTGACTCGCACCAAGCAATATAAGCATGCCAGACCCTGTAGTAAATAGTAGATGAAGATTTCTTCCGAGCCTGAATCAAGGTATCGACAACAGAGGCTGGCAAACCCCTGCCCATCAAGATGGAGGTTTCAGCAGCCAAGCCGTTAAAGCCAGCATTTGTAAATTGGGATGGCGCAGCTGTCCCTGCGTGAGAAGCTCTGGATCGTCGGCCAAGACAAACCAATCTACTGCCATCTGTACGACATCCACGAACCATACCCTCCTCGGCCAGTGGGGGGCCACCAGAATGGTCGGTACCCCCTCCTGGGCTAACTTGTGCAGCACCCGACCCAGCAGAGGAAAGGGAAGAAACACATAAAGAAGCCGAAACTCTGTCGAGGGAATTGCTAAGGCGTCCATGGCGAAAGCCAGAGGATCCTTCGACGTCCCCCTGCTCAGGGAATCTGCCTCCAGGTTCTCCACCCCCTGAAAGTAAACTGCCGAGATGCAAGGGACATTCTCCTCCGCCCAAGACAAGATCAGGGACACCTCCCCGAGGGCTCGCTTGCTCCGAGTCCCTCCCTGATGATTGATGTAGGCAACCGCCGTCTGATTGTCCGAGCGGACCTGTACAGCACGACCCTGAAGGTAGGGAGTCAACTGGGAGAGAACCAACCTGATCGCCCTGCAGCTCTAGGATGTTGATGGGCGCGTGGGCCTCCTGGGGACCCCACTGACCCTGGAACTTCAGAGATTGCCAAACTCCCCCCCCCCAGCCTGTCAGGCTGGCATCCGTGGTGACAATCTCCCAGCGCGGAGGCAGAAAGGACCTGCCCACTAGAAGATTCCTCGGGTCCAGCCACCAGGAGAGGGACTGCCTGACCGAAGGGGACAGAGCAAACTCCAGATCTCCAGGGACTCCTGATTCCGATCCCAAACCGATAAGAGATGTAACTGAAGAGGTCTCATGTGGAACTGAGCAAAGGGAACTGCCTCGAAACAGGACACCATGAGGCCCACCAACTGCATCCCTGGACGGATGGAGGGGTGAGGACACGACAGCAGGGCCCGCGCCTGCATCTGAATGCCCTCCACCTTCTTCTGAGGGAGAAATACCTTGACCAGAGAAGTATCCAGCGTCATGCCCAGAAAGGACCTCACCAAAGACGGAAATAGTGACGACTTGGGATAGTTGATCACCCAGCCGAAGGACTCGAGAGTGGACGTCACCACCTGAGTATCCTTATCGGCCTGATGAAGAGACTGAGCAGCAATCAGAATGTCGTCCAGGTAAGGGAGGATGCAAATGCCCTGGTTCCTAAGGAGAGCCATGACGCCAGCCAGCACCTTGGTGAAAACCCGAGGAGCAGAGGTGATGCCGAACGGCAAGGCCACAAATTGGTAGTGTTGATCCCCCAGAGCGAACCTCAGGAACCTCTGGTGACCTGAGAAAATCGGCACGTGAAGGTAGGCATCCTTGATGTCCACCGTGGTCATAAAATCGCCCAGCCGAAGGGAATTTACAGCCGAGCGTAACGTCTCCATGCGAAAGTGCTTGAACCTGACAAATTTGTTGAGACCTTTCAAGTCCAGGATGGGCCTCAGGGAGCCGTCCTTCTTGGGCACCGTGAACAGGTTGAGGGACAATTCGGCGTCAAGGTGTGCACACAGAAGACACAGGCAGACACACCGAATGAAGTATACAGCGTAATTAGGGACCCGCAGCCAGCTCACAACCTCCCCAGCAAGATGGCGCCGCAGACGAAGCACCTCGAGGGGCGGGCCGCGGGAAGATGACGCGATACGCGTCATCCCGCAGCAGCGCCCCCCATCGAAGGGCGCAAAGCCGCCCTCGCAGCTTGTGAATGGCGCCCAGCGCCATGAGAGGGGCCGATTCCCCCAGATAACCCCCGCAGCGCCTCCCGCCACGGAGCGCAGTACGCCCGCGGCGGGGAAGAGTCCAGCAGACAAGTGCAAGCCGTCACCCGACCGCCACCCATCCCCCCCCCCACGACGGCCACGCCGGGGAGAAGGGGAAGAGGGGGGGCACAGCGGCGGGAATGGCAACCGCGGGCCAGGGAACGGGGGGGGGGGGAAGGGGCTAGAGAAGGGCGAAAGGAAAGAGAGGCCCGGGAACAAGTAACCACGACCCCCAAAAACAACACAACTCACCCCAGACACAGGGACACATAGGCAGCAGTGGTTTCTCCCATTCCCCTATAGGCTCACCAAATGCCTATGGCCGGCTACCCTTCAGTATATAGGGTCTGCGGCCTGGAGCAAAGCTCACGGAGCACCCGACCCAGGTGCTCCCTTACCATCACCCGATCCGTCAGTCAAGGCTGGGAGGCAAGAGGGTCCGGAAGCGGGTGGGAATAGGCTTACAGGGCCGCAAGCTTGGTTGCCCCGCTTGCCTGCGAAAACAGAGAGCCATCTTCTGGTCTTCGCAGTATGACTGCAGAGAAACACTGGGGGTCTATGGGTGATTTCTGGCTTTTTATAGGGCCGGGAGGAGCCACAAATCTTCTGCAGTCAACTGCGCCACCTTGTGGCAGAATACCCAGAAGTAATGATTGAAATGAAACAGAGCGTGCTGTACACTTGGAAAATATTGTATCAGCAGCCGCCACCAGATTTTGTGCCCAGGGGCCTCCACCACACTTAGTCCGGGCCCTGTATGTAGGAATTGTGTCTTAGGTGGTAGCTAGTGTCAGTTAATAACTGCTAGTGGCAGTGCAGGCAAACTGCTTGTTTTACGCTTCTCACACGCTCCTTTGCAGTGCAATGCATGTGTGCTTCAAGCACCTGCCGTCATGTCATGTGGAAGCAGGCTTCCTATCAGATTGTAGGGAGCATCACATGGGCTGGCGGGTAAGTGCACCTTGTATTTTATTGCAACCTAGCCTGCCCTTTAAAAAAAAAGTAGTATTGAGCCTGTTAAAGTGGACCAAAAACCAGGATTTTGACTATCCCGGGTTTTGGTCCTTTCCCCTGGGGCACCCCGATCAGGGTTGTGTGAAACCCCCCAGATCGCCGATGCCAACTCACCCCTTCCCGGTCCTATGGAGCATGCAAGGCTTGTCCAATGAGCACGCTCGGAGCCGCTGACGTCACGTCGTCTAAGGCCAGCGACTCAGAGTGCGCTGACAACCACATCCTCTGCTTCCCTGTAACAGGGAGCATGCCCACACCAGCCATTTAAAAATGCATGGCGCAGCAACCCACCCTGCTAGAGGGATAGCGGGGATGCGCCCGCGGCATGCACATGCACCGTTGGACCGGGAAACAAGATAAGTGTATGGGGCAACCTGGGGGTTTTCACACAGGGGGGCACCCCAATTCTGGATGCCCCGGGGGAGGGAATCGATCGGCCCGGGAATCTATCGCGCCGGGTTTTGGTCCACTTTAATAATTAGTTAATTTGATTAACTGTATGGTTTAAATTAGACCTCCAGTCAAAAAAAAAAATAAGTAAATTGTTCCCTTTAACCCCCTATTCCCTTAGCAATCATTGGCTTATGCTGTTTAATAGAGCTTAATCCAATGCAGTACTTTGGGTCTGATTGGGCTGTTTGTAACACAGCCCTGGCACATTATCTTCCCCTACAATACTAAAGCTTCAGTAACATGGCTATATCCAGCCCTGGCCATGATCTGTTCCTGCAATGCATTAGTCTAAGCCTTGGAGCACACTCATTGACCAGTTGAGAAGCCCATTGAGGGCACTCTGTGAGGATGACATTGGCTGACCGAATCGGTACAATCCTGAGCTGATTTTTGGCCCCAGTTCACCACTGGTTGTGGATTATATTTGCAGATGCTGTGCTCCTGGACTGCATGGTAATAGCCATCTTGCTATACACCTGAGAGCCCTGCTTACACATGAGTGTGAGTGGGGTACAAGGGCCTCTCATAGCACACAGAAACACTGAAGCTGAGCTGGGAGCCTCAGCACATTTAGCCTCAGAGAGATTTATCTATTTCAAAGACGCAGAATGTTAGAAGGAGAAAAAATCCAGCTGTCAGGGATTCTCTAATGAGATCCTACACGACGTAAACAACCGGTAATGAAAACTGTATCACTGAGCGACAGACAGTTAGGTGAAAAAACATAGGTTTATTAGTGGTAAAACTATTTACAGGGGCCACAGTAAGCAGAACAAACCAGGCTAAACTACAGTTAGAGTCAAAAGGGTGAGGGTGCAGGCAGGGAAGGGTTAGGTAGGTACCTAAAGGTGCAGATATGCCAGAAGTGTCTGTGAGCAAACATCAAGAAGAGCAGGAATCCGGTCCAAAGAGTCCAAAGGATGTAGCAGAGTCCTGTGTCTAGCTGCAGATGGGACTCAATGTTGATCCACAGGCTGACCAGCATAAAAAGCCTTGTTCAACACAGGTGCTGACTAACCACCAGCACCTCTCCTGCAGCAGAGGGCCACCTGCTGGTGGAGCAGAATACACAGGGGAAATACACCAGACCAACAACAGCTAAAACAGGGAAACAGCAAGCTCCTATGTTTTGGTGGAAACCTTGCACCAGCAGGCGAGATAGAAATTCCCTAGCCTGCTACAACGATGAAAAGAAAGTGCCCAGCTGGGCTGCAGCGTGCTTGTGTGATTCAGTCTTTCCATGCAAGGCAGGGTGTCAGTGTGGAGCCGCAAGAAACGCTTGAAGTTCTGCTATAAGCAGCCCATGCCAAACTGACATACAAATGCAGCAGTCTTAAACATGCAACTTAATGCATTGTGCAATCTTGAAATCTTCAATGCTTTTTAATGGCTTATGTACTGATATAACCCAATTAGTTGAGCCGTGCTTATGTGTTTAACGATTGTTACACCTGTTTATGTCTCAGACACACAGTGCAGCATCTCTGTCATGACACACACACACGCACTGAATCAGCGGCTGTTGGAAGGGGCTTACAGGCCCAGAGAATTGCAACAGCTGATACAATGTTTCTAAGAACTTTCTGAGCAATGGTGAGTTATTACATCTGAGCTTTCTACTTCTGTATTCTGCATAGTAAGAAAAGATAGCTGCACAGAGATTTAAGGCAGTTTTGATTTTGGGACTAGATTTTTCAGAAGCAGGGCTGTCAGTTTTGTGGCAAGATGGCCGTTCCCACGCAGTTTAGAAGTGCAACATCTGCATGCTATACCTCAACATATGCATGCAGTTAAACCTCTCAAATAGATTACATCACTGATTGCCAGACAGGATTTACTAACCGTTGATTTTTTGACTGGAGGTCTGCTTTAAAGAATGCCATAAATAAGTAGTGGTTTATAGCTTGACTTAGATTAGCATAACACAGTGTCTAACTCTAAATAACTTGTAAAATAAAACTTTTTTGAAGGAAATACATGTCTTGCAAATCAAATAAGTCGACCGATAACTAATATTAATTCATTTCTCCACACCTCCTCCTACTCACAGTCCTCTCCCAATACAAAAAAATTCTGGCAGAAACATTGGAATAACGAGCAAGTCTGTGTGTCCACCACTATCACATTAGCACGACACCCACTCTGGTGGGCCCATTGCATAGCAGAAAGGCATGTGAAGTTCTATTTTGGGTGAAATTAATTGGCTTCACAGTTCACACTGACGGCGATATAATCCATTAGACAAATGCGTGGAGATGATTAAACTTTCCTCCAAAATAGCAGCAATTTGCATGTATAATATGGACTGATATGATCTGCAAACTAGAGCCCTGCAAACTGTGCTAACCAACACCGATAAACAATTTACAAAACTAACGACAAGACTGGAACCAGCAAGAGAACAGCCAGGACTGTTCACCCCATTCGATCTGCAGCACAGGTAGGGTGGTAGGTACGAGGGCATCCGATAAAATATTTTGCATAGCGGCAAGGAAAGCACAATCCCCTGCCCCAGTACTTAAAGCGGACCAACAGTCAAGAATTACTTAAACCAGACCAACACGACAAACAGTGCTCATATGCCTCCCCTCCCCAGGGCAATTTGGATTGCTGCACAAATTAATTAACTTTTTTAACTCCTGTTGGGGTCAATTTTAAAAACAAGATGGTGACTCATGGACTTGCAGGTTAGTGTTACTGTGCATTGTCAGTTAAGTCAGTTTGGAGAGAAAGCTCCAAAATGGCCACTAACTTGCTTTTTAAACTGTGCCAGGCTGTTGCTTCAGTTTAACTACCTCTGCAATCTCCCGTTTCGGCCCCATGAGATTGACTGGCGTGCGCACACTCAGCAGTGTGCAAATGTGATGGGAAGGAAAGAAGTTAGAACTACAGATTGTAAGGATAAAAAACTCATTAGTGGATTAGGGTCTGAAAGAGACGTGTTAGGTTTTAGCTAGTGGATTTAAAGTGGCCCAAAACCCAGAATTTTGATTATCCTGGATTTTGGTTCTTGCCCCAGGGCAATCAGCGTGCTCGGATCGTTTTACGTCGGCATTTTTAAGCCCTCGTCTAAGGCGAGCGGCTCTGAGCACGTGGACGGTTGTATCTCCCGCTACCCTCTAACAGGGAGCGTGTCCGTGTCGGCCATTCACGTGCCCTGCTAGAGGGATAGCAGGGATGTGGCGGCATCTTGTACATGCGCCAAAAAGAAGGTAAGTGTATGGGTGACCTGGGGGGTTTCACACAGCGGGGCATCCTGATTTTGGATGCCCCGGGGAGAGGGAATCGATTGGCCTGGGAATCTTGTAGATTCCTGGTCCAATCGCCGTGGGTTTTGGTCCAATTTAATTAGAAATAACTATTGTTTCCTATGGAGATTAAATAACAGTTGTAGTGATAGAAATTGAACTTTAGATGGCAAAACAAAACCTAGCACAGTGCCAGATCTGCAAGCAGAAAGTTAGCCGTAGCCAGGCCACAAATCTAGGACTAGGAACTACGGCTCTACATGGGCACCTGGAACGGCATTCACTAAGCTACTTGGGACAATCGAAATGCCCTTCTTTAAATTTCCAGGAAGCCAATCCTGTTGCTACCCCTCTAACAATGGGATCATTTTTTGAGTGCTTCTCAGCGGGTGCCAGTGCAAGGCCTACACAACCACCAGAGGTCTCCTGCCCTTTGTTTAAGTCTTTAAAATCTGTGCCTCTGCCAATGCTACCACCAACATTACCCCTGCTGCTGTCTATTAACACCGGCCCTACACAACTACCACAGGTCTCCTGGCCCTCTGCCTAGTCTTTAAGTACTGCTAATCCATACCTCAATGAGGGGGCGTGGCCTAATTTAACAAATGTCCCTCTTTCCCACCCTAAAAATTTGGTAGGTATGGTCTTTGGTATCTGAATTCAAAACTTAAAGTGGACCGATCATGGCCCTGGCTAGGTCCACTAGGACTCCCTGGGGCATGTCACACTGTGTAAACCCCACCCCAATAACCTGAAATCACCTTACATTTCCACCCGTCCCTCATTGAGATCGTGGGCCATGGCCGCATCCCCAGCATCCATGTAGCTGTGTACATTCCTGCTCCCAGATTCAGATAGGCCGGGCATGTCAGAGCATAGAAACCAGAGATGCTGCTGCCGCTCAGTCAGATGAACGTTTTTTTGCTGTACACAGTGGGGCATCGAACAATAACCAGGATAGTGAAAATCCTGGTGCTTGGTTCAATGTAAGTCACTCACTGTAGTAGACTAGAGGTAGATACATATGTTTTACGGCAAAATGGCACTAGGAACATGTTATGATCCTTTAGTAGTGTCCCTAATGGCCATCCTGAGTGGGGCTTGTGCTTTCTCCTTAGTTTAACCACACAATTACTGTGTCTGCGTGATTTAGCCATGTGGGCTGTTTTTTTTTTTTCTTTTTAGGATAAATAAGTTGCTGGTCCTGGTCACAAAGCCGGCAGTCTCATCTGGAGATTGACACATTGTGCAGAATCTTTTCCCGTTTTCACTGAGACATCACAGTAGCTTTGCTGCGGCATTGGACATACATCAAAGCGCGGACAGCTATAACCAGTAATGTACAATTATTTAAGTGGACCAAAACTCACCCTGAAGTCTATGAGGCTCCAGGGCAGGCATACTCTCTTCCCCTCGGGGCATCCAAATTCGGGATGCCCCACTATGTAAAACCCACAGCTCACCCAGTAAACTTATCTTCTCCCTGATTCAACTGAGCAATTATTGTTTATTCATTTACAGTATTCTTCGCCCTATTAGACGCACTTATTTTCCTCAAAAGTGTGTGGGGGGGGGGGGGGGGTGTCCGTGCGTCTAGGCAAATGAGAAGCGGCGGGCTCTGTCCCCGTCCCCGACGCTGCCATCGCTGTCTTTTCTGGCAGCGGCAGGGACAGAGACAGCGTCCGCCGCTCCTCCATCTTCTGCTTTCCAGCTGCTGCCGGAAAAGACAGGGATAGCAGTGGTGGGGACAGAGCCCGCCGCAGAGCGGCCGGCCCCATGAATCGGGTGGGCGTTGCCTGCACCGCGTCGGCACAGGCCACACCAACCCGTGCTATGGAGGCGCGTGTCTGCGTGGCCCGGCTTCATAGAGCGGGTGGGTTTGGCCTACGCCGATGCGGTGCAGGCCACGCCCACCCGATTCACGGAGCCAGCCGTTTGTGTGTTCCCCGGCTGCCTATGGGAATGTGGGGAGGGGGAATGCCACACTGCCGATATGGGGAATGGAAGGGGCGGTGCCACACTGCCTATATGGGGAATGGGAGGGAGGGGGAATGCCACACTGCCTATGGGAATGGGCGGGGGGAATGCCACACTGCCTATATGAGGAATGGGAGGGGGGGGATGCCCCACTGCCTATATGAGGAATGGGAGGGGGGATGCCATACTGCCTATATGGGGAATGGGAGGGGGGATGCCACACTGCCTATATGGGGATGGGAGGGGGGAATGCCACACTGCTTATGGGAATTGGGGGGGGGGATACCACACTGCCTATATGGGGAATGAGAGGGGGCTGCCACACTGTCTATGGGGAGGGGGAATGCCACACTGCCTATTGGGAATAGGAGGGGGATGCCACTCTGCCTGTAATTGGAGGATTCTGCACCTTGCTAATTTGGTTCAGAAAATTATTTTTCTTATTTTCCTCCTCCAAATCCCAGGTGCATCTTATGGGCAGGTGCGTCTTATAGAGCGAACATGTGGTAATTGCGTAATTAATTAAAACTAGTTAATTGCTTAATCGGTTCATTAGATTCATTGTTTTGTTTAACTACTTATTAAAGTCATATATATTATGTCTTATTGACGCTCATACCTCTGCGGCTCCGGGCGCGCTGATTGGACGAGCAGCCGTGCATGCGCCATAGGAGCGGGGTGAGGTGACTTGAATAGGGCGTTTTGGGGGGTTTCACGCAGCGGGGCACCCCGATCAGGAAGTGGACCAAAACCCAGGATGGTCAAAATCCTGGGTGTTGGTCCACTTTAAAGTGGTAGTGGTTTAACTCGAATCAGCAATACTCCGCTCCCTCAGCAGCCCGCAATTTTTTTTCTTTGCTTTACGCACGTTCGTTCCTTTCAGCCACAATGCTGAACACGTGCGTGCATTAATGACGCTGCGTGGTTCTTTATTTGAGCGCCATCCCATTCCTTCCAATTTCTTTCTCTCTGATCAATAGCAGCAGCAGATGTATCATTTAGATAACACAGCAGAAAACATTGATTCCATCTCCTCACCCTGTCTATAGATAGCCAAGTGCACAGACACAAGGAGAACGCACAACAAGCAATACGGCTTCTCAGCAGAGAGAGATAATAGAATCCTAGAGCATTCTTTCAACATTGGAGACCTTGTCCGGGGCTTTCGGGATAGCATGATGACTTACAGATTCTCAGAACTATGATATAGGTGTAGCGTCAGACTGGCCCACCTGAGGATCCTCCGGAGGGCCCAGCTGCATAGGTGGCGGCGAGGGCTGGATTGAAAGCACTGGGACCTAGTCGTGTGCGCTTTTGCCCAGGTCAGTGTCAGTGATGTAGGTTGTCGATCCCATGCTTTCCGCCGTCTACAGGAAGCAGGGGGTGGAAATGTCCTTCCATTCTCATCTGCCTTATGCATGACAACCTTAAAGTGGACCTTCACCCTGAATAAGAGTCTATTTTGTATGTTTCCCTCACCCCCTACATACAGATTGCTCACATTAAAAATCATCCTACCTGCATCTATTGCGTTTTTTTAAACCCTTTAACATCCAAGATGGCGGCCTGCAGACAGAAAGTGTTTTCTAAATATGCCGCTCTGCATTCTGGGATTGCTGTCCTTTTCCTGACCTCAGCTCTGCTCTGTCTGTGCGATAACATAGCTATAACCCTGCCCCCTGCACTTTTGCCCCCTCTCCTCGGTATGTGATGCTTCTGAGGCAAGATGGCGGCGCGTGTATCCTAGAGTCCTGAACAGAGTTGCAGGCTAGTGGGGGAAAGGATAATAAGTAAGCAACTGAAAACTTAAAGCGGACCTTCACTCTGAATAAGAGTCTATCTTATATGTTTCCCCCTCCCTGTACATACAGATTGCTCACATTAAAAATCATCCTACCTGCATCTACTGCATGTTATGAGCCTTTAAACATCCAAGATGGCGGCTTATGGAAGCCGCCATTTCATCAGGCAGCCTGCAAACAGGAAGTGCCTGCAAACAGGAAATGACTGTGCTGCTCTGCATTCTGGGACTGCTGACCTTTCCCTAACCCCAGCTCTGCTCTGTCTGAGCAAAGCACAGCTATAACCTGCCCCCCTGTACCTTATCCCACTCTCCTCTCCTCAGTAAGTGTGATGCTTCTGAGTCAAGATGGCGGCGCCCATATCCTAAATTCCTGAACAGCGTTGCAGCCCAGTGGGGGAAAGAATAATAAGTTAGTGACTAAAAATGTAAAATATATTAATGTTAGATGCTGGGGAACCGTTTTTTAAGAGTTTGGGCTTTTCATTAAATCATGGTGAAGGTCTGGTTTAAAGAATATTAATTTTAGTGGGGAATAGTTTTCTTTTCATTAAATGTTGCTGTCCGGTTTAAGGTTAGTGTGCACTCAACATTACCCATCTGAACCTCTGTAACCACTTCTGCTTTGGCTATTAATAAAAACCTAGCAGGGTCTTATATCTTTTAAAGAGGAAAACCACCCAAGAAAATCACTGTCTTGGGTGTTGTTCCTCGCTGGTGAGGCATCCCATAGAAAATACACTTAGGCCTCGATTCAATAAAGGTAGAAAAAAATTTTCATGGTAGTAAAAGATTCAATTCATGAGAAAAAAGCCTGAGAATGTCCAGCTGAATCACCAGCTAAGAAAACAATGAAAGTCAATGGCATTTTTTTACTCCTAAGAAAAGTAGAGAACTGTTTACTCCTTTCTACACTGTAGTAAAAGCTGCCATTGACTTTCATTGTCTTTTTATCTAGTGATTCAGTAACAGTGACATTCTCAGGCTTTTTTCTCATGAATTGAATTTTTTACTACCATGAGAATTTTTACTACCTTTATTGAATCGAGGCCATAATATCCCATTGATAACTATATGGTAGTTAGAAAGTTTTTTTTTAATGGGAGCTGGGCATACACAGGCCATATCCACTCCATCGGTGTGGTAAGCAGGTCGCCTTGTGCCCTCTGACACGTGTCTGGTCTGGGGTATGAGGAAAAGTCCACCTAAGTCCTTTAACAGCTAGAAAACATCTGAACCTCTGTAACCACTTCCACTTTGGCCTATTAATAAAATCCTAGCAGGGTCTTATTTCTTTTAAAGAGGAACACCGCCCAAGAAAATGACTTTCTTGGGTGTTGTCCCTCACTGGTGAGGCATCCCATAGAAAACACACATAGTATCCCATTGATAACTATATAGTAGTTATCCAGTGTTTTTAATGGGAGCTGGCCATATCCACTCCATCGGTGTGGTAAGCAGGTCGCCTTGTGCCCTCTGACACGTGTCTGGTCTGGGGTACGAGGAAACTTAACAGCTAGAAAACATCTAGAAGGTTGCCTAGTTTCCTCTGTGTCGGGGAGGCCGATTCATTAATAGCGCCAGGTAGCGACAGATGAGCGACTGTAGCGTGATTTTTTCAGCGCCAGCCAGTATTCGCTGTGCTTGGCCGGCGTTAGCTTGATGACAGCGACTCAGTCGGTGTGCGGTAATGTTGAATACGGGCTGGGGGGTCGCTGTTTCACAGGTTCAGCGTTGTATGTGAGCGCCTGACAACGAATGGCCAGAGCGAACGGCTAGCTTCATATTCATTAACAAATCACGCTCCGAATGTGCTGTCGCTGTCCATTCCTTGTTTAAACCCCAGAGCGCTGGCGGCGATGGGTATTAACTGGTTTTTAACCCCTAAACAACCATATTTTTTGAATGTAACATTATACATGTTTTTAGATTCATTTTGTAATATGAATACATTAATCTCAGACCTGTTAGATCAATTCTGCACAAATTTTTTTTAACTATTTTTTTTACTTAAAAATAAATCCTAACATTGCAGAAGTGGTCTCCGAATTTTTGACATTAAAAAATAAAAAAAAAAAAATACCAATTAATTATGATTATTTATAGATTGCTCCATTGAAATGCATTGGACATCGCCAGGGAGCGACAGCTCATACCTGGCGCTGTGAGGGAATTTGCAGCGGCGCTGTTCGGTCCAGGCGGCTTCATGATGAATGCCGCGCTAGCCGTCGCTAGCCTCATTTTGCTTGATAAATGCGTCATTGTGACCGCCGCCGGGCGTACTTGAGTCGGTAGTCGCCGTTAGCTGCCGCTACCTGGCGCTCGTCAGACACTACCTGGCGCTATCGCTTGATGAATAAGGACATTAGTTGCGTAGTGTAATGCAGGGATTTAAACACTTTGAACCATTTGAACTATAACATAATAATCCAGTGTATTAAAGTAAATCGGGATGCCACAGTGGGACAGACCAAAACCCAGGATGGTGAAAATCATGGTCCATTTTAAAGGAGCACTATTGTGAAATTGTGTAATATTAAAAACCCATATAAACATGTTGGCTAATGAGAAGAGGGGTCACTTATACACCCAAACTGAATAAAACTCCAACTTCCAAGCGTGTGGTTCTCTTCTCCTGGTAGGAATAAAATCCAGGGGTGATATATCAGGGGTGACAGAGCCTGTCATCCGATTTCCTCTTCCTTTCATTAATAATAATAAAAAACAAGCCTGGCTGGATATTTCTTGATGTGGGGTGTATAAGTGGCCTCTCCTCCCGCCATCCAGCATATTTATATGGATTTTTTCGTGATCCTTTAACCACTGCACTGCCTAAAACAAACCTCCTAAGCCTGAAGCAGGAGTCCTGGCGCAGACAATGGCTTAGCTTCCACATGTTTGAACAGTGCTCACAAATGAAATTAAGCCACAAATGTCACAATAAACAACCAAGTTAATCGGGTTACGGCAAAAAGCGTGACAGCACACGATCTAAATGTAAACACTGCCCTGCCGCACCTGACCTCACAAGAACATCACAGAGAAAAGCAAAAGTCTTGTTTAGGTACTGTTTACAACTTGAAGCTAAAATCTATTAAAACACCTTGGCCTGAACCCCCTTGCCCAGGGGCGGACTGTGGTTAAAAAATGGCCCGGGACTTTTCTGGTTACACAGGCCCTTCTGCAGTGTGTCTGGCCCGGTATCTGCACCCCCCATAACATGCTGAGTGACAGAAAACCCCCAAAACAGGCTGTGTGGAAGAACCCCCCCCCCCCATAACATGCTGAGTGGCAGAACCCCCCATAACATGCTGAGTGGGAGAACCCCCCATAACATGCTGAGTGGGAGAACCCCCCATAACATGCTGAGTGGGAGAACCCCCCATAACATGCTGAGTGGGAGAACCCCCCATAACATGCTGAGTGGGAGAACCCCCCATAACATGCTGAGTGGCAGAACCCCCCATAACATGCTGAGTGGCAGAATCCCCCCATAACATGCTGAGTGGCAGAACCCCCCATAACATGCTGAGTGGGAGAACCCCCCATAACATGCTGAGTGGGAGAACCCCCCATAACATGCTGAGTGGGAGAACCCCCCATAACATGCTGAGTGGGAGAACCCCCCATAACATGCTGAGTGGGAGAACCCCCCATAACATGCTGAGTGGGAGAACCCCCCATAACATGCTGAGTGGCAGAACCCCCCATAACATGCTGAGTGGCAGAATCCCCCCATAACATGCTGAGTGGCAGAACCCCCCATAACATGCTGAGTGGGAGAACCCCCCATAACATGCTGAGTGGGAGAACCCCCCATAACATGCTGAGTGGGAGAACCCCCCATAACATGCTGAGTGGGAGAACCCCCCATAACATGCTGAGTGGCAGAACCCCCCATAACATGCTGAGTGGCAGAACCCCCCATAACATGCTGAGTGGCAGAACCCCCCATAACATGCTGAGTGGCAGAACCCCCCATAACATGCTGAGTGGCAGAATCCCCCCATAACATGCTGAGTGGCAGAATCCCCCCATAACAAGCTGAGTGGCAGAATCCCCCCATAACATGCTGAGTGGCAGAATCCCCCCATAACATGCTGAGTGGCAGAATACCCCCATAACATGCTGAGTGATAGAATCCCCCCATAACACGCTGAGAGGGAAAACCCCCCATAACAGGCTGAGTGGGAGAACCCCCCCATAACATGCTGAGTGGCAGAACCCCCCATAACATGCTGAGTGGCAGAACCCCCCATAACATGCTGAGTGGCAGAACCCCCCATAACAAGCTGAGTGGCAGAATCCCCCCATAACATGCTGAGTGATGGAAAACCCCCCATAACAGGCTGAGTGGCAGAATACCCCCATAACATGCTGAGTGATAGAATCCTCCCATAACACGCTGAGAGGGAAAACCCCCCATAACAGGCTGAGTGGCAGAATCCCCCCATAACAAGCTGAGTGGCAGAATCCCCCCATAACAAGCTGAGTGGCAGAATCCCCCCATAACAAGCTGAGTGGCAGAATCCCCCCATAACATGCCGAGTGGCAGAATCCCCCCATAACACGCCGAGAGGGAAAACCCCCCCATAACATGTTGAGTGGAAGAACCCCCCCAACATACTGAGTAGCAGAACCCCATAACATACTGAGTGGCAGAACCCCCCATAACATACTGAGTGGCAGAACCCCCCATAACACACTGAGTGGCAGAACCCCCCCATAAGAGGCTGAGTGGCAGAACCCCCCCATAAAATACTGAGTGGCAGAACCCCCCATAGCATGCTTAGTGTGAGAACTCCCCATAACATGTTGAGTTGCAGAATCCCCCCATCATACTGAGTGGCTGAACCCCTATAACAAGCTGAGTGGCAGAACCCCCCCATAACAGGCAGAGAGGAAAAATCACCACACAACAGGCTGAATAACACACCACAACACACCATAACACATTAAATGGCAGAATACCTCCATAACATGCTGTGAGACAGAAAGGGTGGCACAAGGGATCTGACATTCCTCCACCACACTTAGAGGATTTTGACTATATTGGGTCTTGGTCCACCCCGATCGGGGGTGCCCCGCTATGTGAAACCCCTCTCGTAAAAACTCACCTCACCCCGCTTATATGGCGCATGCGCGGCTGCTCGTCTAATCAGCGCGCACGGAGCCGCTGTGGTATGCGCGTTTCAAGCGTCGTACAACCACAGCGGCTCCGAGCACGCTGGCAGCCGCATCTCGCGCTTCCCTCTAACAGGGAATGGCCGACGCGGGCATGCCTCCTGTTAGAGAGAACTTCCCAGAAGAAGAGGAATCCCACAGCTCCTCAATCTACCCTCATTAAACAATGGCACCACTCAAATACATGGATTAGATTATTAATTACTTTATTGTTCAAAAAAACTCTATATACATATATACACACACATTAAAAACTAATTAATTAAAATACATGTACACACAACCTGTGAAGAGGAGGTGGAGGGAAAAAGGGGAGGAACTTGCCAGACCCCTAAGATGATGAATGCTTTGGGCCTTAAATATATTCTATTCAATAATCATATTCCAGCAATTCCTAACCGGACTGACTATATATAAAAGTGCTGTGCTAACCTAATTGATAAACTAATACTACATAAAGTATTCAAAATCTGTGCAAATCATACCTCAAAGTGCTAAGTGCATAAAGTGCTAATAATTGCTACAAGGACAGCCAGGAGACAAAAAAGCAGATCCAGATATAAAAGAAAATCACTCACATATCAAAAGCGGCCCACCAGCATAGCCCCCCACGTGCGCTGTTGACGCGTTGCGTGACATCAGCGCGTCACTTCACCAGGACAAACAAGCACTTGTTTGTCCTGGTGAAGTGACGCGCTGACGTCACGCAATGCGTGGTTAGGAATTGCAGCCCGGTTAGGAATTGCTGGAATATGATTATTGAATAGAATATATTTAAGGCCCAAAGCATTTATCATCTTGGGGGTCTGGCACGTTCCTCCCCCTTTTTCCCTCCACCTCCTCTTCACAGGTTGTGTGTACATGTATTTTAATTAGTTTTCGATGTGTATGTATATAGAGTTTTTTTGAACAATAAAGTAATTAATAATCTAATCCATGTATTTGAGTGGTGCCATAGTTTAATGAGGATAGATTGAGGAGCTGTGGGATTCCTCTTTTTCTGGGAAGTTCTAGTGGTGCACAATTGTGTCTCTATCCTCATATGGGCACACTCCTTAAAACATAGCTGGTGCAGTTTTTGCTTTTAATTCTGTTAGAGAGAAGCGCGAGATGCGGCCGCGGCCCGCGCATGCGTCGTTGGATCGGGATCAAGGTAAGGTTCCTGGGCGTCCTGGGGGGTTTCACACAGGGGGCATCCCGATTTTGGATGCCCACGGGGAGGGATCGGATTGATTCCCGGGACGATCCGGGAGGGTGTTGGTCCACTTTAATCCGGCCCTGAGCAGTCTGGTTGCAGCTCAAGCACAGGTAAGTAAAGTGGGCAACTCTTTCAATTATACAACCTCCTGTGTGTGCAGCTGCTCTCTATAGTTAAAAAAAGATTCTCATGGTAGCAAAAAATTCAATTCATGAGAAAAAACCACAAGAATTTCACTTTTAGAGGCTGATTCACTATTAGCGCCATGTATTGCCAGATGAGCGTCTGTATAGCAGCGCTTAGAGCAACTGCTAGTAGACGCTGTAAGCAGGTGTCGGGCGCTGTAACCTAGTGTTGCAGTCGCTGTAGTAACCTGACCAGCATTCATGAATGTGATGTGTGTTGGGCGCTCTAACAACAGTATAACGCTGCAGCGAGCGACAGGTAGCGCCAGCTCAGTGCGTCTGGCACTCAGCGCTCCACACCATGTTTAACAAAACACTACACACACACACAGCGTCAGTGCTCTAAAGCTGGACGCTGTAGCACAGAGCGCCAGACGCTGTGTGATCAAAGTCTGTTTTTGAACACATATCCACTAGTAACAAAGCAAAAACACATAGAATGACATTGTTTAACCACTGTGACATTAACACTTTAGTGCTACACCTGTACATATAATTTTGCAAAAAAAAAAAATAGAAAAGTATTTGTTTGCAGCCAGGAGAGGTCACACAATGATTTGAGCAAAAAAAAAAAAACAAAAAAAAAAAAAAGGCAAACACGCTACATACACGATACAGAACTAATGAAAGCCCATTGAAATGTATGGGAGAGCGCTACAGAGCGACAGGTACTACATGGCGCTCCTGAGCCTAGAGCGCCAGCGCTATACACTGAGCCACCTGGATTAATACATGTGACGCTACATGGCGCTGTTAGGGTCGCTCACCAGATTCGCTTTCATAAATGTGTTTTTGCGTACAGAGCCCGGCGTTCACCAGACACTGCCTGCCGCTACGAGGCGCTACCTGGCACTATATCCTTTCTTAAATAACCCCCTTAGTGAATCACCAGATCAAAGCCAATGGCAATTTTTACTACAGGTAAAAAGGAGTAAAAAGGTCCAATACTTTTCTCAGAAGTAAAAAACAAATACAATGAAAGTACAATGACTTTCATTGTATTCCTATCTGGTGATTCACTAACAGTGAGATTGTGATGCTATTTCCACATGAATTGAATTTTTTACTACCATTACATTTTTTTTCAACTCTTAGTGAATCAAGTCCAAAGTTTGCAGTCATTTAGATGAGAATTCATGCTGGATCCCACGTCACAAAATTGAAACACACTATTGGGTTACGCACAGCCGAAATTAAAGAGGGGGTGCTGGAATAAGGGGATACACCATGAAGAAACAACCAAACAAAGAAAAAAGGAAAAAAAGTGGAATTCATACAAAAGTGCCCCTTTTGTATGAATTCCACTTTTTTTCCTTTTTTTCTTTGTTGTCACAATTTACGCCGTTGTGGAATTCTGGGAGCACCCAGTAACTTTATATGAAATTCAATAATAGTAGTGCTCCCTACCAGCAATTGTTAGAAACAAAACAGACAGGGCTCCAGGACAGCCCCTAAGTTCCCCAGAACATATGCCACACACACTATGTATGACAATAATTAGCCATTTATTGAAACAATAAAAAATATATAACATATAAATTCAAGGACAACATTAAAAAACATATAGGAGACAGACACTCTAAAGGCACTAATAAATATATCATTATAAATAAGAGTAATAGATGACAAAGTAAAATAATAATAATAATTAATAAAGTGCAACTCAAGGCACTGGGTAATGCAAAAACCCAATGCTGAATTTGTTGAGAAGTGCAGAGGACAGAAATATAAATATAAATAAGTAAATGCAGTCAGTGCCACTTTATAACAATACAAAATATTACAAGTGAAGGGCCATGAATGAAAGCTGCCAAAGGTGCAGAGAGTGCTACTTTGTGACCATATCAAATGTTGCAAGTGGAAACCCAAGAATAAGCAGTAGTAATACTAAGCTGAGAATAAAAATAAAAATATATGAAGAAACAATTACATCACCAGTTATGGGCCATATTACACCACAGCCATCAGAATACCGACGCGTTTCACACCCATCACATCTGCAGAACTACGAGAGCTGCTCTGTATTCCACCCCGATAGAGATGACTGAAATACCAGTACACAATGGGCATTTGCAGGGCTGTTTCTAGGGGAGAGCGAGCAGGGTTATCACCCTGGGCTCCATGGTCATCGGGGGCACCTTTATGCCACATATTATTCTGTTTTCAGCAGATGAGTAATGGCTACAATTAGTGGTGGTCACAAGACACTGCCAGGAAATTGCCCTGGGCATTTGCATACTGCATCGGGTCAGAAGACAGTACAAATTAAATTGATTATGGTACAGTGGAATACGGTTGAATGTTGGGTATTGAAACAGATGACCCAAGATTCTACAGGTACAGAGGAAAAAAGTTGAAGGAGTGTTTGTGATATGGATGAATCGGGATGTAAGGTCCAGGGGATAGTACAGATAAATCAAGTTGTAGGCCAGGTTGTGGAACAGATGATTAGATAGGTTGGGCTGGGGTACAGCCATCCAAAGGGGAGGGAGAAGGAGCATCTCAGTCACACCTGCACACGTGGCTGCCCATGCCGCTGGGTGGGGGGCGTCTTTTTCTTTGGCTCTATTAAGCACAGATTGTTAGAGGTATATGTTTATAGATTTACTCATGTACTAGTCACTTTGGGATTTAATATAATATTTAAAATACTTTTTCTTAAGGAAGCTTTTTGTGCTGGCTGGGGTTTCATTGCATTTCTTAATATTGTTGGGGGCTCCCGCCCATATATAGCTGTATTTACTTATTGATTATTCAAAAATGTACAACAGAGGGGAAGGTACAGCTTGGCTTTTAACGTGTGCTTCCTGTTATGTGTTGCTTTTCAAGGTGCATTTGTATTTGTCTTAATATAGCTTGATTCTATCTTAATATTGTTGTGGTGCTCCTACTTTAGAGGTAGGTGTGGAAGCATTTCTACACCACCCCTTTATTGTATGTAGTTTGCTTTTGAGTGAGCACACATTTAAGTTATTTAAGTTGGTGCATCCTTCTGTTTGGCTAGTTTATGTCCTATGGAAGATGATGAATCGGATTAAAATACTCACAAATTATTTTGGCTTCAAAGGAAAAATTGGGGGAAAAATAATGTTATCCTGTCAGAAACCAATGGCTTACAAATGGCATACCTGGGGAAAACAAAAATAAATGAAAACCACTATAACAGGAATATCGAGCAGCACTGAGAGCAAAAAACATCCAACTGGTAATGTACCTGGGGTGGGGTAGCAAATAGATTGGTTTACTTCTGGATGTTTTGGTCTACTTTAAAAAATCAGGATTCAAATCAGGTTGTGACATAGATGTATCAGGATGAAGCCAGGTTGTGATATATATGAATCAGGATGAAGGTCAGATTGTGATATATATGAATCAGGATGAAGGTCAGATTGGGATATATATGTATCAGAATGCAGCCAGCTTGTGATATAGATGTATCAGGATGAAGGTCCGGTTGTGATATAGATGTATCAGGATGAAGGTCCGGTTGTGACATAGATGTATCAGGATGAAGGTCCGGTTGTGACATAGATGTATCAGGATGCAGCCAGGTTGTTATATAGATGTATCAGGATGAAGCCAGGCTGTGATATAGATGTATCAGGATGAAGCCAGGCTGTGATATCCATATGTCAGGACGAAGGCAAGTTGTGATATAGATGTATCAGGATGAAGCCAGGTTGTGATATTGATGTATCAGGATGAAGCCAGGTTGTGATATTGATGTATCAGGATGAAGCCAGGTTGTGATATTGATGTATCAGGATGAAGCCAGGTTGTGATATTGATGTATCAGGATGAAGCCAGGTTGTGATATTGATGTATCAGGATGAAGCCAGGTTGTGATATTGATGTATCAGGATGAAGCCAGGTTGTGATATTGATGTATCAGGATGAAGCCAGGTTGTGATATTGATGTATCAGGATGAAGCCAGGTTGTGATATAGATGTATAAGGATGAAGCCTGGTTGTGATATAGATGTATCAGGATGAAGGTCAGGTTGTGATATTGTATCAGGATGAAGCCAGGTTGTGATATAGAAGTATCAGGGTGAAGCCAGGTTGTGATATTGATGTATCAGGATGAAGCCAGGTTGTGATATAGATGTATCAGGATGAAGGTCAGATTGTGATATATATGTACCAGGATGAAGGCCAGCTTGTGATATAGATGAATCAGGATGAAGGCCAGCTTGTGATATAGATGTATCAGGATGAAGGCCAGCTTGTGATATAGATGTATCAGGATGAAGGCCAGCTTGTGATATAGATGTATCAGGATGAAGGCCAGCTTGTGATATAGATGTATCAGGATGAAGGTCCGGTTGTGACATAGATGTATCAGGATGCAGCCAGGTTGTTATATAGATGTATCAGGATGAAGCCAGGTTGTGATATAGATGTATCAGGATGCAGCCAAGTTGTGATATTGATGTATCAGGATGAAGCCAGGTTGTGATATTGATGTATCAGGATGAAGCCAGGTTGTGATATAGATGTATCAGGATGAAGCCAGGTTATGATATAGACGTATCAGGATGAAGCCAGGTTGTGATATTGATGTATCAGGATGAAGCCTGGTTATGATATAGACGTATCAGGATGAAGCCTGGTTGTGATATAGACGTATCAGGATGAAGCCTGGTTGTGATATTGATGTATCAGGATGAAGCCAGGTTGTGATATATATGTATCAGGATGAAGGTCAGATTGTGATATATATGTACCAGGATGAAGGCCAGCTTGTAATAAAGATGAATCAGGATGAAGGCCAGCTTGTGATATAGATGTATCAGGATGAAGGCCAGCTTGTGATATAGATGAATCAGGATGAAGGCCAGGTTGTGATATAAATGTATCAGGATGAAACCAGGTTGTGATATAGATGTATCAGGATGAAACCAGGTTGTGATATAGATGTATCACAGGGCAGTTTACACAGGGCAGATTTTAGGCTTTGAAAAGCCTTTTCTACCTCTGGGGTCCATTCCACCATTACTGACTTACTATCCTTGGTTAAGTCAGTTAACGGGGTAGCCATTGAAGCAAAATTAACCACAAACCGTCGGTAGTAGCCGGTGATACCAAGGAAGGCTCTCCCTTGTTTTTTTGTCAGAGGTCTGGGCCAGTTCTGTATTGCCTCCATCTTATTGATCTGGGGCTTATCCAACCCTCTACCAATGATATAGCCCCGTACATCTTGCTCCCTGAGATCAAAATACACTTTTTGCGGCTCACCCGTCAGGAACGGTGCAATCACGTCGGCCCATTCCACGACTGGCAGCTGCTCTCTCTCAGCCACGTGCTGGAATATGGTGAGGTAAGCCTCGACATCATCGTCAGGGGTCATCTTTTGTAAGACCCGCTGAACGGCTCTCCTCGCACCCTCCGTCTCAACCGGGCTTCTCTCCGGTTGTGAAACCTTAGCCACAACAGCAGCAATCTGTTCTATCAACAGGCGATTTGTCTCCTGCTGGTTTGCCATGGTCTGCTGCTGCACTTGGTACTGTTGTGCCATGGCTTGCTGCTGGGCTTGCTGCGGTTGTGCCATGGCTTGCTGCTGTTGTTCCAGGGCCTGCGCATGCTGAAGGTTAGCCTGTATTAGGTGTTTTATCACCTCCTCCATGTGAGACATCTTGGTTGCGGCTTTCACCCAGGACATCCACTGTTAAATGCAGCGGGTTGTCACTCCGTTGCCCCTAGCAACAGTCACCATGCCCGCATCCTCCACCAATTGTGAGCGATTGGGGCGAACAACAGTTCTTCCACAGCAAAACAAGTTTATTTGAGAAAATAAAGTATTCAAACAAAAAATATTTCTCAGTTCAGAGATTGCAGCATCAATGCAGTAAATCAAAATGGTTACTTCACCAAATCAAGGTAAGTCTAGGGCTGGAGACTCCAGCAAGCTGCAATCCCAGGGTAAGTCCAGTCAACATTGCAGGGCAAGCCAGCCCTCCGCTGCTCGCCCCCCACAAGTCCAAGATTAGGGGCTTAACTCCAGTACTGTTATTCACCAATGTGCAGTTCAGCCATTGACAGGCTCAGTGGCAGCTTTATATTCAGGCTCCCTCCTGCAATCAGTCTGATCAGCGCGCAAGGCCTGAGATCAGGGAACAAAACCTAGGACTGGGGAATGCAAACTGGGTCCTGAAAACCTGGCATGGACCGTGCCTGATACAGCATAGCAGGGAAAACATACACGCCATTCAGGACTTTTCCATACACTTTACCACACAGGATAAATGTCAGGTTGTGATATAGATGTATCAGGTTGAAGGTCAGGTTGTGATATAGATGTATCAGGATGAAGCTTGGTTGTGATATTGATGTATCAGGATGAAGCCAGGTTGTGATATAGATGTATAAGGATGAAGCCAGGTTGTGATGTAGATGTATCAGGATAAAGCCAAGTTGTGATGTAGATGTATCAGGATGAAGCCTGGTTGTGATATCGATGTATCAGGATGAAGCCAGGTTGTGTTATAGATGAATCAGGATGAAGTACCTCTTTTTGCAGGTAATATAGTAATATAGTTAGAAGGATGAAAGGACGATGATTGGTAGTTATAGGGAAGGCAATAAGGATGAGAGGATGATTGGTGGCTATAGGGAAAGCAATAAGGACTGGAGGATGAGTGGTGGCTATAGGAAAGGCAATAAGGACTAGAGGATGATTGGTGGCTATAGGGAAGGCAATAAGGGCTAGAGGATGATTGGTGGCTATAGGGAAGGCAATAAGGAATAGGGGACGATTGGTGGCTATAGGGAAGGCAATAAGGACTGGAGGGTGATTGGTGGCTGTAGGGAAGGCAATAAGGACTGGAGGATGATTGGTGGCTATAGGGAAAGCAATAAGGACTGGAGGATGATTGGTGGCTATAGGGAAGGCAATAAGGACTGGAGGATGATTGGTGGCTATAGGGAAGGCAATAAGGACTGGAGGATGATTGGTGGCTATAGGGAAGGCAATAAGGACTGGAGGATGATTGGTGGCTATAAGGAAGGCAATAAGGACTAAAGGACAATTGGTGGCTATAGGGAAGGCAATAAGGACTGGAGGGCGATCAGCAGCAAGAGATGACCCATTTGTGGCAGTGGAGCTGAAAGGCAACATCATGTAACTCACTACTTTGGGGCCCACTAAGATTTTTTTGCCCAAGGGCCACCACATACCTGGGGCTGGCCCTGGTGTGGCTGGTTGGTAAGGTGTGAGATAGCCGTGACACTAGGAGCATTGCTATTGTGATGCTTATTCATTTGATCTTTATTTATTGTTGATTATCCTTTGCTTGGCTCACAGTATTAGTTGTGTGCCCTTTTGGGCTGCTTGTATGGTAGGTTATTTATTTTTGCCATTGATTAATGCCAAGTGGTTGTATTCTGATATACCAGTATATATATATATATATATATATATATATATATATATATATATATATATAATTATTTATATATATATATTTATTTACCACTTAGGATCTTAGGGTGTTGGGTGTTGATTTATATATTCACTTATTGATTGATGTTATGATTGTCTCCCCCCCCCCCCATCTCCACACCTGTTTGTGTTAGTGACATGTTGTTGTAGTGACATGTTTTGTTGTCATGTGATATCTGTTTTTTAATGGTTTTTAATATTGTCTTGCATTGATTATGTGACATTGATAACGATTTAATTTTGTTATACTGATTGTGCCTCCCTTGATACCATTTTTTGTCTTATTAATGGATTAGTGTCTGTGGTTCAGATGAACCAGGTTGAAGGCTGGGTTGTAAATACAGGTCAATCAGGTTGTAGTCCCCATCACAACTGGCCCTAGAGCCTATAAGACTACGTTAAAGTGGACCAAAACTCATGGAGATCGGCCCAGGAATCTAAGATTTCTGGGCCGATCTCCAGGAGTTTTGCTCCACTTTAACGTAATCGGGATGCCCCGCCGTGTGGTGAAATCCCCCAGGTTGCACATAAACTCACCTTTCCTACTGCGCGGGCAGTGATCGCATCCCAGCTATCCCTCTAGCAGGGTGTGTTCCCCCGTCAGGCATTTGTGAATGTTAGATGGTAGCAGGGGATGCGGCCACCACCGCGCTTGGATCCGCTCGCCTTAGACGATCTGACATGAGCGGATCCGAGCGCACTGATTAGACGTGAGGCTCCGCATTCATCACAGGACCAAGAAAGAGTGGGTGCGACTGGGTAACCGGGGGGTTTCCACACAGCGCAGCATTCCTGATCGGGATGCCCCTGGGGGCAAGGACCAAAACCCAGGATAGTCAAAATACTGGGTTTTGGTCCACTTCCCCAGGGGCACCCCCATTTGGGATAGCCTTGCTCCCCATTTGCCCTGAACTTGCCTTCATTTAGGAATCCCTCCCCATCCTCTGCGCATATGTTCAGGCATATCTGAATGGTTGGTGCCAAAGCGTGCATCCAGTGGGAGGTGCCCAGACATTAATGCACTCATATTTCATTGCCGGGCGTTATTATGCACACCAATAAATGATGATTGATTGATGATTGAAAGAGTGCTCGTGCAGGCACCATGGGATTGCCATGTCAGGATGGGTACAGGGCGAAGAGGGATTAGAATGCCCCCTTTAGGGCACACCAAAACCTAGAGGGATGAAAATCCCGGGTTTTGGTTCGCATTAAAGCAGACCTTCAACATCATTTAACGAAAAGCCCAAACCCTTAAAAAAAATTCCCCAGCATCTACTATCAATATATTGAAACTTTGTTCAGCACTCTGAGATACGGGCGCTGCCATCTTGCCTCAGAAGCATCACATACTGAGGAGAGGGGTCAAAAGTACAGGGCGCGGGTTATAGCTGTGCTTTGCTCAAACAGACCAGAGCTGGGGTCAGAAAAAGGTCAGCAATCCCAGAATGCAGAGCAGCACAGTCAGAAGACACTTCCTGTTTGCAGGCAGCCTGAGACTCCACGGGTCGCCATGTTGGATGTTTAATGATTCAGAAAATGCAATAGGTGCAGGTAGGATGATTTTTAATGTGAGCAATCTGTATGTACAGTGCGGGGAAAACATATAAGATAGGCTTTTATTTAGGGTGAAGGTCTGGTTCAAAGTGGCCTAAAACTCACACCAATCATAGATTCCCGGGCCGATCGATTTCCTCCCCCTGGGACATCCAGAATCGGGATGCCCAGCTGTGTGAAATCCCCCAGGTCGTCCGTTCACTTACCTTACTTCCCGGTCCAACAGCACATGCGTGAGCCGCGGCCTCATCCCCGCTATCCCTCCAGTAGGGTGCGTGCCCACGCTGGGCATTGGTGAATGGCCTGCATGGGCACGCAACCCTGTTAGACGGAAGCGGGAAATGCGGCCGCCAGCGCACTTGGAGCCGCTGGCCTTAGACGCTGTCTTAGATGGCGTGACGTCAGCGGCTTCGAGCGTGCTGATTGGACGAGTGGGCGGTTTCACACAGCGGGGGAAAGGACCAAAACCCATGATAGTCAGAATCCTGGGTTTTGGTCCACTTTAAGCAACACGTTGTTTCCCAGCAATGTGTGTTTTCTCACTGCCCTCTCCTCACAGGAGCACTGTATGTTATTGAGACACAGGTTCTCCCAAGATGGCCACCACCTTGTGGCCAGTGTCGAACTGGGGGGGGACCCCACACTGGCTTACATTAAGGTCCCATGCACAGAAGCATTATGCCTGTCTGTGTGTGTGCTTGGAATGCCACAAATAACAAGCTTTACATACTATAGCTCAGGTTGCGGTGAGGAAAGTCCTCAAAGGGGCCCTAGAATAAAAGGCACCCCTAGATAAATTGTGGGGGCTGCTGTATACATCAGGCTGTTGGTCGCATGATCACTAACATGTCCCTTAGCCATGCCTCTAGATTGCTGCTCGAAGCAGCTGCAGGGCAGAAATGTCTGGGTCCCCCTCATAATCAGTGTGGCCCCTAGTTTAAACTGAGCCTCTGTCTCCAGGCCAGTCAAGCTTACCTCAAAATCCAGACCATATAGGAAACAGAAAAGACTAGGGGCCCGGCTATCACATCTAGGATTTTTTGGGGGGCATTGGTCTCCAGTGTGACTAATGCTTGCGCACACATAGGAATTTTCCCTCCGCATTCACCCCATCCATACAGTGAGTATACACATGCCAGGAGTGGTGTGGTGTGCTGCTCTAATTCTGGCACCTGTGGAGCAGTTGGGGGTTAGGTGCCCTGCTCAAGAGCACGCCAGTCAGGTCCCACTGCCGCAACCTGCAACCCTCTGGTCGCAAGGCTGCTGCCTTACCTCTAGAGCACAACTGCCCATTTTTTATAAGCCCCCTAGCTAGAATTGGGCCCCAAGGCAAACTAGCTTGGGTAGGGGCAGACACCCTCATTTATCATGAACGCCAGCAGCAATAGTGTGGCAGCCAGTGGGTCTCAGGTCAGGGGGGCTATCAAGGCCTGATTATAGAATAAGCATGGGTATTATAATTGTCTTTGTGTATAATGTATAGTCCAGGACCTTGGTGGGGGGGTCACTCAGACTGTGCCTGTTTTGTGTATTCCAATTTTATTGGGGGTTCTGTTTGTGGTACTTTTAAGTCAAAAGCCTTTGTAGCAGCAGGATGTGTTGTCTCTGGACCCACCATAAAAACAAACTGAGATAAGGGACCTGGAAGAGAGATGCCCTCACCAGGTGGGGTCAGAGGGGAGGGGGGATGAAGCTTTTCCCTCCTAAATTTAGCTAATAAAACCTAGATGCTAAACACGTTCTGGAGTCAGAAACCTGAGTCACAAACCTCTGTCACAAGCCTGTGGCAGAAGCTGGACAAAAGACCCTAAGCAACAGCTGGAGACTCACTCACAAGGACTGCTATGCCATTATGCTGTAAGGACTTTCTTTTTGTTTTCTGAACTTGTCTTGCTGTACTCTCTTATGTATTTTTGTACCTGTATTTCATTTGTTTCTGTATATTACATCTAGCACTGTGATACTTTTTTATCAGATTAAATGTTTAATCAGCTCTGGCCTTTGATCTCTAAATATATGAGCTCACCTTTCTGAAGGAAGCTCTGGTGAAACACGTTTATCAAAGGGTTAATTTGGTGACTTGCTGGGACTAGTAGTGCATACCCAGGGGTCTGGTGGCTTTAACCCTTGCACCATCACACTCTCTCTAGCGTCTTGGCTGGGCTGATACAGTGCGATCGTGACAGGGGGCATATGGATGACCTGGCCAGGGGCCCCCTCTTCACAGCTAGGCAGGCCCCAGTCTTAGCTCTCCTGCCCTGGTGGCTGTCATCTTGAAGGAGCATGAAATAAAACATAGCGCTGTTCAAATAAGAAGATGTCCCTCAGCAGTGAAGATATCCAAAATGTGGCACCTGGAAGGGACTTTATGGGGGGGGGGGGGTTATAACCACAACATTGCTTTATTGCATTTGGTGTTTGCGCTGTACAACCTTCAGCTTCTCCTCATAATTGTGGAACTACAACTACCAGCGTGCCCTGCTTCCCTCAGCTATGCACAGAGACGTGACCTGGTTGGCAGGGCATTCTGGGAGTTGTAGTCCTGCAGCAGCAGGGTAAGGCTGATGTTCCCCAGTGGAGGTGGCTCGGGAAAAAAAAAATAAAAACGCAAATCTTTCCATTTAACCAGGCAGGAGAGGGGAGGATCGGGCGAGGTGTATCCCTCCAGGGATAGGGATGGTAATTACTCGTCTGCTTGGAATAATTGACTATAAGGCTGGCGTGCGATCGCTGTAAGGGCGTGGAATTGTAGGAAAAAAAATATATATATATATTATATAGATGTGTGCGATCAGGCGTCTACTCACCGTTGTGCCGTTCCCCTCGCTCCGGCCAATTCACCTGCAACTCTTCGGCATGTCCCCTGGGTGCGTGGCGATGGCAGTCAGGCCGGGCTCGCTCAGCGAATGACTTCACAACATGTTACTGCTGAAGCGAAGGAGGAGGAATGGAGGGGGGGGGGCGTACTACGGCGCTAGGAGCCGGAGGGGGGGAAATCACAAGCTACAAACGGGGAGACGAATCTCTAAGGATGCTGGAGCATCACGCCTAGTGCAGCCCTGAAACACGCCACCGCCGTGCATGGCATCCTGCAGCGGAGGGGGATGGATGGAGCTGCCTGGGAAGCATCGAGCAAGCAGCCAGCCGCTCCACTCCCTGCAACAGCGATGCAACGCCGGAGGATGCTCGGGAACTGTCACGCGTTGCCGGCCCTTCTGAAGAGCACCTGTCAACCTCGGCGTATCATGGGTGTAACACCTTCCACATCTGTCCCTTCCTCATGCATGACACTAGGGGGGTTATAGTAGTAGTAGTAATAGTAATAATAGTACTATCGCGAAAAAATGGCCCAATAATAAAAATTCATATAAATATGCTGGATGGCGAGAGGAGGGGGTCACTTATACACTTATACTTATACACTTATACACCCCCAAATCAAGAAAATACCATTTTGTGAATACTCACCTGTAAAATGGGTATTGTAAGTATGTCACACACCCCACTTCAAGAAATTCATAATGTGATATTCAGACAGGCTTGTTTTTTATTTTTACTAATGGAAGGAACAGGAAATCAGGTGACAGGTTCTGTCACCCCTCATAAACTAAACCTGACACCCCTGGATTTTGTTCCTACCAGGAGAAGAAAACCACAAGCTTGGTGGGAGTTTTATTCAGTTCGGGTGTATAAGTGACCCCTTCTCTCATTAGGCAACGTGTTTATATGGGTTTTTAATATTACACAATTTCGTGATAGTGCTCGTTTAAGAAAGGATAGCGCTCCTTTAAGAAAAGATAGCGCCAGGTAATGCCACATAGTGGCTGGTAGCGTTGGGTGAACGCTGTGCGCTGTATGTGAAACCACATTTAAACTGGACCTTCAGTATGATTTAATGAAAAGCCCAAACCCTTAAAATACTATTCCCCAGCATCTAAAAGTAATATATTTTAAGTTTTTAGTCGCTTACTTATTATTCTTTCCCCCATTGGGCTGCAACTCTGTTCAGGACTCTAGGATACGGGCGCCGCCATCTTGACCCAGAAGCATCACATACGGAGGAGAGGAGAGCAGGATAAAGTGCAGGGGGGCGGGGTTATAGCTGTGCTTTGCACTGACAGAGCAGAGCTGGGCTCAGGGAAAGGACAGCAATCCCAGAATGCAGAGCGACACAGTCAGAAGACACTTCCTGTTTGCAGGCTGCCTGATGCCATGAGCCTCCATCTTGGATGTTTAAAGGCTCATAACATGCAGTAGATACAGGTAGGATGATTTTTAATGTGAGCAATCTGTATGTACAGGGAGGGGGAAACATATAAGACTCAGGGTGAAGGACCGCTTTAAGAAAGCAAATCTGGTGAGTGCCTCTAACAGCGCCAGGTAGCGTCACATGTATTACTAGCGGCGGCTCAGCATATAGCGCCAGCGCTGTGTCACTCAGCAGCGTTATCCCATACATGTCAATGGTGTTTCATTTGGTTGTGTTTAAACAGCGTGTTGGGCAATTAAAATGTCATTTTTTTTGCACAAATCATTGTGTGTGCGCCTCTCCTGCCTGCAAACAAACACTTTTATACATTTTTACAAATTTTTTTATATATATATATTTTTATGCAGAATTGTATGTACAGGTCGGCCATTGCAATGTGCTCGGAGCTGATCGCCTTAGACGACGGGACATCGGCGGAACCGAGCTTGCTGATTGGACAAGCAGCCATCCATGAGCCGCAGGACCGGGAAGAGGTGAGTTTGTTTCGGCGACCTGGGGGGTTTCAAACGGCGAGGCACCCCCGAACGGGGTGCCCCGGGGCAAGGACCAAAACCCAGGATAGTCAAAATCCTGGGTTTTGGTCCACTTTAAACAAGAGTGTAGGTCACCATGCAGTATATGGCACTGGTACTGCCTGCCACTGAGGCTAAAATATTGCCGCTGAGTGGCATTGACTAGCAATGATACTTGGTAAATCAGGCTCATAGGCCTTGATTCATGAAGAGGTTGAAAAAAATTCTCATGGTAGTAAAAAAATTCAATTCATGAGAAAAAAGCCTGAGATTTTACTGTTAGTGAATCACCAGATAAAAAGACAATGAAAGTCAATGGCACTTTTTTACTCCTGGAAAAAGTATTGAACTTTTTTACCCCTTTTTACCTGTAGTAAAAAGTGCCATTGGCTTTCATTGTCTTTTTATCTGGTGATTCACTAACAGTGACATTCTCAGGCTTTTTTCTCATGAATTGAACTTTTTACTACCATAAGAGTTTTTTTCAACCCTTTGTGAATCAAGGCCATAGTTAGACAGAGAAAATGTGGATAGAGGAAATGTGGAAAAAAAAAGAGGGAGGAATGCAGAAAGAGAGAAAGAAGGAAAGAATGTAGAAAAGAGAGTGAGAAAAAGGGAATGTGGAGAAGAGAAACAGAAAAAAAGGAGGAAAAAGGAAGGAAATTAGGTAATGTAGAGAAGAGAGTGAGAATAACAGAATATTGGAAAAAAAAGAGGTGATATGGAAAAAAAGGGAAGACAGGAATGCCAAAAAATGTAAGATAGAGGAATATAGGACGGAGGAAAAGTAGAGGGGAATGTGAAAAAAGGGACAGAGGGAAGCCCACTGATGCTCCAATTACCAGTCCAGGTACCAGTTATCTGGTCTAATCTTCATGACAGCTGTGCCAATGGTGTGGGTGCCACTTGAGCACCTCATCCAAAACGCTCAGCAGCGACCGCACCACAGCCTCGGCTTCTGCCCGCCGGCGCTGTCAGCTTAGGCTGTCAGCTTATTTAAGCCTATGTGCTGGCGACCCCTAGCGCCGTCCGGGAGCGCCACAAGCTGACTAAATTTATCAAAAAAAATACAAGGTGCTTCAAGAGTCGCTAAAACAAAAAAGGAATTCAGCAACACAGCACCTGTTGGATTCCCTATTTTTTAGGGTTTATTTATTTATTTAAAATATGGGAATTGCATTAGGGACATTAGACTAACATGACATAGCTTTATCACAGCCCAAATCACAAGTTTGAACCCCCAAAAATGCTAAAAATGCATATAAAAATAATTCCAACCAGCCCAGAGATCCCATGCACCAGAGCATATTTTTTTAAAAATTCTACTAAAATGCTTAAATAATTTGACCCTTCCACCCCATGGCTTGCACTTGAGAGGTTTAGGGCAACCTCAGGTAAGCCTGCTCCCAATTTATCTATTGCACTGTATGTCCCAGATGGGCTCTCAGAGATTAGAGTTAGGACTGCACCCCACAGAGGCACCTTGGCGCTGGTGGTGCAGCTTAGCATACCTCTGCAGATGTGTGTGACCGAGTCCTCTGTTTTTAACCAAGTTTAGAGACAGATTATAGGCTGGCCTGCAAGCTAACAGGGTTGAGTGCTGTGGCTCCTTTAAGACTTGTGTGTACTAATTGCCCTGCTCACGTGCACCTCCCAGGTTAATTATAAAATGGTCTGAGCGGCTGCCACCCCCCCTTAAATAATTGTAACCATTCCAGCTCATTGAAATGTATAGGATAAGGTCACGCAGTGCAGGGTGAGCGCCTGGTCCTATCTGGCACTGTAGGGACACTACCTGGGACCCTACCTGGCACTATCACAGGAGCTGTGGATTTTTGACTTCATAAATACCATATATACTCGAGTATAGGTCGACCCGAATATAAGCCGAGGAACCTAATTTTACCACAAAAAAACGGAAAAAGTTATTGACTCGAGTATAAGCCTAGGGTGGGTTTCACACAGCAAGGCATCCTGATTTTATAGATTCCAGGGCCGATTGATGTGGGTTTTGGTCCACTTTAAGCACTTACAGGAATGATAATGGCTTTTAGTTTCTATTTCCTAATTCCTGGGGCATCCCAATTTAGGATGCTCTCACACAGTACTGAGGAGAGTGTTAATCCTCTCCAGTCCCCTTCTCTTCATGTGGTCACCGGTGAGGTTGCCAGGAGTCACAGAGGGTGGAACGCTCTTAGACACAGCACATCTCTGACAGTGGTAATTATTTTAGCTGTTTTTTGGGGCTACCTTATTACTATCATACTATCACACATATAAGCCTTTAACCGGCCACTATACATCCAATGGAGCCCCCCATATAGGCACAGTATGACCCCTTGTGTCCCTCAGCTAGCCATGTACACGCCGGCCGAGTCACAGAAGCCCAATGATACCTTCATACCCAGTGGCATCCTGCCGGGGTGTCAGCTCGGGTGTGACAGGCCGCTCACTGAACGAATTGAGGAAGTCAGCGATCTTCTTGATGGAGCTGGTGATCACCTCAATGTACCTGATCACCTGATCCGCCGCCGCCCCTCTAGACGTGCGCGCGGGAGGCGGCGGCGGCGGAAGCGGCGGATCACGTCTGTGAATGGCCGGCGCGGGCGCGCGCACGGCGAGAGTGACGCGTGGGAGGCGGACGCGCTGTCTTGGACGCCGCTGTCACCCGCTTGGACGTCGGCGGGGATTGGACAGCGCGGTCAAGTGGGAGCGGGGAGAGGTGAGTTTTTTTGGGGTTTCTGGGGGGTTTCAGAGAGTGGGACACCCCGCCTAAGTGGACCAAAACCCAGGATAGTCAAAATCCTGGGTGTTGGTCCACTTTAACAACATAAAAAGTGCAAGAAAAGGTTTTGCCCTACTTTATCCACAAACAAAATCGCATGTCCCTGTGATGGGGCATTTTTACACGTGAGGTACATCACATATTCAATGAGGGAAGAATTTTTCGGAAATAACAACACCCTATGGGCTATGCTAAAGAATTCGCCATTTACTGCATATCCCACAGGGTGCTGTTTCCAAATTTTCCAAAATGCAGCATGGGTGTGTCTATGGGCGCCCTTAAGGGCAACTCAAACCGGGATGCCATGGGAAAAGGCCAGTGGCCGACACTGGAATCTTTTAGGTTCCAAGACCAACTGGGTTTTGTTCCGCTTTAAATTTGGATCAAGCCAAAGTTTTGAGCCTCTGTTGGGTTTTATATTGCTATCTGTGTCTCATATAAAAACAGATATATCAACCTTGGAGACCAGGGCAGGGTGGGACTAGCCATAGGGAACACAGAACAAAGAGGAAGAGAGAAACAGTGGGGACACAGAAAAGAGAAAGAAAGATAGAGAGAGAAACAGAAAGAACAACGAAAAAAAGATGCAGGAACATAGGGAACACAGAAAAAGAGAAAAAATGGTGAGACGGGAAATAAAAAGGGAGGGAAAAAAAAAAGCAATGCCTGTGAGCAACAGAGCCGTACCAGCGCATAGGGGCAAGTAGAACAAAACACTTCCAAAATCCTGGATTTTGGTCCACTTTAAAAATCATGCTACCTGCACCTACTGCATTTTCTGAGCCTTTAAACATCCACAATGGTGGCACATGGAGTCTCAGGCTGCCTGCAAACAGGAAGTGTCCTCTATCCTAGAGTCCTGAACAGAGTTGCAGCCCAGTGGGGGAAAGAATAAAAAGTGACTGAAGCTTAAAATATATTAATTTTAGATGCTGGGGAATTGTTTTTTAAGGGTTTGGGCTTTTTGTTAAATGATACTGAAGGTCCGGTTTAAAGTGGACCAAAACCCACGGTGATTGGCCCAGGATTCTATAAGATTCCTGGGCCGATTGATTCCCTCCCCCCGGGGCATCCGCAATTGGGATGCTCCGCTGTGTGAAACCCCCCCAGGTTGCCCCATACACTTACATTCTTTCCCAATGGCTCCTGCACGAGCCGCGGTCGCATGCCCCACTATTACTTTAGCAGGGCACATGTTAGAGGGTAGCGGGGAATGTGGCAGTCAGCGTGCTCGGAGTCGCTCGCCTTAATAGCGCTGACGTGAGCAGATCCAAGCACGCTGATCGGACAAGGACCGGGAAGATGTGAGTTTGTTCCGGCAATCTGGGGGGTTTCACATGTATGAGCGGAGACTGAAATATTTACTGTTCAGATGTAGCAACTGTCCTTGGTTAAGGGCAACAGAAACAGTCTCACCAGAGTAGATTAAAAAAGTACCAAGAGTGACCGGTGAGGAATAGAAATGAAAAAGGGAGGGATATGGAAAATCAATGAATGAAGGAATAAGTAGGAAATGAAGTAGGAAAAAAATGTAAAAATAAACTAGAGAAAGCGAGAGAAAATAATGGAGGATTGTTCAAAATACGATGAGAGAGGGAAATGTGGATTAGAGGCATGCTGAGCCAGCGGAAGAGTGTCTCAATGGTGTCTTACAGAGGGGGTTTGGATGGCGCCCTGTGCCGCTGCGCAGTTTGCACACCCCAGGGGCTGGCTATGTCTAAGGGTGTTATTTAAGAAAGGATAGCCCCAGGTAGTGCTTCGTAGCGGCACATAGCGTCTGGTGAACGCCGGGCGCTGTACGCAAAACCACATTTAACAAAGCGAATCTGGTGAGCACCTCTAACAGCGCCATGTAGCATCCGATGTATTATTAAAGGCGGTTCAGCGTATAACGCTGGCGCTCTAGGTTCAGGAGCGCCTCGTATTACCTTTTGCTCAGCGTCGCTCTCGCATACATTTCAATGGGCGTTCATTAGTTGCTGTTTAAATAGCTTTTTCGGCAATAAAAATGTACATTTTTTTTGCTCCAATCATTGTGTGACCTCTCCTGGCTGCAAACAAACACTTATACATTTTTTTTTATATATTTTTATGCAGAATTGTCATTACAGGTCTGGAACTAAAGTGTCATTGTCACAGTGTTAAAACAATGTCATTCCATGTGTTGTCGCTTTGTTACTGGTGAAAAGTTGTTCGAAATCAGACTTTGATCGCACAGCGTCTGGCGCTCTATGCTACAGCGCCCAGCTTTAGAGCGCCGACGCTGTGTGTGTGTAGTTTTTTCTTAAAGCGGACCTTCACTCTGAATAAGAGTCTATCTTCTATGTTTCCCACACCCTGTACATACAGATTGCCCACATTAAAAATCATCCTACCTGCATCTACTGCATGTTATTAACCTTTAAACATCCAAGATGGCGGCTTATGGAAGCCGCCATCTTATCAGGCAGCCTGCAAACAGGAAGTGCCTCCTGACTGTGCTGCTCTGCATTCTGGGACTGCTGACCTTTTCCTGACCCCAGCTCTGCTCTGTCTGAGCAAAGCACAGCTATAACCCGCCCTCCTGTACCTTATCCCACTCTCCTCTCCTCAGTAAGTGTGATGCTTCTGAGTCAAGATGGCGGCGCCCGTATCCTAAATTCCTGAACAGAGTTGCAACCCAGTGGGGGAAGGAATAATAAGTTAGTGACTAAAAACGTAAAATATATTAATTTTAGATGCTGGGGAACCGTTTTTTAAGAGTTTGGGCTTTTCATTAAATCATGGTGAAGGTCCGGTTTAAGTATGGTGTTGAGGGCCGAGTGCCGGACGCACTGAGCTGGTGCTACCTATCGCTCGTTGCAGCGCTGTACTGTTACAGCGCCCAACACACATCACATTCATCAATGCCGGCCAGGTTACTACAGCGATCGCACCACTAGGTTACAGCGACCGATTCCCGCTTACAGCGCCTACTAGCGTTTGATCTAAGCACCGCTATACGTGGCGCTGGTAGTGAATCAGCCTCCCCATGTTCAGCTGATTTTTTGGGAGGCAGACGTACTCCAGGCTGTTCCTTTCATCTTCCCAGCAGCTAGCAGTTGGCTGACATTAGGCGAGTCCCCTGGAAGACTGATGGGTTCTAATCAGAGACTCTGCCTGTAAATATAACTGGAGGACGGGACGGGCCGCTGTGGAGCTGTCTAGGTCCCCATGCCGTGCCAATGTCTATCAGCACATAAATCCTATTCTTAAACTCCTCATCGGGGAGCGGCTGCTGGGACAGGTGTGGGATTAGAGGGACAATTTTCCCTTTAATTGAAAGCAACTTAATCTCACCCGAGCCCGGACACTCAGGATGTTAATTAATGACTCAGTCCAACCGTCAACTGTTTCAAGATGGTAAAAAAGCAAAGCAAAAAATAAATGAATGAATGTATATTGGGTTGTGGGTGCTGCATACCAGCCCTGGCGGTCACTGCTGTCACCTTCGCACGGTCAGGGAGCTACCTTGTCATTTTGGTTTTAACACAGTAAGGTCCTAAATAAGACAAAACCTTTACATTAAAGTGGACCAAAACGCGATCAGCTCCTCCGACTGTGCATGTTAATGGACCAAAACCCAATCGGCCCGGGAATCTATAAGATTCCAAAATCGGGATCTAAAAACGGGATGCCCCGCTGTGCGAAACACCCAGGTCGCACCGTAGACTTACCATGCTTTCCAGTCCAATGGCGCATGCTCGAGTCATGGCTGCATCCCCGATATCCCCCTAGCAGGGCGCGTGCCCCCGCCAGGCATTTGTGAATGGCCGGTGTGGGCACTCTCCCTGTTAGAGGGAAGCGAGGGATGCGGCTGTCAGCGCACTCGGAGCCGCTGGTCTTAGACGAAGGCTTAGACAATGTGACGTCAGCAGCTCTGAGTGCGCTGATTGGACGAGCGGCCGCACATGCGCTGTAGGACCGGGACGAGGTGAGTTGCACTCGGCGATCTGGGGGATTTCACACAGTGAGGCACCGCCCCATCAGGGTGTCCCGGGGGAAAGGACCAAAACCCAGAATAGTCAAAATCCTGGGTTTTGGTCCATTTTAATGTTCCAAATAGGGATGTGAGTGATGCTGCCGCTAGCTGCACGTGCGCCATGAGCTTGTTGGTCAGGTAAGGAAGGAAAGGCGGGGTTTCACACAGCGGGACATCCCAGTTTGGGGGGGGGGGGTTAAACTGACTTTCCCAGGTTTTGTTCCTTTCCCCGGATCATTACAAATAGGCATTCCCCATTGTGTGAAACCCCCAAGAAAGCCGCTTTTCACTCACCTCTTCCTGGTTCCAATGGAGCATGTGCAGACTCTCGTCCAATGAGAGCCATCTGTCATGACTATGTCATTCGGCAAATGGCTTTCATTGACTTGAATGGGGAGTGTGTGTGCTGCCGCATCCCTGCTGGTGTACGCGCTTGACAATAATGAGAGCTGAATGACGTAGTCACAGCAGATGGCTATCATTGGACGAGAGCCTGCACATGTGCAGTTGGAGTGGGGAAAGGTCAGAGTTTACCTTTCCCGGCTCCCTGGGGGAAGACAAGCGGACAGCCCTGGGACAGATTTTGGTGGGTTTTGTTCCACTTTAAGTTTGGATCAAGTTTTGACACTCTGTTGGGTTTTATATTACTATTTATTGGACTCAGATTTATCTTATTAAAAATTATAAAAAACCTCATTTGTACAGTCTAGAGGAAGGCGGGAGAGAGGGGATATGATTGAAAACTTTAACCCCTTAAATGCCAGCCACGTAAAATTTACGTGGCTGCCTCCCCTGCAGTTAACCGCCAGCCACTTAAATTTTACGAGCTAGACTTTCCCCACTTACAGAATAAAAAGTGAAAAAAAAAGTCACTTACCTGACCCCTCGTTCGATCCGGCCGGGTCTCCTCTTCAGCCATCCGATCGCCCATTGGGGCTCCTCCGGCTGCAGGGTAGTGCCCTATATAGGGTGCTCCCCCCCCCCCCATTTCAGCAGCCGCCGGGATTGCCTGCAAAAAAAAAATGACAGTTACTTACCTTCTTGCCCGATGGCTCCCGCCGGCTCTCCTCTTCACGGGGGGGGGGGGGGGGCTCCGATCACAACCCCCCCCCCCCCCACCCGCTCTTCCATCTTCTGGGAGGGGGCATAACAGCCCTCCTCCCTCTGGAGCTCCGATGGTGGCCGCCATCTTGGATTCTAGCCCCGCCCCTTTCTGCTGAGGTGGTTAAATGTTGGTCACCCCCCCCCCCCCCCCGAGGTGGATGCCCCGATCCTAGGGCTACCTGGCACCTCTGTCATGCATTCCCCTGATTCTACTACCCTGCGGGATGCCGAAGACCGGCGTATTGACCAGGTGGCATCCCACGCCTTGTGCATGTGCAGGGATGGCGCTGCACCCGGTCTGTGCCTCTGCCATTACTGCTGTGGCCACTAGGACCCTTATCAGAAATATGCTTGATAGTGCCCCTGATGATTTGCCTTCTGAGGTGTTTAATGCACTCTCCAGTTGTGATGTTTTTGTAAATTTTGTCCTGTCGGCATTGGATGACCACATCAGAATGTGTGCCAGAACTTTTGCCCTCGTGGTGGCTATACGCCGCTCGGTTTGGCTGCGCCAGTGGGCTGCTGACAATGCTGCCAAGAAGGCCCTCACTGGTTTTCCCTTTAAAGGACTGCGCCTGTTTGGAGACCGCCTGGACCTTTTTGCTAAGGGAGGCAGGTAACCCCAGTGCAGGCGGAAACCTCGGCCCTTTCGGGGTCAGGGTTCCTTCTCCTCCCCTTACCGTGGTGCAAGACAGGGAAGGGGGGTGTCCTTCCCTGGGGCCCGGGGAGATTTCTGGGGTAGAGGCAGAGGACGTGGACGTCCTGGCTCCTCCTGGGGTCCCAAAGCTAAATCCTCTCCCAAGCCCCCTCAGGCATGATGGGGCGCCCTCACCCATCCGGGTGGGGGGACGGCTGCAGCACTTCGCTCACGTCTGGAGGCTTCATGTCTCAGACCGGTGGATTCAGGAGGTAGTGTCCTCCGGTTACAAGTTGGAGTTTGCTGCCGATCCCCCTCCAAGATTCATCAGATCCCGGATTCCTCAGGACCCTGTGTCAGCTCAGGAGCTAGTTCAAGCAGTGCAAGGCCTCCTGGAGCTGGGGGTCATCTGCCAGGTCCCCTTAAGAGAAAAAGGCAAGGGCTTTTATTCCAACCTATTCACAGTACCCAAAAAGGATGGTTCTGTCAGGTCCTGGACTTAAAAGATTCTCAACAAGTTTGTCAGGGGCAGGCGCTTTCGCATGGAGACTCTGCGCTCTGCCATCAGTTCCCTGCGCCAAGGGGATTTCATGACTTCTGTGGACATCAAAGATGCTTACCTTCATATTCCTGTGTTCCCAGGTCATCAAAGGTTCCTCAGGTTCACTCTGATGGATCAACACTACCAATTTGTGGCCTTGCCCTTCGGCCTCACTTCAGCTCCCAGGGTGTTCACCAAGGTACTGGCTGGCGTGATGTCTCTGCTCAGTTGTCAGGGCGTCCGCGTGATTCCCTATCTGGACGACATCTTCATCACTTCCCAGTCTCTCCATCAGGCAGAGTTGGATACTCAGCTGGTGGTGTCCACTCTGGAGTCATTTGGATGGGTGATCAACCACCCCAAGTCCTCACTGTCCCCTTCCTTGGTAACTCCATTCCTAGGAATGAATCTGGATACAGTTCAGGCAAGGATCTTCCTTCCTCAGCAGAAGGTGGACAGTCTGATTGCACAGGCTCAGTCCCTCCTAGCTCGTCCCCATCCCTCCATCAGGCAGGGGATGCAGCTGGTGGGCCTGATGGTGGCGTGCTTCGAAGCAGTCCCTTATGTTCAGTTCCACTTGAGGCCCCTGCAACTTCACCTATTGCCTGTATGGGACAAGGACCCAACGTCCCTAGACAGGGTCTGTTTGCTCTCCCCCCTGGTCAGGAGGTCCCTCTTGTGGTGGATCGACTCAAGGAACCTGTTGGGGGGCAGATCCTTTCTTGCCCCTTCCTGGGAGACGGTCACCACGGATGCCAGTCTGTCAGGTTGGGGGGTTTCTGGAAGTCCCTGCGGTTCCAGGGGAGGTGGGGCCCTCAGGAGGCCCACACACCTATCAATGTCTTGGAGCTGCGAGCGATCAGGTTAGTTCTGGCTCGCTTGACTGCTCATCTTCAGGGCCTGCCTGTTCAGGTGCGCTCGAACAACCAGAGGGCAGTTGCCTACATCAATCATCAGGGAGGGACCCGGAGCAAGGGGGTCTTGACTGACTTGGGCGGAGGCCATTGTCCCCTGCATCTCAGCTGTGTACATCCCGGGGGTGGAAAATCGCCTGGCGGACTCTCTGAGCAAGGGGGACCTCTCGCCAGGGAGAATGGTCCCTATGCAGCAGGGTGTTTCAATCTCTGTGTCACCGTTGGGGCCAACCAGATGTGGATCTGTTTGCGTCCCGCCACAATCACAAGCTTCCAGCTTTTGTCTCTCTGTCCCAGGATCCTCTGGCCCTGACCTCGGATGCGCTAGCAATGTCATGGAAGGACTTTCAGTTCCTGTATGTCTTCCCCCCAATTCCCCTGCTGGGCAGGGTTCTGCGCAAGATTGCTCTGGAAGGGGTGCCAGCAATTCTGGTGGCCCCCCAGGTGGCCAAGAAGAGTGTGGTTCGCAGACTTGGTACAGCTGGCAGTAGATCAGTATGCTCTGCCCTTGGTGCCAAATCTGATCACTCAGGGCTCACTACGCCATCCCAATTTACAAACTCTGGCTCTGACGGCTTGGCTGCTGAAACCTCCATCTTGATGGAGAAGGGGCTGTCTTCCTCAGTTTTGGATACTTTGATTAAAGCTAGGAAGAAGTCTTCCTCTTCCATTTATTACAGGGTTTGGCGTGCATACATTGACTGGTGTGAGTCTAAGTCTCTTCCCTGTCGTGTGTTCTCTATTCCCAGGATTCTGGAGTTCCTGCAGCATGGGTTGGAGATGGGGCTCCAACTCAGTACTCTGAAGGGTCAGGTTTCTGCCCTGGCTGTTTTTTTCCAGAAGTCCTTTGCTCAGCACCCTCAGATCAGGACTTTTTTCCAGGGGGTCACTCATGTGCGTCCCCCACGTAAACCTATGGTGCCTGTTTGGGATTTGAACTTGGTTCTGTCAGCCTTGCAAGGTGCTCCCTTTGAACCTGTGCAGGATGCTGCCTTGGCCATTCTTACGCTCAAGGTTGTGTTTCTGGTGGCTATCACTTCTGTCAGGCGTGTGTCTGAGTTGGCGGCGCTGTCCATTCAGCCCCCCTACTATGAGAGGCACCAGGACAAGGTGGTGTTTCGTTTCAAACCTGACTTTCTGCCTAAGTTAGTGTCTGCCTTTCATTTGAATCAGGATATTGTTCTTCCTTCTTTGTGCCCTAATCCTAGCAATGCTAAGGAGAGGGTTTTGCACCCTTTGGATGTGGTTAGGTGTCTGAAGTACTATCTGGTGGCTACTGCACCTTTCAGGAAAACTGATGCTCTTTTTGTGGTCCCTTCTGGTCCTAGGAAGGGTTTGGCTCCTGCTAAGTCTACTATAAGCAAGTGGATTCGTCAGGCTGTGATTCAGGCCTACTCTGCTAAGGGGAAGAATCCTCCCTTCCGCCTTACTGCTCATTCTACTCGTGCTATTGGTGCCTCTTGGGCTTTTCAGCACCAGGCTTCTGTTGAACAAGTTTGCAAGGCTGCTACTTGATCTTCTGTTCATACCTTTTCAAAGTTTTACAAGGTTGATGTTAGGGCCTCAGCTGACGCTGTTTTTGGCCGAAAGGTTCTGCAGGCAGCAGTGGTTTAAACTGCCTGCTGCTGATTTTTCTTGGGGATCCCACCCTACTTTATGGACACTGCTATTGGATGTCCCAACTGTAAGTACCAGATTTGGAGCAGGACGTACTGTATACTTAGAATAATACAATTCTGTGATTACTCACCTGTAGAATTGGTATTATGAGTATACAGTACGTCCTGCTCCAACCCACCCTTGGTTTGAATTTCCTTGGATCCCCTGTATGGTGATTTTTATCGTTGTTATAGTTGATAGGTACAGGACATTGTATAGTTTGGATTGGTTAATGCTCCCGGCTTCTCCTTAACTGCTTTTCAATGCTGGGGATTTGTGGGAGGTCCCTGGGTATTTGAGGGGCCGGGAGGAGCCTATTTTCGATGTCTCTGCAGTCCAGCGCCATCTGGCGGAGTATATCCCAACTGTAAGTATTAGATTTGGAGCAGGACTTACTGTATACTCATAATACCAATTCTACAGGTGAGTAATCACAGAATTGTATTTTTTAAAAGTGTGTCTGTGTGTTTTTTTTTACTTTTAATCCTTTGTGAACTCCTTTGTATACCAGTTCACAAGGCTCGGGGGTCTGGCAAGTCACCTGCGGCTAGCGGGTGACTTGCCATTAACCCCTGGCCCCCCAAATTACCTGCCTCCCCAAAGCCCGGGGGGGGGGCAGAAGTTGTAGTCTGCAGGGCCAGGGACCACTAAAGCTGGCCCCTGCGCCCTGTTCTACAAGTCCCCATAGCTGGTCACAGGCTGGTTACGCTGGGTAGGGGGGACCTCACGCCACTTTTTTTTGGATTTTTAAGGGTTTTAACCCTTAAAAATCCCCCCCAAAAATGGGGTCCCCCTCCCTGGGGGCACTAAAGGGCTATTGTCACAGTGTCAAAACAATAAAGCAATGTTATTCCACATGTTTTCGCTTTGTTACTGGTGGATATGTGTGCAAAAACAGACATTAATCACACAGAGTCTGGTGCTCTGTGCCCAGCATTAGAGCGTCGAGGCTATGTGTGTGTTGTGTTTTGTTAAATATGGTGTGGAGCGGCGAGTGCCAGACGCACTGAGCTGGCACTACCTCTCGCTCACTGCAGCACTGTACTGTACTGTTACAGCGCCCAACACACATCACATTCATCAGTGCTGGCCAGGTTACTAGAGTGACTAAGTTTCTCTGTTACAGGGCCCAATACCTGCTTACAGCGTTCGCTCTAAGCGCAGCTATACAGACGCTTATCTGGCAATACCTGGCGTTAGTAGTAAATCAGCCTCCACGTCTCTTCCCTTTGAACAGCCCTTACACAAAGTCTTTCCTACATACAACCTGTATACACTGCAGCCAATACACCCATTCCTTGTTCTGCCCCTGCAATGCCATAGCCATAGCATCACTGCTAGGAGGGGTCATACCAACCTCGCCAGATTATCTGCCCCTACAACACTAAAGCTTCAGTACCATTACTTTCAGAGTGGCCATATCCACCCCTGACCAAGATCTGCTCCTGCAATCGCTAAAGCCCCAGCTGATGCAAAATCAACAGATTTAGGTCACCTCATCCTGCACATGTTCTCTGTTTGCAGGCAGCCTGATGCTCCATGGGCCACCATCTTGGATGTTTAAAGGTTCATATAATGCAGTAGGTGCAGGTAGGATGATTTTTAATGTGGGCAATCTGTATGTACAGGGTGGGGGAAACATGTACAGAGTGGGAGACGCTCTGTTACAGTGCCCGATACCTGCTTACAGCGTCTACTATCGGTCGCTCTAATCGCAGCTATACAGACGCTCATCTGGCAATACCTGCCATTAGTAGTGAATCAGCCTCCACGTCTCTTCCCTTTGAACAGCCCTTACACAAAGTCTTTCCTACATACAACCCGTATACACTGCAGCCAATACACCCAGTCCTTGTTCTGCCCCTGCAATGCCATAGCATCATTGCTAGGAGGGGTCACACCAACCTAGCCAGATTATCTGCCCCTACAATACTAAGTGCCATTGCTTTCAGAGTGGCCATATCCACCCCTGACCAAGATCTGCTCCTGCAATTGCTAAAGCTTCAGCTGATGCAAAATCAACATATTTAGGTCACCTCATCCTGCACATGTTCTCAGTGTTAAATCATAAAGGGGGCTGAGACTACCATGGAGGAGAGAATGGCCCGGCTGTATTCTGGCTGGCTGGGTTTAGAATTCTGTATTTGTTCTGGCAGCTTCTCCTTCCCTAACACGTCCTGCCAGCTTTGTCAGTATTAGGCAACATTCACCTCCCAATCCTGCGAGACACTGACATCACTGTCATGGCGAGAATATTTTATGGGGACTTTGTATCCTGGGAAACTGAACGAAACATACATTTTTGCTGAATTGTGTAGCTGAAAACCCAACCCCAAATGACAACTTTAGTGAGCCTGTTGCAAGGCCGATAGAGTCTCAGTGGGCCCCTTGCCGGTGTGGAATGATACTCCATACATGGCGATAAAAGTTGCCTGTATGAATATAAAATATTTTTTAAAAAATGGAAATAAACAGAAAGAACAGCATAGAATGAATGACAGAAACAAAGAAACAATAAAAGGAATGACAGAAAAAAGCAGGAAAGACGGGGAGAAGCAATGGGAGAAAAAACAGGAGAGATGGGAGGAAAGAAAGAATAGAAGGACTGACAGGAAAAAAAAATAGAAAGAAAGACAAAAAAGCGAGAAAAAAGGAATAGAAGAACAAACAGTTGAAAGAAAGACAAAAAATAGATGGTAGGAAGAATGAATGAAAAAGAATAAAAGGAAAGAAACAAAGAATAGAAGGACTGACAGAAAGAAAGTCTCTGCTAATGGTCAATCTGCCCCTGGCTGACAGTCTTTAGTCCTGGTTACAGCATGGCCATGTGTCCTGCAAAGGTGCTGCCCAGGATATGAGGTGGGCCTCTGAAGATGCAGAGGCCCCGGTATCTGCCCCGTAATGCCTAGTGCTGACAACTGCCCTGGTCTGTTGCTGCAATTTAGCCTGTAGTTTTGCTGGACAACCATTCTAGTCATTGGCGTGCTTAAAGTGGACCAAAAGCTCAATCGGTCCAGGAATCTTATAATCTAATCTATTCCCTCTCCCTGGGGCATCCAAAATCGGGATTCCCAACTGTCTGAAACCCCGTTCACTTACCTTACTTCCTGGTCCAACGGCCCAGGCCACGCCTGCATCCCCGCTATCGCTCTAGCAGGGCGTGTGCCCGCACCAGGGGGTAGGGGAAGTTATTTTCTACCTTATTTTGGTTGAACTTGATGGACTTGATGGACATATGTCTTATTTCAGCAGTATTAACTATGTAACTATGTAATTCCCGGACAATTACTTATGCCATGGACAATGCCAGGATTCCCCGCTCTGTGAAACCCTCTGGGTTCACTCGTGCTCCCACAGTGCATGAGCAGGCCACGGCTACATCCCCGACAAGGTGCCTTAAAGTGGACCAACACCCAGGATTTTGACTATCCTGGGTCTTGGTCCACTTCGGTGGGGCACCCCCGATCGTGAAACCCCCCCGAACCCCCCGAAAAACTCACCTCTCCACGCTCCCAGCGCCGACGGACAAGCCGCGGACAAGCGGCTCCTCCGCCGCCGCCTCCCGCGCGTCACACTTGACGCGCGCTTGCCCGCGCCGGCCATTCACAGATGGCCGGCGCGGGCGCGCGCACGTCTAGAGGGGCGCGAGGGAGGCGTCGGCGGAGGAGCCGCTTGTCCCCGGAGTTTGGGGTGTTTGGGGGGGTTTCACCCCGCGGGACATGGGTTGCTGGTTGGGTACATGATTTTGGGATGCAGATTTAGCATTTGGGTCATGTCTGACAAACAGGGTTTATCAGCATTGTATTGCAGGAATAATTTTATTTAGTTAATCTTGTTAGATGGATCAAAAGCTATTGCAGTTAGGATTTCGGGTTTTGGGCTGCAGGTAAGGTATAGGTTTAGGGTTGCAGGTAGATATTTATAACTGTCTCAGCTAGGGTTTCAGGTTTTAGGTTGCAGATAGGATGTAGAGTCTTAGGTTAGTCTTGCATTGCAGGTAGGTGTTCAGCTTGTAGGGTCTTGGTTTGCAGGTAGGGTTTCAGATCTTGTGTTGCAGGTAGGGTTTCAGATTTTTGAATTGCAGGTAGGGTGTAGAAGCAGTGGTACTGTAGGTATTGCATTGCATGCATAATTTTAATGGTTGGGTTGCAGGTACGGCAGAAGGTTTGGGTTGCAGGTTGGGTTCTAGATGTTGTGTGGCAGATAGGGTCTCAGGTTTTGGGTTGCAGGTTAGAAGCAGGGGTTAAAGGTATTGCATTGTAGGCATAATTAAGTGTTGGGTTGAAGGTAGGGTTTTGGATCATTTGTTGCAGGTTGTGTACAAGGTTTTGGGTTGCAGGTAGGGTTTAGGGTTCGCAGGTTAGAAGTTAGATGTATTCCAGACAAAATTGTAGCGCTTGGGTTGCTGGTATGGTGTAGGGTCTTGGGTTACAAGCAAGGCTTTTAAGTACTGAATCGCAGGCAGAATTTTAGTTTTGGGTTGCTGTTAGTGCATAGGGTCTTTGGTTGCAGGTAGGGTTTCAGGTGTACAGGCAGGGCCGGTGCTAGGTTTATGTGGGCCCTTGGGCGGCATGGTCTCAGTGGGCCCTTTGTGGTGAAGAGTTGTGTCACATCACAGAGGGATGTCCCAAATCTGGATGCCCCCTAAGGTTCATGCTATTTGGACCAAAACTCTAGTTTTGGTCTACTTTGAAGCGCACCAAACCCCATTAAACCTGACCTCAGAGTCTAAACGAATCTAGATTCTCCTGATTTTGGATGCCCCTGTGTGTGCCCCCCCTTTGTTCATTACTTTCCTGGAACTGGTGAATGCACTGTGGGATCGCCAGTTTGAGTTAACGGCCAAACCAGGGGGGGTTCTTTCACAAACAGGGGCATCTCAATTTGGGATGTAAAGTGGAGCAAAAATCTTGCATAGTGGGTATGCCAACGAACCCAGGGAGTTTCACACAGTAGCGTATCACAGATTGGGATGCTCCAGGGATAGGAAATCAGCTGGGGTGGGCAACTTAAAAGCAGTGCTGGGTGCTGACGCCAGTCCTGTGTATAGGTCTACTGAATCAAACCCGATCAGGTATACCTAACCTAAACCTAAAAATCTGACCCTCTCCTCACTATTTTTGTGACGTTAAAAAAGAAAGCGATCCTTTGCGGACCCTGGTTTTACTTTCATTGATAAATATTTAAACTATTCCTACCCAGGACCCGTTACTGGTATTCCAGCTGACATGTTTTAGCAAACGAATTTACAGAAATGGAGATTTTGGATTTTCTCCCAGACAGCAACTTATTACGGACACCACCACAGTTACTGTAATTGGAGCTCGGCTGTAGAGACGCTTCACTCACTTGGCAACGGGGCTGGAGCTGGCTGCGAGCTTTATGCTTATTCTTTCAATTAGAATCTCATCGTTAGCATTTGGCAGCGGCTAATCTGCTTTACGATTCCTCATTTCGGGTCCGCACAGCTCACCGCTGTTAGCCGTGCAGCTGTTTCTATACATATATGGTGGTGCTGACTGCGCTACTAGCCGGATTTCTGCTGAACAGAATGTTCAAGTTTCCCTGTCACTCTGGATTAACATTTATAGTATGAATAATAAATCTTAAACATGGAAAATATCTGGTTACATTTTAAGTGGATACTGGAGGGCTGAAACCCCTATTTTTTCTTCTTCTATCTTTCTTGTGCCAATATACACTACATGGTCATACTTTATTCCTCTGGGGTGGTTATCTAACAGAACGTGAGACATGGCTGTGAGCATTAACTCTAGTTCATTGGTTAGGTCAAGTAGTGAAGTTGAAACATGGAAGCAGGATGTTGGATGGAGTTCAGGTCTGGGTTCTGTGCATGCAAGTTAAACCAGACCTTCAGCATGATTTAATGAAAAGCCCAAACCCTTAAAAAACTATTCTCCAGCATCTAAAATTAATATATTTTAAGTTTTTAGTTACCTACTTATTATTCTCTCTCCCACCGGGCTGCAACTCTGTTCAGGACTGTAGGATACGGGCGCCGCCATCTTGACTCAGAATCACATACTGAGGAGAGGAGAGTGGGATAAAGTGAAGGGGGTGGGGTTATAGCTGTGCTTTGCACATACCCGGGTGGACCAGGCTTCTCTCTTGTGGATATGGGTATCTACAGTATATTAGAACTCTCTAGAAGTCTCTCATTTAACTTGGGAACGTAATTAGTTAAAGTGGACCAAGACCCACTTAATTTGTGAAATACATTTGGCCAAAGCCCCTGACAGAAAGAAGGACTGACTGAAAGAAAGTCTCTCCCAAGGGCCAATCTGCCCCTGCCTGACAGTCTTTAGTCCTGGTTACTGCACGGACATGTGCATAGACGCTGCCCAGGGTATAGGGTATGAGGTGGGCCCGCTCAAGGTGCAGGGGCCCCGGCATCTGCCCGGGTATGCCTAGTGCTGACGCCTGCCCTGGCTTTCACACTGTGAGGTATCCCAAATTGGGGCAAGTAAAAAAAAAAACAGGGGTTGTCATGCTTTAAAATAGTTCTAATGCCCAATGCTCTATCAAAAATGAAGAGTTGGGCTTTCCTTTTTTCTTCATTTCCTTTCTCCTTTTTCCTGTTTAATTTCACAATAGAGTAGCTTAGTAAAATGGAGGGGAAGTGCCCAGCAGGCATGCCTGGCCTGGGGAAGCTGCGGACCACTTCCATGCCATGCACTTCTACAGCCATACTGGAATTGATGTACAACCAATGGTACGGGGAAGGAAGGGGGGGGGTGAACAATAAGACCCTGAGGGCCACACACTGAACACAGACGCTCAAGACCAAACTTGACCCCCAAACATTACCAACAATGCCAAGTCAATGTAGAGTGAAGCAACAAAATAAAATGTATGCTGGTAAGCGTATTCATATGTAAATGCATTGCACATATTTCATAGTGGCGTGTGGCTGGTCGTGCACCTCAGGCTGTGCATGAAATTCTATTAGTTACATGTATTAATCCTACCTAAGCAGTTACAGGAAACACAAGTTGTGGGAGGGCGTCCGCCCGCCAGCCAACTCATCATTGTCACTCACTGGCCCCCGGCCAAGCCGCTCTTAATTATCCTGAGCCAAACATTCACAGCTGCTTACTGTTTGCCCGTATACGGTTATTAAGCATTCCGCAAATACCAGGCGACCTCGGAGGATGCTACAAGAGCCTCACATCCTAAACATGGACACCATGCAGCCGGCCGGTCACTACAAACACATCACGACTGGACGCCTGGGCCTCACACTCAGAGTTGGGTTTGGACTATCCATACTCAAGACTAGTGATGAACTCTCTATTCGGTTTGGAGGCTGTTGGACCAAATGTGTGAAGCTATCAAAGCATAAACAAAAATAAAAATCTATACTCGCCGCTGGCACCGCCAGTCCATGCACTACAATCAAGGGGCCGTGTCTACTCTCAGCATGCCCCTTTTATTGCAATGAATGGAGTGGGCGTGCGGAGGGATAGAATGCGGTTTTGGAGGAGATGGAAACTGTAGAAGGGGATGGCGGATTAGCCAACATCCCTCTAAGGGTTAAACCAGATCTTCAGCATCATTTAATGAAAAGCCCAAACCCTTAAAAAACTATTCCCCAGCATCTAAAAAAGTTTTTAGTCTTTTAATTATTATTCTTACTCCCTGCGTAGCTTCAACTTTGTTCAGGACTGGCGCTGCCATCTTGCCTCATAAGCATTACATATTGAGGACAGGAGAATGGGGCAAAAATGCAGGGGGGGGGTTATAGCTGTGCTTTGCACAGATAGAGCAGAGCTGGGGTCAGGAAAAGAACAGCAATCCCAGAATGCAGAGCGCACAGTCAGAAGACAGACTACACGGGCTGCCATCTTGGATGTTAAACGGTTAAAAAAAAATGCAATAGGTGCAGGCAGGATGATTTTTAATGTGGGCAATCTCTATGTACAGGGTGAGGGAAACATATAAGATAGGCTTTTATTCAGGGTGAAGGTCCACTGAAAAATGTTAGAGTAGCCCAGGAGCTGGGGTTACTGGGCTGGGCTAGGGGCAAGAACCTGAGGGGTTAATCCATTTCCTGCCTCTAGGGGGTGGAGCTTGGGTTTAAGGGCATCAGGTCCCGCCCCTCATTATAGATGGCAGCTGGGCCTATAAAAAGGAGGCCCAGCCAGTGCTGCTTCAGTTCAGAGACAGCTGGACGGACATGCTAGTTGGGGCAGAGAGAGGAAGGAGGCTGATGTGGATCATGGCTGACGAGCCTTGGCCCTCGAGGGGATGTGGGAGTACCTAGGGAAAGCTATGGTATATTTAAACCGGACCTTCACCATGATTTAATGAAAAGCCCAAACTCTTAAAAAACGGTTCCCCAGCATCTACAATTAATATATTTTACGTTTTTAGTCACTAACTTATTATTCCTTCCCCCACTGGGCTGCAACTCTGTTCAGGAATTTAGGATACGGGCGCCGCCATCTTGACTCAGAAGCATCACACTTACTGAGGAGAGGAGAGTGGGATAAGGTACAGGGGGGGCGGGTTATAGCTGTGCTTTGCTCAGACAGAGCAGAGCAGGGGTCAGGGAAAGGTCAGCAGTCCCAGAATGCAGAGCGACACAGTCAGGAGGCACCTACTGTTTGCAGGCCGCCTGATAAGATGGAGGCTTCCATAAGCCGCCATCTTGGATGTTTAAAGGCTCATAACATGCAGTAGATGCAGGTAGGATGATTTTTAATGTGGACAATCTGTATGTACAGGGTGTGGGAAACATATAAGATAGACTCTTATTCAGAGTGAAGGTCCGCTTTAAGTAACCTATAACATTACATCCTAAGATACCCTTTACATCACATTCCGAGTTACCTGTGGGTGAGCTTTTTAGCTTTTTCCAGTGATGTACGGTATATCTATTTATTTATATTTATAAAGTTTGGAAATAACAGCGCCCTATGGGCTAAAGATGTCACTATTTTTTTCTGTATAGCCCATAGGGATCTGTTGTTTTCAAACTTAAATACACATAGGAAAAAAAATGTACCTAACTTGTAAAAATGCCCCATCACAGACATGTAATTTGGGGGAAAAATATAGAACAAACAATTTTTTGCACTTTTTTATGTCTAAAGGCCTCACGGGAAGTGGGTGGTAATTCACACCGCAATGAACACCAGGATTCACACTGGCTACACCAAATAAGGTACTGCACCTAAGGTGGATGCAGACACCAAGCATCTCAGACAATGCGCATATTTGTGCACACTGATCAAATGGCTTTTATTGATTGGTGACTTTGGCCCTTATTCATCAAGCGATAGCACCAGGTAGTGTCTGACGAGCGCCAGGTAGCGGCAGCTAACGGCGACTACCGACTCAAGTACGCCCGGCGGCGGTCACAATGACGCATTTATCAAGCAAAATGAGGCTAGCGCCGGCGAGAGCGACGGCTAGCGCGGCATTCATCATGAAGCCGCCTGGACCGAACAGCGCCGCTGCAAATTCCCTCACAGCGCCAGGTATGAGCTGTCGCTCCCTGGCGATGTCCAATGCATTTCAATGGAGCAATCTATAATTATTCATAATTAATTGGTAATTTTTTTTTTTTTTTTTTTTTTTAATGTCAAAAAATCGGAGACCACTTCTGCAATGTTAGGATTTATTTTTAAGTCAAAAAAGAAAAAAAAAAAAATATGTGCAGAATTGATCTAACAGGTCTGAGATTAATGTATTCATATCACAAAATGATTCTAAAAACATGTATAATGTTACATTCAAAAAATATGGTTGTTTAGGGGTTAAAAACTAGTTAATACACATCGCCGCCAGCGCTCTGGGGTTTAAACAAGGAATGGACAGCGACAGCACATTCGGAGCGTGATTTGTTGATGAATATGAAGCTAGCCGTTCGCTCTGGCCATTCGTTGTCAGGCGCTCACATACAACGCTGGACCTGTGAAACAGCGACCCCCCAGCCCGTATTCAATATTACCGCACACCGACTGAGTCGCTGTCATCAAGCTAATGCCGGCCAAGCACAGCGAATACTGGCTGGCGCTGAAAAAATCACGCTACAGTCGCTCATCTGTCGCTACCTGGCGCTATTGATGAATCGGCCTCCCCGAGGCTGATTTATTAATAGCGCCAGGTAGCGACAGATGAGCGACTGTAGCAGTATTTTCACAGCGCCCGCTAGTAGTCGCTGTGCTTGGCCGTTGTTCGGTTGTTGACAGCGACTCAGTCGGTGTGCGGTAATGTTGAATATTGGGTGAGGAGTCGCTATTTGACAGGTTCCGCGCTGTATGGGAGCGCATGATAGCGAATGGCCATAGCGAACGGCTCCCACCATATTCATTAACAAATCACCCTCAAAAAATTATCGCGCTGTGAAATGCTTGTTTAAACCCCAGAGCGCTGGCGGCGATGGGTTAAAAGTAGTTTTTTAACCCCCAAACAACCATATTTTTGGAAACAAAAAAAAACAAGTTTATAAAAACATTTTGTAATATGAATACATTAATATCAGACCTGTAATATCAATTCTGCACAATTTTTTTTTTTTTACCATAAAAAAAAAAATTACATTGCAGAAGTGGTCACAGAATTTTTGACATTGAAAAAAAAAAAAAAAAAAAAAAAAAAAACATTAATAACAATTAATTATGAATATTTAAAGATTGTTCCATTGAAATGCATTGGAGAGCGCCAGGTAGCGAGAGGTCATACCTGTCGCTGTTCAAGGTCGCTCGCTGGCGCTGTGGGGTGAGGCTGGAATAATGATGAATGATTCGCTATCTGGCGCTCTCTCAGTCGCTAAGCAGGATCGGCTTGATAAATGTGTGATTGTGGTGGGGAGCCGGCGTTCTCGTGGCGGTGACCGTCATTACCGTTCGCTCACCAGTCGCTACCTGGCTCTATCCCTTGTTAAATAAGGGCCATAGTCAATTTACTGTACCTATAATGTATCACACATGACTTTATTTGCAAACAGCAAAAACATATTAAACATTGTCAAAATCTAAAACAGCATTTGTAGTTATATTGTATAGCGAGGTTAATAGGCTCAAGGGTTCAAGGGGGCCCACCCCCATTTTATTTACAACAAATCAAAATATGAGTTTTTGAGATCTCCCTCTTAATAGTGGGATGCAATTGTTATTTTAAACTACACCAAATAATTAACATGGCCCCCACCGGGCCCAGCTGCTTTCCTGCTATTGCAGCGTAACATGCCAGACAGGAAAAATTGCCTCTATATTTTGCAAAAATTCAGGATCAGGATGGGCTCAAATCCAAACCCCAATACTGTCCAGAGGGAGAAAATCTGGGTGGTGTTTTCTGGCCTCTTGAAAAGCAAGACCCAAAATGTCTAGAGAGAACATTATGTTTTGTTGTATAAAGTGGCCTCCTTTATCCTTACTTTTAGTGTGAAAGAAGGAGTTCCCCTTTTAACTTTGGAAAAAAAAAATGTGTATATATTGATTGAGGTCCCATTTAAGAAATGAATACATATTCAAGAGATAGAATGAGCCCTTTTTAACCATTGCAGTGTCCCAATTTGGCATGCACCTGTATGTAAAGTCCCCAGAATTGATCTCTTACATCGCTCCCGCGGCGTATGTGTAGGCTTTCATACAATCAGAATAGATTGTGGCGCTCCCTCAAGATTTGTGTGCGTGTGCACCAGAGGGATCCTGGGAACTTCCCAAATAGGGATGCCCCAGGGAAACCTCCTACCCAGGAGCCTTTCAGACACCACCCTCTGCCCCACGCCTTTCTTCCAAGGATCACTTCCAGTTGAAGAATGGATGGGACGAAACATCAGCGATCGGCGATAGGAGGTAAGTAGAGTAAACAAAACTTTTTAAGTGTGTGTGTTTTTTTTAAAGCAGACCTTCACCCTGAATAAGAGCCTATCTTATATGTTTCCCACACCCTGTACATACATATTGCTCATATTAAAAATCGTCCTACCTGCATCTACTGCATGTTATGACCATTTAAATATCCCAGATGGTGGCTCATGGAGCATCAGGCAGCCTGCAAACAGGAAATGTCTTCTGACTGTGTCGCTCTGCATTCTGGGATTGCTGTCCTTTCCCTGACCCCAGCTCTGTCTGTGCAAAGCACAGCTATAACCCGCCCCCTGCCCTCCCCCCTCCATCGCAGTATGTGTGATGTGTGAGTCAAGATGGCGGCGCCCGTATCCTAGAGTCCTGAACAGAGTTGCAGTTTAGTGGGGGAAAGAATAATAAGTGACTAAAAACTTAAAATATATTAATTTTATATGCTGGGGAATAGTTTTTTTTAAGGGTTTGGGCTTTTCATTAAATGATGCTGAAGGTCCGGTTTAACCCTTTGTGAATTGGTTCCAAAAATCTGATATCTATTGACCAAGAGGCCGATTCATTAATAGCGCCAGGTAGCGACAGATGAGCGCCAGTAGCGTGATTTTCACAGCGCCAGGTAGTATTCGCTGTGCTTGGCCGGGGTTTGCTTGTTGACAGCGACTCAGTCGGTGTGCGGTAATGTTGAATACGGGGTTAGGGGTCGCTGTTTCACAGGTTCCGCGTTGTATGGGTGCGCCTGACAGCGAATGGCCAGAGCGAACGGCTTGCTGCAGATTCATTAACAAATCAAGCTCAAAAATTTCTCGCGCTGTGAATTCCTTGTTTAAACCCCAGAGCGCTGGCGGCGATGTGTGTAAAGTAGTTTTTAACCCCCAAACAACTTTTTTTTTTTATATGTAAAAATTATACAAGTTTTTCTAAACATTTTGTAATATGAATACATGAATATCAGACCTGTAATATCAATTCTGCACATTTTTTTTTTTTTTTTTTTTTACTTTAAAAAAAACCTAACATTGCAGAAGTGGTCACAGAATTTTTGACATTAAAAAAAAAATAAAAAACAGTAATAGCAATTAATTATGATTATTTAAAGATTGCTCCATTGAAATGCATTGGACCACGCCAGGGAGCGAGAGGTCATACCTGGCGCTGTGATGGGATTAGCAGCGGCGCTGTTCGTTGCAGTCGGCTACATGATGAATCCCGCGCTAGCTGACGCTCTCGCCGGCGCTAGCCTCATTTAGCGTGATAAATGCGTCATTGTGACCGCCGCCGGGCGTACTTGATTCGGTAGCCGCCGATAGCTGGCGGTACCTGGCGCTCGTCAGACACTACCTGGCGCTAGCCCTTGATAAATAAGGGCCCAAGTGATAGAGTATGACTTTCTATCCTAATTCAATAATAATAAGGTTTCAGGGATCACAGCCCTGTGCGAATCACTTGCTATTCAAATCCTGATCAGGATGACCACACAAAAACCACAGTGGACAGTTCTGTAGCAGCAGCGTGATAATCTTTATTTTCACGTGGCAGAGGTAGATATATTGTTATGTGAATACAATCAAGAAAAGGAGAAGTAAAAACAACCAATCACAAGCCATTAGGCGGTCTATCAATTATCCAATGAAATCAAACTAAAAGGCCGGATATACATCCATAATTGGTTAGTATCCGAACAGTACTGCAAGGGTTACAACTATGAAGCATGCGCAGTATAACTGGAAAAAGGGTCAGAAGGCCAGGCGGAGTGTCAAACCTCAGGACAGGGTGACATATTGTGTGGTTACAATATGGGGAACAAGGTTTAAGTTTTAGGAATTATAATTTATAACTTGGTACATAAAGGAGAACTTAACGGAACCTATCTGGTTCCTGTCTTGTGATGTCTGGTTGCGAAACAAGGAACAACAGTGTAAGAACAGAAGAATAATTCCATGCCGAGGGAAATACTAAGGCCCTTATTCATCAAGCGATAGCGCCAGGTAGTGTCTGACGAGCGCCAGGTAGCGGCAGCTAACGGCGACTACTGACTCAAGTACGCCCGGCGGCGGTCACAATGACGCATTTATCAAGCAAAATGAGGCTAGCGCCGGCGAGAGCGACGGCTAGCGCGGCATTCATCATGAAGCCGCCTGGACCGAACAGCGCCGCTGCAAATTCCCTCACAGCGCCAGGTATGAGCTGTCGCTCCCTGGCGATGTCCAATGCATTTCAATGGAGCAATCTATAATTATTCATAAATAATTGGTATTTTTTTTTTTTTTAATGTCAAAAAATCGGAGACCACTTCTGCAATGTTAGGATTTATTTTTAAGTCAAAAAAAAAAAAAAAAATATGTGCAGAATTGATCTAACAGGTCTGATATTAATGTATTCATATTACAAAATGATTCTAAAAACATGTATAATGTTACATTCAAAAAATATGGTTGTTTAGGGGTTAAAAACTAGTTAATACACATCGCCGCCAGCGCTCTGGGGTTTAAACAAGGAATAGACAGCGACAGCACATTCGGAGCGTGATTTGTTGATGAATATGAAGCTAGCCGTTCGCTCTGGCCATTCGTTGTCAGGCGCTCACATACAACGCTGGACCTGTGAAACAGCGACCCCCCAGCCCGTATTCAACATTACCGCACACCGACTGAGTCGCTGTCATCAAGCTAATGCCGGCCAAGCACAGCGAATACTGGCTGGCGCTGAAAAAATCATGCTACAGTCGCTCATCTGTCGCTACCTGGCGCTATTGATGAATCGGCCTCTAAGACCTTAAGGAATTACTCTTCACTCTAACACAAGAAACAAATGTAACTTACAGAAGAAATAAACTCCAGGCTATACTGAAACACAGTTTAGTCTTGGATCTCTTGTACTGCCCTGATGATGGCCCCAGGTTAGTGCCCTCTGAAGGATCCTCTGGTGGGCCAGTCCAACACTGGGTTTAGATCCGGAACCCTCCCTGGCAAGGTTGGGTTTAGGTCCCCTTTAAACCCCAGGCTAGCTTCCTTGCCGCTATCTGTCAGGCTGTAGTCACGCGTGGAGGTTTCAGCAGATTAAGGCGCATTAGAAGAGGTTTGCTGTAACTGCTCGGTGGCTGCAGGAAAGGTCAGTAATGTAATCATTCCTCATTAGCCAGAAGCCGCATAAATATCACTTAGTGACATGACAGGTCATTGGAGCCCACACCATGAGCGCGCTGCAGCCAGGAGATACCTGGAGCTTAAAGAGAACCTGTCACCATGTCCGACATGACTATCCAATATAGCAGGAGCATAACTAGAAATAAAATCAGGATTAGGGTCCACGCAGACCAGGACCAGAACACAGCGGGCAGGAAGGATTAAGGTCCATTTTAAAGAACCTCCATTGGCTTAAATTAAGAATACGTGTTCCAATAAACTCCTTCACACGTTCCATTCTCTGCTAAAAAGAAAATGTTACTTTATTTTCCCCCTCCAATTTTAAATGTGACCCAATTGATGGTTCAACCAGGGAGAGGGGTGCACAATATATGTCTACAAGAATATGACATAAAGCAAAACAAAACCACCAAGGCACGGCCCTGGAATGTAAAAGATTGCAGGGCCAGCCGCTGCCCTTCCCAAGGGGCATCCCATATCAGGATGCCCAGCTGTGTGGAAAAAAACCCAGGGCACCGGAACACTCTGAGTTACTGATGTAAACCTTGGCAGATGCACCCCCTGCATCTTTAGGCTGTGTGCGTGCTGCCGCATCCAGCCATTTAGGTAGGGGGAGAAGCATGCATGCTACGGGGGGGGGGGGGGGAGGGGTGCCTGCTCTTGCTCTGGTTGCCACAAACATGAGCCGTTTGCTGCACATTTAAAGTGGACCAAAACCCATATTTTTAACTAGCATCCCCTGAATTGCTCCTCCCATGAATAGAACATTTTGCCAATTTTCACTGCCCCTACTTTACTCTAATCCCAGATAATGGCGCCTGTTTTAGCTGTAAAGCTCCGCCTCCTCCATTCATTGCCACTGTTGTGTAAGGCAATGATGTCATTGCCACACTTATGCAATGACTAATCACCTGCCATCCTACAGAGAGGGACAGCAAAAAAAACAGTGTTCCAGTGTAATTTGATTAGGGAAAATATCCAGTATCGGCAGGGGCTAAAGTCAAAAGTATTTCACAAGTTCAGTGAGTTTTGGTCCACTTTAAAGTGGACCAACACCCAGGGGGGATCGGCCCGGGAATCTATAAGATTCCCGGACCGATCAGATCCCTCCCCGCGGGGCATCCGAAATCGGGATGTCCCGCGGGGAGGAACCCCCCAGGAGGCCCACAAACCTTACCTCAGCCCCGTTCCGTCGGCGCATGCGTGAGCCGCGTCCGCGTCTCGCGCTTCCCTCTAGCAGGGCGCGCACCCGTGCCGGCCGTTTGTGAATGGCCGGTGCAGGCGCGCTCCCTGTTAGAGGGAAGCGCGAGACGCGGCCTCCAGCGCTCAGAGCCGCTGAGCTGCTATGCGCGTCCAAGCGGTCTTGGACGCGCATACCACAGCGGCTCTGAGCGCTGTGATTGGCTGGAGCGGTCACGTGGGAGCGTGGTGAGGTGAGTGTTTCTGGGCTTTCGGGGGGGTTTCAGACAGCGGGGCACCCCCGATCGGGGTGCCCCACCGAAGTGGACCAAAACCCAGGATAGTCAAAATCCTGGGTGTTGGTCCACTTTAAGAAAGCTTGTTTATAAACGACATAGAAGATGGAATTAAAAGCACTGTCTCTGTTTTTGCAGATGACACAAAGATATATAGCACAGGTCAGTCTATTGAAGATGTTCACAAGCTTCAGGGTGACTTCGACACTTTGAAGTTCAATGTGGAGAAATGTAAAGTCATGCACTTGGGGTCTAACAACCTGAAGGCCACATATGTGCTCGGGGGGGGGGGGGGGGGGGAGTAAAACTGTGAGAGTCACTTGTTGAGAAGGATCTGGGGGTACTGGTAGATCACAGGCTACATAACAGCATGCAATGCCAAGCAGCTGCTTCCAAGGCCACCAAGATATTATCATGCATTAATAGAGGCCTGGGAATCAGGGGATGGAGATGTAATTTTGCCTCTTGACAAGGCACTGGTGCGTCCTCACCTGGAATATGCCGTCCGGCTCTGGGCACCCGTTCATAGAAAGAAGGCTCTGACTATGGAAAGGGTGCAGAGGAGCCACCAAACTAATAAGAGGAATGAAGGAGCTTAGTTATGAGGAAAGATTACGAGAATTAAATCTGTTAGTATTGAGAGGAGACGGCTGAGGGGGGACATGATTAACTTGTATAAATATATAAATGGCCAATACAAAAAATATGGAGAAACACAATTTCAGGTAAAATCCTCTCTAAAGCGCTTACAGTCTTTAGACTGTAAGCTCCTAGGGCCGGGCTCTCTTTCCTATTGTATCTTGTACTCAGAATATCCATTGTCAACTCTGTAAAACTGCATTTGAAATAGTATATGTACCGTATGTCTTTACACTGTCTGTAACTACTACTTTGTAAAGAGCTACGGAAAATAGCGCTATATAAATAAACAATAATAAGAATAAATACAAGAGGGCACTCCCTTCGATTGGAAAAAATGAAATTCAGTCTCCGGAGGCGACAATCGTTTTTACCATAAGAACTATAGAATAGCCTCCCACAGAAGCTTGTGACAGCATCAACCGCTGACAGCTTCAAAAAAGGATTAGATGCTTATTTAGAAGAAAATAACATTAACAGTTACTATTAGCGGTTATCAGTTAAAAATAAAACAGAAACGGGGAGGCCGATTCATCAATAGCGCCAGGTAGCAACAGATGAGCGACTGTAGCGTGATTTTTTCAGCGCCAGCCAGTATTCGTTGTGCTTGGCCGGCATTAGCTTGATGACAGCGACTCAGTCGGTGTGCGGTAATGTTGAATACGGGCTGGGGGGTCGCTGTTTCACAGGTCCAGCGTTGTATGTGAGCGCCTGACAACGAATGGCCAGAGCGAACGGCTAGCTTCATATTCATCAACAAATCACGCTCCGAATGTGCTGTCGCTGTCCATTCCTTGTTTAAACCCCAGAGCGCTGGCGGCGATGGGTATTAACTAGTTTTTAACCCCTAAACAACCATATTTTTTGAATGTAACATTATACATGTTTTTAGAATCATTTTGTAATATGAATACATTAATCTCAGACCTGTTAGATCAATTCTGCACATATTTTTTTTTTTTGGACTTAAAAATAAATCCTAACATTGCAGAAGTGTTCTCCGATTTTTTGACATTAAAAAAAAAAAAAAAAAAAAAAATACCAATTAATTATGAATAATTATAGATTGCTCCATTGAAATGCATTGGACATCGCCAGGGAGCGACAGCTCATACCTGGCGCTGTGAGGGAATTTGCAGCGGCGCTGTTCGGTCCAGGCGGCTTCATGATGAATGCCGCGCTAGCCGTCGCTCTCGCCGGCGCTAGCCTCATTTTGCTTGATAAATGCGTCATTGTGACCGCCGCCGGGCGTACTTGAGTCGGTAGTCGCAGTTAGCTGCCGCTACCTGGCGCTCGTCAGACACTACCTGGCGCTATCGCTTGATGAATAAGGGCCTAAAATAAAAAATAAGTTCCCCTACCCCAACACCCTTGGTTGAACTTGATGGACATAGGTCTTTTTTCAACCGTATTAACTATGGCCCTTATTTAACAAGGGATAGCGCCAGGTAGCAAATGGTGAGCGAACGGTAATGACGCTCACCGCCACGAGAACGCCGGCTCCCCTCCGCAATCACACATTTATCAAGCCGATCCTGCTTAGCGACTGACAGAGCGCCAGATAGCGAATCATTCATCATTATTCCAACCTCACCCCACAGCGCCAGCGAGCGACCTTGAACAGCGACAGGTATGACCTCTCGCAACCTGGCGCTCTCCAATGCATTTCAATGGAGCTAACTTTAAATATTCATAATTAATTGCTATTAATTTTTTTTTTTTTAATGCCAAAAATTCTGTGACCACTTCTGCAATGTTAGATTTTTTTTTTAACCTAAAAAAAAAAAAAAAAATTTGTGCAGAATTGATATTACAGGTCTGATATTAATGTATTCATATTACAAAATGTTTTGAAAAACGTGTTTTTTTTTTTTCCAAAAAATATGGTTGTTTGGGGGTTAAAAAACTACTTTTAACCCATCGCCGCCAGCGCTCTGGGGTTTAAACATGCATTTCACAGCGCGAGAATTTTTGGAACGTGATTTGTTAATGAATATGCTGGGAGCCGTTCGCTATGCCCGTTCGCTGTCATGCGCTCCCATACAGCGCGGAACCTGTCAAACAACGACTCCTAACCCCGTATTCAACATTACCGCACACCGACTGAGTCGCTGTCAACAGCCGAACAACGGCCAAGCACAGCGACTACTAGCGGGCGCTGTGAAAATAACGCTACTGTTGCTCATCTGTCGCTACCTGGCGCTATTAATGAATCAGCCTGCCCGTAACTATGTAAAAGCTAACACTGAGCATGAGCATTGAGTATGATGTGGCTCATAAAATGGCACACTGTAGCATGTGTGTGCAGCTATTTCCGGTCTCCTGTCAGATGGAGCTCTGCTTGTAACGCACGGCTCACTGGTGGCATGAGGGGGATGGTTTAGTGCCCATGTGGACCAGGGCCCTATCTGGCACAGATATGCAAGGGAGGGCTAAGGTCTGCTTTAAAGCAGACCTTCAGTGAAAAATAGGAAAAAGGTCAATCAATTTTGCGATTATTATTTCAGAGCTGACATCACTGCTCCTTTGCCAGACCAATGGCTGTGCTTTGAAGGATGCAGCTGTATTCGCTGGCGGTCAGTGGGAGACGGGGCATCATCTGTTGGAATGAATCTGAAGTTTTTATGCGTTCTGCAAAAATAAATACAATAATGCAGATGCAGGATGTCATTTTACTAAGAGGGACGCATTATGGATCGGCCATATTTCAGTGTCACCCAGCGGGCGGACGCTCTGCGACATGGGCCCGTGCCAGCGAGAGGCTTCGCTTGATTGTTCAACTGCTCTGGGCTTGAAATAAATAGAAATTCTCGGCTTGTCGGCAGGGATATGATTCCCCAGACGCGGCGCTGACTTTTCACTTTCTACACATTTTATATCTGAAACATAAAATCAGCAAGCCCCCCCCCCCCCAACTGTGAATGTGCTTAGGCCCTTATTCATCAAGCGATAGCGCCAGGTAGTGTCTGACGAGCACCAGGTAGCGGCAGCTAACGGCGACTACCGACTCAAGTACGCCCGGCGGCGGTCACAATGACGCATTTATCAAGCAAAATGAGGCTAGCGCCGGCGAGAGCGACGGCTAGCGCGGCATTCATCATGAAGCCGCCTGGACCGAACAGCGCCGCTGCAAATTCCTTCACAGCGCCAGGTATGAGCTGTCGCTCCCTGGCGATGTCCAATGCATTTCAATGGAGCAATCTATAATTATTCATAATTAATTGGTATTAATTTTTTTTTTTCTTTTTTAATGTCAAAAAATCGGAAAACACTTCTGCAATGTTAGGATTTATTTTTAAGTCAAAAAAAAAATTAAAAAAAATATGTGCAGAATTGATCTAACAGGTCTAAGATTAATGTATTCATATTACAAAATGATTCTAAAAACATGTATAATGTTACATTCAAAAAATATGGTTGTTTAGGGGTTAAAAACTAGTTAATACACATCGCCGCCAGCGCTCTGGGGTTTAAACAAGGAATGGACAGCGACAGCACATTCGGAGCGTGATTTTTTGATGAATATGAAGCTAGCCGTTCGCTCTGGCCATTCGTTGTCAGGCGCTCACATACAACGCTGGACCTGTGAAACAGCGACCCCCCAGCCCGTATTCAACATTACCGCACACCGACTGAGTCGCTGTCATCAAGCTAACGCCGGCCAAGCACAGCGAATACTGGCTGGCGCTGAAAAAATCACGCTACAGTCGCTCATCTGTCGCTACCTGGCGCTATTAATGAATCGGCCTCTTAGTTCCACAGTCCCCAGAATGTCCATGAGAAAACCTTGCTTTTTAATGAGAAAGCTTAAAGCAGACCTGAACTATGAACTCTGAAGTGCCTAATGTACAGGCTTCACATGCAATGCCCTGCCAGCAGCCCCGTGTCACTGACAATCGCGCTAAAGGAAAATTGAAAGGGTTCTAAAAACCCTTTAGGGTCTTTAGGTCCAGTTTTGGTCCACCCTAAGGTGGTAGGTCCAGTTAAATACCCACCTCTGGGGCGCCCCGCCCATGGCCGTCGTCGGCACTGGACTTAGCAGGGCAGGTGCCGGTGCCCCTGCACCTTGGGAGGGCCCAACTCATATGGTGGTCATGTGACATACCTATTCCCAATGGTGATCAGGTCAATCATTCTCCCAGGCAGCCCTTAAGTGCCTGTAACTAGGACTGGGCATCAGCCAGGGGCAGACTGGCCTTTGGGAAACTGTTTCCTTTCTTTCTTTGGCCCTTATTTAACAAGGGATAGCGTCAGGTAGCGCCTGGTGAGCGACCGGTAATGACGGGCACCGCCACGAGAACGCCGGCTCCCCACCACAATCACAAGGATCAAGCCGATCCTGCTTAGCGACTGACAGAGCGCCAGATAGCGACTCATTCATCATTATTCCAGCCTCAGCCCACAGCGTCAGCGTCCGACCTTGAACAGCGACAGGTATGACCTCTCGCTACCTGGCGCTCTCCAATGCATTTCAATGGAACAATCTTTAAATATTCCTAATTAATTTAATGTTTTTTGTTTTTTTTTAAATGTGAAAAATTCTGTGACCACTTCTGCCATGTTAGATATTTTTTTTAAGGTAAAAAAAAAAAAAATTGTGCAGAATTGATATTACAGGTCTGATATTAATGTATTCATATTACAAAATGTTATTAAAAACTTGTTTTTTTTGTTTTCCAAAAATATGGTTGTTTGGGGGTTAAAAAACTACCTTTAACCCATCGCCGCCAGCGCTCTGGAGTTTAAACATGCATTTCACAGCGCGAGAATTTTGGGAGCGTGATTTGTTAATGAATATGGTGGGAGCCGGTCGCTATGGCCAGTCGTTATCATGCGCTCCTATACGGCGCGGAACCTGTCAAATAGCGACTCCTCACCCAATATTCAACATTACGGCAAACCGACTGAGTCGCTATCAACTACCGAACAACGGCCAAGCACAGCGACTACTAGCGGGCACTGTGAAAATACTGCTACTGTCTCTCAACTGTCGCTATTAATGAATCGGCCTCTAGGACTGGGCATCAGCCAGGGGCAGACTGGCCTTTGGGAAAATGTTTCCTTTCTTTCTTTTTTTCTTTCTTTGTCTGTTCTGTGTTCTTTTCTCAATTCCTTCTTTCTTTCTCGATCATGCCTTCTTTGTTTCTTTTATTTTTTTAATCATTCCTTCTATGTTTCTGTGCCCTTCTTTCTTAATCATTCCTTCTTTGTTTCTGCATAATTATTTCTTTCTCTATCATTCCTTCTATGCTTTCTGTGTCATTCTCTCTTTCTTTTCTTCCTTTGTAATTATTTTTCTTACGCATTCCTTCTATTTTCTTTGTGTAATTCTTTTTCTTTATCATTGCTTCTTTCTTTCTCTGCTATTCTTTCCTTTTGTTCTTTGTCATTGCTTCTTTCGTTTCTTTCTTTCTTTCTCATTCCTTCTAGCCTTTATTCTGTGCCATTCCATTTTTTCTTTCTTTCTCACTCTTTCCTTCTTTCTGAAATTCCTTCTTTTCTTTCACTCCTCTATTATTTCTGACTTTTTGTTATTCTATTTCAGTCTATAGTTATAGTTAAATTCATTTCTTCTTTTTTTGCATTCTTTCTTTCCTAGTCAGGCGGAGCAGCTATGCCATGATAGGGGACTAAAATGTTCTTAGGAGACAAGTTTTTTCATTTTGGTGGGAAAATTTACCTTAAAGTGGACCAAAACCCAGCTGGATCGGCCTGGAAATCTATAAGACGTCGCTTAAGATGCCCATAGCTCAGCGGCTCCGACCGCGCTGATTGGAGAAGCAGCCGTGCATGCGCTGTAGGACCGCAGTGAGGCGAGTTGGCTGCGGCGATGGGGGGGGGGGTTCACACAGTGGGGCACCCCCGATCAGGGTGCCCCAGGGGAGTGGGCCAAAACCCAGGATAGACAAAATCCTGGGTTTTGGTCCACTTTAAAAGGAAAGTCCATGAAATAACCTCAGAGCCGATAGTGGCACCTGGGTGGCAGGTAAGCGGGTCGTCTAGGGCTCGTTACCGATATCTGCTCCAAGGTCTTTGGGGTAAATCTATGAAAGTGGACATTCCCTTTAAAATGGACCAAAACCCACATTTTCAACTAACATTCCCTGAATTGCTCCCGCCATAAAGAGCACCTTTTGCCAATTTTTAGTGCTTCTGCTTCACTCTAATCCTAGATAATGGCCCTTGTTTTAGCTGTAAAGCTCCGCCTCCTCCATATATTGCCACTGTTGTGTGTGGCAATGATGTTATTGCCACACCTATGCATTGACTGATCGCCTGCCATCTTACTGAGAGGCACAGCAAAAAAACAGGGCAGCAGGAGGTGCAGCTCGCCAATAGAGAGGGTGGCTAAGCTCTTATTCAGCTTCCTTAACCGCTTATTTATACGATTGGCCAAAGAAGCTGATTCGATTGCTGACAAGGTATGTATATTGTATATTGGGTGACTGGCGGGGTTTCCCCCCAGTGGGGCATCCCAAATCGGTCCCTGGTACTGAACAAATTGGGGATCACTGTCCTAGTTGTTCAAATGCATCCACTGCATGCTGCCACCAGGGAAGAGAGAAGATGTAACCCAATTTGGGATGCCCCAAAGAGTGAAACTCGGCCTGCCCTGGAGGTTTTTAGAATCTCGAAGTTCCTCTTTAACGTTGATAATATTGAAAACATAGTAATTACAATGAATCTAATCTTAATATTATTATTATTATTCTCATCGTCATAGTAATGGTATAACCTACCATTATCATTGTTGTCCTTGGTATTACTATGTTACCATGATTGTCAATATTAACAGTATTAGTAGAGATTATTATTATTATTATTATTAATAATATTTTTAATAGTAATAATAATGAAAATAATGATAACCGTTACAATAATACTATTAACAGTAATTATGTAATAAAATAGTAATAGTAGCAAAACTAATTATGGTATTAATGTGTAATGGTTAATGATTTTTTTTTCTAGATATCGGTCATTAGTCATTAGAAATGATGACACAGAGACAAGACAATGAGGCTCATTTAAGACTAGCTCCACGTATTGCTATTTGAGCGTCTATGTAGCAGCGCTTAGAGCGTCCGCCAGTAGACGCTGCAAGTGGGTGTCTGGCGCTATAACCTAGCGCAGCGGGCGGACAAGTGACGCTGTTGTATCCTGTCCAGCATTGATAAATGTGATGTCTGGGTGGCGCTGTAGAAGCTTCTCCCTGAATCAATGCATATGTAGCTCCCCCACATATAACAGGCCAACGCTGCAGCGAATGATAGGTAGCTCCAGTTAAGTGAATCGGTCTCAGCGCTGAAGCCCATATTTAAGGAAATCGACACGCTAAAACTGGGCGCTCTAGCATGGCCGGACGCTATATGAAAAAAAAGTCTGCACTCTGGTGCTGGTGTTGAGAAACAAACACATGGAATGACATTGTTTTAACACTGTAACAATGACACTGCAATGGCCGACCTACACATACAATTCTGCATAAAAAAAAAATATATATAACAAAATAAGTGGTTGCTGGGCAGGAGAGGCCACGCAATCATTTGATCCTAAAATTGAGCAAAATAATACAATTAAAACTCTATTTTTACACAACCAAATAAAACCCCATTGAAATGTATGGGAGAACATTGATGAGCGACAAGTGCTACATGGCTCTGCTGAACACACAACGCCAGCGCTTTACACTGATCCGCCTCTAGTGATACATGTACACACACAATTTTGGGGTAGGCTCTGAGAATCTCCCCTCAGGTCCCCAGTAGGTCCGCACTCCACCCAGGAAAAATTTATATCTACAAAGGTCTATGTAAAAAATATATCTGATTTTATTATGATTTTATTACATTAGAAAGACTCATAAACAAAATATACATAAATACACAAAAACTATAATCCACATTTTAAAATACATAAACACAATGACAAAGGGGGGGGAGGGGGAGGAATTTTATAGAATATTACCTTCCTGATCTCATAATGAATAATTAATTAATGTAGGTGTAATTAAACACCATACTGAGTGCCAGTGTAAATAATAAGCTGGTGGGTATTGTTGTAGCCACCAGCAGATAATATATTAAACAAATAACATACAATGTGAAGACAGAGAAAGTGCTAAGTGCAATGTACTACAGAGAAAGAAAAACAAGAAAGATATTGTGCAAACAACAATTGTATCAAAGAGCATATTTAAACACCATAAGTGAATGAGTGTCTGCGCTAAGGCAGATAATAATACACTGGCCAAAGATACAAAATAGCAGATTAGTAATAAAGGAAGGAATTACATCACCGTTATCAGACAGTCATATGTTGCCAGGGGTCCCCCGTGTACTGAGCCTGCCGACGCGTTGCGTGGAAGGACCACTTCACCAGGGCGGAAATGGCTAGTGATACATGTGGCGCTACATGACGCTATTAGAGGCGCTCACCAGATTGACTTTCATATAATACCATTTTGTGAAATACTCACCTGTAAAATGGGTATTATAAGTATGTCACACACCCCGCTTCAAGATATCCATAACACGTGGGTAATACCGACCTGAAGAGGGCGTTCTGCAGAGATGATAGGAAAAAGAAAGCCCCTCCCGGTCCACAAATACCTGGGACCTCCCACTCATCACCCAGTATAAAGAAAGCAGTAAGGTAAGGGACCAGGAAGAGGCAAATATAAACCAAAGCAACGCAAAGTTCACAATATAAAGGATCCAGAATACAAGAAGGGCGGGTGAAGCGGGGTGTGTGACATACTTATAATACCCATTTTACAGGTGAGTATTTCACAAAATGGTATTATTCTAAGTATGTCACACACCCCGCTTCAAGATATCCATAACATGTGGGACATCCAATAGCAGTGTCCATAAAAGGGCGGGGATCCAAAACAAGGCAACAAGGCACAACTTAAACCACAACAGCTTGCAGAACTTTGCGGCCAAAAACAGCATCCGCTGAGGCCCGAACATCAACCTTGTAAAACTTGGAAAAAGTGTGAACAGAGGACCAAGTAGCGGCCCTACAAACTTGCTCAACCGAGGCCTGGTGCTGAAAAGCCCAGGACGCTCCAACCGCACGAGTAGAATGAGCAGTAACACGAAAAGGGGGACTCCTCTCCTTAGCAGAATAGGCCCCAATGATGGCCTGACGAATCAATTTACTAATGGAAGATTTGGCAGGAGCCAAACCTTTCCTAGGCCCAGAGGGCACCACAAAAAAAGCATCAGTCTTACGAAAGGAAGACGTAACCACCAGATAGTATTTCACAACGCGAACTACATCCAAGGAATGCAGCGCCCTTTCCTTGTCGTTGCTGGGATTAGGACATAAAGAAGGCAGAACAATGTCCTGATTCAGATGAAAGGCAGAAACCACCTTAGGAAGAAAATCCGGCTTGAAACGAAAGACAACCTTGTCCTGATGCCTTTCGAAGTACGGAGCTTTAATGGATAAAGCTGCCAACTCAGAAACACGCCTAACCGAAGTGATAGCCACCAAAAACGCCACCTTTTGAGTAAGTGAAGACAAAGCAATCTCATTCAAGGGCTCAAACGGGGGACCCTGAAGAGCAGAAAGAACCAGGTTCAAGTCCCAAACTGGAACCAAGGGCTTCCTAGGAGGTCGAACATGCGTAACCCCTTGGAAAAAAGTCCTGACCAAGGGATGAAGTGCAAAGGACCTTTGAAAGGTCCTGCCCCTTCAAGGTACTAAGCTGGAGCCCCAGATCCAGACCATGTTGAAGAAACTCCAGAATCCTGGAAATGGAAAACTCCCGACACGGGAAGGACCTACCTTCACACCAGTCAATATAGGACCTCCAGGTCCTATAGTAAACAGTAGAGGAAGACCGCTTCCTGGCGCTAATAAGAGTCTGAATCACCGCATCAGAAAGACCTTCCTCCTTCAAGATGGAGGTTTCAGCAGCCACGCCGTCAAAGCCAGCGATGGTAAATTGGGATAGCGTAGCCGACCCTGGGTGAGCAGGTCCGGCAGTAGAGGCAGAACGAACTGATCCTCTGCCAGTCTTACCAGGTCTGCGAACCAAACCTGCCTTGGCCACCTTGGTGCCACCAGAATCGCCGACGCGCCCTCCAGGGCCAGCTTGCGCACCACTCTGGCTACCATTGGAAACGGAGGGAACAGGTAAAGAAACCCCAGATCCCTCCAGTTCAGAGACATGGCATCCACTGCCAGAGCCAGTGGATCCTGCGAGAGAGACACAAATACCGGAAGTTTGTGATTGTGACGAGAGGCAAAGAGGTCCACCGCCGGGAACCCCCACCTGAGGCAAATCGAACGAAACACCTGGGGACTGAGAGACCACTCCCCCTGGCGAGAGGAGGACCTGCTCAGAGAGTCCGCCTCCGTGTTCTCCACTCCCGGAATGTAGACTGCTGAGATACACGGGACGTGGCTCTCCGTCCAGTCCAGAATCAAAGATACTTCCCTGAGGGCACTCCTGCTGCGAGTCCCTCCCTGGTGATTGATGTAAGCACACTTTGTCCGACCGAACCTGAACTGGCAGGCCCTGCAACTGATGAGTCAAGCGAAACAGAACCAACCTGATGGCTCTCAATTCCAGAACATTGATGGGCTTGTGAGCCTCCTGCGGGCCCCACAGACCCTGAAACTGAAGGTCCTTCCAAACACCCCCCCAACCTGACAGACTGGCATCCGTGGTGACCGTCTCCCAACACGGCGCCAGAAAAGATCTGCCCTTCAACAGATTGGCAGACCCCAGCCACCATTGCAGGGATCGACGGACTCGGGGGGTCATCTGGAAGGACTGATCCAACGATAGCGGAGACTTGTCCCAAACCTTCAACAGATGAAGCTGGAGCGTCCTTGTGTGAAACTGCGCAAAGGGAACTGCCTCAAATGAGGCCACCATCAACCCCACCAGCCTCATCCCTAGCCGGATGGCCGGACGAGGGGCCGACAAGAGAAGCCGAACCAACTCCTGAATCAGAAGAACCTTGGCCTGGGGCAGAAACACCCTGGCCTGCGAAGTGTCCAGAGACATTCCCAGAAAGGTCACTACCCTGGACGGAGAAAGAGAGGACTTGGGGTAGTTGATCACCCAACCGAACCTCTCCAGAGTGGATACCACCGTTCTGGTGTCCAACTCCGCTTGGTTGAAGGAAGAAGCCATAATCAGAATATCGTCCAAATAGGGCACAATGCGGATACCCTGAACCCTGAGTAGAGCCATCACCCCCGCCAGCACCTTGGTGAACACCCGAGGAGCCGAGGTAAGACCGAAAGGGAGTACCACAAACTGAAAATGCCGATCCTCCACCACGAACCTGAGAAACCTCTGGTGTGCTGGAAAAACCGGAACGTGTAGGTAAGCGTCCTTGATGTCTATGGACGTCAGAAAGTCTCCCTGACGAAGAGAGTGGATAGCCGAACGCAGCGTTTCCATGCGGAACTTCCGCGGCCGGATGAACCTGTTGAGAAACTTCAGATCCAATATGGGTTGGACCGATCCGTCCTTCTTGGGTACCGTGAACAGATTGGAATAAAAACCCCTGCCCTGGTCTGAGGAGGGCACTGGGAAAATGACAGCCATGTCCAGAAGACTCTCTACTGCCACCAGGAGCCCCTGTGCGGCCAGAGGTTCCGAAGGCACCCAAGACCTGAAAAATCTGGAAGGGGGGCGGAGCTCGAACTCCAGCTTGTAACCGGAAGACACCACTTCCCGGATCCATCTGTCCGAGACCTCCTGATCCCAGACCTGGGAGAAGTGTCGCAACCGTCCCCCCACCCGCATGGGTGAGGGCGCCCCCTCATTGCTGAGCTGGCTTAGCAGCCGGTTTGGGCTTAGAGCCCCAACTGTATCCTGGACGGGCACGTCCTCTGCCCCTGTTCCCGGAATCTCCTCTGGAAGAGGGGAAGGCAAAACCCCTGCCAGATCTGGCCCCACGAAAGGAGGGGGTAAAGGAAGGCGCTCCCCGAAAGGGACGGCGTTGTTTCTTGCGTTGAGGTAACCTACCACCCTTGGTGACAGAATCCAATTTCTCTCCAAAAAGCCGTAATCCAACAAAAGGTAGAGCCGTCAGCGACTTTTTGGACATAAAATCGGCCGCCCACTGGCGCAACCACACCGACCGCCGAATAGTCACCAGCAGAGCCGACGTCCTACCACACATCATCAAAGTGTCATCCAAGGCGGCTAATACAAAAGACAAAAACAACTCACACCGTTTAAGGGCAAGGAACTCGTCACTACCCGGACGAAGCCCGGAAGACGTCAACAGGTCCCTGACCACGGACCTGGCAGCCACCACCATCAGCGCCGAAGCGCAAACAGGCCGCATGGCTGACCCGACGCTGGCAAAGCCGTGACAAGCCATCTGGTCAATGCGTTTGTCCTCTCCGTCTTTGAGGGTGGAACAATCGGGATTATTTAACACAGAAGTGTTGGACAACCCCAAAACCGGTGCATCCACCTCGGGGGGGGGGGGGGGGGATGCCCAACGCTTAACGGTATCCGAAGGGAAGGGATACTTCTTATCCCACCCCTGAGGAATACCAGGGAGCCGAGCCGGCCTATCCCATTCCTTAGCAATAATTTTGTCAAAATGCTTTTGATTAGGAAATTCCAAGCGTGGCCTGGATTCCTCAAAAAACTCACCCTTCTGTTGCGGAGCCTCCTCAGGAGGAGAAATAGCCAAAACCTCAAACATTTGAGCCAGAGCGTTAGGAGTATCCGAAGATCTCCCCAAGTCCCCAAGCTCAGCGTCAGCGCCAACAAACTGCTGATCGTCAGAATTATCAGAATCCTCATAAACCTCCCCTTCCTCCAGCGGGGAATAATCAGAGTAATCTAGATTATTAAAATCATCAAGGTCATCCACCGGCGGAGCCGGCGACAAGTGCTTTCTCTTAGCCGGGGCCTTACGGGCGACCGAACTGGAGATTAATTTTTCAAGGTTGGCTAATCTGGCGCACATCTCAGATTGCAGCTCCCCACCCATGACAACGTCACACGGGGTGCGTATCAAGCTGGGAGGAGGAGATGAAGCGACCGGCGGTGCTGACCCAGAAGCCTGGGATCCGGACTGCCGCGTAATAGTTTGCTGTGCACAGGGTATACACAGAAGTACATCGTCCCCAGTAATGGATACCCCACACAACATACACTTCCGGAATTGCCCCGAGGGGATCCCGAGCCCAGTATCCGGGGATGCCTCCATATGGTGAACTTATGTGCAGTCGCTATGACCGGGGGAATTACGCGAATACGCAACCCGGGATGCCCCTTTAATGTTCCAAGTGGGAGGATTTGAATAAGGTAAATTTAACCCAGGGACCCTAGGACCTAGGATGGCGCACAGCGCCCGACCCCGCGCGCCCCCCCTGCAGCATGTGAAGGGGCACCGCACCTGCAGGGAACCGGCGCCGCAGCAATAACAATGGCCGCGGCGCCGGAACCAGAAGGAGGCAGAAGACGGGCGGCCCACGGCGACGTGCCTGCGCCCGGTCCCACCGCCACCAGCGTCAGCTGAGGAGAGAGATCTCCTCAGCTGTACCTAGCAAAAGAGCCCAGCCCACGGTGGCTGCCCAGTGAAAACACAAAAACACCTCATACTACTACTAAATAAAAGTGGGCCCTCACCCCCCCCCCCCCCCCCCCCCACGAGGAGAAGGGCATCCGAAGAGGGGAACATACCAGGGGAGAAATGGCCGAGGGACAGGGCATCCCAAACCGGGGTCACCAGCCCAGATCACCGCCTACCCTCTGAAACAGGGTCTCACGGTGGAGCTTAGCTCCTGGGCACCTAATGTGCCATTCTACCGTCGCCCAGACCTCAGCCAAGGCTGGGAGGCACGTAAGGTAAGGATAAGTGGCATCTGGGCGGAAATAGAATAAAACGCGGGCCGGGAATAATCCCGGCTACCTCAAGTCCCCCTGTGCAAGGAGGAGGCATCATCTTCTGACTTGCTCGCCGTCTGCAGAGATGGAAGACTGGGTGATGAGTGGGAGGTCCCAGGTATTTGTGGACCGGGAGGGGCTTTCTTTTTCCCTATCATCTCTGCAGAACGCATTAGCATTTCTTAAATAACCAAACAACCCCCAAAGTATCAAACACACACACAGTCAATAACTACATTGGGATGCAGTGATAGTTGGCAGCTAAGACGTTCAGCAGAAACAAAGGTAATTTTCCAATCATTTCTCCACTTCCTGAGTGACATGAGCGGGTCAGGGATGGGATAGGGAGGGGGGGTCAGTCATCACAAATACCCCACATGTCAGAGGGTCACAGCTGAACACCGCAATGAAATCTCTGAAGAGCCACAACTGTCACTCACACAGTTTACCATCACAGACCTCTGACCTGAAAACTAAATGACTTCCATGCTTCTTCTATTACAGACTGAGCTTCACTTCATAAATCTCAGCAATGCCTTCTATTGTTCAATGGGTTTTCTATTGTTGTGTCTGCTAACGTCTGTTCTAAAGTGGACCAAAACCCGTGTAAGCTGGCTCTTGAATCTAAAAACTTCCAACGACCGGGTTACAGCTTGTCTTGTTCCCGCTATGTTAAACCCCTCAGTTTGCCTGATACTCACGTCCAGGGCAGGCATCAGCACTAGGCATACCTGGGCAGATGCCGGGGCCCCTGCACCTTGAGAGGGCCCACTTCATACCCTATCCTTCATACCCTATACTCTGGGCAGTGCCTATGCAGGACACATGGCTGTGCAGTAACCAGGACTAAAGACTGTCAGATTGGCCATTGGCAGAGACTTTCTTTCTGTCAGTCATTCTATTCTTTTTCATTCATTCTTTCTACCATTTGTTTTTTCTTTCTTTCTTTCATTTATTCGTTCATTATTCCTCTTTTCTTGATTTTTTCTCTTTCTTATTTCCTTCTATTTTTTCTGTCAGTCCTTCTATTCTTTGTTTCTTTTCTTCTATTCTTTTTCATTCACTCTTTCTTCCATCTAATTTTTGTTTCTTTCTTTCATCTATTCGTTCATTATTCCTCTTTTCTTGATTTTTTCTCTTTCTTCTTTCCTTCTATTTTTTCTGTCAGTCCTTCTATTCTTTGTTTCTTTTCTTCTATTCTTTTTCATTCACTCTTTCTTCCATCTATTTTTGGTTTCCTTCTTTCATCTGTTTGCTCTGCTATTCCTTTTTTCTCACTTTTTCTCTTTTCTTCTATTTTTTTTTCTGTCAGTCCTTCTATTCTTTGTTTCTTTCCTTCTATTCTTTTTCATTCATTCTTTCTTCCATCTAATTTTTGTTTCTTTCTTTCATCTGTTTGTTCTGCTATTCCTTTTTTCTTGATTTTTTTTCTCTTTCTTCTTTTCTTCTATTTTTTCTGTCAGTCCCTCTATTCTTTGTTTCTTTCCTTCTATTCTTTTTCATTCATTCTGTCTTCCATCTAATTTTTGTTTCTTTCTTTCATCTGTTCGCTCTGCTATTCCTTTTTCTAACTTTTTTCTCTTGTCTTCTATTTTATTTTCTGTCAGTCATTCTATTCTTTGTTTCTTTCCTTCTATTCTTTTTCATTCATTCTTTCTTCCATCTAATTTTTGTTTCTTTCTTTCATCTGGTTGTTCTGCTATTCCTTTTTTCTTGTTTTTTTTCTCTTTCTTCTTTCCTTCAATTTTTTCCGTCAGTCCTTCTATGCTTTATTTCCTCCTATCTTTTCTGTTTTTCTCCCATTGCTTCTCCCTGTGTTTCCTGCTTTATTCTGTCATTCCTTTCATTCTTTCGGGGAGGCCGATTCATTAATAGCGCCAGGTAGCGACAGATGAGCGACAGTAGCGTGATTTTCACAGCGCCCGCTAGTAGTCGCTGTGCTTGGCCGTTGTTCGGCTGTTGACAGCGACTCAGTCGGTGTGTGGTAATGTTGAATACGGGGTTAGGAGTCGCTGTTTGACAGGTTCCGCGCTGTATGGGAGCGCATGACAGCGAATGGCCATAGCGAACGGCTCCCAGCATATTCATTAACAAATCACGCTCCAAAAATTCTCGCGCTGTGAAATGCTTGTTTAAACCCCAGAGCGCTGGCGGCGATGGGTTAAAAGTAGTTTTTTAACCCCCAAACAACCATATTTTTAGAAAAAAAAAATGTTTTTCAAAACATTTAGTAATATGAATACATTAATATCAGACCTGTAATATCAATTCTGCACAATTTTTTTTTTTTTTTTTAACCTTTTTTTAAATCTAACATTGCAGAAGTGGTCACAGAATTTTTGACATTTAAAAAAAAAAAAAAAATTAATAGCAATTAATTAAGAATATTTAAAGATTGCTCCATTGAAATGCATTGGAGAGCGCCAGGTAGCGAGAGGTCATACCTGTCGCTGTTCAAGGTCGCTCGCTGGCGCTGTGGGGTGAGGCTGGAATAATGATGAATGATTCGCTATCTGGCGCTCTGTCAGTCGCTAAGCAGGATCGGCTTGATAAATGTGTGATTGCGGAGGGGAGCCGGCGTTCTCGTGGCGGTGAGCGTCATTACCGTTCGCTCACCATTCGCTACCTGGCGCTATCCCTTGTTAAATAAGGGCCTTAGTAAGCTATCTAGGTGGTGGGCACTTGGTGAAGCAACCTTATTAATACCGAGCACCTCCTCCTTTTGAATCTCCACCTATTGGTACCACCATAGTGGGATTTTGTTTTCAATAACTGCAATGGATGATTGAACCATCTGATTGGACTTTTATGGAAAAAACTTTGTAGTCCTGTATATGTTTTATATATTTTAGGATTTATTTTATATTTAAAAAATCATTTGCTCTGTGTTTCAAATGTTGGCAATTATTAGTCTGAACCTATTGGAATAGTTGAGTTCTATACACGTTGAGCAGAAACCATAAGATATTGTAATTGTAATTTACTATGCATATTTAAAAATTCAAGCGCGGGTTCAATTTGCATATTCTTTTCTTTGTTTCTGTCATTCATTTTATGCTTTTGTTCTTTCTGTTTATTTACACTTTTTTTTTTTATATTCATACATGCAACTTTTAATCGCCATGTATGGCGTATCACACTGACACGGGGCCCATAAACCTGGAGCCGGCCCTGCTCACGTCGATCCAGCAATCCCACAGGACACATATGCGGGCCCCCCCCACTTGCTGTGCCCACGGCTTCTGTAAGTGGCTAGTGGCCATCATATCCCACCTGTCAAATTTGAGATCACCAATTGGCTGATCTAAAAAAATGCCAGGTGACGTGGGCATATCATTGGCTGCAGCCCAAGTTTCCCAGTGGTCTTTGAGAGAGATGTGGCCATGGCTTGTGGGAGAAGGGAATACTGCCGATCCCAGGGGGTTCTACGCAGCAAGGCATCCCAAATCTGGACGCCCCAAGCAGAAGAAATCAACTGGCCCCCAGGGCCGGGTAAACAGGGTTTATAACATTATCTGTAGTAGCAATATTAAAAATAATACAGTAATACAACTGCTATTAAAGCAGACCAAACACCCCAACCCCACTGTATTCTTACTTCTCTGATGATCCCATGACCCATGCACGGGTTCTCCTCCAATCAGAATAGATTACCGGGTAAAGCCAACCAATCAGAAAGGATACTGACATCCAGTAATCCATTTCTGTAAGTATACCGGATGACCGAAAGGGGGGTTCACAGAGAGAGGGAATTACCCAGAATGCCTCCCTGCACAGAGAACACCACATATTTAGTTAAAATTGGTGCTGTTCTGAAGAATCCAGAAAACTGAAGGCAAAATAAATAATCCTATATTCTAAGAAGCCTTCTAAACATTCCATTCTGTACAAGTGCTTGTGCTGCCCCTAGTGGCTGAAATCGGGCTCCAGATTAACATCTCTCTGTTACAAGATTATGGCCCTTATTTAACAAGGGATAGCGCCAGGTAGCGAATGGTGAGCGAACGGTAATGACGCTCACCGCCACGAGAACGCCGGCTCCCCTCCGCAATCACACATTTATCAAGCCGATCCTGCTTAGCGACTGACAGAGCGCCAGATAGCGAATCATTCATCATTATTCCAGCCTCACCCCACAGCGCCAGCGAGCGACCTTGAACAGCGACAGGTATGACCTCTCGCTACCTGGCGCTCTCCAATGCATTTCAATGGAGCAATCTTTAAATATTCATAATTAATTGCTATTAATTTTTTTTTTTTTTTTTTTAAATGTCAAAAATTCTGTGACCACTTCTGCAATGTTAGTTTTTTTTTTAATCTAAAAAAAAAAAATAAATAAATGTGTGCAGAATTGATATTACAGGTCTGATATTAATGTATTCATATTACAAAATGTTTTGAAAAACATGTTTTTTTTTGTTTTTTTTTCTAAAAATATGGTTGTTTGGGGGTTAAAAAACTACTTTTAACCCATCGCCGCCAGCGCTCTGGGGTTTAAACAAGCATTTCACAGCGCGAGAATTTTTGGAGCGTGATTTGTTAATGAATATGCTGGGAGCTGTTCGCTATGGCCATTCGCTGTCATGCACTCCCATACAGCGCAGAACCTGTCAAACAGCGACTCATAACCCCGTATTCAACATTACCGCACACCGACTGAGTCGCTGTCAACAGCCGAACAACGGCCAAGCACAGCGAATACTAGCGGGCGCTGTGAAAATAACGCTACTGTCGCTCATCTGTCGCTACCTGGCGCTATTAATGAATCGGCCTCTATGCCTTTAATTGTTCAACCGACAAAGGATCACACAATAAAAAAAAACTTAAACTTAATATTAACTTTAACATTTTAAGGAGCAATATAATAATACAGCACGGCTGTTTCTAGGGCAGGGCGAGCAGGGTGCTTGCCCTGGGTGCCAAGGCCATTGGGGGCGACTTTAGCCCAGCCTTACTGTTTTCTGCAGGTTAGGGCCACTGTTAGTCGTGCAGGTCACACAGCAGGCCCCTCCCCCCCCCCCCCCCCATATTGGGCTCAGTCATGTGGCACAGCCTGCTGCTAAAGTAAAGGCACAGCCTGGCACAAAGAAGTAGGGGACAGCCGGATGGGCCAGGAGCCTTCACACACTGGACGCTATTTTCCCTAGAAAATGCCCCGTAGGACACTAAATACATACCTCCCAAGTGTCCCTGATTTGGAGGGAATGTCCCTCTTTTGAGTATGTGTCCCTCTTTATCCTTTACCCAGATCAACATGCAGATCAGCATCAGTAAATGATTCATTTGCCTATTTAAAGCGGACCTTCACTCTGAATAAGAGCCTATCTTATATGTTTCCCACACCCTGTACATACAGATTGCTCACATTAAAAATCATCCTACCTGCATCTACTGCATGTTATGAGCCTTTAAACATCCAAGATGGCGGCTTATGGAAGCCGCCATTTTATCAGGCAGCCTGCAAACAGGAAGTGCCTCCTGACTGTGCTGCTCTGCATTCTGGGACTGCTGACCTTTCCCTGACCCCAGCTCTACTCTGTCTGAGCAAAGCACAGCTATAACCCGCCCCCTGTACCTTATCCCACTCTCCTCTCCTCAGTAAGTGTGATGCTTCTGAGTCAAGATGGCGCCGCCCGTATCCTAAATTCCTGGACAGAGTTGCAGCCCAGTGGGGGAAGAAATAATAAGTTAGTGACTAAAAACGTAAAATATATTAATTTTAGATGCTGGGGAACCGTTTATTTAAGAGTTTGGGCTTTTCATTAAATCATGGTGAAGGTCCGGTTTAAAGTGGACCAACACCCAGGGGTGATCGACCTGGGGATCTATAAGATTCCCGGGCCGATCACCTCACTCACTGCGGGACATCCGAGATCGGGATGTCCCGCGGGGTGAAACCCCCCAAACCCCTTACCTGATCCGCTGCCGCTTCCGCCGCCTCCCGCGCACCCCTCTCGACGCGCTGTCTTGGACGCCGCTGTCACCCGCTTGGACGTCGGCGGGGATTGGACGGCGCGGTCACGTGGGAGCGGGGAGAGTTTTTTGGGTTTTCTGGGGGGTTTCAGAGAGCGGGACACCCCCGATCGGGGTGCCCCGCCGAAGTGGACCAAAACCCAGGATAGTCAAAATCCTGGGTGTTGGTCCACTTTAAAGTGTTTATATTGTTTTAACTGTTATAACCAACCACCTATCCATCAATCAATGAGGGGGGCGTGGCCTAATTTAACTAATGTCCCTCTTTCCCACCCTGAAAAGTTGGTAGGCATGTTAAAGTGGACCAACACCCACGGGTGATCGGCCCGGGAATCTATGAGATTCCCGGGCCGATCACCCCCCACCCCGCGGGACATCCGAGATCGGGATGTCCCGCGGGGTGTAACCCCCCCAAAACCCCCGAAAAACCTTACCTGATCTTCGCCCCTGTAGCCGTGCGCGCGCCCGCGCCGGCCGTCTGCGAATGGCCGACGCGGGCGCGCGCGCGTCAAAAGGGACGCGCGGGAGGCGGCGGCGGCGGCAGCCGCTTAGACGTTCCTGGACCAGGCTTGTACGTCGGCGCTGGGAGCGGAAAGAGGTGAGTTTTTCGGGGGGTTAGGGGGGGGTTCACACAGCGGGGCACCCCGATCGGGGGTGCCCCACCGAAGTGGACCAAGACCCAGGATAGTCAAAATCCTGGGTGCTGGTCCACTTTAAATATAACCCAGACATGCAGGTAAAAAAAAAGGCTTTCATTTGAATCTACAAGCAGCCACTAGAGGGGAGCACTAGCCAAAACATTAAAAAAAAAGTCGCCAAGAAGTATATTTTATTACTGAGCTAGAAGGGAGAATTTGGGGGAGCTGATTTTAAAGTGGACCAGAACCCAGCTTGTTCGGCCCGGGAATCTTATGCCGATCGATTCCCTCCGCTCCGTTTACTTACCTTGCTTCCTGGTCCAACGGCGCATGAGCGGGCTGGGACTTCGCTATCCCTCTAGCAGGGCGCATGCCCGCGCCAGCCATTTGCGAATGGCAGGCACGGGCACACTCCCTGTTCGAGGGAATCGGGGGATGCGGCCGCCAGCGCACTCTGAGCCACTGGCTTTAGATGCCATCTTAGACGGCGTGAAGTCAGCGGCTCTGAGCACGCCGATTGGACGAGCGGCCGCAAATGCACCGTAGGACTGGGAAGAGTTGAGTTTCTTCGAGCAATTGTCAAAATCCTGGGTTTTGGTCCACTTTAAATGCAGTATTTTCATGTTTGCATACAGTTGTACTTTAGGATAATGCATTTTACAGTGAAAGAATAATTGACCCTATAAGTAAAACATTCGTATAAAATGCATGGTGCTGTTAATGGTTGCATCATATACAAATACTCTACATATAAAAGGAGTTAAAGGGGGATTATTTTATCCTTTTTGCTGGCTTACGGGGACCTCCACTGACTGATTTCTGAGTCAGCAATCTCAGTGTAAAATTTAAAGCAGACCAAAACCATACCTCCCAAGTGTCCCTGATTTGGACTGTCCCTCTTTTGAGTCTGTGCCCCCCTGTCCCTTTTCTCTGTCCTTCTTTAAAGTGGACCAACACCCGGGGGTGATCGGCCCGGAAATCTATAAGATTCCCGGGCCGATCACCTCCAACCCCGCGGGACATCCGAGATCGGGATGTCCCGCGGGGTGAAACCCCCCAGAAACCCCAAAAATATCTTACCTGATCCGCCGCCGCTTCCGCCGCCGCCGCCTCCCGCGCGCCCCTCCAGACGTGCGCGCGCCCGCGCCGGCCCTCTGTGAATGGCCGGCGGGGGCGCGCGCGCGCCGAGAGTGACGCGCGGGAGGCGGCGGCGGCGGAAGCGGCTTGGACGTTCCTGATCCCCGCCTGGACGTTGGCGGGGATTGGCTGCGGCGTTCACGTGGGAGCGTTGAGAGGTGAGTTTTTTGGGGTTTCTGGGGGGTTTCACACAGCGAAGTGGACCAAAACCCAGGATAGTCAAAATCCTGGGTGTTGGTCCACTTTAAGGTTTAATATGCAGATCTGCATCAATAAATGATTGATTTGCCTATTCAAAGTGTTTATATTGTTGTAACTGTTACAACCTATCTCCTATCATTCCATCAATGAGGGGGCGTGGCTTAATTTAACAATTGTTCCTCTTTCCCACCCTGAAAAGTTGGTAGGTATGCCAAAACCCTTGTTACCCCAAATCCCAACCGCAATGCTAAATGCGACCAACTGAATGAGCACATGTTGTATTTGTGGTCATCATTAAAGGAGCAGTCCAGGCAACAGCAATAATAAGGCAGCAAGCAGCTCACCTGATGCCTGTCCCATGTGCCTCTCCTCTATTCCCCGCACAGGGTAGAAGCCATAGCAGGGCCCCAAAATGTTTCCTACGTTCAATTTCCTTTTCCCGGACCACACACAAATATTGGTATACCAACCACTTTGTCCTTTGGTGCTCTCACAGTGAGTGAGCATGGCAAGCCTTAGGGGTCCAGCAGCTATCTCTGACCACAGCAGAGCATGCTCATGATCCAAAAAGCTGCACCATGACACGCCCTTCCCAGCTCAGCCATGACCCAGAAATTAAAGCACAAAAAGAACACTTGCCTAATACCTAAGTGATTTGCATATACTCAAAAGTATTTGAAATGGCTCAATATATACTGTTCCCAAGGGTGATAAGGTGGGAGGAAGTTAGTTTGTGTCTGGACAAGGACTAGCGGAATAAAACCTGGGAATTCGACTTTCCTGGAATTTGACCAGGGGCACCCCAGATTGGTTTTGCCCACTAAAACTCGCCGTTCCCCGTTCCAATGGCGCATGCATTTGCTCCCGTCCACTCGGAGCACTTTGCCTTGACTATGAGGCCGATTCAGTAATAGCGCCAGGTAGCGACAGATGAGCGCCAGTAGCGTGATTTTCACAGCGCCCGCTAGTATTCGCTGTGCTTGGCCGTTGTTCGGTTGTTGACAGCGACTCAGTCGGTGTGCGGTAATGTTGAATACGGGGTTAGGAGTCGCTATTTGACAGGTTCCGCGCTGTATGGGAGCGCCTGACAGCGAATGGTCATAGCGAACGGCTCCCAGCATATTCATTAACAAATCACGCTCAAAAAATTCTCGCGCTGTGAAATGCATGTTTAAACCCCAGAGCGCTGGCGGCGATGGGTTAAAAGTAGTTTTTAACCCCCAAACAACCATATTTTTTGATTAAAAAATTAAACAAGTTTTTCTAAACATTTAGTAATATGAATACATTAATATCAGACCTGTAATATCAATTCTGCACAATTTTTTTTTTTTTTTTACCTTGAAAAAATATCTAACATTGCCGAAGTGGTCACAGAATTTTTGACATTTAAAAAAAACAAACAAACATTAATATCAATTAATTATGAATATTTAAAGATTGCTCCATTGAAATGCATTGGAGAGCGCCAGGTAGCGAGAGGTCATACCTGGCGCTGTGATGGGATTAGCAGCGGCGCTGTTCGTTGCAGTCGGCTACATGATGAATCCCGCGCTAGCTGAGGCTCTCGCCGGCGCTAGCCTCATTTAGCGTGATAAATGCGTGATTGTGTCCGCCGCCTGGCGTTCTGGAGTCGGTAGCCGCCGATAGCTGGCGATACCTGGCACTAGTGAGACACTACCTGGCGCTATCCCTTGATAAATAAGGCCCTAAGTCATTCCGCAAAGGGCTCCGAAATCAATGGGGTAAGTGCGCTGCCACATCCCCCGTAACCCCGCCTAGCTGAATGGCTGTGGCGGGAGTGCTTGAACATCACCGGGGATGCAGAGGAAGCGGCAGCGCATGCTCCCCCAAAAGGCAAACAGCTCTGATTGGACGAGAGCCCGCACATGCGCCATTGGAGCGGGGAAAGGCAGGATTTTACAGGCGTCCTGGGTGGTTTCACACGGTGAGGCATCTCGATTTGTGATGCCCCAGGGAAAAGCCAGTGGCCGGCCCTGGACTCTTGCAGGCTGGTCACTGGTGGGTTTTATCCTGCTTTAAATCAGACCTGGTGGTGTCTTCTGTGGGACACAGTGTCCTTCCTGAGGACATCATTTCAGGCAGCTGAGAGGAATGTTAATGCTTCCTTCCCATGTCCTGACCTTCTAATCTGCTGCAGCATTCCTCCTCTGTTTTTCTCTAAATAGGTGAAGTATTCCGTGTGATGGTGTCACCTTGTGCAACCTGTCATCACAATATTCCTCTGACACTGGCCGGGCCTAGACTGGAACGGAGCAGCTCCTGACTGATACGCTACAGAGGGAAATGAGCCATGACTCTATTATCTGCAGTGTCTTGTAAAAACGTAACTTAATGCAAACCTTCCGACTTTTCAGGGTGGCTAAGAGGGACAATTTTTAAATTAAGCCACGCCCCTAGTCCAACACTGTATGCATTCATGCAGGGGGCTATACAAATGGAGATGCCCAGTGTGGTGGGGAATCCAGTGGCCCTGAGGGCTGCGAAAGAAATGAGGGACATCTCAACAGCGAGGCACAGAGACATTTCCTCCAAATGGTGGGGAGCAGTAGGGAATTCTGCATTTTTCTTTAAATACGATGCAGCAGTTTCCCATCCCATAGGGCAGCTTTCCTATGGAGTGACTGAGGACTTTACGACCCTCAGAGCCTGTAATAGAATGGCGGCCTCAGGAAAGGGTGTCATGAGAAAGTATGCACAGCGGGTCTCCAGGCTGGCTGCCAGGATATGCGGGGTAGGGTTACAGCGCGCACACCGCCAGCACGCCATGACATCACACATCCTCTGCACTGTTAGTAAACTGGGATTAAAGGTGCCAGAGACCGGAGGTGGCTGGAGCCTGATGTACAGAGGAATGAATGGCCTGTGTCTGTGTGGCCCTGAAGCGAAACTGTTACCGGGGTGAATTGTAGTCTTGTAGTCTCATGTGTTTGTTAGTCTTGATGCAATTATATGCTTAAAGTGGACCAATTACCAGGGTTTTCACTATCCTGGTGATTGGTCCTTGCCCCGGGGGCATCCTGATTTGGGGCTCCCCCGCTGTGTGAAGCCCCCAGATCGCACACTCCACTCACCTTTCCGCCGTTTCTACGGCGCATGCGAGGGTGCTCGTCCAATCAGATATTTATGCCATGTATACTAATGCACAACACTCACAAGATTTGTTTTGCAAAATAAAGGTTATATTGAAATAGAACAAAAATCAAATATATACATGATTTACATACAGATTGTATTGTATCAAGAAAAGGATACAGTGTTGGCATTGCAATACACAGAGATATGCGCAGTCTCCAGGATCATAGTACACCTCAAAATAATAGAGAAACAATGAGTATATTGAAACGGCAGCAAAATTCAATATACTCATTGTTTCTCTATTATTTTGAGGGTTGATTTTTGTTCTATTTCAATATAACCTTTATTTTGCAAAACAAACCTTGTGAGTGGTGTGCATTAATCCATTCCCATTAGATGTATGTATGGGACACTTAAACCGGACCTTCACCATGATTTAATGAAAATCCCAAACTCTTAAAAAACGGTTCCCCAGCATCTAAAATTAATATATTTTACGTTTTTAGTCACTAACTTATTATTCTTTCCCCAACTGGGCTGCAACTCTGTTGAGGAATTTAGGATACGGGCGCCGACCATCTTGACTCAGAAGCATCACACTTACTGAGGAGAGGAGAGTGGGATAAGGTACAGGGGGGCGGGTTATAGCTGTGCTTTGCTCAGACAGAGCAGAGCTGGGGTCAGGTAAAGGTCAGCATTCCCAGAATGCAGAGCAGCACAGTCAGGAGGCACTTCCTGTTTGCAGGCTGCCTGATAAGATGGCGGCTTCCATAAGCCGCCATCTTGGATGTTTAAAGGCTCATAACATGCAGTAGATGCAGGCAGGATGATTTTTAATGTGGACAATCTGTATGTACAGGGTGTGGGAAACATATAAGATAGACTCTTATTCAGAGTGAAGGTCCGCTTTAAGGAGAGGTGCCCCTGGATTAGATTTGCACCCAATATTGATACCCTCTATTTTTTCTGATGGTGTGCTGACTACCTACCTTTCTTAATATACCTGCCATGTATACTAATGCATGGTATAAAGCCTCTGTTTTGGACTTGGCATAGGGAGCGGAGGCAGCCACATCCATGATAGGCACCTGGCCTATCTGAATGGCTGGACATGGGAGCCCGCACAGCTGCAGGTCCTCCAGCAGGCATGAGTATGGGAGGCCGATTCCTTAATAGCGCCAGGTAGCGACAGATGAGCGACAGTAGCGTGATTTTCACAGCGCCCGCTAGTATTCGCTGTGCTTGGCCGTTGTTCGCTTGATGACAGCGACTCAGTCGGTGTGCGGTAATGTTGAATACGGGGTTAGGAGTCGCTGTTTGACAGGTTCCGCGCTGTATGGGTGCGCCTGACAGCGAATGGCCATAGCGAACGGCTCCCACCATATTCATTAACAAATCACGCTTAAAAAATTCTCACGCTGTGAAATGCATTGTTTAAACCCCAGAGCGCTGGCGGCGATGGCTTAAAAGTAGTTTTTAACCCCCAAGCAACCATATTTTTTGATTAAAAAATTAAACAAGTTTTTCTAAACATTTAGTAATATGAATACATTAATATCAGACCTGTAATATCAATTGTGCACAATTTTTTTTTTTTTTTACCTTAAAAAAAATATCTAACATTGCAGTAGTGGTCACAGAATTTTGACAGTTAAAAAAAAAACAAAAAAAAAAATACAGTCATATCAATGAATTATGAATATTTAAAGATTGCTCCATTGAAATGCATTGGAGAGCGCCAGGTAGCGAGAGGTCATACCTGGCGCTGTGATGGGATTAGCAGCGGCGCTGTTCGTTGCAGTCCGCTACATGATGAATCCCGCGCTAGGTGACGTTCTCGCTGGCGCTAGCCTCATTTAGCGTGATAAATGCGTGATTGTGTCCGCCGCCTGGCGTTCTGGAGTCGGTAGCCGCCGATAGCTGGCGCTACCTGGCGCTAGTGAGACACTACCTGGCGCTATCCCTTGATAAATAAGGCCCTTAGTGCTAGAGTAGGAAGACAAGGAAAAAAGCACTGGTAGAAGAATCAAGATAGAAAGTCAGATGATTAGCAAAATAAAACAGTTGCCTTAAAGAGGAACATCTGACCTAATCCCCATTCAATCTTATAGATTCCGGGTCGATCCAGCAGGGTTTTGGTACACTTCAAGTAGTAAATAACATATGGTGGGCTCTCGGCTGAGGTGCACCAGTCATGATGGGGCCCACTGTCATCATAGGCCCTGAAGAGAGCTGCACCCTATAAAGAGAAGCTAGGGTTGGGTATGGAGATGCCCTGCTGCTCATCTTCATTCATATTGTTTCTGTCTTGACCTTATTTGGGATAATTAGGTCTAGTGCATGTTGAGCAAAGAGACGTAATATTTTTACATAATCCTTTTCACTTAGATAGCATATAGAAGATCACAGCGCGGGTTTGTTAATTATGATTTTTTCTGGTTTCATCTTCATTCATGCCCGGCTTTTGGGGTGTGCAACCCGTATTGCCGTACATTTCCCCTGCACTGCTGTGGTCATGTGACTCCTGTATGTCAGAATGCTGGAAAAGATGGAACATGCTTGCCTGCTCCTCTGCATTTCCCCCCTTGTGTCCTTTCCCTCCTGCACACAAATACTCTGCATCTAACACATTGCACCCTCTCCCCTCAACACTTTTTTTTATATGGACTGTGACCTAACTTTAAAAAAGGGGGCGCAAGCACTTAAAGTGGACCTTCAGCATGATTTAATGAAAAGCCCAAACCCTTAAAAACTATTCCCAAGCATCTAAAATTAATATATTTTATATATATCTAGGATATGGGCGCCGTTGTCTTGACTCAGAATCATCACAGGGGGGTTGCATCACAGCATCACAGGGACCGGGTTATAGCTGTGCTTTGCACAGACAGAGCAGAGCTGGGGTCAGGGAAAGGACAGCAATCCCAGAATGCAGAGCGACACAGTCAGAAGACACTGCCTGATGCTCCATGAGCCACCATCTTGGATGTTTAAAGGCTCATAACATGCATTAGATAACGGTAGGATGATTCTTAATGTGGGCAATCTGTATGTACAGGGTGGGGGAAACAGATAAGATAGGCTCTTATTCAGGGTGAAGGTCCGCTTTAAAGGGCAACTCCAGCCTCTTTGACCAAAAAATGACATATCCCCCGGCCCGCCTCCTCCTATTAGCGATAATGAACATCTAATAAAAGTTAAAAAAAACACAAAAAGACACTCCCCTTCACATCAAATCCAGCCAGCAGTGCCGCAGTTGAGGCATGAAAGCCTGCTGCAATCTTCCTGAAGTCCCGGTCGGACACTCGGAGCCAACGCTCTGCATTGTGGGACGGTGGGAGCGCACGAGATGAGGCGAGCACCAGCGGCTTGAGGGACTACAGGATCGTGGCAACGGCAAGCTGGATTCGGGGTGAAGGGGAGTGTCTTTTTTTTTTTCTTTTATTAGACGTTCAGTATCGCTAATAGGAGGGGAAAGGGGGGGGGGGTATGTCATTTTTTGGGAAAGGGGCTGGAGTGGCCCTCTAAAGTGCCTAGGGAACCATGAACACCAAATACGGCCCTGCCACCATGAAGGTAAGAAGGGTGTCCCAAATTCAGAATGTCACAAGGACCTATCACCAGGACAGTAAAAATCTTGGTGATGGGTCCACTTCTAAGTGATATACAGTCTAATGTTAACCCCCCACCCCCCAAAAAACTTCTTACCTCCCCGGGATCCAGCACTGTCATTAGCGCATGGCTGGCTACCACACAGAAGGTGCACAGAGCTGCATCCCCTGCTCTGTGGGAACTCACACTCAGCTGTTTAAAGTGGACCAACACCCAGGATTTTGACTATCCTGGGTTTTGGTCCACTTCGGTGGGGCACCCCAATCAGGGGTGCCCCACTGTGTGAAACCCCCCAGAAAGCCCCGAAAACTCACCTCACCCGCTCCCACGTGACCGCTGCAGCCAATCCCCGCCGCCGGACAAGCGAGAGGCAGCGCCGGACAAGCTGAGCGCGTCCGCCGCCGCCTCCCGCACGTCCCTCTTACAGTTACCGTTTGTGAATGGCCGGACGCGCATGCGCCGCTGGAACGTGGAAAAGGTAGGATTGTGGGCTTCCTGGGGGGTTTCACCCCGCGAGACATCCCGATTTCCGATGCCCCGCGGGGAGGGATCTGATAGGCCCGGGAATCTTATAGATTCCCGGGCCGATCCCCCATGGGTGTTGGTCCACTTTAAGTGAATGGGTAGACGTGGCCATGTACAGAGCAGGGGAAGCCACTCTTTGCAGCTTCTTCAAGTCGGCTGCACGTAGCTCTGGATTTGCAAACGGCACTTGATAGCGGATGAGGTAAGGTTTTTTTTTTTGTAAACTCTGCTTTATCCTGCCTCACCAGGGGAGGGAAGCAGGGCTGTGGGGTTACCCTGTGATGGACTTCCCCTTTAATTCTTCACTTTCTATGGAAGCACAGTGTAATCCTTGCTGGTGATAGGACACTGATTTGATACAAAAATGCAGCACTTACATAAATAGAGACAAAAAAATAGTCAAAATCATTTACCTCATCAATGGTGTTCTCTTCCTTTTTCAGCGCTGAAATCACAAGAAAGGGTTGGTTAGTAAAGTTGAAAAGCATCTTACATCATCAGTCACAGATCAAGTAGTACTAATATCACTAGACCACCCAGTGACCCAGCCAAACTGCTCAAGGGCCCCATAATACAACTGTGCAGTCAAAGTTTGGGTAGTACCATGCGGTGAGTGGCCGGGGCTGTCTAGGCAGGGTTGTCTAGGTCCCAATTGCCTTAGACAGTGTCAGACCTGGGTGTCTAGACCCATCAGTAGAACTGACTCTGAGGGCCCATTCCCATAGGCAGTGTGGCATCCCCCCTCCCATTCGCATAGGCAGTATGGCATCCTACCCATCCCATTCCCATAGGCAGTATGGCATCCTACCCATCCCATTCCATATAGGCAGTGTGGCATCCTACCCATCCCATTCCATATAGGCAGTGTGGCATCCTACCCATCCCATTCCATATAGGCAGTGTGGCATCCCCCCTCCCATTCGCATAGGCAGTATGGCATCCTACCCATCCCATTCCCATAGGCAGTGTGGCATCCTACCCATCCCATTCGCATAGGCAGTGTGGCATCCCCCCTCCCATTCCCATAGGCAGTGTGGCATCCTACCCATCCCATTCCCATAGGCAGTGTGGCATCCCCCCTCCCATTCCCATAGGCAGTGTGGCATCCTACCCATCCCATTCCCATAGGCAGTGTGGCATCCTACCCATCCCATTCGCATAGGCAGTGAAGCCTGTCCCATGCTCTAGCTTTCAGCTCTGCCACCACCGCCCGGGCCAAAGCGCACTGACACACAAGTGTTTAGGTCAGCACGCACTGACACACAAAAGGCAGTGGCACGCCAGTAGCCAGAGCAGGGATGCCGTTTCTCCGCTGTGGATTCTGGCGTGCCAATGCCTCTCGGGTGTGGTGCGTGGCGACACAAACACCCGAGCGTCAGCCCCAGAGACGGTAGTGGTGACAGAGCGGGGACAGCGGGAACGTAATGTAAGTATACTTTTTTTCACTTTACATTCGCCCAATAAGAGGCACTGACATTTTCACCCCACTTATGGGGAAAATACCAGGGCTGTGGAGTCGGAGTCGAGGAGTCGGAGGAAATTTTGGGTACCTGGAGTCAAAGTCGGTAAACAATGCACCGACTCCGACTCCTACTAAATTTTGATTTAGCAAGTTTAAATGTCCCAATTCACAAAAAGTTATAATTAATGACTTCTCTATTGTAAGAATAAAGACCAATGCATGCAGTGCCCCACGTAACCGCAAACCGAACACGTTAAGTGACCGTGAAGAAGCGTGCTTTTCATGTGCTTCACTATATGGCACGCAACGCACAATTAGAAGCGGCAATACTTATACTTTGCATAGTGTTGTGTTCTGCTGTTACAGGGAACCCATGGCTAACCTAGCCTCTCACTGATAAGGGATTAAGTAAATATGTTTTTTGCAGGACTAGAGACACTTGTATAAGTGAAGGGAATGGAGGATCAATAGTTCAAGACTGAAGCTGTACCATTGGAAAAACTGCTGTCATTCAGCAAAAGACTATAAAAACTTGTAAACTTCGATTGTTAGCTTAAACTTTAAACATGACTATGGGATTCTACGAGGGAAATCATGTTTTATAATAAAGGCCCCTTTCTGGATCCTCCCACTGCCCTATCTTCAGCAGAAGATCAGCACACAGAAAGGAGAAGGCAGCTTCTGCCCAACTACCTCTCTCTGCTAGAAGTAATGACATGTATGTTGCCTTTCTTTCCTTCAAGGAATGTATAAAATACATTCACATATTAATACAGAGGAGTCGGAGTCGGGGAGTCGGAAGTACAAAAAACTGAGGAGTCGGAACATTTATCTACCGACTCCACAGCCCTGGAAAATACTGCGTCTTATGGGGGGAAATACTGCGTCTTATGGGGCGAAAAATACAAGATACACTCAAACTATATAAAACTCCTGCCAAGCTTGTGGTTTGGAGGGACTGTCCTTCTTTTGGGGCCATGTCCCCCTGTCCCTGATTGTTCCTATTTGTCCCTCTTTAAGGTGTAATGTGCAGATCTGCATCAATAAATTATTCATTTGACCATTTAAGGTGTTTATATTGTTTTAACTGTCACAACCTATCTCCTATCCATCCCTCAATGAGGTGGCGTGGCCTAATTTAACAAATGTCCCTGAAAAGTTAGTAGGTATACAGTTTGCACCCCCCAAGGGTTAGGTCAGGGGGGAGACATAGGGGATAGGAAGGAGAAGCTATGTTGGCAGACCTAAATTAGACAATAATGGAAGAAGAAGAAAGGATAAAAGGGGGGTGAAGAGAAAGAGAAAAAAAAGAGATATGGAAAAGAAGGAAAGCATAGCCAGGCATTCTGCTCCGGCTATTAGCGTTTGGTGCATTAACGTTCAATTAGGGGATCGTGGCTTTACAGCCTCGCACATGGGATAAATAAATGATAGCACAGCCTGCAGCTGGTTTGTGGCTCTGTAATATCTTTTTCATGTGAACACTCAGTGATGTTTTTGCCACTGAAATTGATCAGCAAATTTACATTGCACTGACCTGGTGTCTGGAGAAAAATGTTCAGCACCTGCCATAGTTTCACCAGCACCGGGCACTATAATCCCATGAATTGTGCGCTGCTAAAATATAAGGTCTACCTGTTCAGACTGTTAGTGCAGTGGATCAGAAGGTACAGCACTGTGCTTGAAACATTTGTGAGCAGAAACATACTGCACACAACAACAGAGCGCCTCTGTCGCTGTAGTAACCTGGCCGGCATTGATGAATGTGATGTATGTTGAGCGCTCTAACACCAGTACAGCGCTGCAGGGAGCGAGAGATAGCGCCAGCTCAGTGCGACCGACTCTTAACGACTCACACCATACTTATCAAAAAAGGACACACACAGCATTGGCGCTCTAAATCTGGTCGCTGTAGCATAGAGCGGCAGACGCTGTGTGATTAAAGTCCGTTTCTGAACCCATATCCACCAGTAACAAAGTGAAAACGCATGGAATGACATTGTTTTAAGACTGTGACATTAACACTTTAGGGTCAGACCTGTAATGACAATTCTGCATAAAAATATTAAAAGTCCAAAAAGTTTCTAAAGGTGTTAGTTTGCAGCCAGGAGAGGTCACACAATGATTTGAGAGAAAAAAACAAAAAAAAAAAAAAATACGCTGTTTAAACACAAACAAATGAAACGCCATTGAAATGTATAGAAGCTGTCCTGAGGAAGTGACGCTTGTGACGTCACGTAACGCGTAGACAAGGGGCAGTGGGCTGGTGGTCGTATGTTCATGTAAGCTCATTTTTCTCACGTTTTTGCATTTGTGTTTATTGTCACCCCCGGTTTGTTCTTGCATTATATGGGTAGATATTAGCATGGTTAGGTTAGCACTATGGTTTTTGAGGGAGCACTTGGACTTTTAGTGAAGAATAATAAAGGTAATATGATTGTTATTTAAGCTATTTATTTGCACTAAATCACTTTATTTATTAATTGTAGGGATAATCAATATTTATTTACTATTTTATTTATTATATACAAAATATTTATATGTAATTAATCCTCCACCCGCCCCCCGCCCCTTCATTGTGGGTTTTTTGTCCCCTTCCTTATTGACATTGTCGTGTCTTTAATGTTTTTTAACTAGTGTGTTATGTATGTAGTTTATGTAGTTCAGTGTGATATTCATGTAGACTAATAAAAATAACTAATTAATTTTTATTGAACAATAATTGGTAGTGGTGCCACATTTTTGGGGCTTTGTGGGGGGAGTGGGACCTCCTTCGTTTTTTCTTATGAAATGTATAGAAGAGCGACACGGAGCGAAAGTTAATACATGGCTAGAGCCCCAGGGGGGTTTCTAGATTCCCGTGCTGATCACTGTGGGTTTTGGTCCACTTTAAAGTGGACCAACACCCAGGATTTTGACTATCCTGGGTCTTGGTCCACTTCGGTGGGGCACCCCGATCGGGGTGCCCCGCTGTGTGAAACCCCCCGAACTCACCTCTGTCCGCGGCGACGGACAAGCCGCGGACAAGCGGCTCCTCTGCCGCCGCCTCCCGCGCGTCCCTGTTGACGCGCGCGTGCCCGTGCCGGCCATTCACAGACGTCCGGCGCGGGCGCGCGCACGTCTAGAGGGGCGCGAGGGAGGCGGCGGCGGCCGGCCGCCGCCGAAACTAAGGTAAGGAGTTTGGGGTGTTTGGGGGGGGTTTCACCCCGTGGGACATCCCGATCTCGGATGTCCCGCGGGGAGGGAGGTGATCGGCCCGGGAATCTTATAGATTCCCGGGCCGATCAGCGGTGGGTTTTGGTCCACTTTAAGGCATACTCACCTGTCTCAGCCGTCAGCGCTGCTTCTCATGTATTGGGCTGGAAAGCAGGGATGGCATTAGATTAAAAGACACCTTGTGAAAGATGGAAAAGTAAGAGAAAAGTTTTGTATGCTAGGATAGGCAGAAATGCGAAAAAAAGTGGGACATGTGGAGATTATTGTATTGATTATTTGGAAAGAGATGCTGGAAGGACAACAGAGCGAAAACCAAAAAAGTGATAGAGTGAAAAATAGAGGGAGAAAAGGTTTTAAGAATCAGAAAAGATCATTTGGGGAAAAAAGAGAGGGGCGTGAATGTGGAAAAAGAGGGAGAGAATCTGGAATAGAGGGACAGTGGGGATGTGAAAAAAAGTTGAAGACTGAGGGGATGTGGAAAAGAAAAAACTAGAAGAAGGGAATATGTGAAAAAAGAGAATGATGGAAATATGAAAGTGAAAGGAGGGAAAGTAGAGGGGGGGAGCACAATAAGAAGGAAAAGAAAATAAGAAGCAAGAAATATGTAAAAGCAAGTGAAGAAGGGTACACAAAAAATGTAAATATAATCAAGAGAGTCAGAATGTAAGCAATAAGGAGCAGGGCCGGGTTAAGTGTGGTGGAGGCCTCTGGGCACAAAATATGGTGGAGGCCCCAGATACAGTGTTTTTTTTCCTTTAAAATAATAGTCCAGCCAAGTAACTGATTGGTGATTGTCAGATCGAGTCCCTTGTGCGGGTGCGTGCTGCTCGGGATCTCCTGCTTTGCCATTCTGGGTGGGGGGGGGGGGGGTGTAGTCGCCCGGCTGGTTCCCTGCATTGAGCTGCCAGCGGCTGTGCTTGGTGGCTTATGTGCAGTGACAGCTCTGCACCCATCACTGTAGCGTTGCTGGCGGCGGCTTTGCTGCTCTAGACTCTCCGTCCTGCCCTGTGGTGGCTTTGGCTGCCCTGGTGCGTCCCCACTGCCGCTGATAGCTTTGTTGAAAAGCCTCCTGGAACAATTCCATAACCCAAAGGTTGGTGGAGGTCCCTTATAATCCGGCCCTGATAAGGAGGGAATGTGAGGAAAAAGAGGGTGAAGAAGAGAAAATGTAAAAAAAGAGAGAAACAGGAATGGGAAAAAGAGGATCAGAGGGAGTTAAAGCAGACCTTCACCCTGAATAAGAGCCTATCTTATATGTTTCCCACACCCTGTACATACAGATTGCCCACATTAATCCGGACCCTCACCCTGAATAAGAGTCTATCTTATATGTTTCCCACACCCTGTACAAACAGATTGCTCACATTAATCCGGACCTTCACTCTGAATAAGAGCCTATCTTATATGTTTCCCACACCCTGTACAGATTGCTCACATTAATCCGGACCTTCACTCTGAATAAGAGCCTATCTTATATGTTTCCCACACCCTGTACAAACAGATTGCTCACATTAATCCGGACCTTCACTCTGAATAAGAGTCTATCTTATATGTTTCCCACACCCTGTACATACAGATTGCTCACATTAATCCAGACCTTCACCCTGAATAAGAGTCTATCTTATATGTTTCCCACACCCTGTACAGATTGCCCACATTAATCCGGACCATCACCCTGAATAAGAGCCTATCTATATGTTTCCCACACCCTGTACAAACAGATTGCTCACATTAATCCGGACCTTCACTCTGAATAAGAGTCTATCTTATATGTTTCCCACACCCTGTACAGATTGCCCACATTAATCCGGACCATCACCCTGAATAAGAGCCTATCTATATGTTTCCCACACCCTGTACAAACAGATTGCTCACATTAATCCGGACCTTCACTCTGAATAAGAGTCTATCTTATATGTTTCCCACACCCTGTACATACAGATTGCCCACATTAAGAATCATCCTACCTGCATCTACTGCATGTTATGAGCCTTTAAACATCCAAGATGGCGGCTTCCATCAGGCAGCCTGCAGACAGGAAGTGCCTCCTGACTGTGCTGCTCTGCATTCTGGGACTGCTGACCGTTACCTGACCTCAGCTCTGCTCTGTCTGAGCAAAGCACATCTATAACCCGCCCCCCTGTACCTTATCCCACTCTCCTCTCCTCAGTAAGTGTGATGCTTCTGAGTCAAGATGGCGGCGCCCGTATCCTAAATTCCTGAACAGAGTTGCAGCCCAGTGGGGGAAAGAATAATAAGTTAGTGACTAAAAACGTAAAATATATTCATTTTAGATGCTGGGGAATAGTTTTTTAAGAGTTTGGGCTTTTCATTAAATCACGGTGAAGTTCCGGTTTAACAAAAAGGATCAGAGTAAATTTGGGGAAAAAAAGGAGGGATGGAGGGAAAATGAACAAAAGGAAGACAAAGAGAATGTGGAAAAAGGAAGGAGGGAATGCGGACAAAGGGCAAACCCTCCAACTTTTCAGGGTGGGAAAGAGGGACAATATGTAAATTAGGCCACGCCTCCTCATTGAGGGATAGATAGGGTGTAACAGTGACAACAATAAACACTGAATAGGCGATTGAATAATTTATTGCTGCAGATCTGCAGACAATGAGGGACAGGGGGACATGGACTCAGAAGAGGGACAGTCCCTCCAAATCAGGGACAGTTAGAAGGTATGGACAAAGGGGATGTGGAAAAGTAAACATTTTTTTTTAATTTTTTATAAGGGGGAATGTGCAGCAGAGAGAAAGATAGAAGATAGAGGTAATGCGGAAAAGAAAAAATATAAGATGAAGGGAGGGAGACAGAGGGAAATATTAAAAAAAAAAAAAAGTATAGGGAATGATGGATATTTTCTAGAACTTCAGTATATGCTGAAATATTCAGCAGCGAATGTCCATAAACTGGCTTTTTCTTTTCTCCTCAGCTCCCTTTTTCGTGTTTACCTCAGATTCTTTGCAGCTGGACCCTCAATAGCTTCTTTCAACAGTCCCTCCAACTGCCTCTCCTCAGGCCAAGCCCCGCCCCATCCCAGGCTATCGCACAATTCAAAAAACAAGAAACTTTATGCAGCTAACAAACATATAAAGTGGTCCAAAACCCAGGATTTCTCAGGTTTTGGTCCTTGCGCCCGGGGCAACCCGATCGAGGTGCCCCGCTGTGTGAAACCACCCAGGGCGCCTGTACAAACTCACCTCTTCCTGGTCCCACGGTGCATGCGCGACCGCTCATCCAATCAGCGTGCTCGGATCCACTCATGTCCCTTCGTCTAAGCCTTTGTCTAAGGCCAGCGGCTCCGAGCGTGCTGACGGCCGCATCCCCCGCTACCCTCTAACAGGGAGTGTGCCTGCGCCTTGCTAGAGGTATAGTGGGCAGGGCTCCAGGTTTATGTGGGCCCTTGGGCGGCATGGTCTCAGTGGGCCCCTTTGTGGTGAAGAGTCGCGTCGCATCACCATCACATCACGTCCCAAATCTGGATGCCCCCTGGATGCACCACCACTTTGGTCATTGCTGGCGCACTGCAAGGAGATGTGGGCACCAGCTGTGGCAGTCCGCCGGTCAAGCTCCATTGCATACCCAAAAGGCTGGCCCTGTCAGTAGGCCCCCTTGGAGGCCAGGGGCCCCCGGCCGCTGCCCCGCCTTGCCGGGTGCTGACACCGGCCCTGATAGCGGGGATGCGGCCACAGCCGTTGTGTATGGGCGACCTGGGGGTTTCATACAGCAGGGCATCTCGATTTTGGATACCCCATGGGGAGGGAATCAATCCATCTTATAGATTCCCACGACGATCGCTGTGGGTTTTGGCTCACTTTAACCTCTAGGCACTGAGTGCCCCATAATACGTGGGATCCGGTAAGTTTCATTCAACTTCAAACCCCACAAACTTCTGCAGGCTGCAGTGGTCCTGGTCTATAAGACCCTAGGTCTGGTCAAATACCTGGCTCTGGAGCGTCCAGGTTTGGGATGCCCCACTGTGTGAAACCCCACCGGTTGGCTGTAATACATAGCTTGCTGATCCCACAGCACATGAGTAGCCAGAAATGGCATCTACTGCACTCTTGCAGTCTGTGCTTGACTGCGCCTGTTGTTTTCGCTGTGGGTTTTGGTCCACTTTAATTCAGATTAAATTGTTTGTTTGGCTGGCATCTCCCGACAATTAATTCTGATTGCAGAAGACCTGGTGTATGCGCTGTGGGATTGCTAGAGAGAAAAAAATACTAGGTGAACTGGGGGGGGGGGGTAACACATAGGATCCTCAGGTAAAGGGGACCAAAACCCAGATAAGTGGAAGACCTGGATTTTAGTACGCATTGTTTGTCATGGTCCCTTTAAAGACACATGCACTATGTTTAGTGGCGATGATCTGGTCCCAGGAAGTCTATTTATAAGAAGAGACCACAACACTGGAGACTTATCAGCGCCAAATGTTACTTATAATTATGCGGCCATGCATTTTGATGGGGTAAAGAGGAAGTCATATAAATAAGCCCTTAAAGAGGAACAACACGCAGGGCTCTCACTAATGCTTCTCCCCAGCTGTGGCCCGTGCATGTGCTGTGGGATTGCCAGGTATGTGAGAATAATTCACAATACTGGAGTGGTGAAACACAGCAGGGCATCCCAAATCTGAATGCCCCAGGGATGAGAAAAGTGGCCTCCCTGGAGTTCTAAATACTCATGTTCCCCTTTAATGTGGACCAAAACCCAGGATTTTGCCCCGGGGCACCCCGATCGGGGGTGCCCTGCTGTGTGAAACCCCCCAGGTCGCTGAAAAAAACTCACCTCTTCCCGGTCTTACGGCGCATTCGCAGCCACTCGTCCAATCAGTGTGCTCGGATCTGCTGACGTTACAATGTCTTCGTCTAAGGCAAGCGGCTCCAAGCGCAGTGACGCCACATCCCCCGCTACCCTCTAACAGGCAGGGTGCCCGCGCTGGCCATTCTCAAATGCCTGGAGTAGGCATGCACCCTTCTAGAGGGATAGCGGGGATGCGGCCCGGGGATGCGCCGTTGGACCGGGAAAGAAGGTAAGTGTATGGTCAACCTTGGGGTTTTTACACAGTGGGGCATCCTGATTTTGGATGCCCTGCGGGACGGGGAATTGATTGGCCCGGGAATCACCGTTGGTTTTGGTCCAACTATCATTAAACACCTGTGAAAAATAAATATCTAAAAAATGTTCCTCTTTGTGCTATATTACCACTTGCAGTTTGAAAATAAACGCAAAGTCAGCAGAAAGTGACAGGAGTGAGCAGTCCGATAGGACAAGGGGGCAGCATGTGTCTTCTCACAAAACTTTAAAGCATAGTGCAGTCTCGTCAGACAAAACAATTCACAAATCTTATTATGGGTTAAAACTGTGGCTTGTGTGTCTTCACAACTGATTGGGTGGCACAGCATGATTCAGGACACATGGTGATTGGGAGACACCTCAATTTTTCACACTTCCATACACTACAGAATGATTCAGGACACATGGTGATTGGGAGACACCTCCATTTTTCACACTTCCATACACTACAGAATGATTCAGGATATAGGCTTATTGGGTGGCACAGAATTTTTCAGAGCACAGGCTAATGGGGGGGGGGGGCACCAAATGATTCAGGACACAGGCTGATTGGTGGCAAATAATGATTCAGGACACAGGCTGATTGGGTGACACAGAATGATTCAAGGTACAGACTGATTGCTGGAGCAAAATGAACCAGGAAATAGGCTGATTAGGAGGCACAGAATGATTCAGGACACAGGGTGATTTGGGGGTCACCCCCATTTTTCACACTTCCACACACTACAGAATGATTCAGGGCACAGGCTGATTGGTGGGAGGCACCAAATGATTCAGGGCACAGGCTGATTGGTGGCACAGAATGATTCAGGACATTGACTGATTGGTGGCACATAATGGTTCAGGACATTGGCTGATTGGGGTGGCAGGGAATGATTCAGGACATAGGCTGATTGGGTGGCAGGGAATGATTCAGGACATTGGCTGATTGGTGGCACATAATGGTTCAAGACATTGGCTGATTGGGGTGGCACGGAATGATTCAGGATATAGGCTGATTGGGTGGCAGGGAATGATTCAGGACATTGGCTGATTGGGTGGCAGGGAATGATTCAGGACATTGGCTGATTGGTGGCACATAATGGTTCAAGACATTGGCTGATTGGGGTGGCAGGGAATGATTCAGGACATAGGCTGATTGGGTGGCAAAGAATGAGTCAGGACACAGGCTGATTGGGTGGCAGAGAATTATTCAAGGCAGAGGCTAGGGGGGGGGGCACCAAATGATTCAGGGCACAGGCTGATTGGTGGGACAGAATGATTCAGGGCACAGGCTGATTGGTGGGACAGAATGATTCAGGGCACAGGCTGATTGGTGGGACAGAATGATTCAGGGCACAGGCTGATTGGTGGGACACAATGATTCAGGGCACAGGCTGATTGGTGGGACAGAATGATTCAGGGCACAGGCTGATTGGTGGGACAGAATGATTCAGGGCACAGGCTGATTGGTGGGACACAATGATTCAGGGCGCAGGATGTTTGGGTGGCACAGAATGATTCATGGTACAGACTGATTGGTGGAGCAAAATGATTGAGGACATAGACTGATTGTGAAGCACAGAATGATACAGGACACAGGCTGATTGGGTGGCATAGAATGACTCAGGACACAGGGTGATTGGGTGGCATAGAATGACTCAGGACACAGGGTGATTTGGAGGTCACACTACAGAATGATTCAGGGCACAGGCTAAATGGGGGGGGGGGGGGGCAAATGATTCAGAACACAGGCTAGTTGGGTGGCACAGAATGATTCAGGGCACAGACTGGCTGATGGCACCGAATAATTCAGGACACAGGCTGATTGGGTGGCACGGAATAATTCAAGGTACAAGCTGATTGGTGGAGCAGAATGATTCATAGGGTGGGCATAGGGTAATTTGGGGGGTTACACCCACTTTTTCACACTTCCGCACCCTACAGTATTATATATCTCCTAAAAATCTTAGTGAGTGAAGTTTTCCTCTCTTCTATAACATCCATCCCAGCAGCACACCCGGCAACACGCTACAATTTTCATGTCATGTCAACTCAGGCAGGCTGTCCCGATGCCAAGACTCTGAGCTGGATAGAAAGTCTGGCAGCCATGTTTGGCACAGGCCTCCTCACATGTTCCAAATGTAAGATGAGAGAGGAGCTGTTTACATTCCTCGGTTTGGTGGGAGAAGTCGTGTGAGCAAAATTTGCCTTGCTCCTAACTGACCTTCATGGCCCTTCTTGGGGCCTAATTTTTTTTATGAATTGCCCCTTTTGCGAGGAATGTGTGCCATTCTGCTATCTTGGAAGGATGGAGACGCCATCTTGGATGTTTAAAGGCTCATAACATGCAGTAGATGCAGGTAGAATGATTTTTAATGTGAGCAATCTGTATGTACAGGGTGTGGGAAACATATAAGATAGATTCTTATTCAGAGTGAAGGACCGCTTTAAAGGGTAAGTCTGCTTTTTTAGACCTTCCCCAAAGACCTCAGAGCAGATAGTGCCAGGTGAAAAACTGAAAAAGAAGAAGAAATGACAAAGAGAATGAACAGTAGGGATGGAAAAAAATGAATGGGAAGAAATGACAGAAAGAAAAAAAAGAGGACAAGGAAACTAAGGGCCTTATTTATCAAGGGCTAGCGCCAGGTAGTGTCTGACGAGCGCCAGGTACCGCCAGCTAACGGCGGCTAACGACTCCAGAACGCCAGGCGGCGGTCACAATGACGCATTTATCACGCTAAATGAGGCTAGCGCCGGCGAGAGCGTCAGCTAGCGCGGGATTCATCATGTAGCCGACTGCAACGAACAGCGCCGCTGCTAATCCCATCACAGCGCCAGGTATGACCTGTCGCTCCCTGGCGCTCTCCAATGCATTTCAATGGAGCAATCTTTAAATATTCATAATTAATTGATTTTTTTTTTTTAACTGTCAAAAATTCTGTGACCACTTCTGCAATGTTAGATATTTTTTTTAAGGTTAAAAAAAAAAAAAAAAAAATTGTGCAGAATTGATATTACAGGTCTGATATTAATGTATTCATATTACAAAATGTTTAGAAAAACACAACAAAAACAGTGACAGCAAATTAGGCAAGAAAAGAAAGTTAAAAAAAATGACAAAGAAATAAAGAAAAGAAGGGATGCCGATGAATGAAGCTATGACACAGAAAGTAAGAAATAAAGAAAAGAAAGGATGCCGATGAATGAAGCTATGACACAGAAAGTAAGAAATAAAGAAAAGAAGGGATGCCGATGAATGAAGCTATGACACAGAAAGTAAGAAATAAAGAAAAGAAAGGATGCCGATGAATGAAGCTATGACACAGAAAGTAAGAAATAAAGAAAAGAAAGGATGCCGATGAATGAAGCTATGACACAGAAAGTAAGAAATAAAGAAAAGAAGGGATGCTGATGAATGAAGCTATGACACAGAAAGTAAGAAATAAAGAAAAGAAGGGATGCTGATGAATGAAGCCATGACACAGAAAGTAAGAAATAAAGAAAAGAAAGGATGCTGATGAATGAAGCTATGACACAGAAAGTAAGAAATAAAGAAAAGAAAGGATGCCGATGAATGAAGCTATGACACAGAAAGTAAGAAATAAAGAAAAGAAAGGATGCTGATCAAGGAAACTATGACACAGAAAGTAAGAAATAAAGAAAAGAAGGGATGCTGATGAATGAAGCTATGACACAGAAAGTAAGAAATAAAGAAAAGAAGGGATGCTGATGAATGAAGCTATGACACAGAAAGTAAGAAAAGAAAGGATGCTGATGAATGACGCTATGACATGAATGAAGCTAAGTAAGAAAAATGAGAGAGAAAGGAAATGACACAAAAAAAGATACAAAGGAATGAGAGCGAAAGAAATGACAAAGGATAAAAATAAAGAGAAGAAAGAAAAGGTATGACAGAAGGGAAGTCAGAAAGAACAGAAGGAAAGAAAGAAAGGAGAAACAAATGATCTTGCGATGCCACTCTGCCCCTGGCAAATGCCCAGTCCTAATTACTTCATGGCCCTCGGGGGCTCACCATTGGGAAGAGGTGTATCACATGACCACCATGTGAGGTGGGCCCTTCCGCCAGGGCAGGGACGCTGGTGCCTGCCCTGTTATTGTGGACCAAAACTCACACCCATTGGCCCCCGGGGAAACCAAAATCGGGATGCCCCGCCCCCAGGTCACCCCATACACTTACCTTGTTTCCCGGTCCAACGGCGCATACGCAAGCCGCGGTCCAGCTATCCCTCTAGCAGGGCGTGTGGCTGCGCCAGGCATTTGTGAATGGCCGGTGCGGACACGCTCCCTGTTAGAGGGATAGTAGGGGATGCTTGGAGCCGCTGGCCTTAGACGACGTGATGTCAGCAGCTCCGAGCACGCTGATTGGATGAGCGGCCAGGCATGCATGTAGGACCGGGAAGAGGTGAGTTGGCATCTGCGATCTGGGGGTCCTTCACACAGTGGGGCACCCCCGACCGGGGGGAAAGGACCAAAGCCCAGGATAGTCAAAATCCTGGGTTTTGGTCCACTTTAAGCCCATATCAGACACTGGCCCTGCATCCCAACCACCCAATCCTCCACTTACAGGAACCCCCCACCACGACCTATCTGCATTTAGAATCCCGTTGTCCATTTACTGGATGTCATGGCTGGCATTTCCGCTCCTGGCTCGCTGGAAGTTCCAGATGTGTGGAGGAAGGTGCGCGCCCTGGAAGGCTGACAGCAGGCCCTGGAAGGCTGACAGCAGGCCCTGGAAGGCTGACAGCAGGCCCTGGCTCTGGTTACAATATGATGGAAGGCCGAGAGAAATATTCAGCAGTCCTGTGTGCTTGCTGGAGATAGGAGACAAGCCTATAAGTAGGCCTGATGGTCTGCCGGGCCCGGAGGACACGGGACATTGGGAATGTCGCAGCCACTTAACCTCCTCACCCCCATTTTCTCAGCGCCTCCAGGGGAGCTGCATTAGCGGCAGCCATCTGCTGGACGAGTAGGCCTGAGTGCTAGATCCGAGGTGCTAATCACTTCACTACCGGAACATTTGGGTCCCATTTATCAATCTGTCTGGGAGAAGCCTGAGCTCACGCTGGATGCACATGAGTCATGCTTTTTATAAACTAATGGTGAATGGTGTCATACAATTTTTTTAAATGTTTGGCATCTGAGGTGCGTTTTATATATATGTGTCCCTGATTTGGAGGGACTGTCCCTCTTTTGAGTCTATGTCCCCTTGCCTCTCGTTGTTCTCCTTTGTCCCTCTTTGAGGGGTAACATGCAGATCTGCATCAATAAATGATTACATTTTATTTTTTTTATGTATTTATTTTTTTTGCCAAACCAATTAAAGTTTTAAATAATGTCCAAAAAGACTTCACTTCCACTTGCTCCCAGGCAATACTAATTTGGGATATTCCAGCCCATGCTCCAGGTAATGCTCCCTAGGATCTGCCAAGATCACCCACAAAGTACAAAATAGGGCAAATTTGGATCCACAACTCCATAGCAATGATGGCCCTGAATAAAGTTCCATTCTCAGGGTAAACGCCCCACCCCACCGCGCTACCACCCTCTCCTGTTACTGAGGCAGGATGGGGGAGGGGTTCAGGGTTGGCGCCAGCACAGGGCAAACCTGGGCAATTGCCAGGGCATTTTTAGGGGCCCACTCAGGCTCAAACTTGTCGATGGTATTATTTTACAGTGGACCCGAATCACTGAATGCCGGGTGCTGTGTGCAGACCTGCCCATGGCTGGCCTAAGCGACAGGGAATGATCAGCAACAATGGAGGAAGTGGCATGGATTAGATGGGAGAACCAGGTGACATCTGACAAGGACTGGAGTGCAATCAGCAGCAGGAGATAACCCATTTGTGGCAGTGGAGCTGAAGGTGACATCATGTGACTCACTACTTTGGGGCCCACTAAGGCTCTCTTGCCCAAGGGTCCCCACAAACATGGAGCCAGCCTTGGAGGGGTTACAAAGAAAAAAATCCCATATGTAGCCCGCAGTCCAGCACCATTCTGTGTGACTACAACACAGACAGGAGACAAATCTGCACTCCTCACTATGTGCTCGCTCCTGTCTGCCCATTCTGGTGAAGGGGTGGGCCGTGCATAGAGCAGGTGAAGCCGCTCTGGGTTTTCTCCTTAAAATGGCGGCACTGGGAGAACAGCGCTGGACCGCGGGTCCAGCCTCAGCTCCAGGGGAGGGTGGCAGGTCCAGAGGGTTACCCGGAGACTGGACTTCTGCTTAAATTTAGGCCACACTGTAGCAGAGGGCTGGACCAAAATCCAGGAGAAATTCTGAAAGACTAGTCTGGGTTTAATCCTTCCCTTAGGGGCATGCAGATTTGGGATTCCCCTAAGGCAATCCCTGGTTTCCCTGTTTACTCAGCTAGTAAAGATTAAAGAGGACCAAACCCAGGATTTCAACTAGATCGCCCCCCAGATTGCCGAAGCCAACTCACCTCTTCCTGGTCTTACGGCACATGCGCGGCCCCTCGTCCAATCAGAGCCGCTGACATCACGTCATCTAAGCCTTCGTCCAAGGCTGAGCGTGCTGACGGCCGCATCCCCCTGTTACCACCCAGCAAGCCCAGTCAGCTGCTGAGGACCCCCACCCCCCAGGGGGGCCCACTGACAACTGGCACAATGTGGTTAACGAATGTCACTAACATTGCGTCGGGCCCCTGCGCTGCCTCCCCCTAGCGAGCCGGGTCATCACTAACCTCTTTCATTGGTGGTGCAGTTGCCCCGCCCCTAAGCCTCTGCTCAGGGCTCCTCTACCCAGCCATTTCTATCCTTTTCATCTTGCCCACCCACCCCTCTTCTTCCCAGAAATCTTTCCATCCATCCATTCCTGCCCTTGTTGCCCTGTTTTTTGTCCATCCCTCTTCCTCAATACTCTGCCCATTCATGTGGGGCCCTTCTTAGTTTTGGCCATGGAATTTATAGACCCCGACCCGCAACTTTCCACCACAAAGGGGCCCACTGAGACCCTGCCGCCCGAGGGCCCACATAAAACTGGAGCCGGCTCTGCCCGCTACCCTCTAACAGAGCACGTGCCCGGGCTGGCCATTCACAAATGCCTGGCGTGGGCATGCGCCCTGCTAGAGGGATAGCGAGGATGCGCCCACAGCTGGCACATGCGCTGTTGGACCGGGAAACAAGATAAGTGTATGGGGCAACCTGGGGGGGTTCATACAGCGGGGACATCCCAATTTCGGAATCTTATAGATTACTGGGCAGATCGCCATGGGTTTTGGTCCACTTTAATGGAACACACACCGTTGGCTGCTCTGCCGCTTTTCCGTGCACCTGTGCCAGCCATCCAGAAATGACTGGAGCGGGTTTGCACCTCAGGAAGAGGATAGCAAGGATGCGGCAACAGCCCATGCAGGAGCCATGGCTGGGGTTTCATACGGCCAATACTGGGCTTTCATACGGCCAAGCATCCAAATTAGGTTGCCAAAGGGATTAGGGAATTGGTCTCCTTGGATTCTTTTAGAGTTTTAGGAGTCTGCTTTTCCTCTTTTTTTTTAGTGTGGCCTGATTTCAATCACTAGGGGGAGCACTAGAGAAGATTATCAGGAAAAAACAAAGTTTAGGGAAACAAAATGGCCTTTTTCTCATAACCCCGAAAATGGGCAGGCTGATTCATTACTAACGCCAGGTAGCGACAGATGAGCATCTGTAGAGCGGATTTCAGAGCGACCGCTAGTAGTCGCTGTGCTCGGCCATGGATCATTGTTTCAGAGCGCCTCAGTCGCTGTCCGGCATTGATGAATATGATGTGTACGTTGTATGGGACTGACTCACACCACATTCATCAAAAACACAGCCTCAAATATCGCTGGCGCTCAAAATCATGTAGTTTTAGCCCATAGCTCCAGAGGCTGTGTGTTAAAAGTGGACCAACACCCAGGGGGGATCGGCCCGGGAATCTATAAGATTCCCGAACCGATCAGATCCCTCCCCGCGGGGCATCCGAAATCGGGATGTCCCGCGGGGAGGAGCCCCCCAGGAGGCCCACAAACCCTACCTCAGCCCCGTTCCATCGGCGCATGCGCGAGCCGCGTCTCGCGCTTCCCTCTAGCAGGGCGCGCACCCACGCCCGGCCGTTTGTGAATGGCCGGCGCAGGCGCGCTCCCTGTTAGAGGGAAGCGCGAGATGCGGCCTCCAGCGATCAGAGCCAATGAGCTGCTATGCGCGTCCAAGCGGCCTTGGACGCGCGCTGTGATTGGCTGGAGCGGTCACGTGGGAGCGGGGAGAGGTGAGTTTTTGGGGCGTTCTGGGGGGTTTCACACAGCGGGGCACCTCCGATCGGGGTGCCCCACCGAAGTGGACCAAAACCCAGGATAGTCAAAATCCTGGGTGTTGGTCCACTTTAAAGTCTGTTTTTGAACATGTATCTACTAGTAACAAAGCAAAAACATATGGAATGACATTGTTATTACATTGTAACATGAACACTTTAATACCAGACATGTAAGGACAATTCTGTATAAAAATATTATTATTCAAAAGAGTCAAAAATGTCATTTTCTTGTCCACGATACATGTAAGAAGTTTTGAGTGTTTTTAAAGTGGACCGAAACCCAGGATTTTGACTATCCTGGGTTTTGGTCCACTTCGGTGGGGCACCCCGATCGGGGGGCTCCCACGTGACCGCTCCAGGCAATCACAGCGCTCAGAGCCGCTGTGGTATGCGCGTCCAAGGCCGCTTGGACGCGCATAGCAGCTCAGCGGCTCTGAGCGCTGGAGGCCGCGTGTCACGCTTCCCTCTAACAGGGAGCGCGCCTGCGCCGGCCATTCACAAACGGCCGGCGCGGGTGCGCGCCCTGCTAGAGGGAAGCGCGAGCCGCGGCCGTGTCTCGCGCTTCCCTCTAGCCGATGGAACGGGGCTGAGGTAAGGTTTGTGGGCCTCCTGGGGGGTTCCTCCCCGCGGGACATCCCGATTTCGGATGCCCCGCGGGGAGGGATCTGATCGGTCCGGTAATCTTATAGATTCCCGGGCCGATCCCCCCTGGATTTCAAGCCACTTTAAGGAAAAAATTAAAATTTGGATCAGGAAAGGGATATAAGGATCGTTCATAGAAATGTATGGGAGAGCACCAGGTAAGACGTGGCGCTCTGCAAGGCTGAACGCCGGCGCTGTACGCTGAGCCTGGGATAATGATGAATCGTACGCTACATGGCGTTGTTCCAGTCGCTCACCAGATTCAGCTTCAGCTTCGTAAATGCGTAATTGCGTGCCGTCTCCGGCGTTCACCTGCCGCTACCTGACGTTACCTGGCGCTACCTGTCGCTGTTCAGCCACTACCTGCCGCTATCCCTTCATGAATAAGGCCCAAAGTTAGAATTATGGATCTGTTTTTCTGCCTACCACTGCTCTTTATTTATTCAATTGCCCAGCCTCATCTGCACTTGGAAATGTAACGGGTAGAACAGCTGACAGCGCAGTGAGCGGCAGGACACAAGGGGTTAATCAGTATCTAGTTGCACAGCGATCGCCGTCATGGCACACCAGCTGCCGGTTAATGCCCCTTTTTATACGCCCATCGATCTCTCGCTGCGGTGGCGCTGCACTCTATTACACGTTTATTTTTTAATGCCAGGGATTAGAGGTAAGTGCAAGGAATCTCGGCCTCGTGAGCCAGGGCAGCGTCCTTTAAATCACGCGTCGCCCAGCCACTGAAATCTGAGAAAGATGCTGCTATTCACCCAAAGGCCTCGATTCAATAAAGGTAGAAAAAAATTCTCATGGTAGTAAAAAATTCAATTCATGAGAAAAAGCCTGAGAATGTCACTGTTACTGAATCACTAGATAAAAAGACAATGAAAGTCAATGGCAGCTTTTACTACAGTGTAGAAAGGAGGAAACAGTTCTCTACTTTTCTTAGGAGTAAAAAAGTGCCATTGACTTTCATTGTTTTCTTAGCTGGTGATTCAGCTACAGTGACGTTCTCAGGCTTTTTCTCATGAATTGAATCATTTACTACCATGAGAAGATTGAAAATATCCTGATGTGGGATGCCCATGAGGAAGCCCAGTGACCAGCCCTGGAAAAGTTTAGATTGCAGGGTCGGCAATCTGAAATTTATTCTAGGGTATTCTTCTACTTTAAGCATTTAGGGCAATCTTCCTTTAGTTATCCAGTTGCCCAGGAGGTAAACATGACCAGCTGGCCCTACGCCCGTGCAGCTCTCACCTCCCACGTGTCTCATTCATTAGCAGTGCTGCTGGTTTTGCTTTGGGTTTTGTTTCCAGAATTTGGTTCAGTGTGATCCAAACAGAATCTCTGTTATTAACTGAAAAATAAACCTTTTAAAGGAGGACCAAAGCCCGTGTAATCTGTCTCTAGGCTCCAAAAGACCCAGAGCAGGGTCACAGCTTTCCTCTGGGGCATCCCATTAATATTCATGGCTAGGAAAGACGATTGGAGGAGAGCCTACGCATGCGCCATGGGATCACCAGCGAGGTAAGTAGCGGGTGACCTTCAGGGTTTCACATGGAGAAGAGGAACCAAACCCAGGATGGCTTCCCGGGGACATCTTCAACCGGCCCTTAAACCCGACCTTCACCATGATTTATTGAAAAGCCCAAACCCTTAAAAAACTATTCCCCAGCATCTAAAGTTAATATATTTTAAGTTTTTAGTCACTTACTTATTATTCTTTCCCCCACTGGGCTGCAACTCTGTTCAGGACTTTAGGATACAGGCGCCGCCATCTTGACTCAGAAATATCACACTTACTGAGGAGAGGAGAGTGGGATAAAGTACAGGGGGGCGGGTTATAGCTGTGCTTTGCTCAGACAAAGCAGAGCTGGGGTCAGGAAAAGGTCAGCAATCCCAGAATGCAGAGCAGCACAGTCAGAAGACACTTCCTGTTTGCCTGACGTTCCATGAGCCGCCATCTTGGATGTTTAAAGGCTCATAACATGCAGTAGAGGCAGGTAGGACGGTTTTTAATGTGAGCAATCTGTATGTACAGGGTGTGGGAAACATATAAGATAGGCTCTTATTCAGGGTGAAGGTCCTGATTAATGTGGACAATCTGTATGTACAGGGTGTGGGAAACATATAAGATAGGCTCTTATTCAGGGTGAAGGTCCGCTTTAAGTCTAAAAAAAACTCCAGCTCTAGCAGTTTTCCTACCCCCTGGGGCATCCTGATTTGGGATGCTTTCTGGCTGGGATCGCCAGTATACTCTCCTTACTGGTAATCAGGGCGGTTCCAGGTTTCTGCGGGCCCTTGGGCGATAAAGTTTCAGTGGGCCCCTTGCCTTGTCTTATGATATGCCATACATGGTGATAAAGCTCAATCTATGGTATATACTGCCAAAGAATAGAAAGACAAGGGAAGGAATAGAAGGAATGGCAGATAAAGTAAGTAGGAAAAAAAGAAAGAGAAAAGAAATGACAAAAACATATACATGAAAGAAACAAATATGAATAATAAAAAGAATGACAGAAAGAAAGACAATAAATGAATGACAGAAAGAGAATAAAAGGACTGACAGAAACAGAGAAAGAGAATAAAAGGACTGACAGAAAAAAAGACAATGAGTGACAGAAAAAAAGAAAGAGTGAATGAAAGAACAGAAGGGATGACAGAAAAAAACAATAGAAGAAAACAGAAAGAAAGAAACAGAATGGCAGAATGAACAGATAAATGAAACACAGAATAGATGGAAAGAAGGACAAAAAACAGGAAAGGCTCTCCCAATGGCCAGTCTGGCTAATAGTCTTAAAGGGGACCTTCACCCTGAAAAGGAGCATATCTCTGTACATACAGATTGTCCACATTAAAAATCATTCTACCTACATCTACTGCATGTTATGAGCCTTTAAACATCCAAGATGGTGGCTCATGGAGCATCAGGCAGCCTGCATACAGGAAATGTCTTCTGCCTGTGTTGCTCTGCATTCTGGGATTGCTGACCTTTTCCTGGCCCCGGCTCTGCTCTGTGAAAAAGCTCAACTATAACCCCGCCCCCTGCACTTTATCCTGCTCTCCTCCCCTCGATATGTGATGCTTCTGAGTCAGGATGGCGGTGCCCGTATCCTAGAGTCCTGAACAGAGTTGCAGCCCAGCGGGGGAAAGAATAAAAACTAAGTGATGAAAAATGTAAAATATATTAATGTTAGATGCTGGGGAATAGTTTTTTAAGGGGTTGGGCTTTTCATGAAATCATGCAGAAGGTCCGGTTTAAAGCGGTCCTTCACTCTGAATAAGAGCCTATCTTATATGTTTCCCACACCCTGTACATACAGATTGCTCACATTAATCCGGACCCTCACCCTGAATAAGAGCCTATCTTATATGTTTCCCACACCCTGTACATACAGATTGCTCACATTAATACAGACCCTCACTCTGAATAAGAGCCTATCTTATATGTTTCCCACACCCTGTACATACAGATTGCTCACATTAATACGGACCCTCACCCTGAATAAGAGCCTATCTTATATGTTTCCCACACCCTGTACATACAGATTGCTCACATTAAAAATCATCCTACTTGCATCTATTGCATGTTATGAGCCATCCAAGATGGCAGCTCATGGAGCATCAGGCAGCCTGCAAATAGGAAGTGCCTTCTGACTGTGCTGCTCTGCATTCTGGGACTGTTGACCTTTTCCTGACCCCAGCTCTGCTCTGTCTGAGCAAAGCACAGCTATAACCCGCCCCCCTGTACTTTATCCCACTCTCCTCTCCTCAGTAAGTGTGATGCTTCTGAGTTAAGATGGCGGCGCCTGTATCCTAAATTCCTGAACAGAGTTGCAGCCCAGTGGGGGAAAGAATAATAAGTAAGTGACTAAAAACTTAGAATATATTAATTTTAGATGCTGGGGAACCGCTTTTTAAGGGTTTGTGCTTTTCATGAAATCATGCTGAAGATCCGGTTTAAGTCCTGGTTACCGCACAGTCCTGCATCCTGAGGGGCTCCCCAGGGTAGAGGTATTGAGGTGGGGTCCTCCCGCGATGCAGGGACCCCGGCACCTGACCGTGTATGCCCAGTGCTGACGCCGGCCCTGCTGGTAATAGCATAGTGTATGCTGCACCCTCCGCCATTAGCCACAGGGAAACCAAGGATGTGGCCTCTCCCAGCTCTCTATACTCTATATTATAAAGCGCTAATTGGATGATGCGCATGTGCTGTGGGATCGCAGATTACCTTTTCCAGGCACAACGACTGTTGGGAACAGGAAAAGGCTGCAGATGCACCTCCTCTAAAATGTTTGTGGCAATGCAACGTGCAGCGTCTTCCGGTCCCCCACCCTACAGAACTCCAAGAGCAAAGGGTATTCCCTAAATTCAGGGTTCATGGTGAATAAGCATAGGAAGGGTAAGGTCCTTAGAACAATGTTTTAACCTCAGGAGGAGAGAAATAATTTTTAGGCGGCCGCGCAGCAAGCGAGGTCTGGGATAATCCTGCCAGCTCTCGGCACAGGAAGTGGTAAGGCTCGGAATGTCCTGATAAGTGAGCTAATCGGAAAGCTATCCCGGCCCCGGGAACATGACCTGACCGTCTGGGCTACAATAATCCCCGACCGGCAGCTTCTCTCCCCAGTAATGGTGCTTCCAGCTGCAGCCACGGCTGATCCCCCATCTGACGGCTCTGATCTGCCTTGTTACCAGCCAGGCTGGCATTCCTCTCCGGGGAGGTGGGTATTGACAGCAATTCCAAATAGAGAAGCATCCCAAATTGGGATACCCTGCTATGGGATGACAGGCGAGGCCAAGTGTCCCTGATTAGGAGGGACTATCCCTATTTTAAGTCCAAGCCCCCTGCCCCTCATTGTTCTCATTCTGCATCAATAAATGGTTCATTCGCCTGTTTAAAGTGTTTCTATTGTTTTAACTGTTTCTACTATCCATCAATCAATGAGGGGTGTGGCCTAATTTAACAAATGTCCCTCTTTTCTAATGAATAAAGGGGGTGGGAGCAGCTCAATCACTATTATTTATACAAAATTATTATTATTATTCAGGGCCTGGGAACTAATTTACCGCCCAGTTTAACCCTGTCATCAACTAAATATCAAGCACCAAACATGTCTAGCTATGTGGAAAGACAGAGATTTGGTTGCATATATCTGCAGATACATGTGGATACAAAGAGGGTTAAACTGGGAGGTAAATTAGTCCCCAGGCCCTGAATAATAATAATAATTTTGTATAAATAATAGTGATTGAGCTGCTCCCACCCCCTTTATTCATTTGAATTGCCATGAGCACAAGCAGGGAGGAATTCAGTCAATATGGATTTCTCCCTGTGAAGTGTTCTAAAGGGAGGCTGGCTGCTTCCCAGGTGAGTCGCTCTCAGATATTTGTCTGCATTGCATGTCCCAACTTTGGGGACTCAGAATTAAGAGTAGGGACCACACTAAACACAGAGTGCCTTGCCGGGGCAGTGTGGCTTCCACATGTATCTGCAGATATATGCAACCAAATCTCTGTCTTTCCACATAGCTAGACATGTTTGTTGCTTGATATTTAGTTGATGAGAGGGTTAAACTGGGCGGCAAATTAGTTCCCAGGCCCTGAATAATAATAATAATTTTGTATAAATAATGGTGATTGAGCTGCTCCCACCCCCTTTTATTCATTGTCCCTCTTTTCTACCCTGAACAGTTGGTAGGTATGGGTGAGTATACCAGCAATCTCAGGGGGTCTCACACAGCAGAGCATCCTAAAGCCGGATGCCCCATGGACATGGACCAAAGCTTGGGATTGTTAAACCGGACCTTCAGCATCATTTAATGAAAAGCCCAAACCCTTAAACGATTCCCCGGCATCTAAAAATCATATATTTTAAGTGTTAGTCACTTACTTACTTATTCTTTCCCCCACTGGGCTGCAACTCTGGTTAGGACTCTAGGATATGGGCGCCGCCATCTTGACTCAGAAACATCAGATACTGAGAAGAGGAGAGCGGGATAAAGTACAGGGGGGGCTAGAGCTGTGCTTTGCACAGAGTAGAGCTGGGGTCAGGGAAAGGACAGCAATCCCAGAATGCAGAGCGACACATTCAGAAGACATTTCCTGTTTGCAGGCTGCCTGAAGCTCCATGAGCCGCCATCTTGGATGTTTAAAGGCTCATAACATGCAGTAGATGCAGGTAGGATGATTTTTAATGTGGGCAATCTGTATGTACAGGGCGGGGGAAACATATAAGATAGACTTATTCAGGGTGAAGGTCCGGATTAATGTGGGCAATCTGTATGTACAGGGTGGGGGAAACATATAAGATAGGCTCTTATTCAGAGTGAAGGACCGCTTTAACATGCAGATCTGCAGCAATAAATGATTCATTCAAAGTGTTTCTATTGTTTAAAGTGGACCAACACCCGATGCTGATCAGCATCGGGCCTGCGGGGCACCCCGATCACTGTGTGAAACCCCTCAGAAAGCCCCGAAATCCCTACCTGCCCCTCGATCCAGCAGCGCATGTTTGTGAATGGCCGGCGTGGGCGCGCTCCCTGTAAGAGTGACGCGCACTCGCTTGTCTGCAGCGGTCACGTGGGAGCGGGGACAGGTGAGTTTTTGGGGCTTTCTGGGGGGTTTCACACAGCCCCGATCGGGGTGCCCCACCGAAGTGGACCAAAACCCAGGATAGTCAAAATCCTGGGTGTTGGTCCACTTTAAACTGCTTCTACCCATCTCCTATCATTTAATGAGGGGGCGTGGCCTAATTTAACCAAATGTCCCTCTTTCCCTCCCTGAAAAGTTGGTAGGTAGGTATCCCAGGGGGTTCCACACAGCCGAGCATCCTTAAGCCGGATGCCCCAGGGACATAGACCAAAGCTTGGGATAGTTAACATTCTGGGTTTTGGTCCATTTTACCAGTAATATTGGAATTGTATTTCAGCCCACAGCCTAATTGATCTGTTCTCCAAATCACAGAATATATGATCTGTATCACAAGCTCTGCAGCTTTAATACAACCAGACACACAGCCACATATATTTGTGCAGCCCCCTCTCCCGTATCGAATGGTAAACTTCCTGTGTATCAACAGTACTTTCAACCAATGGTGGCTCAGCAACATTGCCGGCGCCAGCACCCGGCAAGGCGGGGCAGCTGCCGGGGGCCCACTGACAGGGCCGGCCTTTGGGGTGTGTGATGGTGTTTGAGCAGAGTCGGACTGGGAGGTGCCCACATCTCCTTGAATGGCGGGGGTTCCACACAATGGGGCAACTCGATTTGGATTCCAGGGGAGGAAGTGCTGGGTTTTGTTCTGCTTTTAAGTTGCCCACCCCAGCTGCTTTCCTATCCCTGGAGCATCCCAATCTGTGATACCCTACTGTGTGACACCCCCTGGGATCGCTGGCATACCCACTATGCAAGCAATTCCACCCCTGAGTTTTGGTCCGCTTTACAGGGGCATCTCAAACTGGGCCGTTAACTCAAACTGGCGATCCCACAGTGTATTCACCAATTCAAGAAAAGTAATGAACTAAAGGGGGGGGGGGGGGGGGGGGGGTCACACACAGGGGCATCCAAAATCAGGTTTATCTAGATTAGTTTAGAGTCCGAGGTCAGGTTTAAAGGGGTTTGGTGCGCTTCACAGTAGACCAAAACTAGAGTCCAAATAGCATGATCCTTAGGGGGCATCCAGATTTGGGACTCTTCACCACAAAGGAGCCCACTGAGACCATGCCGCCCAAGGGCCCACATAAACCTGGAGCCAGCTCTGCTCAGCAGTACATGCGACCCCCCCCCCCCTTCCCCCCGCACCCGGCCACCAATGATTAAAAAACATGATGCCCTACTGAACTATTAAAGCAGGTCCAGAGATTGACACCCCCTCTAGATGACACTGCCAGAGGTGGCTGCCTCACCTAGCCTCGTTGCAGGTGCTTCCCTGGACCCTACAGTACAATTCATCTATTCTAATTAAACCCCTGGCTCGTTCATCTTTTTCACAATACGACTCACAGTTCGAATCATTTTTTTTGCATGCTTTTCCAGGGCCAGTTAGTACTGCAGTTCGACCTACAGGCGAATCCATACCTACCAACTTTTCAGGGTGGGAAAGAGGGACATTTGTTAAATAAAGCCACACCCCCTCATTGAGGGAATGATAGGAGATGGGGTGTAACAGTTACAACAATATAAACACTTTAAATAGGCACATGAATCATTTATTGATGCAGATCTGCATGTTAAAGTGGACCAACACCCTCCCAGGATCGGCCCAGGAATCTCCGATCAGCTCCCTGACTGCGGGGCACCCCGATCGGGGGTGCCCCTCTGTGTGAAACCCCTAAATCCCTACCTGCTCCTCGATCCAGCAGCGCCCGCCGCCGCCTCCCGCGCGTCCATTTAGCAGGACGCGCACCCACACCGGCCGTTTGTGAATGACCGACGCGGGCGCTCTCTTGTCCGTCGCTGCCTCCCGATTGTACGCCGGCGGGGATTGGCTGCAGCGGTCACGTGGGAGCGGGGAGTTTTTGGGGCTTTCTGGGGGGTTTCACACAGCGGGGCACCCCAGATCGGGGTGCCCCACCGACGTGGACCAAAACCCAGGATAGTCAAAATCCTGGGTGTTGGTCCACTTTAAACCCCAAAGAGGGACAAATGAAACCAAGGAGGGGCAGGGGGACATGGACCCAAAAGAGGGACAGTCTCTCCAAATCAGGTACACTTGGGAGGTATGCTAATTTATATATCCGTCCAACCACCATGGCCCAATTCACCAAAATCTTTCAACTCCATCTGATCTGAGGCCCTATTAATCTGAACCACAAGCTGGCCCATGTTTCAGCTTGATGCATCTGTACTATAATTTGACCTTGAGCCTAATAATCCATAACCTACAGCCTAATCCATATTTATGCCAACGCAAGACTGCAGCATAGTCTGATCTGAGGCCCAGTGTATCTGTACCACGATGTGAGCCATGTTTAAACCCGATTCATCTGTTCCCAGGGGTGGGATTCAGCAGGATCTCCCTGGTTCTGGAGAACCAGTTGTTAAAATTGTAGCAGTTCTCAGAAGCGAGGAAAACTGGCACAAATACCGTTTTATACAATCTCTTAAAGTGGACCAAAACCCAGGATTTTGACTATCCTGAGTTTTGGTCCTTCCCCCCCCCCGGGGCACTCCGATCAGGGATTGCCCGCTGTGTGAAACCCCCCAGGTCGCCAAAACCAAGTCACCTCTTCCCGGTCCTATGGCGCATGCGTAGCCGCTCATCCAATCAGCACGCTCGGATCCAGTGATGTCACGTCGTCTAAGGCAAGTGTCTCCGAGCACGCTGACGGCCGCATCCCCCGCTAACAGGGAGCATGCCCGCACCAGCCATTCACAACTGTCTGGCACGGGAACGCGCCCTGCTAGAGGGATAGCGGGGATGCGGCCGTGGCTCGCACATGCGCCGTTGGGAATAGATATAAGATTCCCGGGCCGAACGATTCCCTCCCCCAAGGGCATCCGAAATCGGGATGCCCTGCTGTGTCAAATCCCCCAGGTCGCCCCATACACTTACCTTCTTTCCCGGCCAGTGGTGCATGCATGAGCTGTGGACGCATCCCCGCTATTCCTCTATCAGGGCGCATGCCCGTGCCAGGTGTGACATCAGCGAATCCGAGTGCGCTAGGACCGGGAAGAGGTGAGTTGGTTTCAGCGAGCTGGGGGTTTTTGCAAAGGATAGTCAAAATGGGTTTTGGTCCACTTTAAAGGGACACTCCAGGCAATAGGTTGAATTAGCCTGCTTTTCTCTTTCCCTATGCTGCCTGTCAGGGGCAGCGTCTTCCATCCAGCCTGCTTTATATTACTAAATATTTCCTAATGAGCTCTGCCTCTTACTCGTACATGTATGTTTCAGTGTGATGGTCTCTTCAGAAGTTAATTCCTTTCAGGGCCCTGAAAAATTACTCAGCAGAAGGATGCAAGTTTATCAGGGAAAGCAAAGTGCTGGTAAATGCATGAAGCTGCCTCTGACAGCCAATGTGGAGCAAGCAGTAACAGTCTAATGTAACCTTTTGCCTTGAATGTCCCTGGATTCACCTACGTATGTGAGTTTAAAGTGGATCTATAAGATTCCCGGGCCAATCACCTCCCTCACCGCGGGACATCCCGATGAAACCCCCCCAAAACCCTTACCTCCCGCGCGCCCCTCCAGACGTGCCCGCGCCGGCCGTTTGTGAGTGGCTGGCGCGGGCGGGCGCCCTGTAAGAGTGACGTGCGGGAGGCGGCGGTGGACACGCTGTCTTGTCCGTCGTTGTCACCCGCTTGTCCGTCGGCGGGGATTGGACGGCGTGGTGAGGTGAGTTTCTGGGGCTTTCTGGGGGGTTTCACACAGCGGGGCACCCCCAATCGGGGTGCCCCCCCCCCGAAGTGGACCAAAACCCAGGATAGTCAAAATCCTGGGCGTTGGTCCACTTTAAACCTCATTCTTTGTAATTGTTTTTTTCTGAATAAAAACCCAGAGCAGTTATCTACCAAAACCAAACCTGCTGCAGGTGTAAAACCAAGACCAGGGTTCCCAACCAATTGTAGGCGACACCCAACCAGGTGGGGGACATTGTGAGGCTGCAGACTGACCTGCTGCCATCTCTATTTTACCCAAACCTGATTTTCTCCATCAAAACTGTGCAAATGCCCAACTGCTCCACAAGTTTCTGAAAACCACTTCTGCATTTTGTGCACGTTAAATGGTTGTTTATGCATTTTTGGACACAGAATGGACCAAGACCCACGGCGATTCCCTCCCCCCCGGGGACATTCAAAATCGGGATGCCCTGATGTGTGAAACCCCCCAGGTCGCAACATACACTTACCTTGTTTCCCGGTCCAACGGTGCATGTGCGAGCTGCAACCGTATCCCCGCTATCCCTCTAGCAGAGTGCGTGCCCGCGCTAATCATTTGTGAATGGCCGGTGTGGGCACGCAGGAGATGCGACCACCAGCACACTCGGAGTCACTGATGTTTGACGAAGCCTTAGACGACGTGACGTCAGCGGATCCGAGCGCACTGATTGAACGAGCAGCCACGCATGTGCCGTAGGACCGGGAAGAGGTGAGTTGGTTTTGGCGACCTGGGGGGGTTTCACACAGCGGGCAATCCCTGATCGGGGTGCCCCGGGGGGGGGGGGGGAGGACCAAAACTCAGGATAGTCAAAATCCTGGGTTTTGGTCCACTTTAAGAGATTGTAATAAACGTATTTGTGCCAGTTTTCCTCGCTTCTGAGAACTGCTACAATTTTAACAACTGGTTCTCCAGAACCAGGGAGATCCTGCTGAATCCCACCCCTGGGAACAGATGAATCGGGTTTAAACATGGCTCACATCGTGGTACAGATACACTGGGCCTCAGATCAGACTATGCTGCAGTCTTGCGTTGGCATAAATATGGATTAAGCTGTAGGTTATGCATTATTACACAGCTGGGGCACCCCCGATCAGGGGACAAGGACCTAAACCCAAGATAGTAAAAATCCTGGGTTTTGCTCCACTTTAAAGTAGCGGGGGCGCAGCCGCAGCTCACACATGCGCCGTTGGACCGGGAAACAAGGTAAGTGTATGGGGCAACCTGAGGGGTTTCACACAGAATTGATCGGCCTGGGAATTTGATCGCGGTGGGTTTTGGTCCACTCTAAAGGTGACTACCTACTTGAGGCAATAAGAGAAAAACAAGTACTTAAAGGAGCACTATCGTGAAATTGTGTAATATTAAAAATCCATATAAACACTTTAGCTAATAAGGGGAGGGATCACTTATACACCCGAACTGAATGAAACTCCTGCCAAGCTTGTGGTTTACTTCCCCTGGTAGGAATATAAAATCCTGGGGTTACAGGTTTAGTCTATGCGGGGGTGACAGAGTCTGTCACCCGAGATGTCCTCTTCCTTCCATTAAAATAAAAAATATAAACCTGGCTGGATATTTCTCGATACCGGGTGTATAAGTGACCCCTGCTCCCTTCATCTAACATATTTATATGGATTTTTATTATTGGGCCATTTTTTCGCGATAGTGCTCCTTTAATGCAAAAAGGGTTTGGAACCCCAGGTCCAGACTGCTGAAGACGTCAGTAGGGTTGATTCAGCACCAGGTGATAAAACTGCCATTCACTTTCATTGTCTACCATGTAAATTTCCACCTGGTGCTGAATCAGTGACATCTGGTTGCTGATGGTTAGCAATGTGAGTGAATGGAAGTTTTCTCTCCTAAAAATGAGTAGAGTTTTCTCACCCAGTGCTGAAGTGACCCTATTGTAGGAAACTTCCTTGGAAAGTAGTAAAAGCTTCAAAAGGTTCAAATTTCGAAACATAGAAGGTTGACGGCAGAAGGAGACCATAAGGTCCATCTAGTCTGCCCTTATGCGTATACTGTATGTCATCTGTCAAATTCCACCAACCAACAGCAACATCCTAACAATCCTATCGCACATTTATTTCATTTTTTAGGGAAAGCTTCCCAGACCCCGGCAAAGACCCCCCAAAAAGGTCAGAAATCACTCACCTATTCTGCTGAAGCTCTCGGACAAAGTTCTTCGTAACTTTTTCATCTTGCTCATCTTCTGAGCCGGTTGGCCAGCGATCATGTCACACACACAGTGATCGGGGGATAATGGGGCTTTTTTGGGGGACTTCAGGTTTCAGTCCAGACCATGGAGTTCATCTTCTTCAGGAGTTTCCAGGAATCGCTTTTAAATTTTCCAAAGGAAATAGGGAAACAACGTAGAGAAAGTGAAATATTAGGACGCAGAAAGAAAGAGATGCTGGATGCTGGAGGTCCAGATGCAGGAGAGCCCTTGTACTGTAGATGTGAAGCAGCAGCAGCAGCACTGGATGGTCCTACTGAGGCTCCTCAGGCAGCTCAGGGCTGTGTGATCTCCAGCAGCCCCCTCCTCTCATCTCGTCATTGTACACGGTTTATATCCTCAGCCTGAATGATGAAGCAGATCCAGCACTGAGCTGGGGAGCTTTCCAATGAGCTCTCTCTATTGCACAAGCAGTAAGAATGGTCCCTGGCATGGCTCCATCCTGCCATCTAGCGGCCAAGGCGTATCACTGCAGGTGCTAAATCATCATCAGGGAGCTCAGCTGCTCTATCTGCATTGTGATGAGGCCTCTCTGGGGCTCCAGGTTTATGTGGGCCCTCGGGCGGCATGGTCTCAGTGGGCCCCTTTGCGGTGGATAGTCGCGGGGCAGGGGTCTATATATTGTATGTCCAAAACTAAGAAGGGCTGCTTGCCCTCCGACCCCCTATTGGAGCTATTTTTTAGTTTGGCCCCATATGAATGGGGAAGTATTGAGGAAGAGGGAGGCTGAGGGAACATAGATGAATGGGACAGAGCTAAGGGAACAAGGATAGATAGGTCAGGGCTCAGGGGATAGGGATGAATGGGTCAGGGCTCAGGGGATAGGGATGAATGGGTCAGGGCTCAGGGGATAGGGATGAATGGGTCAGGGCTCAGGGGATAGGGATGGATGGGTCAGGGCTCAGGAGATAGAGATGAATGGGTCAGGGCTCAGGGAATAGGGATGGATGGGTCAGGGCTCAGGGGATAGAGATGGATGGGTCAGGGCTCAGGGAATAGGGATGGATGGGTCAGGGCTCAGGGGATAGAGATGGATGGGTCAGGGCTCAGGGGATAGGGATGAATGGGTCAGGGCTCAAGGGATAGGGATGAATGGGTCAGGGCTCAGGGGATAGGGATGAATGGGTCAGGGCTCAGGGGATATGGATGAATGGGTCAGGGCTCAAGGGATAGGGATGAATGGGTCAGGGCTCAGGGGATATGGATGAATGGGTCAGGGCTCAGTGGATAGGGATGAATGGGTCAGGGCTCAGGGGATATGGATGAATGGGTCAGGGCTCAAGGGATAGGGATGAATGGGTCAGGGCTCAGGGGATAGGGATGAATGGGTCAGGGCTCAGGGGATAGAGATGAATGGGTCAGGGCTCAGGGGATAGGGATGAATGGGTCAGGGCTCAGGGGATAGAGATGAATGGGTCAGGGCTCAGGGAATAGGGATGAATGGGTCAGGGCTCAGGGGATAGGGATGGATGGGTCAGGGCTCAGGGGATAGGGATGAATGGGTCAGGGGATAGGGATGAATGGGTCAGGGCTCAAGGGGATAGGGATGGATGGGTCAGGGCTCAGGGGATAGGGATGAATGGGTCAGGGCTCAGGGGATATGGATGAATGGGTCAGGGCTCAGGGGATAGGGATGAATGGGTCAGGGCTCAGGGGATAGAGATGAATGGGTCAGGGCTCAAGGGATAGGGATGAATGGGTCAGGGCTCAGGGGATAGGGATGAATGGGTCAGGGCTCAGGGGATAGAGATGAATGGGTCAGGGCTCAGGGAATAGGGATGAATGGGTCAGGGCTCAGGGGATAGGGATGGATGGGTCAGGGCTCAGGGGATAGGGATGAATGGGTCAGGGGATAGGGATGAATGGGTCAGGGCTCAAGGGATAGGGATGAATGGGTCAGGGCTCAGTGGATAGGGATGAATTGGGAAAAGCTGAGTGGATAGGGAAATATGGGTCAGGGGATAGGGATGAATGAGGCAGAGGTGACATACAACCAATGGGGCAGACCTGAGGAGACAGGGATGGATGGAGCAGAGAGACAGAGAAAGGAAGTGTGTGCAGTTCTTTAACCACATTGTGCCAGCTGTCAGTGGGCCCCCCTGAAGGTTGGGGCCCTCGGCAGCTGACCGGGCTTGCCGGGTGCTGACGCTGGCCCTGCTCTGGGGCTCTGCATTACAATGGCCGTTTCATGGGCGATTGAGTTACTAGAGGATCAATAGGACAAATTACCAAATAATGGAGTGGGATTTAAAATATAGCAGCGATTAAAAAAAACCCAAAACAGAATATATACTATCAGGGCAGGCGTCAGCACTGGGCACACCTGGGCAGGTGTCGGGGCCCCTGCACCTTGGGAGGGCCCACCTCATTCCCTCTACCCTGGGCAGTCCCTATGCAGGACGCAGGGATGTGCAATAACCAGGACTAAGGACTGGCAGCCAGAGGTCATTGGGAGAGCCTTTCTTTCTTTATGTCAGTCCTTCTATTGTTTGTTTCTTTCCCTCTATTCCTTTCTGTCTTTCTTTCTTTCTTTTATTCATTGTTTTTCTTCTTCTTTTCTTCTATTTTTGCTTTCTTTTATCTGTTCATTCTGCTGTTCCTTTTCTTTCTTCATTCCTTCTCTTTCTATTATTTCTTGTAATAATCTTTCTTGTATTATTGTATTTTTTCTGTCAGTTCTTCTTCTCTTTCTATTTTCCTTCTTTCTCTCCTTCCATCTCTTCCTTTGTTTCTCCCATTCCTTGTCTCTATCTTTCCTGCTTTAGTTTTCTCTCACTCATTCATTCTTTCTTTTTCTTTGTTTCGCAAATTTATTCTATGCTTTTGTTTCTTTCTATTTTTGTTTCTTTCTTTCTTTTTTTTTCTTCTACCTTTCATTTTGTCATTCCTTTTCACTCTTTCCTGCTCTAATTTTTCCTGTCATTTTTCATTCTTTATTTCCCTTTGCCTTCTGTCATCCCTTCTATAGTCATTCCTTCTATTATCTATGATAATAAAAACACAGAGCAATTATAGTAATAAAATCAGCATAATAAACCATCAAAGGTTGACCATTAATATAAAGTCCCAGTGTTGTCCCGCAGACTCAAGCACGATTTCACCGTGACCAGGAAAAAGCTTTATAGCACCAATTTATGTGCCCGCCACCTTATAGGTTATACTCTTACCAAAAAAAGGTATAATTAGCCGCCTTTTGATTTTGTGTCTCCACAAAATATTTTTCCTGAACCCGGTTGCAGTTATCCATAGGAGTTTTTCTTAAAATCGGTCCCAAGATCTCCTTCCACAAATCACCAAAGTATAGAGCATGTGCCTTCGCAACAGCTCATTTAATATTTCACCATGAAAATAAGAAGGGAAAAGAGATCTAGCGCAATATGTTTTTTAATAATATAAAAATATAAAAGGTGTAACTGAGGACAGCGGCGGCGACAAGTATCATCACCTTTGTTGCAGTCCTTGGAGTTTAATCATCAGAGGCGGCATCCCCTCCCTTACCACCATCGGCCGATGCAAGATTGAGGTTGGGTGAGAACTGCTTCTGGTATATATTGCGCATGTACAGATATTTAAATGTGAGTGCGTGATTGGCACCTTTTATATTTTTATATTATTAAAAAACATATTGCGCTAGATCCCTTTTCCCTTCTTATTTTCATGGTGAAATATTAAATGAGCTGTTGCGAAGGCACATGCTCTATACTTTGGTGATTTGTGGAAGGAGATCTTGGGACCGATTTTAAGAAAAACTCCTATGGATAACTGCAACCGGGTTCAGGAAAAATATTTTGTGGAGACACAAAATAAAAAGGCGGCTAATTATACCTTTTTTTGGTAAGAGTATAACCTATAAGGTGGCGGGCACATAAATTGGTGCTATAAAGCTTTTTCCTGGTCACGGTGAAATCGTGCATGAGTCTGCGGGACAACACTGGGACTTTATATTAATGGTCAACCTTTGATGGTTTATTATGCTGATTTTATTACTATAATTGCTCTGTGTTTTTATTATCATAGTTTATTGTACAACCTGTTGGATATTTAGGTTACAACACATTGAGCAGCACTTAAACAAGTAGCACTTTTAAAAATATAATTTAAGCGCAGTAATTCAATTTAATTTTTATTCCTTCTATTATGTTTTTCTTTCTATTCTTTGGCAGTACCCACCCTACACGCAAATTTATCACCATGTATGGAGTATCACACGACACCGCAAGGGGCCCACTGAGACTCTATCGCCCAGGGGCCCGCATAAACATGGAGCCAGCCCTGTATACAATTCCCAAGTGTCCCTGATTTGGAGGGACTGTCCCCCTATCCCTTGTTGTTTTCATTTGTCCCTCTTTAAAGGAGCACTATCACGAAAAAATGGCCATGCTTGTTTTTTTTTATTTTAATGGAAGGAAAAGGACATCCGGGGTGACGGGCTCTGTCACCCCTCATAGACTAAACCTGTAACCCCTGGATTTTATTCCTACCAGGAGGAGAAACACACAAGCTTGGCGGGAGTTTTATTTAATTTGAGTGTATGAGTGACTCCTCCTCTCATTAGCCAACGTGTTTATATGGATTTTTCATATTACACCTTTAAGGTGTTATACACAGAAAAAGACTGGTCCCACATCTTCCAAATCCACCCACCGTAATGTATGGCACCACTGCTCAATTTATTATCACAAATAAATGTTTATTTACAAAAATTATAAAAAATCTATACTCACTAAAAACACAAAAAAACACATAACAAGTCAATAAGGAAGGAAGGAAAAGAAAGGGGGGGGGGGGCTGATAGATGGTACAATGTTAATTCATGGTCATAATAATAATAATGCACATTATAAATATACATTAATTATGCTACCTGGCTAATAAAAGTGAAAGTGCTACAGTGCATATAACAAAAATTGTTTAAAAACATCAAACTAGACTATCTCAATACATATAAACTATAATAAAAGTGCAAGTGCTAGCATACAATACCCTCCTACTCTATACAAGCTGCCATATGCATACTATTCAAACAGTGAGGACCAGCCGGGTAAAACAAAAGTAATGCAATTGACAATAACAGAAAGATCTTACATAAACAGCGACCAACAGCCCACCGCCCCAACGTCTACGCATTGCGTGACGTCACAGGCGTCACTTCCTCAGGACGTTTAAGGTGTAACATGCAGATCTGCAGCAATAAATGATTAATTTGCCTATTCAAAGTGTTTCTATTGTAACTGTTACAATCTATCTCCCATCCACCAATCAATGAGGGGGCGTGGCTTCATTTAACAATCCTCCCTCTTTCCTACCCTAAAAAGTTGGGAGGTATACTATTGCAATACGCTGCTTTTATTATTTGGACATACTGTATATGGCCATTGTATGCATGAAAACACATAGGAGCATGCGGGGAGCAGTTTGGGGTTAGGTGCCTTGCTAACAAGCACTTCAGTCATGTCCAGGGTCGGATTAAACCGCATCTGCAGCACAATTTAATTAAAAGCCCAAACCATAAAAAAAACTATTCCCCAGCATCTGAAATTAATATATTTTAAGTTTTTAGTCGCTTACTTATTATTCTTTCCCCCACTGGGCTTCAGCTGTGATCAGGACTCTAGGATACGGGCGGCGCCATCTTGCCTCAGAAGCATCATATACTGAGGAGAGCGGGGAAAAGAGCAGAGCTGGGGTCAGGGAAAGGACAGCAATACCAGAATGCAGAGCGACACCGTCAGAAGACATTTCCTGTCTGCAGGCTGCCTGATGCACCATGAGCCCCCATCTAGGATGTTTAAAGGCTCATAACATGCAGTAGATGCAGGTAGGATGATTTTTAATGTGAGCAATCTGTATGTACAGGGTGTGGGAAACATATAAGATAGGCTCTTATTCAGAGTGAAGGTCCGCTTTAAGGTGTAACATGCAGATCTGCAGCAATAAATGATTCATTTGCCTATTCAAAGTGTTTCTATTGTTGTAACTGTTACAATCTATCTCCCATCCACCAACCAATGAGGGGGCGTGGCTTCATTTAACAATCCTCCCTCTTTCCTACCCTAAAA